>CM039676.1:215635227-218035227 GCA_022496015.1 Hordeum marinum
TTGATCTGCGTGGTTTTCCCTTCAAGAGGAAAGGGTGATGCAGTGAAGTAGATAAGTATTTCCCTCAGTTGATGATAACCAAGGTATCAATTCAGTAGGAGGAACAAGCAAGTCACCAATGGATGCACCTACACAAACAATCAAACTCTTGCACCCAACGCTATAAAGGGGTTGTCAATCGCTTCACGTTTATTTAAAAGGATTAGATTTGATATTGATAGATGTAATAGATTCTGGAAAGTAACAAGGTAAATAAATTGCAGCAAGGTATTTTTGGTATTTTTGGTTTATATATATCTGAAAATATATTATGGAAAGTAGACCCGGGGACCATAGGTTTGACTAGAGGCTTATCTCTTGAAGGAAAATAACACAGTGGGTGAACAAATTACTGTCAAGCACTTGACAGAAAAGCGAATAGTTACGAAGATATCCAAGGCAATTATTATGCATATAGGCAACATGTCCATGTCAGGTAGACCGAAACGATTATGCATCAACTACTATTACTCCACAAATCTACCGACTCCTGCCAGCATCTAGAGTATTAAGTTCATGAAGAACAGAGTAACACATTAGGTAAGATGACATGATGTAGAGGGATAAACTCAAGCAATATGATGAAAACCCCATCTTGTTACCCTTGATGGCAACAATACAATACGTGCCTCTCTACCCATACTTTGTCACTGGGTCAGGACACCGCAAGATCGAACCCAAAAGTAAGCACTTCTCTCATTGCAAGAATTACCAATCTAGTTGGACAAACCAAACCAATAACTCGAAAAGACTTGCAAAGATATGAAATCATGGATATAAGAATTCAGAAAAGACTCAAATAATATTCATGGATATCTGAACATAAACCCACAATTCATCAGATCTCGACAAACACACTCCAAAAGAGTATTACATTGGATAGATCTCCATGAAGATCATGAAGAACATGGTATTGAAGCACAAAGAGAGAGAAGAAGCCATCTAGATACTAGCTATGGACCTGTAGGTCTATGGTGGACTAATCACGCATCATCGAAGGGGTAATGGAGTTGATGTAGATGCCCTACGTGATCGGATCCCCCTCCAGATTACCGAAAAAGGTTCCAAGATTTGATCTCTCGGTAACAGAGGCTTCTAGCAGCGGTAAAGTATTTTCATGACACTTTTTGGTATTGGGGGAATATTTCGTATTTATAGGACGAAGATTCGGACTAGGAGACCTGCCAGGAGGTGGCAAGCCTGCCAGGCGTGGCCAAGGGGGGTGGCGGCGCCCCTGGCTTGTGACCTCCTGGCAGCTTCCCTGTCGTGCACTCCAAGCCTGGTAGTTCTCTTTTGTTCCAAAAAAACATCGCAAAGATTTTATTCCGTTTGGACTCTGTTTCATATTCCATATCTGCAATACTCGAAAACAAGAAAAAAACAAAAACGGGCACTAGGCTCTACATTAATAGGTTAGTCCCAAAAATAATTTAAAATAGAATATTAATGCAAATAAAACATCCAAAACAGATAATATAATAGCATGACACAATCAAAAATTATAGATACGTTGGAGGCGTATCAGCCTCCACGACACGACACGCTGCTGGACCGCTCTTAGTGTTTGTAGCCGTCGTCTCCGCGGTTGCAGCTGCCGTCTCCGCGGTTGCATATGCCCTTTCTTTCGCCGTAGAAGCCTCGTCGGTCGTCGCATAGGCCCTTTTGATGGCTGTGGCCATGCTTAAGGAGGGTGAGGCTACGCTCTCGGCCGGGGCAACCGCATCCTTGGTAGAGGCGGGAGTGCTCAGGGCCGAGGGAGCGGTCATATGCACCCTTACAAAGCGTTCCCACGACGTCATTCTTTGTAGAAAGGGTTTGGTGGGGAATGAGGATTGAGGGTGAATAGAGTCCAATCTAGACGAAGCCGACGAAGCTTCTGTTGTAATACATAAATAGATACGTGAATTTTCATTACAAACGGTTCATGTATGGAACCGTGTGTACGGAGTTCACTTTTTGTATTGAACTGTAAAACTACTTTGGGGTACATCGGTAACAAATATTTTTTTATTGTAAGAAAAAGATTCCTACCGTCAAAATCCACTATCGGTATCCTAAAATTTAGAAATATTCGGGGTTCAATTGGCATTTTTATACATTGAGTTAGTTTCTAGAAATTTTACGGAAATAATTCAAACTGTAACACACAAACATGCAAGATGAAGCAAAAACTGCTGGAAAAATAATATTTATGTACTACTTGCTTTCGTATATATGCTTCTTGCAATAAAGTTTAATGAGTTCCAAACATCTTGGGTAACATTTTGGACATATGTGCACACATTGGAAATCTAGATTTTAAAATAAAAAATAAAAAAATGCTCTGAAGTACATGATAATAATCTTCATGATTTCCCGACTTGGGACCAAGATGTCGTTGTCAAAGTAACGGCTTGTTTGAGATAAGCTTTGACACATGCCTCTCACAAAACGGAGCATCACACGAATGGTCATGATTCCAAGAGGGAACATGAGCCTTGTTTGATGACGAACCGCTAGTTGTTGTCTCGTTTGGCCTAGCTTTTTTTGAATTCCATACAATGCATGAATACGTGCGGCATCCTGAAATTTGGACATTTTCTGGGTTTAATGAGAATTTTTATACATAAATTTAGTTTCTAGATATCTAATGGCCATATTTCAAACCTAAAACACATGGACATGTGCAAGATGAAGCAAAAACCGCCGAAAAATCATATTTATGTACTAGTGCTTCCGTTTATATGCCACATGAAATAAATTTGAAGGAGTTCCAAACATCTTGAGTAACGGTTAGGATATAAGCGTTGAGAATATAGGTTTTTAAATTCAGAAATAATAAAAAATGCTATGAAGTACATATAAATCTGCATGATTTCCCTTCATGGGGCCAAGATGTCGTGGTCAAAGTAACGACTTGCTCGAGATAAGCTTTGACACATGCCTCTCACAAATCAGAGCATCACACGCAGGCTCGTATAGTTCCGAGAGGGAACGTGGGGCGTTTGTGATGATGAACCGGATCGCTGCCTCACTCGGCCTAGTTTTTTTTATCGTTACAATGTATGAATATGAACATCATCCTAAAATCTGAAAAAATGGTGTTCAATTGGCATTTTTATACATTAAGTTAGTTTCTAGTGTCATAGTTCATAACTGAAACACATGAACAAGCAAGATGAAGCAAAAAATGCCGGAAAATCATATTTATGTACTACTTGCTTCCGTATATATGCCATGTGCAATAAATTTGAAGGAGTTCTAAACATATTGAGTGACAGTTTGGACGAAAAAGCATTGGGAATCTAGGTTTTTAAAATCAAAAATGAAAAAATGCGCTGAAGTATATGAAAATATGCACGATTTCCCGACATGGGGCCAAGATGTCGTGATCAAAGTAACGACTTGTTCAAGATAAACTTTGACACATGTCAAGCTGGCAATGGTTAACTATTACCCCCGCGTCCCCATGGGTAATTACTCTATTAGGGTAACGGGTGCCATCTTGCATGCCCATCGTGAAGTTGGTGGGTCAAATACCTTAGCGAGCATGCAGGATGGGGATGGGGATGGGGTAGCATTATCCGCCTTACCCATGATTGAAATACTTACATGTGGGCTCTGAATTAGTAGACCCCACGTATTTTGTCGCCTCTGTCACCCCAAATTTACACACATCCCATCCAAAATTTCCTAAGAAATACCAAAACCTAGCCACAACATATTGTTTATTGCATTGAAATACTATTTTCTCTACTGAAATACGCGGAGGTTATTCTTAAATGCATGTGGGGTTTTCCCCATGATGATAAAGAACCCGGTGGGGACGTGGATGGGAATCTTTTTTTATCACCCGCGCACGGATACATAGACCGGGACTGGGATGGGAGGGTGGTGATGGGGATAGAGATGGGACTCCAATACCCGCCCGAGTAATCCCCATCTTGAGACACATGCCTCTCACAAGCCGGAGCATCACACAAGGCGCGTTGTTCTAAGAGGGAATGTGGGACCATGTGTGATGACGAACCGCCAATCACTGTCTCATTCGACCTAGTTTTTTTCATCGATACAATGCACGAATACGACTGACATCCTAATTTTTTTAAAAATTGGTGTTCTAGTGGCATTTATACATTAAGTTAGTTTCTAGAAATTTAATGGGCCATAGTTCAAAACTGAAACCTATGAATAAGCTAGATGAAGCAAAAACCGTTGGAAAATCATATTTATGTACTACTTGCTTACGAATATATGCCATGTGCAATAAATTAGAAGGAGTTCCAAACATATTGAGTGATGGTTTGGAGACAAAAGCATTGAGAATCTAGGTTTCTAGATTCAAAACAATAAAAAATGCTGTGATGTACATGAAAATATGCATGATTTCCTGCCATGGGGCCAAGATGTTGTGATTACTGTTCTCGGAATTGCTTCTGTAACACAAATAGCACGCGTGCATTTAAATCTGTTCCTATTGGCAAGAAAAACATGTCCCACATGATTCGCACTTTGTTTCCTGTTTCGAGTTTTGGAAGCCAATTTTCACGGGCTATTAATCACACGTGGTCATGCATTGGGAACCGTCGGTGATGTTAAGTCACACACGACTGTTGACTAGGAGGTCGTATGCAATCACTGCTGGCGTCGATAAAGATTCCAGACGCCTACAAATGCTGCCCCTCGAGACGTCATCCTACATGCATTGTCTCATCTCTCTATCCCCACCCCTCGCACAAAACTCTACCCAAGCGCGGCCCGTCTATGCACAAGAGAGGAGGAGGCGCCACCCCACGAGGACATGGCAAAATGAAGCAACAAGGAGCACCCCTTCGTTGCCCCTAGACGAGGTCACGCTAGACTGCCCAACTGAATATTGGTTTTGGGGACAGTACAATCTGGCTTATGGAAGGCACTGCCGCCGGCTGAGAGAGCTAGGCAGTGGCTTTCAAGAAGGAGCCGGGCTCAGGATCGCGCGAGGAACCTCGCAGCCTGGAATGCCCTTAGTGTCGTAAGGGAAAAGAAGGAGCTGAAGCTTTGGCGGCGGGTGAGTCGACGAGCCGTGGAGGTGTACGAAGATGGCCAGTGCCACGCAATGAAAGCAAGAGGTGCTAGATGCCTCACCCTTGCATGAGCGTGAGCTGATAAGCTCGAGCTTTCCACTACAAAAGAGCTCCGGTGGGCACCCAGTAAAATGTCCTGCATGATCGCGCGCCTCTTCCAGCAAGAGGTTGATCAGCACGTCGAGTGTTGCCAAAGCAGAGGAGGTGGCGAACACCCTGTGTGTTGGGAAGCCACCGCGTACCAGGGAGCTGCTGGCGAGATGCTGCCGCTTTACTGCTCCCCGCTCAAGGAGGGGTTATTATTAGTTTAGTTTTTATTCATTGTACGTATTACTTAAGTACTATCATCATGTATATGTGATGATATATACTATATATGCATCATGTCTTCAAAGAGCTATTGAACAATTAATATATATAATTAGTTTCACATTTTCTATCTGTTCTCATATGGATTTTCTGGCTCTAGATGTTAGCCTTTTACACATATTGAAACATAACAGTAGAACATAAATCATTCACACATCGAAACATATCAATATTGTTGATTGTTTTCCAGACATTGGGATCGACATTAAAACGATTCAACACAATAATATGCGTCCATGACTACACCCTAACCTATGGAAGCTCTTGGTTGTGCCTAAACTCAGTCAGGAATTCGCCCATGCGGTTTACACACTCGTGGTATAGCAGGAGCACGATCTTGAGATCCAAGATGGCTATTTCATTGGAGATTACCATCTCGAGGATGTGATGACCATCTTCTTCTACTAATCCCCACTGGACACCTGGGCCAAGGAGGCGCTCAAGCCTACCGACAAGCCAGTTGGCATCGAGGGGATGCAGACAAGGCGAATGGTGAGACCCATGCGAACGACGCGTCCGGCATCCAGTGCAAGTACGATGCGGCCGGGCTCTGGTGCAAGTACAACGCAGATGACCGCTGCCCATTCCTGGCGAGAAATAGGACTACTGACGTGCCTTGGACACATCTACAATGTCATGTTGGGTGGGATAGCAGGCAAGTGGGGATGGAACCACTCTTGCTCCACCATGCATCGCGCCTCTCGATCTAAGGCCCTCCATCGGTCTTGCTGTGCGGCACGCCTTGCCCTCTCGGCACGGACGCGTGTGTTTGGCTCTACGGAGCACCACCAATGATCTTTTTGTACGGCATGCTACAACCTCTCAGTGGTGAGGCGACTACTTTGCTCGACGGTGTTGCCGCGCCCTACGCCAAGGGTCTGCTCAACCCTTGCAATGACGTGCAACACAACATTGTCCGGCACGTCGCCGGACATGCCATCGTCCTTGGCAAGCTGTTGCGCTTGCATCGTATCATTTTTGTCGTCAAGGAGGTTGATGGCAGAGGCGGCGCTTGGTCGGGTTAGCATGCTTCGTAAATGGGCTAGGCTGCACTAGGTGTGCATCCACATGTGTCGCTCGCCGGCTCTTATGCTCATTCACTTCTGGCGGAAAACAGATCGGGAAGCTTGCGTCGGGAACGTGTGCGGTTCCACGCGGGAAAATACCAAAAGAAATGCTGGTGCGGTGCCGAAGCGTGCACTGGAATCCTCGGGAGAAAATGCAGTGACAAGACGTGAGAGAGGAAGAAGAGGTGATGCGCAGTCAGACTAGTAATAATAATAAAATGTCCGCGATATTAGTACGGGCAAATGACACTTCCGTACATACCGTCGATAGTGATTTCATCAATCGCTGACAATTGTTTGGCAGCAACCGTCTGCCCATAACACTCACAACTTTTCTGGATGAATCGTTTCAGTTATTATTGGTATTCCTATACAATTCTGATGAATGAACTATTTGGTGCGTATCACACACACCTTCTTATGCTAACCCGTTTGTGTTCTATTGGATCAGCGCAAACAGTTTATTTGAGTGAACTCTATGACGTACTTCGCATACATATGTAGTTTTCTTAACTATTTCTGTTATCTTACCTAATCCCAAGCATTTCATAAGAACAAATTCTCTCTCGTGGATCGCACGCGCAATTATTTTCTGAATTGTATTTGATGGATCCACCATCACACATTGTTTGTGCCAATGGTGACGGAGCTTGAACTATACCGTTTGCGATTCATGCATCACACAAAGTTTGGTCAAAGGGTTTCTGATTGATGTGTCATCTTTGGACCATCCTGCAGTAGTGTAAAGAGTCCTTGTAGCTTGCAATGATTCCCGGCCGCTTCGTATGTCTTGTGCACTACCTTGTACATGATGCCTACCGTAAGATCGATCCCGTGCGAGCCTTACCACGAAAATATCGAGCAAAATATTTGTTATGTATTTGTTTCTATTTTAATTCGTAAGACGCATCCTTTGTTTGGTTGGATTATGGTAATTCGAGTTGCTTTGGTGTCAAGTGTTGATTCCAACCCTTTCCTAAATGATGTTCTCATAGTTAATTGGGAAATAAATTCTTTGATCAATCATGTTTCTCATCAAAATTCTTTTCCATCTGGACTGCTTCTCTTCAAGTTAATACAATCATGTTCAATTTTGCAAGATCTAACCTCATATTTCCATTTCGGAGTTATTTTCATCCGTCCTAAGTTGTCTTCTTCTTTTGCCCAGCCTCCTGCCCTTTTCTTTAACTATTAAATTCTCATTCAACTTCCTTTCTTTTCATGTGATGCTTACACTATCTATTCTTCCATATGGTATCCAGTGACTCATTGCGACAATGCTCATGTGCTAAGTTCACCATTGTTTGTTCTTGTATTCTTCTCCGGTGCATTCAATGCAAGTTTTTGGTGTCATCATACCCATTTCGTTCATTAAATCCTATTCATGTCAGAAGTTCTTATCCATGCCTCTCTTGTTTATTCACCTCTATCTATACTATCCAGAGTGGCAAGATATCTCAGAAGATTCATTTCTCATTCAAAATTTGTTCAAAGTTTCCAAGACTAATTTGTACCGGTGCAATCTCTCTTTCTAAGCAATCATTTCAATGGTGGTTTTCTTTGAGTGCACCCTAACCCACAATTTCTTCTCCAGGATCCTACCTGGCCTTTCTAATATTACTCCAGGAGATTCTTATCAAATTATATTCAATTGTGACATCAGAATGAATTTCATTGGTCACTTTCCTCCTCCAAGATTGTTTTAAATTATTTTCATCATTGTCTCAACTTTCTGTTATTCATTGTTCCAGAGTACCTCAATAATTCATGATAGTGTTCCTCATCCTCATTCCCAGCTTTCAAGATCAAAGAAGATGGTTTCTCTTAAATCTATATCCATGCTCATGAAGATTCGTGGTTCAAGCTTGATGTTACCAAATTATTATTCTTATTTTCATCAAGGTGATTTCAATCCTTCTTCCGGAATTTTTCATGTTACCAAATTCTCTTTCTAAGTTGTTCATTTCTTCTTTTCTGGAGTTCCAAGTTTCTTAAGTATCTCACTTCAAAGCTCCACCTAAATCTTTGCAAGGCTTCAATCTTGGTTTTTCCAACCCTCAATTCATTTGTAGCATCCTTTTCATTTCTGGAGTTCTTCCACGATGTTCTTCATGATGGTTCATCAAGAATATAATTAATTCTTGAAGTGCTCTTCAACATACTTATTGGAGGATCTCAAGTATTCTTTTTCTTTCATTTCAAACTGCAATTCATTCTCCTTGTGTTTTAATATGGTGTTATGGCATTCTTAATTCGTGAGGAGTCTCGAAGGAGAATTGTCAAGAATGATATATTTAAACCCACCATTTCTTTTTTGTAGCTATCATGGATTATATTTCACCTCATGACTTGCCTAAGGATTTTGGCTACTTGCAGTGGTCATCAATGATCCAAGTGTTCCTTTATCCTCTCGGCGAAAGAAGTTCTCATATCTTTGTTGATCTAAACCAATCAATTGTTTTTGTTTGTGGCCAATTATCACCTCATAATTTTGAGATGTTTTCCGCAAGTCCACAACAAGCTTATTCTTTTCTTTGATAATTTTCCAACAACTTCATTCAATCCTTCTTTGTAAGGATGCTTTTCAATTCAATTGTGGTAGAAATTGTTAGTTTCTTATCCGTTCTTTTCTTTCCAACAATATATCTTCTATTATTTTGTTCCGGGGGTATTATGATGTTGTTCTATTTGACCCATCATCTCGTTTATCAAGATCATGTTCTTCTTCTTTCTTATCCATTTAACTGTACTTTTGTGACCTCTTTTCAAGTTCTTTTCATCATATCATAAATTTTCTCCTATGTTCAACCGGAGTGCTGCCCAAATTCACTATTCTAATTCATTGTCTATCTCGTTTGAACCAAAGTGTGGTTTCGAATTCTTGCTTGTTCCTCATTCCATTCTTAATATCTTATTACAACTTCTATGTTTCCCATAGTGTTCCTTGTTCATCTTTCCTAATAGAGTGTTGTCAACTTCGTCCTTCTCCATTGGATTTGTTCTTTCAACGATCTCAAGCTCTCAAGGTTCATTGGGTTCACTCATTTGTCAAAGAAGCAACTAAGTTTTACTCTTCCATTTTATCTTCCTCTTCTCATTCTAAGATCTCAGGGCGGGATCTCTTTGTATAGGGGGAGAGTTGTAACAGCCAGAGACTGACTTTGTAGATTCCTTCCATGTTTTTCGTCATCGCCGTGTATTCTATTCTTTGTCTCATTCATCATTGCATCACTCACATTGCATCAGTACTCCATTGCCATCATTTTTCAAAACTTACATCGGTTTGTAGTTGCCGCTTCTTCCCGCTGTCTTCGTCATTCGTTTCGAGACCAACCACACATGCGCGCCTACGACATCGAAAAAACATATCATTTTACAAGTGGGAAAAAATTGTTCTCGGATTGGGTCGAAAGTTGGTGTGTGGTCTTAGTATGTTATAGGTAGACCGCCTGCCAAATTTTGTCACATTTGGAGTCCGTTTGATACCCGAACCGTTAAACATACATCGACACTATAGCCGGTTAAATCATCAGACATTTTCTCTATTCACGCTTGTCGCCGGGTGATAACCCACAAATGTAGGGGGTACTTTGTAGACCTTTTAGATAAGTAAGAGTGTCGAACCCAACGAGGATCTGAAGTTAGAATTAATATTCTCTCAAGTTCTATCGACCACCGATACAACTCTATGCACGCCATGCTTACTTTAGCTAGAACAAGAATAAAACTACTTTGCGGGAATACAACTAGAAGTACTTGGAAGGTGTGATAAGATAGTTTTGTAGGATAAGAAAGAACACATAAATAAAACTAGCGGCTGTTTAGATCAATACTAATTAAGTTAGTTGTTTATTAGAAAGCTTTAGATTTGTCCCTAGGCAATCGATAACTAGACCGGTAATCATTATTGCAGTTTTATATGAGGGAGAGGCATGAGCTAACATACTTTCCTTACTTGTATCACTACTAGGGAAAATCTTATACACAGAGGATTATCAGTAGCGCTAGTCAAAATAGGGTGCTACTACTATCTAACAGAAGCGTGGGGACACAAAGATCGCTACTACTATGAAAATAGCAGTAGCGCGTTCCGGAAAAAAACTGTAACATCCCAAAATTCTAAATTTTGGAATGTTATATTAAATAAATAAGTAGGATTGTTTGCTTGAATGTTGTGTGATTGATTGTGTGAAATTGAGTGGAATTTTGAAACTTTTGAAATTTTAATGAGAGGGAATAAAATGACTTTCCCAAAATTTTCTATTTTGAATCCCTATTCAATTTTGAGTTTGAATATTTTCAAAACCATCTTATAAAAAATCAAATGAGAGGAGGTAAATGACACTCAAAAATCAGATACAATGTTTTGACTCAAGTTTTAAAATAAAAAACTATTTTCCATTTATTTGAAATTCAAATTCCTTTTCATTTTGTAGTTATTACAAAAATAATGATTTTTTTAAGTATTCCAAAAATTCTTAAAACTATGTTCATGTTTTAGAGTTTATTTTTTTTGAAAATTTCGATATATAATATGTCTATATAAAATGTTTTTCTATTTTGTTTAATTGCTTTTGTTCGATGTTAAAAAAACAGAAAACACTATTCATACCGAAACACTGTTCATTCGAAAAAAAACTACTTCACTTGCACTTGCGTCCGGCCGAAATCATTAGGCCCATCCGGTGGCCTCTCTCCTTCCTTTTAATTTTCATCTACTTCTAGTCTATTTGTTTAGTCCCATATTGCCTAGCCTTTGACTTCTAATCCTCCCTCCCACCTATAAATATAGACCCATAGGTGAACCCAAAAATCATTCACTTCGGTTTGAATCGAATCATTTCGGTTTGACTAGGTTTATTAAAATAAAAATATTTTCTTCTCTCCGGCGGGATTTCTGGAAGTCGGCTCCTTTTTGGATTTATATCTTCTCTGCATTCTAAAGGTATTCTCTTCGTATTTTCTTTATACTCCTGTAGTTTAATATCTCTAGATTATTATTTATATACTAGTATACGGTAGAGTAATTAGATTATTAATTAGTCCCCGTATTTACACATTAGTATTAGAATTCTTTTAGACATAGTACTTTTTGTTCCGTAAAACAGCTTGGTCCTGATTTTTCAAATACCCATAACTTTTTACTCATTCACGCAAATTAGATGAAACCAACGCCTAGATTTTTGTCTTGACTTCACCTATCCAATCAACCTATCACGTCAACTTTTTTCAAAATTTCAAATTTCAAAATTTATTCAGATTTGTATTCAAACTTCATTTGATCATATATTTTTATTCGTACCTCCATTTCCGATGAATCCAATTGCATCGGATCCGAATCGAAGTAATCTTTCCGTTCACATCATTAGTGTTATCGTTTCACCATATAATTTTAATCTTGCTCATACTTCTCTATTAGTCCCCAAAATGTGTTCACACATCGTAGTAAGCTAACTCAATACCATATTGAATTGCTTATAACTTTTGATCCGTCATTTTGAACCTAGTAATTCTTGATTGACTTCCCATATATAGGAACATCATTAGTTTCAATCTTTGAACCTTTAAAATTTGAGCGATTCAATTTGAATCTGAACCTTCATTTGATCATATCTTGCAAAGTGTAACACCGTTTCAATTGATTCCTTTTGCCCCTAAATACTCGTGTCATATATTTCTATTCATAACCATCGTACTTCGGTTCAACTTCTTTTGACCTTTGTGAATTCAGATTCAATTAATACTTGAATTTACAATTCTTTTCATACTTCAATTCGCTATAAGTTGTGTTGTAGTGCTCCATTTCAATTAAATTCTTTCTACAAATAAATTCTTATGTCTTATACTATTTGTCAAACAACATTCATGTTGTTCTCCCATACTTCGAATCGTCTTCCGTAGTCTCTCCAACCTAAGCTTATATAGCAATAGTTCATCATCCATTAACTCTTTTGAGTTGATTCCTCCACTTTCACTTTAGAACACAGCTAGAACCTATCTTTTCTTATTTAAGCTTAGTATGTTGTTATTTTCGCACCTAGACATGTTTTGTTCTTGCGTTTTTTTCGGTTCTTTGTTTTGGCATGAATGTTTATTGAATGTTATTTGCTTATGATAGATTTCTCGGAGTGTGACGAGTAGAATTATCCAGATTGTGAGAGCGACTATCTTCATAAAGTAATACCAGGCAAGTTCACATTGACCATCTTATTACCTATGTTTTTCAAGTTGCATTAGTTCAACCTTCCACCCATTGCATGCAAAGTAGGTACTTGGAAACTTGGTTACTTGAGTAGTACCATATGGTAGGCCCCCCAAATATCCTTGTTACTTTGGCCAGGACGTTATTTTATTTTGCTATGCTTTTTAGTAGACAGGGTTTTGGTTGAGTGTCTACCATGAGAGTTGTGAGACTTAATTGATGATGAAGACCTCAAGACTCCAAGTAATATTTTCAAGACCAGATGATGCAATATACCTCTGGGTGGATGATGGTTGAACGGCGCCCTGGAGAAGCCAGTGGTTAGCCTAGGTGTTGCTGGAGAAGTGCCAGTATTCACGCGGAAAGGTCCACCCAAGAACAAAGAGATGGATGGATGCTTCAAGACCCAAGGCTTACCTGCACAGCCACAAGCCATTATGGGCTCTGGCTTGGTTGGATATTGTGGTGACCCTGGATAGGCGGTGCTATGAGATGTAGAAGAACAGTAGGAAAGGATGGGCACCGACAGAGTCTCAAAGGAACCCCTTAGAAGACATGTTTTGATCATCCGTTCCTCCAACACCCTGAAGTGCGAGGACTCCAACGGAGGCGATCAAATCTTGTGGGGAACGTGTGCAAAACTCTACAGAGTACTCAAACCTAATCAATTAGCCGTGTCCATGGTCATGGACAACTTGAGCCAAAGGAACTGAAACTATCTGGAATTCTCGACACCAAGAATTATAATGATGTGGGTATTAATGACAACTTGGGTATGAGAATTGGTTGGTGGAACCATCTCATTAATCAACCAATATCGTAATAATAACTTTTGTTTTGCCCTCTCTTGTTGTAGGAAAAATTTGCTTTACGCAAAAACAAAACTTGAACTTATAGCCCCACCTGCCATATATGCATGTAGTATAGATGATTATTTTTCACCCCCTCTTTTGTGACTTGCCGGCATATTCAAAATGCTGACCTACATGACTGCAATGTCTCATGTTGCAGATACTCTTCTTCGACGAGTAAGAGATACGATTCAGGGTTACGGTCTACACTTAACCTGCCATTGGTGTTTATTGGGAGTCCACTCCCATTGACTGTTTCCGCTGAGATTTTAAGGTATATATCAGTTTTACGTTAATTACATGTGATTGCACTTTGATATATACATTGATGTACTATGTGTGCCAGCATACTGATCCAAGGATGGCACAGAACACACAGAGGCTTGACCTTTCCAGGTCCGGTCGCTACAAAAATGGTATCAGAGCACATGTTCACTGTAGGACGTGACCCTAGAAACTAGAAAGCCCTTAGGAAATGATTTCTCGAAAAAACTATGTTTTCAAAATACCCTTTACTTCTCATCTTATTTGAGCTTCATCAAATGATCTCTCTTACCTCAAATAGTTAGAAAATACCCTTTCCCCTTTGACAACACTAAGGATCAATTGAGAGCACTTCGAGAAGGACAAGACATTGAAACAATTGATGGCCACTTCAAAGTAAAGAGGATTTCACCATGCATTAGAAGAATTTAAGCTACATGAGTTGAAGACTGTGAAGACCCGAAGAATTCGAAGATCCTAAAGAATTACAAGATTTATATGACCCCTAGAAGACCAAACCCCTGTTGTATAATCATGTTAGAAACAATGATTTGTGAGCTATCATTTGTGTTTTTTCTCGACTGCCACAAATAAAATCCATTTTCAAAACCATTGTTTGTATTGTGTGTATCCCCTGCTTTTTCTCTCTCTCATATCTCATTCCAAAACCTTGAACCCAATAGATGATGAATGAAGCTGGACTCGTGTATTATGGATCGATGACTCGGTTAGAGACAGAAGAATGGATTCAGGACATGGAGGATCACCTAAGGTGTAACCATGTTGCAAGGAACGAGATGGTCCAGTATACTCTTCGGTATTTGCAGAAGGTGCTGCACATTGGTGGAAGATGCATGAAGATATCCATGATAGGCAAGCATCAATCACTTGGGAAGAATTCAAGATGACTCTGCAAAAATCTCATGTTGTCACCAACACCCAGAAGCCCCGTTGCAAAGATGTGAAGAAGATTTGCGCATGCAAGATATGTGGAGAGATAGGACACACCCAGGAAGAACACAAGGAAGGATGCCCTCATTGTGAAGAAAATCACCCTACTTAGGAATGCCCAACTGGGCAGGTGACATGTTTCTTGTGTGAAGGAACCACTCACTATCTGACACAATGTCAACTCTACCCCAAGGTACAAGAAGTCATGAAGCAGTAGAAGGAAGCAATGAAAGAATTCCTTGGGAAAAAGTTAGAAGAACCCATGATGATGAGAGATATACTAGACCCAAACTTTGATACCAAGTCATGTTATTTGTGTGGAGAAGGACATATCTCTCAGGATTGTCCAAACAAGTATCTGGGAGACTTGGCAACAGAAGAAGTGCAATATGATCCTCAGGAGATAGAAGAAATGATCAACCTCGACAAGAAGAAAGGCCAAGTAAGCGGAGGCATCAAATGTTTTCATTGTACCTTGGAGAGGCCACACTATTTTTGCAAGAGGTATGAGACAAGCATTAGGAAAGGAACCCAACCCAAGAAGAAGAAGAATAATACTCCATGGTTTTCTACATGGAAGGATCTGAGCCACATCACTTGTCATCGGTGCAACAAGACAGGACACTACTCCTATACCTTCTCGGAGAAGAAGGCTAAACACGAGTACTTTGAGTTTTGGATTTTGGAAGTAATAAATGTAATAGGTAGCACTCTTATCATTTTGAAGTTATGTAACGGAAGTCTCAGAGTTTGTAATAAATTCATGAGTCAATGGAATTTATGGTGTCATGATTCTCCTATGTTGAATTATATGAGTTGTTACTCTATGAACAAAGATCTCTAACCATTTTCAAGGATATGAGAAAATATGGTCTATGCAGACATGTGTACATTTCATTTTAAGTGTGGTAGTAACCACATCGACGAATGAATAAAGAAAGTACCATTCCTGTTAAGGAGTTTGGATAAGTGACTACAGGTGAAGAGAATGTGGAACCATATCCAACTATGTGGATGACACCTGAAATATTATACCTTGGATTTTGAATATGATGAACCAAAACCTCTATTGGTAAATAGACCAATGGAAAGAAAAATATATCCAAGCGATAGAACATGTAGCAAGGATAGATCTCACGGTTTCATGAAGGTTTCCCCAAGATCATGAAGCAAGAAGTTGTGATTGGATCAGCAAACGTTTTCTTAGGAGTATACGACAACCTGAGAGTTGTGAAGGAATGCTAGATCTTTTGTTTTGCTTGCAGAATCAATGGATTTAGCCAAACTTCATTCGTTGACAAGAGGAATTTCTGCAATGCTTGTGAGGAAGCCCAAGTGTCAGAATACGAGATTCACTGAACCTTATACAAGGTAATGATTTCAGTGCGACATGGATTGATCACCATGACGACTTACTCTTATCATTTCTCTTGCTATTTAGAATGGTAAATCTGAGTGACTTACCCATAGTAGAGAGACGACGTTCTTTGAAGCTTTTGTTTAAGCCTTAGACTGGTATGATGTAAAACCCTTGTACATGGTAGTTGCTGTCACACGTAGGAATTTTACGGTGAGGAATGAACCCAAGACCCATTTCACTACAGGATAACCACTAATGGTAGACCACCATGAGATCTTCGATAAGTTACTTAGAATGAACGCGAGACTTATCAGTTAAGAAGACCCAGTATCAGAGGAAATACAATTTGTTATGAGAACACAAGATTTTTTTGATTTAAACGGAAGAGCATCACCGAACGAGCTATCGTGAAGAATTTGAACAGACAGATGCACCCACAGGATCGCCATGACTTTTGAAGGACCAGTAACTCTCATTTTAAGTGTGGTAGCCCCACACTTCCAGGTCAATGGATTTTCTAGAAGAACCCCAAACCTTAACTTTTTCTTTCTAGCCTCTTCGAATCTCGAGGACGAGATTCATTTTAAGTGTGGTAGTTTGTAACATCCCAAAATTCTAAATTTTGGAATGTTATATTAAATAAATAAGTAGGATTGTTTCCTTGAATGTTGTGTGATTGATTGTGTGAAATTGAGTGGAATTTTGAAACTTTTGAAATTTTAATGAGAGGGAATAAAATGACTTTTCCAAAATTTTCTATTTCGAATCCCTATTAGTTTTTGAGTTAGAATATTGTCAAAACCATCTTATAAAAAAATTAAATGAGAGGAGGTAAATGACACTCAAAAATCAGATACAATATTTTGAATCAAGTTTAAAAAAACTATTTGCCATTTATTTGAAATTCAAATTCCATTTCATTTTGGAGTTATTACAAAAATAATGATTTTTTAAGTATTCGAAAAATTCTTAAAAATATGTTCATTATTTAGAGTTTATTTTTCTGAAAATTTTGATATATAATATGCCTATATAAAATGTTTTTCTATTTTTGTTTAATTGCTTTTGTTCGATGTTTTAAAAAAACAAAAAACACTATTCATACCGAAACACTGTTCATCCGAGAGAAAAAAACTGCTGCACGCGCACTTGCGGCCGGCCGAAATCATTAGGCCCATCCGGTGGCCTCTCTCCTTCCTTTTAATTTTCATCTACTTGTAGTCTATTTGTTTAGTCCCATATTGCCTAGCTTTTGACTTCTAATCCTCCCTCCCACCTATAAATATAGGCCCATGGGTGAACCCAAAAATCATTCACTTCGGGTTGAATCGAATCGTTTCGGTTTGACTAGGTTTATTAAAATAAAAATATTCTCCTCTCCCCGGCAGGATTTCTGGAAGTCGTCTCCTTTTTGGATTTATATCTTCTTTGCATTCTAAAGGTATTCTGTTCGTATTTTCTTTTATACCTTTGTAGTTTAATATCCCTAGATTAGTATTTCTATACTAGTATACGGTAGAGTAATTACATTATTAATTAGTCCCTATATTTACACATTAGTATTAGAATTCTTTTAGACATAGTACTTTTTCTTCCGTAAAACAGCTTGGTCCTGATTTTTATAATACCCATAACTTTTTACTCATTCACCCAAATTAGATGAAACCAACGCCTAGATTTTCGTCTTGACTTCACCTATCCAATCAACTTATCACGTCAACTTTTTTCAAATTTTCAAATTTCAAAATTTATTCATATTTATATTCAAACTTCATTTGATCATATCTTTTTATCCGTACCTCCGTTTCCGATGAATCCAATTGCGTCGGATCTGTATCGAAGTAATCTTTCCGTTCACATCATTAGTGTTATTCTTTCACCATATAATTTTGATCTTGCTCATACTTCTCTATTAGTCCCCAAAATGCGTTCACACACCGTAGTAAGCTAACTCAATACCATATTGAATTGCTTATAACTTTTGATCCGTCATTTTGAACCTAGTAATTCTTTTTTATACCGTTCATATTGACTTCCTATATATAGTAACATCATTAAATTCTTTCTACAAATAAATTCTTATGTCTTATACTATTTGTCAAACAACATTCATGTTGTTCTCCCATACTTCGAATCGTCTTCCGTAGTCTCTCCAACCTAAGCTTATATAGCAATAGTTCATCATCCATTAACTCTTTTGAGTTGATTCCTCCACTTTCACTTTAGAACACAGCTAGAACCTATCTTTTCTTATTTAAGCTTAGTATGTTGTTATTTTCGCACCTAGACATGTTTTGTTCTTGCGTTTTTTCGGTTCTTTGTTTTGGCATGAATGTTTATTGAATGTTATTTGCTTATGATAGATTTCTCGGAGTGTGACGAGTAGAATTATCCAGATTGTGAGAGCGACTATCTTCATAAAGTAATACCAGGCAAGTTCACATTGACCATCTTATTACCTATGTTTTTCAAGTTGCATTAGTTCAACCTTCCACCCATTGCATGCAAAGTAGGTACTTGGAAACTTGGTTACTTGAGTAGTACCATATGGTAGGCCCCCCAAATATCCTTGTTACTTTGGCCAGGACGTTATTTTATTTTGCTATGCTTTTTAGTAGACAGGGTTTTGGTTGAGTGTCTACCATGAGAGTTGTGAGACTTAATTTATGATGAAGACCTCAAGACTCCAAGTAATATTTTCAAGACCAGATGATGCAATATACCTCTGGGTGGATGATGGTTGAACGGCGCCCTGGAGAAGCCAGCGGTTAGCCTAGGTGTTGCTGGAGAAGTGCTAGTATTCATGCGGAAAGGTCCACCCAAGAACAAAGAGATGGATGGATGCTTCAAGACCCAAGGCTTACTCAAACGTCATCCGTTCCTCAAACACCCTGAAGTGCGAGGAATCCAACGGAGGCGATCAAATCTTGTGGGGAACATGTGCAAAACTCTGCAGAGTACTCAAACCTAATCGATTAGTCGTGTCCACGGTCATGGACAACTTGAGCCAAATGAACTGAAACTATTTGGAATTCTCAACACCAAGAATTATAATGATGTGGGTATTAATGAAAACTTGGGTATGAGAATTGGTTGGTGGAACCATCTCATTAATCAACCAACATCGTAATAATAACTTCTGTATTTCCCTCTCTTGATGTAGGAAAAAATTGCTTTATGCAAAAATAAAACTTGAACTTATTGCCCCACCTGCCATATATGCATGTAGTATAGATGATTATTTTCGCCCCCTCTTTTGTGACTTGCCGGCATATTCTAAATGCTGACCTACACGACTGCAACGTCTCATGTTGCAGATACTCTTCTTCGACGAGTAAGAGATACGATTCAGGGTTACGGTCTACACTCAACCTACCGTTGGTGTTTATTGGGACACCACTCCCGTTGACTGTTTCCGCTCAGATTTGAAGGTATATATCAGTTTTACGTTAATCACATGTGATTGCACTTTGATATATACATTGATGTACTGTGTGTGCCAGTATACTGATCCAGGGATGGCACAGAACACACAGAGGCTTGACCTTTCCAGGTCGGGTCGCTACAAAAATGCTACTACTATAACTACCACACCATTGCTAACAGGCTAGGTATAGTAGTAGCGCCCTATTTTGACAAGTGCTACTGCTAAGAAAATAGCAGTAGCGCATACGACAAAAAAGCGCTACTACTATAACTGCCACACAGTTGTCAATAGGCTAGGTATAGTAGTAGAGCCCTATTTTGACAAGCGCTACTGCTAAGAAAATAGCAGTAGCGCATTTTCCGTACAAGCACTACCGCTATGTTTTAGTAGAAAGCGCTATAGGTAAGTTTTGGTAGAAAGCGTTATAGCTAACTTATCTATAGCGCCTTTTTCCTACAAGCGCTATTGCTATTTCGACTTAACCCCGCACGGGCTCAAAATTTTGCTAAGTCCTTTCACCCCTCTCCCCCGACTCCTCTGTCGCTGCCGTCAATCGCCCTGCCCGATCGAGCACTCCCTTGACCTCACCGCCGCTGCCCGAGGCCATCCTCGACCTCACCGTAGCCGCCCTCGACCTCACCGTCGCCTCCCTCAACCTCACCGCCGCCGCCCTCAACCTCACCGCCGCCGCCCGAGCCCGTGCGGGACCACCGCCGCCTGAGCCCGAGCCTGCCCTTGCCACCGACCGTAAGGCTCTCCCTCTCCTCTCCCCTACCCTCCTCTCTCTCTTTGCTATGATGATGTTCATATGAACCCTAGGTGTTCATATGAAACCTAGGTGTTTATATGAACCCTAGATTTGTTTAGGGCAGTAGGCATTTTTTAGCATTTAGGAAAAAAGATTAGCAATTTTTTAGGAAATTAGCTAAGGCAAAATTTTATGAAAATGCCTAAACAGTAATTCCACTTAGCTTTAAATTAACAAAGGGTATATAAATAATGGTAGCATTTAGCTTTAAATTAATACAGGCTATAAACAAAAAATAGTAGCATTTAGCTATAAAAAATTATTTGGACTATTAACCTGAATCTGGTCCAAATTTCATTCAAATGAACTTTGAATTATTCGGAGTATGGACCTGAATATTTTTGAAGAAATTGGGTGTAGGTACTAAGGTCCTTCTGTGGATGAAAAGAAAATAATGTGTGTGTGAGAGAGAGAGGAATATCTAGAACAGAATTTGGGTTCTATCCTAGGTAGAGAAGAGTTCATTTGCATATTCCATTATTGTTGATTATATCTTTTCACTGAAGAGGTTATGTTACATGCAAGTTCCTCAATAGTGTTTGCTCATGTACATGTTCTTAAGTGATCATGTTATATGCAACATTGAAGTGCTTTGATTGTGCCCAAGTGGAGTTTTGTTGTTTGCGGGGAATGATTCCGAGTGGACTATGTTTTGCCAGAATGTTGATTCATTTTCTTTCCCATAAATTTCAGGCACTCGATATGTCCTGTTTTAAGCAAAGGTCATGCCGATTTTTTCATGAATTTTAGCATGACTTGTGCTACAATGTAGGACATATCGAGTGCTTCTGATTTGCCACAACGGGAATTCAATGATATTACGGTAAAACATAGGGCATTTTTTCTATGTCATTTCTCATGGAACGGGTTGACTTTAGGTCTGCTAAGTGTTTATTAATTTTTTTTTCATAATTAAGCATTTGTTCTCGACGTCGATGATGCATGGCCCGCATCCTCATCGTCGATTCAAGGGAGGAGTCCTGCTTGATTATAGGGGCCATGTCCGGGACTAGGCTCTGTCGGGCTAGTATCGGGAGGTCGTACCTTCTGGGGTGCGCAACTTGGTGAGGAGGCAGCCCATCATCGACCCGGAGGTTATTTGGTGGCGGTCGCATGGGCAGAGGGAGCCGGCCCCCGCGGAGGTGATACGTCGCCATGTTGGGGAGGAGGACGAGCACGTCCGACGCTATATGTCTGCGTTGGACACCAGGTTCTCCAATACCTAGTAGGTTCTTCAGGGATCTCACCCGAGCTATGATCCTGTGATGGTTCCTTCTCTTTGGGTGTCCACCACCCGCGTCGATACCCGTCGTTCGCTATGGTTCTAATTGTATTAGTGATGTTATATGTATGATACTATTCGAGATGTATTAGTGATACTATTCGACAATGTACGGAAGCAAGAGATTTTTTCTATGTCATTTCTCGATATATGGAATCGGTTGACTTTACGTCTGTTTTGGCTCCATGTGTGTCTTTCAGTGAGGGAGAGTGTCCACCATATATATATATATATATATATATGAGAGAGGAAGAATACCGACTGTTGTCGTGGGGGTCGCTTCTCCTTCGTTACCGTGTGCTAGACATTTTGGTGTAATGCACTCGGGGAAAAATGGAGGAGCCACCATCACCGACGGTCGCAATATCAGAAGGAGTGCCCACAATATACGTGAGATGAGAGTTTGGGAAGGAAAGACTCGAAAGACCTAAAGTCAACCTGTTGCATATTGAGTAATAGTGATATGTGTGTTGATCAGTTTTCTCGTAGTTTCCTTCGAACGATTTTAAATATTTCAACTATGAACATAGGAAATGTCTGACGACGAAAGGGAATTCGCGATGTGCGAATACTACAAAGACGAGCGCGGCCTGTGTGACAAGCCTTACCTAGTTGATGGTAGGCGCTTCAGCATCATGATGGATGAGACCTTCGAAGTGGTTACAGTAAGTCACATCGAAAAGTCTTTTTTCGTAATTAAGCATGACTTCTACTTCTTTTGCTTCAACTTATAATTTTAATTTTTTTACTATTCTACTAGTGTATCCCCTGCCATGCAAGAATTTATGTCTTGGATAAGATTGTTTCAATACTAAAAAAAGTATGGAGGTAAAGTTACTTCACTTGAGGACCGAGCATGGTTATAATTTTGCTGTAAAATTGTACAATGCAGACACCTACTCCTATTTTGAATGCAAAAGTTGGAGAGCATTATGCAAGGCTTATGCATTTGAGCCTAATATGCTTATCACCTTTGATATTCGTCCGGAAGATGAAATTGAAATAATATCGACATCTGGGTGGATGTGCAAACGCCTCCAGTTCTACCATTATGTGAGTTTCTCAACCATATTTATTAAGTAATTTATATTGTTTATTTAAAAATAGTTGACAACTTATTTCCATTGACAGCTTATTTTCATTCTTCAAAAAATGTATGGAAGATGGTAGACAGAACCTATTACTACAATGATGAAGCAAAATTAACTTATAACGAGAAAGATCATCTTATCGCAATTCTTAATGATCTTGAGAATTACAATGGATATTATCAAACTCCTCCACATTATGGTCAATACGTGCCACCAGTGCATGTGGTGAACTAACGTAACATACATGGAGATTGCATGGTAAGATTTTCTACTATTACGACAATCGTGCATCTTTTGCATAAATTCTTCTAAAACTAAACTACATTGCTAAATAAAAGTTATTACCCGAAGGATTGTGTGCCTTCTCTGATGTTTCCGAGAGGTCGCGTTGATGTTATGAGCTTATGGCCAGCACTGCCAGGTGAGCCTACACATCACTCCTATCCATACCGGATCTCGAAAACCGATGAAGACATACAATCAAAGATTGGAAAAAATGTATGGTCAATCGTAGAGAGCTACTTGGAAGCAACAATGTGCATAGGCCAAGAATTGGAGACATGATGATCTCCATTCTCCATAATGGAGAGTCAGGGCCTATCTTGTTTTATGATATTGTACCTAAGAGAGGGTAGAGTAGGTCCTATGAGAGAGGAGTAGGTCCTTGGTACAATGTGTTATTATGTGCTACAATGTGTTAGAGTTGATCGATGATGATGAGGACGAGTTGTGATTATGACTAGTGACCAACTTGTTATATGATGTCTCATTGACGAAAATGATGATTAAATAATGTTGGTGGTAATGAATATGATGATTATTAGCTATAGTGTTATTGGTGATGATATGATGCAAGAGTTTTTATATTAATATGATGATGATGTTGATCATGATTATGATGATGATTTATTATATCATTGGGGGAAGGAAAGCGGATTAGATTCATGTGGCTGGAACAAAAGTGACCAAAAGTTGAATTAGTAGGATCTTGTCCTACTAATTCAACTTTTGATCACTTTTGATTCATTTGGATGAATAAAATCCATGTTTCTTCCTCACAATGATATAATAATTCATCATGAACATAATGATATAACAACCTCTTAATTGGTTTGTATCAAAATTTGTATAACGGAATATAAATACACTAAAAATTAAAAATAATGAAAAATAGATTACTAGTAGCGCGGGTTTGCAAGAACGCTACTAATAGTTGTCTTGTCAGTAGATCTTGTATGATACACGCTACAGCTATATGTCTTAGCAGTAGCGCGTCTTACACGCGTTGCTTGTAAGTAATAGCTATAGCGCCTTACTAGTAGCGCGTAACCCATGCTACTAGTAGGCACTAAACCCGCGCTACTACTAGGATTTTCCCTAGTAGTGCTTGTTACCTTTGAGGACTGTGTATCCTCCAGACGGTTAGGCGTCATGGTCTAGTGCATCCTGTAGTGAATTGGGGATCACGGAATGACCTTGTTCTAGAGCATCCAGCTGTCAATTGTGGATTGCTGGGTGACCAGTTTGTGAGGGTTTTGGAAGTCTACCCTGAAGATATACCACGAGTGTTGGGCAAGGACTTTGTGACCTTAGCTCAAGGAGAATACGATAAGGACTGTGTGTCCTGGGACTGTGTGTTCTCTGGTTTAAATACCAGGCCGCTCCAAACCAGACGTACACCTCTTCTGTTCAAGGTATTTAATATCAAGCCGAAGTGCGTCGCAGGTGAACACACAGACTGTAGCCGGGGGGGGTCATCAGCAAGATCCCCCGTGTTGGATGGCCATCCAGCACCTTCATCGGCACCATCAAAATTTGGCAAAAAGAATGGTTTTATATCACCCAGCCAAGGGAGGAAGGTCGGGCTGCCTTAGCCGAATTCAGATCCGGTCCCCTCACCATATTGACCTCATGGCTCCGAAAGGGCCTCAACTGGGGGTCGGATGCTGAGGTGGATAACCTGGAGAGGCACAGCGTCTCAATGATCAAAGGTGAGATCAAGCTAGCCAACATAGTTCAGATCATGCTTTGGCGGCACATCCTCCCTTGGTAGCGTCGGGCCTCTCCCATGTGGGATTATCAGCTTGACGATGAGCCTACTATTCGTCGGCTCTTCCGCACCACTCCAGAGTAGCTGTGGAAGGCGTTGTTCAAGGCCCAGAAGAACTATCTAGCCGAGGAGGAGGATCGTGGCCTTCATGCGGATAACCCTGCTTCCTAGGTATAACACAGTTTTAATAGATCGACTCTGCTTTCCAAAAGAAAATCTAAGCACCTTTCTGAACATCTCTGCAGAAATGGTTGAGAAAAGCCACGGGCATCAACTGCCTGGCACCATAGCCCGAAGACCACAGGTCCAAGCTATTGTCGGAGATGCTCGTCATGGCGCTTTACAAGGCGCCAGAAAAGAAGGAGGAGAAGAAGAAGACAGGCCGAGGAGGCCTCCATATCAAGGACTAGCCAGACGCTGCATCCGAGGAAAGCAATGCTTACTCTAATCAGGAGGAGGAGCATGAGGATGAGGGGGAAGGCATTTCCCCCCTCACAAGAAAGATGGCGGCGTCACCAGACGCCACAGAGGACGTTCCTCCTCCTTCCCCAAAGAAGGCACGTCGGCCCCAGTTGATCCTACCCGACAACAGTTCAGACTTGGACATCGAGTCCGAAGACTTCGAGAAGGTTCCGCAAAGGAACCTAAGGTTCAAGCCCCCACCTCGAAGGTAAGAATCCAAAGACTCCCTGAGCTGCTAATGCCAAGTCTTGAATGTTATTAACATGTGAGCGCCTATTGATCTGCAGCCCACCGTGCGTTTTCCCAACCGATCAAGTTTTGTACACGGAGACCCCACCCGCCGAGCTAGCGGAGAGTGGGACCACATCGTATCCCACCCGTCCGGGCACCAAGAAGGTTGTCGCGGAGGTGTCATCCCACCAGGCTCCTATGGATCTAGGCAGCAGCGCCAGGGGCAACAACGTCATGGTCGATGTTAACGCCTTGGCCGCTGAAGACCGAGGGGAGGAGTGCCTCCCAGATATTGAGGAGGCCGGATGGAGGGATGTCCAATCCCCTCCACATCTCCGGAGCACGCCACGCCTCCGGAGCCACCGGTTCATTCCTCAGTTGGAGATCGGGCTAACCGATCACCACCGGCGCCACCAACCAATGGGTGGCCGGTCATGGGGGAGGCTCTATCAGGCGCCTCCATCTTCGAGGATCACCGCACCCTTATGGGTGCGGTTTTGCAAAGCATGCAGTCCGTTGATAGCAGACTGAAGGAGGCCGTCAATGGTCTCCTGACGGGCATCTAGGTAAGCCACGTAATGTTCTATTTCTGGAATATTGATTTATTACATTTGTGCTAGCGTTACATGCATAGCAGCCCCCGAGCCCTAGGTGAGTTTGGAAAAAACTCACGTGGGGGTCAATCATAAATTAGTGTCCCGAATGTTCTAACCGCCCTTAAGAGGACCGAACATAGGGTCATGTTTATGACAGTTCGGAGGTATGAACCGAGATAATCTGATAGGGGTTTGTTGTTTGTAGGCTTCGTCATCGGCGGCGGCTGCTATTGCCGCCGAGCTACACGAGCTAAATCGAAAGCTCAAGAACTCCGAGGACAAGCTTGATGCTTTGAACAAAATATTCGACGAGGCGCAAGGTAAGATGGATTGTAATATCCGAATTTTTCATCACTAGTGATTCATACCGTCGATGCAATATGTTATATCTTTGATACTTACACAGCCTCGGCGAAGGAAATTGAGAAACTAAAGGTCGAGGTTCAAAAGGCAAAGCAAGAGGTCGCAGACGAGAAGGCGGCGGCCGAACAAGCGGTTGTTGCACTTTCCGCTCTAAAAGCCACGAGCGCCAAGCATGAGGCCGATTGGAGGAAATCCAGCAAGAGCTCAAGGACGCTGGCCATAAGTGTGAGGACCTTGAGCAGAAAGGCAAGCAACAGACCACCGAACTATCCACCCTGAAATCCGATCCCCAAAAGGAGCAGGTGGATAGGTGGTTGCTTGAAGAGCAAGTCCGCCAAGTGAAGCATATCACAGATGGTAAGCCGTATTTACTATAGTGTGTCTTCGGTGATAGCAGGTTCGTATTTCTCACCCAAGTGTGGCATTTCTTAGGCACCTTCTCGGACCTCCAGAAGAGCATAGCAGACACGAATCGTTTCTATGCTTTGCAGCGAGAAGGAGATGAAGCTCGGCTATTCTGGGTGCAATTTGAAGCCCTCGAGCGCTCTCCTCTCCTTATCGAGCGGCTCACCAGCTGATGGAGCTGCATCGGATGTCGGAGCCAGCCATGAAGGATCTGTGTATCCGGCTATGGCCCAACGAGCTATTGTCGAGCAGCTCCTTCGGCCTGGTGCAGAAGCTGAGCGATGCCTCACCCCGGATTGATGCGCTAAGGCGTTCCTCCTATATCGAGGGTGCTCAGATGGCCTTTGTGAGGGCCAAGGTGCACTGGTTGGGGATTGATCCGATGAAGATAGCCACTGCTCCTCCACCATCTGGAAAGGAGCATAGGTGCCCTGAGCGATACTTCTCCATAGTGATGGAGGGTGGTCGGGCCATAGAGGCTCAGTGTTTGAAATAAAACATTTATGAGTAAATGCGTTGTAATATGTCTGAAGACCTTTGAAAGCTTGTATGTTTATGATCCATGGTTTATCATGCCTTTTATATTTTGCATTCGTTTATAACTTCTGTGTGGCCGTCGAAACTGAAAGTTGCGAGTCGTCGGCTTCAGGCCCCATGAAGATACTACGTGAGTGGTCTCTTCCTACACACTGTGACCCTTAGCCGAGCTATTGGTACCCGAATTTGGTAGTGTGAGGTGGACAAGGCAATCAGACCATAGTGCTTTATTAATTTCACTTTGCCATAGGAGCGCGAAAAGGAATGCGGAGGGCTGATGACTAGCCCCCAGTGGTTTGTGATGTTCAAATAAACCGCGGCTAAAGCCGATATCACATGGTTAGGACGAATACTAGACCTAAGGTATTACACGGAATAACCTGTAAGAGGTTTTTAGTATGACACTTAAGCTTAGATTCGCAGACCTTTTCTCACATACTATGATAGTCAGTTTTCGGCTTTCTCCCCTCAGGTGCTTGACCAGGCTAACTGGAAACACAATCGCGGTGGTTCTCATTTTGCCCCTTTAGTCAAACGAGCAGAACATAAAGCGGCAAGCACAGGAGCCGGGCAACCCAACTATTGACCCAAGACATAGTTCGAACCAGTGCATATAAAGCGAATTCCAAGACGCCAAACGCATAATCAATTGTGCATAGGGCGATTTTTTAAAAACTAGAGCCCTCGGTCTAGTAGTCGGTTGCATCGTAATGTGTATCGAATAGTTTCGCAAGAAGAGGGAGAAAATAGAGTATGTGCCAAAAAAGGACAGTGAAATGACCATGTATAATGGTTTTATATTTTGCTCAATCACTCTTATTATTCAAATTGCCAAAGCAACTGTTTACAGGTATCCGAAAATGAAACTTTTACAGGAGGGGTTGTACTAGGGGTCTTCGATGGGTGACCTGACGTCCCGATATACCCTATCGCTTGTCCACTCCTATGCCTCCTAGGGAGTTGTATACCTCTATGGTTGTTGTTGTTCGGTGAGTAGACCCTGGAAACAAAATCTTGAGAAGCCGCCGAAGTGTTGATGAGCTTTAGGTTGTTTGTAGGCCCTTGATGGTACCTGCAGTGTGCCCGAAGATATTTAATGGTAGTAGTTCGGTCCAGTCGAATACGTACACTTTGATAGTTTTCCCCACCGCCGCCCATGGAATCTTGAGCGAGAAATTGTGCCTCCTCGGCACGTCCTTTTCTGCTTCTAGGGTTGTGAAATGGGGGGGTGATTCCCTATTTATGGAGAGAGGAAGGTTCTAAGAGTTTAGGCTGAGACCGAGCTCATTTCCCAACCTTACATGCCTTTACGGCAGATGTCGGCGTTTGTCGATCATCATTGTAATGGAATTCGGCCACCAGGGCCAACGCATGTTCCTCAGTTCGGAGAGAGTGCTCTATGTTGCCGTTGACAGTACCCTTGGGGCCGGGCATCTTGAGCTTGAGGTATGCATAGTGTGGGACGACGTTAAAGTGAGCGAACGTTGTACGTCCTAGCACGGCATGATAGCCGCTGCAGAAAGGTACAATGTCAAAGATCAAGTCTTCGTTTTGAAATTTATTGGGCAAACCGAACACTACTCTAGGCTTACATAGCCAGTGCACCAGGCTTCGACACTTTGAATAACTCCTTTAAACGTAGTGTTGCTGGGTTGGATCCTTGACGGATCTATACCCATCTTTTTCACCGTGTCTGAGTAAATAAGATTAAGGCTACTTCCTTCATCCATTAGGACTTTAGTGAGGTGATACACATCTATGATGGCATCTAGGACGAGGGCGGCCGAGCCCCCATGACAGATACTGGTCTGGTGGTCGCGCCGATCGAAGGTGATCGGGTACGCCGACCATGGGTTGTACTTCGGGGCTACATGCTCTATGGTGTAGACCTCTCGAAGGGCACATTTCCTCTCCTTTTTGGGTATATGAGTGGCGTATATCATATTTACGGTTTTTACCTCTGGAGGGAACTTATTTTGTCCACCGCCCATCGGACCGCGAGGCTCATCCTCGTCCTTGATGTCTGGGCCCTTGCCTTGATCCTCAGTTGCGAGTTTGCTGGCCTGTTTGAATACCCAACAGTCACGGTTGGTATGGTTGGCGGGCTTCTCTTGAGTGCCATGGATCAAGCAAGGCCTCTCCATGATCTTGTCCAGCGGGGTGGGTCCATTGCGATTGCCTTTAGGGGGTTTCTTCTGTTGCCCTGGTCGGTAGTTGTGGAAGCCTGCGTTGACGGTCGTGTCATTGGTGTCACTATTGTTGTGTCCGCGCTTATTCTTGTTGCGCTTTGGTTTCCCATTTCCTTCCCGAACTTCGGAGGTTCCGGGGTCTTCGGGGTTGTGGCTCCGTCTTGCTAGCCAGTTATCCTCGCGCGGGTCATGAGTGATGTAAGGGCGGTGTAGGATCGAAAGTAGGTCTAGAGGGGGGGTGATTAGACTACTTGACCAAATAAAAGTTTTGCCTTTTTCCAAATTTTAATTCTTGGCAAGTTTTAGCATTCATAGCATATCATGTAACACCCTACACATGCATGTCTAAGAGTGTAGCAACGGAAAGTAAAATATTGCACATGTAAGTAAAGAGAGGGTTCGGAAAGCAAACACAAGTGATGACACAATGATTTTTCCTGTGGTTCCGATAGGTGGTGCTATCGTACGTCCACGTTCATGGAGTCTTCAACCCAGGGAGGGTAACGGTCGCGAGAGTCCACAGAGGGTTCCACGAAGAAGCAACCTTGACTATTCCATGCGGCTTCCGTCCACGAAGGACTAGCCTCACTATGGGTAGATCTTCATGAACTAGGCGATCTCCTTGCCCTTACAAACTTCTTGGTTCATTCCACAACACGAAGTAGGAGGCTCACAAGTGACACCTAACCAATCTAGGTGGCACCACCCTCCAAAAGGTAATAGGCCCGGTAATGACGATGAACTCCTTGCTCTTGTGCTTCAAGATGATAGACTCCTCAACACACAATCACTCTCTCACAGATTTGTCTTGGTAGAAGAGATGGGATTGGTGGAAAGAAACTTGGGGAGGCTAGAAATGAAGATCCATATGGTTGGAGTGGAAGATCTTGACCTCAACACAAGGGTAGGTGGTTCTCTCTCAGAAAATTGAGTAGGATAGGTATGGAATAGTGTTGAGTGCTTCTCTTTCGAGTGGGTGGTGGTGAAGGGGTATATATAGGCATACCCAAAAATCCAACCGTTAAACACAAAATGACCAACTCGGTGACACCGATGTGTAAATCTCGGTGGTACCAAAGTGACAAAAGTTGGCAACTTTTGAATCTCGGAGGGACCGATATAAAATTCTCGGTTGCATCGACAAGGTGACCAACGGTCAGATTTGCCAATCTCGGTGACGCAGATTCACCATTCTCGGTCGGACCAAAAATGTGAACTTGCATAGCAGAATCTTGGCAACCCAACTCGGTGGCCCCGAGTGCAGTGTCGGCTGCACCGAAGTGTTAGGGTTTGGCTGAGTCTATCTAGGGTTTAGAATCGGTGCCACCGGGATAGGAATGTTGGTTGCACTAATTGTTCATATTTGGCTTTGGACAGACTTTGGTGGGAGAGTTTGTGGATGTTTTGGTGACGGTCACTTGTGCACGTTTGAGCATATTAGGCCCCAGATTGATTTGAACCAGTTCATGTCAATCTTCAAGTCTTCTAGTTGGCGAGTCTTTCCTTATCTTGAAGTCTTCATAACCTACCAAAAAATGGGCAATCCTTGCATCTAACAAGCCGTCGTGACCCGCCGTGATGTCATTTGGCAAAATAAAAAAGATTCCTCACACGTCAAAGCGGATCTTTCGTCATTAAAATGACCAACCCGAAAATCGAGGCGTCTTCTTAGCATAATCATCAATGTGCTCCCTCGATTCCCGCACCGGACTGTTGGAAAGACCATCATACCCTTATAAATAGACGTAGGGGGTTATCACTTTCATTTCCCCTTGCCGCCATCTTCTTCTTCTTCCTCCAAACACCTGCGCCACCGGAGCCAGCCGTGCCGCCCGATCTTTGTTGTCTTCACCAACACTGGCCGCTTCATCAACCTGAAATGAACCAGAGCTACCGCATGTTCACCACACTATCTAGGTTTGAACGTTGCTCCCCATCAGATCTGCATTAGGGTTTTCTCACATACATGGAGCCCGTCGAGTTCATCGTTCTTCGTGGAGCGCTCTTTATCCATTAGTTTGAAAACATCTTCAAAAACTTCATGGTACCATGAATATCACGCGGCTGCTTGCTCCGCACTCAAACACGCTTGTTTGTAAATCTGCAACTTCTTAATAATCCAAGAATTTGCCATCCGTTCTTCGGCCAGGCTTTTGAGGGCTAGAATATTTTTCATTTTCCTTTACCCATAGATCTTAAATCCATAGTTGTAGTTGTGGAAGAAGTTTGTGAACACTTAGCAATTTTCTGTCCTGCATAGATAACTTGACCCGCCAACAGTCTGTTGGCTCACTGCATTTCCTCGCAAGCCATTTTGGCAGCTCATAATTTTTATTGACCCGGCAAATGGATCCACCTTTTTTTGCTATAGCAATCTTTTTCAAAATGTATTTTTGAGCCACCAGACATTCATGTATTTCCACAGCTTCCTAAACCGCCACCATGTCGAGGACTCCGTCTACTTGCAATTGGGCCTGGTCTGGAGTGATCGAGAAAAATATCAATGAGTTCGTCACCATGGGAGTTCTGCCAGCTCAGGACGTTATCCATTGGCGGGTTCCAAGTAGCGAGACCACCCCTGAGCCCAAAGACAGGGAGGTCATCATCTTCACGGACCATCTCCTTCGGGGTTTCTCTCCACCGAGATAAAAAAAAATCCAGGATGTCTTACACGCTTTCAACTTATACCCCCAAGATATTAGTCCAAACTCCGTCACCAATATGTGTTAATTCCAAACCTTATGTGAAGCCTACCTCCAAGAAGAGCCATTCTTTCCAGCAGTAACCATGTCGACTCATCCCAAAGAGTGGAAAAAGACTTGGTTCTATTGCCAAGACACTTCACCAGAGGGGGAGAACCTACTGCCGGGTTATCGTCCTTACCGGCTCAGCACAGATGCAGAGCTTCCATATCGGATGTCAGCCATTGAATGGGATCAATATGCCACTACCTTTTCCCAAGTCAGGGCCTTGTTGGCGAATGGGCTGACAGGTATTGATCTAACCCGCTGCTGGGTCTCCTGGATGATTTTGCCACTAAACCGCCGAAACACCTTGATGTGCCAGTATTCTGGTAACGTGGATGACCCTCAACACTGCAATCAGACTCCCTTAACAGATCAAGACCTCAACACCATTGTCAAGTCTCTCCTAGGGGAAACATTAGCCGCCTATAGCAAGACTAACCTGTGCCCTTCTATGCTCTTAACCCAACTCCGGATGTAAGTCTTTTCATTTTAACCTTAATCCATTCTTTTAACTCCATATCTTAATAACACTTCTTGTTGATGTGCTTTGTCTCTTACAGGACGGCTCCTCCTTCTAGAAAAAATTGTTGTCCTCAAAAAAGAAGAGCAAGGTCTCAAAGGCCTCAAAACCTAAGGCGTCGTCCCTCAAACGGAAATAGTCAACTGACAACCTATTTGACTTAGACGATTCAGAGGTAGAACTTGGCTCCCTTGGGCTTCTATTCATGCAACTTATTGATAATGATCACTCACAGGAAGAAGCTGAAACCAGCCATGCCAATGTTGCTGAGGTAATCATTGTCTCTTCTAACTCAGAACTTTCAACAATAAAGAAAACACGGTGAGTTGTACGAAAGGTAAAGAGCTACCGTCCTTTTGCTTACCTAAGTTGTAACTTTGTTTTGAAGAAATAACAGGATGATAGCATACGTCAGAGCTGGAGCGCCGACTCTGGAGATCTTCTATCCGGCTTACCCAATGAGCCGGCTACTCGAAAGCAGCGCATCGAGGTACCTCTCTGCCTTTGTCTTACTCTATCTCATACTATTTTTGCGATTGACTAATTGGTTTATCAATGCTAACTTTTCTAGGATTCAACTCCTTCTTCTCGCGATTCAACCGCCTCGAAGCTGCCTCCCTTTACTATTAATCCAGTGTATGTGTTTCTACACTATGAAAAGCATTCAATATGTCCTACTTTATCATGACATATCCAAAATTTCCTTTACCAACAAGGCTCAAGCGAAACGGAGGAAAGGGTCCGGGTCATCTGCCACTCCTGATGTTCAAGACCCGGAGCTTCCCACACCTGACATCCCCGAGTCTCATACTAAGCCTTCCGAAGTCGTCAAAGATGCTCCTCAAGAAATACCTTCGCATGCTAAGCCGGCTGCTATGGATGTTGAAACTCCCGAATCTCACCCAGATTTTTCTCCTATGCCGCCCAGCCCCTGGCCATTAGCTGAACACGAGGCTTCTCATGAAGAAGTTGTTATCACCGGAACAGCTTATGAACCTCTAGCTCCCTCACACTCATTATCAAAACATGTCAAAGAAGATGAGACAGCTCCCTTGAAGGAAGAGAAAACTCCAACTGACCTAGCAAACCTGTATAAGCTCATCGCTAACGAACTGCACAACGGCTACTTGAGTCGCCTGTTACCAGCCGGGACATGGAGGGTAGCCTGATCGCCACAATGAACATGAAGTATGAGGTACTGAATTTATCTTGCCTCTTTGTACATATATACTTATGCAGCCCCCAAGAGCCGGTTGATTTTTTCAAGGAGCAGCTGGGTCTTCCAATCATTTAGGGATCTTTCATAGAACTCTCATGTAGCCCCCAAGGGCCGGGTCATTACCTAAGTAATGAGTCGGCACTTAAGTATATCTCAAGAGCCAAACGTAGCCCCAAGGGACGGGTCATTGCCTAAGTAATGAGCCAGCACTTAAGTATAACTTAAGAGCCAAATGTAACCCCCAAGGGTCGGGTCATTACCTAAGTAATGAGTCGGCACTTAAGTATATCTTAAGAGCCAAACGTAGCCCCCAAGGGCTGGGTCATTACCTAGTAATGAGCCGACACTTAAGTATAACTTAAGAGCCAAATGTAGCCCCCAAGGGTCGGGTCATTACCTAAGTAATGAGTCGGCACTTAAGTATATCTTAAGAGCCAAACGTATCCCCCAAGGGCCGGGTCATTACATAAGTAATGAGTCGGCACTTAAGTATAACTTAAGAGATAGCTGAGATACATTAGCCCCTAAGTGTCAAGTAAATTTCTTGCAATCTGCTTGAGACTTGAATTTTGCACTAAATTTTGATGTAAACTGTATGAGCCAGACCAGCGGCTTAAAATTTGATAATCCTTCTTTGTATAGGAATCCTTGAACAGCGCGGAAGCAGCCGTAACAGACCTTAAGAAGAACCTGGATTTGCAACAAAGTGGCCGTGCAGAGATAGAAGAAAACTGGCGGCTCTACTCCATTGAGCTTGAGAAGCTCAAAACATAATTTGAAACATTCAAACAAACTGCTGAGTCCAGCCAAGCCGCACTGACCAAACGCACTGAAGAAACAGAGGGACAGCTTAAATCAACCGCTGAAGAACTAAACACTTTGAAGGGCCACATCTCTCGCACGGCTGGAGCTATCTTTGGTAAGTATTCCTTGTCAAACTTTGTTGAAAATCCTTCCTGACGACTCATAAAACTTCTGCCTTGATTGTAGGCGAGCGGAGTATCTAGCAATAGCCTGATGGCGCTCAAGGCCATCTACACCTTAACTGAACAATTATACATCGGGTCTCTAATCACTATCAAGGTCGTCATGTCTGCAAAGGGTGTTCCGAAAATCATGAAGGGCGTGATGGAGACTCTTTCCACCATTCCTATGCAAGTGGAGGAACTGAAGAGATAGATCGACCGCACGGGTGCCATGGCTGCTTTAAGCCGGTCACTAGCTTACGCCGAAGAGCTCAATTCGGAGGAGATGATGAATGTCTTTCCTGAACTGAAGGATGACGGCTCAGATTTAACAGAAGTGGAATCCTCGTGCTATCATAAAGCATCCCAGGTTCTTGCAAGTCGGTTGGCTACAGAAGCTGACCGATCAGTGTTCCAGGCGACTTACTCTAAAGACAACAGGCGGATCAACGGACCTACTTTTGAAGCAAAGAACCTGATTTCTCAGCTTCGTAAGCACCACTTCGCTCCTGATGTTGACCCATCTCCAATCATGCACGATGAATCTATGTTTGAATATTTGACCGATTGCAATTGGGATGTGGACAATCTCCAGATCAAGGACCACGAAGACCCGGCATAGGATGACCCGGCGGCAAGTTAAGGAGAGAAATCTACATCATGTAACCCGGCTTGGCTACTCCACTGGGTTAAATCTTGTTAAAAAAAACTTTAAGCCTTGCATGCTTGGGGCCGTTAAATAGCCTTGTAATAGTTGTAGAAAAATCTTTAACTGCATGTCCCTGCACTTTTGACGTTTATGCTTGAAAATTCTGGTGCCGACTCAGCCAACTCTACTGTTAACATCGGAGCACTTTAGCTGTTTTGACTCGCCAGGCGGATTTTACTCCATGGGCCAAGCCAGAAATTTCCCAGGACTTAGAATCTTTCCATGAAGCTACCTGCCAGAATAAACAATCATACGCCTCATCCTATAAGCCGGCTTTACATGCATGACAGGATAAGACCATTCTTGTTCCCTTTTTATAAAAATGTATTTAATTCCGAAGAAACAAGGCGGAAAGCCTAAGAACTTGTAAACCAGGCCTCACGTGACATAAATCTGTCATTTAAACCTTAGCAAGTTCGGGTTTTTTAAAAGATTGACATTGCTAAGAGTATGAACAGGCCACATAGCGGAGGGTTATGGTAAACAACACGAGTTTGTCCTCGCTCACTGTAAGCCGGCTCTCTCATGACAAAAACCGCAGTTTAAACCTTGAAAAGTTTAGTATCTTTGTGCAAGATTAACTTTAAAAAAATTCAAGGTCTCTTATCAAGATTAACTGTCAAGAGTTCGGCGGGTCACATGGTGGAGTAGCAAGTTGCAAATAGGCAGGTATAACTCGGAGATGGTAGAAAGCCGGGTCAAGAGCTTAACCCATAGGGCCAAAAGCCCTCCCCCCAAGTGACCAATTTAAAGGATCAACTCCTTTTCTAGTTTAAATCTAGACAAGAGGGTTCAAAAGCCCTCCTTATAGTACCACATTAAGGATTGACTCCTGTTGGCATAGAAAGCCTGGCCAGAGGGGGTTTAAAATCCCCCAAGCATCCTGATGAAGGATTAACTCCTTTGTATGACACTCAGTGTGAGAAACACAGCATAGGCCCCTAATCATGGGGATTCCCACTTTATTATATCATAAAGGATGGTTTGTACAATGATAGAGGTATGTACATTGATGAGAGCCGTTTGGCGGCTTAAGTATAGTATGGCCGAAGGTGAGGAATATCCCACAGCCTCTTTGTCTCTTCACCAGAAGTGAGACTTGTCCTTCTCACCTATATCTATGAGGTAATAAGGCCCGTTGTTGAGATTTCTGCTTGTCACAAAAGGTCCTTCAGAGGGAGGTGACAACTTATGCATATCCCACTGGTCTTGAATTAAACGTAGTACTAAGTTGTCCTCTTGGAACGTCCGAGTCTTGACCCTACGGCTATGATAGCGACGTAGGTCTTGCTCATAAATAGTTGAACGAGCTACTGCGAGATACCGCTATTCATCCAAGGCATCCAAAGCATCATGACACGCTGCCTCATTGTCAGCTTCCACGTAAGCCGCCACCCTGGGCGAGTCATGACGAATATCATTGGGGAGAACAGCCTTTGCGCCATAGACCATGAAAAAGGTGTGAAGCTTGTAGGCCTGTTAGGGGTGGTTCTTATGGTCCAAAGAATAGACGGCAACTCCTTCGCCCAACAACTCGGCATGCACTCCAAAGGAACCATAATCCGGGGTTTAATACCTCTCAAAATTTCCTAGTTAGCATGCTCAGCTTGACCATTAGACTGGGGGTGAGCTACCGAAGACACATCAAGGCGTATATGCTCCTCATCATAGAGGTCCTTCATAGCCCCCTTGGATAGATTTGTGCATTATCAATGATGATACTATGTGGATAACCAAAACGAAAAATCAGCTTTTTGACAAACTGAACCGCCGTTGTAGCATCACATTTACTGACCGGCTCAGCCTCAACCCACTTAGTAAACTTGTCAACCGCCACCAAGAGGTGGGTCTTCTTATCCTTGGACCTTTTGAAAGGTCCTACCATATCAAGCCCCCAGACCGCAAATAGCCAGGTGATTGGAATCATTTGTAGTTCTTGAGCCGGCACGTGACCACGGCGTCCAAATTTCTGACACCCGCCACACTTACTAACTAAGTCCTATGCATATTTACAAGCCGTTAACCAGTAAAAAACGTGGCGGAAAGCCTTGGCCACCAAAGATTTTGACCCAACGTGATGACCACAATCGCCAGCATGGATTTCTTGTAAGATGCTGAAAAAAACCAGTCACACTGCGTCAATGCAACTCGCCTTCCTTGATAATCATAGACTTAGACTGCCTTGAGGCAGGGTCTCATCTTGAGGTAACTCGCCACGAGTCAAGTATGCCAGGTAAGGCAATGTCCAATCAGGGATCACATGGAGAGCTGCCACCAATTCCCCCTCTGGGCCAGGTATAGCCAAGTCCTCCTCCTCTGACAACTTGACTGATAGGTGATGCAATACGTCCAAGAACACATTAGGTGGCACCGGCTTATGCTGAGACCCTAGCCTGGATAACTCATCAGCCGCCTCGTTCTTGCACCGATCAATGTGATCTACTTGATAACCCTTGAAGTGGCCAGCAACAATATCAACCGCCTGGCGGTAAGCCGCCATACGCGGGTCTTTTGAGTCCCAAGTGCCAGAAACATGCTAAGCCACTAGGTCTGAGTCGCCAAGACATCTGAACCGTCTCAAGTTCATATCCTTGGCCACCCAGAGCCCATGAAGCAAAGCCTCATATTCTGCTACATTGTTAGAACAAGGAAACATAGCCTCAAAACATAACAGAACTTGTCACCTCGTGGGGAAGTTAGAACAACTCCAGCCCCCGAACCTTCCAATTGCTTGGATCCATCAAAGTGAATCGTCCAGTATGTGTTGTTCGGCTTCTCCTCAGGCGACTGACTTTCTGTCCAATCATTTATGAAGTCCACCAAGGCTTGAGACTTGACAACCGTACGAGGCGCATATTTCAGATTGAGGGGCCCAAGCTCAAGTGCCCACTTAGCAATCCTGCCAGTGGACTCTCTATTTTGGATAATATCTCCCAAGGGGGCAGAGCTAACCACTGTAATCTGATGTCCAAGGAAGTAATGCTTCAGCTTGCGATTTGCCATGAACACACCATAGATCAGCTTCTGCCAATGCGTATACCTTTGCTTGTATTCTATCAACACCTGGCTAACATAGTAAATCGGCCTCTAGATGGGATACTCTTTCCCTGCCTCCTTACGCTCCACAACAATCGCGGCGCTGACTGTTGTTAGCCGCCATGTACAAGAGCAAATGCTCCTTCTCAGCCAGAGCAGCCAAAACCGGCGGCTCGGCCAACTGCTTCTTGAGCGCCTCAAGCGCCTCATCCGCGGCCTTGCTCTAGACAAATTCATCTGTCTTTTTGATCACCTGGTATAGAGGAATGGCTTTCTCGCTAAGGCGGCTTATGAACCGGCTTAGTGCAGCAATACGACCCGCTAGGCGCTAAACGTCATTGACGCATGACGTCATAGACAAGGAAGTAATAGCCTTTATTTTGTCTAGGTTAGCTTCAATGCCATGCTCCGAGACTAAGAACCCCAAGAGTTTGCCACCCGGTATACCAAAGACACACTTTGTCGGGTTATGCATCATCTTGTCAACCCGCAAATTGTCAAAGGTTTCTTTCAGATCATCCAACAGAGTCTCCTTCCTTGACTTGACCACAATATCATCCATGTAAGCGTGAACATTGTGCCCAATCTAACCATGAAAACAGTTCTACACACAACGTTGGTAAGTCGCCTGGGCACTCTTAAGCCCAAAAGGCATAGAGACATTGCAAAAACCACCAAAAGGCGTAATAAAAGTCGTCTTCTCTTGGTCTCTAACTGCCATCTTGATCTGGTGATAACCTGAATACGCATCCAGGAAACAGAGACTCTCACAACCCATCGTCGCGTCAATGATTTGATGAATACGGTGGAGAGCAAACGGGTCAACCGGACACGCTTTGTTAAGTTCCGTGTAATCCACGCACATATGCCATGTCCCGTTCTTCATAAGCACCAACACCGGGTTAGCGAGCCACTCCGGGTGAAACACTTCAACGATTAACCATGCTGCCAAGAGCCAGGCCACCTCTTCGCCAATGGCTTTCCGCCTCTCCTCATTGAATCAGCGTAGAAATTGCTTAACTGGTTTAAACTTAGGATCCACATTAAGGTGGTGGTCAGCGAGTTCTCTAGGTACACCCGGCATGTCAGAAGGTTTCCATGCAAAGATGTCCCAATTCTCACGCATGAACTCGATGAGTGCGCTTTCCTATTTAGGATCCATATTAACCCCAATAGTGAACTGCTGTGATAAGTTGCCAGGCACGAAGTCCACCAACTTTGTATCATCTGCCACAAACTTAAGCGGCAACTTAGATTCTGTGTTAGGCTTTTTCAATCGGGTCATATCCGCTGGATCGACATTCTCCTTATAAAACTTGAGCTCTGCCTCCGCACAACTTTATTTTTCATAAGCTACATCCCCTTCCTCACACTCAGACGCCGTCTTCCGGTCTCCGTGTATCGTGATGGTCTCGTTTAACCCGGGCATCTTGAGCTGCAAGTAAACATAGCAAGGCCTAGCCATGAACTTGGCATAAGCCGGTCGTCCAAACAGAGCGTGATATGGGCTTTTAATCTTGACCACTTCAAACCACATAGACTCCACCCTGTAATTGAATTTATCACTAAAAGCAACCTCCAATGAAATATTTCCCACTGGATACGCCGACTTCCCAGGCAGCACGCCATGAAAAATTGTTGAAGAAGGCTTAAGATCTTTGTCAAGCAAATTCATCCGGCGGAAAGTGTAATAATATAGAATGTTGATGCTGCTGCCTCCATCCATAAGAACCTTGGTGAACACATATCCTCCCACTTGGCGGGCGACCACCAGAGCTAATTGCCCCGGGTTATCCACACATGGCGGGTGATCCTCCCTGGTCCAGGTTATCTCATATTCCGACCACTTTAAATACTGCGGGAGAGCCGGCATAGCCGCGTTAACCGTCCACTTGCATAACTTCCGGTCTCGCTTGTCAAGGCTGGTTGTGAAGATGTGGTACTGGCCGGAGTTAACCTGCTTGGGATTACTCTGAAACCTGGACTAGTTATTTTGCCGCTGACCTCCAACGCCAGATTGCTATTATTCCCTCCATGGTTTCCTTTGCCCTGATGGCCTGAGCCTGAGCCGCCCGCACTGAAGCCAGACCCGGAAGGACCTGGCTCGCCAGATGGCCCACCGCCACTGCCTGGATGCTGGTTACTGCTATAGTTTTGGTATTCTCGCATGATCCAACAATCCTTCCAAGCATGAGTCGACGACTGATCTGGGCGGCTGTGCTTCGGGCAGGGATCATTCAACATTGCCTCCAAATTAGGAGACTTGCGCTTAAAAAGCGGCTTCCCATTGCCCTTTCTGTGTTTATTCCCAGTGTTGGCATTGGCCACTAACTCTAACTCGCCATCTTGATTCTTCTGCTTTCTACCATTGCCATCATTATTGTTTCCTCCCAAGTTCTGTGACTAACCCTTGGCATTGTTACTCTTCTTCCGCATGGAGGATTTCTCATCATTGGAGCCAGGGTCCTTCGTGTTGTCAAAGTCCGCATACTTGGTGAGAGCCGTCATGAGTTCCCCCATGTCTTGACATGTGCGTTTGAGCTGGCCAAGCATCTGCTTCAAAGGCGTGAAGTGGCAATTTTTCTCTAGGATTAGAACTACTTGAGATGTCATGATGTTATCGGAAGAGTGGATGATGATCGAGACCGGCCGGACCCAATGATGAGCCGATTCATCCTCGCACTAAACGTAATGATCCAAATCCACAATCTTCATAGTCTGCTTGCACGTTCCCTGGAAATTTTTGATGAACCTCGCCTTTAACTCGGACCAGGTGTTAATGGTGTTGGGTGGCAAATCTTTCAACCACGTATGAACCGGCCCTCCAGTATCATGATGAAATACTTGGCACACACTGGATCACTAACATCCAACATCTCCATGGCTAATTCATAACTTTCAATCCAAGCCTCTGGAGGTAGGTCAGCAGTATAATTGGGCACCTTGCGAGGACATTTGAAATCTTTTGGCAGGCGCTTGTTTTGCAAAGCCGACGCTAAACATGGCACTCCCACAGCCCTAGAAGTTAAGACGCCTCCTAGTGAGACAGAGGGCACGAATGTGGGTTCCTGATAAGTGGTCGCAGCTACCAGAGCTGTCGTCTCTTGCTGGGCCCTTGCCCGATACACCAACGCCTGAGCATCACGAACCAGTCGATCATCCCTTGGCGGGTTTCGATGTCGATCACTACTGGAAACCATTAGGGACTCATAACGCCGGTTGTAGCTGTGGCTTGGGATGGGGCTTGAATGCACGCGACTTCGGCTATAAGTATATATCTCCTGTTGGGCCACTGTCGTCTGCAAGTATCCAATGGCGTTCTGCACTTCCTCTGCAAAAGGTGCCTTGTCGGGGATAGGGATTGTACCAAGCCTGGTTGCTACCGTCACCATGTTCTCCACCGGATTAGAATAATGACCCGGTAGGGTCGGAAAAGGCTGCAATGTGGTCTGGTTGCGATGGGGCAGGTCTGGCTGTTGACGCTGAACCGTCGTCCGGCTTCTAGGTACTTCCGTCGTGCGGCTTATGGTCAAAGGCATATTCCATCCCATCCCTAGCGTATTAAAAAGATTTCTAGCTTCATATTGATCCGACAAATGAGACTGGTGCCTCATCCAGTGAATCATCGTTGCAGACTGCTACTCTAGCTTTAAGTGAAAAGCTTCTCCCCTAAGGCACTTTGAGTCAGCGTCCATCTGAGCCTTCATCGCATTGATCTCGTGTTGGACTCCTGCCATCTAGTCCTTCAACCTTGTGACCTTTGTGTTACGGGCCGCTTGGTTTTCAATAGTTACCTCTGCTTCCATCAGGGCTGTGAGCCTGTCCATCAGATCTAGAAGAACTTGAGCCGACGGCCTGTCTGCTCCAGATCCGGCTGCACCAGCAGTTGTGCTATTATGAGCCGATGTCAACCCTGCCATGAAAACGGCGGCGTGGTTTGGCAGCTCGTACTCCTATGGCTCATGATATTCTGACTCATGATAATGCTCTACATAGCCCCCAAGCCCACCATTGTGAAGCTGATAGATTGATTCCGTCTCTCCACTCGAGGAACCATCCTCTAAGCAGATGAGCGTTCCTTCCCCTGACATGGAGCCTTCAAGCTCCCTGTCTTGGGTAAAGCCGACGAAGACATGCTTCCTGCTCGGGTTAACACGGGCGGGTTGCACGTGTTGGGCCGGCTTGACGAGGTCGGTGCAGATGTCCGGCCCGGGTTCAGATCCGCCGATCTTGTTGATGAAAACATGAATTCCACCAAAGGGGACCCGTTATCCATACTCAATTGTGTCGGCCTCGTGGCCCCAGCTGGCATCGTCGATGTAGAGCTTGTCGCGGCGACTCTTGGTCGTCCTGCCAATGGTGTACCCCTCGATCCCTGAAAGTGATCCCTTTGAGAACCTTACACCATCGAGCGTTAGCCCCACGGTGGGCGCCAAGTGTCGTGGATTTGTCACGGCAGATGTCCAGGTCAATGGACTGAGGTTCGAGGCCATCGCTATGGCGGTGAACTCAAAGAGGTTGCTCGGAATCGAGAGACAAGGGTTTACCCACATTTGGCCCCTCGGAAAGAGGTAAAAGCCTAAGTCCTGCTTTGTGTTGTATTAATTGGGTATCGATTATAAGGGAGCGGATTCCCTTGACCTAGTTCTCAATCAGTTGTTTCGTTTCTAAACTGTCCAGGTAAGCCGCCCTTATATACATGGGTCAAGGCCCTGGGCTTACAAGAGTCCGGGTCGGGTTAAACTAAACAACCTACCTCACCTCTAACTAAACATGCCTTATCTAACAAGTCCCTCCTGGTGGCTCAAGTCCACCGGGTTACATCTGGCCTTCTAGCTCTGGGCCCTCTGGCCCACTGGTTATGCTTCCTCGTGGAGTTACCGTAAGCCGCCAACCGCATGACCTGGCCCCACCTTGGCGGGTCTAACCCTGGGTACATATCCCCAACAGTACTCGTCCCATCGATCGGGTGAGTACCCTCTGTATCCATAGATGGATCTTGTGCGGCCTACCCTATGGTCCAGGTCATGCCGAAGGTTGAAATTGTCATCGGGCTCTATTTGCTCTTTTCCCCGTCTTCGGGGTATTGTCAGCCTATAACCGGTGTTGTCAGTCATCCTGTCTTGTCCTCGAGGGGGTTCGTCTGGCTTGTCGTATGGGGTATGTTTGGGAGACGGCGTGTTAGTGAGCTCGTCATCGAATTGTGGCAGCAGCCTTTTGCATGGATAGCTTTTAGGTTGGTCCAAAAGACTGGTACTGTATCCTTCCTCAGCTGACAGGACTCTCGTCCATTGATCGTTGAGGTTGTCCTGATCGGCTTTAAGCTATCGTTCTTTTGCTTTCAGGCTGCGTGCGATGGCTATAAGTTGTTGCGTGAACAGTTCATGGTCTTCAAGTTTATCGAGGATAGCAAAGTCATCAACATTTGTGATGTCTTCCTCCTCAACAAGGGGGAGGTAATTGTCATCCTTGAAATCATTTAGGTCATCCGGGTTGAGCTGATCTTCCAGTCTCTCCTGACCCTCTAGCGGGTGTTCGAGGATATCCGGATTGCTGAGGTCTTCCGGGGTATCTCTGTCCCCAGTGCCGACGATAGATTTTCTTCCCTTTTTCCTTTTGATCGTTTCTGCGGCTTCCGGCGCCTTTACGGCGCTTCACCTGATTTGTCACCATCATTTTTAGGTGTGTGCTCGCCGTTAGCGATTGGAGTGCCCACCATGTAGACATCGTACGTGGAGGTGGCAGCCCATCGCCCTGTGTTTACGGGGGTGGGGGCGCAATCTTCCTCATCCATGTATTCGGCCTCCTCGGAGGCATAGTCCAACATGTCGGTTAAATCCTCGATAGTGGCTATCACGAGTGTGGTGGGTGGGATGAAAAATTCATCCTGGCCCGCCTTGAGACCGATCTAAGCATAGATCGGGGTTGGGTCGTTGGTAATTTTCATCGACGAGATCCGATCTCAGGCCTTGTTGAGTGTTGAAAGCTTGATCGGGTCGACCTGCTCAGAGCGTTCGGAGTTGACCTCTGGTGCGTCCGCGCAAGGAGAATGTTTGGCAAGAACAGGTGTTTGGGCATCTGGCACTATGGCCGAGTCTGTACTAAAGGTCAGGCCATCACTGGGGTGGATCCCGCGGGCGTGACCTAAAGAGGGATCCGAGGTTAAAGCCTCGGAGTCTTCCAACTTGGCAGGTGAGACTGCGAGCCCGTTTAGAGAGAGATCGCCTCGAGAGTCTATGGAGAACTCCAGGTCCCCAAATCTGACCTCTTGATCAAGGGTGAAACTTCCAACCCAACCTAGATGGCCGGTCGGGTCAGCGTGCAGCATAATGCCACCGAAAACGAAGATCTGTTCGGGGACAAAAGTGTCCGTACTGCGGACTTCTTCATTGATGACAACGCAAGCCATCGATTCCTTTGGTGATCGCAGCGGAACTCGCAATGAAAGCACCAATGTCGGTGTCAAAACCAGCGGATCTCAGGTAGGGCGTCCCGAGCTATGAGACTAGGAACGATGGTAACGGGGGACGAAAGACACGATGTTTACCCAGTTTCGGGCCCTCCTACGAAGGTAAAACCCTACGTCCTGCTTGATTATATTGATGATGTGTAGGTTACAGAGTTGATCTACCTCGAGATCGAATAGCTAAACCCTAGATGAGTTCGCCTCTCCCTACAACCTAAAACCCTCCAGCTTATATAGACGTCAAGGGTACCTAGGCTTTACACACGGTTGGTTACACATAGAAGGAATAACATGCCTATTCAATATTCCAATCTTGGAGGACACCCCACGATTCCCGAAGCTTCCTTCCTGGAGACAGGGCCTTCGATCAATCCAATGCTTGATAACGGCCCATACAGTCCAGCGCACGAAAATAGGTCGGCCACCCAAGGACCCCTTAAACCAGGACTCCCTCAAACACCACCCATGGAGAGAGACCCTCTCACTCCACTTGGTTTCCCCCTAGCTAATTTTGCAGCCACCCCTCCTAAACCTACCCCCTAGCCATCCAAACCCTCAAATCCCGCAGCCCTAGCCAACACCTTACATCAGGACCCTTAGATCTTGATCTAAGGGCTCGAGATCACAAAAAAACCAACACCAGAAAATGTGCATGGCCGCCAGACAATGTTTGGGCAACAGATCCCCCACAGCCTCAACCGCTCGTCCGCGATCTCCTCCCATGGCACTCGATGCCATCTTGACACCACCGCCACACAGTCCGGGACGAAGCACCACCGACGCCTCACGCCTCCTCCCGTGCCTGAGCCCCACCAGCCCGAGCTCGCTGACGCCTCATGCTCGTTGCTACTCTCCAACCTATTTATAATTTTTGATTGTTCCATGCTATAACATTATCATTCTAGAATAGTTTTTGGGCATTCATTTGAACATTCATCTTATTTTTTAGCACTAACCTATTAACCCAGTGCCAGGTGCCAGTTGTTGTTTTTTGCATGTTTTTGGCTTTCAGGAATACCACACCAAACGAAGTCCAAACACCACAAAACATTTTGAAAAAGTTTTCATGACAAAAATTAGACCTAGAAGCTTTGGAGGGAGACCCAAGGGCACACGAGGTGCCCCCAAGCCAACAGGGGGCGTCCAGGGGGGTGGTCATGGCTTGATGGCTTGGGGCCACCTCCCCGACCCTTTGGCATTGTTCTCTGGCCTATAAATTCTTATTAATCTGAAAAACCCTAGAGAGACTCTCAAAACACTCTTTCCACCGCCGCAAGTCTCTGTTCCGTCGTGTGCCCATTTGTGGCCCTATTCCGGTGCCCTACCGAAGGGGGATCGATCATGGAGTCCCTCTACATCAACCTTGCTGCCCCCATGGTGATGTGTGAGTAGTTCACCACGGACCTACGAGTCCATAATTAGAACCTAGATGTCTCTCTCTCTGTGTGTGTTTGTTCTTTGTTGCCACGATCACCGCGATTCCCGCGGTGATCTATCTTATGTAATCAGTCTTTGTGGTGTGTTTGTTGGGATTCGATGAATTGTGGGTTTATGTTCAGATTATTGTTGAAACAAATTTGAGTCTCCTCTGAATTCTTATTTGCGTGATTATTATAGCTTCGTAATTCTCTTTGATCTATCGGTTGAGTTTGTCAACTAGATTGGTGTATCTTCAGTGGGAGAGGTGTGTTGTAGTGGTTTCAATCCTATGATGCTCTATATCCAAGTGATAAAGTAGGGGACAAGACACGTATTTGTATTTCTACCACTAAGGGTAAAATGATGGGGTTTATTCATATTAATTGGATTTACTTTGTCTATATCATGTGATCATTCTCCAAGCATTACTCTGTTTTAGTTAATACTCTAGATGCATGCTGGATAGTAGTAGATGGATAGAGTAATTGTTTATGGACGTGATGCCCATACGCATGATCATTGACGTGAATAAATATTGCATAACTATGCGCTCTTCTATTAGTTGCCCAACAATAATTTTTTAGCCATTTTATGCTTTCTTCAAGAGAGAAGCCTCTAGCAAACACTATGGCTCCCGAGTCTATTCACAAATATATTTACAAACACTCATATTTCCTCGCTGCCTTTTTCTTATTTTCTTTTATTTTGCAATTTAGAATTTTCAACTATCATCAACACTACTTATCACTTGCAAGTAACGAGTTCAAGGATATTGCCAATGCTCTTGTCCATGTTGGGTGCAAGTGTGTGCTCTTTTGTGTGTAGGCACTAAAGACGAGAAGTTGTTTGATCCTCCTATTGGTTCGATAACCTTGGTTATCACCTGACGGAAATACTTACCTACATTGTGCTACATCATCCCCACCTCTTCGGGGAGCACCCAATGCAGATCAAAAGAATCACCCGTGCTCGTCTCATTGCTGAGCCGCCCGCCTCCTCGCCAAGCTGCCGCCACTAGAAATGGACGTCGCTGCCCGGTTCCAACGAGATCCACCACCGCCACCGCCGCACCCGTCCCCTCCTAGATCTGCGTTGGAGCCCCCTCGCCTGCCTCCGCCACACCAAGGCCACTGCCCCTGCTTTTGGCGCCGCCATGGCCTCCTGCCTCGTGCGGGCGTGGGAGGGAGACGACCGCGTGGGCCATCGACCCTGCCGCTCCGCCGACCTAGCAGCCTAGTCACCAGATCTAGCTAGCCCAAGGCCCCTAAGGTGACTGCCTGCTAAATCCCACATGTGCTTCATATATTTATGTTGCGCTCATTCCAAACTCGGACAAAAACGACTAAGTCCCCGGAGATTCGTCTCACATGCATTTTTGTGATGGCCATAACATTGTGCACGCAAATCGGATTTTAATGATTCTTATACGTAAATTAATCTACAAACTATGCTCTACATCATGGTTGACTTTGCATGCCTATTAGGATTCATCTACATGCTTAAATATGTGTTGTAAAAGTGCATTGTGAAATATCTGCAGAAAACCGTTAAAACTTGTCAACTTTTGAGGATAATTGCCTCTAATCCATAAGGCATATGCATTTGATTTCTTCACGTGATTTGTTCTATGTGATGTGATCTACAATTCTATGCCTTTGGTTGCCATGAAAAACGTCCATATCATGTCAACTGCTTGCATTTAAGTGGCTCCCGTGATAAAACTGGTTTGTTAAGAAAAGTACCGTTTTGCAAAAATCATAGTAAATGATCCATGCATCCTATGAATTTGTGCCAATGGAGTAAAATGAAGTTTGCCATGTCTACTTTATGTAAATTCCATTTCATAAATTCTCAAATTGCAATCCCTACTGTTTTGTGCATCCCAAAATAGCATCATGAAGTAACTTTTTTGCACCCTAGATTTTCGCCAAGTCTGAAACTGCTGTTTTGAAACTTGTCAACTTCTCTTGATGAGGCCATTGATCTAGAGGTCATATGAGGATGTTCAGTAAATATGATTTGCTATTCATTATATATGCTATCACCCCATAAATTTTCTTGCCATGAAAAACCTCCTGCAACATATTTGAAAGTTTCCCTCAACATGTCATCCCAATGTTTCCGTGTGCATAAAACTGTCATATTCTCTTAAGTCACTAATCTGGACATGAACTTTGCATCTTGTGAAAACCATACCAATTACTACATGATGCCTATGAAAATGATCTTTGTATGAGCATTTTAAGTGTACTGCAACATCGTGTGATTTATTTTCATGTTAGCATCCTATGGTATCATGTTTTATTGCTCTAAAGTAGGCCTCTAACTATTGTTGGCAGATAATAATTAAAACTTGTGTTGTTGCATTTTGAGAGTCGTGGCTCCATTTTGATCATGCCTGGAATGAAACATGTTTAGAATTGCATATAGTTCCATAATATCCATTTGCATTCATGATTAAAATGTTTGTTTTTGTTTTTTGCATGAATTTTGCATTCATGCCATGCTAACCTTGTGTTGGTCATATCTTTTATGCCATAGCTTTGTTTTAGATGATATATATATATATATGTAAATTGTCTAGAATGATGTGTAGAATCACATGGTGCATTTTGTTTTCCTGTTTAATAAATATAAAAAGGTGTTTGGGACAGATTTGTACCAATTTCAAAATTTGCATATGGGGTCGTTTCGGAAATGATATATGTTGTTTACGGCCTCATTTAAAATGCCTAGATAAATAGTTGAATTATGCTTCACCTCCTTCCTTGTTAATAACATATAAACTTGTTGGTACCTGACGACAGGGTACTAAATAAATGAAATGTGGTGTTTCGTCAATAAGCAACCCATTACATCTTGAGCTTCACATAATGTGCAGTATTTGTTTGTTGCACTCTTGCCATGTCATGCATAATTAAATGAACATAATCATAATTGTTTGTGCATCATACCATGAATATGTTGTGGTGGTTAGTGTGCCATTTATATGTTTCTGGATTGCTTCTTATCGCTAGAGTTCCGAAAACATTCGAAGTGTGAGGATTCGTTCGACTACGCTAGTTCGTCTACTTCACGGATTTGTTCTTCTTCCATGTGGGATTTCAGGCAAGCTGATGATTACCCAGGATACCACTACTCTCATTGATATGCCAGTTGTCCCGATTGTATCGTTGTTGCTACCTACCAGTTGTTTCTCAAGCCTCCCAAAATGCCATAATAATCCTTTAAACCTCCACATCCTAGCAAATCGTTGTTTGGCGAAATTACCGCTTGCTCAGCCCATCTTATAGCGTTGCTAGTTGCAGATGCAGATTGCTCCATGTTGAAACATGGATATCTTGGAGTATTACATTATTCTTGCTACTGAAATTAATGCACCTATACACTTGGTAAAGGGTGGACGGCTTGGCCTTTTGCCTGGTGTTTTGCTCCACTCTTGCCGCCCTAGTTTTCGGTTACCGGTCTTATGTTCCATATTGAGCGCTCCTAACATGCTTGGTGTTGTTATGAGGATCTCCTTGATTTTCGTTTTGGGATAAAACTCTTCCAGCAAGGCCCAACATTGGTACTATATTTGCCCAACATAATAATACTGAACACCTTTATCAATGTATAGGGAGTTAGCGCTACTCGTGGATTTAATCTACATAGTACAGTGGGGCCAGTGCTGGTGGTGTTGGTCCAAAATAGAGCCACTTGCGGGGCCACTCTGGGGCAACTTGGGTGTTTAATTTAGCCACCGTACGTAGTGCTCATTTGGTCCTGCCCTGAGAACAACATACATGCGGCTCTTATAGGGATATGGCCTGCCGGGTAGTCTTTCTGGATTTGCTTTTACCTTTAACAAATGTCTTATGCACCGGGATTCCAAGGATACTACGGGCTAACAGCTCTGTTGAGGTTTTTCACCGCAGTTTGTGGCTAGTTTGTGATGGATGAGTTTGAGCACCCCTACAGGGTTAAATCTTTCAAAAGTTGTGCACACGATTATGTGGCAACTTAGAAACTTTATAATACATGGATATAGAAAATTTGAAGTTACTCCAATTAGAATACACCAACTGTGTACGTAACTGTGACCGTCTCGTTTTGAGGGAATTCGGAAAGAGAACACGATGGGGTTGTGTTTGACTCGTAAGTAGGTGTTCATGATCACTTCTTGATCATCAGTAGTTCACGTTTGTTAATTCGTAGACCACTCTTGTTATTCTTGTACTCGTAAGTTAGCAAGATAAAAAATCTTAGTGATGTTGCAACCTCACCACTTAACCATACCTCACACATTAAGCTTTGCTAGACTTCATACCCCTGGTAATGAGATTGCTGAGTCCATGTGGCTCACAGATTCCTATAACAATAGATGCAGGTATAGTCAATGTGATGCTTTGACATGAGAGCGATAACTGTTCTATTTGGGGTTTTTCTTGATGAGAGCACGCCCTCGGATATGATTTGTCCCGATCTGTTACGATGCAAGAAACTCCTCCAAGATCCATGATAAAATCGTCCAATTACGTGAAAAGTACACGTAACCTGAAGATAGGGTAACGACGACCAACGGACAATCCCTCGACACACGAGGAACCTTCCGCCAAAGTAGACGTAACCAGCGCATAACCCGTCGAGAACGGTGAACCTCGAACCAAGTGCAACTTTCACGCAAAAAATTCACACAAATAAATAACAATGGCACCCCAAGAGAGCCGCTTCATAGTCGATACATGACGCTCTGTCTAAACTCTCTAAAAATAACCTGGAAAATAAAACCTCTCCATTACAAAGCACGCATGCTTTGCTTTATGGTAGTAGCCGCACCTCTAACTTAATCCAAAAGAAAAATACGTAACCGACTAAACAACTCTGGATTTAAACGGGACTTTCTATATCCTATCTAAACTAACCAAAGATTTAACTAATAAATTATTCGGCAGCCGTGATCGCCTAGGATGGTATAATAAACTAGGACTCCTCGATGCGTCTCGTGGGATAGGTGGACCCTATCCACATCCTCTCAAGCTTAGCAGGTCTCTGATCTTGAATATTTGGTTAACACAATTGGCAATCTTTTCTTTACATAGAAGTGACAAGAACAGAAACAAATTCCAGCATTTCATGTTGTTGATCGAACAAAATAAATCACTGGTTGCCGGCTGCCTTGTATCATGGTATATTAGCTTCTCTTTCCAAATATTAATGAACGTTGATTTTTCCTTGCCAAAACAAGCCTGATCAATATTGCATGTATACCTCTTGTCTTGATTTAGCACGCCGTCTTGCATGTAATTATTCTCTTTAAATACGTGCTCGTCCAGAGACGTTTCTTTCTGTAACGAATTGACATCCAATTGTATTTTATGAATAGCAACAACACTTGCATCCGCCATATCATCAACTGCAACCGTCGTAGTTAAATTATCCATGGTCGTGTCATCCTCTCCCTCTTGAACCAAAACCGTCCTCGGTTTTGTGTCCTCCTCCCAAGCAGTTGCATCAACAGTGATTTTTTAGCCTAAAATTTTAGCAGTCTCGGACTCGCTTTGGTTTTCTTTTTTTAACTCTTTCAGCTTTTGTTAGCGTAAATTTGCATCAATTGCAAGCTGTGCATGGTCCCGCCTCTTACAATCCTCCAAATATTGTTCGGAAGAGTATGCTTCAAAATAAACCCACTGTCCTTAGAAAACAAACTTAAATTTCCTCCAAGAAAAAGTACCAGATTTATCAATATGCAGCTCCTTCTTTTTTTCCAAGATTGGCCAAGTATCAAGCTACACGCATACATATGATATGGAAGAACATCACACACAAGTGAATCACTAAATCCACAAAATCCAAAAGGCACCTCAGCTTGATGTATTATTGTCACGAATTTTCCCTGCCATGGGAGCTTATATGAGTCTGTATGATCCATCACTGCTAGCTTCAATGCATCAACCAAAGTATGACTCACCAAATTTATTTTGGAAGAATGATCTATCATCATGGCGCAAGAAATTTTTTCCACCTTCACCCTTGTGTAGATCTGAAACCAAGAAAGGGCACGAGACGAATCCTTCTCACATTATGACATCTCACCATCAAATTAATGCCCCGTTCTCATAGCAGTTGTAAAATGTGTACCAACAAATTTCACTAGTGCAGAATCGGCCTATAGTCGCGGTTCATAAGGGCCTTTAGTGTCGGTTCTCGAATCGACACTAAAGGGTGGGGACTAAAGCCTATCCCTTTTAGTCCCGGTTCAACACGGCCCGGCACCAAAGGCCCACCACATGGCATCTGCCGGCGCCATAGGCTGGCGGACCTTTAGTTCCGGTTGGTAACACCAACCGGGACTAAAAGTATTAATTTTTTTAATTTTAGTTTACTTTTCCTTTTTAATCCTTTAGGGGTTTATGAATTAATTATGGTTTAATTTTCCTTTTAATTATGTGTTTTCCATTTAATTAATTTTTATTTCAAACATATATTACACTACTACATACTGTACACATGTTGTGCATATATATATATATATATATATATATATATATATATATATAGAATTTCTCGTAGAACCGATCATATGTGTATATATATACATATCATCGAATTACTTGTACGACGACCATTCACATACATATATATACAATTTTTCCTACAATTTGAGGATAATTATATATATATGCAGGCATTACTTGTTCTTGATCTTGTAATGGTATTCTCCTTTGGGATCTATGACCTGGTCGACCAGAAATCCAACTATTTTCTCTTGAATCGCTCGTACCCGAGCCTCTGGTACGAGCTGGCCCCGCATCTCTGTCACCTACAAGATGGAGATCAAGATGAATATATTAGTTGTGACTATATATATTAGCTAGATCATGATAAAAAAATTATGGATAGAGTTCTGGCAAACATACCAAAACATTTCTTTCATCTTTGCTCCTTTCAAACGTCTTCATGCAAATGTTCTCGCAAATATAGTATGTGCATAAACTAGTCCCCTGCTCCTGCCTCATGCACTTTACGAGAATAAAATTCAATCGGGTAACAATTAATCAAGCATGATAATGGTATTGGAATTAGAATTAAAGAGATGCATGGACGTAGCTATCTAGTACTACTTAATTACCTTGGGTTCCACCCATTTTAGCTGTTGTGCCCAGTCGCCTCATACCTGTTTGATGAACTTGGCCCAAGCCCTGATCGCCGGCAAATAAAATGAATAAAGGAGTTAGTAACTAGTTGATATCAGGAAATGAAGTAATTAAAGAGGCCGACATAGTGCGATAATAATTGAAATTACCTGTAAAGCATCCCCCTCATGATTGCGTATTCGGATGGATCCTTATATAGTGAGTCCAGTACTTCAACTTTTCCCTTGTCAACTTCAACGATTAACAAGATCCAGTGGAAACTGCATGCGCATACATTTTGTTAAGCGGACATGTGCATAACTCATCAGATACACTTATTAACATCTAGTAATCAAAAAATAAAATTTGTAGTACAAGATATATATAGTGACACTCACCTGAAGTTGTAAGGAAGTAGTATTTCTAGTTGGGTGTTTAGATGCTTCAAAAAATCTAGCAGGAATTTCTCTGTGTCTTTTCTCGGATATTGAGTTTCCCATATCGCCTGATTAACCGTATTTGGGTCAATGAACCCAATGCCATAGCGTCCAGCTTGTTTCATTTCATACATCTTCATTCCCCATAATACCACAGAAATGAATATAGTGAGGAGAATTACAGGCACTGAACGAGATCACAGCTAGGTAGAGACTTAAATTATAGAAAGAAATCACTTACAGACAAGCAACTGACTAAAGATTTGTCGAATGTGTCTTGATTGAATAACTGAAACAACTCTGAATAATGAATCGACAGATCTTATTTATGGAAGTAATGCCTCTTCTTGACTCTCACCATGAGGGACTCTGTATTGGTATTTGTTGTTATTTGTATGTACCACATATGCAAATTGTACATTCTCATTGGTAGAAGCTTAACATCTTCAGGCTTGACCAGAGGTTTTCCGCAAGCATATTGATATTTAACTTCATCCTCTTTAAGCCCGGGGATTTCCTCAAGGCCTAGGAGTTGTTCAACAGTGATACCGGCCTCTTTAGCCTGCCTTATATGATCGTCGGTTACTCCTAGCCGACCGTCGGTACTCACAGGTGTTTGTACAATGAGCGGGGGGGTCGATTGCACTGCTTGTTCTCCTAGCTAGGGAATAGTTTTCCCGCTTTTTTGCCAACTCCTTGGCTCGAGCTTGAGCTCGACTCCTTTTGTCCTGCAAGATATGCCTTCTTGATAGACCGCACATAGTCGCAGTCCTTCTGATTGATAGCTGGTCGAGCCATATCAATAAAGTGTTGTGAGACATGCTCAGGTACTTTCTCCTTTGGCGGTTGGGGCGGTTTCGGTCCAAAATGGGCCTTCACTCTTAGTCAGGTGGTAAGGCAACTTCGGAAGAGGCTTGAAGCTTGGACCATATTTGAATTTCTTGCGTGTTGTACCGCTAGTCGTCATAACTGTGGCCTCTCTCTTCCGTTGTTGCTTAGGCGACAGAGTACGCTGAGTCGACGGAGCACGCAGACGCCGTGCCGGACTTGGAGGAGGGTCAGCTGACGCGGTGCCGGACTTGGAGGAGGAGTTGGATGACGCCGTGCCGGACTTGGAGGATGAGTCGGCTCATGCGGTGCCGGACTTGGAGGAGGAGTAGGAGTTGACTGACGCGTTCGTAGACTTGGAGGAGGAGGAGTCGGTGGCCTTGGAAAGATGGTGCAATCCTTTTTTCCATAGAATGATACGATGTATGGCCTCTCCCAGTGTTTTCTCCTCGTCACCTCCAAGAATGTCAAGTTGTAGCTCATGATATCCTGACATCACTTCATCAACCCCCACGCGAGCATATCCAGCTAGAATGAGATAGCAATGGAAGGTTGCTTCTCGGGGATTTGCTAAAGCATAGCCGTCCGCCACCTTCATGGATAAGTTCTTCACTTTCATGTGTAGCTCACAGTTAGTCATGTCTTTGATATCATCCACATGGTATCTAGCTAGCAGTGAATCATCATCGATATCAGCCAGGGCGGAACCCATGCTGCTTCTCGACATAGATGGGACGGTGGTATCCAATGCTGGATCGATCTGATCATGTTGCTGCTGAGACGCCCTTTCCTGGCTGAGTGAGTCGATCTGCTCCTGCTGCCGCCTGACTCTGGATTCCAACTCCAGGTGCTTTGATTCTAGGCCTTCAAGGAGGAGTGCTTCCTCCTTCTTCTTAAGCTCCTCCTGCATCTTCTTTCTCGCACGGCTTCTATAGTCATCGTTCCAACCCGCAAACCCCTCAAACCACGGAACCACACCTTTCCCTCGTGTTCTTCCCGGGTGTTCAGGATTCTTCAGGGCGCGTGTAAGCTCGTCGTCCTCTCTGTTGGGCATGAACACCCCCATTCGAGCTTCTTCTATTTTCATCAGTATTTTGTCTATCACTCCTTTAAGACTTGCCTTCACCATAATATCCCCTGTCTTTGGGTCCAACTTACCCCATGCACATAAAACCATGTCCTGCACCTCGGGGGCTAGGTCACTGTAACTGGAGTGAATCCTGCACTAATCATTTCTTGTTCGGATTGATCCCACTTAGGCAGGGCCGTCTGGTAGCCACCTGGCCCCAGAGTATGGTGCCACTTCTTTTTCGCAGCATTAATCTTATTCTTTCTCGACTGTTCCTTAGCTAGTTCCCATTCCTTGAACTTGACAAAATTGTCCCAGTGATCTTTTGCCTTCAACCGGTGCTCCCTTGAATTTTGGAGTCTTCCAGTTTGCTTTGACGTTCACAGCCCATGCATTTTTCTTGAAGGTGTTGAATGCGATTACCATCTTTTTAAGAGCATAGTTTCTGACTTTCTTCACATCAGCATCTGTCAAGTAATCTGGTAGTGTGAAATGTGACATCATCTCAGTCCAAAGCACGTCTTTTGCTCTTTCATCAACAAAAGTAAATCCTTCTCGATCTCCCTTTGCTGGCTTTTTCCATTGTTGTGTGGAGATTAGGATTTGGTCCCTGACAATAACTCTGCATTGATTCTTGAACTTGGTCGCACTTTTCTTAGGTTCAAGCGGTTCGCCAGTTGATGTATTGATGGAATCGATGTTGAACTTTACGCCAGGGTCCAACTTTCTGGCCGGGCCTCGAACTACCTTGTCGCTTGTAGAAGATTTGCTCAATCTGGAGCCCTAAAAGAAGAAAGATCGATTCGTTAATACATATACAACTCAATTAAGACATGTAATGATCACCGGATGGCTTATATAATAAATATACCTCATCGGTCTTTGTTATTTGAAGAACATTTTCTTCGTCAACATCGTTGTAGAATTCATCTATTCTTTTGTCTTCATCAGACATACAACCCTCACCGGAATTGTTCAGATATTTCGAGCCGTCATCATCTTCAGGTTCATGCTCTAGGCTCGTGGAGCACATGATGTCGAACACAGCCTCTTATCCTTCTCTGTCGGTATTGTCCATAGCTTTTATTTAACTAACCCAGAAGAAAGATAAAACAATTTAGTGCTCAAATTAGAAGGCATGCAATCAATAAGGAAAACTGAATTATAGTACATAATATGCATCATCGAATATAATCTTGAATAAATCGTCTCGAATATTATCAAATATAATCTTGAATACATCTTAAATATTATCACTAATACATATTGAATATTATTAATTATATAATATCACTACTACAGATCTAGTTGACGTCTCGCGCGGCACGCGGTGGACACCCAAAGAGAAGGGACTATGACAGGATCATAGCTCGGGTGAGATCCCTGAAGAACCTGCCAGGTATTGGAGAACCTGTCGTCCAACGCATCCATGTAGCGATGGACGTGCTCGTCCTCCTCCCTGACACGGCGACATACCACCTCCGGCGGGGCCAGCTGCCTCCGCATCGAAAGTGGCCCACGCGAACGCCACCAAAGAAGCTCTGGGTCGACGAAGGGACCCGGGGCTGGGTTCCTCACCAAGCTACGCGCCCCTGAAGGTAGCACCTCCCAGTGCCATCCTGACGGAGCCCAGTCCCAAACGTTGCCCCTCTGAAACATGACGTCATCGCGAACGAGTCGACGACGAGGATGCGGACCGTGCATCGTTGACTTCGAGAAAAATTCTGATGAAAAAAATTCCTATATATGCAATGTCATTTTATTACGAAATTTTGAGCAAAATATCATCTTTTCAATTATAATGTCCTATTCCTAGGTTATAACTACCCTAATAATATTTCTTTCTCAATAAAAATACTGGAAAAATTCTCAATTATAATTTCCTATGCAACATTTTAGTATGCAATTTTTTCTATAATATTATATACAACATTATATAAAATTAAAAACAGACAAAGAAATACCAATTAAACACTAATTAAGCATATATACTTCTATACATCCATTAAAAACAGAAAAACAACATTATATAAAAAAATACTAACTAAACACTAATTATAGAATATTATATAAAAAACAACATTATAGAACATTATATAAAACAGTATCACTAATTAAAATACAGAAAAACAACATATATAAAAACTATACTAATTAGGGAGGGGCGGCCATGGCGGAAGGGCTCACAAAGGGGCGACGGTGTGCGAGGTCGAGGAGGGGCGGCGACGGCGACATCGAGGTGCAGGGGTGGTGATGGCGACGATGACAGCGACGTCAAGGTGTGGAAGGGGCACGCATGGACGGCGACGGCTAGGTGCACGACACGGACGGACGACGGCGTCGAGGTGCGTCGGGGTGCGGACACGGACGGCGACGACGAGGGGTAGGGGCGCGCGTGGACGGACTTTCGGCTGATTTGGGGAATTTTTCATAAGTCTGGTATATATAGAGGACCCTTTAGTCACGGTTGGTGGCTCCAATCGGGACTAAAGACCCCCTTTAGTCGCGATTGGAGCCACCAACCGCGACTAAAGGTCTGGCTTCCCGCTGCTTGGGCTGGATTAAATTCACCTCTAGTCGCGGTTGGTGGCTCCAACCGTGACTAAAGGTGGACTAAAGGGGCCTTTAGTCGCGGTTGGAGCCACCAACCGCGACTAATGGGTTGTGTGCCAGGCGCGGGGCGCGGTGGATGTTTAGTCCCACCTCGCTACCCGAGAGGAGCTCGGACCGATTTATAAGCCCTGCCTCGGCTACCATGTCGAGATCCTCTCTAATATGCAGGCCTTTTGGGCCTACCGCACCTCTGCCACCCCGTGGGCCTACTAGGCCATATGGGTCTGCATCCTGGCCAGTAGGCGGACTTTTTTTTAAATATATTTTTTGTTTTCTGGTTTATTTATTTTCTTTTGTTTTTGAGTGAATGTTTTTCTTTATTTAGATATTTTCTTTGTGAATCTTTTTCCTTTAGGTAAAAAAATTATAAACTTTCTGTTGGTGCTAATATTTTTCAAATTTGAATAGTTTAAATTTGAATTATTTGAAATTTGTGTGAATCATTAGTTTGTGAATAACTTTACTTCAAAAATAGTTTTTTTCCGTGATGCTTTTTTCTGCTGTTTAATATTAGTGTGTTTAATCATTATATTCGTTTTGTTAATTCTTAGGTTATTTAAAAATGAAATGCCTTTGTAAAAGATGTTATTCGTTTGAAAGTCTGATACTTCAAAAGAGATTGTCCATTTTGTACACGAAGTGCGTCCAGTTTTTGCTGTAACCCTCTCAACTTTTTAGCACATGCTACGTGGATGAAATGATTATACCATGCCAACTTTCTACCTTTTAAGAGTTCATTTGTGGTGCTTATCAATTTCAGGGTCATTTAGCTCAACAACAGAGTAAATGCATGAAAAATAGCAAATGAAGTCGGAAAGGGTTAAAATTGATGGCGTGGCTTCGAATGGTGCATACTAAACACACAAAAAGTCTGGAGTTGAAATAAGTTTTAAAAAATGAAATGCCTTCATAACACACAAGTTTTCTTCTGAAACCCTGATACTTCGAAAGAGATTGCCCATTTTGTACACGAAGTGCATCCAGTTTTTGCCGTAACCCTCTCAATTTTTAGCACATACTATGTGGGTGAAATGATGATACCATGCCAACTTTCAACCTTTTCAGAGTTCATTTGTAGTGCTTATCAATTTCAGGGTCATTTAGCTCAAAAAATCGGTAAATGCATGAAAAATAGCAAATGAAGTCAGAAAGGGTTGAAAATTGATGACTTGGCTTCAAATGGTGCATACTAAACGCACAAAAATTCTGGAGTTGAAATAAGTTCAAAAAAATGAAATGCCTTGTAACACACGAGTTTTTGTCTGAAACCCTGATACTTCGAAAGAGATTGCCCATTTTGTACACGAAGTTCTTCCAGTTTTCGCCGTAACCCTCTCGGTTTTTTAGCACATGCTATGTGGGTGAAATGATGATAACATGCCAACTTTCAACCTTTTCAGAGTTTATTTGTAGTGCTTGTCAATTTCAGGGTCATTTAGCTCAAAAATATCATTAATGCATGAATAATAGAAAATGAAGTCAGAAAGGGTTGAAAATTGATGGCGTGGCTTCGAATGGTGCATACTAAATGCACAAAAAGACTGGAGTAGAAATAAGTTTAAAAAATGAAATGCCTTTGTAACATACGAGTTTTTGTCTGAAACCCTGATACTTCGGAAGAGATTGCTCATTTTGTACACGAAGTGTGTCCAGTTTTTGCCGTAACCCTCTCAATTTTTTAGCACATGCTATGGGTGAAATGAAGATACCATGCCAACTTTCAACCTTTTCAGGGTTCATTTGTAGTGCTTATCAATTTCAGGGTCATTTAGCTCAAAAAAATCAGTAAAATGCATGAATAATAGCAAACGAAGTCAGAAAGGGTTGAAAATTGATGGCGTGGCTTCGAATGGTGCATACTGAACGCACAAAAAGTCTGGAATTGAAATAAGTTTAAAAAATGAAATGCCTTTGTAACACACGAGTTTTCGTTTGAAACCCTGATACTTCGAAAGAGATTGTCCATATTGTACTCGAAGTGAGTCCAGTTTTTTCCGTAACCCTCTCAACTTTTTAGCACATGTTTTGTGGGTCAAATGATGATACAATGCCAACTATCAACCTTTTCAGAGTTCATTTGTAGTGCTTATCAATTTCAGGGTCATATAGATCAAAAAAATCACTAAATGCATGAAAAATAGCAAATGAAGTCAGAAAGGGTTGAAAATTGATGGCCTGGCTTCAAATGGTGCATACTGAATGCACAAAACACATAAGTACACTACTATTACAAAGATTCTCTTCGGTTTGTCCGAAGTGGGAATTTCCAGATATATAAGTCTAGAAACTAACTAGAGAAGCCAGTCACATCCTAGAGTGGGATCCTTGGGTATAAAACTATTTCTTCGCATGTGTCCCTTTGCATCGTAACCATGGACAATTTTCGTCGTTTAACTTGATGCTTGGGTCAACATTCACTCTGAAGGGACCAATTTCATGAAACTTTTCATAATCTTCTGACATGTCTGTCTTGTCCTCCACTCCCACGATGTTTCTTTTCCCTTAAAGAACTATGTGGCGCTTTTGCTCATTGTATGATGTATTTGCTTCCTTATATTTTCTTTTTCTCGGCTTGGTAGACATGTCCTTCACATAGAAAACCTGTGCCACATCATTGGCTAGGACGAACGGTTCGCTTGCGTACCCAAGAGTGTTGAGATCCACTATTGTAATTCCGTATTGCGGGTCTTCCTTTACCCCGCCTCCTGTTAGATTGACCCATTTGCACCTAAACAAGGGGACCTTCGAACCAAGTCCATAGTCAAGTTCCCATATCTCCTCTATGTAACCATAATATATGTCCTTTGGCCCATTGTTGTTTGCTACATCAAAGCGGACACCACTGTTTTGGTTGGCGCTCTTTTTATCTTGGGCGGTCTTGTAAAATGTATTTCCATTTATCTCGTACCCTTTGAAAGTCAATATAGTCGAAGATGGTAACTTGGACAGCAAGTACATGTCATCTTCAATAGTGTCGTCATGCATGAGACGTGTCTGCAACCAACCGGCGAAAGTCACCGTTTGTTCATGTGTAATCTAGTCATCAGACTTGTCCGGGTGTTTGGAGCGTAAAATATTCTTGTGTTGCTCGATATACGGAGCCACCAAGGCAGAACTTTGTAGAACGGTGTAGTATGCTTGCGCCAAAGAATGCCCGTCCCGGCATATTAGTGAATTCTTTCCGACCGTGCCTTTTCCACCCAGTCTGCCCTCATGCCGCGATTCAGGAACACCAATCGTCTTAATGTTAGGAATAAAGTCAACACAAAGCTCAATGACCTCCTCTGTTTCATGGCCCTTGGAGATGCTTCCTTCTGGCCTAGCACGATTATGAACATATTTCTTTAAGACTCCCATGAACCTCTCAAAGGGGAACATATTGTGTAGAAATAAAGGACCCAGAATGGCAATCTCCTCAACTAGGTGAACTAGGACGTGTGTCATGATATTGAAGAAGGATGGTGGGAACACCAACTCGAAACTGACAAGACATTGCACCAAATTATTCTCTAACCTTGGTAGGATTTCTGGATCGATTACCTTCTGAGATAGTGTATTCAGGAATGCACATAGCTTCACAATGGCTAATCGAACGTTTTCCGATAGAAGCCCCCTCAATGCAACCGGAAGCAGTTGCGTCATAATCACGTGGCAGTCATGAGACTTTAGGTTCTGGAACTTTTTCTCTGCCATACTTATTATTCCCTTTATATTTGACGAGAAGCCATACGGGACCTTCATACTGAGCAGGCATTCAAAGAAGATTTCCTTCTCTTCTTTGGTAAGAGCGTAGCTGGCATGACCATGAAACTGCTTTGGATCCATGTCATCTTCTTTGTGCATACGTTGCTGGTCCTCCCATGCCTCCGGCGTATCTTTTGTCTTCCCATACACGCCCAAGAAGCCTAGCAGGTTCATGCAAATATTCTTCGTCACGTGCATCACATCGATTGTAGAGCGGACCTCGAGGTCTTTCAAATAGGGTCGGTCCCAAAATATAGATTTCTTCTTCCACATGGGTGCGCGTTTGTCAGCGTCATTGGGAACAGATTGTGTGCCAGGACTCTTGCGAAAGATTACTTTTAAATCCTTAACCATATCAAGTATATCATCACCCGTACGGTGACGAGTCTTCTTCCGGTGATCTGCCTCACCTTTGAAATGCTTGCCTTTCTTTCTTACGGTATGCCTGCTCTGAAGAAATCAACGATGCCCCAGATACACATTATTTTTTACATTTATCAAAATATATACTATTGGTATCACCTAAACAGTACGCGCATGCATGGTATCCCTTGTTTGTCTGTCCTGGAAGGTTACTGAGAGCAGGCCAATTATTGATGGTTACAAACAGCAACGCATGTAGCTCAAATTCCTCCTGTTCTTTCACATCCCACGCACGTACACCTTTTCCATTCCACAGCTGTAATAGTTCTTCAACTAATGGCCTTAGGTACACATCAATGTTGTTGTCGGGTTGCTTGGGGCCTTGGATGAGCACTGGCATCATAATGAACTTCCGCTTCATGCACAACCAAGGAGGAAGGTTATACATGCATAGAGTCATAGGCCATGTGCTATGATTGCTGTTCTGCTCCCCAAAAGGATTAATGCCATCTGCACTTAAACCAAACAATACGTTCCTTGCATCCTTTGCAAAGTCCTTCCACTTTCTCTCGATTTTTCTCCACTGCGATCCATCAGCTGGCACTCTCAACTTCCCGTCTTTCTTACGGTCTTCGTTGTGCCATCGCATCAACTTGGCATGCTCTTTGTTTTGGAACAAACATTTCAACCGTGGTATTATAGGAGCATACCACATCACCTTGGCAGAAATCTTCTTCTTGGGGTGCTCGCCTCAACATCACCAGGGTCATCATGGCCGATCTCATAGCGCAATACACAGCATATCGGGCATGCGTTCAAATCCTCGTACTCACTGTGGTAGAGGATGCAGTCATTAGGGCATGCATGTATCTTCTCCACCTCTAATCCTAGAGGGCAGACAACCTGCTTTGCTTCGTACGTACTCTTTGGCAATTCGTTGTACTTTGGCAGCTTCTTCTTTAACATTATCAGCAACTTTTGAAATGCCTTGTTAGATACACCATTCTCTGCCTTCCATTGCAGCAATTCCAGTGTGGTACCCAGCTTTTTCTTGTCATCTTCGCAATTTGGGTACAACCCTTTTTTGTGATCCTCTAACATGCGTTGCAACTTCATCTTCTCCTTTTCGCTTGCACAGTTTCTCTTTGCATCGGCAATGGCCCGACCAAGATCATCAGCGGGATCATCTGATGCCTCTTCTTCCGCTCCTTCCCGCATTGTCGGCTCAGCTTCTTCCCCCATTGTTGTAACATCGTATTCATGGAACCCATGGCCAGGATAGCTTTCGTCATCCTCTTCTTCTTCATCCTCTTCCATTAGGACCCCTCTTTCTCCGTGCTTGGTCCAACAGTTATAGCCGGACATGAAACCGGACTCAAACAGGTGGACATGAATGGTTCTTGAGTTGGAGTAATTTCGATCATTCTAATAGCAAGCACATGGACAATACATAAAACCATCCGCCCACTTGTTTTCCTCAGCCGCAACCAGAAAAGTATGTACGCCATTAATGAACTGGGGAGAGCATCGATCGTCGTACATCCATTGTCGGCTCATCTTCACTACACAACACCGAAAAGACTAAATTAATACAAGTTCATACATAAATTTCATATACACTTGTTCTCATAAAACAATATACAAACTCTCTAGCTAAAGCATTTAAATGCAACAACAAATGCGATCAACATCGCAACTAAGGTAACAATTGATCCAACATCATAGTGATACCAAGCCTCACTTTCAATGGCATATCTTTTAAATTTTCTAATCTTCAATCGCATTGCATCCATCTTGATCTTGTGATCATCGGCGACATCGGCAACATACAACTCCAAATTCATCTTCTCTTCTTCAACTCTTTTCAATTTTTCTTTCAAATACTCGTTTTCTTATTCAACTAAATTTAACTTCTTGACAAGAATATCTATGTCGATTAGAATTTCCAGTTCACATACCTCCTAGATAAAAATATCTATGTCAACTTGATGGGCACAATTGTCATAAAAACGAAATGCAACAAAGAGTTATAAAAGAGAGTATATACCACATCTGAATCATAAACCAGACGAGGACCGACTGGGACGGATATCAAAACCATGTCACTATGTATAACAAACAACCACATAGGTAATAAACTATACAAGTAACTACCTAAATCTTACAAACATGATTTTTTTTTATAAAAAGGATAAGAACAAGAGGCTCACCAAGGTGGTGCCGGCAACGGCAAGGTGCGGGCGAGCGACGGTGGTTAGGAATGGGACGGGAAGGCGCTAAGTAAACCACACCTACAAATGCAAAGTAAGAAGTTAATTTGAGCTTAGATTGCATAAATCAAATAAACTACCACATACAAACTAAATCCCACAAATCACTATACTTATAGAGCATTGCAAGATCTAATCTAGCAATGGGAGATGAAAGGACAAAGTTGCTAACCTTTGTGAACACTTGGATGGATGGGGTGCCTCCAAATCTTAACAAATTTTGACAAAAATCGAGGATGAGCTCGGGGAAGAGAGGAAGAACAGAGAGGAGAGGAAAGGGGAAGAACACAGAGCTAGGGCCGATCGAAGGGCTTCATATAGGGGACCTTTAGTCCCGGTTGGTGGCTCCAACCATGACTAAAGGTTAGCCTATTATCGCGGTTAGAGCCACCAACCAGGACTAAAGGTTTCCATGGGGCCTTAGGCTGACGCTAGCCTGCCACCACACCTTTAGTGCCGGTTCGTGGCACGAACCAGGACCAAAGGTCCGGAACGAACCGGCACTAATGATGCCCATCACGAACCGGGACTAATGAACACATTAATGCCGGTTCAAAACCGGACCGGGACTAAAGATGCGGACGAACGGTCTATTTTCTACTAGTGTTTATAGGAAAAAATTGCACCGTAATAAACCCAGCAATCTGATACCACTTGATGGGAGCACGCCCTCGGACGTGCCGATGATTTGTCCCGATCTTTTACGATGCGACAAACTCCTCCAAGATCCACGATAAAATCTCCCAACTACGTGAAAAGTACACGTAACCTGAAGATAGTGTAACGACGACCAACAGACAATCCCTCAACACATGAGGAACCTTCCGTCAAAGTAGACGTAACCAGTGCGCAACCTGTCGAGAACGATGGACCTCGAACCAAGTGTAACTTTCACGCAGAAAATTCACACAAATAAATAACAATGGCACCCCAAGATAGCCGCTTCATAGTCGATATATGACGTTGTCTAAACTCTCTAAAAATAACCTGGAAGATAAAACCTCTCCATTACAAAGCACGCATGCTTGGCTTTGTAGTAGTAGCCGCACCTCGAACTTAATCCAAAAGAAAAATACGCAACCGACTAAACAAGTCTGGATGTAAACGGACTCTCTATATCCTATCTAAACTTACCAAAGATTTAACTAATAAATTATTCGGCAGCCATGCATGGTATAACAAACTAGGACTCCTGGGTGCGCCTCGTGGGATAGGTGGAACCCATCCACATCCTCTCAAGCTTAGCAGGTCTTTGATCTTGAATATTCAGTTAACACAATTGGCAATCTTTTCTTTACATAGAAGTGACAAGAACAGAAACAAATTCCAGCGTTTCATGCTGTTGATCGAACAAAATAAATCACTGGTTGCCGGCTGCCTTGTATCATGGTAGATTACCTTCTCTTTTCAAATATTAATGGACGTTGATTTTTCCTTGCCAAAACGAGCCTGGTCAATATTGCATGTATACCTCTTGTCTTTTTTTAGGAAAGGCCATCATGACTAGCTTTATTAAGATCAAATAATCAGTACATCGTCCACTAGTTTAGCTGTGAGGCAACCCGGGGGCTCCTCACACCAACTACTCGAAATCTTATTACAAAAGCAATACTGAGCTAGCTCATAAGCCGCTTATTAGCGGACCGAAAACAATGTTTAAACTTAACCTTCCCAATAGAGACACTAATATCCATACATTCCGCGAAGATTGCTGAAGAAGCATCCCACCAACGTGACTCACCAGTGCAGAAATGTACAATGATGAGAGAATCTGACTCCGCTTCTACACGGTGAAGTCCCAAGTTTTTTGCAAGTGTTAATCCATCACGCATCGCCATTGCCTCCATCGTTACCACATTTGCAGCATAGGGGACATATACACATTGAGCCGCCAACAGAGTACCATGTCCATCCCTTAGCACTGCAGAAGTAGCACCCGCACCCTCATCTTCATGATATGCTGCGTCAACATTAAGTTTGATGAATTTTGGCTCGGGTCTGACCCATTTATGTTCTTCTCCTGCAGGTTTCCGCACACACGAACGTTGGTAATTACTCGCAATTGCTAAAACAGAAACATGCCATCTTGTAGGGATGGAGTAGGTTCATCATGAGTAATTTGCCTTCTGATCCACCATAAGTACCAACACCCTATAGCAAGAATCTGCTTCATATCCAATTGTGGTTTTATATGTGACGACATTGCTGGTATTAGCAATAGATATTCCATGATGGTCGAGCCTGAACGGTCAATGATGATAGCTTCATTAATAGTATCGAGCATTCTCCACAACTCCTTGGCATGCGTACATTCGAACAGAAGGTGCCAAACATCCTCAGCAGGTTGATGGCAGATTGGACAAGCTCCATTAGATCCAATATGTCTATTAGTAAGTATAGCTTTTAAAGGGGTAATTTCATGCAAGACCCGCCAACAAAAAAATTGGACTTTACGTGGGATTTGTAGTTTCCATAGAGAACTCCATATAGCCGGGATTTAGGACCCTCCTGGATGCGCCATAGTGTTTGCATGTGCCCTGTATTTTTGTATCCACTGAACATGATACACTGACCGAACTGTGAATAGTCCCTTTCGGCCTGGATGCCATGCAATGAAGTCTTCAAAGGCTTGAAGATTAACAGGAATTTGCATGATTCTGCGAACATCTACCGGTATGAATATAGATATGATTAACTCCTCATCCCACATACCTATTATAGGGTCTATCAATTCACTAACCCGTGTCACAATCGTTTGGCCTCTAGCAGTGATAATTCTTCTATTCGGACTAGCTGGGACCCATGGATCATTCCAAATATTGACCATCTTGCCGGTCCCGATCGTCCAGATATAACCAAGCTTAAAAGTTTCAAGTCCCTTCAGTATACTCTGCCAGGTGAAAGAAGAACCATTCTTTGGAGTAGCCTGCAAAAGGATTCCATTAGGGAAATACTTGGCCTTAAGAACTCTCGCACAAAGGGAGTCTGGATTAGTAATAAGTCTCCAACTTTGTTTCGCGAGCATCGCAAGTTTAAAGGATTGGAGGTCCCTGAATCCCATATGCCCCCTCACTTTTTAGATAGCACAATTTCCACCAAGAGAACCAATGCATCTTCGTATGTTCCTCATCATCACCCCACCAGAACTGAGCAATTAAATCTGTGATCTCCTTACAAATACCCACAGGTAAGCTAAACACTGACATAGCAAAAACTGGGATAGCCTGATCCATAGACTTTAATAGAATTTCCTTACCGCCAGCGGACAGCTGCTTCTCCATCCATCCCCTGAGTCTTTCCTTTATCCTTTCACAAAAGTGTCTAAAACAATTGCTTCTATCCTCCCCCACCATGGCAGACAGGCCAAGATATTTATCAGATAGAGCCTCCGTATCAATATGAAGCAACTGGCAAATTTCAGTCCAAGATACCACAGGTGTATTAGGACTAAAGAATATACTTGATTTTGATAGACTCACCATTTGGCCTAAACATTGGCAGTAGGAATCTAGCACATGCTGTAAGGAAGCTGCATTTAGAACATCTACACTCATGAGAATTAGAGAGTCATTAGCAAATAAAAGGTGTGATACCGATGGTGCATTTCTGCACACTCTAATTCCCTCAATGCCACCGGCCTCTTCTTCAAACTGCAATAGACTAGAAAGCCCTTCCGCACAAAGGAGAAAGAGGTAAGGGGAGAGTGGATCCCCCTGCCTAATCCCCCTAGTAGGAGTAAAGATATATGTTTCCTGAGAATTGAATCTCACTTTATACCTCACCTAGTTGACACACGCCATCATCATATCAATCCAATGCTCATGAAAGCCTAGTTTGTGCATCATATCCCTCAGAAAATTCCATTCAACTCGGTCATATGCTTTGTGCATTTCAAGCTTAACCGCACATAATCCTGTTTTGCCTGACCTCTTGTTTTTGATCTTATGAATACATTGATATGCTATCAAGATGTTATCCATAATCATTCTACCTGCAACAAAAGCACTTTGCGTTGGGATATAATATCAGGCAGAATGTTTTTCAAGCGTAGTGCTAACATCTTTGAAACAATTTTATAGAGGACATTGCATAAGCTAATAGGACGAAACAAAGTAACTAGTTCAAGGGATTCAACCTTGGGGATCATGAGAATTGTTGTATCATTCCACTCATCCGGAATTTGCCTAGAATTTATTGCAACCAGTGCCTCCTGAGTTATTTCCTCTCCAAGAATATGCCAATACTTTTTGAAAAATATAGCATGCAATCCATCAGGCTCGGGTGCCTTCAGATCTCCAATACTATAAACACCCTTGCGAACATCTTCTGCGGTGAACAGTGCCATCAACATATCATTCATTTGATTTGTGACTTTCGGTTGCACCTTAGCTAGCACTTCTGGACTTGTTTGATGCACTTCTCGTGTGAAAAGGTTAGAAAAGTAATTCTGGACATGGGGATTAAGGGCTGCGTTTCCTTCTAACCAATTTCCACCGTCACTTTTAAGTTTCTTGATGAAATTTCTTTTCCTTCTAGCAGATGTGAACGCCTGAAAGAACGCGGTATTCCGGTCACCGCTAGTTAGTCAGGTCGCCCGTGAAAACTGCCTTGCTTGGATCTCCTCTAGTTCCAATAAGTATTTTATTAGTTCCTCCAACTCTTTCTTTTTCTCCTCATTTTCCGCATTCATCGGCCCGGACATTACTTTCTCCATGTCGAGCTTTACGCAAACGCTTTTTTGGTTTATTTTAAGACCCGCTGGTCCCAATCATGAAACTAGGCATGCATCAAATTAAGCTTTTTATAAATATTTGTTGCCATTGGATCAAAGCCAAATGTCGCCCAAGCCTCTAGAACCGTCTCATTAAACTTCACTTCCTGTAACCAGCGAGCTTCAAACTTTTTCTGTTGGCCACTTCCACCCGCAACCGGCTGGGGATAATACTCTGTATTAACTAACAATGGCCGGTGGTCTGAATGGTTAAATTCCAGGTTCTCTAATGACGCCTGTGGGAACAAGCTTGACCAAGCCTCATTTACTAATCTTCTATCGAGTCTTTCTCTGATCCTTCCTCTTTGCCAGGTAAACGGGTCTTCCACAAAACCCATGTCACACAAATTACAGTCATCAATAACTTGTTGGAAGGCCTGCATGTACTTTTGGGGTCTCGGATTACCCCCCTCTTTCTCATGCAAAAATTGTATCTCATTAAGATCACCAATTAGAAGCCACGGCAGATCATAATTATGTTGAAGCTGTCTTATGCGATCCCAAGTTTTATATTTGTTCTCCCATCTAAACTCTCCATACATGCCAGTGAGACGCCATTCTCCAGCATCCACATCCATTATTCTAACATCAATGAACATAGGATCCAAAGCGAGACGATGAATAGACACTTCCTTTTTCCACATCAACAGTAAACCACCTTTCTTCTCATCACTGATGCACACAAATTTCTGGTCCATCTTCGTCCTCCTCCTCAAGCATTCAGCCGGATAGCTATCTAAGTGAGTCTCTGACAAAAACATCACATTAGGATTGGTTCTTCGCTGGACATCCAACAAAGCTCGAACTACCTGGGCGTTCCCGAGCCCGTTACAGTTCCATGCTAATATCTTCATGGCACTGAAGCGATGAAAAAACTCTCGGTCGGTGGCGTCGCCGGAGGACAGAAAACCCGAGATTTTATTTGCTAGGGGACGGCAAATTGGGGACGGAGCCCCCTTCGGGGAGGGTTATCTCAAAACCTCAAAAAATCCATGAACAAGTTGCAGATCCGATCTAGATAGACAGGGAAGAAAAGCTGCACCAGCCAATCCTCATCAACCACGCAACTCGTGTTGGAGAAGGAGACCAGTGACATCGCTCCAAAGCCCCGCCATGGGACAGCAATCACGCCAGCCACCGTGCCTCCACCAAGGAGGCGGCCGGCAGTTGACCAGCCAAAGCCCTAGTCGCTTGGTGAGTCGTCTCTCACAGAAAAAAAACCCTTCACAATTCCCGTCCTATATATTGGTTGGGTTTGCATGTATACCTCTTGTCTTGATTTAGCACGCCATCTTGCATGTAATTATTCTCTTTAAATACGTGCTCATACAGAGACGTTTCTTTCTTTAACGAATTGACTTCCAATTGTATTTTATGAATAGCAACAACAGTTGCATCCGCCATATCATCAACTGCAAATGTCGTAGTTAAATTACCCATGGTCGTGTCACTTCTTCTTCTCATCAATCATAGGATGAGTTCTAGGTCGGCAACCTGGGATTAGCAAGGGTGAGCATCATCTTCTTTTTCGTTTGATTTCATCTGTAGTCGAATCCTACTCTTCTGTATGATAATTGTGATCTATTGATGTATTGAGATATTTACGTTGTAGCATGTGGTCAGTGTAAGCCAACTCCATATTCTCATCTCTTCTTTATATGTATTGTGACGATTTCCATTCTTACGAAGCAACCCAAAATGTGCTTCCATCCTTATTGAGGCCTTCGAGCCATCATACGATAGTATCGCATTTTGGACGTGACAAATTCCAACTCTGAAAATTCTTATAAATAGAGAAAGCCCCAGAAATAAACCTAGAACTTCTGCTCCACCGCCACAAGCCTCTGTACCGAAGGTATCTCATCTGGATCCCTTTTCCAGCACCCTATCATAGGGGGAAATCATCGCCTAAAGCCATCATCATCCCGGTAGACTCCATGTCGAGGAGGGAGTAGTTCACCCTCGGGGCTGAGGGTATGTACCGGTAGCTATGTGTTTAATCTCTCTCTCTCTCATGTTCTTGACATAGCACGGTCTTGATGTACCACGAGATTTGTCAATATAATTGGATCATATGATGTTCTTTTGTCTCTATCTTGATGTGATGAATTGAGCCTTTTCCTTTTGAGATTTCGTCATGTTGGATTGAATACTTTATATTTGAGAGCACTTGATGTCTATCTTGCATGTGTATAGCTATGGTGACAATGGGGTGTTTTATTGGGTCACTTGATGTATGCTATGGAAATCAACTTGCAAATACCTGTGGTGACATTGGGGTGATCTATGCACATAAGTTGATGCACATTCTTGTCCTACTTCCTTTGATAGAATTATTGGGGTACTATTTGAGGTTCTTTGTGTGGATTGAATGTTATGGATCTGAAATTGTTTAGTGTCATTTAGTATGAACTCTAGGACTGTTTATGACACCTATGGGGATGGGTCAATAGATTGATCAGAAATACAACTATTTAGTAGAATCTATACGGTTGTTTCTAACACCTATGGAGATGTCTCAATATATTGATAGAAAAGATAACTACGAGTTGGTTCGCTGCCTACGAAAACCTTTTCTTATGTTCTCTTCTAATAGGAACTTTGGAGTGATTCTTGTTGCACGTTGAGGGATGGTTATATGATTCAATTATGTTAGCACCGTTCGGAGCTTGCACCCGTGAAAGTATGAACCCTAGGCATTGTTTCCAAGCATTGATATACCATTTTACTCGTTGTTTTCCACTTGTTACCTTGCTTCTTTATTTATTCAGACTACAAAAACCTATATCTATTATTCATACTATACTTGTATCACCATCTCTTCGCCAAACGAATGCACCTATACAATTTCCCATTGTATTGGGTGTGTTGGGGACATAAGAGATTGCTTTTATTTGATTGCAGGTTTGTTTGAGAGATACCATCTTCATCCTACACCTCCCATGGATTGATAAACCTTAGGTCATCCACTTGAGGGAAAATTGCTATTGTCCCACAAAACTCTATGCTTGGAGGCCCAACAGAGTCTACAAGAATAAAGTTGCATAGTAGACATCAAAATCCGTCCAGGATTCTCGAGCTACTCGGTCAACGTTGAACTCATCATTGAAACCACTAGTGAGACTGGAGTCTCCTCTGCAAAAACATAAATTAAGCATTCGTGAGGACAAAGGTACTCAACAAGACTTACATTAGAACTATCTACTTATGCAGTAGTATTCCTTCGGGGTGAGCATGAGTCCACATTATCACCACATCAATACACTACCATAGCATTCAAACTTATCTTGCGCATTTTATAGTATCCATTTAAAGGTATCTATGAAAAATGCAAGCTTCCAAGTATCCCATATCTGCAGACGGGGCTATTCGAATAGATTTATAACCATGCAGGGGTGTACTTCTTCTCACACGTTTCCACCACTTAGCTCCATATACACATCATGTATCTCGACAACCTTCAAGAATAAGCCCGGCGTAGGTGTAGATCACGACTATTAATCACACAAGGCTCTTGTCCAGGTTTATCGCCTACTTGAGGTTGTATCCACAAGGGAAATCCGGACAAAGTTTCTATTACGCCCCAAAATGATGTGTGCAAGGTTCCCTAAGCCCACCATCCGGGTGCCACTTGGTACATCGTGTCACTGGTGCATCTACCACACTGAAGGCTACCCTGTCGGGCAGCGCTAAAATGCCCTCAACACATCCTACAACACGAGAAACTAGTTGCAACCCCTGGACCAAGATCAAGTCGATTAATAAGCAGAGCAGGGTCATATTTTAGGGCCCAATGTGTGGTAGTAGATGGTCTTGGATCACATACACATAAATCAGTTTTAAAGGACAATTCGAATGATATAACCCACCGTGTACTCCTACATGACCTCTCATTGATACCTTTACCAAATCGAGTTCACACACTTAGCTCTCACAAAGTAGGACATGAACAAAACCATTTGAATGCATCAACCAGTTGTATTATACCTGACATGACTCTAAGCATAGCAAGAAAGCATGGATGAGTAGTCACATCATGGCTCAAGAAATTCCTACTCATGCTAAGATGTCTTAGTATTTGCCGTGACAAAAACATTTCATGTAGAGAAATGGGCCCAGCTACCAAGATAGGTACTACTACGGGAAGGTCCCAAGACGAGACATGGATCAGAGACCCTTCAACCGAACTATGTGTGATGCATGAATCACAAACGCTATAGTTATAGAATCATCAACACTAAAACGAAAGGTGTGCGATGGCGGATCCATCAAATATGATTCAGAAAAGAGTTGTGTGTGCAATATGTGGCATACAGTTGATCCATACTGTTGGGGAACGTTGCATGGGAAACAAAAAAATTCTTATGCACACGCAAGATCCATCCATCGTGATGAGCATCTACGAGAGGGAGAGTGGATCTACATACCCTTGTAAATCGCTAAGCGGTAAGCATTAAGAAACGCGGTTGGTGTAGTCGAACGTCTTTGCAATCCAAATCGCTGAGCATCCCGCGATCTCATCACGATCCGTCCTGTGATCCAATCACGATCCGTCCCGCGAACTCATCATGATTCGTCCGCGATCTCATCACGATCCGTCCCGCGAACTCATCACGATCTGTCTCGTGATCTCATCATCATCCGTCTCGCGATCTTGATCACGGTCCTTCTGATCTAGCACCGAACGGACGGCACCTCCGCGTTCAGCACGCGTATAGCTTGATGACGATCTCCACCTTCTTGATCCAGCAAGACGGAGAGGAGAGGTAGAAGAGTTCTCCGGCAGCATGACGGCGCTCCTGCCATGGTGGTGGAGCTATTCCGGCAGGGCTTTGCCTAAGCAATGCAGAAATCCGATCGAGAGGAGAAACTATTCACTAGAGGAATGGGTAGCACGTGGTTGCAAATCTAGTGCAAAAACCCTAAAACCTCCAGTATATATAAGAGGGAGGGAGGAGAGGAATTGGCGCAAGGTCCAAGCCTCCATATTCTACGAAGATCTTTATCGGTCGAACCTCTATGTCAAGGATTCAGTTAATCCCGTATGATGTTCCCTTTGTTCTTCGGTATGTTACTTGCCCGAGATTCGATCGTCGGTATCCCCATACCTAGTTCAACCTCGTTACCGGAAGGTCTCTTTACTCATTTGTAATACAAGATCTCGTGACTAACACTTAGTCACATTGCTTGCAAGTCTTATTGTGATGTTGTATTACCAAGTGGGCCCTGAGATACCTCTCCGTCACACGGAGTAACAAATCTCAATCTTGATCCATGCCAACCCAACAGACACCCTCGAAGATACCTGTAGAGCACCTTTATAGTCACCCAGTTACGTTGTGACGTTTGATACACACAAGGTACTCCTCCGGTGTCAGTGAGTTGCATGATCTCATGGTCATAGGTACATATACTTGACATGCAGAACATAGTAGCAATAAACTGACACGATCATATGCTACGTTTGTAGTTTGGGTCTTGTCCATCACATCATTCTCCTAATGATGTGATCTCGTTACCAAATGACATCTCATGTCCATGACTAGGAAACCATAGCCATCTTTGATCAACGAGCTAGTCTATTAGAGGCATACTAGGGACATGGTGTTGTCTATGTATCCACACAGGTATCTGAGTTTCCGATCAACACAATTATAGCATGGATAATAAATGATTATCATGAACAAGGAAATATGATAATTACTAATTTATTATTGCCTCTAGGGCATATTTCCAATAGTCTCCCACTTGCACTAGAGTCAATAATCTAGTTCACATCACCATGTGATTCGCATTGTTATGAATCTAACACCCACTGAGTTCTGGGGCTCGATCATGCTTTGCATGTGAAAGAGGTCTTATAGTCAACGGGTCTACGACATTCAGATCCTTATGTAGTTTGCAAATCTCTATGTCAAACTGTAAACACTGCTACCACACTCCACTTGGTACTATTCCAAATGGCTGCTCCACTATACGTATCCGGATTGCTACTAAGAGTCATCCGGAGTAGTGTTAAAGATGGCATCGACGTAACTCTTTATGACGAACCCTTTATCACCTCATAATCGAGAAACATTTCCTAAGTCTTTTAGTCACTAAGGATAATATTGACCGCTTTCCAGTGATCCACTTCTAGATCACTCTTGTACCCCTTGACAGACTCATGGCAAGGCACACACAGGTGCGGTACACATCATGGCATACTATACAGAGCCTATGGCTAAGGCATAGGGGACGACATTCGTACTTTCTCTTTCTTCTGCCGTTGTCGAGCTTCGAGTCTCACTCAACTTCACACCTCATAAATCAGGCGAGAACTCTTTCTCTGACTGATCCATTTTGAACTCTTTCAAAATCTTGTCAAGGTATGTACTCATTGAAAGTCTCATCAAGCATCTTGATCTATCTCTATAGATCTTGATGCTCAACAATTAGGTAGCTTTATCCAGGTCTTCCTTTGAAAAACTCTTTTCAAACAACCGTTTATGCTTTCTAGAAATTCTACATCATTTCCGATCAACAATATGCCATCCACATATACTTATCAGAAATTCTATAGTGCTCCCACTCACTTTATTGTCAATGCAAGTTTCTCGTAAACTTTGTATAGACTCAAAAACTTTGATCACCTCATCAAAGTGTATATTCCAATTCCAAGATGCTTGATTAAGTTCATAGAAGAATCACTGAAGCTTGCACACCTTTTAGCATCCTTAGGACTGACAAAACCTTCTGGTTGTATCACATACAACCTTTCTTCAAGTAAACCGTTAAGGAAACTATGTTTTGATATCCATCTGCCAGATTTCATAATTGAAAAATGCAGCAACCGCTAACCTAATTCCAACAGACTTTAGCATCGCTACGAGTGAGAAAGTCTCATCGCAGTCAACTCCTTGAACTTGTCATAAACTTCTTTCCAACAAGTCGAGCTTTACAAATGGTGACATTTACCATGAGCATCTATCTTCATTTTAAACATCCATTTGTACTCAATGACCTGCCGTCCAACGAGCCAGTCTACCAAAGTCTATACTTGGTTTTCATACATGGATCCTTTCTCGGATTTCATGGCCTCTAACTATTTGTCGGACGGGCCCATCATCGCTTCTCCACAGCTCGTAGGTTCATCGTTGTCCAACAACATGACCTCCAAGACAGGGTTGTCGTACCGCTCAAGAGCATTACACATCCTTGTCGACCTACGAGGTTCGATAGTAACTTGATCCGAAGCTTCACGGTCATCATCATTAACTTCCTCTTCAACTAACGTAGGCTTCACAGAAACAAATTCCTGCGTTGCGCTACTCTCTGGTTGAACAAAGGTTCAACAACCTCATCAAGTTCTATCTTCCTCCCACTCAATTCTTTCGAGAGAAACTCTTTCGCGAGAAAGGACCTAGTTCTAGCAACAAACAATTTATGCTTGGATCTGAGATAGAAGGTTTACCAAACTGACTTTAGAGTATTCTATGAAGATGCATTTGTCCACTTTGGGTTCGAGCTCATTAGGTGAAAACCTTTTTCACATAAGTGTTGCAGCCCCAAACACTAAAAAATGACAGCTTATGTTTCTATCAAACCATAATTCACACAGTGTCATCTTAACGGATTTAGATGGTGCCCTATCTAAAGTGAATGTAGTTGTCTCTAATGCATAACCCCAAAATTGTAGTAGCAAAACGATAAGAGACATCATAGCAAGCACCATTTTCAATAGAGCACGACTATGACGTTCAAACACACCATCACACTATGGTGTTCTAGGTGCCGTGAGTTGTGAAACAACTTTTATATTGTCTAAAGTTGTATGCCACACTTGTAACTCAGATATTTACCTCCACGATCATATCGCAGACATTTTTATCTTCTTGTCACGATGATCTTAAACTTCACTCTGAATTTGCTTGAACCTTGCAAATGATTCAGACTTGTGAAGGTAAGAAAATAACGATATCCACCGCACGCTACAAGACTCATTGGATTGCATACATCAACATGTATCATTTCAAATAAATCACTTGCCCGCTCCATCCATCTGGAAACGGGGTCCTTACTCATCTTGCCCAAGAGGCATGGTTCGCATGTCTCAACCGATTCGAAATCGAATGAGTCCAAAGATCCATCAGCATGGAGTTTCTTCATGCGCTTTATACCAATATGACATTTAGAGGCAGTGCCACAAGTATGTGGTACTATCATTATTAACTTTGTATCTTTTGGCATCAATGTTATGAACATGTGTATTACTACGATCAAGATTCAACAAACCATTCTCACTGGGTGCATGACCATTGAAGGTATTATTCATGTAAACAGAATAACCATTATTCTCTAACTTAAATGAATAACCGTGTTGCAATAAACCCAATCTAATCACGTTCATGCTCAACGCAAAACACCAAATAACATTTATTTAGGTTTGTCACTAATCCCAAAGGTAGAGAGAGCGATGTTGATCACATCAACCTTGGAAACATTTCCAACACGCATCGTCACCTCACCCTTAGCTAGTTCTCCGTTTATTCCGTAGCTTTTATTTTGAGTTACTAACATTTAGCAATCGAACCGGTATCCAATACCTAGGTGCTACTAGGAGTACTCGCAAGGTACACATCATTCACATGTATATCAAATATGCTTCTGTTAACGTTGCCAGCCTTCTTATCTACCAAGTATCTAGGGTTGTTCCGCTTCAGCGACCGCTCTCCTCATAATCGAAGCACTTAGTCTCGGGTTTGGGTTCAACTTTGGGCTGCTTCACTGGAGCAGCAACTGACTTGCTATCCATCAAGTTTCCCTCCTTGCTCTTGCCCTTCTCGAAACTAGTGGTTTGACTAACCATCAACACTTGACACTCCTTCTTGATTTCCACCTTCGCGGTGTCAAACATCGCGAATAGCTCAGGGATCATTATTTCTATCCCTGGCATTTTATAGTTCATCACCAAGTTCTAGTAGCTTTAGTGACAGTGACTTGGAGAACTATATCAATCACTATCTTATCTAGAAGATCAACTCCCACTCGATTCAAGCGATTGTAGCACCCAGACAATCTGAGCACATGCTCAATGATTGAGCTATTCTCTTTCATCTTGTAGGCAAAGAATCTTGTTGGAGATCTCATATCTTGCAACACGGGCACGAGCCTGAGATCCTAATTGCAGCTCTTAGAACATCTCATATGTTCTGTGACGTTCAAAACGTTTCAGAGCCTCAATTCTAAACCGTAATGCATGATGCACTAAACTATCAAGTAGTCATCAAAATGTGCATGTCAGATGTTCACAAAATCTACAGACGACGCTAGAGGGGTTAGCGCACCGAGCGGTGCATTAAGGACATAAGCCTTCTTTGCAGCAATGAGGACAATCCTCAGATCATGGAGCCAGTCCGCAATATTGCTACCATCATCTTTCAACTCTATTTCTCTAGGAACATATAAAAATTCAAGGGAGCTACAGCATGAGCTAGTAATCTACAACACAGTTTGCAAAGACACTACTGACCATGTTCATGATAATGAGTTCAATTAATCATATTACTTAAGAACGCCCACTCAAATTGACATCCCTCCGGTCATTCGAGTGATACATGATCCAAATTCACCAACTCAAGTCCGATCATCATGTGAGTTGAGGTGGTTTCAATGGTGAACATCATCATGTTGATCATATCTACTATATGACTCATGTTCGACCTTTCGGTCTCTTGTGTTCCGAGGCCATGTTTGTACATGCTAGGCTCGTCAAGTTTAACCCGAGTGTTCTGCATGTGCAACACTGGCTTGCACCCGTTGTATGTGAACGTAGAGTCTATCACACCCAATCATCACGTGGTGTCTCAACACGACAAACTTTCGCAACGGTGCACACTCGGGGAGAACACAATTCATCTTGAAATTTAAGTGAGGGATCACCTTATAATGCTACCGTCGTCCTAAGCAAAACAAGGTGCATAAAATGATTAACATCACATGCAAATCATAAGTGACATGATATGGCCATGAACTTCTGCTTTTGATCTCCATCTTGAAAGCACCGGCATGATCTCCATCGTCACCGGCACGACACCATGATCTCCATCATCTTGATCTCCATCAACGTGTCGCCATCGGGTTTGTCGCTCCCATCATGCTTGTACTACTATTGCTACCGTTTAGCGATAAAGTAAAGCATTACATAGCGCTTAATGATTGACACGCAGGTCATACAATAATTAAAGACAACTCTATGGCTCCTGTCGGTTGCCGTACGCACCGACATGCAAGTCGTGATATTCTATACAACACATGATCATCTCATACATCACATATACCACATCATGTAATTGGCCATATCACATCACAACATACCCTGCAAAACAAGTTAGACGTCCTCTAATTGTTGTTGCATGTTTTACGTGGCTGCTACGGGTATCTAGCAAGCACAATTCTCATCTATGCAAAAACCACAATGGTGATACACTAGTTGCTTTTCAACCTTCTCAAGGACCGCCTTTGTCGAATCCGATCCAACTAAAGTGAGAGAAACTGGCACACGCAAGCCATCTATGCAACAAGTTGCAGTTGAGGGAATCGGTCTCTCGTAAGTGTACGAGTATTGTTGGTCCGGGCCGTTTCATCTCACAATACCGCTGAACCAAAACACGACCAAGGGAGGAAGCAATCAAAGCATCAACGCCCAGAAACTCTTTGTGTTCTACTCGAGATCTCATCAACACATAGACCTAGCTCTGATACCACTGTTGGGGAACGTTGCATGGGAAACAAAAAAAATTCTACGCACATGCAAGATCTATCCATGGTGATGAGCATCTACGAGAGGGAGAGTGGATCTACATATCCTTGTAGATCGCTAAGCGGGAAGCGTTAAGAAACGCGGTTGGTGTAGTCAAACGTCTTCACGATCCAAATCGCCAAGCATCCCGATCTCATCACGATCCGTCCCGCGATCCAATCACGATCCGTCCTGCGAACTCATCACGATCCGTCCCGCGATCTCATCACAATCCGTCCCACGAACTCATCATGATCCGTCCCGCGATCTCATCATGATCCGTCTCGCGATCTTGATCACGGTCCTTCTGATCTAGCGCCGAAGGACGGCACCTCCACGTTCAGCACACATATAGCTTGATGACGATCTCCGCCTTCTTGATCCAGCAAGAGGGAGAGGAGAGGTAGAAGAGTTCTCCGGTAGCATGACGGCGCTCTTGTGATGGTGGTGGAGCTATTCCGGCAGGGCTTCGCCTAAGCACTGCAAAAATCCGATCTAGAGGAGAAACTATGCACTAGAGGAACGGGTAGCACGTGGCTGAAAATCTAGTGCAAAAACCCTAAAATCTCCAGTATATATAAGAGGGAGGGAGGATAGGACTTGGCGCAAGCGCCAAGCCTCCTTGGTTCGGCCGAAGTGGGGAGGAGAGGAGGACTCCTCCAATCCTAGTAGGACTAGGATTCCTCCTTTTTGGCCTTTTTTCCACCTTTTCCCTTTGGGCTTTTCTTCCCTAGCCGCATGGGCCTTGTGTGGGATTTACACCAGCCCACAAAAGGCTGGTATTTATTCTCTCATAGCCCATGAAGACTCTTGGGTCGAAATACCCCTCCCGATGGTCTCCCGGTACACTACCGGCACTCCCGGTACACTACCGATTAGCCCGAAACCTTTCTGGCGACCAAAACAGGACTTCCTATATATGAATCTTTGCCTCCGGACCATTCCGGAGCTCCTCGTGACGTCCGGGATCTCATCCGGGACTCCGAACAACCTTAGGTCACCACCATACATAACTCTATACTACCGAAACTTCACCAAACCTTAAGTGTGCAAACTCTCCTATATATGAATCTTTGCCTCCGGACCATTCCGGAGCTCCTCGTGACGTCCGGGATCTCATCCGGGACTCCGAACAACCTTAGGTCACCACCATACATAACTCTATACTACCGAAACTTCACCAAACCTGAAGTGTGCAAACTCTGCGGGTTCAAGAACTATGTAGACATGACCGAGACACCTCTACGGTCAATAACCAATAGCGGGACCTGGATGCCCATCTTGGTTCCTACATATTCTACAAAGATCTTTATCGGTCGAACCTTTGTGTCAAGGATTCAGTTAATCCCGTATGATGTTCCCTTTGTTCTTCGGTATGTTACTTGCCCGAGATTCGATCGTCGGTATCCCCATACCTAGTTCAACCTCGTTACCGGCAAGTCTCTTTACTCGTTCCGTAATACAAGATCCCATGACTAACACTTAGTCACATTGCTTGCAAGGCTTATCGTGATGTTGTATTACCGAGTGGGCCCTGAGATACCTCTCCATCACACAGAGTAACAAATCCCAGTCTTGATCCATGCCAACCCAACAGACACCCTCGACGATACCTGTAGAGCACCTTTATAGTCACCCAGTTACGTTGTGACGTTTGATACACACAAGGTACTCCTCCAATGTCAGTGAGTTGCATGATCTCATGGTCATAGGAACATATACTTGACATGCAGAAAACAGTAGCAATAAACTGACACGATCATATTCTATGTTTGTAGTTTATGTCTTGTCCATCACATCATTCTCCTAATGATGTGTTCCCGTTACCAAATGACATCTCATGTCCATGACTAGGAAACCATAGCCATCTTTGATCAACGAGCTAGTCTATTAGAGGCATACTAGGGACATGGTGTTGTCTATGTATCCATACATGTATCTGAGTTTCCGATCAACACAATTATAGCATGGATAATAAACGATTACCATGAACAAGGAAATATGATAATGACTAATTTATTATTGCCTCTAGGGCATATTTCCAACACATACAAACTATTTGCGATGAGCCAAAATGACGCAAATGATTCCCTGAATCTAGATGTGTGCGATAGATGGCATATAGTTCATTCGGATAGACAGATCAAGATGTGTTCCATAGACAGGGCCGAGCCCATAGGTGTGCAGAGCGTGTGGCCCGCACAGGGCCCATAAATTTTGGGGGCCCTAAAATTTTATAGGCCCAATATGCATTTCTTAAAAAATGTTATCCCTGGGCCTAGACGTTGGGCGCTGCTCGTTGATTGCTTGCACACGATCCGAGTTGGTCGACCAGTATATTGTCCCATGGGATCATGGGGGAGGGGGATAAAATGTTGCTCATTCGTACTAGGGGATCCCATGCTACTCGATTTCCCCTTCAAAGGGGGATCCTAGACAGGAGTCAGATCGATCGCAAAAAGAGTTATCGCCTTGCCACCGCTAGAACCTACATATGGGAGGATCGATCGATGACAGTCCTTACGAGTCAGGTCGCTCCTCAATTGGAAACGTGATCGTCCGATCAATCGGTCACAGCAATAGTTCCATCCCCCGGGTGCTTCACAGATTCAAAATAGGAAGCATGCCGCTGTCAAGTCCCATTTTTATATGCAACATATATACATTACAATTTCTTATTAGTTCATTTTTTTAATAAGATGGAACCCATTTTTTAGTTTGGCAAAGGGCCCCAGATTTGCTGGCTCGACCCTGGCCATGGAGGATAAATAGATGGCACAAATAAACTATTTGCCACATGCCAATATAACACAAATGATTACATACATATCAAGATGTGCTCGACATACATCATACAATTCACTCGGATTAACTATTTGCGATGAGCCAAAATAACACAAAAGATTCGGCGTAACAAGATGTGTGCGATAAATAGGAAACACATCGCCTGGATGAACTATTTGCGACATGCCAAAATAACACAAACAATTATATAGATTAAGATATGTGCGATAGACGGCATACGGTTCATCCGGATTAATTGTTCGCGATGATCCAAAATAACACAAATGATTCAGCGTAACAAGATATGTACGATACCTGACAAATAGGCCAGTAATCAGAATTGCGTGGGAATACCGATAATAACACACATGTTTTCTGCTAATAAGTTATGTGTGGTGTGGGAAAATGCTTGTTAGTGAATAATTGTTTGTGGTTGTTCAAATCATCACTGACGTGTTTGTTGGTTTAATCGTACACGATGTGATTTGCTCTGTCTGTACGACATATATGCTCTATCTACAAAACAACAAGATATATGCTTATAAATACAAAATGCATAACCAAATTAAACATGCAATTAGATACACATAACATTTGCACACCTAAATAAACAATTTACATGCATAATAAACTAGGAAAACCCTCGAAACTGGCCATAGTACAGCCATTCATGGCATGCACCAGCTTGTACGTATGAACACAGACGCCCAGTGTAGAAATTAATGGCGTTATACGCGTGTCCCGCAATCATGCCAATGCTTCCCGCCTCTTCCTCCGTCAGTTTCCGCCACCAGTGAGTGGCTAGCTCTATATGACCCTTGCGGCAACACAATCTAGCGACACTACACATAGATCTAGTCCAGACGCATTTTCCATTAATTATTCCAAGCATGCCAGGCAACCAAAGCTCAGAGGTCGATGTTGGCCCCTTCATGGATTAAGTCTTCGACGGGGAGAATGAGCCGGAGCAGGTCAAAAAGAGTGAGCTGGAGTAATAGGTCAAATAGGACGAGCCAGAGTAGGTCGGAGAGAAAGAGATTCATCGGCCGGTGCAGGCATCGTGGCCCATCTACAACGATATCATTGTGTCGTTCCTTGGGTGCACAATGACCTTAATGTAGTAGAAGTATGAAGAGATGCTTGCCATCCACCACGAAAAATATCTAGAGCTGCTAGACGGCATGATTGATGACCCACCCGAAGAGCCATCATCACCGATGCCCATCGAGAGCATGATGCCCCGTCAAGAATGAGCAGAAGCCTTGTGCGATACAATGATGCGGGGGTTATGTGTCGCGTCATCATTGCCGCCGCCGGCCGTGTCATCGTTGATCCAAACAATGTGGTGGACAGGCTCGAGCACGTTGTCGGCAGAGATGACATCCCCGATGAAGTAAAGGTACACTGATGTGAAATCTTAGGGAGGCAGGTCATGGGTGGAATTTGCTACCAGTGGTAAGACATAGAGATGGAGTGGTTCCGTGGGCATGTCATGTGCGCGATTACAAACTATCAAGCTCTATTGGCTGAGGCACAAAAGCCCCAAGAGCCTCCCAGCACCAGGAGCTGCGTGGGCGGAGACAAGTACCATGGCCTTTGGTCCAAACACTCGGAATGAATGGCCGCAAGGGTGCTCCTGAACATGGAGTCCGAGCATACCATCGTCGAAAGGCCACTCACGCTTCCTATTAGCCTATTTTATTATTACTCTATGGAAATGTCACATATCGATATTTTTGTTAGGAAGTAATTAATTAGGTTAATTAAATGTAAATATATGCTATGTCGGTCGCCATATTTTCGCAACTGCCTCCTTTTTAACCGCCTTGTAATGAGGGTATAAATACCCCAATCTCTAATTAATAAACAATAGTTACATCATTCTCTCTCTCTCTCTCATTTTTCTCTTTACAATTTTCAATCGCTAATCATATGTAAAAGCGACAAATTTTACCCCTAACTTATAGGAAGTACCAACGTTTGTTTGAGCATTTCTGTCTTTTATAAAGCCAGTCCTGGTCAACCATCTACCACTCATGGGAGATGCAATGGCCCATCCGTCGGTAACGATGATGATGTGTGAACCATGTGTGATAGTGGGCGGACATGTACACATCCGAGAATGCGGGCCCACGCACACTATCCGGGAACTGTTTCGGGCTTCAAAACCAAAACCATCAATAAATTTTGAGCTTGTTTTCCATCACATCCCAAAGTACCATGCTATAATTATTGTAAATATGTTCACACCAACCAAACCTAAATGTGTTCCCACTTACCAGTTGTTTACTAGTAGGTATAAAAGAAACCTGCTAGAAAATTATTACACATTCCTCTCCTCATCACCAAAAAAATAGATCTTTCTTGTTAGTTGTTCCTTGTGTCTTTCATGGCCGATACGAGGATTTCTGGGTCGAGATATAACCAAGGAGCAAAGACCAAGGCCGCAGAAGCAACAAAGAGGTCCCATCGCGCCATGTTAGTCGCAACAAAGATGTCATGTGGTGCCGTGGAGGCCTCGAATGATCTATCACAGAGAAGGAGGTCTCTCACAAGCGCATTCACCATGGAGGCAAACTAGACGAGATGGTAGTAGTGGTTGTTGAATTCCTTAATGAGCAATGACATGCTCACAGATTTCAATAAGAAGGGGGAGGTGTCCGCCGGCTTGTTGAAGCTATTGGAGGAGAGAAATGTCTCGGTTAAAAAGCCGACCGAATTCATATTGAAACTTATGGGCGACAAGGCGAAGCTCCGCAACAAGCACGACAAGCTGAAGGAGCTGACCGCTGGTTGGAAGAAGTTGCATGAGCAGAGCAGTGCCTCGACGATGAAGCTGAAAGCCCTCACGAAGGAACTTATGGGTGACTTGGCGAATCTCCGCATCGAGCGCAAGCTACTGGTGGAGGAATCCGTGGCTACTATGAAGCAAAGTCATGCGGATGTGAAGGAGAGCATTGACGCTCTCCATGTGAAATACCGCGCCATGGATGTAATACAGAAGATGCCGGAGGAGAGGCGAGAGGATATGGGGGCCGTGGAGGCTATGAAAAAGGAGATGAACTCCTCCCCCAACAATCCATGAAGAATTAGAGAGCAGCGGCCCAAATCATTTTCTGCATCTTCCCTCTTCTCTGTCTTCCTTGTTTTTTGCCCATGTGTCTTTTGGGAGTTGTCGCATGTGGCATTTTAAATTATCCTAAGTATGTAAGACTATATTATCCGTTTCCATTGCCAATTTGTATTCGTATTATTTCATTCGTAGGTACATGTATACGAGTCGAAAATATGCTAAAAATCATGGTTTCATCAAGGCACGAACAAAACAATGCTTACCTTGAGCGGGGCCATGGGATCACGAGCAAACTACTTCCTCCGTCCAGGTGCATTAACCGTGTGATAAGCACCGGGTTGGCTACCATTAATTGAGAAGTTGGGAGCAAGGCGGGCGGACTGTGGAGGTCAAAGGGCCCGCTTCCCACTGAGCGTGCGCAGTGGACTGCTCACACGTGTCCCGTCGAGCCTGCGCGACGGACAGCTCACATGCGTCCCGCCGAGCCTCCATGGCGGATAGCTCGCACGCATCCCATCGAGCCATGATACATCTCCAACATATCCTTTTTTAATTGTTTCATGCTATTATATTATCAATCTTATATTCTTTACAGGGTATTTGATATCATTTTTGATAACTAACGTATTAACCTAGTGCCAAATGTCAGTTCCTGTTTTATTGCCTATTTTTGTTTTGCGGGATACCAATTCCAAACAAATTCCAAATAGAACAAAAATTTATGGTCGTGCGAAGGCCAACCACGTCTAATACTAACCCTGATAATTTATAGTCGAGATTGGAGGAGGTGTTACTTAGTGACAAGGCCGACTTGGTGACCATGCCTTGCCCCTATCGGCATTCGAGGCGGTGGAGGCGCTACATCTCCTCAATGGTGACAAACTGGTCGAGATCCCATGCCTCCGTCGGGAAGGGGTTGTTGCCTCGTCCGACTTGGCAAACCTAGAGCAGCGAGTCGCATCATGCCGCTCCTACCATGCCGCCTGCCTATCCCTATACCGATAGAGATGATGGACCGCGACAAAAATGAGGAGATGCCATGGAGGATGCATCTATGTTCCTTCGTGATTGCAGGAGATACCTCCTCCTAGTCGCGCCAGTTGCAACGCGATGACATCATTGGTGCTACTTGTGATCCGTGTTGGGATTTTCCCTGAAGAGGAGAGGTGGTGCAACGCAGTGGAGATAAGTATTTCCCTCGGTGAAAAGCAAGGTTATCGAAACAACAGGAAAACCAAGCAAACTCCCTTCAACAACACCTACACACACAAAACCATACACTTGCACCTAACGCGGCCAAAAGAGTTGTCAAGTCTCTTGAACTCACTACTTGCAAGGATTAAATCTTGATAGAGATAGATGACAGAAATGTAAAATAAAATAATAGTAAATAAATTACAGCAAAGTATTTTTAGGGGTTTAGTATTTATGTTTAAGTAGACCCAGGGCCATAGTTGTCACTGGAGGCTTCTCTCTTGAACAAATTACTGTTCGGCAATTAACAAAATTGCACATAGTTATGACATGTTATTCATAGCAATGATCATGTATATAGGCATCACGCCCGTACACAATTAGACCGAAATGATTTTACATCTACTACTATTACTCCACCAATCATCTGACTCCTGCCTGCATCTATGGTATTAAGTTCATAACAAAGAGAGTAATGCTTGGAGCAAGGTGACATGATGTAGACAAGATAAGACAAGCAATATGTTTAGACCCCGTCGTTTTATCCTTAATATCAACAATACAAATATGTGTCTTGTCCCTTTCTGTCACTGGGATATAGAACACAACAAGATTGAACCCATTACAATGCACCACTCCCGCTGGAGAGAAATCAATCTAGTTGGCCAAACCAAACCGATAGATCGGAGAGAAATGCGAAGCTTTAACAACCGTGCATAATAGAATTCAGAAAAGACTCAAATAATTTTAATGAATAATCTGATCATAAACACACAATTCACCGGATCCCAACAAATACACCGCAAAAGAGGATTACATTCGATAGATCACCGCGAGGATCACGGTGAACGTGGTACTGAAGATCAAAGAGAGAGAGAGAGAGAAAGCCATCTAGGTACTAGTTATGGACCCGTAGGTCTATGGTCGACTACTCACACATCAACATGGAAGCAACAAGGTTGATGAAGAAGACACACGCGATCGATTCCCCCTCCGACAGAGTACCAGAAAAGGTTTCCACATGGGCTCCCGTGGGAACAGAGACTTGCGACGATGAAAAAAGTGATTCGGTTGGCTTTGTGTTAAAGCTTGTTAAATAACATATAAAAGTTTATGTATTTGCACAACATCAATTATACTATCTTTGAAATTATCCCAAAGGGTTTACTTGGCACAAACACTAATTTAAATATAAAAACACAAACATTACAGTAGCAATAATCATGTCAACACACCAAAAAAGAAAGTATTTTTTATAAAGATAACTATTGGGTTGCCTCCCAACAAGCGCTATTGTTTTATGCCCCTAGCTAGGCATAATGCATAATATCAAGTATTGTCATATTTAGTCAGTCATCATTAATAATAGCTCCGACAATATCTATATTCCTTCTTACTAATTTTCTCTCTTTTCCATCATTAATAATATGAACTAATTGGTCAAGTTTGGCGTTGAGAATTTTTATTTTAGCTTTCAAGGCACAAGAGGCATCAATATTTTGTTCCAGGGTATCAAATCTCCAGATTTTTTGACACCACATTACCATTTATCTTGGTGGAAATGTTAAACAATCCTCCAAAATTGGATTCCACACTAATTTTAGTTTCCCTTATTACCTAAGTTTGATGATATCTTGCTAGTATGGTAGGTTCAATAGTTTCTACATTTGGTTCTCCAAATATATTCTTCATCTTTTCATAAGTGTCAAAACAATTGTTTCCAACGAAATCATTTTCAAACATAGAATCCAAGACACGTCTATGAGAAGAGGTAGACCAACATAAAAACTTCCAAGAGTAGATTGATGTAGATGCACCTACCCCCTAGGTGCGCCATGTTGCCTTGCCGCCTCCTCGCTTCACATCTTGTCCTCCCCCGAAGCTTCTAGGGTCTCTTTTGTCCAGAAAAAATCATCAAAAAGATTCGTAGTGTTTGGACACCGTTTGGTATTGATTTCGTGGAAAGCCAAAAACACGTAGAAAACAACAACTGACACTAGGCACTGGGTAATAGGTTACTTCCTAAAAATGATTATAAAATGGCATATAAATTAATATAAAGTATCATAGATTGATAATATAATATCATGGAACAATAAAAAATTATAGATACACTCGAGACGGATCAACATACCCAAGCTTAATTCTTGAATGTCCTCGAGTTGGTACATGATAAAAACAATTTTTTTGGTGCGACATGCTACCCAACATGTAGTTTGAAAAACGATGAACTAATTGATATCAACATAATAATATTCATAAACATAAACATCATAATTATTACTTTTCAAAACATACGATCCTTAAAGAATGTTATTCCCTACTCATTTTATCATATCAAGCATGGCATGACTCTGTTTTCACCGCATAAGTATAAATCATGAGCACCCAAGTGTCAAACCAGGCAATTGGATCGTACTTCTAATGTGCTTCAACATTTTCAACTTCATGCAATACATGAGCGTGAAGCATGGATATAGCACATGGGTGGAAAAGTGTATGGTGATAGAGATCAACAGAGTCAAATTGGAAAGAATGTCTCACGTCAACTAGGCGGATTAACGGGCTATGGAGATGCCCATCAATCGATATCAATTCAAGGAGTAGGGATTGCACTAGAGCTATAAGTGTATGAAAGCTCAACGGAAGCTAAGTTGGTGTGCATCGAACTTGCTTACTCATGAAGACCTCGGGCATTTGAGGAAGCCCATCATCAGAATATACAAGCGAAGTTCTATAATGTAAAATTCCCACCAGCATTTGAAAATGACAACTCACAAGACTCTCTTTATGAATAACATGGTGCCACTTCGAGGCACAAGTGTGGTAAATGGATAGTAACACTGCCCCTTCTCTCTATCCTCTCATTTTCCTATGGTGGGATTTTCTCTCTTTTTTTGCCTCCCCCATTTCCTTTTTTCGTCCGGAGTCTCTTCCTGACTTGTGGGGGGAATCATAGTCACCATCATCCTTTCCTCACGGGGACAATGCTCTAATAATGATGATCATCACACTTTTATTTACTTACAACTCAACATAGAACAATATGACTCTATATGAATGCCTCTGGAAGTGTACCAGGATGTGCAATGAGCTAGCGTAACATGTATATAATGACGAACAGTGGCTTTACCAAGAATACAATGCCAACTATATGATCATGCAAAGCTATATGATGATGAACACACAAGTCATGTGATGGAACGATAGAAGTTGCATGGCAATATATCTCAGAATGGCTATGTAAATGCAATAATAGTTAGGTATGGTGGATGTTTTGAGGAATATATATATGGAGGTTTATGTGTGATAGAGTGTATCATATCACGAGGTTTGGATACACCGGCAAAGGTTGCACCGACTCTCGAGGTGAGAATAGGCAAATGCACAGTGCCGACGAGGCTAGCAAATTACGGAAATGTGGGAGTGCGTATATCCATGAATTCAAATTAGTAATAAAGAACTCATATACTTACTGTGAAGCCTTATTAGCTCTATCAAAGCAAAGTACTACCGCATGCCCCTAGGGAGGAGGTTGGTAGGAGTTAACCATCGCGCACACCTGATTCGAACAAAATGATAGAATTTCATTTTAGATGAATATCAAATAGAACTTTTTGTTTTTGAACAACATGAATTCTACTATATTTGAAATCATTCAAAAGGCTTTACTTGGCACAAACACTAATTTAAATATAAAAACACAATAATTATTGTAGCAATAATCATGTCAACACACCAAAACAGAAAGTAAAATGAAAATTTAAAGATAACTATTGGGTTGCCTCCCAACAAGCGCCATTGTTGTATGCCCCTAGCTACGCATAATGCATAATATTAAGTATTGTCATCTTTAGTTGCAAGGGATCTCGCAATATCTATATTCCTTCTTACTAATTTTTCCTCTTTGCCATCATTAATAATATGAACTATTTGGTTAAGTTTGGCGTTGAGAATTTTTATTTCAGATTTCAAGGCACAAGACACATCAATATTTTGTTCCAAAGTATCAAATGTCCTATTTTGTGACACCACATTACCATTTTCTTAGTGGAAAGATTAAACAAGCCTCCAAAATTGGATTCCACACTAGTTTTAATTTCCTTTATTAGCTCAGTTTGATGATATCTGACTAGTATGGTAGGTTCAATAGTTTCTACCTATGGTTGTCCAAATATATTCTTCATCTTTTCAGAAGTATCAAAACAATTTTTTCCAAGGAATTCATTTTCAAACATGGAATCCAAGACATGTCTATGAGCAAGAGGTAGACCAACATAAAAACTTCTAATAGTAGATTGATGTGACTCTTGGGATTAGCTCTCATTTGTAATTCTAATAATCTATCCCAAGCCTACTTTAGTGATTTATCACTAAAATGTTTAAAATAAAATTCCCGAACCTTCTCCTAGGTAAGGAGGAGAGGGCATATCGGAAGGATAACTAGCGATAACCACAAGATAGTAAACTAGCAAGCAAACATGTAAACTAGATAACTAAGCAAACAAGCAAATAGAATTTTTTTTGTTTTTTTGTTTTTTATATAAAGTAAAATATATCATTAAATAAAATGTATAACAAGTTAAATATAATTTATGTGTAGAAACCTGACGTGAGTCTGATGATCCCTCCTCGACAATGATGCGGGATTTTTTCCTGCTACTTGTGAGTTGCATTGGGATTTTCCGCACAGAGGAGATGAGATGCAACACAGTAGAGATAAGTATTTCCCTCAGTGAGAACCAAGGTTATCGAACCAATAGAAGAACCAAGTAGAGTCCCTTCGACAACGCCTACACACAAAACCAAACACTTGCAGCCCACGTTGGCAAGAGGGTTGTGAAGCCCCTTGAACTCGTTACTTGCAAGGATTAAATCCTGATAGAGATAGATGATATAAAGGTAAACTAAGATAATAGTAAATAAATTGCAGCAAAGTATTTTTAGGGATTTAGTATTTATATTTAAGTAGACCGGGGGGCATAGTTTTCGCTAGAGGCTTCCCTCTTGAACATAGCATTCTATGGGTAGACAAATTACTATTGGGCAATTGACAGAATTGTGCATAGTTATGACATGTTATTCATGACAATGATCTTGTATATAGGCATCATGTCCATAAACAAGTAGACCGTAATGATTCCGCATCTACTACTATTACTCCACCAATCGACCGACTCATGCCTACATCTATCATATTAAGTTCATAACAAACAGAGCAATGATTGGAGCAAGGTGACATGATGTAGACAAGATAGGACAAGCAATATGTTCATACCCCGTCATTTTATCCATAATGGCAACAATACAAATACGTTTCTTGTCCCTTTCGATCACTAGGATATAGAACATCGGAAGATTCAACCCATTACTACGCATCACTACTTTTGAAGATAAATCAACATAATTGGCCAAACCAAACTAATAGATTGGAGAGAAATACGAAGCTATAAAAATTGCGTATAATAGAATTCAGAAAAGACTCAATTACTTTTAGTGAATAATCTGGTCATAAACCCCACAATTTATCAGATCCCAACAAACACACCTCAAAAGAGGATTACATCGGATAGATCACCGCAAGGATCGCGGTGAACATGGTATTGAAGATCAAAGAGAGAGAGAGGGAGAGAGGGAGAGAGAGAGAGAGCCATCTAGGTATTAGCTATGGACCCATAGGTCTGGGGTGGACTAATAACACATCTCATGGAGGCATCAAGGTTGATGAAGAAGGCCTCCGTGATCGATTCCCCCTCCAGCAGAGTATCGAAAAAGGTCTCCATATGGTCTCCTGTCGGAACAGAGACTTATAACAGTCGAAAAAGTGTTTTGGGTGGTTCTTTGTCAGTTCCCGATTTTAGAGAATTTATGAAGGTGGAATTAGGTCAGACGAAGCCATGAGGAGCCCACAAGGCATTAGGGCATGCCTACCCCCTGGGCGCGCCTTGTTGCCTTGCTGTCCTCTTGCTTTGTGTCTGTTGTTCTCCCGAAGCTTCCGGGGTCTCTTTTGTCCAGGAAAAAATTGTCAAAAAGTTTCATAGCATTTGGACTTCGTTTGGTTTTTATTTCCTAGAAAACAAAAAACATAAAGAAAATAACAACTGGCACTAGGCGTTGGGTTAATATGTTAATTCCCAAAAATGATATAAAATAGCATATAAATTATCATAGATTGATAATGTAATAGCATTGAACAATAAAAAATTCTAGATATGTTGGAGACGTATCAGCCGGCTCCTGCTTGATGCGATGGAGAGTTCACGTTGGCTCCTGCTTGACATGGAAGTGGGAAGGAAAGTGCACCCCTTGCTTCATGGCTCGCGGGACATGAAAGAAAGGTGGGGTCGGCTCCGAGCTCACACGATAGAGTGGTGACGCCGTCTCATGCTTGATGTGGAAGCGCAGCAGGGAGTGTTACTCCCACTTCACGCGGCCGAGAGGCGACGTCATCTCTTGCTTGACATGAAAGTGCAACGGGGAGCACGACTCGTGCTTCATGGGGAGAGGTGGAGAGGGCAGCGTGGGGCCTCGCTCCTGGAGCTATCGCTCCATTAGCAACTAGATCTAATGAACGAACTCCTCGTCCGTCACCACGACTTTCGAGAGGAGGTGAGACTGCCACGGTCGCGACGCCTGGTCATTCTCGTCCCCAGAAGAAATCACGATCTTTTCCTTGTTAGATGAGCCGACAGTGAATGGGAGGGGAGTGCTAAGATCCGAAGGAAGATTTTGAGCCGCCCTCATCATCGTTTCCTGGCGCGGAGAACAATAACTTGGGCATCACCGGAGGAGGAGGAGTAGTTCGGATAAGCGAGTGAGAGCACGGAGGTGTGGATATGGATCGCCTGAGCATCAATTATATATGCGTTCACTAGTAGAAAGCAAACCTTTCGTCTGCCACATTAGTCGCGGTTGGCTTTTGAACCGGCACTAATGTGCTCATTAGTGCCGGTTCATGATGGGCATCATTAATGCCGGTTCGTTCCGGACCTTTAGTCCCGGTTCATGTCACGAACCCGCCCTAAAGGTGTGGTGGCAGGCTGGCGTTAGCCTGGGGCCCCACATGAACCTTTAGTACCGGTTGGTGCCTCCAACCGCGACTATAGGCTAACCTTTAGTCGCGGTTGGAGCCACCAACCGCAACTAAAGGTTCCCCTATATTGAATCCCTTCGGCGCCAGCCCGAGCAGAGTCCTCTTTGTTCTTCCCCTTTCCTCTCCTCTCTATTCTTCCTCTCTTCCTCGAGCTCATCCTCCATTTTTGCCAAAATTTGTCAAGATTTGGAGGCATCCCATCCATCCAAGTGTTCACAAAGGTTAGCAACTTTGTCCTTTCATCTCTCATTGCTAGATTAGCTCTTGCAATGCTCTATAAGTATAGTAATTTGTGGGTTTTAGTTTGTATGTGGTAGTTTATTTGATTTATGCAATTTGAGCTCAAATTAACTTCTTACTTTGCATTTGTAGGTGTGGTTTACTTAGTGCCTTCCCGTCCCCGTCCTAACCACCATCGATCGCCCGTACCGTCCCGTCGCCGGCACCACCGTGGTGAGCCTCTTGTTCTTATCATTTTAATAAAAAATAGGTTTGTAAGGTTTAGTTAGTTACTTGTATAGTTTTCTTACCTATATGGTTGTTTGTTATACATAGTGGCATGGTTTTGAAATTCGTGCCCGTCGGCCCTCGTCCGGTTTATGATGCGGATGTGGTATATATATACTCTCTTTTATAACTCTTTGTTGCATTTCGTGTTCATGACAATTATGCCAATCAATTTGACATAGATGTTTTTATCTAGGAGGTATGTGAACCGGAGATTCCAACCGACATAGATATTCTCGTCAAGAAGCTAAATTTAGTTGAAAAAGAAAACGAGTATTTGAAAGAAAAATTGAAAAGAGTTGAAGAAGAGAAGATGAAACTGGAGTTGTATGTTGCCGATGTCGTCGATGATCACAAGATCAAGATGGGTGCAATGTGCTTGAAGATTAGAAAATTTAAAAGATATGCCATTGATAGTGAGGCTTGGTATCACTATGATGTTGGATCAATTGTTACCTTAGTTGCGATGTTGATCGCATTTGTTGTTGCATTTAAATGCTTTAGCTAGAGAGTTTGTATGTTGTTTTATGAGAACAAGTGTTTATGAACTTTATGTACAAACTTGTATTAATTTGGTATTTTCGGTGTTGTGTAATGAAGATGAGCCAGCAATAGATGTAGGATGACCGATGATCTCCCCAGTTCATTAATGGCGTGCATACTTTTCTGGTTGCGGCTGAGGCAAACAACCGGTCGGATGGTTTTATGTATTGTCCATGTGCTAGCTGTAAGAATGATCGAAATTACTCTAACTCAAGAACCATTCACGTCCACCTGGTTGAGTCCGGTTTCATGTCCAGCTATAACTATTGGACCAAGCACGGAGAAACAGGGGTCCTAATGGAAGAGAATGAAGAAGAGGATGACGACAGCTATCCTGTCCATGGGTTCCATGAATACGATGGTACAACAATGGGGGAAGAACCTGAGCCGACAATGCAGGAAGGAGCTAAAGAAGAGGCATCAGATGAGCCCGCTGATGATCTTGGTCAGGCCATTGCCGATGCAAAGAGAAATTGCGCAAGTGAAAAGGAGAAGCTGAAGTTGTAGAGCATGTTATAGGATCACAAAAAAGGGTTGTACCCAAATTGCAAACATGACAATAAAAAGCTGGGTACCACACTGGAATTGCTGCAATGGAAGGCAGAGAATGGTGTATCTGACAAGGCATTTCAAAAGTTGCTGATAATGTTAAAGAAGAAGCTACCAAAGGACAACGAATTGCCAGAGAGTACGTACGAAGCAAAGAAGGTTGTCTGCCCTCTAGGATTAGAGGTCAAGAAGATACATGCATGCCCTAATGACTGCATCCTCTACAGCGGTGAGTACGAGGATTTGAATGCATGCCCGGTATACTACGCATTGCGCTATAAGATCGGCCACGATGACCCTGGTGATGTTGAGGGCGAGCTCCCCAGGAAGAAGATTCCTGCCAAGGTGATGTGGTATGCTCCTATAATACCACGGTTGAAATGTTTGTTCCAAAACAAAGAGCATGCCAAGTTGATGCGATGGCACAATGAAGATCATAAGAAAGACAGGAAGTTGAGATTGCCCCCGGACGGGTCGCAGTGGAGAAAAATCGAGAGAAAATGGAAGGACTTTGAAAAGGATGCAAAGAACGTATGGTTTGGTTTAAGTGCAGATGGCATTAATCCTTTTGGGGAGCAGAACAGCAATCATAGCACATGGCCTGTGACTCTATGTATCTATAACCTTCCTCCTTAGTTGTGCATGAAGTGGAAGTTCATTATGATGTCAGTGCTCATACAAGGCCCCAAGCAACCTGGCAACGACATTGATGTGTACCTAAGGCCATTGGTTGAAGAACTTTTACAGCTGTGGAATGGAAAAGGTGTACGTGTGTGGGATGTGAAAGATTAGGAGGAATTTGACCTACATGCGTTGCTGTTTGTAACCATCAATGATTGGCCTGCTCTCAGTAACCTTTCAAGACAGACAAACAAGGGATACCACGCATGCACGCACTGTTTAGATGATACCGATAGTATATATTTGGATAAATGTAAGAAGAATGTGTATCTGGGGCATCGTCGATTTCTTCAGAGTAGGCATCCCGTAAGAAAGAAAGGCAAGCATTTGAAAGGTGAGGCAGATCACCGGAAGAAGCCTCGCCACCGTACGGGGATGAAATACTTGATATGGTCAAGGATTTAAAAGTAATCTTTGGCAAGGGTCCTGGTGCACAATCTGTTCCGAATGATGCTGGGAAATGCGCACCCATGTGGAAGAATAAACCTATATTTTGGGACCTACCGTATTGGAAAGACCTCGAGGTCCGCTCTACAATCGATGTGATGCACGTGATGAAGAATCTTTGCATGAACCTGCTAGGCTTCTTGGGCATGTATGGGAAGCCAAAAGATATGCCGGAGGCACGGGAGGACCAGCAACATATGCACGGAAAAGACGACATGGATCCAAAGCAGTTTCAGGGTCATGCCAGCTACGCTCCTACCAAAGAAGAGAAGGAAATCTTCTTCGAATGCCTGCTCAGTATGAAGGTCCCGTCTGGCTTCTCGTCGAATATAAAGGGAATAATAAATATAGCAGAGAAAAAGTTCCAGAACCTAAAATCATGACTGCCACGTGATTATGATGCAACTGCTTCCGGTTGCATTGAGGGGGCTTCTATAGGGAAACATTCGATTAGCCATTGTGAAGCTATGTGCATTCCTGAATGCAATATCTCATGGGAGTCTTAAAGAAATATGTTCATAACCATGCTAGGCTAGAAGGAAGCATCTCCAAGAGCCATGAAACATAGGAGGTCATTGAGTTTTGTGTTAACATTATTCCTGACATTAAGCCAATAGGTGTTCCTGAATTGCAGCATGAGGGCAGAATGGGTGGAAAAGGCACGCTAGGGAAGAATTCACTAATATGCACGGACAGGCATTCTTTGGCGCAAGCACACTACACAGTTCTACAAAGTTCCGCCTTGGTGGCTCCATACATCGAGCAACGCAAGAATATTCTACGCTCCAAACACCCGGAGAAGTCTGACACCTGGACTACACATCAACAAACGGTGACTTTCGCCGGTTGGTTGCACACACGTCTCATGCATGACGACACTATTGAAGATGACATGTACTTGCTGTCCAAGTTACCATCTTCAACTATATTGACTTTCAAAGGGTACGAGATAAATGGGAATACATTTTACATGATCGCCCAAGATAAAAAGAGCGCCAACCAAAACAGTGGTGTCCGCTTTGATGCAGCAAACAACAATGGTCCAAAGGACACATACTATGGTTACATAGAGGAGATATGGGAACTTGACTATGGACTTGATTTGAAGGTCCCTTTGTTTAGGTGCAAACGGGTTAATCTGATAGGAGGCGGGGTAAAGGAAGACCCGCAGTACGGAATGACAACAGTGGATCTCAACAATCTTGGGTACGCAGACGAACCATTCGTCCTAGCCAATGATTTGGCGCAGGTTTTGTATGTGAAGCACATGTCTACCAAGCCGAGAAAAAGAAAATATAGGGAAGCAAATACATCATGCGATGAGCCAAAGCGCCACATAGTTCTTTCGGGGAAAAGAAACATCATGGGGGTGGAGGACAAGACAGACATGTCAGAAGATTATGAGAAGTTTCATGAAATTGCTCCCTTCACAGTGAATGTTGACCTGAGCATCAAGTTAGACGATGAAGATTGTCCATGGTTACGACACAAAGGGACACACGCGAAGAAAAAGTTTTACACCCAAATATCCCACTCTGGGATGTGACCGGCTTCTCTAGTTAGTTTCAGGACTTATATATCTAGAAAGTCCCACTTCAGACAAATCAAAGGGAATCTTTGTAATAGTAGTGTACTTATGTGTTTTGTGCGTTCAGTATGCACCATTCAAAGGGAGGTCATCAATTTTCAACCCTTTCCAACTTCATTTGCTATTTTTCATGCACTACAAATGAACTCTGAAAAGGTTGAAAGTTGGCATGATATCATCATTTCACCCACATAGCATGTGCTAAAAAGTTGAGAGGGTTACGGCAAAAACTGGATGCACTTCGTGTACAAAATGGACAATCTCTTTCGAAGTATCAGGGTTTCAGACGAAAACTCGCCTATTACAAAGGCATTTCATTTTTTAAACTTATTTAAACTCCAGACTTTTTGTGCGTTCAATATGCACCATTCGAAGGGAGGCCATCAATTTTCAACCCTTTCCGACTTCATTTGCTATTTTTCATGCATTTGCTGATTTTTTTGAGATAAATGACCCTGAAATTGATAAGCACTACAAATGAACTCTAAAAAGGTTGAAAGTTGGCATGGTATCATCATTTCACCCACATAGCATGTGCTAAAAAGTTGAGAGGGTTACGGCAAAAACTGGATGCCCTTCGTGTACAAAATGGACAATCTCTTTCGAAGTACCAGGGTTTCACACGAAAAATCGCCTGTTACAAAGGCATTTCATTTTTTTAACTTATTTCAACTCCGGACTTTTTGTGCGTTCAGTATGCACCATTCGAAGGGAGGCCATCAATTTTCAACCCTTTCTGACTTCATTTGCTATTTTTCATGCATTTACTAATTTTTTGAGCTAAATGACCCTGAAATTGATAAGCACTACAAATGAACTCTGAAAAGGTTGAAAGTTGGCATGGTATCATCATTTCACCCACATAGCATGTGCTAAAAAGTTGAGAGGGTTACAACAAAAACTCGATGCACTTCGTGTACAAAAGGGACAATCTCTTTCGAAGTATTAGGGTTTCAGACGAAAACTCGCCTGTTACAAAGGCATTTCATTTTTTAAATAAACTAAGAATTACTAAATTGGATATAATGATAAAACACAATAATATTAAACAGTAGAAAAAAGAATCACTGGAAAATCTATTTTAAAGTAAAGTTATTCACAAACTAGTGATTCACACAAATTTAAAATAATTCAAATTTAAACTATTCGAATTTGAAAACTACTGCCACTAACAGAAAGTCTATAATTCTTTTGACCTAACGCAAAAAGATCCATTCATTAACTCTCAATAAAGCACAAAAAAAACTCAGAAACAAAAGAAAATAAATAAAGCAAAAAACAAAAAAATCCCGCCTACTGGGCCGCCACTGCGTGCATATGACTAGAAACCCAACCTTGGCCAGGATGCAGGCCCGCAAGGCCCAGTAGGCCCACAGTGAATCGCAACAGAGGTAGGCCCAGAAGGCCTGCATTAGAGAGTAGCTCAGTGCAGTGCCCGCGCCGGTGCTTATAAACTGGTCGAGGCGCCCCTCGACTAGCGAGGTGGGACTAAACTTCCACCACAGTGCGTCGTGCCAGCAACACCCCTTTAGTCGTGGTTGGTGGCTCTAAACGCGACTAAAGACCCCCCCCCTTTAGTCACGGTTGGAGCCGCCAACCGCGAGTAAAGGGTTTTGCTTCCCGCCGCCTGCGCTCGCTGAAATTCACCTTTAGTTGTGGTTGGTGGCTCCAACCGCGACTAAAGGGGGGGTCTTTAGTCGCGGTTGGAGCCACCAACTGCGACTAAAGGCCTCCTTATATATACAACACTTCAAAAAATTCAGTTACTCTGCATTCTTCTCCTCTTCGCGACATCGCCGCGCCATCGCCGTCTCGCCTCCCCAACGCCGAAGCTCGTCACCGCCCCCGACGCCGTCCGCCCGCGCCTCCTCGTGCCGATCTCCGACGCCGCCCGTGCCCGTTCCTCCCCGAGCCCGGCCTGACGCTGCCCGGGATGCCGCCCGCGCACGCTCCTCCGGTCCCTAGCTCCTCACCATGCCACCCCCGACTCACCTCACCTCGACGTTGCCTCGTCTCGCCACTATGAACTCCCTCCCTCTCCCCCTCTCCCTTGCCCCTATGATGCCATGGCGGCCGCCGGCCCCTCCCTGGCCTGGACCCCCCCCCCAATTTTGATGAACACACACACACACACAATTTTTATAATTAGATGATTAATTAAATGTATAGATGATTATATGATTAGATGCAAGAATTTTGATGTATAGAAAAAAGTTAAGGAATTTTGACATTTGACGAATTTTGACATAGATGCATGAATTTTGAAAAAAAAATCACTAGATGATTAGTTAGATGTATACAAAAAAGTGAAGGGATTTTGACATTTGAGGAATTTTGACATTTTGATCCAATATATGTATACAAAAAAGTTGATGAATTTTGACATTTGATCCAATGTATAGCAATTAGTATTTGCAAAAGTTGCATATTTTAATGTTGTATTTGCAAAAGTTTGTTATATATGTATTGATTTGCAAGTAGTATTTGTTATGTATTTGCAAAAGTTGCGGTCGTAAGGTTAAGAGATTCCGTTAGGATTCTCAAGGTTCCTCGTATATAAGAAATCACAATCTAGCATTTAAAAATGTTTAATTTGCATAGAATTTCTTCTCGGAGTCAACGATGCCTGGCCCCCATCCACGTCGTCGACTCGTTCACGACGACGTCCTACATCAGAGGGGTAACGTTCGGGACTGGGCCCCGCCGGGCTGGCACTGAGAGGTGCTTCCTTCAAGGGCACGTAGCTTGGTGAGGAACCCGGGTCCCGTCGTCGACCCGAATCTTCTTTGGTGGCATTCGCGTGGGCCACTTTTGGTGCGAAGGCAACCGGCCCCGCCAGAGATGGTACGCCGCCGTGTTAGGGAGGAGGACGAGCACATCTGTCGGTACATGGATGCGTTGGATGTCAGGTTCTCCAATACCTGGCAGGTTCTTCAGGGATCTCACCCGAGCTATGATCTGTCATAGTTCATTTTCTTTGGGTGTCCACCGCCTGCCGCGCGAGACGTCAACTAGATCTGTAGTAGTGATATTATATAATTAACAATATTCGAGATGTATCAGTGATAATATTCGAGATTATATTCGATAATATTCGAGACGATTTATTCGAGATTATATTCGATGATGCATATTATGTACTATGATTCACTTTTCCTTATTGATTGCATGCATACTAATTTGAATACTAAATTGTTTTATCTTTCTTCTGGGTTAGTTAAATAAAAGCTATGGACAGTATCGGCAGAGAAGGAGAAGAGGCTTTGTTCAACATCATACGCTCCACGAGACCAAAGCATGAACATGAAGATGATGAGGGCTTGCAATATCTGAACAATTCCGGTGAGGGTTGTATGTTTGATGAAGACGAGAGAATAGATGAATTCGACAATGATGTTGACAAAGAAACTTTTCTTCAAATAACAAAGACCAGCGAGGTATATTTATTATATAAGCCATCCGGTGATCATTACATGTCTTAATTGAGTTGTATATGTATTAACGAATCAATATTTCTTCTGTTAGGCCTTCGGATCGAGCAAATCTTCTACAAGCGACAGGGTAGTTTGAGGCCCGGCCAAAAAGTTGGACCCTGGCGTAAAGTTCAGCATCGATTCCATCAATACATCAATTGGCGAACCGCTTGAACCTAAGAAAAATGCGACCAAGTTCAAGAATCAATGCAGAGTTATTGTCAGGGACCAAATCCCGATCTCCACACAAGAATGGAAAAAGGCAGCAAAGGGAGATTAAGAAGGAGTTACTTTTGTCGATGAAAGAGCAAAAGATGTGCTTTGGACCGAGCTGATGTCATATTTCACACTACCAGATAACTTGACACATGCAGATCTAAAGAAAGTCAGATACTATGCTCTTAAAAAGATGGCGATCGCATTCAACACCTTCAAGAAAAATGCATGGGCTGCGTATGTCAAAACAAACAAGATGACTCCAAAATTCAAGGGAGCACTAGTGAAGGCAAAAGATCACTGGGATGATTTCGTGAAGTTCAAGGAATCGGAACTAGCTAAGGAACGGTCGAGAAAGAACAAGATTAATGCTGCGAAAAAGCAGTGGCACCATACACTGGGGCTAGGTGGCTACCAGACGGCCCTGCCTAAGTGGGATCAATCCGAAAAAGATATGATTAGTGCAGGGGTCACTCCAGTTACAGTGACCTGGCTCTCGAGGTGTAGGACATGGTTTTCTGCGCATGGGGGGAAGTTGGACCCAAAGACAGGGGGTATTATGGTGAAGGCAAGTCTTAAAAAAGTGACAGACGAAATTCTGATGAAAATCAAAGAAGCTCCAATAGGGGTGTTCACGCCCAACAGAGAGGACGACGAGCTTATGCGCGTCCTGAAGAATCCTGAACACCCGGGAAGAACACGAGGGAAAGACGTTGTTCCGTGGTTCAAGGGGTTTGCTGGTTGGAACGACGACTAGAGAAGTCGTGCGAGAAAGAAGATGCAGGAGGAGCGGAAGAAGAAGGAGGAAGCACTCCGCCTTGAAGGCCTCAAATCAAAGCACCTGGAGTTGGAATCTAGAGTCAGGCGGCAGCAGGAGCAGATCGACTCACTCAGCCAGGAAAGGGCGTCTCAGCGGTAGCATGAGCAGATCGATCCACCATTGGATACCACCGACCCATCTATGCCGAGAAGCAGTGTGGGTTCCGCCCGGGTCGATATTGATGACGATGCACTGCTAGCTAGCTACCCTATGGATGATATCACACACAGGACTAACTGTGAGCTACACATGAAAGTGAAGAGCTTATACATGAAGGTGGCGGACGGCTATGCTTTAGCAAATCCCCCAGAAGCAACCTTCCATTGCATCCCATTCCGGCTGGCTATGCTTGTGTCGGGGTTGATGAAGTGATGTAAGCATATCACGAGCTACAACTTGACATTCCTGGAGGTGACGAGGAGAGAACACTGGGAGAGGTCATACATCGTACCATTCTATGAAAAAAGGATTGCATCATCTTTCCAAGGCCATCGACTCCTCCTCCTCCAAGTCCGCCGCTGCGTCAGTCGACTCCTCCTCCTCCTCCAAGTCCGGCATCGCGTCATCCGACTCCTCCTCCAAGTCCGGCACGACATCAGCCAACTCCTCCTCCTCCAAGTCTGGCACCGCATCAGCCGACTCCTCCTCCAGGTCCGGCACGGTGTCATCGTGCTCCGTCGACTCGGTGTGATCCGTCGCCTAAGCAACAACGAAAGAGAGAGACCACAGCTACGACGACTAGTGGTACAATAGGCAAGAAATACAAATATGGTCCAAGCCTCAAGCCTCTTCCGAAGTTTTCTTACCACCTGATCGATGAGGAACTCGAAATCGCAGTGGATGCCAATTTGCAGGCCCATTTCGGACGGAAACCGCCCTAGCTGCCAAAGGAGAAAGTACCTGAGCATGTCTCACAACACTTCATTGATATGGCTCGACCAACTCAGAAGGACAACGACTATGTGCGGTCTATCAAGAAGTCATATCTTGTAGGACAAAAGGTGTCAAGCTCGAGCTCGAGCTAAGGAGTTGGCAAAAAAGCGGGAAAACTATCCCCCAGCTGGGAGAACATGCAGTGCAATCGATCCCCCTGCTCATTGTACAAACACCTGTGAGTACCGCCGGTTGGCCAGAAGTAACCGAAAAACATATTAGGATGGCTAAAGAGGCCGGTGTCAGTGTTGAACAACTCCTAGGCCTCGAGGAAATCCCCTTGCTTAAAGAGTCAAAAGTAAAATATCAATATGCCCGCGGCAAACCTCTGGTCAAGCCTGAAGATGTCAAGCTTCTACCAACGAGAATGTATGATTTGCATACGTGGTACATGCAAATAACAGCAAATACCAATGAAGAGTCCCTCGTGGTGAGAGTCAAAGAGAGGCATTACTTCCATAAAAAAAATGTGTGGATTCATTATGCAGAGTTGTTTCAGTTATTCAATAAAGATGCACTCGACAAATCTTTAGTCAGTTGCTATTGTCTCTAAGTGATTTCTTTCTATAATTTAAGTCCCTAGCTAGTTGTGCTCTCGTTCATTACCTGAAATTATCCTCACTATATTCGTTTCTGTGGTATTATGTACAATGAAGATGTATGAACTGAAACAAGCTGGACGCTATGGCATTGGGTTCATTGACCCAAATACGATTAATCAAAAGATACGGGGACTGCATATTCGAGAAAAGACACAGAGAAAGTCATGCTAGATTTTTTGAAGCATCTAAACACGCAACCAGAAATACTACTTTCGTACAACTTCGGGTGAGTGTTACTATATGTTAATAAGTGTTGTTGATGAGTTATACAATTACTACTGAATCTTGTTAATCATTGAAGTTGATAAGGAAAAAGTTAAAGTACTCGACTCGCTATTAAAGGGTCCATCCGAGTATGCAATCGTGAGGGGGCTGCTTGACAGGTAATTTCAATCATTATCGCACAGGAGAAATTGTGTGTATATATATATGAATGGTTGTGGTACTAACAATTCGATGATATATATATATATATATATATATATATATATATGATCGTTTCTACGAGAAATAGTATTTATATTTATATATATGCACAATGTGTATATAATATGTAGTATCGTAATATATGTTTGAAATGAAAATTAATTAACTGGAAAAAATACAAATTTAAAAAAAAACATAATTAATTCATAAACCTCTAAAAAAATAAAAATAAAAAAAAATATTCGTCATCAGATGCCACGTGGAGGGCCTTTGGTGTCGGACCATGTTGAACTGGGACTAAAGGGGGTAGGCTTTAGTCCTCACCCTTTAGTGTCGGTTCAAAAACCGACACTAAAGGCCCTTACGATCCATGACTATAGGTCGGTTCTGCACTAGTGGTTGTCAGGCCGGCCGAACGGACGGTTAGCCGCTTCAAATGAAGCGCAGTGGCCAAATTTGGTTTCTATCCGCATTGAAATGGCGACACATGTCTAGTCGTGTCGGTCAGCATCGTCCTCCCGTTCGATGACATCACGCGACATCAATATCGGGTACTGTTGCTCTGTACCGACATGAATGCGGCGCGAGAAACAACATTTGAATCTACATAGAATAGATTAGTAGATTGAAATAGTTAAGTAGTCTAATTCAATTTCTTTTTTCATTGTATCCACTTAATTTCAATCAGGTCAAAATAAAAAAATTGAAAACAATTCTTGACCAAAGAATCCATGGAAGCCGTTAGACAGAAAATGCGAGAAAGTGTTTTGGATGGGGTGGGATCAGATTGTCGGACGTGTGTGTGACAGGGGTTCAGACGACCGCAAATCCTCTTCTCGGTTTGCTTCTGGTTCGCGAGGAAAAAGACGTTCGAAACGAACCGCAGACGGATATAAACCATGCTAAATGATAAAGACATGTTCAAACCTTATGGTCTAAACAGATACGAATGGTTAGAGGGTCGACATTGAACACGGTTACCTCAGGGAGTGATTTTGTTGAAGAAACAGCAGCCCACGATTGGGGACACGGACTCCTGTTGGACATGGCGGTGAAGAAACGCGTGGCGTACCGCGCGGAACCAACGAGCTGGCACGTTCACGGCTTCACGCGTCTCTTGCAAACTTTCTAGGCTACGCTTTTGCTGCCGCGCGCGGCGAGGCATTCACACTCCATGCTCCTACCGTCCTACGTAGGCATCGTTACGCGTGGAGCCGCGTTAGCAGGCAGCTGGGGCACGGACCCGCAGGGAAAGGGTCGCAAGTCAGCGGTCAAAATTCTGCGCTTCTAGCGGTCTTCCCTCTTCCTTCCCTTGATCCAAGATCATCTTGAGATCTCCCAGCTTACCTTTTCTTTTCTTTTCTTTTCTATACTAGGACTACACTACACTGTACTACAGTACTACTAATTCCTGTGAGATGATAAAGCGTGACTGGTCATTGATGAGCCAAACATCTCAACGTATTGTTATGTTTACATGTTGAAATACTATGTCATATGCAATTTTCCATCAAGAAAAAGCTATTGAAGCATGCAGCAACGTGCTGGAAAACAATTCGCACGTACTTATATATGTGTACATCACACTACAAGCTGGAGTATATCAGCAATATGTTACAGTAATTTACACTAGCATACCTGAGAGAAAACCATTGTGGAGGCACACTAGACCTACAAAGAACAAATGAAACACTCTATATACGACCGGTCAACCAGTCGGTTTAACTATCTAGCACAAGAGGAGAAGAAGAAAATGTCGATCGGCATCAGAGAATAGCCGAGCCGAGCAGACAGCTCGGTCGTCAGCTCTTGTTGTCGTTGGTTCGTTTGCTGGGGCCCGACGGCGGCGTTCTCGCCCTGGGCTTCATGCCGAGCAGCACCTCGACCCGCTTGCCGGCCGGCACGACCTCCTCCGCGTCCCTCGACAAGGCGGCGGCCGGCAGGGCGATCGCCCGCACGGCCGCGGCGGCCACGCCACCACCACCGCCAGCTGCTGGCTGCCGTAGGGGCCTGGTGGCGCCGGAACGCCGCGCGAAGACGGTCAGGAGGAGCAGCAGGACGAGGAGGCAGAGGAACCGTGGAGCGCGGCTGTTGTTGCTCAGCGTCATCGCGTCCGCCGTTGATCTTGTGCAGCGAGAAGGAGAGAAGATGATTTAGAGGCCGTTTGTGTGGATCACGACGGGAATGGTGCGACCGATCGAACACGGAGGGGGTTGATATAGAGAGAGGAGACAAACTTGGATGACAAGTCAAATAGGGAGGAATGTGTGTGCGCGCGCGACGAGGAGGTGGGATGTCGGGTGCTTTTGGTCAACCAAATCGAGATCGAAGCTGCTCCAAAACTCTCAAGCAATTGCTTCCAGTCTTTCCTTCGTTCGGACGGAAGATGCACCCCGCGACGGTGCAGACGTGTGAGGAAAGACACTGTAGATGGTATGACTTTGGTTAATTTAGTGGCGCCGCGTGTGTGCGTGCATTGAAGTTGGCGCGTCATGCACCGTGCCACCCACGACAGGGACGCGTATTGGCTGGCTTGCGTGTCTCTATATCCATCTGGAAGCAGCTCAACTTGCCGGCGGTCCAAATGGAGAGAAAGTTCACAACTGTCAAAAGCCAAAAGGTTCATCAGAAAGAGCCATAGCACTGAGACTGAAGGCACAATCTTCGAATGTCAGTGTGTGTGTATGTTCTGATCGTCCCTGTGGATACCTGGTAACGCTGCACACTCTTTTACTTACCTGCTCTACCCATTGCCGTGTTGAGCGGGGAGGGGCCGCGAAAGACGGTGGATAGCGGTGGATGCGTGGGTGTTAGAGTCAACTGCTGGTAGCTGGCACCTGCTATGTGAATACTTCCGGCTCCGGTCAAAGCTGACTAACTTCTACGTGGAAAGAGAGAGTTTGCAACTTTGCCTACCAAGTATAGTAGTATAAACTAATTTTCCACTTAACTATCAGTCCACCTAGTCGGGACATGCACGCTACTTTCTAGCGCGTATGACAAAGAAACACTGACACCGACTCCCTTCATTTTTAAATATAAATCTTTTTAAAGATTTTTATATATGAATGTATATAGATATATTTTAAAGCGTAGATTTATTTATTTTACTCTGTACATACTTCATAGCAAAATCGATGAGGCAAATGTTTTGTCTCTGTTTAAAAAAAATTATATTTAAAAACAAAGGAAATATGTCACGACAGATTTACCTAGCATGTACCGAGAGAGCATGTAAACTAGTGTTGGGTTCAATTAATCAGAGTTGCTGTTGTTTCCCCATCGCCCTCGTCTAGTGGTCTTTGTGGCTCTGGTGCAGTGAGCGTGTCTTCATAAGAAGTCCTGCCTTGCTGGGACGTACTCCCTCTGATGTAATATTCAAAGCATATTCAGGTGGATTGGACAAATGGGCACCTTATACATCTGCGGATGTGTTTGGACATGCTTGCGGACGTATCCAGACGGTTTTTTATATTTTGCTTTGTGCATTCACATATTTTAAATTCGGACTCTCAAATACATGTAAAATCATGCAAGTAGATCACATAAATCATTGTCACACATAAATAACAAATGTTGAGACCGAACATAAATAATGTTTACATAAAATTTATTTTACGTGCACAATCAATCATCTTCTCTTTGGTTACCACTGTGGATCCACATATGCTCCACAAGATCATTGAGTAGTAGTGTGTGCATCTGATGATCTCAAAGATTCTGATGTATGTGCAGAAAGTTCATAAGCTGAGCTGCATCTTGATCTTCCGGGATTTCAGCTTGTTCTTCAGGTGCTTCAAAATCATTGGTTTGTGCTACACCATCAGCCTCATCCTCGACAATCATATTGTGCAAAATAACACAACATGTCATTAGTTGCCATAAAGTTTCTGATTCCCACATCATTGCAGTCCCATGAACAATTCCCCAACGAGCTTGAAGCACACCAAATGCCCTCTTCACATCCTTCATTGCGCTTCTTGCATTGTTGAAAAGTGCATCGGTTTTTTTCCACACGGTTTGGATATGGTCTTCACAAACACCGCCCACAGAGGGTAGATGCCATCGGCAAGATAGTATCTCACGTTGTAGTCTCGCCCGTTTATGATTTAGTTGCACGGCGGTGATTCTCCATTGCAAAGCCTCCTGGACACCGGAGATCATTGAGGCACGTTGATGTCGTTGTGAGAACCCGTCATTTCAAAGAAAGTATGCCAAATCATAAGTCATGTGATGCCACGACTTCTAGTATGATGGTGGCCGCTTTGTTGTGGCCTTGATACATACCACGCAAACCGTTGGTGTGGTTCTTCCATTGCCAGTGAATGCAATCAATTGAATCAAGCACTCCTAGAAACCCTTGGGCCTCTCCAATAGCTAGCAACTTCTCTGTGTCCAGCGCATTTTGTTCTCTCAGACACTCTTCTCCAAACACCTACACCACAACATGGGCAAACTTGGCAGTAGTCTTCAAACATGTAATATCCCCCATCCTGACCATCTCACCAACGACATCTGCAACAGTACCAAGTGCAAGCATTCTCATTGCAGCCGTGCACTTCAGCTTGGCAGAGAAAGAGAGTTGACCGCAGCAATCTCTCGTGAGATTGAAGTAGTCATCATGTGCTTTCACTCCCTCCAAAATGCGCAAAAATAATTGTTTTTGCATGATAAAACAACGATGAAATGATGGATCATCCGCAAAAGTTGGGTTTGAAGCAAAGTAGTCCTTGAGCAGTAGCTTTGTTCCAGATACCCTATCCCGATTGGTCACTTTTCTTCCTTTGATTGAGCCCTTGAAATTGAGAATATGCTCCACTTGCCGGTTCATTTCCTCTTGCATGAGCATGAGCATTATCATGTCCACTTCTTCGTTCGAATCCGAGGAATCGGATAACTCATCTTGAATCCTTTTATCAAGCTCCGTTGATCCATACTCCTCGTTGGACGAAGCATCGGAATCCATCATTTTCCCTAACAAAATCACAAAAAAATTAGATCAGACATTGTGTCGAACACATTAAGCACAAGGCGGAGCCAGAGAGTTGCCGGACGTACCGTGGTGGCTTCCGGGCCGACGATGATGTCCCCCGAGGCGAGGATGGGAGAGTTGTGGAGCGCGCGCCACAGGGAAGTTGTGAGATGGACGGACGGGGCAGAGTGCGTGCAATGATGGAGCTGCGAGACGGACGACGCGAAGGAGCAAGAAGAGAGGAAAGAGCAAAACGATCCGAAAGTTATGGGGGTGAATTTGGTGCAATTTTGCGATGTGGTCGGGTTGTTGGATTCGACGTGGCGTGCGTGCGCCCTCCATATCTGCCTCATATTTGGGATGGATATGAGGGGTGTCGGTCAGCCCGGGCGTTTGAGGCCCGTTTAGGGTGCCCATCTGGGTCGAAATTTCGTGATGAGATAGTGACCAAGCAACCTGCTCAGGCGTTTGACATGGATATGAGGTGTCCGGTTGTAGATGCTCTCATGAAGCTCTTTTCAAATGACAATAGTTCTACATTCATTATCAAGAAAAGAGTTACCCAGTTAATTAAAAGGAAAAATAGCATATACAAAGGGCGAATAACTCAACATTAAGACACACTAGGAGAAGTACAGATTCGTTGACTGGTGTGTCAAACACAACAACAAACGCTAACTAAACAAACACACAACAATGGGAGAAAGAAGTTAAACTTCCACCATTCTGCCAAGCAAGCTAACCTTCCACCATTGTTAGAAGGAAGAAGTTAAGACTGTTATGGGTGAGCACGGAGGTGAAGATACAAGCATCCACAAAGCCATGCGTTGGTTAGGGTAGATGGCATGTCGACCACCAACTTCGATGACAACCTCGTGTTGGGGAATGTAGTAGTAAATCAAAAAATTCCTATGTGTCACCAAGACCAATCTATGGAGAAACCAGCAACGAGTGGGGGGAGTGCATCTTCATACCTTTGAAGATCGCAAAGCAGAAGCGTTACAAGAACGCGGTTGGTGGAGTCGTACTCACAGTGATTCAGATCGTGGTCGATTCCGATCTAAGCGCCGAACAACGGCGCCTCCGCATACAACACACGTGTAGCCCGGTGACGTCTCCTACGCCTTGATCCAACAAGGAGGAAGGAGAGTGTGATAGCCTGGCTTATTAGGGATGATAGACTACTTATATCAATAAGGAATTCCTTCTTTTCCGGGAGCCCATTCGAACAGAACTCCCAAGTTGAGCGTGCTTGGAGTAGTTCTAGGATGGGTGACCGACCGGGAAGTTGGTCCCGGATGCGCATGAGTGAGGACAAAGTATGCAGAAAAGACTAGTATTGATCTGTGAAGCCAATCTAGATCCTGCCAGGAGTAATGATTACCGGCAGGTGTGTCCAGGGTGTTACAAGTTGGTATCAGAACCGACCCTCACGGTTACACGGATGTTTGCCGACAGGTGCGCGGTCATGTTGTTCATGAAGTTTGTGACCCATCGTGGCAGACGAAATGACACATGTATCGGACTGGAAGCACAGACGTTTGTGCCAAGAGGAAACGTTCCTGTGACCCGACAAGGACGTCGGTTCCTCTGAGTGGTGGTGTATGTGATAGCCTGGCTTATTAGGGATGATAGACTACTCATATCAATAAGGAATTCCTTCTTTTTCGGGAGCCCATTCGAACAGAACTCCTAGGTTAAGCGTGCTTGGCCTGGACTAGTTCTAGGATGGGTGACCGACTGGGAAGTTGGTCCTGGGTGCGCATGAGTGAGGACAAAGTGTGCAGAAAAGACTAGTATTGATCTGTGAGGCCAGTCTAGATCCTGCCAGGAGTAACGGCTACCGGCGGGTGTGTCCGGGGCATTACAGAGAGGTTGAGGGAGAGCTCCGGTAGCACGACGGCGTGGTGATGGTGGAGCTGCGTGGTACTCCGGCAGGGCTTCACCAAGCGCTACGGAGGACGAGGAGGAGGAGGGGTAGGGCTGCGCCGAGAGAGAGAGAGAGAGATCTGTCGTGTTGGGTAGCCCCAAAACCCTCACTATTTATAGGAGGAGGGGAGAAGGGTGCGCACCCTCTAGGGTTCCCACCCTAGGGTTGCGGCAGCCCTAGATGGGAGGTGGTCGACGCCCAAGAGAGGGAGAGAGGGGGGCGCGCCCTAGGGTGGGCCTAGGGCCCATCTGTGCCTAGGGTTTGCCCCCTCTCCTCCTTTGCTGCACCTTGGGCTGGTGGGAGGCGCACCAGCCCACCTAGGGGCTGGTTCCCTCCCACTTTCAGCCCATGCAGGCCTCTGGTGCCGGTGGCCCCTCAAGATGGACCCCCGGAACCCTTTCGATGGTCCCGGTACGTTACCGGTGATGCCCGAAACACTTTCGGTGACCAAATCCTCACTTCCTATATATGAATCTTTACCTCCGGACCATTCCGGAACTCCTTGTGATGTCCGGGATCTCATCCGGGACTCCGAACAACCTTTGGTAACCACGTACACTAATCCTATATAACCCTAGCGTCATTGAACCTTAAGTGTGTAGACCCTACGGGTTCGGGAGGCATGTAGACATGGCCGAGAGACCTCTCTAGTCAATAACCAACAGCGGGATCTAGATACCCATGTTGACTCCCACATGCTCCACGATGATCTCATCGGATGAACCACGATGTCGGAGATTCAATCAATCCCGTATACAATTCCCTTTGTCTATCGGTATGACACGTGCGAGATTCGATCGTCGGTATCCCTATACCTTGTTCAATCTCGTTACCGGCAAGTCTCTTTACTCGTTCCATGACACATCATCATGTGGCTAACTCCTTAGTAACATTGAGCTCATTATGATGATATCTTACCGAGTGGGCCCAGAGATACCTCTCCGTCACATGGAGTGACAAATCCCAGTCTCGATTCATGCCAACCGAACAGATACTTTTGGGGATACCGGTAGTGTACCTTTATAGCCACCCAGTTATGTTGTGACGTTTGGCACACCCAAAGTATTCCTATGGTATTCGGGATTTCAACAATCTCATGGTCTAAGGAAACAATACTTGACATTCGAAAAGCTTTAGCAGACAAACTACACGATCTTGTGCTATGATTAGGATTGGGTCTTGTCCATCACATCATTCTCCTAATGATGTGATCCCGTTATCAACGACATCCAATGTCCATGGTCATGAAACCGTGACCATCTATTGATCAATGAGCTAGCCAACTAGAAGCTCACTAGGGACATGTTGTGGTCTATGTATTCACACATGTATTACGGTTTCCGGTTAATACAATTATAGCATGAACATAGACAATTATCATGAACAAGGAAATATAATAATAACCATTTTATTATTGCCTCTAGGGCATATTTCCAACAGTCTCCCACTTGCACTAGAGTCATTAATCTAGTTAGATTGTGATGTATCGAACACCCATAGAGTTCTGGTGCTGATCATGTTTCGCCCGTGAAAGAGGTTTAGTCAAGGATCTGCGACATACAGATCCATATGTACTTTACAAATATCTATATCTCCTTCCTAAATGTAATCACGAATGGAGTTGAAGCGGTGCTTGATGTATCTTGTCTTCTTGTGAAACCTGGGCTCCTTGTCAAGGGCAATAGCTCTCGTGTTGTCACAGAATAGAGTCATCGGGCCCGACGCATTGGGAATCACTCCTAGGTCGGTGATGAACTCCTTCATCCAGACTCCTTCCTTTGCTGCTTCTGAAGCAACTATGTACTCCGCTTCACATGTAGATGCTGCCATGATGCTTTGCTTGCTGCTGCACCAGCTGACTGCCCCTTGGTTCAAAATATACACGTATCCGGTTTATGACTTGGAGTCATCCGGATCTATGTCGAAGCTAGCATGGACGTAACCCTTTATGACGAGCTCTTCGGCACCTCCATATACGAGAAACATGTCCTTGGTCCTATTCAGGTACTTTAGGATATTCTTGACTGCTATCTAGTGTTCCGCTCCGGGATCACTTTGGTACCTCCCTACCAAACTTATGGCAAGGTTCACATAAGGTCTGGTACATAGCATGGCATACATAATAGAGCCTATTGCTGAAGCATAGGGGATGACACTCATCTTTTCTCTATCCTCTGTCGTGGTTGGGCATTGAGTCGTACTCAATCTCACACCCTGTAACACAGGCAAGAACCACTTCTTGGACTAATCCATATTGAACTTCTTCAATATCTTGTCAAGGTATGTGCTTTGTGAAAGACCTATGAGGCGTCTCGATCTATCTCTATAGATCTTGATGCCTAAAATGTAAGCAGCTTCTCCAAGGTCCTTCATTGAAAAACACTTATTCAAGTAGGCCTTTATGCTTTCCAAAAGTTCTATATGTAACACCCCGTTACGCCTGGCGGGGTCTAGACTGGCCCCACAGACCAACACTAGTCTTTCCTGCGCACTTTGTCCTCACTCGTGCGCACCCGGGACCAACTTCCCGGTCGGTCACCCATCCTAGAATCGCTCCAAGCCAAGCATGCTTAACTTTGGAGTTCTTTTCGAGTGGGCTCCCGGAAAAGAAGGAATTCCTTGTTGATATGAGTAGTCTATCCCATTAGGAACGTTCCCTTTTGGCACACGTATGCGTGTCCAGTCCGGCACATGTGCCATGCTGTGTGCCACGACGGGCCACACACGCCATGCGCCACATGTCTGTGCACCTGACCCGTGCATCCCGTGTAACCGCAAGGGTCGGCTCCGAGAAATATCATTTCCCATCAACAATATGTCATCCACATATAATACGAGAAATGCTACAGAGCTCCCACTCACTTTCTTGTAAATACAGGGTTCTCCATAAACCAGTATAAATCCAAACACTTTAATCACCTCATTAAAGCGAATGTTCCAACTCCGAGATGCTTGCACTAGCCCATAGATGGAGCGCTGGAGCTTGCATACCTTGTTAGCATTCTTAGGATCGACAAAACCTTCCGGTTGCATCATATATAGTTCTTGCTTAAGGAAACCATTAAGGAATGTCGTTTTGACGTCCATTTGTCAGATCTCATAATCATAAAATGCGGCAATTGCTAACATGATTTGGACAGACTTTAGCATCGCTACGGGTGAGAAAGTCTCGTCATAGTCAACTCCTTTAACTTGTCGATAACCCTTAACAACAAGCCAAGCCTTATAGACAGTCACATTACCATCCGCGTCAGTCTTCTTCTTAAAGATCCATATATTTTCTATGGCTCACCGATCATCGAGCAAGTCCACCAAAGTCCATACTTTGTTCTCATACATGGATCCTATCTCGGATTTCATGGCTTCAAGCCATTTGTTGGAATCCGGGCCTTCCATCGCTTCTTCATAGTTCGAAGGTTCACCGTTATCCAACAACATGATCTCCAGGACAGGGTTGCCTTACCACTCTAGTGCGGAACGTGTCCTTGTGGACCTTCCAGGTTCAATAGCAACTTGATCTGAAGTTTCATGATCATAATCATTAACTTCCTCTCCAGCCGGTGTAGGCTCCATAGAAACAACTTCATGTGCTGTGCTACTCTCCACTTCTAGTGGAGGTACAATTATCTCATCAAGTTCTATTTTCCTCCCACTTACTTCTTTCGATAGAAACTCTTTCTCTAGAAAGGATCCATTCTTGGCAACAAAGACTTTGCCTTTGGATCTGAGGTAAAAGGTATACCCAAAAATTTCTTTGGGGTATCCTATGAAGACGCACTTTTCCGCTTTGGGTTCGAGCTTCTCAGGTTGAAGTTTCTTCACATAAGCATCGCATCCCCAAACTCAGAAACGACAGCTTAGGTTTCTTTCCAAACCATAATTCATACAATGTCGTCTCAACGGACTTAGACGGTGCCCTATTTAAAGTGAATGCAACAGTCTCTAATGCATATCCCCAAAATGATAGCGGTAAGTCGGGAAGAGACATCATAGATCGCACCATATCCAATAGAGTGCGATTACGACGTTCAGACACACCATTTCGCTAAGGTTTGCCAGGCGGCTTGAGTTGTGAAACAATTCCAAATTTCCTTAGGTGCGTGCCAAACTCGTGACTCAAATATTCTCTGCCATGATCAGATCGTAGGCACTTTATTTTCCTGTCACGTTGATTCTCTACCTCACTCTGAAATTCCTTGAACTTTTCAAAGGTTTCATACTTGTGTTTCATTAACTAGACATACCCATATCTGCTCAAGTAATCAACGAGGGTGACAACATAACGGTAGCCACCGCGAGCCTCAACGCTCATTGGACCGCATACATCGGTATGTATTATTTCCAACAAGTCAATTGCTCGCTCCATTGTTCCGGAGAATGGCGTCTTGGTCATCTTGCCCATGTGGCATGGTTCACACGTGTCAAATGATTCAAAATCAAGAGACTCCAAAAGTCCATCAGCATGGAATTTCTTCATGCGTTTGACACCAATATGACCAAGGCGGCAGTGCCACATGTAAGTGGGACTATCGTTATCAATCTTACATATTTTGGTACTCACACTATGAACATGTGTAACATCACGTTCGAGATTCATCAAAAATAAACCATTGACCAGCGGGGCATGACCATAAAGCATTTATCTCATATAAATAGAACAACCATTATTCTCAGATTTAAATGAGTAGCCATCTCGCATCAAGCGAGATCCAAATACAATGTTCATGCTCAAAGCTGGTACTAAATAAAAATTATTAAGGTTTAAAACTAATCCCGAAGGTAGATGTAGAGGTAGCGTGCCGACGGCGATCACATCGACCTTGGAACCATTCCCGACGCCCATCGTCACCTCGTCCTTCGCCAGTCTCCGCTTATTCCGTAGCTCCTCCTTGGAGTTACAAATGTGAGCAACTGCACCGGTATCAAATATCCAGGAGCTACTATGAGCGCTGGTAAGGTACACATCAATAACAAGTATATCACATATACCTTTAACATTGCTGGCATTCTTATCCGCTAAGTACTTGGGGTAGTTCCGCTTCCAGTGACAGGTACCCTTGCAATAAAAGCACCCAGTCTTAGGATTGGGTCCATTCTTGTTCTTCTTCCCGGCAACTTGCTTACCGGGCATGGCAACTGCTTTGCCGTCCTTCTTGAAGTTGTTCTTACCCTTGCATTTCTTGAAACTAGTGGTCTTATTGACCATGAACACTTGATGTTCCTTTTTGATTTCCATCTCCGCTGATTTCGGCATCGAATACAACTCAGGAATGGACTTCTCCATCCCTTGCATATTGTAGTTCATCACAAAGCTCTTGTAGCTAGGTGGAAGCGACTGGAGGATTCTGTCAATAATCGAGTCATCCTGAAGATTAACTCCCAGCTGAGACAAGCGGTTGTGCAACCCAGACATTTTGAGTATGTGCTTGCTGACAGAACTATTTTCCTCCATCTTACAACTGAAGAACTTGTCGGAGACATCATATCTCTCGACCCGGGCATGAGCTTGGAAAACCATTCTCAGCTCTTGGAACGTCTCATATGCTCCGTGTTGCTCAAAACGCTTTTGGAGCCCCGGTTCTAGGTTGTAAAGCATGCCGCACTGAACCAGAGAGTAATCAACACTACGCGACTGCCAGGCGTTCATAACGTCTTGAGTTGCTGGGAAAACGGGTGCATCACCTAGCGGTGCATCAAGGACATATAATTTCTTGGTAGCTATGAGTATGATCCTCAAGCTATGGACCCAGTCCGTATAGTTGCTTCCATCGTCTTTCAGCTTGGTTTTCTCTAGGAACGCGTTGAAGTTGAGGACAACATTAGCGTGGGCCATTGGATCTACAACATAGATTGTAAAGATAATTTTAGACTAAGTTCATGATAATTAAGTTCACATAATCAAATTATTTAATGAACTCCCAATTAGATAGACATCCCTCTAGTCATCCAAGTGACACATGATCCACGTCAATTAGCCCGTGTCCGATCATCACGTGAGATGGACTAGTCATCAATGGTGAACATCTCCATGTTGATCATATCTTCTGTATGACTCATGTTTGAAATTTCAGTCTCCCGTGTTCCGAGGCCATGTTTGTACATGCTAGGCTCGTCAAGTCAACCTAAGTGTATTGAGTGTGTAAATCTGGCTTACACCCATTGTATGCGAACGTTAGAACCTATCACACCCGATCATCACGTGGCGCTTCAGAACAACGAACCTTAGCAACGGTGCATAGTTAGGGAGAACACATTTCTTGAAATTTTAGTGAGAGATCATCTTATTTCAGCTACTATCGTTCTAAGCAAATAAGATGTAAAACATGATAAACATCACATGCAATCAAATAGTGACATGATATGGCCAATATCATCTTGCTCCTTCGATATCCATCTTCGGGGCACCATGATCATCATTAGCACCGGCATGACACCATGATCTCCATCATCATGACCTCCATAATTGTGTCTTCATGAAGTTGTCTCGCCAACTATTACTTCTACTACTATGGCTAATGGTTAGCAATAAAGTAAAGAAATTACATGGCATTTTTTATTGACACGCAGGTCATACAATAAATTAAGACAACTCCTATGGCTCCTGCCAGTTGTCATACTCATCGACATGCAAGTCGTGAATCCTATTACAAGAACATGATCAATCTCATACATCACATATATCACATCACATCCTTTGGCCATATCACATCACACGACATATGCTGCAAAAACAAGTTAGACGTCCTCTAATTGTTGTTGCAAGTTTTTACGTGGCTGCTATAGGTTTCTAGCAAGAACGTTTCTTACCTACACAAAAACCACAACGTGATAAGCCAATTTCTGTTTACCCTTCATAAGGACCCTTTTCATCGAATCCGATCCAACTAAAGTGGGAGAGACAAACACCCACTAGCCACCTTATGCAACAAGTGCATGTCAGGCGGTGGAACCAGTCTCACGTAAGCGTACGTGTAAAGTCGGTCCGGGCCGCTTCATCCCACGGTGCCGCCGAATCAAGATAAGGCTAGTAACGGCAAGCAAATTGATAAAATCAACGCCCACAACAACTTGTGTTCTACTCGTGCATAGATTCTACGCATAGACCTGGCACTAATACCACTGTTGGGGAATGTAGTAGTAAATCAAAAAAATTCCTACGTGTCACCAAGATCAATCTATGCAGAAACCAGCAACGTGTGGGGGGAGTGCATCTTCATACCTTTGAATATCGCAAAGCGGAAGCGTTATAGGAATGCGGTTGGTGGAGTCGTACTCGCAGCGATTCAGATCGCGATCGATTCTGATCTAAGTGCCGAACAACGACGCCTCCGCGCTCAACACACGTGCATCCCAGTAACGTCTCCTATGCCTTGATCCAGCAAGGAGGAAGGAGAGGTTGAGGGAGAGATCCGACAGCACGATGGCATGGTGACGGTGGAGCTGTGTGGTACTCCGACAGGGCTTCGCCAAGCGCCGACGAGGAGGAGGAGGGGTAGGGATGCGTCGAGAGAGAGAGATTAGTTGTGTTGGGCAGCCCCAAAACCCTCACTATTTATAGAAGGAGGGGAGGAGGGTGCGCACCCTCTAGGTTTCCAACCCTAGGGGGTGCGGCAGCCCTAGATGGGAGGTGGCCGGCGGCCAAGAGAGGGAGAGAGGGGGCGCGCCTTAGGGTGGGCCTAGGGCCCATCTGCGCCTAGGGTTTGCCCCCTCTCCTCCTTTGATGTGCCTAGGGCCTAGTGCGAGGCACACCAGCACACCTAGGGGCTGGTTCCTGTTGGGGAACGTCGCATGGGAAACAAAAAATTTCTACGCACACGCAAACCTATCCATGGTGATGAGCATCTACGAGAGGGAGAGTGGATCTACATACCCTTGTAGATCGCTAAGCGGGAAGCGTTAAGAAACGGGGTTGGTGTAGTCGAACATCTTCGCGATCCAAATCGCCGAGCGTCCCGCGATCTCATCACGATCCGTCCCGCGATCCAATCACGATCCGTCCCGTGAACTCATCACGATTCATCCCGCGATCTCATCACGATCCGTTCAGGAAACCAAACTGGGACTTCCTATATATGAATCTTTACCTCCGGACCATTCCGGAGCTCCTCGTGACGTCCGGATCTCATCCGGGACTCCGAACAAACTTCGGTCACCACCATACATAACTCTACACTACCGAAACGTCACCGAACCTTAAGTGTGCAGACCCTGCGGGTTCGAGAACTATGTAGACATGACCGAGACACCTCTACGGTCAATAACCAATGGCGGGACCTGGACGTCCACATTGGTTCCTACATATTCTACGAAGATCTTTATCAGTCGAACCTCTATGTCAAGGATTCAGTTAATCTCGTATAACGTTCCCTTTGTTCTTCGGTATGTTACTTGCCCGAGATTCGATCGTCGGTATCTCCATACCTAGTTCAACCTCATTACTGGCAAGTCTCTTTACTCGTTCTGTAATACAAGATCCCGTGACTAACACTTAGCCACATTGCTTACAAGGCTTGTTGTGATGTTGTATTACCGAGTGGGCCCTGAGATACCTCTCCGTCACACGAAGTAACAAATCCCAGTCTCGATCCATGCCAACTCAACAGACACCATCGGAGATACCTGTAGAGCACCTTTATAGTCACCCAGTTACGTTGCGACGTTTGATACACACAAGGCACTCCTCCGATATCCGTGAGTTGCATGATCTCATGGTCATAGGAACATATACTTGACATGCAGAAAACAGTAGCAATAAACTGACATGATCATATGCTATGTTTGTAGTTTGGGTCTTATCCATCACATCATTCTCCTAATGATGTGATCCCGTTATCAAATGACATCTCATGTCCATGGCTAGGCTACCTTAACCATCCTTTGATCAACGAGCTAGTCCATTAGAGGCATACTAGGGACATGGTTTTGTCTATGTATCCACACATGCATTTAAGTCTCCAATCAATACAATTATAGCATGGATAATAAACGATTATCATGAATAAGGAAATATGATAATAACTAATTTATTATTGCCTCTAGGGCATATTTCTAACAGTCTCCCACTTGCACTAGAGTCAATAATCTAGTTCACATCACCATGTGATTCGCATTGTTATGAATCTAACACCCAATGAGTTCTGAGGCTCGATCATGCTTTGCATGTGAGAGAGGTCTTATAGTCAACGGGTCTGCGGTATTCAGATCCGTGTGTACTTTGCAAATCTCTATGTCAAACCGTAAACACTGCTACCACACTCCACTTGGTACTATTTCCAAATGGCTGCTCCACTATACGTATCCAGATTGTTACTACGAGTCATCCGGATTAGTGTTAAAGCTTGTATCGACGTAACTCCTTACGACGAACTCTTTATCACCTCCATAATCGAGAAACATCTCCTCAGTCTCTTAGTTACTGAAGATAATCTTGACCGCTGTCCAGTGATCCACTCCTGGTTCACTCTTGTACCCCCTGACGGACTCATGGCAAGGCACACATAGGTGCGGTACACAGCATGGCATACTATACAGAGCCTATGGCTAAGGCATAGGGGATGACGTTCGTCCTTTATCTTCCTTCTACCGTGGTCGAGCTTTGAGTCTCACTCAACTTCACACCTTACAAATCAGGCGAGAACTCTTTTTCTGACTGATCCATTTTGAACTCTTTCAAAATCTTTGTCAAGGTATGTACTCATTGAAAGTCTCATCAAGTCATCTTGATCTATCTCTATAGATCTTGATGCTCAACAATTTGGTAGCTTTATCCAGGTCTTCCTTTGATAATCACTTTCCAAACAACCATTTATGCTTTCCAGAAATCCTACATTATTTCCGATCAACAATATGTCATCCGCATATACTTATCAGAAATTTTATAGTGCTCCCACTCACTTTGTTGCAAATACAAGTTTCTCGTAAACTTTGTATAAACTCAAAAACTTTGATCAACTCATAAAAGCATATATTCCAACTCCGAGATGCTTGCTTCAGTCCATGGAAGGATCACCAGAGCTTGCACACCTTTTAGCATCCTTAGGACTGACAAAACCTTTTGGTTGTATCACATACAACCTTTCCTCAAGTAAACCGTTAAGGAAACAATGTTTTGACATCCATCTGCCAGATTTCATAATTGAAAACGTAGCAACTGCTAACATAATTCCAACAAACTTTAGCACCACTACGAGTGAGAAAGTCTCATCGTAGTCAACTCCTTGAACTTGTCACAAACATCTTTGCAACAAGTCGAGCTTTACAAATAGTGGCATTCACCATCAGTGTCTGTCTTCATTTTAAAGATCCATTTGTACTCAACGACCTACCGTCCAACGAGCAAGTCTACCAAAGTCTACACTTGGTTTTCATACATGGATCCTATCTCGGATTTCATGGCCTCTAACCATTTGTCGGAATCCGGTCCCATCATCGCTTCTCCATAGCTCGTAGGTTCATCGTTGTCCAACAACATGATCTCCAAGACAGAGTTGTCGTACCACTTAGGAGCAGTACACATCGTTGTCGACCTACGAAGTTCGATAGTAACTTGTTTCTGAAGCTTCATGATCATCATCATTAACTTCCTCTTCAACTAACGTAGGCTTCACAGAAACATCTTTCTGCGCTGCGCTACTCTCTGGTTGAACAAAGGTTTAACAACCTCATCAAGTTCTATCTTCCTCCCACTCAATTCTTTTGAGAGAAACATTTCCTCGAGAAAGGATCCATTTAAGCAACAAACACTTTGCACTAGGATCTGAGATTGAAGGTTCACCCAACTGATCTTAGGGTATTCTATGAAGATGCAATTTGTCCGCCTTGGGTTCGACCTCATTAGGTGAAAACATTTTCCACACAAGTGTCACATCCCCAAATATTAAGAAATGACAGCTTAGGTTTCTATCAAACCATAATTCACATGGTGTCATCTCAACGGATTTAGATGGTGCCCTATTTAAAGTGAATGTAGTTGTCTCTAATGCATAACCCCAAAATTCTAGTAGTAAAACGACAAGAGACATCATAGCACGCACATGTCCAATAGAGCGTAACTATGATGTTCGGACACACCAGCACACTATGGTGTTCCAGGTGGCGTTTAGTTGTGAAACAACTTTCACATTGTCTTAAGTTGTATTCCAAACTCGTGACTCAGATATTCACCTCCACGATCATATCGCAGTCATTTTTATCTTCTTGTCACGATGATCTTTAAACTTCACTCTGAATTTGCTTGAACCTTTCAAACGATTCAGACTTGTGTTTCATTAAGTAAATATACACTATATCTACTCAAATCATCTGTGAAGGTAAGAAAATAACGATATCCACTGCACGCTACAAGACTCACTAGATTGCATACATCAACATGTATCATTTCCAATGAATCACTTGCCCGCTCCATCCAACGGGGTCCTTTAGTCATGTTGCCCAAGAGGCATGGTTCGCACGTCTCAACCGATTCGCAATCGAATGAGTCCAAATATCCATCAGCATGGAGTTTCTTCATGCACTTTATACCAATATGACATTTAGCGGCAGTGCCACAAGTATGTGGTACTATCATTATTAACTTTGTCTTTTGACATCAATGTTATGAACATGTGTACTAGTACGATCAAGATTTCAACAAACCATTCTCACTGGGTGCATGACCATTGAAGGTATTATTAATGTAAACAGAATAACTATTATTCTCTGACTTAAATGAATAACCGTATTGCAACAAACATGATCTAATCATGTTCATGCTCAACGCAAAACACCAAGTAACATTTATTTAGGTTCGTCACTAATCCTGAAGGTAGAGAGAGCGTGCGATGTTGATCACATCAACCTTGGAAACATTTCCAACACACATCGTCACCTCACCCTTAGCTAGTTCTCCGTTTATTCCGTAGCTTTTATTTCGAGTTACTAACATTTAGCAACCGAACCGGTATCCAATACTCAGGTGCTACTAAGAGTACTAGCAAGGTACACATTAGTAACTCGTATATCAAATATACTTCTATCAATGTTGCCAGTCTTCTTATCTACCAAGTATCTAGGGTTGTTCCGCTTCAGTGACCGCTCACCTCATAATAGAAGCACTTAGTCTTGGGTTTGAGTTCAACTTTGGGTTGCTTCACTGGAGCAGCAACGACTTGCTATCCATGAAGTTTCCCTCCTTTCTCTTGCCCTTCTCGAAACTAGTGGTTTGATTAACCATCAACACTTGACGCTCCTTCTTGATTTCTACCTTCGCGGTGTCAAACATCGCGAACAGCTCAGGGATCAACATTTCTTTCCCTGGCATTTTATACTTCATCACCAAGTTCTAGTAGCTCAGTGACAGTGACTTGGTGAACTACATCAATCACTATCTTATCTGGAAGATCAACTCCCAATCGATTCAAGCGATTGTAGTACCTAGACAGTTTGAGCACATGCTCAACGATTGAGCTATTCTCTTTCATCTTGCAGGCAAAGAATCTCGTTGGAGATCCTATATCTCGCAACTCAGGCACAAGCCTAAGATCACAATCTCAGCTCTTAGAACATCTCATATGTTCCGTGACGTTCAAAACGTTTCAGAGCCTCAATTCTAAGGCGTAATGCATGACGCACTAAACTATCAAGTAGTCATCAAAACGTGCCTGTCAGAGGTTCACAACATCTACAGACGACGCTAGATGGGGTGGCGCACCGAGCGGTGCATTAAGGACATAAGCCTTCTGTGCAGCAATGAGGACAATCCTCAGATCACGGACCCAGTCCGCAATTTTGCTACCAACATCTTTCAATTCGATTTCTCTAGGAACATATAAAAATACAAGGGAGCTACAGCGCGAGCTAGTAATCTACAATATAATTTGCAAAGACACTTCGACTATGTTCATGATAATGAGTTCAATTAATCATATTACTTAAGAACTCCCACTCAAATTGACATCCCTTGGGTCATTCGAGTGATACATGATCCGAATTCACCAACTCAAGTCCGATCATCACGTGAGTTAAGGTGGCTTCAATGGTGAACATCATTATGTTGATCATATCCACTATATGACTCATGCTCGACCTTTCGGTCTCTTGTGTTCCGAGGCCATGTCTGTACATGCTAGGCTCGTCAAGTTTAACCTGAGTGTTCTGCGCGTGCAAATCTGGCTTGCACCCGTTGTATGTGAACGTAGAGTCTATCACACCCGATCATCACGTGGTGTCTCAACACGACGAACTTTCGCAACAGTGCACACTCGGGGAGAACACAGTTCATCTTGAAATTCAAGTGAGGGATCACCTTATAATGCTACCGCCGTACTAAGCAAAACAAGGTGCATAAAAGGATTAACATCTCATGCAATTCATAAGTGACATGATATGGTCATGAACTTGTGTTTAAGATCTCCATCTTCGAAACACCGGCATAACACCATGATCTCCATCAATGTGTTGCCATTGGGGTTGTGGCGCCAGCCCTGCTTCTACTTCTATTGCTACTGCTTAGCGATAAAGTAAAGCATTACATAGCGCTTAATGATTGACACGCAGGTCATACAATAATTAAAGACAACCCTATGGCTCCTGCCGGTTGCCGTACTCAACGACATGCAAGTCGTGAAATTCTATACATCACATGATCATCTCATACATCACATATATATCATCATGTAATTGTCCATATCACATCACAACATACCCTGCAAAAACAAGTTAGACGTCCTCTAATTGTTGTTGCATGTTTTACGTGGCTGCTATGGGTATCTAGCAAGAACGATACTCACCTACGCATAAACCACAACGGTGATACATAGATTGCTTTTCAACCTTCTCAAGGACCGCCTTTGTCGGATCCGATCCAACTAAAGTGAGAGAAACTGTCACCCGCAAGCCATCTAAGCAACAAGTTGTGTCAAGGGAACCGGTCTCTCGTAAGCGTACGAGTAATGTTGGTCCGGGCCGCTTCATCTCACAATCCCACTGAACCAAAATCCGACCAAGGGAGGAAGCAATCTAAGCATCAACGCCCACAAACCTTTTGTGTTCTACTCGAGATCTCATCGAACCATCAACCTAGCTCATGATGCCACTGTTGGGGAACGTCGCATGGGAAACAAAAAATTTCCTACGCACACGCAAACCTATCCATGGTGATGAGCATCTACGAGAGGGAGAGTGGATCTACATACCCTTGTAGATCGCTAAGAGGGAAGCGTTAAGAAACGCGGTTGGTGTAGTCGAACATCTTTGCGATCCAAATCGCCGAGCGTCCCGCGATCTCATCACGATCCGTCCCGCGATCCAATCACGATCCGTCCCATGAACTCATCACGATCCGTCCCGCGATCTCATCACGATCCGTTCCGCAATCTCATCACGAACCGTCTCGCGATCTCGATCACGGTCCTTCCGATCTAGCGCCGAACGGACGGCACCTCCGCGTTCAGCACATGTGCAGCTTGATGACGATCTCCACCGTCTTGATCCAGCAAGAGGAGGTGGAGAGGAGAGAGAGTTCACCGGCAGCGTGACGGCGCTCCGGTGATGGTGGTGGAGTGATTCTGGCAGGGCTTCGCCTAAGCGCTGCGGAAAACCGATCTAGAGGAGAAACTGTGCACCGGTGAAACGGGTAGCACGTGGCCGGAAATTCTGTCCAAAAACCACCCAATCCACTAGTATATATAGGAGGAGAGGAGAGGAGAGGCAGCCAAGGCCTTTGGGTCGGCCGAAATAGGAGGTGGGAAGCAATCCTACTTCACCTCCAATCCTAGTTGGAGTAGGATTGCCTCCTATTGGCTGATTTTCCACTTTTTACTTTAGGACTTTCTCTCCTGCGCCATGGGCCTTTGTGGCTGTTTTCCCAGCCCACTAAGGGCTGGTTATTATTCTCCCACAGCCCATGAACCTCTTGGGGTCGAAATACCCCTCTCGGAGGCCTCCCGGTACACTACTGGCACTCCCTGTACACTACCGGCACTCCCGGTACACTACCGATGAGCCCGAAACTTTTCCGGAAACCAAACTGGGACTTCCAATATATGAATCTTTACCTCCGGACCATTCCGGAGCTCCTCGTGACGTTCGGGATCTCATCCGGGACTCCAAACAAACTTCGGTCACCACCATACATAACTCTACACTACCGAAACGTCACCGAACCTTAAGTGTGCAGGCCCTGCGGGTTCGAGAACTATGTAGACATGACCGAGACACCTCTACGGTCAATAACCAATGGCGGGATCTGGACGTCCACATTGGTTCCTACATATTCTACGAAGATCTTTATCGGTCGAACCTCTATGTCAAGGATTCAGTTAATCCCGTATAACGTATCCTTTGTTCTTCGGTATGTTACTTGCCCGAGATTCGATCGTCGGTATCTCCATACCTAGTTCAACCTCGTTACTGGCAAGTCTCTTTACTCGTTCCGTAATACAAGATCCCGTGACTAAAACTTAGACACATTGCTTGCAAGGCTTGTTGTGATGTTGTATTACCGAGTGGGCCCTGAGATACCTCTCCGTCACACGGAGTAACAAATCGCAGTCTCGATCCATGCCAACTCAACAGACACCATCGGAGATACCTGTAGAGCACCTTTATAGTCACCCAGTTACGTTTCGACGTTTGATACACACAAGGCACTCCTCCGATATCCGTGAGTTGCATGATCTCATGGTCATAGGAACATATACTTGACATGCAGAAAACAGTAGCAATAAACTGACACGATCATATGCTATGTTTGTAGTTTGGGTCTTATCCATCACATCATTCTCCTAATGATGTGATCCCATTATCAAATGACATCTCATGTCCATGGCTAGGAAACCTTAACCATCCTTTGATCAACGAGCTAGTCCATTAGAGGCATACTAGGGACATGGTTTTGTCTATGTATCCACACATGCATTTAAGTCTCCAATCAATACAATTATAGCATGGATAATAAACGATTATCATGAACAAGGAAATATGATAATAACTAATTTATTATTGCCTATAGGGCATATTTCCAGTAGTTCCCTCCCACTTTCAGCCCATGCAGGCCTCTGGTGCTGGTGGCCCCTCACGATGGACCCCCGGAACCCTTTCGATGGTCCCGGTACGTTATCGGTGATGCCCGAAACACTTTCGGCGACCAAATCCTCACTTCCTATATATGAATCTTTACCTTAGGACCATCATGGAAATCCTTGTGACGTCCGGGATCTCATCCGGGACTCCGAAAAACCTTCGGTAACCACGTACACTATTCCCATATAACCCTAGCATCATCGAACCGTAAGTGTGTAGACCCTACGGGTTCGGGAGGCATATAGACATGACCGAGACACCTCTCTGATCAATAACCAACAGCGGGATCTTTATACCCATGTTGGCTCCCACATGCTCCATGATGATCTCATCAGATGAACCACGATGTCGGGGATTCAATCAATCCCGTATACAATTCCCTTTGTCTACCGGTATGACACTTTCCCGAGATTCGATCGTCGATATCCCTGTACCTTGTTCAATATCGTTACCGGCAAGTCTATTTACTCGTTCCATAACACATCATCCCGTGGCTAACTCCTTAGTCACATTGAGATCATTATGATGATGTCTTACCGAGTGGGCCCAGATATACCTCTCCGTCACATGGAGTGACAAATCCCACTCTCGATTCGTGCCAACCCAACAGATACTTTCGGGGATACCCGTAGTGTACCTTTATAGCCACCCAGTTACGTTGTGACATTTGGCACACCCAAAGTATTCCTATGGTATCCGGTAGTTTCACAATCTCATGGTCTAAGGAAACGATACTTGACATTAGAAAAACTTTAGCAGACGAACTACACGATCTTGTGCTATGCTTAGGATTGGGTCTTGTCCATCACATCATTCTCCTAATGATGTGATCCCGTTATCAACGACACCCAATGTCCATGGTCATGAAACCATGACCATCTATTTATCAACAAGCTAGCCAGCTAGAGGCTCACTAGGGACATGTTGTGGTCTATGTATTCACACACGTATTACGGTTTCTGGTTAATACTATTATAGCATGAACAATAGACAATTATCATGAACAAGGAAACATAATAATAACCATTTTATTATTGCCTCTAGGACATATTTCTAACACCTCGCCGGCCACACGACCTAATGTTAATGCAATCAGAGCTGCCAAGCTCTCGAGGCCGTCTCCCTGACATCCACCGCTCCATCACGCCCAATGCACTCAACCGACACGTCCTTCTAGGGCAGGCGCCATGACAAACCACCACTCGCCTCAAGCTGCATCACTTCATGACCAAGCTGTCCACAGCCCATGCTGGTCTGGGGAACTGCTCGCAGACCACAGCCATCACAGCACATCCAAAGCCATTGCCTCTACATACTATCCTCGTTAGGATGTGTCGCCCAAGCCGACAACCCTACTACCCCTGCAGCGCAATGTTGCTACCCAAGCCTTGTTGATGCGGAGCATCCTACGAACATTACCATGGCAACAGTCACTTTGGAAAGTGACACATGCGATATCTACTTCACATACATAAAGGTGAATCAACTCCTTCACACGTGTTCACTTGACCCCTTCGTGGATGGTATACTACTTAACACTCCTCTCGTGTGCAGGCCTAGGTATTGTCAGAGCTTCACGGATGATGAGGAGGAGTGCCAGCAGCTATGTACGACTACACCATCTGTGAGTGAAGCATGGAAGAGAAGGAAGAAGAAGCGAGGAAAATCTTCAGGAAAGCCCGGAACTTCTGGCCACCAGCTCGGAACTTCCGGCCTCCGGAACATCTGGCCACCCTAGAACTTCCGGCCACCGGCATCCAGCATAACCCTGAGCACGCCAAGTTTGTGGATAGCCCAAAACCTGCTCGGACCTTCCCCGAATCCTCAGGAGCCCAGAACTTCCGGCCATTCTCAGAACTTCCGGCCTACCTGCGTAGACTTGGCCAAGTGGTATGTATCTTTCCCGTTTCGCCCCTCACTTACCCCTTTGTGGCTAGGACTCTATATACGCCCCCTCCTCATTTCTAGGGTTAGCAAAGTGATAGCTCATAGTTAGTTGATCTTTTTTCCTTCCTCTACCTCTCCAATGGAGATTGAGACCTCCACCGGAGAAGATCCCTAGAGGATGTCAAGACCCCTTTCGAGGGAAGATCCGTCTATGGATATCATGGTCCATCACTCCTAGACATTTGGATGAACTACCCATGTATCCTTTATTTCCATTCTTGTTCTTGGATCTTGATGCACCTCATGTATTGCTTGTGATTGGAGGAGTACTTGGTCTGGATCTTGTCCAATAGAGTGTTTTCCCCTTTGATTTCTCCATGGTTTCCCCTTGTGTTCTTTGTGTTCTTCCCTAAATCCACCTCCAATTCGTGAAGATCGAGCCACCCTCGAGTTTGCCCGATATCATATTGGTATCAAGAGCCACATTGCCACAAATTTAGAGCCCTACCCCCATGTTCTAGCCATTACTTCGAGTTTTTCTCCCCAATTTAAATTTTTTCCCAAAAAATAGCCCCAAAAATTTTCTTGCATTTTGTTCTTCTTGTGAGTTTTTGTTGATTTTGATCCATGCATCTAGTGTTCGACAAGTGGATCTACCTCCCTTGGCATTCCCTAGCCCCAATTTATCCTTTTACCCCTTCAATTTCGCCCTAGAAATCGAGTTTTCCGCCCCCGATCTCGGATCCGGAAATTAGGGTTCATCCCGGTGTTGTTTTCGCGACCCCTGGAACTTCCAGCCTGTCCCGGAACTTCCGGACCCTGGAACTTCCGTCCTACCCCCGGAACTTCCGGGCTAAACAGAAAATTTCCACCAAAAATCCCCGGTCAACCCCACACTTTCCCTCACCCCCAGGAACTTCTGGTACCCCCCGGAACTTCTAGCCCTAGGCCTGGAACTTCCGTCCTAACGAGAGTCATCCCTCGAAATTTCAGCATGAGCGATTTCACTATTTTGGCCATAACTAATTCATCCGAAGTCCGATTTCGACGTTCTTTAGCTTGTTTTGTAGCTATTGACACCCCATACCACAAATATACTTCCACAAACATTTGACTCCATCATATTTTTCAAATTTTGGCAAGTTTGCCTGGGCCCTCCATCATATCATCCGCTTTACCACCATAGACTTCCGCAACCTAACCCATTTTGATTATCATTGCATTTGTGGTTGCTTGAGTTATGATTTAAGTCTCTTAAGGTGTTCCGGCTACTTAGGGACAATTACTTCTTAATCAACCACTGGTGACTTGTATCGGTCCATCATCTACATCGACCACCGACATTCGACATCGACGACGACCATCCATCCTTTGAGAGCATCTTCAATCGGAAGCAAGGCCAGTTTACCCCGACTTCATGAAAGGTTAAGTGTGACGAAGCTATACATTCCGTCATACACTTTTCCTTCCTTTATATTACATGTTGATAGCCACACCATCTTTGCGATTACCTTCATACCTATTGAGACTAGCTATCCGAGTATTACCGGGCTACGCGAAAACTTGTGCACCATAGTGATACCATATCATATTGTTGCATCATTGGAAATATGATATAGTGCAATTGCTTGCTCCCATGCATATCTTGTGATACTTGTCTCATATAGTTGGTTGAGTCTCAATAAGAATAGTGGAAAGGAAGAGAAGAGACAAAAAAGAAAAAAAAAGCTTCTAAGCAAGAAAGAAAGATCAAAGCTTATAAGCATACAGTTGAGCATGAAAAGAGATACTTGTGCATGAGGATACGTGGAATAGGAAATGTTTTGCTTGCATGAATAGGATTGGTGCCAAGTTTTGAATCATGCCCAAACATGCAATAAGCTAGCGTCTCTCTTGTGTTTGTGCAACACGAGCTTTGCTCATCCCTATAGTTGCACAAGCCCCATTATCGCACCGCGTGTGTTTCTCTATTGCCCTCCTCTACATTTTGTGACCACTTTCTTTGCATTGTGAGTCCGTTGGATTTATTTCAACATTTACAATATCTTAGACTTCATTTTGCTTGATTTTGCGCCAGTAACTGCACCGAGCTCCACTATAAGCCATTTGCGTAGGTTGTGAGAATTGGACAAGGTTTTTCACCGAGTGCACTCTTTCCTTTCATACATTGTGGTCTTTTAAGATCCATCTACAACTTCGGAAAGAGCTAACTTTGGTATGTTCATTCCATCTCGTTGTCACACCTTCTCAAGTGCTTCCATGGATAGGGACGACACATCTACTTAGGTCTACCACCACAATGACAAGTTCGATGCCATGAAGAACTTCATCGATGCCAACATAGATGCTCAAATGGAGGAGCTGAAGGTCCTCGTCAAGAACCAAGAGAGGTCTTCATCATCTTCGAGAAGACGCTCAAGTGCACATTCTCCCAAGCGACCATCTCCGGCAAGATCACACTGACATCGACACCATCAATGACATGTAATGGCGCCAACATCAAGGCATCCAACAAAGAACAAGTGTGAAGGTCACGAGCTCGACACTAACCACCGCTCAATGACTTCACCACCTACATTGGCATCTTGCCAAGAGACTACAAGGCATCTTCGCCTTTGGATATGCGACATTTTCACCTTTGGATATGCGACATTTTCACCTTTGGATATGCGACATCTTCACCAATAAGCACTTCATGAGAAGCTCCCCAAGCTCAAGTCCTCAACTTCCAAGAGTTACTATGACCTTGACATCGACCATGAGATTCCTTTCTATGGGAGTCAAGACCCCGAGGAGCATCTCGAGTGGGAGCGCAAGATGGACCACTACCTCAAGCTACTTCAAGTCCCTTCACAGGATCAAGTGAAGTGTGCCACAAGAAACTTCCATGGCGACGCGTCGACATGGTGGCTTCACACATCTTCGAAGAGCTTCCACATGAGTTTGTCCAAGACAAAGAAAGCAATGTGGCAAGAGTTTGTGCGTTCCACATACATGGAACATCTTCAACGGCAATTGGAGAACACCATTCAAGGATCCAAATCCATCACCGAGTACTTGATGAAGATGAGGAAATCCTTGAAACGAGCCGGTGTGATAGACCCCATTTGGATGAAGTTCTACTTCATGATGGGATTTAACAACGACATCGCCAAGCCTATCTTCGAAAACAACTACGACTCTCTCGACGAACTCTATATTGGTGCTCTCAAGGCGGCACAAAAACTCAAGGCCAAGCCTACTTAACCCCATGCACACTTGGCGATGACCAAGCTCAACGATAACGAGCATGAGGATGGTACCACCAAGATGTCCAAGCCCGATGAGCTCCAAGACGACGCTCCCAAGTTCGACTTCACCGTCAATCCTCTTTGTGGCATTGACGACGCCGAGTCTACCACGACTCTTTTTGAAGACCGTGCGACGATGACTACGACTACGAAGCCACTCAAGGAACGTGCTTTGGAGGCAAGGGACAAGGTGGTGAGCAAGGATGACACTTCCATCTTTGGAGGTGAGAGTGATGATGTGGAATCTTTGGCCTTCATCCATGGCGACAGTGAGGAGATGGTTGAGCATGGGAGTTTCCCTTCGAGCACGGCGGCATTTGGAGATGAGATGAGCAACTTATGGAACCATATTGAGAGTAAGAGTGCCTTCACCACTAGCCCCATATATGATGGGTTGACCCAATTCCCTTGTGAGGAGAGCCACAACCCCCACCACTTGAGTGAGATGAGTGACTCCACCATATGTGAATCTGAGTGCACCTACTTTGAGGGAGTGTGTGAGCCACCACCACGTAGAGCGAGTGAGGTAGTTTATAGGGCATGTGAGGACATTTCAATCTCTAACAACTTAACCTCTATCTCTATTGTGTCTTCTCCTTCGGTGCTAGGTCCCGTATACGATGACGCCCCGATCCTCGACAACTTCGTCCCTTCTTTGGACAAGACGATGACCATGGTGGAATATGATGCACCCCCACATGGTTCTATCACAATGAAGATGACAACTATTTGGTCTTTGCCACCTAACCTACACCACATGAGTGGAATGACAAAGGTAACATAGGTGAAGGTGATGCTCTTGTCCCACTAGTGGAGATTGCTTGCTTGCATGATGTCGATCCACCTATTTCCATGCTTCATGATTATGCGACTTCCTCATGTGATGAATTGCCCATTTATAATGTGTTTGAAAATTCTCATGTGGACTCTATTACTTGTGATGCCATGTTGCATAGGATTTCTTGTGAGAACCCTATAGGTCACATCATGTTTGACAATCTGCTTGACTTGTCATATGCTATGCATGAGATCACCCATATTGCATCTTTGCAATCTCATCATAGTAACTATGCATATACCATTAAAATAAAGCCAATTAGCACATATGACATAGATGACAAGCCCAAGATTATTGGCATTTGTTTTTCTTGTGATGATATTGCCATGCTTCCATTGCACCATTTGCGCAATTGCTCACATATGACATGCCATGACCATCTAGCTTCGGATATGCATTGTTTTGGATGTTGTACATATTCTCCATATTATGCTTCTGCTATTGCACATGAGGAGACCCCCATAGTTTCCTCATACATCATAGGAGATTTTGTTCCATCCCATCCATTGCATGATCCCATTCTTGTGTGCACAATATGCTTTCCATTGATATGAATAATATGCTTGTGCCACATACTTGCTAAAATTTGAGTCCCAGTCATTTTGAGCATAATACCTATCATTGCATGATGGATGACGTATTCCTATACCATGCCTCAAATTTCTTTGAGCATTTCTTATCTTGTGCTAACTCTCACATACATATACACGTCATGATGGATGATGTGTACATTTACCACACAGACACCTTGTTTCGTGTGTTCCTTTTTTGTGTAGGTACTCATGAACATTCATCAACCTCAAAATCCCATGACTTGACGAAAAGAGCTATTGAGAGCACCGATGCTTTGGGATTCACCGGAATGTGTCTCCAACCATCCCCCTCGCGCAAGGACTATTGGCACCTCTTCTACTTGGCTCTCACACAGCTATGGCTTCTTTCTCATTACACTTATTTTGCACATATTACCATGTTCACTTTACATGATATGCTCATCTATACGTCCATACGGTGCATTTGTGACCCATGCTTTGCATATCACATGACACTTCATTGTATGACTTGTATGTATATTTGCAAGCTTGGTGGAGTTATTCTTTGCTATTGCCATGTTTGATTTGTGACCAACGTCTATGATGACACATTGACCATGTTTTGTTTTCATGCTTGTGATATGTCATGTGCATTATCTATGCATACAATTTTCTCATATGACATGATTGCCATGATTTCTTCTAGTATGTTGCATCTTTGCACTACTAGCTTGCACGACATGGTCACTATACTTGCTTATGTTGCATCACCGATGTGCTCCTTTTATGCGGTTGATGACAACTATTGCCATGCTTCGCACATGATTGATATTGCATGTTGTCATATGTCTCCATGTGTTGCCTCTTTCTTGCTATTGCCATGTATTGAGTGTAACGTTACTATTAATTTTGCTAATGAGATTATCCCCATAGCTTTCTCACATATTATTGGAGCTTTTGACATCTTTCATGTGAAACATGCTTGTCTTCCTTCTTTGCACTATATGCCTAGTGTTGGAAATATGCCCTAGAGGCAATGATAAAATGGTTATTATTATATTTCCTTGTTCATGATAATTGTCTATTGTTCATGCTATAATTGTATTAACCGAAAACCGTAATACACGTGTGAATACATAGACCACACCATGTCCCTAGTGAGCCTCTAGTGACTAGCTCATTGATCAATAGATGGTCATGGTTTCCTGACCATGGACATTGGATGTCATCGATAACGGGAGCACATCATTAGGAGAATGATGTGATGGACAAGACCCAATCCTAAGCATAGCACAAGATCGTTTAGTTTGCCTGCTAGAGCTTTTTAATGTCAAGTATCATTTCCTTAGACCATGAGATTGTGCAACTCCCGAATACCATAGGAATACTTTGGGTGTATAAAACGTCACAACGTAACTGGGTGACTATATAGGTGCACTAAAGGTGTCTCCAAAAGCGTCTGTTGGGTTGGCACGAATGGAGACTGGGATTTGTGACTCCGTGTGATGGAGAGGTATCTCTGGGCCCACTCGGTAATACATCATCATAATGAGCTCGATGTGACTAAGCATTTATTCACGGGATCATGTGTTATGGAATGAGTAAAGAGACTTTCCGGTAATGAGATTGAACAAGGTATATGGATACCGACAATCGAATCTCGAGCAAGTAACATACGATGGACAAAGGGAATTGTATACGGGATTAGTTGAATCCCTGACATCGTGGTTCATCCGATGAGATCATCGTGTAACATGTGGGAGCCAATATGGGTATCCAGATCCCGCTATTGGTTATTGGCCAGAGAGGTGTCTTGGTCATGTCTGCATAGTTCCCGAACCCGTAGGGTCTACACACTTAAGGTCCGGTGACGCTAGAGTTGTAATGGGAATTGTATGTGGTTAGCGAAAGTTGTTAGGAGTCCTGGATGAGATCCCAGACGTCACGAGGAGTAACGGAATGGTCGGGAGGTGAATATTTATATATGGGAAGTTCAGTTTCTGTCACCGGAAAAGTTTTGGGGTTTATCGGTATTGTACCGGGACCACCGAAAGGGTTCCGGGGGTCCACCGGGAGGGGCCACCTGCCCGAGAGAACCGCTTGGGTAGGATATTGGTGGGAACCAGCCTCCTAGTGGAAGGTGCCCCCCCAAGGGACCAAGGCACCTAGGGTTGGGAACCCTAAGGAGTGGGGGCGCCTCCCACCAACTTGGGGGGCAAGCTCCCCCCCTTGTCCGCCGCCCCCCTCTAGATGTATCTATGGGGCCCGGGCCCCTCTCCCCTTCGGCCTATAAATAGAGGGGAGGTCATGTTGGAAATATTCCCTAGAGGCAATAATAAATTAGTTATTATCATATTTCCTTGTTCATGATAATCGTTTATTATCCGTCCTATAATTGTGTTGATCGGAAACTCAGATACATGTGTGGATACATAGACAACACCATGTCCCTGGTATGCCTCTAATAGACTAGCTCGTTGATCAAAGATGGATATGGTTTCCTAGTCATGGACATGAGATGTCATTTGGTAACGGTATCACATCATTTGGAGAATGATGTGATGGACAAGACCCAAACTACAAACGTAGCATATGATCGTGTCAATTTATTGCTACTGTTTTCTGCATGTCAAGTATATGTTCCTATGACCATGAGATCATGCAAATCACTGACACCGGAGGAGTAACTTGTGTGTATCAAACATCGCAACGTAACTGGGTGAGTATAAAGGTGCTCTACAGGTATCTACGAGGGTGTCTGTTGGGTTGGCATGGATCAAGACTGGGATTTGTTACTCCGTGTGACGGAGAGGTATCTCAGGGCCCACTTGGTAATACAACATCACAATAAGCCTTGCAAGCAATGTTACTAAGTGTTAATCACGGGATCTTGTATTACAGAACGAGTAAAGATACTTGCCGGTAACGAGGTGGAACTAGGTATGGAGATACCGACGATCGAATCTCGGGCAAGTAACATACCGAAGAACAAAGGGTACATCATACGGGATTAACTGAATCCTTGACATAGAGGTTCGACCGATAAAGATCTTCGTAGAATATGGAGGAACCAATATGGGCATCCAGGTCCCGCTATTGGTTATTGACCGTAAAGGTGTCTCGGTCATGTCTACATAGTTCTCGAACCCGCAGGGTCTGCACACTTAAGGTTCGGTGACGTTTCAGTAGTATAGAGCTATGTATGGTGGTAACCGAAGGTTGTTCGTAGTCCCGAATGAGATCCCGGATGTCACGAGGAGCTCCGGAATGGTCCAGAGGTAAAAATTGATATATAGGAAGTCCTGTTTTGGTCGCCGGAAAAGTTCGGGCTCATCCGTAGTGTACCGGGAGTGCTGGTAGTGTACCGGGAGACCACCGGGAGGGGTATTTCGACCCAAGAGGCTACATGGGCTGTGGGAGGATTAATACCAGCCCTTAGTGGGCTGGAGGAAGTCCCACAAAGGTCCCATGCGGTTGGGAAGAAAAAGCCCAAGAGGAAAAAGGTGGAAAAAGGCAAAAACGGCTAAATTAGGAAGGAGTCCTAATCCTACTAGGAGTGGAGGAGGAGGACTCCTCCCTCCTAGTTCGTCCGACCCAAGGGCTGGATCCTTGGTAGCCAAGCCTCCTACTCCTCTCCTCCTATATATACTAGAGGGTTTTAGGGTTTTGGCACAAGATTTTCAGCCACGTGCTACCTGTTCCTCTAGTGCATAGTTTCTCCTCTAGATCGGTTTTCCGCAGTGCTTAGGCGAAGCCCTGCCAGAATTTCTCTACCACCATCGCCGTGGCGCCGTCATGCTGCCGAAGAACTCGTCTACCGCTCTGCTCCCTCTTGCTGGATCAAGAAGGCGGAGATCGTCATCAAGCTGTACGTGTGCTGAACACGGAGGTGCCGTCCGGTCGGCGCTAGATCGGAAGGACCGTGATCAAAATCGCGAGACGGATCGTGATGAGATCGCGGGACGGATCATGATGAGTTCGCGGGATGGATTGTGATTGGATCACGGGACAGATAGTGATGAGATCGCGGGACGCTTGGCGCTTTGGATCGCGAAGACGTTCGACTACACCAACCGCGTTTCTTAACGCTTCCCGCTTAGCGATCTACAAGGGTATGTAGATCCAGTCTCCCTCTCATAGATGCTCATCACCATGGATAGATCTTGGGTGTGCGTAGGAAATTTTTTGTTTCCCATGCAACGTTCCCCAACAGTGGCATCATGAGCTAGGTCTATGTGTAGATGAGATCTCGAGTAGAACACAAAGAGTTTGTGGTCGTTGATGCCTAGATTGCTTCCTCCCTTGTTCGTGTTTTGGTTCAACGGTATTGTGGGATGAAGCGGCCCGGACCAACCTTACTCGTACGCTTACGAGAGACCGGTTCCATCGACTGACGTGTAACCTCGTTGCACAAAGATGGTTGGCGGGTGTCCATTTCTCCTACTTTAGTTGGATCGTATTCGACAAAGGCGGTCCTTGAGAAGGTTCAAAAGCAACTTATGTATCACCATTGTGGTTTTTGTGTAGGTTAGAATTGTTCTTGCTAGATACCCCTAGCAGCCACGTAAAACACGCAACAACAATTAGAGGACGTCTAACTTGTTCTTGCAGGGTATGTTGTGATGTGATATGGCCAATTACATGATGAGATATATGTGATGTATGAGATGATCATGTTTTGTATAGAATATCGCGACTTGCATGTCGATGAGTACGACAACCGGCAGGAGCCATAGGGTTGTCTTTAATTATTGCATGACGTGCGTGTCAATCATTAAGCGCTATGTAATGCTTTACTTTATTGCTAAACGGTAGCAATAGTATTAGAAGCATGGTGGGCACGACAACCCCGATGGCAACACATTGATGGAGATCAAGATGATGGAGATCATGGTGTCATGCCGGTGTCGATGGAGACCATGCTGGTGCTTTCAAGATGGAGATCAAAAGCACAAGTTCATGGCCATATCATGCCACTTATGATTTGCATGTGATGTTAATCCTTTTATAAAACTTGTTTTGCTTAGGACGACGGTAGCATTATAAGGTGATCCCTCACTTAATTTCAAGATAAATTGTGTTCTCCCCGAGTGTGCACCGTTGCAAAAGTTCGTCGTGTTGAGACACCATGTGATGATCGGGTGTGATAGACTCTACATTCACACACAACGGGTGCAAGCCAGTGTTGCACATGCAGAACGCTCGGGTTAAACTTGATGAGCCTAGCATGTAGATACATGGCCTCGGAACACAAGAGACCGAAAATTCGAACATGAGTCATATAGTAGATATGATCAACATGATGATGGTCACCATTGAAACCACCTCAACTCACATGATGATCGGACTTGAGTTGGTGAATTTGGATCATGTATCACTCGAATGACCAGAGGGATGTCAATTTGAGTGGGAGTTCTTCAGTAATGTGATTAACTGAACTCATTATCATGAACATAGTCAGTAGTGAACACCTGACATGCATGTTTTGATGACTACTTGATAGTTTAGTGCGTCATGCGTTACGTCTTAGAATTGAGGCTCTAAAACGTTTTGAATGTCACGGAACATATGAGATGTTCTAAGAGCTGAAATTAGGATCTCAGGCTCGTGCCCGTGTTGCGAGATATGAGATCTCCAACGAGATTATTTCTCTACAAGATGAAGGAGAATAGCTCAATCATTGAGCATGTGCTCAGATTGTCTGGGTACTACAATCGCTTGAATCGAGTGGGAGTTAATCTTCCAGATAAGATAGTGATTGATATAGTTCTCCAAGTCACTGTCACTAAGCTACTAGAACTTGGTGATGAACTATAAAATACCGGGGATAGAAATAATGATCCCTGAGCTATTCGCGATGTTTGACACCGCGAAGGTAGAAATCAAGAAGGAGCGTCAAGTGTTGATGGTTAGTAAACACCACTAGTTTCGAGAAGGGCAAGGGCAAGGAGGGAAACTTCATGGATGGCAAGTCAGTTGCAGCTCCAGTGAAGTAACCCAAACCTGAGACCAAGTGCTTCGATTATGAGGAGACCGGTCGCTGAAGCGGAACAACCCTAGATACTTGGTAGATAAGAAGGCTGACAACGTCAACAAAAGTATATTTGATATACGTGTTATTGATGTGTACCTTGCTAGTACTCCTAGTAGCACCTGGGTATTGGATACCGGTTTGGTTGCTAAATGTTAGTAACTCGAAATAAAAGCTACGGGATGAACGGAGAACTAGCTAAGGGTGAGGTGACAATGTGTGTGTGAAATGTTTCCAAGGTTGATGTGATCAACATCGCACGCTCTCTCTACCTTCCGGATTAGTGACGAACCTAAATAAATTTTATTTGGTGTCTTGCGTTGAGCATGAACATGATTAGATCGTGTTTATTGCAACACGGTTATTCATTTAAGTTAGAGAATAATGGTTATTCTGTTTACATGAATAATACTTCAATGGTCATTCACCCAGTGAGAATGGTTTGTTGCATCTTGATCGTAGTAATACACATGTTCATAACATTGATGCCAAAAGATACAAAGTTAATAACGATAGTACCACATACTTGTGGCACTTCCGCTAAATGTCATATTGGTATAAAACGCATGAAGAAACTCCATGTCGTTGTATCTTTGGACTCATTCGATTTCGAATCGGTTGAGACATGCGAACCATGCCTCTTGGTCATGATGACTAAGGACCCCGTTTTCTGGTTTGATGGAGCAGGCAAGTGATTTATTGGAAATGATACATGTTGATATACGCAATCCAATGAGTCTTATAGTGTGCGGTGGATATTATTATTTTCTTACCTTCGATGATGATTTGAGTAGATATAGTGTATATGTACTTAATGAAACACAAGTCTGAATCGTTTGAAAGGTTCAAGCAAATTTAGAGTGAAGTTTAAAGATCACCGTGACAAGAAGATGTCTGCGACATGATCGTGGAGGTGAATATCTGAGTTACGAGTTTGGCATACAACTTTAGACAATGTGAAAGTTGTTTCACAACTCACGCCACCTGGAACACCATAGTGTGATGGTGTGTCCGAATATCGTAGTCGTGCTCTATTGGATATGGTGCGTGCTATGTTGTCTCTTATCGTTTTGCTATTATAATTTTGGGGTTATGCATTAGAGACAACTACATTCACTTTAAATAGGGCACCATCTAAATCCATTGAGATGACACCGTGTGAATTAGGGTTTGATAGAAACCCAAGCTATCATTTCTTAATGTTTGGGGCTGCGACGCTTGTGTGGAAAAATGTTTTCACCTAATGAGCTCGAACCCAAAGCGGACAAATGCATCTTCATAGAATACCCTAAGAACAGTTGGGTAAACCTTCTATCTCAAATCCGAGCATAAAGTGTTTGTTGCTAAAACGGATCCTTTCTCGAGAAAGAGTTTCTCTCGAAAGAATTGAGTGGGAGGAAGATAGAACTTGACGAGGTTGTTGAACCTTTGTTCAACGAGAGAGTAGCGCAGCGCAGCACACGAACATGTTTCTGTGAAGCCTACGTTACTTGAAGAGGAAGTTAATGATGATGATCATGAAGCTTCGTATCAAGTTACTATCGAACCTCTTAGGTCGACAAGGATGTGTACTGCTCCTGAGCGGTATGACAACCTTGTCTTGGAGGTCATGTTGTTGGACAACGATGAACATACGAGCTGTGGAGAAGCGATGATGGGCCCGGATTCCGACAAATGGTTAGAGGCCATGAAATCCGAGAAAGGATCCATGTATGAAAGCCAAGTATAGACTTTGGTAGACTTGCTCGTTGGATGGCAGGTCGTCGAGTACAAATGGACCTTTGAGATGATGACAGACGCTGATGGTAAATGTCACCATTTATAGAGGTCGACTTGTCGCAAAGAAGTTTCTGACAAGTTCAAGGACTTGACTGCGATGAGACTTTCTCACTCGTAGCAATGCTAAAGTCTGTTGGAATTATATTAGTAGTTGCTGCATTTTTCAATTATGAAATCTGGCAGATGGATGTCAAAACATTGTTTCCTTCCTTAAGGAAAGGTTGTATGAGATACAACCAGAAGGTTTTGTCAGTCCTAAGGATGCTAAAAGGTGTGCAAGCATCAGTGATCCTTCTATGAACTAAAGCAAGCATCTCGGAGTTGGAATATACACTTTGATGAGGTGATCAAAGTTTATGAGTCTATACAAAGTTTATGAGAAACTTGTATTTACAATAAAGTGAGTGGGAGCACTATAGTGTTTCTGGTAAGCATATGTGGTTGACATATTGTTGATCAGAAATGATGTAGAATTTCGAGAAAGCATAAACGTTGTTTGAAAAGAGATTTTCAAAGGAAGACCTGGATAAAGCTACCTAATTGTTGAGCATCAAGATCTATAGAGATAGATCAAGATACTTGATGAGAATTTCAATGAGTACATACCTTGACAAGATTTTGAAATAGTTCAAAATGGATCAATCAGAGAAAGAGTTCTCGCCTGATTTGTAAGGTGTGAAGTTGAGTGAGACTCAAATCTCGACAACGGCAGAAGAAAGAGAAAGGATGAACGTTGTCCCCTATGCCTTAGTCATAGGCTCTATATTATGCCATGCTATGTACCACACCTGGTGTGTGCCTTGCCATGAGTCTGTCAAGGGGTACAAAAGTAATCCAAGCGTGGATCACTGGACAGCGGTCAAGATTATCGTTAGTAACACAAAGACTAAGGAGATGTTTCTCGATTATGGAGGTGATAAAGAGTTCATCCTAAAGAGTTACATCGATGCAAGCTTTAACACCAATCCGGATGACTCGTAGTAGCAATCTGGATACGTATAGTGGAGCAGCCATTTGGAATAGTACCAAGTGGAGTGTGGTAGCAGTGTTTACAGTTTGACATAGAGATTTGCAAAGTACACACGGATCTGAATGTCGTAGACCCGTTGACTATAAGACCTCTCTCACATGCAAAGCATGATCGAGCCCCAGAACTCATTGGGTGTTAGATTCATAACAATGCGAATCACATGGTGATGTGAACTAGATTATTGACTGTAGTGCAAGTGGGAGACTGTTGGAAATATGCCCTAGAGGCAATAATAAATTAGTTATTATCATATTTCCTTGTTCAGGATAATCGTTTAGTATCCATACTATAATTGTGTTGATCGGAAACTCAGATACATGTGTGGATACATAGACAACACCATGTCCCTAGTATGCCTCTAATAGACTAGCTCGTTGATCAAAGATGGCTATGATTTCCTAGTCATGGACATGAGATGTAATTTGGTAACGGGATCACATCATTAGGAGAATGATGTGATGGACAAGACCCAAACTACAAACGTAGCATATGATCGTGTCAGTTTATTGCTACTGTTTTCTGCATGTCAAGTATATGTTCCTATGACCATGAGATCATGCAACTCACTGACACTGGAGGAGTACCTGGTGTGTATCAAACGTCGCAACGTAACTGGGTGACTATATAGGTGCTCTATAGGTATCTCCGAGGGTGTCTGTTGGGTTGGCATGGATCAAGACTAGGATTTGTTACTCCGTGTGACGGAGAGGTATCTCAGAGCCCACTCGGTAATACAACATCATAATAAGCCTTGCAAGCAATGTGACTAAGTGTTAGTCACGATATCTTGTATTACGGAACGAGTAAAGAGACTTGCCGGTAACAAGGTTGAACTAGGTATGGAGATACCGTCGATCAAATCTCGGGCAAGTAACATACCGAAGAACAAAGGGAACATCATACGGGATTAACTAAATCCTTGACATAGAGGTTCGACCGATAAAGATATTCGTAGAATATGTAGGAACCAATATGGGCATCCAGGTCCCGCTATTGGTTATTGACCGTAGAGGTGTCTCAGTCATGTCTACATAGTTCTCAAACCCGCAGGGTCTGCACACTTAAGGTTCGGTGACGTTTCGGTAGTATAGAGTTATGTATGGTGGTGACTGAAGGTTGTTCAGAGTTCCAAATGAGATCCCGGACGTCATGAGGAGCTCCGGAATGGTCTGGAGGTAAATATTGATATATAGGCAGTCCTGTTTTGGTCGCCGGAAAAGTTTCGGGCTCATTGGTAGTGTACCGGGAGTGCCGGTAGTGTACCGGGAGACCATCGGGAGGGGTATTTCGACCCAAGAGGCTACATAGGCTGTGGGAGGATGAAATCCCTTAGTAGGATGGAGGAAGTCCCACAAAGGGCCCATGCGGCTGGGAAGAAAAAGCCCAAAAGGAAAAAGGTGGAAAAAGGCAAAAAGGGTTAAATTAGGAAGGAGTCCTAATCCTACTAGGAGTGGAGGAGGAGGACTCCTCCCTCCTGGTTTGGCCGACCCAAGGGCTGGCTCCTTGGGATCCAAGCCTCCTCCTCCTCTCCTCCTTTATATACTAGAGGGTTTTAGGGTTTTGGCACAAGATTTTCACCCACGTGCTACCCGTTCCTCTAGTGCATAGTTTCTCCTCTAGATCGGTTTTCTGCACTGCTTAGGCGAAGCCCTGCCGGAATTGCTCCACCACCATTGCCGAGGCGCCGTCATGCTGCCGGAGTAATCATCTACCTATCCGCTCCCTCTTGCTGGATCAAGAAGGCGGAGATCGTCATCAAGCCGTACGTGTGCTGAACGCGGAGGTGTCGTCCGTTCGGCGCTAGATCGGAAGCTATGATCAAAATCGCGAGACGGGTCGTGATGAAATCGTGGGACGGATCATGATGAGTTCGCGGGACGGATTGTGATTGGATCACGGGACGGATCGTGATGAGATCGCGGGATGCTCGACAATTTGGATCACGAAGACGTTCGACTACACCAACCGCGTTTCTTAACACTTCCCGCTTAGCGATCTACAAGGGTATGTAGATCCACTCTCCCTTTCGTAGATGCTCATCACCATGGATAGATCTTGCGTGTGCATGGGAAATTTTTTGTTTCCCATGCAACGTTCCCCAACAGGTCGGAGGCCAGCCGCACCCTTCCCCTGGCGTAGCCCTCCTCCTTCTATACTTCCTCCTCCTCCGTAGTGCTTAGTGAAGCTCTGTCGGAGAACCATGAGCTCCACTGCCACCACGCCATCATGTTGTCAGAGCTCTCCCTCAACTTCTCCTACACCCTTGTTGGATCAAGAAGGAGGAGACGTCCCCGGGGCTGTATGTGTGTTGAACGCGGAGGCGCCGTCCGTTTGGTGCTTGGATCGGATCTTCCACAATTTGAATCGCCGCGAGTACGACTCCATCAAGCGCGTTCTTTGCAAAGTTTCCGCTGCTCGATATTCAAGGGTATGAAGATGCACTCCCTCTCTCTAGTTGCTAGAATCTCCTAGATTGATCTTGGTGACACATAGGATTTCTTTTGAATTATTACTACGTTCCCCAACAGTGGCATCACGATCCAGGTTTATGCGTTGATTATATGCATGAGTAGAACACAAGTAGTTGTGGGTGATGATTTGGTCAATTTGCTTGCCGTTACTAGTCCTATCTTGATTTGGCGACATTGCGGGATGAAGCAGCCCGGATTGACTTTACACGTACGCTTACGTGAGACTGGTTCCACCGCCTGACATGCACTTGTTGCATAAAGTGGCTAGCGGGTGTCTGTCTCTCCCACTTTAATCGGATCGGATTCGATGAAAAGGGTCCTTATGAAGGGTAAATAGAAATTGGCATATCACCATTGTGGCTTTTGTGTAGGTAAGAAATGTTCTTGCTAGAAACCCATAGCAGCCACGTAAAACTTGCGACAACAATTAGAGGACGTCTAACTTGTTATTGCAGGGTATGATATGTGATGTGATATGGACAAAAGGATGTGCTGAAATATATGTGATGTATGAGTTTGATCATGTTCTTGTAATAGGAATCACAACTTGCATGTCAATGAGTATGACAACCGGCAAGAGCCATAGGAGTTGTCTTAATTTATTGTATGACCTGCATATCAATCAAAAACGCCATGTAATTACTTTACTTTATTGCTAACCGTTAGCCATAGTAGTAGAAGTAATAGTTGGCAAGACAACTTCATGAAGACACGATGATGGACATCATGGTGTCTTGCTAGTGACAATGGTGATCATGCCGCGCCCCGAAGATGGAGATCAAAGGCGCAAGATGATATTGGCCATATCATGTCACTTTATGATTTGCGTGTGATGTTTATCATGTTTCTATATATTATTTGCTTAGAATGACGGTAGCATAAATAAGATGATCCCTCACTAAAATTTCAAGAAATGTGTTCCCCCTAAGTGTGCACCATTGCGAAGGATCGTTGTTTCGAAGAACCACGTGATGATCGGGTGTGATAGATTCTAATGTTCGCATACAACGAGTGTAAGTCAGATTTACACACGCGAAACATTTAGGTTGACTTGACGAGCCTAGCATGTACACACAGGACCTCGGAACACTAGAGACCAAAAGGTCGAACATGAGTTGTATAGTAGATGCGATCAGCATGGAGATGTTCACCATTGATGACTAGTCCGTCTCACGTGATGATCAGACATGGCCTAGTCAATATGGATCATGTATCACTTAGATGACTAGATGGATGTCTATATGAGTGGGAGTTAATTTAATAATTTGATTAGATGAACTTAATTATCATGAACTTAGTCTAAAATTGTCTTTACAGTCTATCTTGTAGATCCAATGGCCCACGCTAATGTTGCCCTCAACTTCAATGCGTTCCTAGAGAAAACCAAGCTGAAAGATGAGGGAAGCAACTATACGGGTTGGGTCCGTAACTTGAGGCTCATCCTCATAGCTTCCAAGAAAGCATATGTCATTGATGCACCGCTAGGTGACGCACCCATTTTCCTAGCAACTCAAGATGTTATGAACGTATGGCAGTCGCGTAGTGATGATTACTCCCTACTTCATTGCGACATGCTCTACATCTTAGAAACGAGGCTCCAAAAGCGTTTTGGGCAACATGGAGCATATGCGATGTTCCAAGAGCTGAGAATGGTTCTCGAAACTCATGCCCGGGTCGAGAGACATGAAGTCTCCGACAAGTTCTTCAGTTGTAATATGGAGGAAAATAGTTCTGTCAACGAGCACATACTCAAAATGTCTAGGTTGCACAACCGCTTGTCTCATCTGGGAGTTAATCTTCCAGATGACTCGGTTATTGACAGAATCCTCCAGTCGCTTCCACCTAGCTACAAGAGCTTTGTGATGAACTTCAATATGCAAGGGATGGAGAAGTCCATTCCTGAGTTATATTCGATGCTGAAATCAGTGGAGGTGGAGATCAAAAAGGAACGTCAAGTGTTGATGGTGAATAGGACCACTAGTTTCAAGAAAGGCAAGGGTAAGAAGAACTTCAAGAAGGACGATAAAGCAGTTGCCGGGAAGAATCCCAAGAATGGACCCAAGCCTGAGACTGAGTGCTTTTATTGCAAGGGAACCGTTCACTGGAAGCAGATCTGCCCCAAGTACTTAGCGGATAAGAAGGCCAACAACGTCAAAGGTATATATGATATACATGTTTTTGATGTGTACCTTACCAGCGCTCGTAGTAGCTCCTGGGTATTTGATACCGGTGTGGTTGCTCACATTTATAACTCAAAACAGGAGCTGCAGAATAAGCGGAGACTGGTGAAGGCCGAGGTGACGATGCGCGTCGGGAATGGTTTCAAAGTTGATGTGATCACCGTCCGCACGCTACCTCTACATCTACCTTCGGGATTAGTTTTAAACCTCAACAAGTGTTATTTAGTACCAGCTTTGAGCATGAACATTGTATCTGGATCTCGTTTGATGCGAGATGGCTACTCATTTAAATTCGAGAATAATGGTTGTTCTATTTATATGAGAGATAAGTTTTATGGTCATGCCCCACTGGTCAATGGTTTATTTTTATTGAATCCCGAACGTGATGTCACACATATTCATAGTGTGAATACTAAATGATGTAAGGTTGATAATGATAGTCCCACATCCTTGTGGCACTGCCGCCTTGGTCATATTGGTGTGAAATGCATGAAGAAACTCCATGCAGATGGACTTTTGGAGTCTCTCGATTATGAATCATTTGACACGTGCGAACGATGCCTCATGGGAAAGATGACTAAGACTCTGTTCTCCAGAACAATGGAGTGAGCAAACAACTTGTTGGAAATAATATATGCCAATGTATGCGGTCCAATGAGCGTTGAGGCTCGTGGTGGCTATCATTATGTTCTCACCCTCACTGATGACTTATGTCAAGAAAATTCAACTTGAAAAACTCGAACTCAAATCAGAAATGTGCTTCTTCATAGGATACCCTAAGGAAACTATTGGGTATACCTTCCATCTCTGATCCGAAGGCAAGATCTTTGTTGCCAAGAATGGATCCTTTCTAGAGAAAGATTTTCTCTTGACAGAAGTAAGTGGGAGTAAAGTAGAACTTGATGAGGTAATTGTACCCCCTCTCGAACTGAAGAGTAACACAGTGCAGGAAAATGTTTCTATGGTGCCTGCACCGACTAGAGAGGAAGTTAATGATGATGATCATGAAACTTTGGATCAAGTTACTACTGAACTTCGTAGGTCCACGAGGACACGTTCCGCACCAGAGTGGTATGGCAACCTTGTCCTGGAAATCATGTTGTTAGAAAACGGTGAACCTTCGAACTATGAAGAAGCCATGGCGGGCCCGGATTCCAACAAATGGCTTGAAGCCATGATATCCGAGATACGATCCATGTATGAGAACAAAGTATGGACTTTGGTGGACTTGCCCGATGATCGGCAAGCCATAGAAAATAAATGGATCTTTAAGAAGAAGATAGACACGGATGGTAATGTGACCGTCTAGAAGGCCCGACTTGTCGCTAAGGGTTATCGACAAGTTCAAGGAGTTGAATACAATGTGGCTTTCTCACCCGTAGCGATGCTAAAGTCCGTCTGAATCATGTTAGCACTTGCCGCATTTTATGATTATGAGATCTGGCAAATGGACGTCAAAACAACATTCATTAATGTTTTCGGAAGGTTTTGTCGATCCTAAGATGCTGAAAAGGTATGCAAGCTCTAGCGCTCCATCTATAGGCTGGAAGCATCTCGGAGTTGGAACGTTCGCTTTGATGAGGTGATCAAAGCATTTGGGTTTATACAGACTTATGGAGAAGTCTGTATTTACAAGAAAGTGAGTGGGTGCTCTGTAACATTTCTTATTTTATATGTGGATGACATATTGTTGATGGGAAATGATATATAACTTTTGGAAAGCATAAAGGCCTACTTGAATAAGTGTTTTTCAATAAAGGACCTTGGAGAAGCTTCTTACATATTAGTCATCAAGATCTATAGAGATAGATCGAGACGCCTGATTGGTCCTTCACAAAGCACATACCTTGACAAGATATTGAAGAAGTTCAATATGGACCAGTCCAATAAGGGGTTCTTACCTGTATTGCAAGGTGTGAGATTGAGCACAGCTCAATGCCCGACCTCGGCAGAAGATAGAGAAAAGTTGAGTGTCATCCCATATGCCTTAGCCATAGGCTCTATTATGTATGCCATGCTATGTACCAAACCTAATGTGAACCCTGTCATAAGTTTGGTTTGGAGGTACCAAAGTGATCCCGGAATGGAACATTGGATAGCAGTTAAGAATATCCTTAAGTATCTAAAAATGACTAAGGATATGTTTCTCGTTTATGGAGGGGCCTAAGAGCTCGTCGTAAAGGGTTACATCGATGCTATCTTTGACACAGATCCGGATGACTACAAGTCACAAACCGGATACGTGTATATTTTGAATGGTGGGGCAGTCAGCTGGTGTAGTTGCAAGAAAAGCGTCGTGGCGTCTTCTACATGTGAAGCGGAGTACATAGCTGCTTCGGAAGCAGTGGAGGAAGGAGTCTTGATGAAGGAGTTGATCACCGACCTAGGAGTGATTCCCAATGCGTCGGGCCCAATGACTCTCTTCTGTGAAAACACTGGAGCTATTGCCATTGCCAAGGAGCCCAGGTTTCACAAGAAGACCAAGCACATCAAGCGCCGCGTCAACTCCATTCGTGGTTACATTTGGGATGGAGATATAGATATTTTTAAAGTACATATGGATCTGAATGTCGTAGATCCGTTGACTAAACCTCTTTCATGAGCGAAACATGATCAGCACGAGAACTCTATGGTTGTTCAATTCATCACAAATATAAGTAGATTAGTGACTCTAGGGAAAGTGGGAGACTGTTGGAAATATGCCCTAGAGGCAATAATAAAATGGTTATTGTTATATTTCCTTGTTCATGATAATTGTCTATTGTTCATGCTATAACTGTATTAACCGAAAACTGTAATACATGTGTGAATACATAGACCACACCATGTCCCTAGTGAGCCTTTAGTGACTAGCTCGTTGATCAATAGATGGTAATGGTTTCCTGACCATGGACATTGCATGTCATTGATAACAGGATCACATCATTAGGAGAATGATGTGATGGACAAGACCCAATCCTAAGCATAGCACAAGATCCTGTAGTTCGTCTGCTAGAGCTTCTCTAATGTCAAGTATCATTTCCTTAGACCATGAGATTGTGCAACTCCCAGATACCGTAGGAATGCTTTGGGTGTATCAAACATCACAACGTAACTTGATGACTATAAAGGTGCACTATAGGTGGCTCCGAAAGTGTCTATTGGGTTGGCACAAATCGAGGCTGGGATTTGTCAGTCTGTGTGACGGAGAGGTATCTCTGGGCCAAGTTGGTAATACATCATCATAATGAGCTCAATGTGACTAAGGAGTTAGTCACGGGATTATGTCTTAGGGAACATGTAAAGAGACTTGCCGGTAACGAGATTGAACAAGGTATAGGAATACCGACGATCGAATCTCGGGCAAGTAACATACCGATGGACAAAGGGAATTGTATACGAGATTAATTGAATCCCCGACATCATGGTTCATCCGATGAGATCATCGTGGAACATGTGGGAGCCAACATGGGAATCCATATCCCTCTATTGGTTATTGGCCGGAGAGGTGTCTCGGTCATGTCTGCATAGTTCTCAAACCCGTAGGGTCTACACACTTAAGTTTCGGTGACGCTAGAGTTGTAATGGGAACTGTATGTGGTTACCGAAAGTTTTTGGAGTCCCAAATGAGATTTCGGACATCACGAGGAGTTCCAGAATGGTCCGGAGGTGAAGATTTATATATGGGAAGTCAACTTTCAGTCGTCGGAAAAGTTTCAGGGTTTATCGGTATTGTACCGGGACCATCGAAAGGGTTTCGGGGGTCCATCGGGAGGGGCCACCTGCCCCGGAGGACCACATGTGATTAATATGGGTGGGAACCAGCCTCCTAGTGGGATGGTGCACTCTCCCCAAGGGCCCAAGGCGCCTAGGGTTGGGAACCCTAAGGAGTGGGGGCGCCTCCCACCAACTTGGCGGGCAAGCTCCCCCCCTTGGCCGTCGCCCCCCTCCAGATGGATCTAGGGGGTCGCCCCCTCTCCCCTTCGGCCTATAAATAGAGGGTAGGTGGGAGGGAAGCCGCACACTTCCCCTGGCGTAGCCCTCCCCCTCCTACACTTCCTCCACCTCTGTAGTGCTTAGCGAAGCTGTGCCCAAGAACCACAAGCTCCACCGCCACCACGCCGTCATGCTGCCGGAGCTGTCCCTCAACTTCTCCTCCCCCTTGCTGGATCAACAAGGAGGAGATGTCCCAGGTCTGTACGTGTGCTGAACATGGAGGCACCATCCATTCGGCGCTTGGATCGGATCTTCCGCGATTTGAATCGCTGCGAGTACGACTCCATCAACCGCGTTCTTTGCAACGCTTACGCTTAGCGATCTTCGACGGTATGAAGATGCACTCCCTCTCTCTTGTTGCTAGCATCTCCTAGATTGATCTTGGTGACATGTAGGAATTTTGTTGAATTATTATTACGTTCCCCAACACCTTGTGCCATGAATATTGCTATTGTTGCATCATATTATTCATGCACTTGTGATCCTAACGGTTATGTGCAAGAGAAGAGAACCATTATGATGGATGATGTGTTTATCTACCATGCACATACATTCTTTGCTTTGTTTTGTGTATGTGTAGGGTACTTCTACTACATTTCAACTTCCACTTCACGTGAGTTGACGATTCGAGATCTAGAGAGCGATCCATGCTACACCGACGCGTTTCTACATCGCACTTGCTTGCGCATCGGCGTTGTGACGGACACACAAGCTCACGATTTTGAGGGTGACATCCTTCTTGAGCATGGATATTGTGGCTCATCCTACTTGTGTTTCTTGTATCATGACATATATTGGTCATCTTGTACCACTTACTTGCACACGTGTTAGAGATATTGCTTTAACTCGCGATTGCCTCCGTTCCATGCCTCATGACATATATACCTTGTGTGTTGCATCCAACTTGTGGATTGATTTATCCTATCATATGCTTGGTTCTAACAATGTCCATTCTTCACATTTTCCATGCCATGTTGCTTGCTACATGCTTGACTTGATTGCCTCACACATTTTGAACACTTGCTCTTTCTATTGTGTTGAGTGCCTCACTATCTTCACTACACCATGTGCACATTATGCTTGGATTGTCTTGCACTTTGGATTGCACCATGTGTTTAAGAACTTCATTTTACTTGATGTTGTGAATGATTCCTATGCTCACCATAGAACTTTCATTGATTGCTTTGTGCATGATTGCTATGACCATGAGGTAGATGCTTGTTATATTGTCACACATATTTGCATCCCTACCTCGCCTTTGCATAGTTGCTTTCATGATGCCTTAGATTGTGCTCAATTTATATGCTTACATGCCATGCCACAATCCCTTGTCACACCATATGTTATGAATGATGACAACACTTGTGCGGTGATTCACCACTTGAATGCTTGGTTTTGCACTAACGCTAACCACATTTGTTTTTCCAAGTATTTGTCGTATTTGCTCCTTTTGAAGGAATTACTAGACGGTGAGACATTGGAGAGTGCCCCTTTAGAGCTTGATGAAGATGAGTGCTTGGTGATTGTCCACCTCTATACCGTGTCGCGATCTCCTTCCCGTGGTGATTTTGATCTTTATCCGAGGACAGATCTTTCCCAATGGGGAGGGGATGATGCGGAGCATCCTATAGACATCACCATGGCAAGAGTCACTTTGGCAAGTGACACGTGCGAAATCTACTGCACATACATAAAGGTGAATCATCTCCTTTACACGTGTTCACTTGACCCCTTCGTGGATGGTATACTACTTGACACTCCTCTCGTGCGCATGCATAGGTATTGTCGGAGCTTCACGGATGATGAGGAGGAGTGCCAACACCTACGTACACTACACAATCTGCGAGGGAAGCATGGAAGAGAAGTAAGAAGAAGCAAGGAAAAGCTTCAGGAAAACCCGGAGCTTCTGGCCACCAGCCCGGAACTTCCGGCCCCCGAAATGTCCGGCCACCCGGGAACTTCCGTCCTCCGGCATCCAGCACAACCATGGGTGCGTCAACTCCCTAGATACCCCGGAACCAACCTGGACCTTCCCCGGATCCTCCGGAGCCTGGAACTTCCGGCCACTCCCGTAACTTCCGGCCTACCTGCGTAGACTTGGCCAAGTGGCATGTATCTTTCCCATTTCACCCCTTGATGACCCACAAGTATAGGGGATCTATCATAGTCCTTTCAATAAGTAAGATTGTCGAACCCAAGAAGGAGCAGAAGGAAATGACAAGCGGTTTTTAGTAAGGTATTCTCTGCAAGCACTGAAATTATTAGTAACAGATAGTATTGTGATAAGATAATTCGTAACGGGTAGCAAGTAACAATTGTAACAAAGGTGCAGCAAGGTGACCCAATCCTTTTTATATCAAAGGAAAATCCTGGACAGACTCTTATATAAAGCAAGGCGCTCCAGAGGACACATGGGAATTTCTGTCAAGCTAGTTTTCATCATGCTCATATGATTCACGTTCGTTACTTTGATAATTTGATATGTGGGTGGACCGGTGCTTGGGTGCAGCCCTTACTTGTACAAGCCTCCCACTTATGATTAACCTCTCTCACAAGCATCCGCAACTACGAAACAAGAATTAAGATAAATCTAACCATAGCATGAAACATGTGGATCCAAATCAGCCCCTTACGAAGCAACACACAAACTAGGGTTTAAGCTTCTGTCACTCTAGCAACCCATCATCTACTTATTACTTCCCAATGCCTTCCTCTAGGCCAGAAAAATGGTGAAGTGTCATGTAGTCGACGTTCACATAACACCACTAGAGGAGAGACAACATACATCTCATCAAAATATCGAACGAATACCAAATTCACAAGATTACTTATAACAAGACTTATCCCATGTCCTCAGGAACAAACGTAACTACTCACAAAGCATATTCATGTTCATATTAAGAGGAGCATTAATGATGATCAAGGATCTGAACATATGATCTTCCACCAAGTAAACCAACTAGCATCAACTACAAGGAGTAATCAACACTACTAGCAACCCACAGGTACCAACCTGAGGTTTTGAGACAAAGATCGGATACAAGAGATGAACTAGGGTTTGGAGAGGAGATGGTGCTGGTGAAGATGTTGATGGAGATTGATCCCCTCTCGATGAGAGGATCATTGGTGATAACAATGGCTTCGATTTCCCCCTCCAGGAGGGAAGTTTCCCCTGTAGAATAGCCCTACCGGAGCTCTAGATTGGTTTTGCCCAAGTTCCGCCTCGAGACGGCGATGCTTCACCTCGAAAGCTCTATTATGATTTTTTCCATGTCAAAACCCTCCATATAGAAGAACATGGGCAACGTAGGGCTGCCAGGTGGGCCACAAGCCACAGGTGCGCGCCTAGGAGGGTAGGGCACGCCCTCTGGCTTGTGACTACCTGGTGGGCCCCCTGATGTATTTCTTTCGACCAGTAATTTTTATATATTCCAAAATAATTCTCCGTAAATTTTCAGGACTTTTGGAATTGTGCAAAATAGGTATCTCAGATTTGCTCCTTTTCCAGTCTAGAATTCCAGCTGTCGGCATTCTCCCTCTTCATGTCAACCTTGTAAAATAAGAGAGAACATGCATAAATATTGTACCAAAATGTGTAGTAACAGCCCATAATGCAATAAATATCAATATAAAAGCATGATGCAAAATGGACGTATCAACTCCCCCAAGCTTAGACCTCGCTTGTCCTCAAGCGGAAGCCGAAATCGATAAATGTGCCCACATGTTTAGAGATAGAGGTGACGATAAAATCAAATACGGACATGAAGGCATCATGATCATATTTAGAACAGCAACATATATTGACATATAATTTCTTATGGTAAAGTAACAATTCATTCACAATGGTAAAGTACAAATCAAGAACTCTATTGAGAACCGACAAACTACGATCTCAGTCATTGAAGCAATTCCAATTTATCATAACGTCGGAAAGAGTCAATATAAGAGCTTGTAATGCAAATCCACATACTCAATCATCTTTTAGTCTTTCACAATGCTAACACTCACGAGGTACCTATGAGGTCAAAGCTTCAATCGGACACAGAGAAAGATAGGGGCTTATAGTATTGCCTCCCAACTATTTACCTCAAGGGTAATGTCTAGAGTAATAACTCATTATCATCCACTTCCGAGTGGATATATGTGTCTAGATCATTCCCCAACACATGATGCTTGACAGAAGATAAAGGCGAAATAGAGAAAGTGATGGAGATCACCACGACTCTTGCATAAAGGTATGTACTAGAAAATAAAAGTAACAGATAGGCCCTTCGCAGAGGGAAGCAGAGGTTGTCATGTGCTTTTATAGTTGGATGCACAATCCCTTAATGCAAAAGAACGTCACTTTATATTGCCCCTTGTGATAGAGAACTTTATTATGCAGTGCGTCACTTTTATTTCTTCCCTATCACAAGTTCGTATAAAGTTTATTTTCCTCACACTAATAGATCACACATATTTAGAGAGCAATTTTTATTGCTTGCACCAATGACAACTCACTTGAAGGATCTTACTCAATCCATAGGTAGGTATGGTGGGCTCTCATGGCAAAACTGGGTTAAGGGTGTTTGGCTGCACAAGTAGTATCTCTACTTGGTGCGGAAGTTTTGGCTGATATGGGGTGGAAGCAAGCGACACATGTTGAGGGATCAATAACAATATAACTTCTATTCGGAAATAAGCAAACATAAACCATTATGTTCTCTTCCTTGTCCAACATCAACTTCTTAACATATAATATTTTAATGAGTTCTCACAATTATAAAAGATGTCCAAGATAATATATTTATATGTGAACCTCGCTTTCTTTGTTACTTCCTTTTAATTGCCCCAATGACCAATAGCTATGTTTGTCAACCCACAACAGGTTTCAATCGGCATACTTCTTATATGTGAAGTCATCACTCCCCATAAGATCATCATATATACTCTTTGGTTTTATTCTATACTTCTTTCTACTTCATCTTTCTCAAGATCAAGATCATACCAAACAAGCAAAGCCCTCAACTCAAAAGTACTTTTTATTATATAACTCTTAGACTTTCTTACATAGGAGGAATCATAAAGAAAAACTCAAAACTAGATCACACGAAAACTTTATTCTACTAGATCAAGATATAACCAAAAGGATTGAACTAAGAAAAACGATAGAGTAAAAATAAAAGATGTGATGGTGATACGATACCGAGGTACCTCCCCAAGCTTGGCAGAAGCCAAGGGGAGTGCCCATACCCGTGTGTTTAGTTGTCTTGCTTTGGAGACGTTGATGTTATATTCTTCTTATTTTGCTGTCTGAGATCCCTTCTTTCCTTGTGAAGTTTTCCAGTGATGGTTAGAGCGCCCTTAATCCATGGATGTGTCATTGCTGCGGGGGGAAAAGCAACACTCCTTTTCATATTTTCCAAAGTAAGGAATTTAGCATTGGAAGGGATAACCGAATTCAGAATTGCTGAGCTCTGAAGTTCTTCCAGCATGGCTCCAGGTTGTGGATGAAAGGTAACTTCTTGGTCTTCCTCCATGACATCTATCCTTTTCAAGTCGGCTTCCATCTCTTCTTCCGTAGCCTGCCCGAAGCGGTTCTCCCTAACCGACTCTTGCAAAGACATCTTGCTCTAAATCTGCTGTAGAAAGAACTTAAAAAGAACAGGAGGTATTGTCGTGATACGAGAGTCAAAACCTTCAGGAGATTATATAATGAATTTTTACCGACTATAAGGAGTATACCACAACAAAACGGAGTCCGGATGGTACACGAGGTGACCACAAGCCACAGGGGCGCGCCCCCTAGCTTTTCGCCTCCTCGTGCACTATTCAGACTACTTTAAATTTTCCTAATTTTTTAAATTTTCCAAAACAGATAAAAATTGCCATTGAAAAAGTTTTGGAGTCTATTTACTTACCGTACCACATACCTATTCCTTTTTGGAATTTGAAATGTTCTGGTAAGTCTCCCTAATGTACTCCTCCGGAGTTATGGTATTGATGATATTGGTTTCAACATTTATGGGAGTACCTGAGATATAATGTTTTATTCTTTGACCGTTCACCACCTTCAGGTTTGTGCCTTCGACATTGTTAATATTGATGGCACCGAGATGGTATACCTCCTCGATAATGTAAGAACCTTCCCATTTAGAGAGAAGTTTTCCTGCAAAAAATCTTAAACGAGAATTGTATAGCAAGACATGATCACCTACATTAAATTCACGCTTTTGTATCCTTCTATCATGCCAGCTCTTAACCTTTTCTTTAAACAAATTGGCATTCTCATAGGCTTGGGTTCTCCATTCGTTAAGTGAGCTAATGTCAAATAACCTCTTCTCACCAGCAATCTTGAAATCATATATAATTGAGCTCTTTGATTGTCCAATAAGCTTTATGTTCTAGATCTAGAGGTAAGTTACATGTTTTACCATCAACCATCTTATACGGAGACATACCCATAGGGTTTTTGTAAGCAGTTCTATAAGCCCACAATGCATCATCAAGTTTCTTAGACCAATTCTTCCTAGATCTATTAATAGTCTTCTGCAAAATCAATTTAATTTCTCAATTTCTCAATTCTACTTGACCACTAGACTGAGGATGATAAGGAGATGCAATTCTATGATTAACATCGTATTTAGTGAGTAATTTACGGAAAGCACCATGAATAAAGTGTGAACCACCATCAGTCATCAAATATCCAGGCACTCTAAATCTAGGGAAAATAACCTCTTTAAGCATTTTAATGGAAGTTTTATGATCAGCGCTACTAGTTAGAATAGCTTCTACCCACTTAGTAACATAATCAACAACAACTAGAATATGAGTATACCCATTAGATTATGGAAAAGGCCCCATATAATCAAAACCCCAAACATCAAATTCTTCAATAACAAGAGAGTAATTCATAGGCATTTCCTGACGTCTATTAATATTACCAATTCTTTAATATTCATCACAAGACAAGACAAACGTATGAGCATCCTTGAAGAGAGTAGGCCAATAAAACCCAGATTGTAGTACCTTTTGTGCAGTTCTATCTCCAGCGTGGTGTCCTCCATAGGCTTCGGACTTACACTTGCGTAAGATATGTTCATGTTCATGCTTAGGTACACAGTGTCTAATAATACCATCTACTCCTTCTTTATAAAGGTGTGGATCATCCCAAAAGTAATGCCTTAAATCATAGAAGAACTTTTTCTTTTGTTGGTATGTGCAAGTAGGCGGTATAAATTTAGCAACAATGTAATTGGCATAATCAGCATACCATGGAGCATTGTGTGAAGCATTTACGACAGCTAATTGTTCATCAGGAAAGCTATCATCAGTAGGTAGTGGGTCATCAAGAACATTTTCTTACCTAGACAAGTTATCTGCCACAGGGTTATCAACACCCTTTCTATAGATAATATGCAAATCAAATTCTTGTAGCAGTTGGACCCACCTAATAAGTGTAGCTTAGCATCTTTCTTTTCCATAAGGTACTTAATAGCATCATGATCGGTGTGAACAGTTACTTTGGAATCAACAATATAAGGTCTAAACTTATCACAAGCAAACACGACTGCTAAAAATTCCTTTTCAGTAGTAGCATAGTTTCTTTGAGCACTGTCTAGAGTTTTACTAGCATAATGGATAACATTTAATTTCTTATCAACTCGTTGTCCTAGAACAACACCAACAGCATAATCACTAGCATCACACATAATTTCAAAGGGTAGGTTCTAGTCAGGTGGTTGAACAATAGGTGTGGTAATCAAGGCATTCTTAAGAATTTCAAATGCTTCTACACATTCATCATCAAAAACAAATGGAACATATTTTTGCAAAAGATTTGTGAGAGGCCTAGAAATCTTAGAGAAATCTTTGATAAACCTCCTATAGAAACCATCATGACCAAGGAAACTTCTTATACCATTAATATCCATAGGGCACGACATTTTTTCAATAGCATCAACTTTAGCCTTATCAACTTCAATACCTCTTTTGGAGATCTTGTGCCCCAAGACAATACCTTCATTAACCATAAAGTGGCACTTCCCCAATTCAAGACAAGATTAGTTTCTTCACATCTCCGCAAAACTCGGTCAAGGTTGCTTAAACAATCATCAAATGAAGTTCTGTAAACGGAAAAATCATCCATGAAAACCTCAAGAATCTTTTCACAAAAGTCAGAGAATATAGCCATCATACATGTTTGAAAGGTAGTAGGTGCATTTCACAAACCAAAAGGAATACGTCTATAAGCAAAGGTACCGAAAGGGCAAGTAAAAGTGGCTTTTTCTTGATCCTCCGTTGATACAGGTATTTGAGAGAAACCGGAGTAACCATCTAGAAAGCAAAAATGAGTATGTTTGGATAGTCTGTCTAGCATTTGATCAATAAAAGGTAAAGGGTAATGATCTTTCTTAGTAGCTTTATTTAGTTTCCTAAAATCAATTACCATTCTATAACCTGTAACAATACTTTGCGGGATCAATTCATTTTTATCATTAGGAACAACGATAACACCTCCCTTCTTAGGGACACAATGGATGGGACTAACCCATCTACTATCAGCAACAGGATACATTATACCTACCTCCAGAAGCTTTAGTATTTTTTTACCACTTCTTTCATCTTAGGGTTCAATCGTCGTTGGTGATCAATACCTGGTTTGACATCAGGCTCCATATTAATTTTATGCCGACATAGAGTGGGACCAATGCCCTAAAGATCATCAAGAGTATAACCAATAGCAGCACGGTGCTTCCTCCGAGTTTTCAATAATCTCTTTTCTTCATGCTGTGAAAGTTTAACACTAATAATAACAGGATATATCTCCTTTTCATCAAGATAACCATATTTCAACGTATCGGGTATTTGTTCGAGCTCAAACACGGGATCACCCTTGGGTAGAGGAGGATCCCCAAGTATTTCAATAGGTAAGTTGTGTTTCAAAATAGGATGCTGATCAAAGAAATATTTATCTATTTCATTCCTCTCATTCATATGCATATCATTTTCATGGTCTAGCAAATATTGTTCTCAAGGATCAGTAGGAGGCACAACAGTAGAAGCAACACCAATAATTTCATCTTTACTAGGCAATTCTTTGTCATGGGGTTATCTACAAAATTTAGAGAAACTGAACTCATGAGACACATCCCCAAAACTCATAGTAACTATTTCTTTCTCACAATCAATCCTAGCATTAACAGTATTCAAGAAGGGTCTGCCAAATATAATGGGACAAACATCATCTTGTGGGGAACCAGGAACAAGAAAATAAGTAGGATATTTTATTTTCCCACACAAGACCTCAACATCTCTAACAATCCTCATTTGTGCAATAGTGTCTCTATTAGGAAGCTTAATAGTAACATCAATTTCCTCTAGTTCAACTGGTGCAATATCATGCATGATTTCTTTGTATAAGGAAAAGGGAATTGCACTTATGCTAGCACCCATATCATACAAGCCATGATAACAATGATCTCCTATTTTAATAGAAACAATAGGCATGCAAACAACTAGTCTATGTTTACTCTTAGTATCAGGTCTTGCAATTCTAGCCGCTTCATCACAGAAATGAATAACATGGCCATCAATATTATCAACCAAGAGATCTTTAACCATAGCAATACTAGGTTCAACTTTAATTTGTTTAGGGGGTGTAGGTGTTCTAATACAACTCTTACAAACCACAGTTGAAGCTTTAGCATGTTCCTTTATCCTAACAGAAAGGGTGGTTTCTCAATATAAGCAGTAGGAATAACAGGATCAACATTATAGGTAATAGTTTCCTCTTCAACTTTAATAGGTTCAACTACTTTCACTTCAATGTGAGGATGATATTTAAACCACTTCTCCTTAGGGAGATCAACATGAATATCCAAAGATTCACAGAAAGAAGCTACTCTCTCAGAGTCAAGTCCATATTTAGTGCTAAATTCATGAAAAGCATCGGTGTCTATAAAGGATTTAACACAATCAAACTTAAGATTTATACCTGAGTCCTCACCTTCGTCGAGTTCCCAATCTTCAGAGTTGCGTTTAATTCTTTCCAATAAGTCCCATTTGAATTCAATATGTTTATTCATAAAAGAACCGGAGCAAGAAGTATCAAGCATGGATCGATCATTATGAGAAAGCCGAGCATAAAAATTATAAATAATAATTTCTCTTGAGAGCTCATGGTTGGGGCATGAATATAACATTGAATTAAGCCTCCCCCAAGCTTGAATGATTATTTCTCCTTCACGAGGCCAAAAATTGTAAATATAATTCCGACCACGATGAACCAGATGCACGGGATAAAACTTCTATTGAAATTCCAATTTCAATCGGTTGTAGTTCCATGATCCAGTATCATCACATAGCCTATACCATGCGAATGCCTTATCCTTCAAAGATAAAGGAAAGACCTTCTTCTTGTCAACATCCTCGGGAAAACCTGCAAGCTTAAATAATCCACAAACTTCATCCACATCGATTATATGCAAATCAGGATGTAGCGTTCCATCTCCTGCATAAGGATTAGCTAGCAGTTTCTCTATCATAGCCGAAAGAATTTCATAATAAATATTTTTAGTAGGTGTAGCAGGTTGAGGAGTGACTCTTTGTGCTTCTGGTCGATGTGAAGATACCCCGAACAAGGCCCTCAAAGGATTATTTTCCATAGTAACAAGTGACAGTAAATGTCAGCACACTATATAAATTTTTCCTTACCAAGTTCCACTCACTAAAGGCACTTCACTCCCCGTCAACGGCGCCAGAAAAGAGTCTTGATGACCCACAAGTATAAGGTATCTATCGTAGTCCTTTCGATAAGTAAGAGAGTCAAATCCAACGAGGAGCAGAAGGAAATGACAATCAGTTTTCAATAAGGTAATAGATAGTTTTGTGATAAGATACTTCGTAATGGGTAGCAAGTAACAATTGTAAAAAAGGTGCAGCAAGGTGGCCCAATCCTTTTTATAGCAAAGGACAAGTCTGGACAAACTCTTATATAAAGCAAGGTGCTCCCAAGGACACATGGGAATTTCTGTCAAGCTAGTTTTCATCATGCTCATATGATTCACGTTGATTACTTTGATAATTTGATATGTGGGTGGAACAATGCTTGGGTGCTTCCCTTACTTGGACAAGCCTCCCACTTATGATTAACCCCTCTCTCAAGCATACGCAACTACAAAAGAAGAATTAAGATAAATCTAACCATAGCATGAAACATGTGGATCCAAATCAGCCCCTTACGAAGCAACACATAAACTAGGGTTTAAGCTTCTGTCACCCTAGCAACCCATCATCTACTTATTACTTCCCAATGCCTTCCTATAGGCCCAAAAAATGGTGAAGTGTCATGTATTCTACGTTCACATAACACCACTAGAGGAGAGACAACATACATCTCATCAAAATATCGAACGAATACCAAATTCACATGATTACTTATAACAAGACTTATCCCATGTCCTCAGGAACAAACGTAACTACTCACAAAGCATATTCATGTTCATATTAAGAGGAGTATTAATGATGATCAAGGATCCGAACATATGATCTTCCACCAAGTAAACCAACTAGCATCAACTACAAGGAGTAATCAACACTACTAGCAACCCACAGGTACCAATCTGAAGTTTTGAGACAAAGATCGGATAGAAGAGATGCACTAGGGTTTGGAGAGGAGATGGTGCTGGTGAAGATGTTGATGGATATTGACCCCCTCTTAATGAGAGGATCGTTGGTGATGACGATGGCTTCGATTTCCCCATCTAGGAGGGAAGTTTCCTCGACAAAACAGCCCTGTCAGAGCTCTAGATTGGTTCTGCCCAAGTTGCCCCGAAAGCTCTGTGATGATTTTTTCTAGGTCAAAACCCTCCATATAGCAGAAGATGGGCATCGGAGGGCTGCCAGGTGGGCCACAAGCCACAGGGGCACACCTAGGGGGGTAGGGTGCACCCCTGGCTTGTGACTACCTGGTGGGCCCCCTGGTGTATTTCTTTCACCCAATAATTTTTATATATTACAAAATAATTCTCCGTAGATTTTTAGGACTTTTGAAGTTGTGCAGAATAGGTATCTCAGATTTGCTCCTTTTCTAGTCCAGAATTCCAATTGTCGGCATTCTCCCTCTTCATGTAAACCTTGTAAAATAAGAGAGAAAAGGCATAAATATTATACCAAAATGTGTAGTAACAGCCCATAATGCAATAAATATCAATATAAAAGCATGATGCAAAATGGATGTATCAACTCCCCCAAGCTTAGACCGCGCTTATCCTCAAGCGAAAGCCAAAATCGATAAATGTGCCGACATGTTTAGAGATAGAGGTGTCGATAAAATAAAATACGGACATGAAGGCATCATGATCATCTTTATAACAGCAACATATATTGACATATAATTTCTTATGCTAACGTAACAATTCATTCACGATGGTAAAGTACGAATCAAGAATTCTATTGAGAACCGACAAACTATGATCTCATTCATTGAAGCAATTCCAATTTATCATAACGTAGGAAAGAGTCAATATAAGAGCTTCTAAAGAAAATCCACATACTCAATCATCTTTTAGTCTTTCACAAATGCTAACACTCATGAGGTACCTATGAGGTCAAAGCTTCAATCTGACACAAAGAAAGATAGGGTCTTATAGTATTGCCTCCCAACTATTTACCTCAAGGGTAATGTTAATAGTAATAACTCATGCTCATCCACTTCCGAGTGGATATATGTGTCTAGATCATTCCCCAACACATGACGCTTGCCAGAAGATAAAGGCGAAATAGAGAAAGTGATGGATATCACCACGACTCTTGCATAAAGGTAAGTACTAGAAAATAAAAGTAACAGATAAGCCCTTCGCAGAGGGAAGCAGAGGTTGTCATGCGCTTTTATAGTTGGATGCACAATCCCTAAATGCAAAAGAACGTCACTTTATATTGCCCCTTGTGATAGAGAACTTTATTATGCAGTGCATCGCTTTTATTTCTTCCCTATCACAAGTTTGTATAAAGTTTATTATCCTCACACTAATAGATCACACATATTTAGAGAGCAATTTTTATTGCCTGCACCGATGACAACTTACTTGAAGGATCTTACTCAATCCATAGGTAGGTATGGTGGCCTCTCATGGCAAAATTGGGTTAAGGGTGTTTGGCTGCACAAGTAGTATCTCTACTTGTTGCGGAAGTTTTGGCTAATATTTGGATGAACTACCCATGTATCCTTTATTTCCATTGTTGTTCTTGGATCTTGATGCACCTCATGTATTGCTTGTGATTGGAGGAGTAGTTGGTGTGGATCTTATCCAATAGAGTGTTTCCCCTTTGATTTCTCCATGTTTTCCCCTCGTTTTCTTCGTGTTCTTCCCCGAATCCACCTCCAATTCATGAAGATTAGGCCACCCTCGGGTTTCCCTGTATCACTTGTCGAGACTCAATCTTGGCTCATGAAGATGTCATCGCACCGCTACTTGACACTTTCATATCGGTGCACAACAAGGATCAATGGCCGCTACAACGACATACACCACCCATGACGACGAGAGAATACCACACGACCACAAAATACTAACCGTCCATGGCAATGTTGCTAAGGAGGCGACGTCGTATATGCCATTACTGCCCATTCAGAAGAACTAGAGTTTTGGTTTTCACCCGGAGAGTCCAAGCGCCATAGATGGGAGAGGGGAAGGATATCCCGAGGAAACACCCCCAATGAGGTAATGAAACACTTGTAAAAGGCTTTCGCCCTCATCCTCTCCCATCGGTGGTTTTCTAGATCTATAGCACACATGTGCACCAAACCATCAGAACCTGAGTCCGATGTGCAAAGCATCCAATATTGTTACCTGTCATACCACTCCTCATGATGATCCACCATGGCACCTCATGCTGCGAAGTAACATCACGACTCTATGTCAAATATGACAAGATCATATTGAATCCATTCTCACCCCCGGCAACTTGTAACCCTGGCCCCTTGAGACCTTCACCGAGATGGAGCGAGAATATCAGTGGTCACCATGCTCTAGGCCCCAAGACCACACACATGAGGTTGACACTGAGCAAACTAGTGCCTCCCTAGCCGCCATCCGCACAACATCCTCTATAGAGAGAGGCACAACGTCACGTCATATGCCGCCCACCGACAATAGCTCCCATGCCCTTAGGAAACAACGCTCGTTGCAAGAAATGGCCCAATCTCGTTGCCGCCTGCTCCACACGAGCTTTGCCCGCAGGATGCGCATGCGACAACGAGGGGGCAGGTTGGAGGCCCTGGAGGGGACGAAGTCCTTGGCCGATTTACCCTCCACCACTTGTGCCACCCCTAGGGAGGGAGCAATGTGGGGGACGCGTGGGAGTTGTACGGTTTCCTAAGATACGGCTTGCATCGCAAGGGATCTTTCATGCCAGCTCCCTCATCATCCAACATGGCATGCTGACTAACATAAATGGTTAGAAGTATAGTGTTACTTAAAAACTAAAAGACATAAAGATAGGTTTGGTTTAAACTAATAATTAGTTGTCTTGTACTCCCATCCTCTCCCCATGTTATACTCTCTTTATATATATCCTACGAGGGTCATATCAATACAAGATAACGAAACAATAGAAATATTTAGCATCCTATTTTTACGTGATATTAAAGCGGCTGGTATAATGACGCCGGTCCTAGGCTTCTCTATCACTTCCACACCGTGTCGCCCCGAGGGAGATTAATCTCTTCTTCTTGGATCCGTGGAGATTATCGACCATGGCATGTCAGGTGTTGGTTGTGGGACAAGTGAAGGCACACGGTGGACAACCGGGGATGCACATGGGGCCTGATAGGGGTTCTCCTAGTCTTCCAATTCGAGGGAGTGATCTCACCTAGCGCTGACCCTGTCAAAATTAGAGGCAACCGACAAATCAGTTGGCTCAATCGATTCCCACGTGATTTAGCTCTAGGGAGCTTATAGCATCTACAACTGGACTCCTCAAACGAGCTCTCATACGCCCTCAGACGCGCCCAATCAATGACCGGACAGGAGAGAGAAAGAAAAAAAGTGACCCAAACGGACCCCTCATATCATCCATATACGCCCGGGCTGTCCGTGAACCCTCATATCCATCTCAAATATAGGGAGGATATGAGGGCTCACGGACACGGCCGGTCAGTGTGCCAGGTAGGACGCGACCTCACCCCAAACCATCTTTTGTTTTTCTTTATTCATTATTTTATTTCTCTCTCTTCCTCTTCACCAATCATGTGCAAGTGATCACACATATGAGGAAGAAGATGATGAGTGTGGTTGCACGGTCACAAAAAATAGAGGACTGACGTGGCTTGACACTACGTCGGTACTTCCCCAAAGAGGAAGGGATGATGCAGCACATTGACGGTAAGTATTTCCCTCAGTTATGAAACCAAGATATCAATCCGTAGAGGAAGATCATGCGCCCACGTAAACAACACCTGCACCCAAACAAAAAATACTTGCAACCCAACGCGAACGAGAGGTTGTCATGCTCTCTATGGTAATAAGATATATTAGGTACTAATAGTTTTCGAAAATAGATCTCGCAAGAACACAAAGTAAAATAAGTAAACAAAAGTGCAGCAAGGTATTTTTTGTTTTCTTGGATTGATATATCTGAAAACAAAAGAAGCAAATAGTAGACCGGAAAGCAATATGTTGGAAAATTAGACCCGGGGGTCATAGGTTTCACTAGTGGCTTCTCTCATGAGTATAGCGCACGGTGGCTGAACAAATTACTGTTGGGCAATTGATAGAAGATCAAATAATCATGACGATATCCAGGCAATGATCATTATATAGGCATCACGTCCAAGATAAGCAGACCTAGACAAATCTACATTTACTTCTATTACTCCACACATAGGCCGCTATCCAGCATGCATCTAGTGTATCAAGTACATGGGAAAACGGAGTAATTCAATAAGAACGGTGAAATGATGTAGAAAAGACATATTCATGGAGGAATAGACCCCATCTTGTTATCTTTAATTGCAACAAAACATGCGTGTCTTGCTGCCCTTTCTATCGCTCGGAAAGAACACCGTAAGATCGAACCCATCACAAAGCACCTCTTCCCATGGCAAGAAAAATCGATCTAGTTGTCCTAACTAAACCAAAGATTCGAAGAATAAATACGAGGCTATAAGTAATCATGAAAATAAGATATCAAAGAAGACTCAAATCATATTCATGGATAGAAACTGATCATGAACTCAAAATTCATCGGATCCCAACAAACACACCGCAGAAGTCATTACGTCAAATAGATCTCCAAGAGACCATTGTATTGAGAAACATATAGAGAGAGGAATCCATCTAGCTACTGCCTATGGACCCGTAGGTCTATGCTGGACTACTCATGCATCATCGGAGAGGCACCTATGATGAAGATGAACCCCTCCGTGATGGTGTTAGATTGGATCTCGAGGTTCTGGAACTTATTGAGGCTGCAATTGTGTTTCATCAACTCCCCTAGGGTTTTCTGAATATTTGCGACTTTATAGGCTCGATAGTCGGTTGAGGGGGTGCCCCAGGTGCTCACCCCCTACCAGGCCGCACCAGGGGCCTCTGCCACGCCCTGGTGGTGGGTGGCCACCCTGGGCCCCCTCTTCTGGTGATCTTTGGACCATCTTCTTTCTTTTGGTCCATAAAATTTCACAAGATTCCGCGCAGCATTTGGTCTCCGTTTGGTACTGATTTTCTGTGTAGTAAAAAACAAGCAAAACACAAAAACTAGCACTTTGGCACTATGTCAATAGGTTAGTCCCAAAAAATGATATAAATTTGCTATAAAATGATTGTAAAACATTCAAGATTGATAATATAACAACATGTAACTAGCAAGAATTATAGATAAGTTGGATACGTATCAACATCCCCAATCTTAATTCCTACTCGTCCTCGAGTAGGTAAATTATAAAAACAGATTTTTTTGATGTGGAATTCTGCCTAACATGTTCATCATATATTGTTTTCTTTATAGCATGGACATTTGGACTTTTCATATGGTTCAAAGAAATAGTCTAGTTTTGACATGAAAACTTTAATACTCAAGCATATCAAAAGCAACCATGTGTTTCAAAATATCAATACTAAAGCAAGTTATCCCTGGCCCATCATGCTCAATAATTGATCCATTCACAATACACCCTCAAATATTAGCAACACCTATTGTTCAAGTACGATCATCCTGCCCCCTATTTGGTGCTTTATAAGAGAAGATGGGGACTCAAATTAAAAAATAAAAATTGCATAAAGTAAATAGATAGGCCGTTCGCAGAGGGAAGTAGGGATTTGTAGAGGTGCCGGAGTTCAAGTGTTTAAATTGATAGAGAAAATATTTTGAGCGGCATGCCTTTCCTGTCAATGAAAACGGCTGAGAGATTTCAATATCTTTCCACACTAGATGCATCATAGGCGGTTCCCAAACAGAAAAGAAAGTTTCTTCCTTTTTCCACCGTACTTTCACTTTCCATGGCTAGCCGAATCCACGGTTGCCTTCCATACCAATAGTTTCCAAGGAATTTATTATTTGACAACATAAAGTAAATATATTTTTCATTTTTCATGTTGGGACCGGGCATCCCTATTACCGCCATACTCTCGTGCAATGACAAGTGAATAAACACTCATCTTGAGAATAACACATCTAGCATGAAAATATATCAGTCACCCCCTACCGCTTGATGAGAGGTGCGAGCACACAAAAAAGAAAATTTATTTTGGAAGTTTAGAGGTGGCACATACAAATTTGCTTCGAACTGCATGGAAATACCGTATATAGGTAGGTATAGTGTACTCATATGGAAAAAATTGGTTTAAGGATTTTGGATGCACAAGTAGTATTTCTACTTAGTACAAGTGAAGGCTAGCAAGAGATTGGAAGCATCCAACCAAGAAACCAAAAATCACATAAGAGAGCATTAAGCATAACTTACAATGAATAATGCACCATAAGTAGGATGTAATTTCGTAGCACAACTATTGAGTTTTGTGCTTGCATAGGGAATCAAAAACCTTAATACCAATATTCTTACTAAGCATAATTACCCACTAACAAAACTCACATATCACTATTGTCATGTCTCAAAACTATTACAAAGAATCAAGTTCAATTTGTCCAATGATCTCTGTGAATTTTTTATATTATATCCCTCTTGAATATCTAACACTTTGAGAATAGCTTCATATGCTGCAATTGCTTTTGACAAGCTCACATGGATATAAGTGAAGAACATGAGCGTACAAGTTTCATCTCTCAAAATAATATAAGTGAAGCAGGGAGGATTTCTTCAAAATTATTAATTCTCAAATTAATATAAGTGAAGCATGAGAGCATTTCTTCAATCATGTTAAAGCAGGTCGTGCTGAAAAAGATATAAGTGAAGCACTAGAGCAATTCCTTCGCTCAATAGTTTTAAGTGAAGCATAAAGAGCAATTCTAAAAAATCATAGCATATTTTTAGCTCTCTCAAATAGGTGTGTCCAGAAAGGATACTAATGAAAATGCAAAAAAGAAAAACAAGCAAAGATACAAGACGCTCCAAGCAAAACTCATGACATGTGAAGAATAAAATATAGTTCGAAGTAGTATGCCGATGGTTGTTAGAAGAAAGAGGGGATGCCACTCAGGGCATCCCCAAGCTTAGTTGCTTGTTACTCTTTGGATATTACCTTGGGGGTTTTTAGCATCCCCAAGATTTGTCTTTTCTAACTCATTATTCCTTCATGCATAGTGATCTCACCCAGAACTTGAAAACTTCAATCACACAAAACTTGACAAAATTTTCGTGAGATCCGTTAGTATAATAAAGCAAATTACCACTTTAGGTACTGTTGTAACCCCACTCATATTTTATTATTGAATTATACCTACTGTATTATAACTTTCCATGACTTATACCCCCCCCCCAATACAATCCATAGATTCATCAAAACATGCACACAATCCAATGAAAATACAATCTGTTTCACACAGGACAGTCTGTAGTAATTTGTACTCTACCATTATTTATGGAACTTGAAAAATTCCAAATCTTTAAGAAAACTTTAATAATTTTTATAGAAATATTGTGTTAAAATTTCAGGTCAATATCATTTTCCAGTAAAAAATGAAAATTTGTGCACTGGGAACAAAATTTCTGTTTCAGCTTCAGCATTGTTTCTACTCATCTTATGGATCATCCTAAAGACATTACTTGGCAAAAACACTACATAAAACATAAAAACACATCATAATAGAATAATAATTATTCAAAACACTCAAAAAACAGAAAGAAAAAGATAAAAATAATTTATTCATTGGGTTGCCTCCCAAGAAGCGTTATCGTTTTACGCCCCTAGCTAGGCATAACACATAGATTCAAGTATTGCCATCCTTAGTTTGCACTCCACAGAAGGACCTCATGATTGATTCATATGGTGAATTAATTATTATTATAGGTAAGTGTTCCATACCCTTTATAAGGGGAAATTGAAACTTAATATTGCCCTCTTTCATATCAATCATGGCACCTATAGTGCGTAAAAACGGTCTACCAAGTATGATAGGACAAGACAGATTGCAATCAATATCAAGAAAAATAAAATCAATGGGAAAATAATTCCTATTTGAAATAATAATAACATCATTAATTATTCCCAAAGGCTTTTTAATAGTAGAATCCGCCAAGTGCAAATTAAGAGAACATTCTTCAATATTGGTAAGACCAAGCACATCACATAGAGATTTCAGAATTGTGGAAACACTAGGACTCAAATCACACAAATCAAAACATTCATAATTTTTAATATTTAATTTAATGGTAGGTTCCCACTCATCGTGTAAATTTCTAGGAATTGAAATCTCTAATTCCAACTTTTCTTCTAAAGACTTAATCATGGCATCAACAATATGTTTAGTAAAAGCTTTATCTTGTTCATAAGCATGGAGTGAATTTATAATAGATTGTAGAAAATAAATACAATAAACCAAGGAGAAAATCACATAATTAAAGTCTTTGTAATCAAATATAGTGGGCACATCACTACTTAAAGTTTTGACCTCTCCAAACCCACTTTTATCAAAACTTTCATCAAGATTTTCACCCTCCAAATCATTGGGACGCCCTCTAGATAAAGTTGGATCTTCTTCAATCCCTTTATTATCAATTTTAAAATTAATAAATAAGGAATCAATAGAGAAAACACCAATCATTTTAAGATCTTCATCATTGTTATGAAACTAATTGCTAGAAAACGCTTTTTCTAAAAATTATCTTTTAGCTCTAAGCATTGCGGTTCTTTTCTTACTTTCATCCATAGAAACATATAAAGACTTAATTGATTCATTGATATTAGGTGGAAAAGCATGCACCTTGAGATTTTCAACATCATTGGAAATTGCATCAATGCTTCTAGACATGTCATCTATCTTATTCAACTTTTCTTCTATCGTACTATTGAAAGACTTTTGAGCATTGATAAATTCTTTAAAAATATTCTCAAGGTCACAGGTGTTCCTATTATTATTATTATTATTATTATTATTATTATTATTATTATTATTATAAGAATTACCATAGGAATTACCATAATTATCATAGGAATTTCCAGAAAAAAGGTCAAGTATTGAAATTACCTCTATGAGCATTGTTATTGAAGTTGTTTCGCGAGATGAAATTCACATCTACAGTATCACTATTTTTCTCAATTAAAGTAGAAAAAGTCACATCACTAAGATTAATAGGAGAATTTTACTAGCAACCAACTTCATAAGAGCATCAACTTTTTCACTCAAAGTACTAAGTTCTTCTTTCGAATTAACCTTTTTACTAGTAGGTGCTCTTTCGGTATGCCATTGTGAATAATTTTCCATAATATTATCTAGAAATTTGGTAGTTTCATCCAAAGTAATTTCTATAAAAGTACCACCCACGGTGGAATCTAATAGATTTCTAGAGAAAAAATTCAACCCCGCATAAAAATTTTGTATGATCATCCAAAGATTTAAACCATGAGTAGACAATTTCTTAACATCAACTTCATTCTTTCCCAAGATTTTGCAAGATGTTCATGCTCAAGTTTCTTAAAATTTATGATTTGAGTTCTAAGGGAAATAATTTTCGCGGGCGGAAAATACTTAGTAATAAAAGCGTACTTACACTTATACCAAGAATCGATACTATTGCGAGGCAAAAAGGAAAACGAAATTTTTGCACGATCCCGCAAGGAGAAAGGAAATAATTTTGACTTCACAATATCATTGTCCACATCTTTTTTCTTTTGCATATAGCATAATTCCACAAAGGTATTTAGATGGGACGCGGCATCCTCATTAGGAGTACCGGAAAACTGATCTTTCATGACAAGATTCAACAAAGCGGCATTAATATCACAAGACTCCGTACTAGTGGCGGGAGGAGCAATAGGAGTGCTAATAAAATTATTATTATTGGTATTGGAAAAGTCACACAACTTGGTGTTCTCTTGAGTCATCGTGACTATGCAAACAAGATTGCAAGCAAACAAGAGATCTGACGAGAAAAAGGCAAACGAAAAAGAGAGGGCAAATAAAACGACGGGTTTGTGAAGGGGGGGAGAGGAAAACGAGAGGAAAATGGCAAATAATGTAAATTGAAAGGAGATGAGATTTGTGATTAGGAACCTGGTAGATGATATTTCTTCCTCCCCGGCAACGGCGTGAGAAATTCCTTTGACGTGGCTTGAGACTGCGTCGGTAGTTTCCCAAAGAGGAAGGGATGATGCAGCACATCGATAGTAAGTATTTCCCTTAGTTATGAAACCAAGTTATCAATCTGTAGAGGAAGATAATGCACCAACGTAAACAGCACATGCACACAAACAATAAATACTTGCAGCCCCACGCGAAAGAGAGGTTGTCACGCTCTCTACGGTAATAAGATAGATTAGGTAATTGAAAGTGGGTTATATCGACTAGAGGGGGGTGAATAGGAGATTTTTACAAATTCATCACTGAGGAATTTCAACTTGAGGAATTTCAAATGTGATGAATAACTAGCAGCAGAATAAGTACTCAAGTGCATGAGAAACATAGCAGTAGCATAGTCATCATGATGAAATAAAGCATGCATAGATTACAGGTAGCATGATACATGATAAGCAGGTGAGTAACAAGGTAACTTGAAGAATTTCAGGAGAGGAAATTGAGAAAGTATTCAGTCAAATTCTTCAAACAGTAATAATTAATTTCATCAACAAGTATACGAGGAAATCAAAGGGTTGAGGAAATAGAACCACGTAGCTCGATGAAGACAATGGTTTGATGACCAAGTTCCAACTACTTTGACAGTCGTACGTCTGGTTTGGAGTGTCCTGGTATTTAAACCAAAGGACACACGGTCCTTACCGTATTCCCCTTGAGCTAAGGGCACACAGTCCTCGCCCAACACTCATGGTAAGTCTTCACGGTAGACTTCCAAAACCCTCACAAACTGGTCACTCGGCGATCAACAATTGACTACTCGATGCTCTAGACCAAGGTCACTCCATGATCCCAGTAGACTGCATGATGCACTAGACCATGACACCTAACCGTCTGGCAGATACACAGTCTTCAAAGGTAACAAGCGTCGGTTCCACACAGGAACAATCTCTTCAGTGATGCTCAATCACTTTGGGTTTGGTGGTTTGGATTTGGGTTTTTCCTCACTGATGATTTTATCTCAAAGTCCTCGGAGGATGGGTTGCTCTCAAATGACAAGTGTTAGTTCTCTCTCGGAGCAGCCAACCAACTAGTGGTTGTGGGGGGTGGCTATTTATAGCCAGGGTGCAACCTGACATGATAAGACATAAATGCCCCCAAATGATATGACCGTTATGTGGATAAGATAATTGGGGACATATGACGCTAAGCACATCAATGGTCGGAATTTCAAACTATGAAAGTCATCAGGCTTATCATATTCCTCACTTGTAGGCAATTCACACTAGCAAAATCCTAACTCCTCAGTCAGACCAATTTCACCAGAGACCAGAAGAACTTCGTCTCTGTCACTGAAGAACTTGACTGAACTATAAGAGATTTCCAAAGGCTTCACTCGAAGGATTGGATAGGTTGAGGCTTTTGAGTTAAGCACCAGTTGGAAATTTTCCTTTGTATTACCTCGGCCCCCTTCAATAGTACGGTGTTTCCTATGACACAAAGATAGGAGATGAAACTACAAAAACAAAAGTATTCATGCTTCATAGTACTCGTTCATATCTTCAAGGTCACACCAACTTCTTCATTGTCAAAGTCTTTAGGGAATACCAAAGTCTTTGGCAAAGTCTTCACCAAAGTCTTTAGTTGAAGACATTCATTTTTAGGGGTCGGTAATCTCCGAATATATCAAACTCCTCAGCGACTTATAGAGCATGTGTACACTAATAAACATGTTAGTTCCTTAACCTATAAGTCTTCAATACACCAAAATCACTAAGGGGCACTAGATGCACTTACAGTAATGATAGTTTTGAAAAATAGATCTTGCAAGAACACAAAATAAAATAAGTAAACAAAAAGTGCAGCTAGGTATTTTTGGTTTTTTTGGATTAATAGATATGAAAACAAAAGATGTACATAGTAGATTGGAAAGCAATGTGTTGGAAAAGTATAATCGCGTGCCTTAGGTTTCATTAGTGGCTTCTCTCATGAGTATAGCACACGGTGGGTGAACAAATTACTGTTGCGTAATTGATAGAATATCAAATAATCATGACGATATCCTGGCAATGATCATTATATAGGCATCACGTCCAAGATAAGTAGACCAAAATGATTCTACATCTACTTCTATTACTCCACACATCGGCCACTATCGGGCATGCATCTAGTGTATTAAGTTCATGGGAAAACAAAGTAATGCAATAAGAACGGTGACATGATGTAGACAATATCTATTCATGTAGGAATAGACCCCATATTGTTATCCTTAATGTCAAGGATACATGGGTGTCTTGCTGCCACTTCTGTCACTGGGAAAGAACACTTCAAGATCGAACCCATCACAAAGCACCTCTTCCTATGGCAAGAAAAAACGATGTAGTTGGCCTAACTAAACCAAAGATTCGAAGAAGAAATACTAGGCTATAAGTAATCATGCAAATAAGAGATTAAATAAGACTCAAATCATATTCATGGATAGAAATTGATCATGAACTCAAAATTCATCGGATCCCAACAAACACACCGCAAAAGTCATTACATCAAATAGATATCCAAGAGTCCATTATATTGAGAAACATAGAGAGAGAGAGGAAGCCATCTAGCTACTGCCTACGGACCTATAGTTCTATGGTGGACTAATCACGCATCATCGGAGAGGCACCTATGATGAAGATGAACACCTCTGTGATGGTGTTAGATTGGATCTTGAGGTTCTGGAATTTATGGTGCTGCAATTGTGTTTCATTGACTCCCCTAGGGTTTTTTGAATATTTGGGAATTTATAGGCTCGATAGTCGGTTGAGGGGGTGCCCCAGGTGCCCACCCCCTACCAGGCCGCGCCAGGGGCCTCTGCCATGCCCTGGTGGTGGGTGGCCACCCTAGGCCCCCTCTTCTGGTGATCTTTGGACCATCTTGTTTCTTCTGGTCCATAAAAATTCCACAAAAATCCCCACATTGTTTGGGCTCCATTTGGTACTGATTTTCTGCGAAGTAAAAAACAAGCAAAAACAGCGGCTCGCACTTTGGCACTATGTCAATAGGTTAGTTGCAAAAAATGATATAAAGTTGCTATAAAATGATTGTAAAACATTCAAGATTGATAATATAACAACATGGAACAAATTAAAATTAAAGATACGTTGGAGACCTATAAAGGATACGCCGGTTCAATGACTGGGCGCGTCCGTGGACGTTTAGTGAGTCATATGTGCCAAGTCCAGATGTAGATGCTCTTTGAACTCAGGTGTATAATTTGATCATCAAAATTGAACAATATCATAAAGTTGGATTAGTTAGACCATTTTGAGACAAACCGACCTTTCAAAATATGTGCAACCAAAGAATTTTAAAATAATATGAAAATTCGATTGTCAATTGTCATAACATACGGGCTAGTTGAACGGCTGGTGAGCGATGCCTATTGTAAGAGCAGATTTATCTATGTGTGATTTTGGTAATTGATCACACCCCTATAGACTAATGGTTGCCTTGAGTTATATTCGAAGGATTTGTCCATAGGCACTTCTTGAAGTCCATCTGTTGGGTTTCAAGGAGTTTATATGATGACCAAGGTGGTATTCAAGGTTTATCCAAAGATTGGTCATGTGTGAGTTGAGCTTATTGCAAGCATGTCTTGAAGAAGAAGATTGTGTGAGCATTGATGATTACCTTCAAGACATCATATTTATTAAGAGAGAAGATAAGATACAAGGTTGATCAAGACTAAGTCAAAGAGTGAATCAAGTTGATCAACACACAAAGCGTACAAGATGTACCGAGAGGGACCAAGTGATCCAATGGTATGGTAAGCATTATCCATTACGCTTTGTGTACTAACCCATGTTCCTTGTGAGAGTTCTTTGTGGGGTTAGGTATATGTCAATGGGATTGCATCAAGAGGAAGATCCCATACAACCCATGGAAGATGACATCAAGTGGTGATCTTCATCAAGGTTGCGGTGTGCAAGTTCAAGTGAATCATCATAGAGAGATCATGCTTGAAGCTTTCCGTCCATTATGGTGACAATGGACTTGTGAATATGTGTCGAAGAGTGTCTCACCCATAGTGGAGTATGGGGAAGCAATCTACTAGTCTTCATTGAGCCGGCGCAATCAAGAAAGGTGGTCCATCTTGAGAAGGACAAGATCGTCATTATCTAGATCAAGTGGACTATGCGTCAGGCAAAGGTTTGACCTTGATAAGGTTTTCCATTTTACCAGTCTCATAGTGATAGTTGGGAGACCAGGTTATAGGATTGATAGCCGTACTATCAAGGGAGGCTCTCAAGTGAGTAGCTTGATCGTATTGTTCGTTGAGAGCTCAAACCATTTGCATCCTTGCATCATCATCTTTCTTGGTCCTTATTCGGTTTTTCTCTATGAGAGTTTCTGAGCTTACGGTATTCATCGTGATAAGTTTAAGCTCATCGAAAACAAATTTCGTATGCATCATATTGTGTTTTTGATGTTGGAGATTTTGCCGGATATTTATTGGGAATGTCATCTTCCTTATCCTAGTGGCATTTATTCTCCATTGTTTTTCTTAATTTAAATAGTCATTGTTGGATAGCTTTCATTGTCGTTTATCCAACAAGCTTGAGTTTGCTCAAATCGGAGCTCGTATGCAAAAGTTGTGGATGTTTTAGTATTACCTGTTTTACATAGAGAGGTTGTACCGCCCCATAGAGAGGTTGACCAGTTGACCGGTAAAACTGGTGTTTGGAGCGGTTGTACCGCTCCAGAATTGGTCCGGAGGTTGTACCAGCCATGTACCACTCTACCACCGGACTCAGTTCTGTTTTGGAGCAGTTATTGGGCGGTTGTAGGCTGGTTATTCCGACCGATGAGCACAGATGTTGTACCGCTCCTCTGTGATTCTGCACATAATGGGTAGATTCGTGGGGACCTATTTAAGGAGGTCTTCTTTCCCAATGGTCCCCATCTTTTGAGCTCGTGTTTTCCCCCCATTGTTGACCCTCTTTGAGCTTGCTATCTCTCAATCCCTCCAATGATTCTTGCTCCTTTTGAGGGAAAAGAGAGAGGAGATCTTGATCCACATTCCCACCAATCACTTTCTCCTCTATGTGAGCGGAACCCCTTGGATCTAGATCTTGGAGTTCTTCTTCCTCTCACTTTAGTCCATAGCATTAGTTGTTGTGATGGGATTTGGGAGAGAAGGACTTGGGCACTCCGTGTGCCCTTGACATTGCATTTGGTGCATAGGTTTGAGTTCTCCACGGTGATACGTGGAAATGAGAAGTTGAGAAGCTTATTACTCTTGGGTGTTTGAGCACCCTAAAGCTTGTTCCTCTTGGGTGCTTTGGCTCCCTAGACGGTTGGTGATGCCTCGAAGCTCAATCATTATGGTGCAAAGCTCCAGGCAAGCTTCGAGGTCTCCAATTAGGTTGTGGAGATTGCCCCAACCATTTGAGGTCACCTCGGAGCCACAATCCTTTGTGCTGAAGCTTCATGCTGTTGTTGGGAGTCTCCAATTAAGTGTTGGAGTTTGCACCAACCTTGTTTGTACGGGCTCGGTGACCGCCCTCAAGGGTCCCTTAGTGGAATCACGGCATCTTGCATTGTGTGAGGGCGTGAGGAGATTACGGTGGCCCTAGTGGCTTCTTGGGGAGCATTGTGCCTCCACACCGCTCCGAAGGGAGATTAGCATCCGCAAGGGTGTGAACTTCGGGATACATCGTTGTCCCCGCGTGCCTCAATTATCTCTTACCCGAGCACTTTACTTATGCACTTTACTTTGTGATATCCATATTGTTTCATGTCATATATCTTGCTATCACTTAGTTGTTTATCTTGCTTAGCATAAGTTGTTGGTGCACATAGGTGAGCCTAGTTGTGTTAGGTTTTGTGCTTGACTAATAAAACGATAGTTTTATTCCGCATTGGTTCAAGCCTAAACCATAATTATTTTAAAGCGCCTATTCACCCCCCTCTAGGCGGCATCCACGTCCTTTCACCTATAATTTTTTGCTCTAGTCATTTTTCCTCGCGTAAATATAATTTTTTATTTTATGATCTTCCATCTATAATTCAAAACCTAATTAAAATAATCTTTAAATGAAATATTTGCGATGCTTAATTAAGAAGACATAATTGACTGCCATTGAATGGAGCTCAATATTTACACCTACTAATAAATAAAATAAGCATTCTTGGTCCATCATGCTATTTTGCAAAAACTCCCTTAAGTTTTTGGTAATCAATCCGTAATACATATTAATCAATTTTAAAAAGATCCATAGCCTTTTAACCTAACTCCAAATTCAACATGTTATATATAAATTTTGATTAGAATATGATATTATTTTAACTATTAACCATTTAAAAAAATGCTATTGACAATGAAACCTTAATCAATAGCACAGGATCAGTCATTCCTTCACGGTGCCGAATCGAATTGAAAATGAACACTTCGTTGAAATGAGGATGGGGAAGAAAAACAATATCTATAACCACGCATGCACGCATCTTCAAAACGCACACAAAATATATTTATGATCCTATACCAAAAGGGGGGCGTCTTAAGATTGACAACATTCAAACGTGTTGTGATTGTGTGAACACTGAGACCAACATCGATGAGAGTGGGGAGAGGAATAAATAGAAACACAGATGGGATGCCATGTGGTGAAATGAAGGACATAGACATATGGACTCATTGTTATTAGGTTAGTTAGTATTTTTTTCACACGTTGCAACGCACGGGCTCATTTACTATCTATGACTACTAATAAAGGAATTGAGTATTCTTGGCCCATCATGCTATTTTGCATAAACCCCCTCAAGTTTCAGGTAATCAACCCGCAGTACATCTTAGTCGAGTTTTTTAAAATCCATATGTTTTTAACCCTAACTCCAAATGTAACATGTTATATATGGAATTTGATTAGAAAAATATGTATAATCTAAATATAATATAATTTTATGTGTTAACCATTTAAAAATGCTATTTATGACGAAATCTTAATCAATAGCGCATGATCAGTCTTTCCTTCATATCCGTGACAATCCGAATTGGAAATGAACACTTCGGCAAAACCAGGGTGGAGAACAAATTAATATCTATGACCATGCATGCACACCTTGTTAAAACCTCACAGAAAAATAGATTTATCATCCTATGCCGAGAGGGTGACGTCTTAAGATTGACAACATTCAGACTTGTTGTGATGGTGTGAATACTAAGGCTAACATCAATGGGATGGAAAGAAGGATAAATAGAAACACAAATTGGATGTTATGTGTTGAAACAAAGTACATGAACCTATGAACTCATGGTTATTATATTAGTGAGTGTTTTTCACCCGTTACAACGCGCGAGCTCATTTGCTAGTAAGTACATAACTATAGACTACACAAACCAATACCATGAAAAAAATATTACACAACCCGATTATTTGAAGATAAAATATATAAGGCAAATGACATGCAAGTTAAAAATAATACAAGATTAAAATATATGAACTATCTATACCAGCTACTTGTTCTCCTCCTCCTTAACACGATGACGTAGCCATGGGTTCTCTAAATTTGACGCACGACCAGTTCACCACCTGTGGTGACCACTCCATCCCAATTTCTAGGCACGTGGTAGTCTGTACGGACCACACGTAGAGGCACGTGACAGGGAGGCAGTCAGGGCCGATAGCCACTTCCATGGCTTCATGAGCCTTCAGAGCTAGGCATATACTCTACACATATTTTTTGAAGCAGCTGATCATGCCATTGCACCGTCCGCCCGGCGCAGCGAGGGGTCGCCCACCCGCGGCAATGGATACTCAGGAGGCGAGTCTCGCCAAGCTCGCTATTGTCGTGTGGCTCCGCGGGAACCCCTAGCGATTAGCGCCTATGTCATCAAGGATGCAGTGGACCTGGCTGCTGGCATCGACCGCAGTCTACTGAAGGTGGTGCCATTCTATCTCGAAGACTTCCTTTTCAGGTTTGACATCCCGCATCATCGTGATTTGGCGACGGCTGCTCCAGGCTGATTCTCCCACTACAACTCCGACTTTGGCAACCTTGACATCCACATAGCCAAGTGGCGTCTGAACGCCCACGCTGAAGTTGTCCAAGCTGACTACCACATCCACCTCTGCCTCAAAAATGTCCCGCTAAATGCTTAGAACGACTCCGTCGCGACGCAAGTGCTCGGGCCAGATACTTTCCTGCACTACTTCGACATCGCCTCCATGTAGTGCGAAAACGCTACCACTCTCAACTTGTGGGCATGGTCGATCGACCCCAGCAAGATCCCCAAGGTGCAGAACCACACCTTCACCTGCAACCAACCATCGGCGGGCAGAGCCCCCACCCCTGCTGCTGGTCGGCATGGGCTTTGGGGCCGCGTCCTGGTTCACTTGGACAGAATTGAAGATTACCTCCCCAACTCGGAGGGGCGCATCCCCCGATGCCCGCGCTTGCACCCCCCTTCAGCTGGTGGCTTGGCTCGGTGGATGGCGAGGCCCGGGCTCGTGATCGGCGAGTGACGGGTGATCGGTGCGATGACCGCGACGATCGTGATCGACGCGACGACGATTATGACAGGGATGGAGACCGCGATGGGCGGGGCCAACGCGATGAGCGCAGGTCTTCCTCTTGGCAGGACCTCTTTCGGAGCCGATCCTGGGCACCCCATCACGATGATGAGCGAGCTGAAGGCCCGCGCGACGACCACGACTCCCACGGCCACCATACTAATGGCTGGAGGCGGGAACTGTCGGACGCCCGAAAGATTGACACGGCCAAGGTGCAGCGGCTCCCCGACGGTGCTGTCATTCCAGCCTCAGGCAGCAGGGCCCGGCACCACATTGCCTGCCCAAAGAGGTGCTTATGCTCTTGTGAGGCCATCTGCATCAGGCGCTCTAAAGATACTCGAGGCAGGTCACCTCCTTCGTCCCCCACCACCTCCCGTGATGTGATCGAGCTTCAGCCCTCTTCGATGCTCCCTGTGTGGCTACGTGGCGCATCTCTCTGCTTGGGCTCTCTGGTCTCTCCAAAGGTACCCCAGACTGGTGCTCCCCTGCCCATGAGCGGCCAAGATCAGGCTCGATGCCGCTAGGCCCAGCCACGCCTATTCATGTGCCTGCTGCTTGATTGAAACTGCTTTGCATGTGCCTGCTGCTGAAGTTGGACCTGGTATGGACTGTGTGCCTGAGAGCTATTTGGAGGAAGAAGTGATGGCTCAAAGTGGAGAAACATGCACTCCCCTGTTTAGGTCCTGTCCAAGAGCCTATCCTCCCGATGCCCAACTCCACCCCACCAACACCACCAGCTGGCAGAGGAAGACCCTTGCCGGTGTCACAAGCCTGAACCTGATTCGAAGCAGCCCAAGACTCCAAGAGAAGAACAGAGACATGCCAATCGCTATGCTGGCGGAGAAGCTTCTTTGCCAACGTTTGGGTGTTGTAGACGAGGAAGAGAAGATCACAGAGGCAGCCATTGCCAAGTATGTGGCTCTCTTCTGCGGATAGCTCCCTGACCAGGCTATTGCTGTGCTCCGAGCCCTCTTCAGGCTCGACTGCGACCTCGCCATTGCAGTAGAACAGGCCTTGCTTGACCATGGAGGAGGAGCCGAACAAGAGCTCCAAGGTCAGGCAGAAGAAGATGCGGCGGCTGCCTGGTCCTGCTGCTTTGTTCCTCGGATGATGTACTCCAGTTTATCATGATTAGTAGACGTGTTAGTCATGTACTGCATGTTCCTCTAGTTAAGCCTGTTTGCAGCTCCATGCTACAACTACTCCCTGTTCTCGCCTTGGCAAGGCTTCTGTTAGTACCCTATGCTACCAATGATGTATCCCTCGTTTTCAATGAATGAAAGTCTTTCCATCCTCAATTGGAATGTTCGCGGTCTGAACTGTCCGAACCGTCGTGTGACCGTTCACGAGAGCATCGCTTCCACTTCATGCAACCTCGTGTGCTTGCAATAAACAAAACTGGCAACTGTTGACCCTTTCCTCGCTTCTTTCGTAGGTGGCCAATGACTGAAAAGCTTCGCAGATCGACCTGCCGAGGGCACTAGGGGAGATATTCTTCTCCTCTAGAACAAAGACTTCATCAAGGTAGATAATATCTCCATGGGAACCTTCAGCATCTCCGCAACCATGAATATTGCCAACACTCCCATTTCTTTCAAGCTCACTTCGGTATATGGCCCTACTCGAAGCAACCTCAAAGATGCGTTCTTCCAAGAGCTTGTCAGTCTCAAACCGCATAAGGGGACAAGATGGCTGGTTACGGGAGATTTCAACTAGATTTACCGCGCACGAGACAAAAATCGTGCTAACGTGGACCGCTCTCGACTTGTTCGCTTTCGAAACACCCTCAACTCATGCGAGTTGAAAGAGATCCACTTTCAGAATAGGAAATTCACCTGGAGCAATGAGCGGGCTAACCCAACCTTGTGCAAATTAGATTCTTTTTTCTGCAATGAAGATTGGGAGTTTGACTTTGGCACACACATCCTTCATGCTCTTTCGTCCTCGCTCTCGGATCACTGCCAGCTACTCTTGGCTAGCGACAAAGAAAGACCCAAAGTGTTCCGTTTTGAAAAAAAATGGACAAAATTACCTAACTTCAAAAATATTGTCCAAGATGCCTGGAACGAGGGGACAAACCACACTGAGCCCTATCAGGTACTCTTCCACAAGCTGAAAAGAACAAGTTAGCGTCTTAGGAAATGGAGTAAGACTATCTTCTCGAATCACAAAATCCAGCTTCACATGGCTATTGAGATTATTCTCCACCTTGACGTGGCGCAAGAGAGCAGGCCCCTCAGCATGGCTGAAGGGAATCTTAGAAAGGATCTCAAAAACAAGGTGGTGGCCTTGGCGGTTCTAGAGAAGACAAGGAAAAGGAAAAGTTCGAGAGTCAAATTACTTAAGGAGGGGGATGTGAATACACGTTTCTTTCACCTCTGTATCAATCATCGTTGAAGGAAGAACTTCATCCACTGCCTTAAGCATAATAACAGTTGGGTCACGAGCCATGACCACAAGAAGGATATCATCTAGAGCCACTTTGCAAAAGCCATTGCGAAGGGTCCACCACGCTCCAAGGACTTCAATTGGGGCTACGTCCTGCCGTCGAACTATGATCTCTCCGAGCTCGATGCCTTATTCACCGAGGATGAGGTTCGTGCGGCGATCTATGATCTTCCTGACGACAAAGCGCCGGGTCCGGATGGATTCACAAGAGTCTTCTTCAGAGAGTGTTGGGACACCATTAAACCAAAGATTATGCTTGCTATCAATAATTTCTACAACCTTCAGGTCAACGATCTACACTGGCTCAACTCGGCCAATATTGCTCTCATCCCCAAAAAGGATGGGGCAGAGGACATCTCTAACTTCCGGCCAATAAGTCTCTTTCATGCGGTTGCTGAAATTATTGCAAAGATGATGGCCACTCGATTAGCCCCTCACATGTCGGCGCTGGTTTCCAACACGTAGAGTGCTTTTATGAAGAAAAGAAGCATCCATGGTAATTTCATGTATGTCCGCAACTTGGCCCGTCGATTCCACATACACAAATCTCCAACCCTCTTGCTCAAGCTTGACATTAAAAAAGTATTCGACTCGGTTCGATGGGATTACCTCATGGATTTATTGCGCTGCCATCATTTCCCGAGCCGTTTGTATGATTGGATTTCAGCCCTTTTATCCATGGCTTCCTCTAGAGTTTTGCTCAACGGCATTGCGGGAGACCCTATCAAGCATGGTCGTGGGCTTCGGTAGGGGGACCCATTATCACCCTTACTATTTGTTCTCGCTATCGACCCCCTTCATCGAATCCTCGCTAAGGCCAGGGAACAAGGCAACCTTCATCCACTACATGGAAATCCGATCTGGGCATCCTTGTATGCGGACGATGCAACCATTTTTGTGGCGCCTATCAAGGAAGACATTCAGTTCCTGGCCTCGACTCTGATCTCCTTTGGTGATGTCATCGGCCTTGTCACCAATTGCAACAAAAGCTTGGTTGCGGCCATTCGTTGTGACAACATAGACCTTGATGATATTCTTCAGGCCTTCCCGGTTGTCCGGACCTCCTTCCCCTTGCAGTACCTCAACCTCCCCCTTTTAGTTATGAGGCTAAAATGCATTCATTTCTAGTACCTCGAGGACAAGGTTGCGGGAAATCTCCCACCTTGGTTGGCTATGCATGTGGCTGCTCCAGGTCGACTCATTTTGGCCAAAGCGGTCCACACAGCCATAGTGATCTATCATCTAACACCTCTGGATATCCTGATTGAAGTGATGAAGAAAATTGATAGCCTCAGACGGGCCTATCTCTGGGCAGGTTGTGACAAGATTTCGGGTGGTAAATGTAAGGTTAACTAGAGTCTTGTGTGCAAGCCCAAGATTTTTGGCGACCTTGGTGTGTTAAACCTTGAGATATTCGCGACCGCTCTCAGGCTTCGCTGGCTCTGGTTCGATTGGGCCGACCCTCCTAATAATTGGGCAGGCATGGAGACTCCCTATAGTGACGCTGACAGAAACTTCTTTGCGTCGTTCACGACTGTGACCATTGGAGATGGCAAAAAGGCAAAATTCTACGATTTGCCATGGCTCAATGGTCTTCGGCCAAAAGATGTCACTCCCATGATCTTTTAGATATCTAAAAGGAAGGCATGTTTGGTCATCAAGGCACTTGATAACAACTTTTGGGTCAGGAAGATCGACACTAGCCTGGGCCTTTCTTTGACCCATATCCAGGAATTTGCCACCTTATGGGGGATGCTCGAGGATGTTACTCTTACCCAGGAGAGAAAGGACACGATACAATGGAAATTCACCTCTTGTGGAGAATATTCAGCAGCCGACACATCCTCAGTCCGACTGCTACCACAATCTTGAAGACTTGGGCTCCTCTGAAGTGCAAATTCTTTGCTTGGTTGATCATACAAAATCATGTTTGGACTGCCGACCGACTACAACGACGCGGATGACCGAACTGTAATCTCTGCCCTCTTTGCAAGTAGGTCCAGGAGTCATCCGCTCATCTCCCCTTCCAATGCAGATTCACCGCCCGAGTTTGGGATGAGATCATTGCCTGGCTTGGCACCCACGACCAGTATACGATAACTTAGCACCATGAGGCCTCTGTGCAAAATTGGTGGCTCAACACAATCACCTCCGGTGGCCACCTCAAGAAGGCGTTGACCATAGTCATGATGCTTGTCTCGTGGGAAATATGGAAGGAACGTAAAGCAAGAGTGTGCTGCCACACGGCAAGCCCTACCACCATTGTCATCGCAAGGATAAAAGAGGAGGCCCATCTTTGGGCGTTGGCGGGAGCCAGTCATCTGAGTGCTCTTATGTTGCGAGAGTAGTCTCATTCTGTAATTGTGTTGCCTTGCGGCTTATGTCTAAACCTTCTTATTAATAAATGAAATGGCAAGTTGTCGGCGTTCTGGGAACGGGGATACCTAGACCTGCATGCCTGCGGTCCAGGGCTTGGCCCACTTCATTGGCCAAACGCGGCTAGGCGTGGCCTCACACAAGACAAGGCCCTCGCGAGGGCCCTCGCCTCGCGAGGAGGAACAATGTCAGGACTGGCAAGGGGTGGGTGTCATCAGGCCCCCTACAGAGCGGCGGAGATCTGTATGCAAGGCCCGACCTCAGGAATCAAGGGTGACGCAAGGAAGGACAGGCGAGCGCCAGCGAGCCAGGCGGTGTAGTCTCCCCTTTGTTGGAAAGGGGCAAGGACGCACGCGGGTTCCCAAAGCATCCCCCAAAGGTTTCCATTCCAGTGAAACAAGACCACAACCGCCCGCCCCGTAGGGCGGATGTCATCGCTAAGCCCATCCCTGCGCCGTCGACAACTACTTTGCAGGCGAAGACAACCTTTGGGCAGGACGAGCACGTACTCCTATCCCCCTTCAAAATTGGCCGTTGTGGGATCCCTTCCCGCCATTGTGATCAGGGAAGAGGACCCGAGCCTCCACTATATAGAGAGGATAGGTTGCTCCATAGAGGGGGATCCGATCCATTCCACCATCCATCCACCATCGGGCCACGGAGAGCCCCTAACACCTTAAAGGGAGCCCTCATGAGGCCCAAGAACACTGTACAAGTTCATCCACACCATCTCCTCGAGAGGCAATCCACCAAAGCAGGAGTAGGCTATTACACTTCGCAGCGGCCCAAACCTGGGTAAACTGTGTGTTCATCTTCTTCCTCGTCATCGCGCGAGTTTGCTGTTGCATTCATCGAGTAGCGAGCTAGGTTGGGCGAGGCTCTAGGGGATCTTTGCACACGCCCCTGTGTTCGAATCTTAAGGGTTTTGCGGAGCCCGAAATCCGACACAAGTCTTTTGCCATGTTTCAAAAAAAATGCCGTTGCGCCGACGGGCTTCCTCTTGCGTGTGCTTGTGCTCCTCCCACTCGATCATAAAGACCGCGTGACAGGCCCACATCTACCCAATCCGTCACCATCTTCTTTGATGATGGGTGTAGAATCCGACTGAACATCAAAGACCAAATGATTCCACGCCAGCTAGACTGTGCGGGCTCAACGATGATTTCGTGGCCGCGTGCGAATGGTATGTTGGAGGAAGAGGCCATCTAGGGAGATGACACAGTTGTGAAGGAGAGGAGGCAGCGAGGGAACACAGATGATGGATGATTGTAGTGGCATTGCTCCGTATGTATAGCCGAAGACGGACATGCGATGTTTTCATATTTTGGTTTGAGAAAAAGGTCAATAACAATCAGAATCACCAAAATTCATTAAAGTTTAGTGATTTCAGTTGGCATTTTAGCCAAATGACCGAAATATTCACTTGAATGCAATAAAAAATAGAAAGATATTGATTTTTTTTGATTTTTTTTTTGAATTTCTATACACAACTGAAATTTCAGAAATATTTTGGCTGAAATATAATATTCTATTGTAATTACTGAAATTCAGTGAATTTCATTAAAGCCCTGTATGTATCTGAGGGTTAGAGCTAGTTTAGGTTAGTTGATGGCTCAAATAAACCAAAAACATCCAAACAAAAGGATTAGAATAGCGTTATTTGCATCCAACCCATCAAAAAGACCAACTCAATGGAAAGGTGCTTATTTGGGTTACTCTTGATGGAACCCAAAGAAAAGTTTCTTTTTTTCCAAGCCTCCAGCCGCACCAGATCCACTCGCCCCGCCCCCGTCGCCCCATCCCGCCGCCCCATCACGCCGACCCCGTCCGGCCGCTCCCGCCGCCCCCGTCGGCCCATCCCGCCGCCCCCGTCGCCACCGTCTGCCCCCGTCCGCCCCCGTCCCGATGCCCCCATCCTACCCCATCCCGCCGGATCATTCCGCCTCCATCCCTACACCGGCCGCACCTGTCGCCCCATCCGCCGGCCGCCGCACCTGTCAACCCCTCCCGTTCGCCCTCCGTCGGCACCGCAAGGTATCTTCTGTTCGCCCTTGGTGAACCGTATCGGGAAGGCCATGACTTCCATGGTCGTGCACACTCTCCCCGCTCCTTGGTCCCGTAGGCTGGGTTTGTTGTATGCTTGTTTGGTGACACGGAAGAACTTCTGTTGCTGAATGCTAATCCGGCCTTGATCTCCTTTTGTGCTTGTTTGGTGTTTTCTTGCCTCAAGTTCAGAGAAAAAAAGTCAGTTATTCACTAAAAAAGGAAAATCAATTAATCCAATTCCCTATGCTTTTCTTGAAGGCAAATACTACAATGGAAATTCAGTTACAGTATATAGCTGATGAAACTTGCACATTTTTTGTTTTTATAAATTCCGTTTAGTTGTAATTTCTTTTGTACTGGGCTACTGATAGTGGTAAATTCAGTTTATTTCCACTTTCTTTTGTACCATATTGACAAATTCAGTTTGCTAACAATCTTAAAATTAAAAAACTAGTCATCAACCTTGCGATGGACGGAGACGGCTTCGACGTGTGGGATTCGCAGCCGTCGGCAAGCGGCCCCGCTACCCACGCCGGTCTCGATCTGAACTCACAAGCGCCGGCGTCGGAGGATTTCCTAGGGCTTGGGCTCTGCCGAGCTTTCCTCCAGAGCGACGATGACGAGCTCCTCCCTGGGCGCGTCAGGGGCTTCGGGCTCCCTCCCTATCGCCCACCGCGTGCCGGAGTAGGAGACGGATGGGCGAATCTGTCGCCACCCTTGGCCCAACAACTGAACTTCGGTGGCTCCTCGGCGGTGGCAGCCAGTCGCGGAGGAGGAAACGGTGGCGTGTTCCTTGGCGGGTCGTCGATGGGGGCAGGCATTCGGCAGTGTTGAAGATGAAATTTAGGATGTTGTTGAACATGCCAAAATTTTCAGAGGACAAACAAACTAGAATTACTGTTGCTTGTATGGCTCTTCATAATTTCATTCGAGAGAGCAGGATTGCGGATAGGGAATTTGATGTCTATGATGCGGATGAAAATTATAACCCAATGTCTAGTTCTTCTGCATCCGCATGGCCAGAAGACGAACATATTATTAAAGATGTCAACATGAATGTGTTACGTGATGAGTTAGCTCATGCTTTGTTTCATAGAATGTAATTTTATTTTGTCAAGCTTGCTTTAGGACTTATATGTTTAAGTGGGACGTCTTATTTGTATGGACAAAATAAAATTTAGCATGTTTCAGATACTTGATTTGTAAAAATAATTTGTTTACGTTATTTGTGAGCGGACAGAGGACACACAAAAGCCGGCCACACCAAATCCGACTGGAAAGAAAAAGAAAATTTATTTATTGTCAATCTTAACCCTATCATCGGACCACCACATTTGGCTAGAGTTAGTTTAGGGTTAGTCACGAGTAAAAAACTAATTATAACCTTTAGTTGTGTTAAAGTATCCAAATAGGGCCAGAGTCTTACTGGAAGTGGAAACCAACGTCATTGACAAACCGAACTCTAGGTGCTTGATAGGTGGTGACAGCTGACCAGCGAGGTTTATTTGGATCAGGGATGGAACGTCTAGTTTGTCGAGCCCCATGATTCTTTGTGTATTCCTCATCATATGAATTATGATCGATAAAGCTTGGTGAAACCCCTCAAGAAGAAAAGCTGAGCAGCGAGGCACGGCAGTAGTTGCGCCAGCTTGAGGAGGGTCAACACGACATATATTGCATATAAACTGATAGTCCTATATCTTTTTCCAGTTAACAAGAGGCGCGAGAGTTGATACAGTGATATACCCAGCTGGTCACAACACAAAACCACCAGATAGAAAAGAAGATTTTGAACAGATCGTCTATCGAAGACCAATCTACACCGGAGTTGGCCGGCGGACGTGCGCCGGCGCCGGCTCTGTCGACGCCCTGCAGAGCGGCCAAGTGCTGCTGGTGCGCAGCCACGCCCTGAGGCAGCGCCTGTGGAACATGTGACCGCACGACGGCAGGACGCGGCAGCGGTCGCCGCCAGCCTCATACGGCTCCATGCATATGACGCACTCGCTCCTGTCATCCGAAGTGGCAGCTGAGCCGGCGTGGTCGGCGGGTGGCTGCATGTACGACTCGTCAGGTGCGCTCGGCCGCACCTGCTCTGCCACCGCCTCACGTCGTCCGGCGTCGGCGTGTGCTCGTTTCGGGCCGCCACCGCGGCCATCCTGAGGGCCTCCGCGGACTCCCTGACGAGCAACGCGGTGGCCGTGATCGTGTCGCAGGCTGTGACGATTGCCTGGCATACTCGCGCAATGCACTCCATCGCACCGTCCATGTTGACCATGGCAGAAAGGATGGGTCGATTGGCCCTGGTGATGCCGACGGCGATTCCCTCGACATGCACGGGAGCGTGTACCTGACTACCTGGAATCGACTAGCTTCGAAACCTTTTTTCTTTTTCTTTGCTGGCAATCGATTCCTCGACCTGAGGTTATGTATGGTAAATTGGTAATTAACCGCCCGGATAGTTCTCATCAGGGACGGGAATTGGACTCCACGTTCTGTCCCATGCATGTAACGTCACGTCTCCTGACTCCTGTGTCCGTTTTCTCTGCGCCAAGTCAGCCTGAACTGCTTGCTCGTCCATGTTTTTTTTAACCATCAGGAGCTGTGATCTTTTTCTTAATAAGTGAGCACAATAATGCTTTTGAGATTGATAAAAGGACCAAGAGAGTATACAAGATCCAGTGCAAGATTATAGGAAAAGTTCCCCGTGCCTCCGATTGATCTGGCCGTCCTCCTCGCGTTCGACTTCGGGCTAGCTCCTGGCGGCTCTCTCAGCGATCTGGTGGCTGCAGCTCGTCAGATCTGTCAAGTGTGACCGGATCCGGCTCTTCCACGGTGGTGGGAGGTTGTGCCAGGTTGGTGCTCCGGGCTGGTGGCTGTATGTGGCTGGACAGTGCGGCTGGGGCTGCGGCTTCGTCCCTTTGGGCTCGGTGGCCGGCCCTGGCAGGTTTCGAGATGGTGTGGCAGTCCTCCCCCGGCTCCGGTGTTGCGAGGAGGGTCTATGGCTATGTGGCGGTGCAGCGCGAGGTGGGTGTCAGATCTGCTGGTTCTTGCAGGCTTCGAGGTTTGAGGTGGCCCTGCGTGGCGGTGGCGCGACCGCTGCATCAGATGTGTGCGGGTAAGCGAAGGTGCTGTCGGCCTTGGTCGACTGTGTGGAGGTGATGGTATGCGCTGCTTCAGGCGAAAGCCTTGCCGGTGGTTGCCGGCCGATGGCGGCGATGCCCTTGGGCGTCGCTATCCTTCTTGAAGGCGTCGTCGTGTTATGTGCAGCATCTACTTCCGGATCGAGCTCTTCGGGTGAAAGCCTAGACCCGGCTGGGTCGGGCAAAGACGTCGTCCCTGCGGCATTTCCTCCTTTGGGGCGGTGATCCCTCTTTGTGCTTCCCTTGGGCTGGACGTACACGACATCACGGTTGGCTGGTGTCCAACCGGTGATGCGAGGTGTTGGCGTTGCGACTCGTGCGACAACAACGATGATGGCGTGTGGTGTTGGGTCGCGGTTGGTCCTTCTGATGTCGGTGGTCCGGTGCGCTTATGGGTGTGCCTATGTTTGCTTCTCGATGTGACAGAGAAGTCGGAGCTACGCGTGGCGAGGCCCTTGCGGCAACGATGACTCCATGAGGACGGCTTCAGCGGATGGTGCTCTCCGGAGGTTGTGATGGATTAGGTCGGTACAAGACTTGCAACTTTCTCCCGTGAAGCGCATCAACAAAATCGGAGCTGCCGGTCTTCAACGTCTCGGCCGATTGTTTGGCTTTGGCCGATGAGGTCTTCGGGCGTCGTTCGTTCGGAGGGGTCTTGACGGGTCGTCAGCATCGAAGTCAGAGTCAACTGCTCGGGGAGAGGTGATGACGATAACATTGCAGGCAACCTCAACGGTGTCCTCTCCTCGGCGATGTGTGTGGTCTTGTGGGTGCCAGGTCGGCCAATGTGCCCTTTATGTGAGCGTGTTGTGACAGTTTTCGCCCGGGTTCTCGTTAATTAACTAGACAATTCTCTTCTATTTAATCAATAAAAATGGTAAATCTTGTACGTCGTTCTTGCCGTGCGGCAGCCCAGCTAATCACCTTCCAATTCAAAATTAGCACTACCCTATTAATCACATTACTTCAAAATGCGTTGCCCCGGCCAATACCCTCTCTCTCGCCACCATGCATGCATCCATATGTCATCAAAGATTTTTTTGAATGTTTTTTAAATGTTTGAATTTAAAAAGTTTTATCTCTAAAACCGCTACTTCTATGGATGATCTATTTTTACCATTAATTTTGTCCCGACGAGATCTTCGAAACTATATCCCATGTTAACATATTTCGACGACTTTTTTCCCGATGATACTTGCCACATTTGTTAAACTTACTTGTCTTATTTTTAAACACTTACTTGCCTGACAAAATAACATAATTGTCATATTTTTGGTAACTGTGTGTAAATATGATAACTTGGCATAATTAAACTTGCAAGTACAATCAAATTATTTTGGCGATTCCGTGTAATAATAAACTCTCGGCACACTTAAAACTGACAAGCACATCAAATTATTTTGACGATTACATGTAAAAACGAACTCTCGGCATACTTAAAACAGACAAGCACAATAAATTATTTTTGACAATCATGTATAAATAAGATAACTCAACATAGTTAAACTAGCAAATCGCAACAAATGATATTTGGCAATCACATGTAAAAATGACAACTCGACATAGTTAAACCGGCAAATCACAACAAATCATATTTGGCGATCACATACAGAAATGAGTAGTTAAACTGGCAAATCACAACAAATCATATTTGACAATCAGATGTAAAAAATGATAAATCGACATAGTTAAACTGACAAGCACAACTTATGTCATCGTTTTGTATTGTGAATAATTGAAAATAGCCCTTTGAGATGCATGCAGATAAAGAGGTGGTAGTGCAATGCCCAACAAGTTAGCAGAAATAGTGATATAGCTGATGAACTATCGTAGCAAAGGATACAATGGGCAAATTAGTTAATCACTGTTAAATAATGCAGCTACTTCAGCTGTTTAGCTACTTGCCTAACAAAAAAGCGAAGGGACTGCAGCCCAGCCGAAGCAGTAGCACCTGGCTCGCGTGGGTTGCATGAGACGGGGACACATTCAGTAGTCTAATGCCCGTCCAGGCCCGATTGACAACTTAACTATTAATATTCTTAAATAATTTTTGACTCCTGTCGTAGTTTTATCACGGTAGATGTTTGAGGACTTAGATTCGGGGCCATCGCTAAGGACGAAGGACACGAGTTCACCCAGATTCGGCCCCCTCAAGTAGAGGTAAATAGCCTACGTACTGCATGTGTTGTATTGATTGGAGTATCGATTACAAGGTAGCGGAATCACTTGACCTAACACTTGATTAGTTGGTTTCTGCCTAAGGCGCCCCAGGTCTCGCCCTTATATAGGAGATCAAGACCACGGTTTACACAAGTCGTATACCGACTCTTACAACGTGTCCGAGTCTATCTCTTCGTCGTCTTGCCTTCCGGAGGAAGCCGTCTTCGGGCAGCTTACCCACCCGGGTCTTTATGACTTCTTGGCCCGGGCCTCATCTTGGCCCATCTTGGTGAACCGGCGAACGCCAAGGCTTGAGTCTTCAGGCCTGTCCTTGGACTGGCCCATGAGCCGCCAGGTGTGACCTGGCCCTGACTGGGCGGGTCTCACCACGGGGTTATATCCCCAACATTAGGCCCCAGGTTGAGTTGAGCTTTCTCATTTCAATCTTCCGTCTCACTTGGTGGCGAGTCTTGCTCCATCTTCCGTCTCACTTGGCGGCGAGTCTTGCTGAATCTTCCGTCTCACTTGCCGGCGAGTCTTGCTCATTACCACCTAAAAGTAAGACAAAGTAACCCGCCGTGATGTCATGCCAGCGCCATCAAAAAGATTCCCTAATGACAGCAACGGATCTTTCCGCTATTAAACTAATATCCCAAAAATCGAGGCGTCCGTCTTGGTCAATTAATATCTGTCGCCTGGATTCTCACGCCCATTTACACTTTTTGCCTATTTAATAGGACCGCGGAGGGTAGTTTCATTTCCTTCTCAGCTCGCGCCTCTTCTTCTTCCTCCCGACGTCCTCGCTCCAGCATCCTTCCGCTCCGGCGAAGCTTCCACGCCATCGTCGCTCCAGGCCGCTGCATCAACTTGTTCGTACCAGAGCTCTGCCCGCGTCCGTTGCGCCATCTCTGATAAGTTCTTCTCCTCTCCTAGATCCGTAGTTCTCGGTAGGGTTTTCATGGAGTTCTCTGCCGCTAGAACATGAACTTCCCTGCAATGGCAAACAGTATACATACCATCAAACATGACATCGTCCTCTGTTCCATCGCGGTAGACCGTAGGAAGTCGATAATAGCATCACACAAATCTGTAGTTGCTTTGTTCCCTATCTCTCAAAAGGTCACTGGTTCGACTGTTCGTCGCTAGGTCTAGAATAAACCCAATTTTCCTCTATTTTGTAGATCCATAACTGTATAGGTACTCTATGAAACCTGTTTTCCACACTTAGTAAAATTTTGCCTCGTTGTTTTGCAAACTTGACTCGCGGTGAACTTCCGACTCTCATTAAACTTCTCTGGCGACTTAACTTTATAGCACTTAAACTTTTTAACCGCCCTTAGTTTGTCTGTCACCTTCTGACTCGCCGCAAATTGTTACTTTGCACAGTTTTAAGTCGCCACCATGTCTCGCGCATCCAATTCATGCAATTGGGTCGGCTCCGCTATCACAGAGGAGTTCCTGATGGATTTTGTAGACGCGGGTACCTTACCCACCAAAGATGTCATCCATTGGCGGGTTCCAGGTAATGAGCTAAAGCCCGTTCCTCAGGAGGGTGAAGTAGTTGTATTTTCGGATCATCTCGAGGCGGGTTTAGCCCCCCCCCCCCGGCTCAAAATTCTTCCGGGACGTTCTTCACTTCTTCAAACTGCGCCCTCGAGACCTCTCTCCCAATTCCTCTCCAACATGTGGAACTTCCAAATACTCAATGAAGTTTACTTGCAAGAAGAACCGTCCGTTGGTCTGTTTCGTGAGTTTCTTTATGCGAACCGCTAGACGGAGATGAAAGCTGGTCCAAGCTTAGAGCTTGGAGGGATTTCCATTCAGAGGCGACGGGACAACTTTTCCGGCTGTTCAAATGCCGAGTCATCCTAAAGATTGGAATAAGACTTGATTTTACTATAAAGATACATCCCCAGAAGGAGAGCATCCCTTGTCGGGTTATCGTCTGTCCCGGCTCAAGACAACAACTGAGCTTCCTAGCTGGCTGTCAGCCACTGAGCGGGTGAAGCACGCTCCGGCTCACGCAAAAATTAAAGATCTTATGGCCAATGGACTGACGGGCCTGGATTTAATCCGCTCCTGGATTTCTTGGAGGGTCATGCCCCTGAGCCGGCGAGGCCGCCTCATGTGCGACTATACAGGCCAGTCTGATGACCCCCTCTGCTTTAACCAGACAATGCTATTAGAGGATGACATCATGGCTGCCATGAGGAGCCTTGTCCATGAGTCTTCAGGAGCATGCAGTACCATTGGGCTAGCACCTTTCTGTGCCGCAAACCCGGCCCCAGACGTATGGGTGACTCTCGATGTCCTTATCTCTGTATTAGCTATACTGAACAATCTTTTAACCTTTTGCTGGCTTATATTTTCAGTCCAATTCTGGCTTCTGGAAAAAGAAGTACGTTCCTCCTCCAAAGAAGTCAAAGAAGAAGACTGACGACCAGAAGAAGAAAACTACACCCCAAGAACAGCCCCAAGAACAACCGGAATTTGACGACTCAGAGGTAGAACTTGATTCTTTTGGTCGTCTCTTCATGCACCTTATTGACAATAATTATTCACATGACGAAACGGAGACAAGCTACGCCAATGTTCCTGAGGTAACTTACGTTTCATCCGACTCAGAACATGTTGTACCATAGAAGATACGGCGGGTCGTCCGAAAAGTCCCACTTTCTCATCCTCTTGCTTACTTAGACCCCCACTTTCTTTTGAAAAAGCAACAACAAATCTCCCGACGCCAGACCCGGAGCATCGGCTCTAATGATCTCATGGCTGGGTTATCTCCGGCTCAACGGAAATGACCACTTAGGTATCTGTTCAACCTGACTTTGTTTATCAATCTTGTCTTTGTAATTTGACACTATCTTATATTGTCTTAAATGCTTTCAGGAATCACCCCTTCATCTAGCGACTCTACCAGAACTGCTCTGCCGACTCTGAAGATTAACCCAGAGTCTGTGTCCTTTATGCTTATGTTCAAACTTGTGTTATATATAAAGCTCGAACCATGATCTTTTGTGTTTTCCAGGGCCCAAGCAAAACGAAGGAAGACAAACGGGTCTACCCCTAGCCACAAAGCTCGATAGCCGGAGCCTACCAAGACGGATTCTCCCATGCCGCATGTTGATCCCTCGGCGTCTTCCAAAGAGGCGCCTGAAGGAACTCATCATTCTGCTGAGCCGGTGGCCGACGATATGATTCCTGAGAGTCCTCCGAGGGCCAATTCCAAGCCGCCAAGGCCTTCCAAGGCTGTTAACACTTCAAATACTCGAGACGTCCATATTACTAGCACCGGCTTTCATTCTCCCCAACCTTGTGTACTAACAAAGCACACTAAGGCGACTGAAACCTCCAAGAAGTTGGAATTTGAGCTCCCTGCACTAGAGAAGCTAACAGCCGATGAGCTTCACTCTGGTTATCTGAACCGCATGTCTACAAGCCGGGACCTAGAGCTCAAGCTTGTCAACCTGATAAAGAAGAAATATGAGGTATTCTCACTCTCCTTTCCTTATACCCTTATGTAGCCCCCAAGAGCCGGGTTAATATTAGCTAATGGTAAGCCGGGTCTTCAAATCTTGCTAGAAGTAGAAATACTTATCCTGTAGGCCTCAATTACTAGTTTAGAAGTCGTTGCTCAAAGCATCATCCGTATCCCCCAAGGGCCGGCTCAACATTGATAAAGTTGAGTCAGAACTTCATTGTAGATAGTTTGAAGAGACAATTGTAGCCCCCAAGGGCCGGCTCAATTTTGATAAAGTTGAGTCGGAGCTTCATTGTAAATAATTTGAAGAGCCAATTGTAGCCCCCAAGGGCCGCCTCAGTTTTGATAAAGTTGAGTCGGAGCTTCGTTGTAAATCTGGGAGATCAAATAGACATTAACCCCCTAGTGTCAAACATATTGCTTGCAATCTGCTTGAGACTTGCATAATATTGTCTTAATCTTCATCATCTGATAAAATTCCATCCTGGCGACTTATTCTGCATTTTGATATGTCACGGGAAGCTTTAAACAAAGCTGGGTCAGAATTGACCAGTTTAAAGAGCAATCTGGCCGCCGAGCAAGCCACCCGAAGCGAGGCCGGTGAAAAGTGTCGGCTCCTTGCCGAGGAACTGACAAAGATTAACGCTGACTTTGCTGCGTTCAAAGAGTCTCCTGAAACAGAACAAGCTGCCCTGACTCAACGAGCAGACAATGCTGACTAGTGACTCGTGATTGTGTCAGATGAGCTGCAATCCTTGAAGCGCCATATCAAGAAGATGTCAGCCGCCATATTTGGTAAGCATTTAAATACTTTAGCCAAAACTTTTGTATGAATACTTATACTGGCGACTTATGACCAAAAATCCGGCTTATGCAGGTCCAAGGAGCCGTCAACTTGCCTCTGTCAGTTTGCTACCTCTGAAAGCTATCTATACTTTGACAGAGCAGCTATACTGCGGAGCTGTCTACACGATCAAGGCGGTACTTTATAAGGATAACATCCCTCCGACTATGAAGGGGGTTATAGAACTGCTATCCACCCTGCTGAAACAGATCCAAGAGCTTAAGAAATCAGCTGCCCGACAGGGAGCCATCGCAGCCATCAGCCGGACGTTAGCTTTTGCTCCAGAGTTGACTCCCGAAGACATGATGGACAGGTTTCCCTCCAAGAAGGGTGACGACTCAGAGTTTACGGAGGCTGACTATGCACAGTGTGTGAAAGCTTCCAAAGTCCTCGCTTTCGTGTTAGCAAAGGAAGTGAACTTGTCAACATACCAAGCGGCTTATAATGTCGAGCAGAACAGACTACGCGGCCCAACCTTTGAAGCCAAGGACTTGATCCCTGCACGCAGTAAGCACCTCTTTGCTTCTGATCTTGACCCGTCCCCCCTCTTTGAAGAGGGAAACTTTGCGGCTTTAACCAACTGCAATTGGGACATGGACAATATTCAGATCATGGAGGTCAAAGAGCTGCCGGAGGGTAACCCGCCGTCGAACTGACGACTTCGATAACGCCGTGGATAAACCGGCCTTGTGACCCGCCATAGAGCGGTGTAAAGAACTTTGAGTCACCACTTTTGAGCTCTATAGAGAGCGTGTGTAATAGGCTTATAGTAAACTTTATCTTTGCATATACTGTGCTATCGTGCACATATTAACTTGTCCGGTTTAACATATGACATATGCCTTGCGTTGCCGACTCATATTGGATGTTGTGTCGACTCTTGGTGGTTTGAACCGACCTGCAAGAATAGATGTATCTTTACATTGATAGGAGGGCGGCTTAGAATAGCATAACCCAAAGATGTTGTATCTTCCTAACTTGCTTTTTCATAATAACTCATGTGCCAGTTTTGCTGGGCTAACTCGCCACTTAAAACTCCTTAGCAGTACAGGGTCTCTATCGAGATTGGCCGTTAAGTTCTTTGAACCGGCTTAGGGTCTTTGAGCAAGATTAACTAAAAGGAAGTGTGACGTCCCAAAAGAGACACGACAGGGCATGAGTACCTTGATAGCCCAAAAACTACCTATCACCTGACATAAATCCGTCGTTTTAACCTTAAACATTACAGGGTCCTCAAGGATTAACTGTCTAAGAGTACTAACGAGCCACATGGCGGAGAGTTGGTAGTAGATGGGAGAGTTTATCCTTGCTTTCCATAAGCTGGCCCTCACGTGACAATAGCCGCCGTTTTAACCTTAACCAGTACAGGGTCTCTATCGAGATTGGCCGTTAAGTTCTTTGAACCGGCTCAGGGTCTCTAAGCGAGATTAATAGGTAAGAGTTCGGCAGGTCACCTAGCGGAGCAACATCAGTCTCACGGGCAGGTTTAACCCTGTTTGGCTTGAGAGCCGATCAAGAGGGTGTGTAAGCTAAACCCGATGGGTTGGAAGCCCCCAAATGACCTTTGTTAACGGAGTCAACTGTTTAGCTTAAGAGCCGACCGATAGGGTGTGATAAGCTACACCCGGTGGGTGGGAAGCCCGCTGGACGATCATTTCGACGGAGTCAACTATTTTGGCTTGAGAGCCGACCGATAGGGTGTGATAAGCTACACCCGGTGGGTGGGAAGCCCCCTGGACGATCATATTTTCACTTTTTGCATAGATTGAGATGTGTGAAACAACAGAGACCCCGGCTTGTAGGGATGCCTACTTTACTCATATAAATATATGATATGTACAATGATGGTGTACAATGTTAAGTCTTGACAACTTAAGTATAGTAAGGCTGTAGATGCGCTATGTTCCACGGCCGGCGGGTCTCCTGCCCCAAGGTATATGAGTCGTCTCGGATTTCAATGAGGTAATATGACCCGTTATTGAGATTTCTGCTGACCACAATAGGTCCTTCCCATGGAGGGGATAACTTGTGTGTATCTGTCTGATCTTGAATCAACCGCAGCACTAAGTCACCTTCTTGAAACGTCCGTGTCTTGACCCTGCGGCTATTATAGTGGCATAGGTCTTGTTGATAAATTGCCGAACGAGCCGCCACCAGATCATGTTCCTCCTCTAGGGCATCCAAAGAGTCTTGACGCACCGTTTCATTGTCCGCCTCAACGTAAGCCACCACTCGTGGTGAGTCATGATGGATGTCACTTGGTAACAAGGCCTCTGCACCATAAACCATGAAGAAAGGTGTATAACCCGTTGATCTGTTGGGAGTGGTTCTGATGCTCCATAAGACGGACGATAATTCCTCCACCCAATAACCCGACGTTCGCTGGAAAGGAACCATGAGCCGAGGCTTGATACCTCTCAAGATTTCTTGGTTAGCGTGCTCCACCTGACCATTTGACTATGGATGAGCAACCGCAGAAACATCAAGCCGGATGTGCTCATTGTCACAGAATGCTCGCATAACCCCCTTGGATAGATTCGTACCATTATCGGTGATGATATTGTGAGGGTAACCAAAACGGTAGATCAGCGTTTTGATGAACTGAACCACCATAGCCGCGTCACACTTGCTCACCGGCTCAGCTTCTACCCACTTGTTAAACTTGTCAACCGCCACCAGGAGGTGGGTCTTATTGTCCTTGGACCTCTTGAAAGGCCCGACCATGTCAAGCACCCAGACTGCAAATGGCCAAGTAATTGGAATCGTACGCAACTCTTGAGCCGGAATATGAGCACGCCGTCCAAAATTTTGGCAACCATCACACTGACGGACCAGATCTTTTGCATCCTTATGAGTCGTCAGCCAGAAAACACCATGTCTAAAGGCCCTGGCCACCAGAGATTTTGAGCCAGCGTGATGACCACAATCGCCAGCATGATTTTCATTCAGGATTTCCTTGCCCTCTTCAGGTGAGACACAACGTTGAAACACACCGGTGACGCTACACTTACGTAACTCGCCATTGACTATTGTCATAGACTTAGACCGCTTGGTGATCTGTCTGGCCAGATTTTCATCATTAGGTAACTCACCGCGAGTCAAGTATGCCAAATATGGCACGATCCAGTCAGGAATAGCATGTAGAGCCGCCACCAGCTGTCCCTCCGGGTCAGGAATAGTCAAGTCCTCGTGTGAAGGTAATTTAACCGACGGGTGATGTAGCACATCCAAGAAAACATTAGGCGGCATCGGCTTTCGTTGAGAACCCAGCCTTGACAGACCATCAACCTCCTCGTTCTTGCGATGATCGATATGATCCACCTGATAACCCTTGAAGTGACCAGCAATGACATCAACCGCCTGGCAGTAAGCCGCTATCCGCGGGTCCTTGGAGTCCCATGTTCCTGACACCCACTGGGCTACCAGATCTGAGTCGCCAAAGCATATAACTCGGCTCAGATTCATCTCTTTAGCCAACCGGAGGCCTTGAAGCAGGGCTTCGTACTCAGCTGCATAGTTAGTACAAGGAAACATCAACCTTAGCACATAACAGAACTTATCACCTTTGGGAGATGTTAAGACAACTCTTGCCCCTGATCCTTCCAGATGCCTGGATCCATCAAAGTGAATCGTCCAGTATGTGTTGTCCGGCTTTTCCTCAGGCGTCTGACTCTCAGTCCAGTCATTTATGAAATCCACTAAAGCTTGAGACTTGACCGTCGTGCGAGGTACGCATTTCAAATTGAGAGGTCTAAGCTCTAGTGCCCACTTAGCGATCCTACCAGTGGCTTCTTTGTTTTGAATTATGTCTCCCAAAGGGGCAGAGCTAACCACTGTGATCTGGTGGCCCGGGAAATAATGCTTTAGCTTGCGATTGGAAATGAACACTCCATACACTAGCTTCTGCCAACGTGGATACCTCTGCTTGGACTTTGTCAGGACCTCACTGATATAGTAAACCGGCCTTTGAACCGGATATTCCTTCCCCGCCTCCGTACGCTCGACGACGATTGCAGCGCTGACAACCCTGTTATTAGCCGCCACGTATAAGAGCAGGGTTCCTTCTCAACCGGAGTGGCTAAAACCGGCAGCTCAGTGAGTTGTCTCTTGAGCACCTCAAATGCTTCACCCGCCTCCTTACTCCAGGAAAAATTGTCCGTATTTTTTATCATCTGGTATAAAGGGATGGCCTTCTCACCAAGGCGGCTAATAAACCGGCTTAATGTAGCAATTCGACCCGCCAAACGCTGAACATCGTTGATGCATGCTGGCTCAGACAGGGAGGTGATATCTGGGTTAGCTTCAATGCCACGCTTAGAGACTAGAAATCCCAAGAGCTTGCCAGCTGGAACGCCAAAGACACACTTAGCCGGGTAAAGTATCATCTTGTAGACTTGTAAGTTATCAAAGTCTCCTTCAGGTCATCTAGCAGAGTCTCCTTATTCCTTGATTTGATCACAATATCACACACGTGTGCATGAACATTACGCCCAATCTGGCTGTGAAGACAGTTCTGGACACAACGCTGATAAGTCGCCTGGGCACTCTTGAGCCCAAAAGGCATAGACACGTAGCAGAAGGCACCAAAAGTGTGATAAAAGTCGTCTTCTCTTGGTCCTTGACTGCCATCTTGATCTGATGATAACTAGACTAAGCATCCAGGAAGCATAAACTCTCACAACCCACCGTCGCATCAATGATCTGGTCAATGCAAGGGAGAGCAAACGGGTCAGCCGAACACGCCTTGTTAAGATCTGTGTAATCCACACACATGTGCCACGTGCCATTCTTCTTAAGTACCAGCACCGGGTTAGCACGCCACTCCAGGTGAAAGACCTCGACGATGAAACCCGCCACCAAGAGGAAGGCTATCTCTTCCCCAATGGCCTTGCGTCTCTCCTCGTTGAACCGCCGTAGAAACTGCTTGACTGGTTTAAACCTAGGATCCACATTAAGGTAGTGCTCAGCAAACTCTCTCAGAACACCCGACATGTCAGAAGGTTTCCATGCAAAGATGTCCCGTTTCTCATGGATGAATTCGATGAGCGCGCTTTCCTATTTGGGATCCATGTTGGCCCCAATAGTGAACTGTTGAGATGAGTCACCCGGAGTGAAATCCACCAATCTTGTATCGTCCACCGAAAATTTGAGGGGCGGCTCAACCTCTATGGTAGGATTTTTCAGCGGAGTCATGTCCTCTGGGTCAACATTTTCCTTGTAAAATTTGAGCTCCGCCTCAGTACAACTGGACTCTGCATAAGCTGCGTCCCCTTCCTCGCACTCAATAGCTGTCTTCCAATCGCCATGGACAGTAATCGTCCCATTCAATCCGAGCATCTTGAGTTGCAAGTAGACATAGCAAGGCCTAGCCATGAACTTGGCATAAGCCGGCTGCCGGAACAAAGCGTGATAGGGGCTCTTGATTTTTACCACCTCAAAGCACAAGGTCTCCACCCTATAGTTGTATTCGTCACCAAAGGCGACTTCCAGAGAGATCTTACCCACTGGGTAAGCCGACTTGCCAGGCACTACACCATGAAAAACTGTCGAGGAAGGTCTAAGATCCTTATCAAGCAACTTCATCCATCGAAAAGTGTCGTAGTACCGTATATTGATACTACTGCCACCATCCATAAGCACCTTAGTGAACACATATCCTCCCACTTGTGGCGCAACCACCACAGCCAGCCGCCCCGGCTCATCAACGCTCGGCGGGTGATCTTCCTGGCTCCAGGTTATGTCATTCAGACCACTTCAAATATAGTGGTAGAGCCGGCGTGACCGTGTTAACCCCCCATTTGCGCAATTTCTGATCTCGCTTGTCCAGGCTGGTAGTGAAAACATGATACTGACCCGAGCTGAGCTGCTTCGGATTACTCTGATACCCAGACTAGTTATTCTGTTGTTGATTGTTGCCACCGGAATGCTGATGATGTCCTCCGTGGTTGCCTGTCCCGAGACGCCGGGTGGGCCACCATCGTTGTGGTGCTGCCGTAAGCTGTAGTCCTTGGACTTTTGCATAACATGGCAATTACCCCATGTGTGACCCGCCGGTCTATCGGGCCGGCTGTGCTCCGGACAAGGCTTATTGAGCATCTCTTCCAAATTGAAAGGAGTCTTGTTTTTATTAAAAGGTGTTCTGAACTTCCCGTTGCCCTTGGCACGGTTGTTGCATGTGCTGGCGTTGGCTACCAATTCTGACCCGCCATACGGGTTCTTCCTCTTGCCTTGGTTACCATTGCCTGCCACACTCTTGCCATGGTTATTCTTTTTAATCTGACCAGGCTTCTCTTCATCAGAACCCGGATCCATTGCGTTATCAGAAGCGACATACTTTGTGAGACCCACCATGAGCTCCCCCATGTCTTGACACGTGCGTTTGAGCCGGCCGAGCTTCTGCTTAAGAGGAACAAAGTGACAATTCTTTTCCAGGATAAACACCACTTGAGCCGCCATAATATGTTCAGACGAGTGGATGATGGTCGATACCCACCGTACCCAATGATGAGCCGACTCATTCTCCTGTTGAACACAGTGATCCAGATCCACAATCGTCATAGGCTGCTTGCAAGTTCCTTGAATTTTTTTGATGAACCTTGCCTTCAGCTCAGCCCATGAGTTGATGGTATTGGGTGGCAAACCCTTCAACCATGTGCGAGCCGGACCTTCCAGCATCATGATAAAGTATTTGGCACAAACCGTGTCATTAACATCCAACATCTCCATAGCCAGCTCGTAACATTCAATCCAGTCCTCTGGGGCAGGTCTGCAGTGTAGTTTGGAACCTTACGAGGGCCTTTGAAATCCTTCGGCAGATGCTCGTTCCGCAAAGCCGACACCAATCATGGGACTCCCACGGCCCTGGTGGTCACTCCCGCTCCAACTGAGATGGAAGGCGCGGGCTCTTGATGAGCCGCCGCTGCCAGAGTCGCTGCCTCTTGTTGTACTCTTGCCTGGTCTATGAGTGCTTGTGCATCCAGAGCCGTCTGATCATCTCGCAGTGGCCCCCAGTGCCAATCATTGCTAGAACTCGCCGGCGACTCGTAGCACCGGCTAAAGCTGCGGCTAGGGAGGGTGTTGAATGCATGCGGCTCCGGCTGTAAGTATATTTCTCTTGCTGGGCCATCTCCGTTTGAAGGTATCCAAGGGCGTTCTGCACCTCCTCTGCAGAGGGTGCCTCGTCAGGAATCGGAATTGTTTCAAGCCGGGTTGTTGCCGCCACAATGTTCTTCGCCGGGCTTGAATAGTGACCCGCCTGCATTGGGAAAGCCATTGGTGAGGTCTGGTTCCGTCGAGGCGGGTTAAGATGCTGCCGAGCCGCTGGACGACTTCCAGGTGCATCTGTTGTACCTCCTGTTCCTGGCGTGTTAAAAAGGTTTCTAGCCTCATACTGTTCTGGTAGGCGGGACTGATGCCTCATCTGCCGTACCGTGGCTGCCAATCGCTGCTCCAGCTCAAGGCGGAAGGCTTCTAACTTAAGGCGCTCTGCCTTCGCATCCTTCTGAGCCTTTAACGCGCCGACTCTCTATTGGGCCTCAGCCATCTGATCCTTCAGCCTTGTGATTTCCAAATTCCGGGCGGCTTGATTCTCAGACATGACTTCGGTTTCCATCAAGGCGGCGAGCTCGTTCATCAGATCGAGAAGAACCTGGGCCGGTGGCGGGTCAGCCCCCGTGTCGGCCGCCCTAGTGGCTATACTGCTTGTACCTGGTGCTGACGCCGCCATGAACACGGCCGCGTGAGTCGGCAACCCATGAACGTCCGGCTCTGAATGCTCTGACTCGGGGTAAAGCTCCTCGTAGCCCCCAAGCCTGCCATCATGAAGCTGGTAGATTGATTTCGCCTCACCGATCGAAGATCCATCCTCCGAACAAACGAGAGTCTCCTGTAGCTCAAAGGCCTCAAGATCCATACCTTGAGTAAAGCCAACAAAGACATGCTTCCTGCCCGGATCAGTACGGGCGGGTCGCACGTGTTGGGCAGGTTGCGCGCGCCGAGCCGGCTCTACGATGTCAGTGCAGATGTCCGGCCCGGGTGTAGATCCGCCGATCTTGCCGATGAAAATGTGGATTCCACTAAAGGGAACCCGAAAACTGTACTCAACAGAGTCGGCCTCGGGGCCCTAGCTGGCGTCGTTGATGTAGAGCCGGCCACGACGACTCTTGTTCAACCTTCCGACCACGTATCCCTCGAACCCTGGTAGAGAGCCCTTTGAGAACTCAACACCACCGAGCACTAGACCCACGGTGGGTGCCAACTGTTGTGGTTTTATCATGGCAGATGTCCGAGGACTTAGATTCGAGGCCATCGCTAAGGTGATGGACTCAGAGGGGTTGGTTGGGATGAAGGACACGAGTTTACCTAGGCTCGTCCCCTCAAGTAGAGGTAATAGCCTACGTCCTGCTTGTGTTGTACTGATTGGAGTATCGATTACAAGGTAGCAGAATCGCTTGACCTAGCACTCAATTAGTTGGTTTCTGCCTAAGTCGCCCCGGGTCTCGCCATTATATAGGAGGTCAAGACCACGGGTTACACAAGTCATATACCGACTCTTACAATGTGTCTGAGTCTATCTCTTCGTTGTCTTGCCTTCTGGAGCAAGCCGTCTCTGGGTGGCTTACCCGCCCGGGTCTTTATGACTTCTTTGCCTGGGCCTCATCTTGGCCCATCTTGGTGAACCGGCGAACGCCAAGGCTTGAGTCTCCAGGCCCATCCATGGACTGGCCCATGAGCCGCCAGGTGTGACCCGGCCCCAACTAGGCGGGTCTCAACACGGGGTTATATCCCCAACATCTCCCCTTGTGTCGAATCTATAAATTTTGGTTGAATACTCTACCCTCGAAAACGGTTGCGATCCCCTATACTTGTGGGTTATCAAGACCTTTTTCTAGCGCCGTTGTCGGGGAGCATAGCTATATTTGTTGAGTCACTTGGGATTTATATCAATTGATCACTACGAATAATCTGAAGCATACTAAAACCAAGATTTTTTCCTCTAAGACGAGGGGACATAAGGAACTAGCATCACACTATGCACTTTATTCACCTTCTGTTGTGAGTAAACTTGCAACACAACCACATGCTATTAATCCTGATTTTGATGATGCTACTTCTGCTATGAATGATGCTTATGATAATGCTAGTACCTTGCTAGATGAAATTGTGCCATTAGGTGAATTTCTTGATGAACAAATTGGTAGAGCTAAAGGGAATGAAATCATTGAAACTGATGAATCTACTAAAACTGATGAGATCTTTGAAACTGATGATTATGAAACACCTAATAGGCCTAGCTCTCCTAGATTTGAAATTCCTAAGATACCTAAAGGTTATGCTTTAGATGGAGAAATAGCTAGAGAGATTCTTTCTTGTAAGGCAAGAAATGATGTTAAGAAACTACTATTCAAGTATAAGGAAAAGACTCTGAATGCTAAAATGAAATGTGTTCCTAAGTTTGCTACTTCACCTATCTTTGTTACCGATAAGGATTATGAATTATCTGTCGACCCAAAGTTAATTACTTTGGTTGAATCTGATCCTTTTCATGGCTATGAAACTTAAACTATGGTAGCACACCTTACTAAGCTGAATGATATAGCCACCCTATTTGCTCATGATGAAAAGATTTGCTACTATTATATTCTCAAATTATTTCTGTTCTCATTAAAGGGTAATGCTAAGATATGGTACAAAACTCTTACTCCTGGTTGTGTGCGTAGTTCCCATGATATGATTTACTACTTCTCTGAAAAATATTTTCCTCCTCATAAGAAACAAGCTGCCATACATGAAATATTTAACTTTGTGCAAATTGAAGAAGAGTGTCTCCCACAAGCTTGGGGGAGGCTTCTCCAATTTCTTAATGCTTTGCCTGATCATGCTCTTAAGAAACATGAAATACTTGATATCTTCTATAATGGATTAACCAATGCTTCTAGGGACTTCCTAGATAGTTGTGTTGGTTGTGTCTCAAGGGAACGAACTGTTGAACAGGCTGAGTAACTATTGAATAATATATTGAAGAACTGTGATGATTGGACTCTTCATGAACCACCTATTGAACCCATTCCAAAGAAGTGGGGTATCTTATTTCACAGTCTTGAAGATATGCAAGAGGCAAAGAAATGTATGAAGGAAAAAGGTATTAAAGTTGAGGATGTTAAGAATTTACCACCTATTGAAGAAATACATGGGCTCAATACACTACCACCTCCATAGGTGGTAGAGGTAAATTCTTTATTAAAGTTGGATGAAAGTGACATCCCTTACAATAAACATCCTAGTCAATGCTTATATGCGTGTGATAACTACATTAGGAGGCAAGATCACTTCAATTCAAATGTTGTGAAACACTTGAAATATAATTCTCATATGATTGCTCGCTTGAGTGACTTCCTATTTAGAATCAGTAATGATGTTAGTGGGGTAGGAAAACATGCCTCTATGGTTCAAACTTAATTAGAACAAGTTGCTAAATCTCCAAGAGAATTGCTTGATGAAATGAATAATAATATGAATGATCATGTTGTTAGAGTAGTAACTAGAGGACATAGAATGACCCAAGAACCTCTATATCCTGAGGGTCATCCTAAAAGAATTGAACAAGAATCTCAAGGAATTAATGCTGATACACCTAGTCCTTCTAATAAGAAAAGGAAAAAAGAAATATGATAGGACTCTGCATGCTCCTAGTGAACCTGAGATAGAAAGACCTCCTGATGATACTAGTGATGTTTCTATTTCTCATGCCGAAACTCAATCTGGTAATGAACATCCACCTAGTGATAATGATAATGATAGTGATGTTCATGAGGATACTCAACCTAGTAATGATAAAGAACCAGATAATGATGTAGAAATAGAACATGCTGTTGATCTTGATAACCCACAACCCATAAATAAACATTATGATAAAAAAGACTTTCTGGCTAGAAAACATGGTAAAGAAAGAGAGCCATGGGTTCAAAAACCCTCCTTTCCCACCTAAACCATCTAAGGAAAAGGATGATGAAGAATTTGAACGCTTTGCTGAAATAATTAGGCAAGTCTTTTTGCGTACCCGTTTAACGGATATTTTAAAGATGCCTCCTTATGCTTGCTAATTATTATTTTTAAGGATAGAGTACCTAAGAAACTTGGAGATCCTATAATACCAAATATACCATGCTTCATTAAAAGCAATTATGTCAAAACTGCTTTGTGTGATTTAGGACCTGGTGTTAGTGTTATGCCTTTCTCTTTATATAAAAGACTTGATTTGAATAAACTCACACGTGCTGAAATATCATTGCAAATGGATGACAAATCAACTGCCATACCTATCGGTATTTGTGAGGATGTGCCCGTTGTTGTTGCAAATTTTACTATCTTAACGGACTTTGTTATTCTTGAGATGCCCAAGGACGACAACAGGTCGATTATCCTTGGTAGACCCTTTTTGAATACTACAGGGGCTGTTATTGATTGCAATAAAAGCAAGGTCATATTTCATATCAATGGTAATGAGAATATGGTGCACTTTGCTAAGAAGCAATTCCAAGTACATGGTCTGAATGTTATTGAAAATCCTCCGACACTCATTATTGGAAGCTTTCAATTACCTCTACCTACTGTCAAAAGGAGATATGATATCATTATGGTTGGGGATATACCTATCCCTGTTGAGGTAACCTAGTGTTTTATGAAAGTTCTTCGGTTTCATGCTAATTAGAAGTGGTTGTTAATAAGACTTGATCAACCTTATTAATGAATCATTTTTGAGAGGTATGAAGTTAATGAATTTAGTAGACACAACTCTTTGTATCCATCTTTATTTTTATTTTTTTCTTAGTTAAATAAAATAAAATGCCATGTTTATCTAGTTTTCTATTTGTCCCATGCAATAAAAATGACCAAAAAATAAAAGTTCTTAGAATGCGTTGAAAATTTAACATGTTTTTTCTATTTATTTATGATCTTTTGGGACAAATAATACCAGGGGGAGTGCACCAAGTTGCCACGCTGCACCAGGGCGCGCCAGGCCCCCTAGCATGGCCTGGTAGAAGGTGGCCCCCTGGTGGGTCCCATCATTTATCTCTTTAGCCCATGTCATCTCCTACCTCCTGAAAAACCATTGCTCTCTCCCTCGTGTTCTTGCTCAAGAACCTGTGGATTTCGATCTCTTTGCTCAAAGCTCTATTTCCGAAACTGTTTTAGGGGATTGCTTCTCGGTATGTAACTCCCCCATTGCTCCAATTAGTTTTTGATTTAGTGGTTTATTTCCAGAGTAATTAGCTACTCTTGGTGCTATTGTAGATGAGTTTGCATGTTGAATTCTTAGAGTTCTAAGTAGTTTGAATGCTTTATATGGCCTCTATGCATCCCTATGAGTAGTTGCTATCAAACTTATATAGTTTTGTTAACACATTTTTGTGGACTAATTTTTTTTATAATTTTATTTGTAGAAAATAAGATGAATTTCTTTAGGATGTACTCCTCCAAGAAGAAGGTATTTATTGGGGATTCGTCTCATAGTGACCTACACATTCCAAGGAAGGAAGAAGTGCGGTCGTGCGAGTGGCCACATATTCCCTTTATGGAGGATGCCAGTTTCTATCAAGAATTTTCTCAATTTATTGACAATGCTGGGCTAACCAACTTCCTCGCAGATAAGTGTGACCAGTATCACATCCTCACAAATTCCTTTGTGTAAAGTTTTAATTTCCTAAATAGGAACAACCCTCCTGAGGTGCAGTTTAATTTATATGCTGAAAACTATAAAATACAATTCATCGACTTTTGTGACATATGCTTGATTCCTTCTCATGGGGAATTAAGAGAACCTAGGCCAGTAGAATTAGACGAGTTTCTCCTCACTTTAACAGTGGGTGATGATAGAGGCGCGTCGGAAACCACTGCCCCTAGCTTGTTGTTTCCTTCCATGCACTACTTTGCTATATTCATTTCTAAGTGTTTAACTGCTAAGGAAAAGGTTGGTGCACTCAGTGCTCTAGACCTTGCTATTTTGTGATGTGCATTATATAATGATCACACTTTTAGCCTAGGAGTTATTGTTGCATGGTGACTACAACTTAACAAGAGTAAGTGCAAGATACATGGTGGCATTTACACTACTCGCTCGACGAGTCATTTAGGGGATCAAATACGCCCTCATGATTATGTTTTGCCCAAGGTTTATATAGACTACACGTCGTTGAGGGATCATCACTTTCTTGATGAGGCTGACCAATTTCATAATATTCACTATAATCTGGTATTTAGCATCATAACTCATGATGTTATCTCCTTGCCTGCATTTGCTTTCTTTGATTCTGTTGTCAGGAACGGATATAGAATTATACCAGATGATATCATCGCCTATTGGCACAACCAAGTTGCGGCAGAGGAGGAACTCCAGGATTGGGATGCTCAGGTACCTCTTCCACCACAATTCAACATGGGACCGGGCAACTACTATGGATGCTGATTACCAAGCTTGGCCAAAATCCTAAGCTTGGGGAGTACGTATTCCCACCGACATTACATTCATGTTCACAGATGTCATTTCTTTTGTCGGTGTCCACACTCTTTCATTGTATCGTTGATACGTCTCCAACGTATCTATAATTTTTGATGATGGCATGCTATTATATTATCTGTTTTGGATGTTTTATATGCATTAATATGCTATTTTATACTATTTTTGGGACTAACCTATTAATCTAGAGCCAAGTGTCAGTTTCTGTTTTTCCTTGTTTTTGAGTTTTGCAGATATGGAATATTAAACAGATTCCAAATGGAATAAAACCTTCAGAAGGAATTTTTCTGGAAGGAAACAAGTTATCCAAGTTTGGAGTGCACGTCAGCGAAGGTGCCAGGGCACCCCAAGCCTCCTAGGCGTGGGCCCCCCTGGCAGCGCCTAGCAGGCTTGTCACCTCCTAGAAGCTCTCGTAACCCTACTCTCTGGCCTATTAATACCCAAATATTCCCCCAACATGAAAAAGAGCCATGCAAGTACTTTTCCGCCGTCGGAAGCCTCCGTTCCCGAGAGATCCAATCTTGGGGCCTTTTCCGGTAATCTGCCGGAGGGGTTTTTGATCACGGAGGGCATCTACATCAACTCCATTACCCCTCCGATGATGCATGCGTAGTCCACCACAGACCTATGGGTCCATATCTAGTAGCTAGATGGCTTCTTCTCTCTCTTTGATCTTCAATACCATGTTCTTCATGATCTTCATGGAGATCTATCCAATGTAATCCTCTTTTGTGGTGTGTTTGTCAATATCCGATGAATTATGAGTTTATGTTCAGATTATCCATGAATCTTATCTGAATCCTCTGATTTCTTATATGCATGATTTCATATCCTTGCAAGTCTCTTCGAGTTATTGGTTTGGTTTGGCCAACTAGATTGGTAATTCTTGCAATGGGACAAGTGCTTGGTTTTGGGTTCAATCTTGCGGTGTCCTCACCTAGTGACAAAGTAGGGGTAGCAAGGCACGTGTTGTATTGTTGCCATCAAGGGTAATAAGATTGGGGTTTGATCACATTGCTTGAGTTTATCCCTCTACATCATGTCATCTTTCTTAATGTGTTACTCTATTCTTCATGAACTTAATACTCTAGATGCAGGCAAGAGTCGGTCGATGTGTGGAGTAATAGTAGTAGATGCAGAATCATTTCGGTCTACATGTCACGGACGTGATGCCTATATGCATGATCATTCCCTTGGATAACTACATGATTATTCGCTTTTCTATCAATTGCTTGATAGTAATATGTTTACCCACCATGATATTTGCCTTCAAGAGAGAAGCCTCTAGTGAAACCTATGGCCACGGAGTCTATTTTCCATCATATATTTTCAGATCTATACTTGCTGCAGTTTATTTACCTTTTACTTTCCCCACTCATTACATCTATCTCTATCGGATCTAATCCTTCAAATAACTGTGAAGGGATTGACAACCCCTTTATAGCGTTGGGTGCAAGAGTTTTATTATTTGTGTAGGTGCATCCACTGGTGACTTGCTTGTTCCTCCTATTGGATTGATACTGGTTCTCCAAAATTGGGGGAAATACTTATCTACTTTGCTGCATCACCCTTTCCTCTTCAAGGGAAAACCAACGCATGCTCAAGAGGTGGAAAGAAGGATTTCTGGCGCCGTTGCCAGGGAGGATACACATCAAGCCTACCAAGTACCCATCACAAGCTCATCTCTTGCATTTATGTTATTTGCCATTTGCCTCTCGTATTCCTCTCCCCCACTTCTAAAACGATTTTCAGAAAATACAAAAAAGATTTGCCTTTTTATTCGCCCTTCTTTCATTTGCCTTTCGTTTGCTTGTGTGCTTGATTGCTTGCTTTGTCAAGATGTCTGAGAATACCAAGTTGTGTGACTTTTCCAATACTAATAATAATGATTTTATTAGTACACCTATTGCTCCCGTGACTAGTGTGGAATCTTATGAAATCAATACTGCTTTGCTAAATCTTGTTATGAAAGAACATTTTTCTCGCCTTCCTAGTGAAGATGCCACATCCCATCTAAATACTTCGATTGAATTGTGTGATATGAAAAAGAAGAAATATATGGATAATGATATCGTTAAATTTAAGCTATTTCCGTTCTCGCTACGAGATCGTGCTAAAACTTGGTTTTCATCTTTGCCTAAAAATAGTATTGATTCTTGGAATAAGTGTAAATATGCTTTTATTTCCAAGTACTTTCCGCCCTCTAAGGCCATCTCCTTTAGAAATGATATAATGAATTTTAAGCAACTTGATCATGAGCATGCTGCAAAATCTTGGGAGCGGATGAAATTAATGATCAGGAATTGTCCCGCACATGGTTTGAGTTTATGGATGATTATACAAATTTTCTATGCGGGACTGAATTTTGCATCTAGAAATATTTTAGATTCTGCCGCGGGTGGTACTTTTATGGAAATCACGTGAAGAGAAGCTACTAAATTCCTAGATAATATCATGACAAACTACTCTCATTGGCATACCGAAAGATCTCCTACTAGTAAAAAGGTGCATGCTATTGAAGAAATAAATACTTTGAGTGAAAAGATGGATGAATTGATGAAATAGTTTGCTAGTAAGAGAGCTCCTATTGATCCTAATGATATGCCTTTGTCTTCTTTGATTGGAAATAATAATGAATCTATGGATGTGAATTTTGTTGGTAGGAACAATTTTGGTAACAATGCGTATAGAGGTAATTTCAACCCTAGGCCGTTCCCTAGTAATTCCTCTAATAAGTATGGTAATTCCTACAACAATTCCAATGGAAATTATAATAAGATTCCGTATGATCTTGAGAATATTTTTAAAGATTTTATTGGTTCGCAAAAAGTTTTAATGCTACTATTGAAGAAAAAGTGCTTAAGATTGATGATTTGGCTAGGAACGTTGATAGAATTTCTCTTGAGATTGATTCTTTGAAAGCTAGATCTACTCCACCCAAGCATTATATTAATGAGTCTTTAAAATCTATGAGAATTTCTATTGATGAAAGTAGGGAAAGAACCACTAGAATTCATGCTAAGCGTGAATGGCTTGAAAAGGTGTTTTCTCGCGATAATAATGATGAAGATCTTAAAGTGAATTATGTGACTCCTATTGAATATTTGTTTTCCAACATAAATATTTATAATTATGGGACTGTAGATAAGTCAACTTTATTTACAAGGCATCCCAATGATTTGGAGTCTACAGATCTTAATGCTAAGATTGATAAAAGGGGGATAGAAGAGGTCAAAACTTTAAATAATAATGAACCCACTCTTTTGGATTTCAAGGACTTTAATTATAATAGACGCTCTTTGATTGATTTAGTTCCTTGCTTCAATCCATGTTGAATTCTCCTCATGCTTATAGTCAAAATAAGGCTTTTACTAAACATATAGTTGATTCTGTGATGAAATCTTTTGAAGAAAAACTTGAGTTAGAGGTTTCCATTCCTAGAAAGCTTCATGATGAGTGGGAACGTACTATTAATATTAAAATCAAAGATAATGAGTGCCATGATTTGTGTGATTTGGGTGCTAGTGTTTCCACAATTCCGAAAACTTTATGTGATGTGCTAGGTTATCATGATCTTGATGATTGCTCTCTAAATTTGCATCTTGCGGATTCCACTATTAAGAAACCTATGGGAAGGATTAATGATGTTCTTACTGTTCCAAATAGGAATTATGTGCCTGTAGATTTCATTGTTCCTTATATATATTGCAATCCTATATGTCATATTATTCTTAGGCCCCATTCGGCATATGGGTGAAGAAACTAGAGGAACATGAAAATGTGCAGGAATAGAGTTTGTTGTATAGTGTAATCCCGCAGTTTGCAAAAGAGAGGAATAGGAGAAGGGGATGTGTTCAGTTCAAAGGAAATCATAGAAGATGAGTCATATTACTAATGCAGTAGTATTGGAGTATTTATTATGCCACTGAGCTGTCTAGTCACTACATGCTGGTTTGTCTACTATCGCACTCATCTAAAAACATGTTTTTTATTCGTCTTGTACTGTGTTGCCTCGGGCCTCCGCCCAAAAAAGAGGCTAAATTAGATTTTTGCATTCCTATGAAATAGGCACTGTTGACACACCTTTCCGCCAGAATACTGTAGCTGATTCCTTTGATCTGAACACCTCCGAAGGAAGTAAAAACTATAAAATGAACATTCCTCTGGAAAGCTAAGAAATTTTGTGAAGCGAACACACCCTTAGTAGACCTTTCCTTAGAACTATTGGTGCAATTATTGACATGAAAGAAGGAAACATTAGATTCAAATTTCCATTAAGGAAAGGCATGGAAGACTTTCCTAGAAAGAAAATAAGATTACCTTATGAATCTATTATGAGAGCTACTTTTGTATTGCATACCAAAGATGACAACCCTAGATCTATTGCATTTTGCCTAGATAGGGGCGTAAAACAATAGCGCTTGTTGGGAGGCAACCCAATTTCATTTTTGTGTTCTGTTTTTTCTTATGTTTTTGAGTATTTAACACATTATTACTTCTGTATTAATTGTGTTTTTGTGTTTTCTTAGTGTTTGAGCCAAGTAAAACCTTTGGGGTGATCTATGGTAGTTGTTGATTTGATCTTGCTGAAAAACAGAAAGTTTTGCGCTCAGTCCAGGAATTTTCTAATTTTTTCAGAGCGTTGAAATGATCTGAAAGTTTTACACAAGGTTTATATATAAATTTCCTAGGTTGTCCTAAGTTTTCAGAATTGTGTGAGTCACATAATTATACGATGTTTCCAGATTTCTACAGACTGTTCTATTTTTGACACATTATGTTTTCTTTGTGTTGATTGCTTATTTTGATGTATCTATGGGTTGTATCGGGGGTATGAACCATGGAGAAGTTAGAATACTATAGGTATTACACAAATATAAATAAATAATGAGTTCACAACAGTACCTAAGTGGTTATTTATTTTTCTTATACTAACGGATCTCATGAGTTTTATGTTGAGTTTTGTGTTGTGAAGGTTTCATGTTTTGGGTAAAGATTGGATGGACTATGGAATAAGGAGTGTCAAAAGCGTAAGCTTGGGGATGCCCAAGGCACCCAAAATCATATTCAAGGATGCCAAAGTGCCTAAGCTTGGGTATTCCCCGGAAGGCTCCTGCTCTTTCGTCTTCAATCCATCGGTAAATTTACTTGAGGCTATATTTTTATTCACCACATGATATGTGTTTTGCTTGGAGCATCTTGTATAATATGAGTCTTCTCTTGTTAGTTTGGCCCAATCATCCTTGCTGCACACTGAGAGAGACACGTTGAATCATGTATTTATTAGAATACTCTTTGTGCTTCACTTATATCTTTTGAGTTGGGCAATTTTGCTCTATATGCTTCACTTATATCTTTTAGAGCACGGTGGTGTTTTTGTTTTATCGAAATACTTGAACTCTCGTACCTCACTTATATTATTTTGAGAGTTCCTAAAAACAGCATGGTAATTGGTCTAGGTTATGAATTTAGTCCTAATAGGACAGGCATCCAAAAGGGATATAATAAAAACTTCCATATTAAGTGCATTTAGTATTTTTGAGAAGTTTGATTCCTTGCATAAAGTTTTGAGATACAAAGATGGTAAAGTTAAGAGACATGTTAGGAAGTAAATTTTGATTTGGTAAAAATACTTTTCTAAAGGTTTGTGATTCCCGTAGCATGCACATATGGTGAACCGCTATGTAAGGAAGTTGGAGCATGACTTGTTTATAGTCGACCTTTGTGTGAGGGTCGGGGGCGTGCAATGGTTAACTCCTACCAACCTCCCCTCTAGGAGCATTCTTTTAATGCTTTGAGTCAATGACAAATAGACTTTTGCAATAAGTATGTGAGTTATTTATGACTAATGTTGAGTCCATGGATTATACGCACTATCACCCTTCGACTTATGCTAGCCTTTCTAGTACCGCACAACTTTCACCGGTGCAACAAACACCTTCCTCAAAACAGCCACCATATACCTTCCTCAAAACAGCCATCATATATATTTCCTCAAAACAGCCACCATAACTACCTATTATGGCATTTCCATAGCCATTCCGAGATATATTGCCATGCAACTTCCACCACTTCCTTTTATGACATGCACCATCACTTCCATATTGCATATAGAGTCATATTTTGTCATAGGTATCGAGTTGTAATTTTCCTTTAGAGTTGTAAGTAAATAATAGTGTGATGATTTTCATTATAGAGCATGTCCCATGTGAGGAAAGGATGACGGAAGCTATGATTCCTTATTAGTAGGGATGAGAGTCCGACTTTATAAAAAAATAAAAGAGGCCAGCGAATCCCAAATAAAAAAATGAATAAAAGAGGCCTTAGATGCCCAAAAAATGAGAGAAAAGAGAGAAGGGACATTTCTACTCCCTTTTGCCACACTTGTGCTTCAAAGTAGCACCATGATCTTCATGATAGAGAGTCTCCTATTTTGTAACTTTCATATAGCTAGTGTAGTATTTTTCTTCATGATGCACATCCACTTACTTTCTTTTTGAGATTTCAAACACTTATAGCTCTAGTGCATCCGTTGCATGCCAATCCCTACTCACTCACATTGATATCTACTGATGGGCATCTCCGTAGCGCGTTGATACGCCTAGTTGATGTGAGACTATCTTCTCCCTTTCCTTGACAACCTCCACCATATTCTATTCCACCTATAGTGCTATATCCATGGCCCGCGCTCACGTATTGCGTGAGAGTTGAAAAAGTTTGAGAAAATAAAGGTGTGAAAACAATTGCTTGACTTTTCATCGGTATTGTGCATGATGTAAATACTTTGTGTGGGGAAGATGGAGCACAGCCAGTCCATATGATATTGTAGGGATAACTTTCTTTTTCCATTATATTTTGAAGAGATACAATTGCTTTGCTAGTATACTTGAAATGTTATTGTTTTTATATCAATATTAAGCTTTTGTTTTGTGTCTTACGGATCTGAATATTCATGCCACAATAAAGAATATTACTTGGATAAATATGTTAGGTAGCACTCCACATCAAAAATTCTGTTTTTACCATTTACCTACTCGAGGACGAGCAGGAATTAAGCTTGGGGATGCTGATATATCTCCATCGTATCTATAATTTTCGATGATGGCATGCTATTATATTATCTGTTTTGGATGTTTTATATGCATTAATATGCTATTTTATACTATTTTTGGGACTAACCTATTAGTCTAGAGCCAAGTGCTAGTTTCTGTTTTTCCTTGTTTTTGAGTTTTGCAGATATGGAATATTAAACGGAGTCCAAACGGAATAAAACCTTTGGAAGGAATTTTTCTGGAAGGAAACAAGTCACCCAAGCTTGGAGTGCACGTCAGGGGAGGTGCCAGGGTGCCACAAGCCAGCTAGGCGCGGGCCCCCTAGCCGCGCCTAGCAGGCTTGTCGCCTCCTGGCAGGTCTCTTGAAGGGATCTCTACGGTGATTGATAGACTCGCGATTGATCAGATAAAGAAGAGTCAGCACAGAACAATCGCACGCGATAACCTGGCATCAGATAGCTTTGGGCAGAATCAGCAAGTTCATCGTTTTTGTGATTAGAATCGTCATTTACTTTGGAGCTGACATATACGACGAGATTGAGATGGTAAGAAATTAGGGTTGCATTGCGCTCGCCGCTGCCATTGCAAGTCGAAGACGTATCCGAGGTCAAACATGCTACAAAGCTGAGATTCAACACTGTTGCTATCATACATCATCCGGACGGACATGGTTTTTCGTTTATACACATACAAATCAGTGAGAGTTATCATGGTTATCGGTGGGATTCTTGTCTCGTGGCGAATCATGTCGCTTAGGCGATCTGCACTGTTGCTGCTACTAGACATACAACAGTCTCCAAGTCCGAAGCGATCTAAGGAAAGCTTCAAACAAGCAGACACTGACACGATCTCGGCCGCTGCGCCGTGGCCGTCGAGCTGGCCTTAGTTGCTGCATCGTGGCCACCCCGTCGGCCTCAGCTACTGCGCCATGGCTGCCCTGCCGGCTCGCCTTCACCGAACCGGTCACCGCCGCTTCACACCTTGCCGAGCCACCGCAAACCGCCTCGCGCTGCCTCGCGCCACACCAGGCCCCGTCTTGCCGCCGCGGGCCAGTGCTGCGAAGCCACTCGGGCCGAGCTGCTGCCGTTGCCGCACCTCAAGCCGCCTGCTCTACCTCGCCGCTCCTAGTGCGTCCGCCGGCTCAACACGCCTCGAGCCATCGGCTTTGCCTTGCCACACCTCGTGCGACCGCCGCATCACCACAACCGCACGCTGGTCCCGAGCCGCATTCGACCATGACCCCAACCCAGAGATTGGATGTGGACACAGACTCGGATCCACCGCAAGCCGCCTCTACCCCATCGCGAGCCGCCGCTCGGGGGCCGCTGTCGAGGCCTCTCTTTTCCACGAGCCTCTGCCTCGCCTCTGCACCCTTTGGTTGTTGCTGCGCCCCACCGCTGGGCCCTCCTCGCCCTTTGCCACGGCCCTGCCGCACCCGCCAGCCGCTGTTGACCCGGATATCCAAGCGGCGGAAGGGTTGGACGGAGCCGACTAAGAAAATGAGGCGGATTGGATAAGGCAAAAAAATAAAAAGAAAAAAAACGAATTATAGGTGGGGCCTAGTGGTATGAAGGACAATTATTTCATCTAATTACGTCCGCACACGGGTCATCGGTGAAAGTATGATTTGGTGCTCATGCGCCTTTGTTCGTCCGTGCTCATCCGATGCCAGGTGCTATCCGTTCCATCTATTTTACTATCATGTGTTAGTTTCTTTGAGAACAATTACCCTGCCTACAATCTTTTTTGGCGTAGGAGAGTTATTCACTACGAAGGCAACATTATATTGCAAGTTCATGCCAATCAACGCCACGGGCGATTCGCCGTTTGCGTCGGCTTACCAGTGCCATTGTTGATTAACTGCTGTGTCGGGTTACAAATTCCCCGGCCAACTCACCATCCATGCCGGTTCCCAATGCCACGGTCGACCACACCGGCTTACAACGCCACGGCCGTCTCTCGCCATCTGTGCTGGCTTACAACGCCGTGGCCGTCTCTCGCCATCCGCACCGGCTTACAACGCCGTGGCCGTCTCTCACCATCCGCGCCAGCTTAGAACTTCGTCACCGTCTCTCGCCATCTGCGTCGGCTTACAACACCGTGGCGTCTTTCACAACAGCATCGGCTTACAATGCCGCGACTAGTTTCTACGTCCACATCAACACACCAGTGCTTGCCTGTACGAGCAGCCCAACGGATGCGTGCAAGATGCCGCCCACATTTTGATCTACATCAACATATCGGTGCAGTGCTTACCTGTACGAGCCGCCCAACAGACGCATGCAAGACGCCGCGCATAGTCTGATCTACATCAACATATCGGTGATGTGCTTGCCTATACGAGCCACCCGATGGACACGCGCAAGATGCCGCTCGCAGTCTGATCTACAACATATTGGTGCAGTGTTCGTCTATATGAGCCGCCCAACAGACAGACACCCAATTCGCCGCTACTACAGTTTGGTTAAACTCAACAACCAGCCGGGACGAACCATCGACCGGATTATTGAAACAAATCATATGGGATCATCTATAACCCGCCACGGCCAACCTCAATTTTTAGTGGAGATTCTCAAGCCGCCTTTTCAAGTCAACTTCAGACTCGGGGGCTACAGACATGGCGAGACACATTTGGTCATTTTCAACGAGAACCCTGGGTCTTTGCAAGAGAAAACCCAATCCCGGGGGCTATTACATTATTGGCGGAAGATTAAAAGTTTCCCAAGAGGACAAACCGCCGTGATGCATCATTCAAACATGGGTGCCCGAATTTATTGGATCATTATAAAGTCACTTGGAGCTTTTGTCATTTCTTCATACAAGATGGTGGCTTACAAGATGGCGGCTTACAAGATGGTGTGCAAGTTGATATCATCAACAAGGTCATCTCAGGGGCTTCCAACCCGCCAGGTTTAGCTTATCACACCCTATTGATCGGCTGTTCAGACAAATAGTTGACTCCGTTAACAAGGTCATTTGGGGGCTTCCAACCCACCGGGTTTAGCTTACATACCCTCTTGATCGTCTCTTAAGCCACCATAGTTAAACCTACATGTAAGCTGATGCTGCTCCGCTATGTGACCCGCCAAACTCTTACCAGTTAATGTCGCTTAGAGACCCTGAGCTGGTTCAAACAAATTGATAGCCAATCTCGTTAGAGACCCTGTACTAGTTAAGGTTAAACCGGCGGTTCTTGTCACGTGAGGGATGGCTTATGGATAGCAAGGATAAACTCTCTCATCTACTCCTGACTCTCTGCTATGTGGCCCGTTCGTATTCTTAGACAGTTAATCTTTCAAAGACCCTGCACTATTTATGGTTAAAATGACGGATTTATGTCACGTGAGAGCCAGTTTATAAGCTACCAGGGTACTCGTGCCCTGCCGTGTCTCTTTCTGGGACGTTACACTTCCTATTAGTTAATCTCGCTTAGAGACCCTGAGCCGTTCTAAGATTGACGGCCAATCTCGATAGAAACCCTGTACTGATTAGGAGTTTTAATTAGCGAGTCCACCCAAAAGAATCGGCACATAAGTTTTTGAAAAATCAAGATCATCATGCATTGCATCATACATTGCATCATCCATTGCATCATACATAGCATCATACATTGCATCATACATTGCATCATACATTGCATCATATTCACATGTCATGCCGGCTTCTCAAGACGGGTCAGAGCAAGATTATGAAACAAGGAGCAATGTTATGAAAGATCTAAACATCTCCGGGTTGTGCTTTTTGAAGCCACCCTTACAAGAATGCAGAATATATTCTGTCTTGTTTATTTTTGCAGGTTTTATCTCTTAAGATGAGCCACCGTTAAGTATGATGAAAAACTTCTGCAAGAGCAAATGGATTTTTAATAGCCAACCTGGCTAGATCTTCATCATGGTTTGTCATGACCAGTACTAAATGATTGGGGTTCTCAAGCTAGCTCAGAGAATTCATTTTTTCCGAGAGCCGCCCTATCAGATATAATGTCGTGTCATCTAATTGACCGGTTCTCGGATTTCTTTAATTGTGCTCTGTGGTAATCTACAACAATTATGGATTTATCAAATATATGTGTGTCGGGTTGCAATGCAACAGTGAGCAGGGATTTCATGTCAAAGACAAAGGAATTACTCTAGGATATTCATTCTGGGTTATATTACAACCTCGGTCAAAGATTCATTCAAATCAGATCAATATCAGTTACAAGAGAACTTTTGAAGTGCATTATGATGAGTCTTATTACTCTCACACAGTCCCGTGTCGCCGCACGCAGTCGACCTGGCACTTGGGGCTACACTATTCAAGTCCAGGTTATATCAAATATGCAAGTCCCATGTTGCTGCAAGCATGCATCATGACACTTGGGGGCTAATGCAAGCCGATTTTTTCAAATCATTACATTGTCAACAAGACCCTATTATCTCAATGAGATGAGTCGACCTTTCTATATTTTTATAAGTCCCAACCCCGTACTTCTTGCTGACCTGGCACTTGGGGGCTACACCGCTTAGAGCAAATTTTCTGAAGTCCCAAGTTGAAAGTGTGTTATATCGACTAGAGGGGGTGAATAGGCGATTTTTACAAATTCATCACTTGAGGAATTTCAACTTTGAGGAATTTGAAATGTGATGAATAATTAGAAGTGAAATAAGTACTCAAGTGCATGAGGAACATAGTAACATCATAGTCATCATGATGAAATGAAACAAGCACAAATAGTAAGTAGCGTGACATAGGATAAACAGTGATGAACAAGGTAACTTGAAGAATTTTAGGTGAGGAAATTGTGAAAGTCTTCAGTCAAATTCTTCAAACAGTAACAATCAATTTCATCAACAAGTATACGAGGAATAGAGGGGTTGAGGAAATAGAACCAGGTAGCTCGATGAAGACAATGGTTTGATGACCCAGTTCCAACTGCTATGACAGTCATACGTCTCGTTTGGAGCAGCCTTGTATTTAAACCAGAGGACAGACAGTCCTTACCGTATTCTCCTTGAGCTAAGGTCACATAGTCCTCGCCCAACACTCGTGGTAAGTCTTCGGGGTAGACTTCCAAAACCCTCAAAAATTGTTCACCCGACGATCCACAATTTACTACTGGATGCTCTAGACCAAGGTCACTTCGTGATCCCCAATGGACTGCAGGATGCACTAGATCATGACGCTTAACCGTCTAGAGGATGCACAATCCTCAAAGGTAACAAGCGTCGGTTCCACACAGGAATTTCTCTAGTGATGCTCAATCACTTTGGGTTTGGTGGTTTGGTTGTGGGTTTTTCCTCACAGGTGATTTTCTCTCAAAGTCCTTGGAGGATGGGTTGCTCTCAAATGACAAGTGTCAGTTCTCTCTCGGACCAGCCAACCATCTAGTGGTTGTGGGGGTTGGCTATTTATAGCGAGGGTGCAACCTGACATGATAAGACACAAATGCCCTCATGATATGACCGTTAAGTAGATGTTATAATTGGGGACATCTGGCACTACGCGCAACAACGGTCGGAATTTCGAACTATGAAAGTCCTCAGGCTTATCATGTTTCTCACTTGTAGGCAATTCACACAGGCGAAATCCTAACTCCTCAGTCAGATCAATTTTCTCAGAGACAGAAGAACTTCGTCTTTGACACTGAAGAACTTGACTGAACCGTAAGATATTTCCAAAGGCTTCACTCGAAGGATTATATAGGTTGAGAATTTTGGAGTTGAGCATCAGTTGGAGATTTTCCTTAGTATTACCTCGGCCCCCTTTAATAGTACGGTGATTCCTATGACTCCCAGAAAGGAAATGAAACTACGAAAACAAAAGTCTTCATGCTTCATAGTCCCCGTTCATATCTTCAGGGTCACACCAACTTCTTCATTTTCAAAGTCTTCAGGGAATACCAAAGTCTTCAGCAAAGTCTTCACCAAAGTCTTCAATTGAAGACATACATTTTTAGGGGTCGGTAATCTCAGGATGTATCAAACTCCTCATCGACCTATAGAGCCTGTGTACACTCACAAACACATTAGTTCCTTAACCTATAAGTATTCAATATACCAAAATCACTAAGGGGCACTAGATGCACTAACAATCTCCCCCTTTTATGTGATTGACGACAATCAGGTTAAGTTTTCAATGGGGATTATAATATGAAGTGTAATTACTGAGTTTGAGGAATTTGATTGCAAAATATAGAAGAACTCCCCTTGAAGATGCGCATATTTGAGGAATTTGCTTTGGACTGCAGATGCACATAGCAGGTTAAAAACATGGAGAACTCCCCCTATATCTTGTAATTCATACATGCATTTGATCATATGATTTGAAGAATTTGAAGTGGATGATGTAAATGGTGTCTGGTGAAATTCTGCATGTGTGCATTGAGGTACTTGAGGAAATAAACATGCGAGGAAGTAGTTCAAAAGAGTCAGATCACCATGAAACTTAAGTTTACAACTCAATCAACAAAAGCTTCAGAAGAGCGAGAGTTGTAACTTAAACAAAAATAAGCCCATATATGGTGACCCAGGAATTGATGTCAGAAGCATTTCCACTTATGTGCAGAGTAGCATAGAATTGAAGAATGAGTTCTTCATTCCAGTCACAGATGTCTATGGAGAAGGGAAGAATGCCTGCATCATGAAGAACTTGGAGCAGCGGCGTGAACGATGGAAGTGTTTCCATGTCATCATGATGAATTTGATGGTTCTCGAAGACTTTCTTCTTTTCGAACAAGACTGATGCATAGTAGTTCATCTGAGTGGCAGTCCAGAATTTGCTTCGTTCGGCCCTTCCTAAGTCATACGGATTGGGACCTATGAAGAACATGCGCTCATTGAAGAAATTGCTTTTGAGGAATTTGGGGCATGGTGAGCCTTTTAACGACATTCTAGGCTTCGGTTGAAGATTTGGCTTGAAGCGTCCCTTGATCTCCTTTGGCATGGGAGGAATTTCTTCAGTGTGAGGAATTTGCGGTGTAGGTTCCTCAGTGGCTGTTGGAGCAGTAAAGTCATCAGCTGATGCAGTTGGAATATCTTCAATGACTTTGGTTGTCAAGTCATCAGATCCTTCATGAATTTCTTCAATGCAGCTTCGGCAGTTCTCTGCAGTTTGAGTTGACGCTTTGCCCACTTTGCGGGAAAGTCTTCACCGCGAGCAACACGGGTTTGATCAACCACTTGATCATCAGCTGGAGGAGCCCTAATGCAAGGGGGTTTGAGTGCGAATTTCTTAATGTACTTGGGAGTAACATAGTGATACTCCTTCCATTCCCTCACCCACCCCCGTTCAATTCTCTGAATCCTAATCTTTCTTTGTTCTTTTGTCTCTTTGCTATAATTGGATTCATCTAGTGTACAGTAACTGACATACAGATGGTTAGAACTCTTGAGGACTCTAAAGAAGTGCGCAGTTTTTCTTTAAGAAATGCTATAAATGAGTTAAGTTGATGAGAACCTAGTGATTCATCAGCGGACATGTTTGTACCTGTGAACAGAGTATAGGTGCGAGGAATTTGAAGAGGTCATATGCGTTCTCCGAAATTTTTCAATAAGAATAGGTGTGAGGAATTTGACCATTGGTGTCTTGAGGAATTTCACTAAGTGTTCTTTGTCTTAGGTTCCAGAGTTGTGCAAATTTGAGGATTCACACAATTAAGGAATCTTGAAGAAAATCATAACTTAGAGAAAGTCATCAAGTAAATGTACATGTAAGGTGCTTTATAATGAGATTCTTGAAGAATAAACACCTTTCTGAAGATTTAGGAAAACTTGAAGATCAAATAAGGGCAGTAAAAATAAATTTTATTTACCCTGACGAAGAACACGACGAACTATGAGATGAGATTGAGGAAGTTCGTCAGTCCAGATCTCCCACGCCCTAGCTCGGCAGAGGAAGACAGCTACAGCAGCGGCGGGGTGAATACTTCCGTGGCCGATGCGAGTACGACGATGGCGAGGTCGAGGCAGTGAAGCTCTTCCACACCGGCGTTGATGATTTTAGCGGCGGCGCTAGGTCGGAGCTCGGGAGAGAGAGGAAGTAAGTAACCGAGCACAGTAAAAGGGGAGAGGTATATACAGTGGAAGTGAAAACCAATCCGTCCGAAGATTTTGGACAGGATTGCCCCTGACCCGTGCTCTCCATGCGACAGGTGTCACCCACATACTGAGAGGTGGCCATAGTGGGGTATCATGGGTTATCCAGTCGTGGGAATCAGAACCGTTTGAGCGGGAATCGCTGAAAATTTTGATAGTGACAATTTTAAAGTTTTCGTTCGCAAATTTGTCAACTCTCAAGGACACAGTGAAGACTTTGAACGAGTTTCAAAGTAGAACGCATATGAAGCATTTGAGAACAGACTGGGTTGAGTTTAGCATAGAGGGTAAAGGGTCTGATCACATTCACTTAGATGAAAATCAACTTGAAGAATTAGCAATAAGTGAATGCTATTGAGGACATTGAAAACTCAAATATATAAGTATATAATCAATGAAGAACGTGAGTTTCATAGTTTGAAGAATTTGAAAAGTTGAAGAATTTGAAAAGTTGAGGAACTTGCAAACTTGAGGAATTTGAAGAATTTGTAGAATTTGCAAAATGACGAAAAACTCAACTTTGAAGAATTTCAACTATGGTTGGTGGCGTGACCCACCGTATAAGAATGATGATTTCAGACACCGCATACAATTGTCGTAGGGTTCTGAGAATCAAATTCTTCATTAATTTATTCACACTCAAAGAGTTATTCTTCATTGATTGAAGAAAAATGTTACTACGTGTGTTGCACATCTAAGTCATCAATTTTGCATAAGTGTTAGGATGTGTGTCCTTTTTCAAAGAACATTCGAAGGTTCTAAGATATTTATCTCACACCGCAACTTGCAAAATCTCTTTTAATCCAAGGGCTTTGTGAAGATATCGGCCAGTTGTTCTTCAGTGGGAATGTGGTCGATGGAGATGTCACCCTTGAGTACATGATCTCGAAGAAAGTGATGACAAATCTGGATGTGCTTGTTCTTGGAATGCTGAACTAGGTTGTAAGCAATCTTGATGGCACTCTCGTTGTCGCAATAGAGAGGAACATTCTTCAACTTGATGCTGTAGTCCTTGAGGGTTTGCTTCATCCACAGTAACTGAGCGCAACATGAACCAGCAGCAATGTACTCAGCTTCAGAAGTAGATAGTGAAACACAGTTCTGCTTCTTCGAGGACCAATAGACTAAGGATCGTCCAAGGAAATGACATGTGCCTAAGGTTGACTTGCGATCCACACGATCTCCAGCATAGTCAGCATCAGAGTATCCGACGAGGTGAAGATTTGAGCCCTCTGGATACCATAATCCAAGCATTGGTGTGTGAGCTAAGTATCAAAGAATATGTTTCACAGCCTTATGGTGTGATTCCTTTGGTGTTGCTTGGAATCGGGCACACATGCAAACACTCAGCATAATATCAGGCATAGATGCAAATAGATACAATAATGAGCCAATCATGGAGCGATATATCTTCTGATCGAAATCTTTACCATTTTCGTCAGTGCAAAGGTGGCCTTTTGAAGGCATAGGAGTTTTGACGCCTTTGTAATCATGCATGTTGAATTTCCTCAGAACATCCTTGAGGTATTTCTCTTGTGAGATGAAGATGCCGTTGTCTTGCTGACGAATTTGAAGACCTAAGAAGAATTTCAACTCTCCCGTCATAGACATTTAATATTCTTCACTCATCATATAGGCAAATTCATCACTGTAACGTTTGTTAGTACAACCAAAGATAATATCATCTACGTATATTTGGCATATGAATAGTTCATTGTCATAGGGTTTTGTGAAAAGAGTTGGGTCAATTGAACCGAGTTTGAAGCCTTTCTTCATGAGGAATTCCTTCAGAGTGTCATACCACGCCCGAGGGGCCTGCTTGAGGCCATAGAGGGCCTTCTTGAGTCTGAAGACTTTGTCAGGATGCTTAGGGTCTTCAAAACCTGGGGGTTGAGCAACATATACTTCTTCCTCAAGCTTACCATTGAGGAATGCACTTTTCACATCCATTTGATATAAGATGATATCATGATGGTTAGCATAAGCAAGCAATATGTGAATAGCTTCAAGTCTAGCAACAGGTGCAAAAGTTTCATCAAAGTCAATTCCCTCAACCTGTGTGTAGCCTTGAGCTACAAGACGAGCCTTATTCCTTACCACAAGGACATTTTCATCTTGCTTGTTGCGGTAGACCCACTTGGTACCTATGATGTTATGCTTGCGAGGGTCTGGCCGCTTGACAAGTTCACACACATTGTTGAGCTTGAGTTGATGCAGTTCCTCTTGCATAGCTTGAATCTACTCAGGCTCCTTGAATGCTTCATCAACTTTGGTGGGCTCTATGATAGAGACAAAGGCAAAGTTCCCACAAAAGTTAGTCAAATGTGAAGCTTTTGAGCGAGTGAGAGGACCTGGTGCATTGATGTCATCGATGATTTTGTCAATTTGCACTTCATTTGCAACTCTTGGATGAGTAGGTTGACATGGCTGAGGATTTTCTTCAGCACCATTTTCTTTAGGTGTATCAGCATGAATGTCTTCATTTTTTGGAATGACTTCCTCAGTGGGTATGACATCTTCAGTAGGCTTCAGCTTAATGGATTCCTCAGGAGACTATTCATCTAACACAAAAGGCAGGTGCTCTCTTTGCGAGCCATCAGTTTCATCGAATCTCACATCTATAGTTTCAACAACTTTGTGGTGGTAGGTGTTGAAGACTCTGAAGGTGTGTGAGTCCTTTCCGTAACCAAGCATAAAACCTTCATGTGCTTTTGGTGAAAATTTAGAACTTTGATGAGGATCTCTAATCCAGCATTTTGCACCGAAGACTTTGAGATAACTTACATTGGGTTTCTTGTGAGTCATAAGTTCATACGAAGTCTTCTTGAAGAATTTGTGAACATATACCCTGTTGATGATGTGGCATGCAGTATCAATTGCCTCAGGCCAGAAGCGACGAGGAGTCTTGTATTCATCAAGCATGGTGCGAGCCCTCTCAACAAGAGTCTTGTTCTTGCGCTCCACGACGCCATTCTGCTGAGGAGTATAAGGGGCAGATAACTCATGAGTAATACCAAGTTCATCAAGATATTCATAATGATTGGTGTTCTTGAACTCAGTCCCATTATCACTCCTGATATGCTTGATCTTGACGTCGAAGTTGGTGGAGGCCCTTGAAGCAAATCGTCTGAAGACATCCTGCACTTCAGTCTTGTATAGAATAATATGCACCAAAGTGTATCAAGATTAATCATCAACAATGACAAAGCCATACAAACTTGAAGAATTTGGTAGTTCGGAGTAATGAGTGGGGCCAAAGAGATCCATGTGAAGCAATTCAAAAGGTCGTGTCATGGTCATGATTGTCTTTGAGGGATGCTTGGATCTGGTCATCTTTCCATACTCACATGCACCACAGAGGTGGTCTTTGAGGAATTTGACACCTTCAATGCCAATGACGTGCTTTTTCTTCACGAGCGTCTGTAGGTTCCTCATATCAGCATGTCCAAGTCATCGATGCCACAACCAGCCTTCTGAGGACTTTGCAAGTAGGCATGTGGCAGGCTGAGGACCTATAGAGAAATCAATAATATACAAGTCTCCTCTCCTAAAGCCTTCGAAGACTTTGGAATTTTTAGATTCCATGATGACAACACAATGATATTTTCCAAATACGACAATCATATCAAGATCACAAAGCATTGAGACAGACATAAGGTTGAACCCAAGGGATTCGACAAGCATCACCTTATCCATGGTTTGGTCCTTTGAGATTGCAACCTTACCTAGACCCAATACCTTTCTTTTTTTCCTTTGTATGCATAGGTGATATGCTTCAGATGAGATGGAGCAAGTGGCAAATTCATCAGTAGATTCTTGTCACCAGTCATGTGGTTTGTGCATCCACCGTCGAGGACCCACTCAGTAGCCTATGGAGTATCATCCTGCAGATGAATTAGTACAACTTACAAACTCATATGCTTCAGAGTGAAGAAAATGACATCAATTTCATTAGACAGAATTTCATCACACAAGATAGTAAGCAAGTAGTGCGAGGACGTGAGAAATGAAGAATTCATTTCTACAAGGTTAGCTTGCATCCTTTCAAGCATTTCCTCAGGTCTCCAGCAAATTCATCAGATGTTGAAGTTCATCTGGAGACCTGACCCTACATAAGAAATCAGTTCAATTTCTTCACCACCCACATCTGGAGGGGTGGCAAAGAGTTCATCATTCTGCGAGCACCATATGAGAAGGGAGGCATTGAAGCAAGTGCGCTTTGTTTCACAGGGCGAGGGTTGGAGTATTCATATGAATAAGCAGAGAAATTCTTTGATGACTTATGAACATAATGGTTTGAAGAATAATGCACATATTCATAACTCTCAGACTTTCTCCGCGAAACAGAGACATTAGCACGAGAATGATATTTTTGACCATTTGAGGAATTTGGTCCAAGTGAGGACTTTGGTCTGGGGTTCCTGTTCTTCATGAGTGGTGTCATGAGGACATTCACTTGAAGATTTTGTAGGTAGCTCTTGGGAACCTAGATTTTCTTCATAGGTGAACCGTTCCTGTAGTTAGTTCCAATAAATCTAGCAAATACTTCACCTTTCTGATTTTTGAAGAATTTGTAGTTGGAGTCAAGTGACTCATCAGAGGAATATGAAGTTTGACAAGTAAAGCCAGATAAAGTGGATGGATCTACATGAGGTCCTTTCACAGCAACCCATGAGGTTGTGGGGTACTGCTTAGGTGTCCAGTAGGATCCATCAGTGTTGAGTTTCCTCACAAAGGCAATACCCTCTTTCCTAGGGTTCCTGTTCAGAATCTTCTTTTTGAGGACATCGCAAAGGGTTTGATGCCCTTTGAGACTTTTGTACATGCTTGTCACATACAGTTCCTTCAATCCTGCATTTTCGTCAGTGATACTTGTGGTATCCTCAGATGAGGAATTTGAGACCACTGGAATAGTTGAAGAATTTGCAGCAATAGAAGCATTTGAACATTCAGGTGAAGAATTAGCAGTTTCACGTTCGATGCATTTCAAATAAGGTGGAACAAATTCTTCCTAAGCGGTAATGATCTGTTGAGCTATTAAGGAATCGTTTTCCCTTTGGAGATCCTCATGTGACACCCTTAGTTTCTCCAGATCTTGCTTTCTTTGAAGAAATTCATAAGAGAGCTTCTCATGATCGGCTAAGAGGTCATTATGACGACTCTGAAGGTGATCATACTTTGTCTGAAGACTTTTGAGATCGTCAGACAGAGTTTGAGTCCGATCCACTTCATCGTTTAACAGATCATCACTTTTGTCTAGCATTTTCTGAAGCTTTTTAAGTGCACTTTGTTTCTTAGTGGGAAGTTTAACAAGTTTGGCATAGCTAGGTTTCAGATAATCATCAGATTCACCTTCACTTGATTCAGATGAAGAATGATGTTTGAGTACCTTTGAGCCTTTTGCCATGAAGCAATAGGTAGGAGCATAATCATCATTGCCGATGTCAAAGTCGTTGGAGTAGTCATTTTCTACATCGTTGAAGATGGACTTGCTAAAGAAAGCAGTAGTGAGAGCAAGGCTAGCGGCACTAGATTCAGATTCCACCTCAGATTCTTCCTCTTCTTCATATTCTTCAGATTCTTCCTCAGAATCCATTTCCTTGCCAATGAATGCTCAAGCCTTTCTGGAACCATTCTTCTTGTGCTTTGAGGACTTTGAAGATGAGGACTTTGCAGATGAGGGATTTGAAGATTTCTTGTTTTTCTTCGAGTCATCAGAACTATCATCCTTGTATTTATTGTTTTTCTTTGAATCTTTTTCCCAGAGAGGACAGTCAGAGATAGAGTGACCAGGCTTCTTGCAATGATGACCTGTTCTTTTCTTGTAGTCTTCTGAGGAATCTGATTTCCTCGAACCATTTTTTGATGACTTTCCAAATCCACCTCTTGTTGAGAACTTCTAGAATTTCCTCATGGGCATTGCTAGCTCCTGACTTAGTTCTTCAGGATCACCAAGGCTGCTGTCAGAATCTTCTTCTTTGCATGAGGAAATTGCTTTTGCCTTCAGAGCACGAGATCTTCCATAGCTTGGCCCGTAGAGGTCTCTCTTCTTAGATTGTTGCAATTCATGAGTATTGAGTCTCTCAAGAATATCAGCAGGATCAAGTGCTTGTAGTCTCCACGTTCTTGGATCATCAAGGCCAGAGTATCTAATGAGGAGTCAAGAGATCTTAGCAGTTTCTTCACCACTTCATGGTCAGTGATATCGGTGGCACCCAGTGCTTGAAGTTCATTGGAGATATTAGTAAGACGATCAAAAGTTTACTGACCATTTTCATTGTCAAGTCTCTTGAAGCGGTTGAAGAGATTGCGAAGAACATCAACACGAGAGTCACGTTGAGTGGAAACACCTTCGTTGACTTTGGACAGCCTACCCCAGATAAGCTTAGCAGTCTCCAAAGCACTCACTATGCCATATTGACCTTTGCTTAGATGTCCATAGATGATATTCTTCGCTTGAGAGTCGAGTTGCTTGAATCTCTTCACATCAGCAGCAATAACAGTGGGAGTGACAGAGGGTACACCATTTTCCACAACGTACCAGAGATCGTCGTCAATAGCTTCAAGGTGCATACGCATCTTGTTCTTCGAGTAGGGGTAGTCCGTCCCGTCAAAGGTAGGACATCCTGCGGAAACCTTGATCATACCTATAGTCGACATAACTAGAACTCCAGGTGGTTAAACCAAAATCACATAGAACAAGGGAGTACCTTGCTCTGATATCAATTGAAAGTGCGTTATATCGACTAGAGGGGGGTGAATAGGCGATTTTTTAAAATTCATCACTTGAGGAATTCAACTTTGAGGAATTTGAAATGTGATGAATAACTAGCAGCGGAATAAGTACTCAAGTGCATGAGGAACATAGTAACAACATAGTCATCATGATGAAATGAAACAAGCACAAATAGTAAGTAGCGTGACACAAGATAAACAGTGATGAACAAGGTAACTTGAAGAATTTTAGGTGAGGAAATTGTGAAAGTCTTCAGTCAAATTCTTCAAACAGTAACAATCAATTTCATCAACAACTATATGAGGAATAGAGGGGTTGAGGAAATAGAACCAGATAGCTCGATGAAGACAATGGTTTGATGACCTAGTTCCAACTGTTGTGACAGTCGTACGCTTGGTTTGGAGCGGCCTGGTATTTAAACCATAGGAGACACAGTCCCAGGACACACAGTCCTTACCGTATTCTCCTTGAGCAAAGGTCACACAGTCCTTGCCCAACACTCGTGGTAAGTCTTCAGGGTAGACTTCCAAAACCCTCACAAACTGGTCACCCAGTGATCCACAATTTACTGTTGGATGCTCTAGACCAAGGTCACTTCGTGATCCCCAATTGATTGCAGGATGCACTAGACCATGATGCCTAACCGTCTGGAGGATGCATAGTCCTCAAAGGTAACAAGCATCGGTTCCACATAGGAATTTCTCAAGTGATGCTCAATCACTTTGGGTTTGGTGGTTTAGTTGTGGGGTTTTCGTCACAGATGATTTTCTCTCAAAGTCCTCGGGGGATGGGTTGTTCTCAAATGACAAGTGTCAGTTCTCTCTCGGAGCAGCCAACCATCTAGTGGTTGTGGGGGGTTGGTTATTTATAGCCAGGGTGCAACCTGACATGATAAGACATAAATGCCCCTAATAATATGACCGTTGTGTGGATGTTATGATTGGGGACAGCTGGCACTAAGGACAGGAACGATCGGAATTTCGAACTATGAAAGTCCTCAGGCTTATCATGTTCCTCACTTGTAGGCAATTCGCACAGGCGAAATCCTAACTCCTCAGTCAGATCAATTTCCTCAGAGACAGAAGAACTTCGTCTCTGTCACTGAAGAACTTGACTGAACCGTAAGAGATTTCCAAATGCTTCACTCGAATAATTGTATAGGTTGATGATTTTGGAGTTGAGCATCAGTTGGAGATTTTCCTTAGTATTACCTCGGCCCCCTTTAACAGTACAGTGTTTCTTATGACTCAAAGAAAGGAAATGAAACTACATAACAAAAGTCTTCACGCTTCATAGTCCTCGTTCATATCTTCAGGGTCACACCAACTTCTTCATTTTCAAAGTCTTTAGGGAATACCAAAGTCTTCAGCAAAATCTTCACAAAAGTCTTCACCAAAGTCTTTAGTTAAAGACATAAATTTTTAGGGGCCGGTAATCTCCGGATGTATCAAAATCCTCATCAACTTATAGAGCCTGTGCACATTAGTTCCTTAACCTATAAGTCTTCAATACACCAAAATCACTAAGGGGCACTAGATGCACTAACACAAGTTGCCGCAGGCGTGCGACCCGACACTTGGGGGCTACAGTATTCAGCTGTTCCAACAGATTATATAGTTCAAACTGAAGACCCGGCCCATCACATACTGATGAGCCAGCCCTTGGGGGCTACACCCGTTGAAGCTTTATAAAACATAAGACAGTTACAAAGTCCCAGGACACTGCAGGCAAGACAACCTGGTACTTGGGGGCTACACAATCACAGATATTATTGCAAAGCGCCAAGTTATCATGGATAATCTCAGAGCTTGGGGGCTACAAGTAATATGGACATATCAAAAACTTTGAAGAGAATTTTTCAAGATGTTAATTATGGAGTTCAGTTCTTAGACTCGGCGTCACCAACATTCATGACCCGACGTTATCAAATGATGATAACCAGCCAGAGTTTATATAAACCACCCTGCTTCACAACAATGGAAACCCGGATCTACGTCATAAGGATTTCTTATTTTCAAGATTTTCATTAAGACAAAGTATTGGAAGCCGACTCAATGGCATATGGGTATTATATTCCCAATATTTTTCAAACGACATTGACAAGGAAGACGATTTTCAAGATGACTCATTCATATGCAGAAAAGTCCCGGATTTCTGAGGAGCCACTTCATAAGCCGGCCAAAGGAGCGAGCAGGCCACTTAACATATTTACTATTCTATTTCAGGAGGTTACCATGAATAAATTCAAGCTAACCTGGGGGATAATGTCCGGGATATACCCCGCGGTATGACCTGGCCTGGTGACCCATAGGAGACCCGGTAAAGACATGACATTTTATTGATGACCCGACAGGCGGGTAGCAGGACGACCATGCCCAAGACCCGGCGTGTAAGCCGACACGAGGCTGCTCACCAGAGAAGGCCCAAGGAGAGAAAGGAAAGACTCCCGCACAAAGGAAACAAGACCCGGAGTAGGATTCGTGAAAGATTAGTCCTAGTCCTACTGGGAGTAGGACTATATTTTTAAACCTACCCTCTCCATTTATATAAGGAGGCGTAAGCCGTCCTTAGAGAGACAGGTTCACAAGTGCACAAGTTTAGACAGACACAAGATATTAGATAGACAGACTAGAGGCTCTCGTGATTAGAGGTAGCAAAACAGCACTATTGTAACCGAGAGATCTTATTCATCATCCATACCAGACAAGCAAGACGTAGGCTTTCACCTCCATCGGAGGGGCCGAACCTGGGTAAACTCGCGTCTCTCGATTCCGGCCAACCCCTTCAAGCCGCCACATAGTTGCGCTTCTTCCCCGAACCTAAAGTCCGTTCACCCGGACATCTGCCATGACAAAACCACGACAGTTGGCGCCCACCATGGGGCAACACACAGTGGTTTTTATGTTCTTGAAGGGAGCTCTACGGGGATTGAAACACTCGCGATTGATCAGATAAAAAAGAGTCAATATAGAACAATCACACGCGATAACCTGGCATCGGACAGCTTTGGGCAGAACCAGCAAGTTCATCGTTTTTGTGATTAGAATCGTCATTTACTTGGCCCTAATTTCTTCCCATCTCAATCTCGTCGTATATGTCAGCTCCAAAGTAAATGACGATTCTGATCACAAAAACGATGAACTTGCTGGTTCTGCCCAAAGCTGTCCGATGCCAGGTTATCGCGTGCGATTGTTCTGTGCTGACTCTTTTTTATCTGACCAATCCCGAGTCTTTCAATCCTTGTAGAGATCCCTTCAAGAACATAAAAACCACTGTGCGTTGCCCCACGGTGGGCGCCAACTGTCGTGGATTTGTCATGGCAGATGTCCGGGTGAACGGACTTTAGGTTCGGGGAAGAAGCGCAACTATGTGGCGGCTTGAAGGGGTTGGTCGGAATCAAGAGACGCGAGTTTACCCAGGTTCGGCCCCTCCGATGGAGGTGAAAGCCTACGTCTTGCTTGTCTGGTATTGATGATGAAGAAGATCTCTCGGTTACAAGAGTGTTGTTTTGCTACCTCTAATCACGAGTGCCTCTATTCTATCTATCTAATCTCTTGTGTCTGTCTAAAATTGTGGACTTGCGAACCTGTCTCTCTAAGGACGCCTTACCCCTCCTTATATAAGTGGAGAGGGTAGGTTTACAAATAGAGTCCTACTCCCAGTAGGACTAGGACTAGTCTTTCGCGAATCCTACTCCGGGTCTTGATTCCTTTGTGAGGGAGTCTTTCCTTTCTCTCCTTGGGCTTTATCTTGTGAGCCGCCCCGCCCGGTCTTACATGTCGGGTCTTGGGCCTGGTCGTCCTGCTACCCGCCTGCCGGGTCATTAATAAAACATCATGTCTTTACCGGGTCTCCTGTGAGTTGCCAGGCTGGGTCATACCATGGGGTATATCCCCGACACGGAGCGAGGCACGTATTGTATTGTTGCCATCAAGGGTAACAAGATGGGGTTTTCATCATATTGCTTGAGTTTGTCCCTCTACATCATGTCATCTTTCTTAATGTGTTACTATGTTCTTCTGAACCCAAAACCAAGCACTTCTCCCATTGCAACCAATCTAGTTGGCCAAACCAAACCAATAACTCGAAGAGACTTGCAAGGATATGAAATCATGCATATAAGAAATCAAAGGAGATTCAAATAATATTCAAGGATAATCTGAACATAAACTAACAATTCATCAGATCTTGACAAACACACCACAAAAGAGGATTACGTCGGATAGATCTCCATGAAGATCATGAAGAACATGGTATTGAAGATCAAAGAGAGAGAAGAAGCCATCTAGCTAATAGCTATGGACCCATAGGTATGTGGTGGACTACGCATGCATCATCGGAGGGGCAATGGAGTTGATATAGATGCCCTTCTTGATCGAATCCCCCTCCGGCAGATTACCAGAAAAGGCTCCAATATTGGATCTCTTGAGAACGGAGGCTTCCGGTGGCGGAAAAGTACTTGCGTGGCTCTTTTTGATGTTGGGGGAATATTTTGGTATTAATAGGCCAGAGAATAGGGTTAGGAGACCTACCAAGAGGCAACAAGCCTGCTAGGCGCGGCCAGGGGGGCAGCGCCTAGCAGGCTTGTGGCGCCCTGGCACCTCCCAAGACGTGCACTCCAAGCTTGGGTGACTTGTTTCCTTCCAGAAAAATTCCTTCCGAAGGTTTTATTCCATTTGGACTCCGTTTAATATTCCATATCTGCAAAACTCAAAAACAAGGAAAAACAAAAACTGGCACTTGGCTCTAGATTAATAGGTTAGTCCCAAAAATAGTATAAAATAGCATATTAATGCATATAAAACATCCAAAACAGATAATATAATACCATGCCATCATCAAATATTATAGATACGTTGGATACGTATCACAAAACCACTACTGCTATTCTCACCACTACTGTTACTATTACTGTTGTTATCAAGCTATCATATTACTATGCTACTAATCACTTTCGTGCATATATTTATCTCCAGGTGTGGTTGAATTGACAACTCAACTTGTAATACTCTCAAATATTCTTTGGCTCCCGTTTTGTCAAATCTATAAATTTGGATTGAATACTCTACCCTCAAAAACTAATGTGATTCCCTATATTTGTGGGTTATCAGATATGTACACGTCCATGTGCAGTCGTAGCAGGCAAATGTGTCAAAGACGTACGATGTAATATATATGAGTAAGTCACATGGACAAATGCACAATAATAAACTAAGTAATGGGAGTCGAACTCCGCCAAAGTGGGTGTATAGTGAAGTCGATTGATCTTTGTTAGGAAGGTTAGTAGGTGTATATGCATATAAGTTGGAAATTTATGTTAGTGATTTATATGTTCGGTAACGTAGTAGAAAATAAAAAAATCACCCTACGATCAACCATGAACACTATGAAGATACAATATTGGCAGGGATCGGATAATTACCAACTCCGAGTTACAGCGAAAGAAGACAAGTTGGTGTAGATCATTGATGAAGTCCCTTGAATCGTAGATGAACGGTCCCATGAACCGTCCACGAATGATCCCACGAACCGAAGACCGAAAGCATGGCCTCTCTACTTGTTTGCAATCGTACGGTCGTCATGATCCGACAATGCTTCGGCATCTAGATCTAACCGTTACCGGACAATTGAGGAAGGAGCTTAGAAACACACTGGACTTCTAATTATGATGATTAGATGATCTAGGTATATCACTAATTGATCAAATAGGATCAACTAGAACTAGAACTAGACGACTAGGTGAGACTTCAAAAGTTGCGTGTAAGGGGTGGAAATTCTCTAGTATATATAGGTGGAGGGGAGAGGAGAGGGCATCCACCAAGGAGGGAAAGTCCCTCCTTGGGGCGCCAGACTAAAGAAGAGGAGTTAGACTCTTCCCAACTGAAATTCGCCCCCCCCCCACACACAAGGAAGGGGGCTCCACTTCCTATTAGGCCAAGTTGGTCCAATGCTACTTCCCCGGTTTGGCCTTTTAAGGCCCGTTCCTATTAAATTTAATATAAAGGCTTAAAATAAATATTATACCCCTTTATATAGAATTTAAGAGCTCCGAAAACATTTTTCACCTATATATTATTTATCAACAACATCCGGTATTACCCGATACTTTCTGAAACCCTTCCGGTGACTCCAAAACGCTTCCGAATCCTCTCAAAACAATTTCGAATATTAATGAAACAATTTCAAAAATATGTTCTCATTACTCCCACACTACTAACACTTAGTTGATTGTGATTACCTTAAGCTTGTGACCCAGTAGGTTCAGTAACTCATAGACATGAACGAAACCCCTTCGTACGATCACCAATAGCGGAACCGTGGACATCCATATCAATCCCTATGACTACATGATACGTATCCAACGTATCTATAATTTTCGATAGTTCGATGATGTTAGATTATCAATATTGTATGTTTTACAATCATTTTATAGTAACTTTATATCATTTTTCGGGACTAACCTATTGGCCTAATGCCAAGTGCCAGTTGTTTTTTTTTGCTTGTTTTATTCTTCGTAGAAAATTAGTACCAAACAAAGGCCAAACGACGTGAAACTTTTTGGAGATTCTTTTGGGCTAGAAGACATCCAGTGGTCCAAAGTAGTGCCAGAGAGGAGGGCCGAGGAGATTACAAGACACCAGACCGTTCGAGAGGCCCCAGGCGCGCCCTGATGGCTTGTGCCCACCTCGGGACGCCTCTCCACCACCTATCAGCTCTACAAATATCCAAATATGCAGAAGTTCCTATGGGATTCGTCAAAACAAAATTCCAGCTGCCGCAAGTTCCAGAACCACGAGATCCAATCTAACACCATCACGGTGGGGTGCATCATCTACATGGGTGCTTCTCCGATGATGTGTGAGTAGTCCACCATAGACTTATGGGTCTGTAGGTAGTAGTTAGATGGCTCTCTCTCTCTCTCTCTTGATTCTCAATACAATGGTCTCTTGGAGATCTATTTGATGTAATGACTTTTTGAGGTGTGTTTGTTGGGATTCGATGAATTTTGTGTTCATGATTATTTTCTATCCATGAATATTATTTGAGTCTTCTTTGATCACTTATTTGCATGATTACTTATAGCCTCGTATTTCTACTTCGAACCTTTGGTTTAGTTAGGCCAACTAGATCGATTTTTCTTGCCATGGGAAATGTGCTTTGTGATAGGTTCGATCTTGCGGTGGATTTTCCCAGTGACAGAAGGGGCAGCAAGGCACGCATATATTATTGCCATTAAGGATAACAAGATGAGGTCTATTCCTACATGCATAGATCTTATCGCATTACTCTGTCTCTCCATAAACTTAATACACTAGATGCATGTTGGGTAGAGATCGATGTGTCGAGTAATAGTAGTAGAGGCAGAATCGTTTCGGTGTACTTATCTTCAACGTGATGCCTATATAATGATCGTTGCCTTGGATATCATCATGATTATTGATCTTCTATCAATTGCGCAACAGTAATTTGTTCACCCACCATGTGCTATACTCATGAGAGAAGCCACTAGTGAAATCTACGGCCCCCGGGTCTACTTTTCAAACATATTGCTTGCCGATCTATCTATTGGTAGTGTTTGTTTTCAGATCTATTAATCCAAAAACTCAGAAATACCTTGCTGCACTTTTTTTACTTTTTTTACTTTGTGTTCTTGTGAGATTTATTTCCCAACCTATTACAATCTAATCTATCTTTTTATTGTTGAGAGCTTGACAACTTGTCTTACGCGTCGGGCTACAACTATTTGTTCTTTGTGTGCAGGTGCCGTTTACATAGATGCTTGGTCTTACTCTAGGGATTGATACCTTGGTTTCCTAACTGAGGGAAATACTTACCATAACTGGGCTGCATCATCCCTTCCTCTTTGGGGAGATACCGACGTAGTCTCAAGCCAGGTCAAAGGAATTTATGGCGTCGTTGCCAGGGAGGAAGCAATCGCTTCAGCATGCCAATCTGTGGAGCTGGGAAGACATCATTAACATCTATCAGGTTCCTAATCACAAATATCATCTCCTTGCAATTTACACTATTTGTCATTTGCCTCTCATTTTCCTCTCCCACACTTCACAAAAATTACGTTTTATTCGCCTTGTTTTGTTTGCCTTTTTCTCATCAGATCTTCATTTTCTATCTTTGCTTGTGTTGCTATGTTCCTTCTATTTGCTTACATCTTTTCTTGCTAAAAATATATTGATATGGATCCTTATCGACTTGCTAATCTTTTCAAAAGGCCAAATTATGATCAACCAATTGCTAGTGAGTTGAGTGCACTTGATTATCTATATGATGTTTTGTTTGAAAACCATGAATCTCACAATTTTGATGAAGTGTTGAAAGAAGAAATTTATGAGGTGATTCATGATAGCTCCTTTATTGAAAATCATGATTGCAATGATGTTATGGTAAATTATATTAATGACAATTACGTTAATGATATGCAAAACTACAAGCTTGGGGATGATAATTTTGTCATGTCCACTTATTATTGCAATGATCATGATTGGGCAGATAATGCTTCTTATGATCTTGAAATTTTGTTTAAGCCTCATGTTGAACATGTTATTGATAATAATGTTTGCATAGAATCGAAAGTGGGTTTGGAAGAGCATCAACTTTAGGTAAAAAGAATCCCACATATTTGGAGAGTGTTCAATCTTATGATTTTTTTGATAAAAGTGGGTTCAGAGAGGTCATAACTTTAGTTGATGATAATCCCACTATTTTGGAAGATAATAAAAACTTTATGCATGTTGATCATAAAGAGAGTATTTTTTATGATAGATATATTGTTGAATTTTATTATGATCCTACATATAGTTATTATGAGAGAGGATATTATGGTTGTAGAAATTCTCATTATACTAAATTACCTCTCTTCATGTTGAGATTGCTATTGTCTCTTTCTTCTTCCTTCCATATGCTAGTTTTTGCTTGCCTTGATAATTTGTTTACTTATAAAATACCTATGCATAGGAAGTATGTTAGACTTAAGTGTGTTTTCCATATGCTTAATGATGCTCTCCTTGTGTTGCTATTATTATCTTTCATGAGGGCATCATTGAAATCTCAAGCCTATCTTAATGTCTATAAAGAAAGAGCTTGTTGGGAGGCAACCCAATGAATAAAATGTATTTCTACATTTTTATGTCTATTCTTGAGTGTTTTCACAATTATGCCTCTATTATGTTTGTGTTTTTATGTTTTATTTAGTGTTTTTGCCAAGTAAAGCCTTTAGGATGATTCATAGGATGAGTAGAAACAATGTTGAATGTGAAACAGAAACTTTGACTCTAGTGTGCAAATTTTTTATTTCTTAATGGAGCGTGACAATGAGATGAAATTTTAACACAATATTTCTATTTAATATTTTTTACTTTTTCCTAATTTTTCAGAATTTTTAAAATTACATACGTATGGTTAGAGTACAGATTTCTATAGACTATTCTGTTTGAGACAGATTCTGTTTTTGTTGCATTGTGTGCTTGTTTTGATGAATCTGTGGCTTGTATTGGAGGGTATAAGTCATGGTAAAGGTAAAATACATTAGATATAATGCAATAATAAAATATTAATGGGTTTCCAATAGTACTAGAGTGGTAATTTGCTTTATTATACTAACGGATCTCACGAAGATTCTGTTAAGTTTTGTGTGATTGAAGTTTTCAAGTTGTGTGTGAGATCACGATGGATGAAGGAATAATGAGTACGAAGAGCCTAAGCTAGGGGATGCCCGTGTCACCAGAAGATAATATCCAAATAGAAATAAGCAACTAAGCTTGGGGATTCCCCGAGTGGCATCCCCTCTTTCTTTTGACAATAATCGGAGTTTATTTGGAGCTATATTTTTATTCGTAGCATATCATGAGTTATGCTTGGAGCGTATTGTATTATATGAGTCTTTGCTTGATTTGATTTTTATCCTTGTTGGACACAACTATTTAAGAGAGCCAAAATTATGCTATGATTTGTTAGAATTCGTCTATATGCTTCACTTAATTTTTTGAGCTATGGAGTTGCTCTAATGCTTCACGTATATCTTTTTGAGCATGGTGTGCTTTAAATGTTTGAAGAAATGCTATCATGTTTCACTTAGATTAATTTGAGAGTTAGTAAATTTTGAAGAAATCATCTCATGCTTCACTTATATTATTTTGAGAGACAGAACTTTTATGCTCACGATCTTCACTTAAAATTATGTGAGCTTGTCAGAAGCAATGGTAACATATGAAACTAGTCCCAAAGTGATAGATATTCAAGAGGGATATAATAAAAAAATTCATGAAGATCATTGGACAAATTAAACTTGATTCTTTGTAATAATTTTGAGACATTATGATAGTAATATGTGAGTTATGTTGGTGAGTAATTATGCTTAGTAAGAATATTGGTGTTAAGGTTTGTGATTCCCTATGCAAGCATGAAAGTCAATAGTTGTGCAATAAAATTAAATCCTACTTATGGTGATTATTCGGTGTTAGTTATTCTTAATGCTCGCTTATGTGAATTTTTGTTTCTTGTATGGTTGCTTCTCAATCTATTTGCTAGCCTTCCATTGTACTAAGTAGAAATGCTACTTGTGGATACAAAATCCGTAAACCCAGTTTTGCCATATGAGTCCACCATACCTACCTATATGCCATATTTCCATGCCGTTCCAAGAAAATTTGTATGTGTCATCTCTAATTTTCAAAATGAATTTACTTTTTGTGTGCTCGTACCGCTCATGAAGAGGAAGGGGTGACCGATATTTTTCGATGCTATATGTATTATTCTCAAGATGATTGTTTATTCACTTGTCATTGCACGAGCGTATGGCGGTAATAGGGATTCCTAGCCCCGAAATGAAAAAAGAAATTTACTTTATGTTGTCAACTAATAACTTCCTTGGAAAGTGCTGGTATGGAAGGCGACCGTGGATTCGTCTAGGCATGGAAATTGAAAGAATGGTGGAAAAAGGAATACAATTTATATTTTGTTTGGGAACCGCTTATCATATAGCTAGCATGGAAAGGTATTGAAAGCTCTCAATCGTTTTTGTTGACAGGGAAGGCATGCCACCCAAAATATTTTTCTCTATCAATTTAAACCTTGAGCTCTGGCACCTCTACAAATCCCTACTTCCCTCTACGAAGGGTCTATCTATTTACTTTATGCAATTTTTTTACTTGAGTCTCCATATTCTCTTATAAAGAACCAACTAGGGGGCATTATGATCGTACTTGAGCATTAGGTGTAGCTCATATTTGAGTGTGTTTCATGAATTGATCAATGATTAAGCATGATGGGCTAGGGATAACTTTCTTTAGTGTTGATATTTTCAAACACATGGTTGCTTGTTGATATGATTGAGTATTAAAGACTCTATGTCAAAACTAGACTATTGCTTTGAACCATCTAAAAGTCCAAATGTCCATGCTACAAAATAAAAGAACATGTGATGAACATGTTAGGCAGCATTCTACATCAAAAATTCTATTTTTATCATTTACCTACTCGAAGACGAGTAGGAATTAAGCTTCGGGATGTTGATACGTCTCCAACCTATCTATAATTTTTTATTTCCATGCTGGTTATATTATCATGGATGTTTTACAATCAATTTATAGCAACTTTATATCATTTTATGGGACTAACCTATTGTCATGGTGCCAAGTGCTAGTTGTTGCTTTTGCTTCTTTTTTTACTTCGTAGAAAACTAGTACCAAATGAAGCCCAAACACCGTGAAATTGTTTGGAGATTTTTGTTGGGACAGAAGACATCCAGTGGGTCAAATAAGTGCCAGAGAGGAGGGCCGAGGAGAGCACAAGACACAAGGGTGCGACAAAGGCCCTAGGCACGCCCTGGTGGGTTGTGCCCACCTCGGGATGCCTCTCCATCGCCTATGAGCTCTATAAATCCCAAATATTCAAAAAAAAAACTACGACAGTCGACGAAACACAATTCCAGCCGCCGCAAGTTCTAGAACCGCGAGATCCAATCTAAGACCATCACGGAGGGGTGCATCGTCTTCATGGGTGCCTCTTCGATGATACGTGAATAGTCGACCATAGACCTACAAGTCCATAGGCAGTAGCTAGATGTCTTTCTCTCTCTATTTTGGTTCTCAATACGATGGTCCCTTGGAGATCTATTTGATGTAATGACTTTTTGCGGTGTGTTTGTTGGGATCCGATGAATTTTGTGTTCGTGATCAGTTTCTATCCATGAATCTTATTTGATTCTTCTTTGATCTCTTATTTGCATGATTACTTATAGCCTTGTATTTCTTCTTCGAATCTTTGGTTTAGCTAGGCCAACTAGATCAATTTTTCCTGCTATGGGAAGAGGTTCTTTGTGATGGGTTCGATCTTGTGGTGTCCTTTCCCAATAACATAAGGGGCAGAAAGGCACACATGTATCGTTGCCATTAAGGATAACAAGATGGGGTCTATTCTTGCATGAATAGATCTTGTCTACATCATGTCACCATTCTTATTGCATTACTCCGTATCTCCATGAACTTAATACACTAGATGCATGCTGGATAGTGGTCGATGTGTGGAGTAATAGTAGTAGATGCAGAATCATGTCGGTCTACTTATCTTGGACGTGATGCCTATATAATAATCATTGCCTTGGATATCGTCATGATTATTTGATCTTCTATGAATTGGCTGATTGTAATTTGTTCACCCACCGTGTGCTGTACTAATGAGAGAAGGCAGTAGTGAAACCTACAGCCCCCGGGTCTACTTTTCCAACATATTGCGTGCTGATCTATCTTTTTGCCGTGTTTGTTTTCAGATCTATTAATCCAAAAGCCCCAAAATACCTTGCTGCACTTTTTGTTTACTTCTTTTATTTTGTGTTCTTGTGAGATTTATTTGCCCAACCTATTACAATCTAATCTATCTTTTTAACGTTGAGAGCTTGACAAACTCTCTTATGCGTCGGGTTGCAAGTATTTGTTCTTTGTGTGTAGGTGCCATTTACATAGTTGCTTGTTCTTCCTCCACGGATTGATACCTTGGTGTCTTAAGTGAAGGAAATACTTACTGTAGTTGTGCTGGATCATCCCTTCCTCTTTGGGGAAATTCCAACATAGTCTCAAGCCATGTCTACATGAATTATATCCGAGTCAAACTTTGGTTATCATGTGATTTTCCGTTTGCTTCACGATACTTTACAAAACCCGAGAACCATCGGTATCCTCGTGAATCATTCGCATGCTCACTATATTGTTATCCTCATTACTGTTTTTGTTCTTCTTTCTCGTGGATGTGTTTGGGCATCCCCGGGCATAGTGACCTGTGTCTGGCTAGATGATGACAGATGTCGTCACATTGAGAAGGCCCTAAGAATATCTATCCATCGTCGGCAGATCAAATCCCACTCTCAAGCTATCTAGTCACTTGACAAACTTTTTGATGAACATGTAAATTGTCGTTACGATCACCTAGTTACAAATGAGGTTTGAGCAACCCCAAAGCTCACTATATGGTAAGAAGTGACTACGATACTCTCATGGTCTAAGCAACATAAAACCCACATCAACACTCTATGTTATAGCAATTGATTTCAGATGATATTATCTCAAAGCATAACAAACAAGTTTGGGTTGATTCAATATGATCATTCTTCTAACGTCACATTCTCTATGTTGTTTTAGGATTATCGTTACACTTAATGATATCCTAAGGTCCAAAAAACATGATCACCAACAATTCTTTAGCTAGTCTTAGAGGTGAGACTAGGAATCTTATTTTACCGTTTATCATTCCACACGTGCATATGGGTTTTCCCTTGAATCACATATTCCAGGGTCATAGGAATTTTAGTATAGAATATAAAATCTTAATTATGAATATGGAAATATAATAATACAATATTTTTGCCTCTATGGAGTATTTCCAAAATTTTAAATAGTTCAAAAAGAAGTTATACTTCATGGGCCTTGAATTGCAAGATGAGACTTGTCTATATCTTATCGCCGATACTATTGCTTTCCTTTTACCGTAAGAAGACTCACTATGTTTAACAACATAGAAGATCTAATACATCCTTTATTCTGGGTAAAATATGTGATTCAATCGTGTGTTCACACATTAAGGTGGCCGGTTGGTCCCTAATCTTCCACTGGTCATGCAGACTTTCGTCAACTTTAGCTGACAATGACAATTATCTTTTAGTACTCTGATAAGTAATAAACAACAAAGAGAGCATCATGAAGATGAACTTCTATGTAGTAATGAAAGCAGTTTCTTGCATATTCTAAACTATGGATCAATGGACATGTGAACCATGCTTCATCGACATATAAGAACTTACGCAACCATAAGTACGCAACAAAGAAAAAAGGGAGCAATTCTACGGCTTAGTGTAGAAACAATTCAGGTGAAAACCCGCCTAAGATATCATCATATAAAATCACTCATATTAGTAATGGGTTAATCTACACACTCAGAACCTACACTCATGTGTATTCCTCTCACTTGGAAAGATGAGAAGAGCTACTTAGGACCTGACCAAGTTACTATGCAGGTGAATACATACTTGCACAACCTAAAGAAACATAAGTGCCACTCATTAACATTGGTCATTTAGAAAGGTCGGAATATGATGTGTAATGAATTATCAAAAAACAACAAGAGGTGTTGTAGTATTAATTTTAATTCAAGATCATGTTATCAGATAACTGTTGCACTCAAGTAGGGATGGCTATAAATTACTCCCTCCCTCCCAAAATAAGTTGTTATTACAAAATTAGTACAACGTTGAGTCACTTATTTTGGGACGGAGGGAGTAGTTTTGGAACTATCAACTACGATAAGTAAAACTAACGGTATGTTAACTTGAGCATAACAATTGATCTTCATCGATTTTGGTGATAATAATAAGAAGCTTAATGCTTGTAAAACTAGATACCATTGTGATATCAGTTCATTAGCATATAGATGAATTTTCTCATAACTACCTAGCCATATATATAGTAAAAAATCACAAGTTTCACCTTGTGATTGGTCATAAACACCCCAAATGTGGTCCAGATATCATAGAGAAATTTCTCATCAAATTCATGTTGAAAAATACAATAGAAAAGCATTATCAACTTATTAATATGAATATAACCATGTTGAAAGAAATTGATTCAGGTTTTTTTGAGATCAAGATTACTAATACAAATATGTTTCTCACATCCAAACTCTACTTGTCCTATGAAGCCAAAAATAACGTTCCATAATAATGTTAGGCTCCGGCAATAAAAATCTGAACTGTAGGATGTATGATTGCCTAAATCCACACAAACTACAATAATGAAATATAAACTTACCAAAGTACAACTAATTTATTAAAATCAAATAAGAACTCAAAGCAGTGATAACTCTCGACCATAAGATATACGCATGATGATGATCCAAACTAATTAAGTTGTGCAAACATGAATGCACATTTGCTCCCTTGGTGGTTTTGATAATTAATAACAACATATATATCATTGAAATAATATTTCCACTAAGCATATTTCACGGAAAGTTCAATGATAGGTTGGCAAAAGGATTGTGGAGAAACCCCTAGATGCAAGGATTTGGATTGGCAAAAGCTTCAAGCAAAGAGGACTCTACATTTTACTTTGTGAGAAATCACTTTTAGTCCGTAGGAAAAGCCAATACTATTAAAAGGGGGTAAGGTACTGTTGGTGAATAAGATGCTCTACGTGCACAACTGATAGTCACCAAAAACACCCACAAACTCTTCCACAAATTATGTCTAAGCTATTCTTGAAAATCAGTGAAGCCAACAATTTCCATTCGGTCCCACCGATTCCCAAACTCAGATAGAGCCCTGCCAAACCCTAGCACTTCGGTGCAACCGATTCCACTTTAGTGCCATCGAGTTTAGCTTGCCAACTTTCTGTTACCTCAATTTACGAAATTGGAAGCTCTGAGTTTTTGGATCGGCGTCACCGAGATTTGGATTCTGACCATTGGACACCTGATTGGTACCGCCGAGATTCCTATATTGGTCTCACCGAGATTCAAAAGTTGCTACCTTTGGAGCAACTCGACACCGAGATTCACACATCGGTGTCACCGAGTTGGTCACTTTAGGTGTAATGGTTGGATTTTTGGAGATGCCTATATATACCCCTCCACCACCACTCACTCGTAAGAGAGGCACTCAGAACAAATCCCCACTTATCCCATCAGATTTTCTAAGAGAGAGACACCTACTCATGTGTTAAGATCATGCCATTCCATTCCAACCATATGAATCCTAATCTCTAGCCTCTGCAAGTTGCTTTCCACCCAATCAATCTCTTCCACCAAAGCCAAATCTGTGAGAGAGTGATTGACTGTTGAGGAGTCTATCATCTTGAAGCACAAGAGCAAGGAGTTCATCGACATTATCGAGCCTATTACCTTTTGGAGGGTGGTGCCTACTAGATTGGTTAGGTGTCGCTTGGGAGCCTCCTACTTCATGTTGTGGAGTGAACCAAGAAGTTTATAAGGGCAAGGAGATCGCCTACTTCGTGAAGATCTACGCTGACTTAGGCTAGTCCTCCGTGGACGTAGGCCATCATGGTGTAGTCAAGGTTGCTTCTTTGTGGAATCCTCCATGGGTAGAGCCCTCCGTGGACTCTCGTGATTGTTACCCTCCATGGTTTAAAGTCTCCATAAACGTGGACGTACGATAGCACCACGTATCGGAACCACGGGAAAAAATCATCGTGTCTCCAATTGCGTGTGATATTCCTACCCTTCCTTTACTTACATGCTTGTCTTTACATTCCGCTGCTATACTCATAGACATGCATATGTAGGGTGTACTTGACTTGCTATGAATGCTAAAATCTGCCAACACTTAAAATTGGGAAGAAGTAGATTTTTAATTGGTCAAGTAGTCTAATCACCCCCTTTGGACCTACTTTCGATCCTACAAGTGGTATCACAGCTTTGGTCTCCATTGCATTGGTTTCACAACCTAGGAGAGTATGGTGTCTAGTGAGGGAAATTATCACCATAGAGGTCCATACGTTGATGGCACAAATTTTGCTAGTTGGAAGCACAAAATGAAAATGCATCTTTTTGGTCATAACCCTGCCGTTTGGCTGTTGTTCGTGTTGGATTGCAAGGTGAATTCTTTGCACATGGAAGGGAACCGGCTCGCGAAGCGACTACAGAAGAACTGAAGATGATGCAACTCAATGCTCAAGCATGTGACATTCTCTTCAACTACCTATACCCTGAAGAATTCAACAAAATAAGCCGTCTTGAGAATGCAAAAGAGATTTGGGATACTTTGGTTGATATGCATGAAGGTACCGAATCCATGAGGGAATCCAAGTTGGATATTCTTCAGACTCATCTTGACAAGTTCAAGATGAAGGATGGTGAAGGAGTCGTAGAGATGTACTCTAGGCTATCTCTCATCACACATGAGATTGCCAGCTTAGGAAGCAAAGAAATGACCGACAAATTCATCATCAAGAAGATACTTCGAGCTTTGGATGAGAGATATGACACCGTGTGCACATTGATCCAAATGATACCCAACTACAAAGATCTCAATCCTACGGAAGTGATTGGAAGGATTGTTGCTCATGAGATGACACTCAAAGATTAGGAAGAGCTTCACAACAAGTCTAGCAGTGCCTACAAAGCCACAAGTGATGCTCCCGCAACCTCAAGCGACAACCTTGTCACCAATGAGAAGATAAGCTTCATGGTCAATAAATTCTACAAGAATAGAGGCAAAGATCAAAGCTCCAACTCAAGATATGAAGAGAAGCGTTCATCAAGTCGTGACCAAAACTGCCACAATTGTGGGAAGCCCGGACACTACCCCAATGAGTGAAACACTCCCTACAAAAGAAAAGAAGAGTCACCAAGAAGACGGAGCTCAAGAGACGAGTCATATCGAAGGGAGAGAAGGAGTAGAAATGATCATTATGAATGAAGACCCTCAAGGAGAAGTGGGGAATCGGAGAATAAGGACAAGTACACCAAGGCCTACTCAAGAAGAAGACATCAAGATCATGTTGGTGAATGGGTTTCCGACTTCAAATCGGACAACCACTTCGAGAGAAGCTATCACTCCAACTCCGACTATAGTCAAGATGAAGGTGTTGCGGGACTTGCACTAGTGACGACAAACTCCTACAACATATTTGATTCACCAAATTAAGGGATTCAAAGTTGCTTAATGGCTAAGGGACCCAAGGTATCACTCCCCGAGTATCTTGATTTCAATAGTGATGAGGATGACTTGTTATGAGATGATGACTTGCTATTTGACAAATCTACTAATGTTAGTTAAGATGAACTTGTTAGTAATCACTCTAGTCAAGATAAATTGTGTGATGATGATAAGTTGTAAATAGAATGACTAACTCAAGAACTAAAGACTCTTAAGTTAGCTCACGAGTCTACTCTACAAGATCATAGGGAGCTTCAAAGGACACATGAGAAGCTCCGCTTCAAGAAGCTCAATTTAGAGCAAGAGCATGAATTCCTTAAAGCTATCAATGATGATCTTTGAAAGAAGACTTCCTATTATATAGCCAAATGACTTCTCTTGTCTACATTTACTCCACAAGTTAAGGCTAAGCAAACTAGTAACAAAGGCAAGAAAGGTTATTCAACAAGTAGCAATAAAAATGATAAATCCAATGACATTGCTTCTAGTAGTTTTATTGATCCCACTAACACTTCTCTTAGCGAAGTTACACTTGAGCAAGAAAATTAACTTTTGAAAGTATTATAGAGAAACGTATCTACAAGAGTCTTGCCGGGTGTAAGCAATTTGGGGAAATTGTACGCAAGCACGGAGGATACCGGAAGAACCATGGCATTGGCTACTTCAATGCTATGGATTTGAATGGGAAGAAGGTCAATACCCCAAGCCCAAGTTTGTTCCTCAAATGGAGAAGTATGAAAATACTCTTCCCAAGGGAACAAAAGCTCAACATGACCTTCCGCCACAAGACCACAAGCTCAAGGGCAAGAACAAGCTTCAAGAGGACAGTGACTCATATGAAGATGAATCCCAAGATTTGGTGAAGTGGGTTCCCAAGGCTACTTCAAGCTCAACTTATACAAGTGCCAGTTCAACACCAAGGATCCCAATCAACTTGATGTCGGTCCCCATGAAGAAGAACTAGAGAAGTTCTTGAGGGGTGACTCCGCCAATGAAATTCACTCACATTCATTATTGGCAAGAACTAGTTGCAATCAACATCAAAATTATGCAATAGTTCAAGGACTCACACATTCCCTCAAAGTTAAGCAAGGGATAAGGTAATCAACAAATCCATGGACATCATCATGTATGCTTTGCACTCCATGTACATAGATACCCTTGTATTTGTCTCTTGTGTGTGGGACTAACCCATGTAGGCGAGAAGAGTAAGAAACAACAAGGATGCTCCCAACTCATGGTAATCTTCATCAGCTTTGAGCATACATCGCCACATCACCTACATGAAGTCTTCATCGACAAACCCAAGGTTAGTTTATCCCTCTCAAGGGGGATGTTGCATCAAGGGGGAGCTTTACTCTAAGACTTGAGTCATATCATCTCATAGAATGTGACAAAATTAACAAGCTATATGTAAAAGTGGTAACCCCACTTGTGCTAAAACGATGAGTATGACCTATGATCAAGTATTCTTAGTTGGCTCCTAAGTCAATATACTCATATATATATATATGACTATGTCATCTCCAAAATGGTTGATAGATGCTAGTATGTATGTGCATGTTTGCCATGATTTCATTTGACATCTTATTGTGTGAGCATGTTGGCCTGCATTTCTTTATCCATACGAGGACATCCAATTGTTGCTATTTGGACTTTGATTTAGTTTTTGTCAATTCGATGGATGAGAATGCCTAGGACCCTTCTCTAACTATCTATGCTTTCTTGTCTCATATTCTATTCATGCTGCAACACAAAATTTGAACAAGTACTTTTCAATCTCTCTATGTGAGGAGCACTCTGAGTTCCGTATCGACATAGGACTGACTATTAAAACTTCCCAAGTGCATCTCGGTGGAACCAATCCAAAATTCTTGATCTCACGAATGCCTAGGGTTGATCTGGTTTTCACACTCGGTATCAACAATTCCATTTTCTCGGTTACACCAAGTTCCCCTATCAACCGACAGTTGATGAACTTGGTGACACCGATAAATTAGAATCGGCATCACCGACAGCCATGGGTGTATAAAGAGGCGGACACGACTTTTGAAATTTGTTTCTCAAACGTCATCCCCGCCAAACAACTAGCTGTCGAACAAAGACCCCTGGTCATTGCCTTCGCCTTCCCGAGCGCGTCCGCCGTTGGAAGTCCACTCCATCGACGGATTCCCCCCCATCACCGCCCTATGAATTAGGGTACGGGTTCGACCCCTCTTGCACTCCCCCCTACAAATCTTGCGCATTAGGAATTTTCCATCGATAAGACAAAGTTTCAGATCGATCTATCCACTAGAAATTTCATTAGACTAGCGAATGAAGAATTTTTTTAGGGTTTGTCATCTGCAACTTGAATCTCGGTGACACCGAAGCAAAATAATCGGCATCACCGAATACCTTTTTAGGTCAACTAAGGACAACCTCGGCGAAACCGAGTGCCCATTTTTGGTCTCACCGAAAGTGGTGCCAACTTTCTATTTAAAAGGTTGTTTGTCTCGGTGGGTTCGAAAAGTTTGCATCGGTAGTACCAAATTTCACTTGGCAGAATGCAAATTTTGAGAAATTGTAGTTCAAATATTTGAGAAAACCTTCTGAAATTTTGTGATGAGTCAATCTATCTGCTCCTATATATTCTATTCACGGGGTCAGAGATGTCTGTATCAGAGGACACTCAGAATGACCTCTAGGAACTTAGTGTTGACACAGATCCAGGCACTAGTCCAGACAGGAGCTCATCTTCTTTTGATGATGTTCCCATCTCACCAGATCTTCCAAAGGCAGCAACAAGGACTAGGAGGAAGCTCAACTCAAAGGAAGAAGACTCTGATTTTGTGCCTGGTGTAGTTCCTGCCTAGGCTAAGCAGGACAAGGCTGAGAAGACTGCCAGGAAGCCTACAGTTGAGGCTACCTCTTCCAAGAAGGAGGGCAGGAAGGAGTATGCCCCCTCAGACACTATGAGAGCACCTGAGAGCTCCAGGGGCACCATCACCATTGAGCCTCCCAAGAAATTCATGCCCAAGAAGGCTGGAGAGAAGTAGAAAAGCAGAAAGAGGATAATTCATGTTACTGGCAGGCCTACCTCTATGTTTGAGGACCCAGCATAGGCTGTCATTGAGGAGGAGGAGGAAGAGCCAGTCGCCAAGGCTCCTCCAAGAAGAAGAAATTGATGTCAGATGCTATGCCTGCTACCTCTTGAGCTTGCGTTGGTTTTCCCTTGAAGAGGAAAGGGTGATGCAGCGAAGTAGATAAGTATTTCCCTCGGTTGTTGAGAACAAAGGTACCAATCCAGTAGGAGGAACAAGCAAGTCACCAATGGATGCACCTACACAAACAATCAAACTCTTGCACCCAACGCTATAAAGGGGTTGTGAATCCCTTCATGATTATTTGCAAGGATTAGATCCGATAGAGATAGATGTAAACGAGAACAGAAAGTAATAGGTAAATAAATTGCAGCAAAGTATTTTTGGTATTTTTGGTTTATAGATCTGAAAATATATTATGGAAAGTAGACCCGGGGCCATAGATTTCACTAGAGGCTTCTCTCTTGAAGGAAAATATCATGGTGGGTAAACAAATTACTGTCAAGCAATTGATAAAAGCGAATAATCATGTAGGTATCCAAAGCAATGATCATGCATATAGGCATCACGTCTGTGTCAAGTAGAACGAAATGATTCTGCATCTACTACTATTACTCCACACATCGACCGACTCCTGTCTGCATCTAGAGTATTAAGTTCATGAAGAATAGAGTAACACATTAAGAAAGATGACATGATGTAGGGGTATAAACTCAAGCAATATGATGAAAACCTCATCTTGTTACCCTTGATGGCAACAATACAATACATGCTTCGCTACCCCTACTATGTAATTGGGTGAGGACACCGCAAGATTGAACCCAAAACCAAGCACTTCTCCCATTGCAAGAATTACCAATATAGTTGGCCAAACCAAACCAATAACTCGAAGACACTTACAAGGATATGAAATCATGCATGTAAGAATTCATAGAAGATTCAAATAAGATTCATGGATAATCTGAACATAAACTCACAATTCATCAGATCTTGACAAACACACCACAAAAGAGGATTACATTGGATAGATCCCCACGAAAATCATGAAGAACATGGTATTGAAGATCAAAGAGAGAGAAGAAGCCATCTAACTACTAGATATGGACCCCGTAGGTCTGTGGTGGACTACTCACGCATCATCGAAGGGGCAATGTAGTTGATGTAGATGCCCTCCGAGATCGAAACCCCCTCTGGCAGATTACCAGAAAAGGCTCCAAGACTGGATCTCTTGGGAATGGAGGCTTCTCAGTAAATTATTTGTGTGGCGTGTTCTGGTGTTGGGGGAATATTTAGGTATTTATAGGATGGAGAATAGGGTTACGAGACTTGCCAGGAGACGACAAGCCAGATAGGTGCGGCCAGGGGGTGGTCGCGCCTACCAGGCTTGTGATCTCCTGGTATGTCCCCTAGCATGCACTCCAAGCATGGTTGATTTGCTTCCTTCCAGAAAAATTCATTCCGAAGGTTTTATTCTGTTTGGACTCTGTTTAATATTCCATATCTGCAAAACTCAAAAACAATCAAAAAACAGAAACCGACACTAGGCTCTAGATTAATAGGTTAGTCCCAAAAATAATATAAAATAGCATATTAATGCATATAAAACATCCAAAACAGATAATATAATAGCATCACATCATCAAAAATTATAGATACGTTGGAGACGTATCAAGGCCTGGCCAAGCATCTCCCAAGGGCAAGCCAGCTGGATCCAAGAAGCCCTCTGCTCCTAAAACCAAGTGGTTCTCCAGAGAGATTCCAGCTTCTGAGAAGAACAAGGGATCATCATCCAGAAATCCAGAGGAGGATGCTATGTCTACTTTGATGAAGCTAAGGGCACACCTTCCAGAGCATAATACCAGCCACATGCTAGCTGAGGACATGAAGAAGAGGAAGGGCCCAGGATAGGGAGATTGGAGAGCTATTGATCCATACTCATAGAGGAGGAAGAGTGTTATGGACTATAGGTTCTATACAAAATAACAACAAGACTTCTACGAAACATTTTTTCTTGACAAGAGCCCTGCTATGAGTGATATGAGGTATGTGGACTCGAACTACATCAAGGACAATGAGGATTACTTCCCAAGTATGCAAGAAAACTTCCATTGCATTGGACTTGATGACTTTATTGGCAAGGAATTCATAGTCTGGAATGATAAGATGATCATGAAATTCTACACCACTACTCATTTCTATGGAGATGGTAGAATTGTGTGGATGACTGAAGGTGCCAGGTATGAATCCACATTTGATGAGTGGGCTGCCATCTAATCCGAGCCCAAGGAAAGCCACAATGCCATGAAAAATATGTACAAGGAGATTCTTGCTGCACATCTGAGGTCTCACAATCTAGGATTGATAACCCACAAGTATAGGGGATCGCAACAATTTTTGAGGGTAGAGTATTCAACTCAAATTTATTGATTCAAGACAAGGGGAACCAAACAATATTCTCGAGTATTAGCATTTGAGTTGTCAATTCAACCACACCTGAAGGACTTAATATCTGCAGCAAAGTATTTAGTAGCAAAGTAGTATGGAAGTGACGGTAACGAAGGCAAAAGTGACAGTAACAATTTTGTAGTGATTGTAACAGTAGCAATGTAAAAGTAACTTAGCAAGGATCAATATGTGGAAAGCTTGTAGGCAATGGATTAGTGATGGATAATTATGTTGGATGTCATTCATCATGCAACAAGCATAACATAGGGTGACACAAAACAAGCTCCAATTCATAAATGTAATGTAGGCATGTATTCCATATATAGTCATACGTGCTTATGGAAAAGAACTTGCATGACATCTTTTGTCCTACCCTCCCGTGGCAGCGGGGTCCTAATGGAAACTAAGGGATATTAAGGCTTCCTTTTAATAGAGAACCAGACCAAAACATTAGCACTTAGTGAATACATGAACTCCTCAAACTATGGTAATCACCGGAAAGAATCCCAGTTATTGTCACCCTGGGGGATGCGGATCATAACTCGTAGTAGGTGTCTACAACTTGCAAGATAGGATCAAGAACACATATATATTCATGAAAACATAATAGGTTCAGATCTAAAATCATGGAACTCGGGCCCTAGTGACAAGCATTAAGCATATCAAAGTCATAGCAAGATCAATCTCAGAACATAGTGGATACTAGGGATCAAACCCTAACAAAACTAACTCGATTACATGGTAAATCTCATCCAACCCATCACCGTCCAGCAAGCCTACGATGGAATTACTCATGAACGGCAGCGAGCATCATGGAATTGGTGATGAAGGATGTCTGGTGATGACGATGGCGTCGATTTCGTCTCTCCGGAGCCCAAAACGGACTCCAGATCTGGCCTCTCGAGGAAGAACAGGAGGTTGCGGAGGCTCTGTGTCGTGAAATGCGATGAACTCTTCTCTATGATTTTTTATCCCCGAATAGGAATATATAGAGTGGGAATCAAGGTCGGTAGAGCTTCAGGGGGCCCACAAGCCTTCTAGGCGTGGCCAGGGGATGCCCGCAACCCCTGGCTTTTGGCCTGTGGGTGGCCTCCCTCCGGTTGATTCTTTTGCCGGAATTTTTTATTAATTCCAAAAATAATCTTCGTAAATTTTCAGGTCAATCTAAGAACTTTTATTTCTGCACAAAAATAACACCAAGGCAATTCTGCTGAAAACAGCGTCAGTCCGGGTTAGTTCCATTCAAATCATGCAAATTAGAGTCCAAAACAAGGGCAAAAGAGTTTGGAAAAGTGGATACAATGGAGACGTATCAAGTCCCCCAAGCTTAACCCATTTCTTGTCCTCAAGCAATTCACTTGATAAACTGGAAGTGATAAACAAAAACTTCTACAAACTCTGTTTGATCTTGTTGTTGTAAACATGTCTAACTGATGTTTAGATTTTCAGCAAAGCTTATAGACTAACCATGTTCACAATAACATTTAGGTCTCACATTTACTCAAATAAATGGCATAATCAACTAGCGAGCAACAATAATAACTCTCGGGTGACAGCACTTTATCAAAACAAGCATGATACAATATGATATAATGGTATCTCGCTAGCCCTTTTTGAGACCGCAAAACATAAATGCAGAGCACCTCTAAAGAACAAGGACTGACTAGACATTGTAATTCATGGTAAAAGAGATCCAGTCACACTCATACTCAATATCAATTAATTGCAAGGCATACAAATGATGGTGGTTCTCTCTAACTAGTGCTTTTTATAAGAGGATGATGACTCAGCAATAAAGTAAATAGATAGGCCCTTCACAGAGGCACGCATTGATTTGCAGAGGTGCCAGAGCTCGTGCTTTTAAAACAGAGATGAATAATAATTTTGAGCGGCATGCTTTCACTGTTCACATAAAAACCAAGATATTTCACGATCTTCCATGCTAGATACATTATAGGCGGTTCCCAAATATAATGATAAATTTTTACTCCCACTCCACCAATCAATCAAACTCCACGGTGAGCCGAATCCATGGGTACCATCCATACAAACAACAATCCTGGGGGGGGGGGGTTTGTTTAATTATATTTTGATTTGATTTTGAGCAAGCAACTGGGCATTCCGAATACCAACGACTTTCTCGTGAATGATAGTGAATCAACACATATCGTGAGAATAACCCACCTAGCATGGAAGATACTCACCGCCCCTAGTCGCTACATGAGAGATTCGGGCATACAAAACAAAATATCATTTGAAGGTTTAGAGTTTGGCACATGCAAATTTACTTGGAACAGCAGGTGAATACTGCATATAGGTAGGTATGGTGGACTTAGATGGAACAACTTTGGGTTTAAGGAAGTGGATGCACAAGCAGAATTCCCGCTTAATACAAGTGAAGGCTAGCAGAAGACTGGGGAGCGACCAACTAGAGAGTGACAACAGTCATCAACATGCTTGGAGATTAACCAACATTGAATGCAAGAATGAGTAGGATATAAATCACCATGAACATAAATATCGTGGAGGCTATGTTGATTTCGTTTCGACTACATGCATGAACATGTGCCAAGTCAAGCCACTTGAATCATTCAAAGGAGGATACCATCCTATCATACTACATCACAACCATTTTAATATGCATGTTGGCACTCAAGACAAACCATTATCCACTCTTAGATAATTAATCATGGCATGAGTAACTATAATCTCTAATTGTCATTGCAAATATGTTTCATCCATAATGATCTGAATTTAGAACGATGAGCTAATCACATTTACAAAAGCAAAATAGGTCGAGTTCATACCGACTTTTCTCCCTCCCAATCTTTCCATCATATATCGTCATTTCCACTTGCACGACTGAACGGTGTGAATAATAATAAAGGTGCACATGCATTGGACTTAGCTGGATTCTACAAACAATAACTCAAAGGAGAAGACAAGGTAATATGGGCTCTCTGATAGATAAACAATAATGCATATGAGAGACACTCGACATTTTCATTGTGGTCTTCTCCTTACGACCCAAACAAAGAAAATTCAAAACAAGAATGAGAAAAACTATTTACACGAGAAAGCTCCCAACAAGCAAAAGAAGAATGAGAAATCTTTTGGGGTTTTCTTTTAATACTACAACTAAATAAACTGAAAGGTAAAGGTAGAACTACTTTTTTTGGATTTTCTCAAAGTTAATTAAACACACAAGAAGAAAGCAAAAATAAGAAATAAACTACCATGGATGGTACAAATGAAAGAGTATAAGCACCGACTACTAAAATGAATGTGTGAGCATGAATGTAAAGTCGGTGAGAAATACGTACTCCCCCAAGTTTAGGCTCTTGTCCTAAGTTGGTCTAGGGCCATGGCTGGCTCGGATGATATCCAAAGTCATAGTTGGGGTTGTACTAGGCTGCGGCTGCCACCGCCTGAATGACTCCAGCATGGAGGCAAGTGGCTTTCGCCTTCCTCTCATACTTCTTTGCCTCCTCTCTGGTTATAACGTGTCTCTGCTTTTCCTAAAAGTTAAAGAAGGAAGGAGCAAGAAGGGTAATATGGACAGCATAATGTCTATCAAATATTATTCGGTACAGGAGGGACTGTTCGTTCCTCTCAAGAAACTAGTAGCGCACCAAAGCCTCATAATAAGGAAAAGCAGGTGGTAATTCAATATCATTCCCCCTTACGGGTACCCCAAGATAATTAGCTAAAGAGTTGCATAGATCCCGCCAAAGAAATCTCCATCCTTAGCATTATTATGCCTCCTAGCAATAATAGACCCCAAGTTATATCGACTATCACCCATTACCGCACTCTTAAGAATACTAAGATCAGGTACACAAAGGTGGATATGATCAATTTTACCGTTAATACATCTACCTATGAAGAGAGCAAAATAATGTATAGCAAGAAAGTGAATGCTCCCCAAGATAGCATGTGTAATATTTCTAGTTTCTCCCATGGTGATGCTAGCAAGAAATTCATTATTCAGTTTTGTGAGGATCACTATGGCTGCCCCATTGTCGAATTTTGCATGCACGGTTAAAATCCTCTAGGTCCATAGCATAAGATTCATCATAAAGATTTACTAAAACAGAATGCTTATTACGCTAATACGTCTCCAACATATATATAATTTATGAAGTATTCATGCCATGTTTACAATTATGCTATATGATTTTGGTATGATTTTATTAGAACTAACCCGCACTGACGCTATTTTCAGCAGAACTACAGTGGTGTCATTTTTTGTGCAGAAATAAAATTTCTCGGAATGGGCTGAAAATTTAGTATGTTTTTTGCGGATCAAAAGAGACCCCCGAAGCATTAGAGCTGGGCCAGAAGAGCCACGAGGAGGCGGGAAGCCTGCTAGGCACGGCCAACCCCCTGGCCACGCCTAGCAGCCTTGCCGCCGCCTCGTGGAACCCCTTGACGTGAGATAGACACCAAAAATCCTATAAGTATAAAAACCGCTGAAAATAAACCTAGATCGGGAGTTCTGCCGCCACAAGCCTCCAGAGCCACGAAAAACCAATCGGGAGCCCGTTCCGGCACCCTGTCAGAGGGGGAAACCATTACCGGAGGCCATCTTCATCATCTCGGTGGTCTCCATGACGAGGAGGGAGTAGTTCACCCTCGGGGCTAAGGGTATGTACCAGTAGATATTTGTTTGATCTCTCTCTCTCTTTCGTGTTCTTGAGATGGCACAATCTTGATGTACCGCGAGCTTTATTGATATAGATGAATCATATTGAGTTTTCCCCTCTTTGTCTTGTTGTGATGAATTGAGTTTTCCCTTTGAAGTTTTCTTAGCGGATTGAGTCTTTAAAGATTTGAGAACACTTGATGTATGTCTTGCGATGGGATATCCATGGTGACAATGGGATGTTCTATCGATCCACTTGATGTATATTTTGGTTATCAACTTGCGGGTTCCGTGACCTTGGGAATCTATGCATAAGGGTTGGCACACGTTTTTGTCTTGACTTACCGGTAGAAACTTTGGGATACTCTTTGAAGTTTTTTGTGTTGGATTGAACATGATGAATCTGAAATTACGTGATGCATATAGTATAATCAAGCCCATGGGTACTTGTGGTTACATTGGAGTATCTAGGTGACATTAGGGTTTTAGTTGATGTGTATCTTAAGGTGTTATTTTAGTATGAACTCTAGGGCTGTTTGTGACACTTATAAGGATAGCTCATAAGATTAATTGGGAAAGATAAGTTTGAGGTGATTTTGTACCCTACAATAATTTCTTCGTTAGTTCTCCTCTATTTGTGACTTTGGAGTGAACTCTTTGTCGCACAAGAGGTATTTACATATGATTTAACTATGTTAGTATTGTTGAGAGAACTTGCACTAGTGAAAGTATGGACCCTAGGCCTTGTTTTCAAGCATTGAAATACTGTTTTTGCTCACTTTTTTTACTTGCTACCTTGCTGTTTTTATATTTTTCAGATTACAAAACATATACCCACCATCCATATTACACTTGTATCACCATCTCTTCGCCGAACTAGTGCACCTATACAATTTACCATTGTATTGGGTGTGTTGGGGACACAAGAGACTCTTTGTTATTTGGTTGCAGGGTTGTTTGAGAGAGACCATATTCATCATACACCTCCCACAGATTGATAAACCTTAGGTCATCCACTTGAGGGAAAATTGCCGTTGTCCTACCAAACTCCGCGCTTGGAGGCCCAACACGAGTCTACAATAAGAATGTTGTGTAGTAGACATCAAGCTCTTTTCTGCCGCTATTGCCGGGCAGGTGAGTGCTTGAAGGTATATCTTTAGATCTTTCAATTAATATTTTAGTTTCTTGTTTTTCACTAGTTTGGTTTTATAAAAGAAAATCATAAAAAATGGAATTGAGGTTGCCTCATATGCTTCATCTTTTTAATGTCTTTCGTGAAAATGATGGAAAGGAAAATTGTGCTCAAGTGGTAGAAGAAGAAGTTATTAAAATGTTTGGCACTAAATCCTTGAATGATGAGCATGATTTCAATATTTTTCGTATGAATTCTCTGAATATCCGTGATGCTAATGATATGCAAAGCCACAAGCTTGGGGATGTTATGTTTGATGAAGAAGACACTTTTAGTCCCCCAAGTTTTGATGAGAAAAACTATTATGATTATGACATGCCTTCTATCTATGATGATTATTTTGATGACATGTACGCTATAAAGAGTAGTGACAACCATGAAACTTGTCATAATGATTTTAATATTCAAAGTGGTTATGTCAATCGAGTATCTCATGATAGTTATTTTGTTGAGTTTGCTCCTACTATTATGAATAGAAGAAAATTGCTTATGAGGAGAGTAATAAAATTTCTATGCTTGTAGATCATGAAAATAATGCTTTATGTTCTGGTTATATTGTCTAATTCCTTCATTATTCTACTAAAAATTATTATGAGGGAGGAACATATGCTACTAGGAATTGCCATAATATCATGTTTCCTCTCTATGTGTTCAAAGTTTTGAAGTTGTGCTTGTTTTACCTTCCTATGCAAGTTGATTCTTGTTCCCATTATTTGTTTGCTCACAAAGTCCCTATGAATAGGAAGTGGGTTAGAATTAAATGTGCTTGTCATGAGATTCATGATGCTCTTTTGCATGTTTCCAATATTATTCCTATACGAGCATCATTGAAATCATCATGCCTAACTAAAAGACATTAAATAAAAGCGCTTGCTGGGAGATAACCCAACACTTTTACCTTATGTTTTTGTGTGTTAAAATTATTAAGATACATTACTAATCATGTTTTGTGTATTTTATTTCAATAAAGTGCTAAGTAAATCCTTTGGGATAGTGTGGAAACTTGCTTGTTTGATTATGTGCAAAAACAAAAAGTTTTACGTCCAGTATATGAATTATATGATTTTAATGAAGCATCAAAACATTTTGAAATTTATTAATAATATTTTATATGCAAATTTCTTGAGTTATACTAATTTTTCAGAAATTTTAGAGTCAGGGAGGTATGGTGATCATTCAGATCTTTACAGGTTGTTCTGTTTTTGACAGATTCTGTTTTGCATGAATAGTTTGCTTGTTTCAAGTGTTCCTATAGCTTATATTGAGTAATATAAATTATGGGAATGATGGAATACAGTAGGTATCATGTGGTAATAATTATGAATCTTGTCTTGACAGTACCTAAGTGAATGATTTATCTTTACTACACGATCTTGTGCTACGCTTAGGATTGGGTCTTGTCCATCACATCATTCTCCTAATGATGTGATCCCATTATTAACGAAATCCAATGTCCATACTCATGAAACCGTGACCATATATTGATCGATGAGCTAGTCAACTAGAGGCTCACTAGGGACACGTTGTGGTCTATGTATTCACACATTTATTACGGTTTCTGGTCAACACAATTATAGGATGAACAATAGACAATTATCATGAACTAGGAAATACAATAATAACCATTTTATCATTGCCTCTAGGGCATATTTCCAACAGTCTCCCACTTGCCCTAGAGTCAATAATCTAGTTACATTGTGATGAATCAAACACACATAGCAATCTGGTGTTGATCGTGTCTTGCTCGTGAGAGAGGTTTAGTCAACGGATCTGCGACATTCAGATCTGTATGTACTTTACAAATATCTATATCTCCCTCCTGAATGTAATCACGGATGGAGTTGAAGCGGCGCTTGATGTGTCTTGTCTTCTTGTGAAACCTGGGCTCCTTCGCAAGGGCAATAGCTCTAGTGTTGCCACATAATAGAGTCATCGGTCCTGACGCACTTGGAATTACTCCTAGGTCGGTGATGAACTCCTTCATCCAGACTCCTTCCTTTGCTGCTTCCGAAGCAGCTATGTACTCCGCTTAACACGTAGATGCCGCCATTACGCTTTGCTTGCTGCTGCACCAGCTGACTGCCCCTCCGTTTAAAACATGCACGTATCCGGTTTGCGACTTGGGGTCGTCCGGATCTGTGTCGAAGCTAGCATCGACGTAACCCTTTACGACGAGCTCTTCGGCACCTCCATACATGAGAAACATGTCCTTTGTCCTTTTTAGGTACATCAGGATATTCTTGACCGTTGTCCAGTGTTCCGCTCGGGGATCACTTTGGTACCTCCCTACCAAACTTATGGCAAGGTTCACATCAGGTCTGGTACACAGCATGGCATACATAATAGAGCATGTGGCTAAAGCATAGGGGATGACACTCATCTCTTCTCTATCCTTTGGCGTGGTCGGGCATTGAGTCATACTCAATCTCACACCTTGTAACACATGCAAGAACCCCTTCTTGGACTGATCCATATTGAACTTCTTCAATATCTTGTCAAGGTATGTGCTTTGTGAAAGACCTATGAGGTGTCTCGATCTATCTCTATAGATCTTGATGCCTAATATGTAAGCAGCTTCTCCAAGGTCCTTCATTGAAAAACACTTATTCAAGTAGGCCTTTATACTTTCCAAGAGTTCTATATCATTTCCCATTATCGGTATGTCATCCACATATAATATGAGAAATGCTACAGAGCTCCCACTCACTTTCTTGTAAATACAGGGTTTTCCATAAACCTGTACAAACCTTTAATCACCTCATTAAAGCGAATGTTCCAACTCCGAGATGCTTCTTCATAAATGGAGCGCTGGAGCTTGCATACTTTGTTAGCATCTTTAGGATTGACAAAACCTTCCGGCTGCATCATATACAGTTCTTCCTTAGGGAAACCATTAAGGAATGCCGTTTTGACATCCATTTGCCAGATCTCATAATCATAAAATGCGGCAATTGCTAACATGATTCGGACAGACTTCAACATCGCTAAGGGTGAGAAAGTCTCATCGTAGTCAACTCCTTGAACTTGTCGATAACCCTTAGCGACAAGCCGAGCCTTATAGATGGTCACATTACCATCCGCGTCAGTCTTCTTCTTAAAGATCTATTTATTTTCAATGGCTCGCTTATCATCAGGCAAGTCCACCAAAGTCCATACTTTGTTCTCATACATGGATCCTATCTCGGATCTCATGGCCTCAACCCATTTGTTGGAATCCGGGCCCGCCATTGCTTCTTCATAGTTCAAAGGTTCACCGTTGTCCAACAACATGATCTCCAGGATAGGGTTGTCGTACCACTCTGGTGCGGAACGTGTCCTAGTGGACCTTCGACATTCAACAGTAACTTGATCTAAAGTTTCATGATGATCATCATTAACTTCCTCTCCAGCCGGTGTAGGCTCCACAGAAACAACTTCCTGTGTTGCCCTACTCTCTGGTTCGAGTGGAGGTACAATACCTCATCAAGTTCTATTTTCCTCCCACTTACTTCTTTCGAGAAAGGATCCATTCTTGGCAACAAAGATTTTGCCCTCGGATCGGAGGTAGAAGGTATACCCAATAGTTTCTTTGGGATATCCTATGAAGATGCACTTTTCCTCTTTGGGTTCGAGCTTCTCAGGTTGAAGTTTCTTCACATAAGCATCGCATCCCCAAACTTTTAGAAACGACAGCTTAGGTTTATTTCCAAACCATAATTCATATGGTGTCGTCTCAACGGATTTTGACGGTGCCCTATTTAAAGTGAATGCGGCAGTCTCTAATGCATATCCCCAAAATGATAGCGGTAAGTCGGTAAGTGACATCATAGATCATACCATATCTAATAGAGTGCGATTACGACGTTCAGACACACCATTTCGCTGAGGTGTGCCAGGCGGCGTGAGTTGTGAAACAATTCCACATTTCCCTAGGTGCGTGCCAAACTTGTGACTTAAATATTCTCCACCAGATCATAGGCACTTTATTTTCCTGTCACGTTGATTCTCTACCTCACTCTGAAATTCCTTGAACCTTTCAAAAGTTTCAGACTTATGTTTCATTAAGTAGACATACTCATATCTACTCAAGTCATCAGTGAGGGTGAGAACATAACGGTAGCCACCACGAGCCTCGACACTCATTGGACCACATACATCGGTATGTATTATTTCCAACAAGTCAGTTGCTCGCTCCATTGTTCTGGAGAATGGAGTCTTGGTCATCTTGCCCATGAGGCATGGTTCGCACGTGTCAAATGATTCGAAATCAAGAGACTCCAAAAGTCCATCAGTATTGAGCTTCTTCATGCATTTGACACCAATATGACCAAGGCGGCAGTGCCACATGTAAGTGGGACTATCATTATCAACCTTACACTTTTTGGTACTCACACTATGGACATGTGTAACATCACGTTCGAGATTCATCAAAAATAAACCATTGACCAGTGGGGCATGACCATAAAACATTTCTCTCATATAAATAGAACAACCATTATTCTCAGATTTAAATGAGTAGCCATCTCACATCAAGCGAGATCCAGATACAATGTTCATGCTCAAAGCTGGTACTAAATAACAACTATTAAGGTTTAACACTAATCCCGAAGGTAGATGTAGAGGTAGCGTGCCGACGGCGATCACATCGACCTTGGAACCATTCCTGACGCGCATCGTCACCTCGTCCTTTGCCAACCTCCGCTTATTCCACAGCTCCTACTTGGAGTTACAAATGTGAGCAACTACACCAGTATCAAATACCCAGGAGCTACTACGAGCGTTGGATAGGTACCCATCAATAACAAGTATATCACATATACCTTTAATGTTGCCATCCTTCTTATCCGCTAAGTACTTGGGGCAGTTCCGCTTCCAGTGACCGGTACCCTTGCAATAAAAGCACTCAGTCTTAGGCTTGGGTCCATGCTTGTTCTTCTTCTTCCCGGCAACATGCTTACCGGGCGCGGCAACAGCTTTGACATCCTTCTTGAAGTTCTTCTTACCCTTGCCTTTCTTGAAACTAGTGGTCTTATTCACCATCAACACTTGATGCTCCTTTTTGATCTCGACATCTGCTGATTTCAGCATTGAGTATAACTCACGAATGGACTTCTCCATCCCTTGCATGTTGTAGTTCATCACAAAGCTCTTGTAGCTAGGTGGAAGCGACTGGAGTATTCTATCAATGACCGAGTCATCAGGGAGATTAACTCCCAGCTGAGTCAAGTGGTTGTGTAGCCCAGACATCTTGAGTATGTGCTCACTGACAGAACTATTCTCCTCCATCTTACAACTGAAGAACTTGTCGGAGACGTCATATCTGTCGACCCGGGCATGTGCTTGGAAAACCAGTTTCAGCTCTTGGAACATCTCATATGCTCCGTGTTGCTCAAAATGCTTTTGGAGCCCCGGTTCTAAACTGTAAAGCATGCCGCACTGAACAAGTGAGTAATCATCACAGCAAGAATGCCAAGCGTTCGCAATGTCTTGCTCTGCTGGGAGAAGGGGTGGGTCACCAAGTGATGCATCAAGGACATACAATTTCTTGGAAGCTATGAGGATGATCCTCAAGCCACGGACCCAGTCCGCATAGTGCTTCCATCATCTTTCAGCTTGGTTTTCTCTAGGAACGCGTTGAAATTGAGGGTGACATTCACGTTGGCCATTGGATCTACAATATAGATTGTAAAGATAATTTTAGACTAAGTTCATGATAATAAGTTCCATTAAATCAATTTATTTAATGAACTCCCACTTAGATAGACATCTCTCTAGTCATCTAAGTGACACATGATCCATGTCAGCTAGCCCGTGTCCGATCATCACATGAGATGGACTAGTCATCCATGGTGAACATCTCCATGTTGATCGTATCTTCTATACGACTCATGTTCGACCTTTCGGTCTTCCGTGTTCCGAGGCCATGTCTGTACATGCTAGGCTCATCAAGTCAACCAAAGTGTTCCGCGTGTGTAAATCTGGCTTACACCCGTTGTATGGGAACGTTAGAACCTATCACACCCGATCATCACGTGGTGCTTCGAAACGACGATCCTTAGCAACGGTGCACAGTTAGGGTGAATACTTCTCTTGAAATTTTATTGAGAGATCATCTTATTTACTACCATCGTTCTAAGCAAACAAGATGTAAACATGATAAACATCACATGCAATCAATATAGTGACATGATATGGCCAATATCATCTTGCTCCTTTGATCTCCATCTTCGGGGCACTATGATCATCACTGTCACCGGCACGACACCATGATCTCCATCATCATGATCTCCATCATTGTGTCTTCATGAAGTTGTCTCGCCAACTATTAGTTCTACTATTATGGCTAACGTTTAACAATAAAGTAAAGTAATTACATGGTGTTTGTGATTGACACGCAGGTCATACAATAAAATAAGACAACTCCTATGGCTCCTGCCGGTTGTCATACTCATCGACATGCAAGTCGTGAATCCTATTACAAGAACATGATCAATCTCATACATCACAATGCATCACATGATATTCTTTGGCCATATCACATCACAAGGCTTATGCTACAAAAACAAGTTAGACGTCCTCTAATTTGTAGTTGCAAGTTTTTACATGGCTGCTATAGGTTTCTAGCAAGAACATTTCTTACCTACGCCAAAACCACAACGTGATATGACAATTGCTATTTACCCTTCATAAGGACCCTTTTCATCGCATCCAATCCGACTAAGGTGGGAGAGACAGACACCCGCTAGCCACCGTATGCAACAAGTGCATGTCAGGCGGTGGAACCAGTCTCACGTAAGCGTACGTGTAAAGTCGGTCCGGGCCGCTTCATCCCACAATACTGCCGAATCAAGATAAGACTAGTAGTGGTAAGCAAATTAACAAGATCGACGCCCACAACTACTTTGTGTTCTACTCGTGCATAGATTCTATGCATAGACTTAGCTCATGATGCCACTGTTGGGAAACGTAGTAGTAAATCAAAAAAAATCCTACGATCACCAAGATCTATCCATGGAGAAACCAGCAACGAGTGGGGAGAGATTGCATCTTCATACCTTTGAAGATCGCTAAGCGGAAGCGTTACAAGAACGAGGTTGGTGGAGTCGTACTCGCAGCGATTCAGATCGCGGTGGATTCCGATCTCAGCACCGAACAACGGTGCCTCCGCGTTCAACACACATACAGCCCGGTGACGTCTCCCGCACCTTGATCCAACAAGGAGGAGGGATAGGTTGAGGGATAGCTCTGGCAGCATGATGGCGTGGTGACAGTGGAGCTACATGGACTCCGGCAAGGCTTCGCCAAGCGCTATGGAGAACGAGGAAGAGGAAGGGTAGGGCTGCGCCGTGAGAGAGAGAAGTTGTGTCTCAAATCAGCCCAAACCCTTTCATATATATAGGAGGAGGGAGAGGGAGGGCTGCCTTGGCCCGTCCTCCAAGGAGGAGGGCTTAGGCCGAAGCTAGGGAAGAGTCCACCTCCCACAAGGGAGGTGGATCTCCCTCCTTTCAAACTCCTTTTGCCTGATCCCTTGATCTCCAGCCGCATGGGCCTTTCTAGAAGGTCTTGGCCAGCCCAAAAAGGTCTGGCACATTTCCTCTAAGGGCCAACGAAGTCCTATGGTCTTCACACCCCTCCCGGGGTCCTCTGGCACCCTCTCGGCACTCCCGGCACACTACCGATGAGCCCGAAATATTTCCGGTGACCAAAACTGGACTTCCTATATATCAATCTTTACCTCCAGTTCATTCCGGAGATCCTCATGACGTCTGGGATCTCATCTGGGACTCCGAACAACCTTCGGTAACCACATGCAACATTTCCCTATAACCCTAGCGTCATCGAACCTTAAGTGTGTAGACCCTACGGGTTCGGGAGACACGTAGACATGACCGAGACAACTGTCCAGTCAATAACCAACAGCGGGATCTTGATACCCACGTTGGCTCCCACATGCTCCATGATGATCTCATCGGATGAACCATGATGTCGGGGATTCAATCAATCCCATATACAATTCCCTTTGTCTATCGGTATGATACTTGCCCGAGATTCGATCGTCGGTATCTCTATACCTTGTTCAATCCCGTTACCGGCAAGTCTCTTTACTCGTTCCGTAATACATAATCATGTGGCTAACTCCTTACTCACATTGAGCTCATTATGATGATGTCTTACCGAGTGGGCCTAGAGATACGTCTCCGTCACACGGAGTGACAAATCCCAGTCTCGATTCGTGCCAACCCAACAGACACCTTTGAAGATACCCGTAGTGCTCCTTTATAGCCACCCAGTTACGTTGTGATGTTTGGCACACCCAAAGCATTCCTACGGTATCCGGGAGTTGCACAATCTCATGGCTAAGGAAACGATACTTGACATTGAAAAGCTTTAGCAGACAAACTACACGATCTTGTGCTACGCTTAGGATTGGGTCTTGTCCATCACATCATTCTCCTAATGATGTGATCCCGTTATCAGCGACATCCAATGTCCATGGTCATGAAACCGTGACCATCTATTGATCAATGAGGTAGTCAACTAGTGGCTTACTAGGGACACGTTGTGGTCTATGTATTCACACATGTATTACGGTTTCTGGTCAACACAATTATAGCATGAACAATAGACAATTATCATGAACTAGGAAATACAATAATAACCATTTTATCATTACCTCTAGGGCATATTTCCAACAAGCAAATATTTCAAGAAGGTCTCAAGCATATAACCTTGGGGATGCTACGCATCCCACCTCTCTTCGTCAGTTATCAGTTAGCCTATGTTGAGCCTAAATTTTTATTCGTTCACATGATATGTGCTATTCTTGGAGTGCTATTTTTGTTTAGTTTGCTGTTTAAATAAAATACTCAGATCTGAAAATGTTTATTGAGAGAGAGAGAGAGTCCTCATATGGCTAATTGATTGTTTACCTACTTATTGATCTTCACTTATATCTTTTTGGAGTAGTTTGTCTTTTGCTCTAGTGCTTCACTTATATCATTGTAGAGCACAGCGGTGGTTTCATTTGATAGAAATTGTTGAGCCCTCATGCTTCACTTACATTATTTTGAGAGTATCTAAATAGCATGGTAATTGGTTTAGGTTATGAACTTAGTCCTAATATAATGGGCATCCTAGAGGGATATAATAAAAACTTTCATATAAAGTGCATTGAAAACTATGAGAAGTTTGATTCCTCGCATAAAGTTTTGAGATATAAATATGATGATATTAGAATCATGCTAGTGAGTAATTGTGAATTGGTAGAAATACTTGTGTTAAAGGTTTGTGATTCCCGTAGCATGCACGTATGGTGAAGCGTTATGTAACGAAGTCGAAGCATGATTTGTTTATTGATTGTCATCCTTTGTGTGAGGGTCAGGAGCGCACGATGGTTAACTCCTACCAACTTCTCTCATAGGATCATGCGTCTAATACTTTGCTTCGATAACTAATAGACTTTTGCAATAAGTATGTGAGTTCTTTATGACTAATGTGAGTCCATGGATTATACGCACTCTCACCCATCCACCTTTGCTAGCCTCTCTAGTACCGCACAACTTTCGCCGGTGCATTAAACCCACCATATACCCTTCCTCAAAACAGCCACCATACCTACCTATTATGGCATTTCCATAGCCATTGCGAGATATATTGCCATGCAACTTCCACCATTCTGTTTATGACACGCATCAACATTGTCATATTGATTTGCATGATCATATAGTTGACATCGTATTTGTGGCAAAGCCACCATTCATATTGTTTATACATGTCACTCTTGACTCATTGCACATCCCGGTACACCGCCGGAGGCATTCATATAGAGTCATATTTTGTTCTAAGTATCGAGTTGTAATTCTTGAGTTATAAGTAAATAAAAGTGTGATGATCATCATTATTAGAGCATTGTCCCATGTGAGGAAAGGATGATGGAAGCTATGATTCGCTTACAAGTTGGGATGAGTCTTCGGACTTTAGAAAAAATAAAACAGGCCAGAGAAGCCCAAATAAAAAAAGGCCAAAGATGCCCACCAAAAAAATAAAAAAATAAAAAAAGGGAAATAAAAAATGAGAGAAAAGAGAGATGGGGCAATGCTACTATCCTTTACCACACTTGTGCTTCAGAGTTGCACCATGTTTTTCATATAGAGAGTTTCCTATATTGTCACTTTCATATACTAGTGGGAATTTTTTCATAGAACTTGGCTTGTATATTCCGATGATGGGCTTCCTCAAATTGCCCTGGGTCTTCGTGAGCAAGCAAGTTGGATGCACACACACTTAGTTTCTTTTTGAGCTTGCATACACTTCTAGCTCTAGTGCATCCGTTGCATGGCAATCCCTACTCACTCACATTGACATCTATTAATGGGCATCTCCATAGTCCATTGATATGCCTAGTTGATGTGAGACTATCTTCCCCTTTTCTTCACAACCTCCACGATATTCTATTCCACCTATAGTGCTATATCCATGGCTCACTCTCATGTATTGCATGAGAGTTGAAAAGGTTTGAGAACATAAAAGGTGTGAAACAATTGCTTGACTTGTCATCGGGGTTGTGCATGATATAAATACTTTGTGTAGGTAAGATGGAGCATAGCTATACCATATGATTTTGTAGGGATAAATTTCTTTTGCCATGTTATTTTGAAGAGACACAATTCCTTTGTTAGTATGCTTGAAATATTATTGTTTTTATGTCAACATTAAGCTTTTGTTTTGAGTCTTAAGGATCAGAACATTCTTGCCACAATAAAGTAGATTGCATTGATCAAATTTATGCACTATGCTAGCATTCACACATCATAAATTATTTCTTTTATCATTTATATACTCGAGGACGAGCAGGAATTAAGCTTGGGGATGTTGATATGTATCCAATGTATCTATAATTTATGAAGTATTCATGCCAGGTTGACAATAATTCTATATGATTTTGGTATGATTTTATTAGAACAAACCCGAACTGACATTGCTTTCAGCAGAACTACCATGGTGTCATTTTTTGTGCAGAAATACAAGTTCTTGGAATGGGCTGAAAATTTAGTATGATTTTTTGTGGACCAAAAGAGACCCCCGAAGAGCTGGGCCGGAAGAGCCACGAGGAGGCGGCAAGCATGCCAGGCGCGGCCACCCCCCTGGCCGCGCCTCGAAGGCTTGCCACCGCCTCGTGGCACCCCTTGACGTGAGATCGATGCCAAAATTTCCAATAAATATAGAAACCTCTGAAAAGAAACCTATATCGGGAGTTCCGCCGCCGCAAGCCTCCAGAGCCACAAAAAACCAATCGGGAGCCTGTTCCGGCACCCTACCGGAGGGGGAAACCATCACCGAAAGCCATCTTCATCCTCCCGGCAGTCTCCATGATGACGAGGAAGTAGTTCACCCTCGGGGTTGAGGTTATGTACCAGTAGCTATGTGTTTGATCTCTCTCTCTCTCTCTCTCTCTCGTGTTTTTGAGATGGCACGATCTTGATGTACTGCGAGCTTTATTGATATAGATGAATCATATTGAGTTTTTCCCTCTGTCTTGTTTTGATGAATTGAGTTTTCCCTTTGAAGTTTTCTTATCGGATTGAGTCTTGAAGGATTTGAGAACACTTGATGTATGTCTTGCGGTGGGATATCCATGGTGACAATGGGATGTTCTATTGATCCACTTGATGTATGTTTTGGTGATCAACTTGCGGGCTCCATGACCTTGGGAATCTATGCATAAGGGTTGGCATACGTTTTTGTCTTGACTTGCCGGTAGAAACTTTGGGGCACTCTTTGAAGTTCTTTGTGTTGGATTGAACATGATGAATCTGAATTTATGTGATGCATATCGTATAATCAAGCCCATGGGTACTTGTGGTGACATTGGAGTATCTAGGTGACATTAGAATTTTGGTTGATGTGTATCTTAAGGTGTTATTTTAGTACGAACTCTAGGGTTGTTTGTGACACTTATAGGGATAGCTCATAAGATTGATCGGAAAAGATAACTTTGAGGTGGTTTCGTACCCTACAATAATTTCTTCGTTAGTTCTCGCTATTTGTGACTTTGGAGTGAACTCTTTGTCGCACGAGAGGTATTTACATATGATTCAACTATGTTAGTATTATTGAGAGACCTTGCACTAGTGAAAGTATGGACCCTAGGCCTTGTTTTCACGCATTGCAATACCATTCTTGCTCACTTTTGTTACTTGCTACCTTGCTATTTTTATATTTTCATATTACATAAACCTATATCTACCATCCATATTACACTTGTATCACCATCTCTTCACCGAACTCGTGCACCTGTACAATTTACCATTGTACTGGGTGTGTTGGGGACACAAGAGACTCTTTGTTATTTGGTTGCAGGGTTGTTTGAGAGAGACCATATTCATCCTACACCTCCCACGGATTGATAAACCTTAGGTTATCCACTTAAGGGAAAATTTTCGTTGTCCTACAAAATTCTGCACTTGGAGGCCCAACACGAGTCTACAAGAAGAAGCTTGCATAGTAGACATCATACACCTGGATGAAAATTCAAACCTCCACACGAAAGAATCCGCGAGTTGATGATATTGCTTGAACTGGTCTGAAACGCAATCTTCTAGGCCAGCATTTTGTGCGTATGCCTAAAATTCTTCCTTGAAAACGGCATCAACCATGAACTGATCTGATGGCCATTCACAAGGCCGCACATGAGCTTCCCTCGGTGGTTGAAGGTCGGGCTCACGTATCGCAAGTCTTGGGGCCTTCTTGCTCGAGGAACCCCCTTAGTACATTCGCCTCAACATTTTTCTAGCTCTGAAAAACTTCTAAAAAAATTAGTGACTCAAAATTTGCAATATATAAAGCACTAGAACAAAAACTAATTGGACCATTGGAGGAGTCACATACCGAAGAACAATCCCCTAAAACAGTTTTGTAAATGGAGCTCTACACAAGGAGATCGAAAATGGCTGCAAAATGAGCTAGAACACGGGTTTGAGCAATGGTGGGATTTTTTTGGAGGAAGACGAAGTGGATGGGCTCTGGAATAAGTGAGGCGGGCCTACGTGGGACCCACAAGCCACCTGGGTGTGGCCAGGGGGTGGCCACACCTTGTGGGCTTGTGACCCACTGGTGCAGCCCCCTGGTATGTACTTAGTACCAGATATTCTCAAATATTTCAGGAAAAAAATCATACTATATTTTCAGGGCATTTGAAGAACTTTTATTTTTAGGTCATTTTTTATTGCACGGAAAACTTGGAAAACATAAAAATAATAATAGCATTTTTACTTTATTTACTCTAACGAACAAAAAATAAGAGTTTGGTGCAGAAGGCTGTGCTTTCTAGATTCATCCATCTCATGCTCATCAAAAGGAATTCATTAACAAGGTTGATCAAGTCTTATTAACAAACTTCTTTCGACTGACATGAAACCGGAGAATTTTTGAATAACACTAAGTTACCTCAATGGGGATATGCATATCCCCAACAATAAGTATATCATATTTCTTTTTGGTAGTAGGGAGAGGGAATTCAAAATATCCAATAATAATCATTCGAATTTTTTCAATGGAGTTGATACTATGAACTTGAGGTTGTTTCTTCGGAAAGTGTACCGTATGCTCATTACCATTAACATGAAAAGTGACATTGCCCTTGTTGCAATCAATAACAGCCCTTGCAATATTCAAAAAGGGTTTACGAAGGATGATAAACATACTGTCGTCCTCAGGAATATCAAGAATAACAAATTTTGTTAGGATAGTAACATTTGCAACTACAACAGGCACATCCTCACAAATACAGATGGGTAAAGCAGTTGATTTATCAGCCGTTTGCAATGAGGTTTCAGTGGGTGTCGACTTGTTCAAATCAATTCTACGATACAAAGAGAAAGGCATAACACTAACACCACCTCCAAGATCACATAAAGCGGTTTTAACATAGTTTCTTGTAATAGAGCATGGTATAGTAGGTACTCCAGGATCTCCTAGTTTATTTGGTATTCCACCCTTAAAGGTATAATTAGCAAGCATGGTGGAGATCTCATATTCTGGTATCTTTCTTTTATTAATCACAATATCTTTCATATACTTATCATAAGGAGACATTTTCAGAATATCAGTCAAGCGCATACGCAATTAGACAGGTGTAAGCATTTCAACAAAGTGCTCAAAATCCTCCTCATCCTTTATCTTGGACAATTTAGGAGGAAAGGTCATGGGTTTCTAAACCCATGGTTCTTTTTCTTTACCATGCTTCCTAGCAACAAAGTCTCTTTTGTCATATCTTTCATACTTAGGTTGTGGGTTATCAAGATCAACAGCAGGTTCAATCTCCACATCATTATCATTACTACGTTGAGCATCAACATGAACATCATCATCAATATTATCACTAGGCTCATGTGCATTACCAGATTGTGTCTCAGCATCAGAAATAGAATTATCATTTGGGTTTTCATGTGTATCTATAACAGATTCACTAGCAGCATGCAAAGTCCTATCGTCATTCTTTTTTCCTTTTATTACTGGAACTACTTGGTGCATCAGTATTAATTCTTTGAGAATCTTGCTCAATTCTCTTAGGGTGGCCCTTAGGACACAAAGGTTCCTAAGTCATTCTACCACCACTAGTCACAACTCTAACAGAATAATCATTGTTCTTACTATTCATCTCATTAAGTAAATCATTTTGTGTCTTAAGTACTTGTTCTACTTGAGTAGTTACCATGCAAGCATGTTTACTAATAAGCTTAAGATCATTGATAGTTCTACTCATATGATCACCTAAGCGATCAAGCATGTAAGAATTATGTTTTGATTGTCTACTAACATAAGCATTAAAATTTTCTTGCTTAACAATAAAGTTATCAAACTCTTCCAAGCATTGGCTAGAAGACTTATTATAAGGAATATCACCTTCATCGAATCTACGAAGAGAATTTACCTCTACTACATGTGTCGGGTTATCAAGACCATGTATTTCTTCAATAGGTGGTAGATTCTTAATATCCTCAGCTTTAATACCTTTTTCTTTCATAGATTTCTTTGCCTCTTGCATATCTTCAGGACTGAGAAATAGAATACCTCTTTTCTTCTGAGGTGGTTCGGGAATAGTCCAATCATTATCATTGCTCAATACATTATTCAATAGTAGTTTAGCTTGTTGAATAGTTCGTTCCATGAAAACACAACCAACACAACTATCTAGGTGGTCCCTAGAAGCACCAGTTAGTCCATTATAAAAGATATCAAGTATTTCAATTTTGTTGAGAGCATGATCAGGCAAAGCATTAAGTTATTGGAGAAGCCTCCCCCAAGCTTTTGGGAGACTATGTTCTTCAATTTGCACAAAGTTAAATATTTCCTGCAAGGCAGCTTGTTTCTTATGGACAGGAAAATATTTTTCAGATAAGTAATATATCATATCCTGGGGACTATGCACACAACTAGGAGCAAGAGAATTACACCATATCTTAGCATCACGCTTTAATGAGAAAGGAAACAACTTAAGAATATAGTAATAACAAATCTTTCCTCATGAGTAAATAGGGTGGCTATATCATTCAGTTTAGTAAGATGTGCCGCAACAGTTTGAGATTCATAACCATGGAAAGGATCAGATTCAACCAAAGTAATTAACTCAGGATTGACAGAGAATTCATAATCCTTATCAGTAACAAAGATAGGTGAAGTAGCAAACTTAGGATCATGTTACATTCTAGCATTCAAAGATTTTTCCTTCCACTTGGATAACAGTTTCTTAAGATCATCTCTATCCTTACAAGCAAGAAAGTCCCTAGCTACTTCTCCTTTCATAACATAACCCTTATGTATATTAGGCAATTCATATCTAGGAGAGATAGGTCTAGCAGGTGTCTCATAGTGTTCAGTTTCAATAAGATCATCAGTTTCAGAAGTATCATCAGTTTCAGCACTGACTCTAGCAATTTGTTCATTAAGAAATTCACCAAGTGGCACAGTATTATCAAGCAAAGTATCATCATAAGCATGATGCATAGCAGAAGTGCCATAATCAATTACTTGCGACATATCAAAATTAATAGCAGGTGGTGGTGTCGCAAGTTTACTCATAACTAAGGTGAATCAAGTGCAGACCTGGATGACAGTTCCTTACCTCCCCTCGTAGTAGAGGGATAGATCTGTGTTTTTTGGTCTTTTAGATTCTTCATAGTGATCAACAGATATATATTCCAAGTGACTCAAAGAATAGAGCTATGCTCCCCGGCAACGGCTTCAGAAAAAGGACTTGATAACCCACAAGTATAGGGGATCGCAACAGTTTTCGAGGGTCGAGTATTCAACCCAAATTTATTGATTCGACACAAGGGGAGCCAAAGAATATTCTCGAGTATTAGCAGTTGAGCTGTCAATTCAACCACACCTGAAAGACCTAATATCTGCAGCAAAGTATTTAGTAGCAAAGTAGTACGGAAGTGACGGTAACAAAGGCAAAAATGACAGTAGCAGTTTTGTAGTGATTGTAACAGTACCAACGTAAAAGTAACTTAGCAAGGATCACCATGTGGAAAGCTCGTAGGCAATGGATCAGTGATGGATAATTATGTTCGATGGCATTCATCGTGTAATAGGTATAACATAGGGTGACACAGAACTAGCTCCAATTCATCAATGTCTTGTCGGCATGTATTCCATACATAGTCATACGTGCTTATGGAAAAGAACTTGCATGGCATCTTTGTCCTACCCTCCCGTGGCAGTGGGGTCCTAATGGAAACTAAGGGATATTAAGGCCTCCTTTTAATAGAGAACCGGACCAAAGCGTTAGAACTTAGTGAATACATGAACTCATCAAACTTCGGTAATCATCGGAAAAAATCCTAGTTATTGTCACCCTGGGGGATGCGGATCATAAATCGTAATAGGTGTATACAACTTGCAAGATAGGATCAAGAACATATATATTCATGAAAACATAATAGGTTCAGATCTGAAATCATGGAACTCGGGCCCTAGTGACAAGCATTAAGCATAGCAAAGTCATAGCAACATCAATCTCAGAACATAGTGGATACTAGGGATCAAAGCCTAATAAAACTAACTCGATTACATGGTAAATCTCATCCAACCCATCACCGTCCAGCAAGCCTACGATGGAATTACTCACGAACGGCAGAGAGCATCATGGAATTGGTGATGAAGAATGGTTGGTGATGACTATGGCGTCGATTCCGCTCTTCAGAGCCCAAAAAGGACTCCAGATCTGGCCTCCCGAGGAAGAACAGGAGGTGGCGGCGGCTCTGTATCGTGAAATGCGATGAACTCTTCTCTCTGATTTTTCTCTCCCCGAATAGGAATATATAGAGTGGGAATCAAGGTCGGTAGAGCTTCATGGGGCCCACAAGCCTTCTAGGCGTGGCCAGGGGGTGGCTGCACCCCCTGGCTTGTGGCCTGTGGGTGGCCTCCCTTCGGTTGATTATTTTGCCAGTATTTTTTCTTAATTCCAAAAATAATCTCCGTAAATTTTTAGGTCAATCTGAGAATTTTATTTCTACACAAAAATAAGGCAATTCTGCTAAAAATAGCGTCAGTCCGGGTTAGTTCCATTCAAACCATGAAAATTAGAGTCCAAAACAAGGGCAAAGAGTTTGGAAAAGTGGATATGATGGAGACGTATCAAGGATCTATTTATTTCCTCCAGGATGGTCTATGCACGATCAACACTATCTTAAGGCATACCTTGTTGCCTAAGTCTGGAGATGAGAAGAATATCAGAGGCTACTCCATCAACATGCTGCTCCATCTAGATCAACATACGAGGTTCAGAGTGATGGATTTGATTGTGGAGACTTTGAAGAGGATTTTTGCAGATCAGAAGCACTCATGTTGCTATCCACCCTATATCAAGATTCTTATCAACTCTAAGTTGGAGAAGCACATCTTTGCGCTTGATCGACCACATCTGCCACTCTTGCCGAAGCTCGAAGACAACATTGTGGTGATGAACCCAGATAATCACACATCAGCTGCAGCATAGGCACAGGCAGAAGCAGCCAGAGACACTAGTGCTCAGTCGCCCATGACTAGGAGTGAGCAGATGGATCTACTCATTAGCTCAATGCTCAGCATGCAGAAGGACATCACCAACATCCTGAAGAACCAAGAGAACCTTGCGAGGATTGTTGATGACAAGTTTCATAATCTCAACAACAAGGTGGATAGGCTCAAAGTGATAGTGAATGAGCTCAAGAAGGAAGTCGATGCAGTGCCTAGCCCTCACTCTAAAGATGATGATGATGAGGATAGTGCACCTCTCAGGACAGACACTCAGTTCAGGACTCAGGCCAGGACTCCCACAGTGACATCTCTAGAGATGAGGCCTTCTTCATCAGCACCAGCTACAGCCATATCAGCTCCCTCAGCTCCACCAGTTCCTCCAGCTGCTACACCAACTCTGTCCATGACATTAGTAGAAGTCTTCGCCGATGTTGTTCTATCGACTCCAACTTCAGCTACCGGAGGAGATTCGCCCCAGAAGAGCATTTAGCTCTATACCTTTGAACTTTTTGGTAACTTGTTGCCAAAGGGGGAGAAGTTGTATAGATCATAAGGGCTTCGAGAGAGATAGTGTTGGAAATATACCCTAGAGGCAATAATAAATTGGTTATTATGATATTTCCTTGTTCATGATAATCATTTATTATCCATGCTATAATTGTATTGATCGGAAACTCAGATACATGTGTGGATACATAGACAACACCATGTCCCTAGTATGCCTCTAATAGACTAGCTCGTTGATCAAAGATGGTCAAGGTTTCCTAGCCATGGACATGAGATGTCATTTGATAATGGGATCACATCATTAGGAGAATGATGTGATGGACAAGACCCAAATTATAAACGTGGCATATGATCATGTCAGTTTATCGCTATAGTTTTCTACATGTCAAGTATCTGTTCCTATGACCATGAGATCATGCAACTCACTGACACCGGAGGAGTACCTTGTGGGTATCAAACGTCGCAACATAACTGGGTGACTATAAAGGTGCTCTACAGGTATCTCAGAGGGTGTCTATTGGGTTGGCATGGATCAAGACTGGGATTTGTTACTCCGTGTGACGGAGAGGTATCTTAGGGCCCACTCGGTAATACAACATCACTATAAGCCTTGCAAGCAATGTGACTGAAGAGTTAGCCACGAGATCCTATATTACGGAATGAGTAAAGAGACTAGCTGGTAACTAGAATGAACTAGGTATAGAGATACCGACGATCGAATCTCGAGCAAGTAACATATCGAAGAACAAAGGGAACATCATACGGGATTAACCGAATCCTTGACATAGAGGTTCGACCGATAAAGATCTTCGTAGAATACGTAGGAACCAATATAGGCATCCAGGTCCCGCTATTGGTTATTGAACATAGAGGTGTCTCGGTCATGTCTACATAGTTCTCGAACCCGTAGGGTAGGCACACTTAAGGTTCGGTGACGTTTCAGTTGTATTGAGTTATATGTGTTGGTGACCGAAGGTTGTTCGGAGTCCCGAATGAGATCTCGGACATGACGAGGAACTCTGGAATGGTCCGGAGATGAAGATCGATATATAGGACGAAGGTAATCGGAGTCCGGAAGCGTTCCGGGGGTACCTGGTTATGACTAGGAGTACCGAAAGGGGTTTCGAGGGGCCCCGACAAGTGTTGGGTGGCCTCATGGGCCAAAGGGAGGGGCAAACCAGCCCACTAAGGGGCTGTGCACCCCCCTCACCTTTTCCCACGTAACCAGGAGAGGTGAGGCGCCCCCTCTAGGGTTCCCTCCACCTGGCTTGGGGGCCAAGTCACCCTAGGGTTTCCCTAGGGGGCACCCCCATCTGCCCTAGCCGCCACCCCACTAGATTGGATCTAGGGGGTGCCACCTCTCCTCCGTTCCCCACATATATAGATGAGGAGAGGGAGGGTAGACGCACCAAAGAATTGCCACGTGCTGCCCTCTCTCTTCCTCTAGATTTGTTCTCCACTAGATCATCTCGGTTGTGCTTGGCGAAGCCCTGCCGAGACAGCTCAACCACCGCCACCACCACGTCATTGTGCTGGCGGAGAACTCATCTACCTCTCCGCTCCCTCTTGATGGATCGAGAAGGCAGAGATCGTCATCAAGCTGTACGTGTGCTGAACACGGAGGTGCCATCCGTTCGGCACTAGATCGAAGGACCACGATGGGATCGCGGGACGGCTCATGATGAGACCGCGAGACGAATTGTGATTGGATCGTGAAGACGTTCGACTACATCAACCGCGTTTCTTAACGCTTCCGCTTAGAGATCTACAAGGGTATGTAGATTCACTTTCCCTCTCGTAGATGCCCATCGCCATGGATAGATCTTGCGTGTGCGTAGGAAAATTTTTGTTTGTCGTGCAACGTTCCCCAACAGATAGCGTTGGTTTTCATCGCTTTTTCAAAAACATTTGATATATTTTGGTTTGGATGTGTTAAACTTTGTCGGCGTTTGATCATACACTTGGTGTGGGTTTCTAATATTTCCTATCTTTATGATGCTTATGAGATGATAATCCACTTTCCTTGATTGTGTTGTGCTATGATATTCACTCTTATTATTCTCGCACACCACCAAGATGTATGTGACATGGAAGAAGTGCCCCATGTACCTAAACTATTGTGCATTTGCATTCAAACGCAAATTCAAAACAATGCACAAATTTAGGGGGAGCTCTTGCTTATCACATACTTCTCAAAGCGACGATTATATTCATTGATTATACCATATGTCAAAGCTTTGATCTATATGTTGTCATCAATTACCAAAAAGGGGGAGACTGAAAGCACATTTGCTCCCTTGGTGGTTTTGGTAATTAATAACAACATATATATCATTGAACTAATATTTCCACTAAGCATATTTGAGGAAAATCTCAATGATGGGTTGGCAAAAGGATTGTGGAGAAACTCCTAGATGAAAGGATTTGGATTGGCAAAAGCTTCAAGCAAAGAGGAATATACATATTACTTTGTGAGAAATCACTTTGAGTCCATAGGAGAAGTCAATACTATTAAACGGGGGTAAGGTACTGTTGGTGAACAAGATGCTCCACGTGCACAAGTGATAGTGACCAAAAACGCCCACAAACTCTTCCACAAATTCTGTCTAAGCCATTCATGAAAATCGGTGAAGCCAACAATTTCCACTCAGTCCCACCGATTCCCAAACTTAGACAGGGCCCTGTCAAACCCTAGCACTTCGGTGCACCCAATCCCACTTCGGTGCCACCGAGTTTAGCTTGCCAACTTTCTATTACCTCGATTCACAAAATTGAAAGCTCTATGTTTTTTGATCGGTGTCATCGAGATTTGGATTCTGACTATCGGACACCTGATCGGTACGCCCGAGATTCCTATATCGGTCTCACCGAGATCCGAAAGATGCTACCTTTGGAGCAAATCGGTGCCACCAACATTCACACATCGGTGTCATCGAGTTGGTCACTTTAGGTGTAACGGTTAGATTTTTTGAGATACCTATATATACCCCTCCACCACCACTCACTCGTAAGACAAGCACTCAGAACAGATCCCCAATTATCCCATCATATTTTCTGAGAGAGAGCCACCTACTCATGTGTTGAGAACATGCCATTTCATTCCAACCATACGAATCTTGATCTCTAGCCTCCCCAAATTGCTTTCCACCCAATCAATCTCTTCCACTAAAGCCAAATCTGTGAGAGAGTTATTGAGTGTTGAGGAGTCTATCATCTTGAAGCACAAGATCAAGGAGTTCATCCACACTATCGAGCCTATTACCTTTTGGAGGGAGTGCCTCCTAGATTTGTTTGGTGTCGCTTGGGAGCCTCCTACTTCGTGTTGTGGAGTGAACCAACAAGTTTGTAAGGGCAAATAGATCGCCTACTTCGTGAATATCTACCCCGAGTTAGGCTACTCCTCCATGGACGTAGGCCATCATGGTATAGACAAGGTTGCTTCTTCGTGGAACCCTTCGTGGGTAGAGCCATCTGTGGACTCTGGCGAACGTTACCCTCCATGGGTTGAAGTCTCCATAAACGTGGGCGTATGATAGCACCACCTATCAGAACCATGGGAAAAAAATCTTCGTATCTCCAAATTGCATTTGATCTTCCTACCCATGCTTGATGTTACTTTCCGCTACTATACTCGTAGACATGCATGTGTAGGGTGTGCTTCACTTGCTATCAATGCTAATATCTGCCACCACTTCAAATTGGGAAAAGGTAGAATTTTTATTTGGTCAAGTTGTCTAATCACTCCCTCTATACATACTTTCGATCCTACAAAACAACATCATTAATAGTAACATTTGAACACATTTCTATTACTCAATTTCTAAAGGCCTGAGAAAAAAGTACCTTCTACCTTAAATTAAAAATGTTAAGGTTTCTTGGTGCTCGTTTAGTCAGTATATTACATATCTTCAACAAAAGTACTCAAGAGGCATTATGTGAAGAAAAAAACACATGGACAAATGCAAAGAACCAATATTGATGAGCAATAGGAAATATCTCTATATCTACTTACTTTATAAAAATAAGAAGTGTTCCCTTTTCTCCTAGCAAGTTTTCTGCATGGCCTTTCATCTGCCTCTTTGCTCTGTCTAACCCCTCCTCCCCATGTATTCGGTTTCCCCGGTTTATTCTACCAAGCTTCAACTCGACAAGCACACAAAAATCCCAAAAATGTATTGCCCTCATTGATATCCCCCAAACCCCAAACTTGATTTAGCCTCGCCTTACCCCTCCCTCTCGCTATGGATCACTCACCCTTACCCACCACCAATGTCCAACGTGCCTCACCTCTCTTTCACCCCGACTAACATTGCTTGAGCAACATGGGCTTCACCCTAGTATGTTGGTGCACAAGTACATACTTGTTGACTCTACATGCTAGAAATCCCGTCGTTTGACGCCCACTATGTCCTTCAAGCCGCCACCTTGCGTGATTCCCTCGATAGTGTACTAGCCTCTCCCATCACATCTCACTTAGGCCAGCCACAACACCACCACCTTCTTATCTCTTTCGAGCATTTCATCAAACACCTTGTTGGGGGCGCATTTGGGGAAAGGCTTGTTATCTCTCTAACTCATCCGTCTCTTTGTTACCATTAGATGCGGAAGTATGAATCAAGAAAAGAAGGCAATGGTGGCGGTGGTTTGTAGCTTTGCTCCAAAGCCACGTGAGAGGACTAACATCTTTCAAACTTATCTTTGAGAGTTCTTGACCAGAGATTTGTTGTTCCGCATGTTTGTGTTGTTGTTCCTCTGCTGGTGTGAGAGAGACTAGAGTGCGTGAAGGAGAGATATGTGATATGGTATTTTGTATGGCAAATTGATGTTGCAGATATAGAGAGAGTGATAGGTTGATATGAGTAACAAGAGAGAGATGAGATAAGATTTTGCATGCTATGTTGTTGGCATTTCGTTGGTTGTTATTGTTATGCAGATGAGAGAAAGATTGCACCATGTAGTCTTGGTTGATATTATACTATTTAATGATTACTTTTATGTTGCTTGATTGTTGTGATAGGTGCAACGATGAATCACTAAGTGGATTTTCTGGGTGAGGGGAAACCATTGCAACTTGAGAATATCATTGTATGGTTACCATCAAAGTCCATCGATGATATAATCAGGTACAATCACATTGATGTACTTCTAAAGTTGAGGTATCCCCAATGAAATATTTAATTCAGATTAGCTTTTGATTTATGGTCGCCATGTTAAGTTTTCTAAATGATGTATTCATGTTAAGTGGGCTATTAGAAAGTGTGAATATTGACTCATCGCTTATCCTAAAGCCTCAACTATTATCCATTGCATTATGTTTTGAAAAAAAGTTTCAAGTTTTGAATTATGTCTGTCGTGTTCCACTTCACTTTCTCCTTTGTGGCCATTCTCAAATTTTAGAATTCTAGAATTTTAGGGCCATGGAACTCTGGCATTAATTTTGTATTTTTGGTGGTCATGTTGTTTTCTTGTGTCAAAGGATGCCTTTATCTACTGATTTTGGATATGGCATGATAATTTATGCATATATCACGATGAATACTTTCTTACTTCTTTATTAACTTTCTTTAAGCAAAACAAATCGAAAAATCACAAACTATCGCTTCCATACGATGCTTATGTTTATTACATATAATTTGTTCTCATTTCATGTATAACAAGTGTTGATCGTTTTGTATCCCAACTAGGAAAGGTATTTTACTAGCTATACTAGGTGCATGAAGTGTGTGATTTTTCTCTACATGTTTAACCTTATCCCTATTGTGTGTAGGCTCTACTTGGTACTGGTTCTCATACCTGCAGTATTGGATCCTTTGGTGAATTCACTACACGTTCTAGCTTTTATACTGAATGCCATCAACTTGGGTTTGTCTAGTCAGAGTTGTACAGTGTCGCTGCAACTTAGGTTGCGGGGGAGGGAGAGGGAGAAGGGGAGGGGAGGGGAGAGAGGGAGAGGGGAGATGTAGGGAGTTAGAGTTACTGAGGTAGAGAGGGAGGGGAGGGGGAGGGCGATGAACTCAAGTTCAGTCTGCTACATAGAGTGTGAACATATGATCTTTGATCAAATAATTTGAAAAGAGGATTTGCAATGGGTGAACTACAAACGTTGGCTGCAATTAGTTGTTTATATGCTTGCTCCTCCCATGTACTACTAGTTCCTTTCATTGCTACCATTGGTCCTAGAGCACGCTCTTTACACATTCTTGTTATGTCACTCCATCGTGTTGTTAGATATTCGATATTCCGGTTCCCAACCGCAAAGATTTTCTTGGGAGAGACCACGAGCAATAGGTGCTCCACACACTAATTTACTTGTAGAAGGTGGTGCAATGATTTTAGTTGTGAGGTTGTGTGACTATAAGTGCTTCGCATGGGATCTTTCATGTAAAAGAAGACAAGTACTCTTCTAACTCTCAATATACTAGAAAACTAAAATAATTAAAGAAGTGTTGCTAATCTAGATTGCTTTAATAAAAATGTTTTTCATAAAACAAGGTGTGATAATATATTTACTCATATATGATCTAGATTTAATTGATGGAACATTTTTCTTGCATCACAATGGAGGAAGAAGAACAATTGTTATTTAGGAGTACATAGAATCGACAATCACGTGCATTAGAGGTATATGTATCATAAGAATGGTGTAACCATTAAAATATTTATGTCCCCGTGGCAACACATGCGAAATTACCTAATAAATCTAAAAACACCACACATGTGTATTGTCATTGAAAGAGACGATTTCCTTAATAATATTCCTGAGATTAGCACCTACGAAACACAATGTATGGAGGCAGACGATGTCAAAATGGACATGGACGACTACCTAAGGGCAGTTCCATTGAACACCACCAGTGCATAGTTATGCACGTCCCATATCTCTCCCAAAAAGGAAGAGTGATGTAGTAGTAGCAGATAGTTTTTTCTTAGTTAAGAACCAATGTTTATCAAACCAGTAGGAGAATCATGCAAACGAACATCAACAGTACGTGCACACACACACACAACAAATACTTGCACCAAACGTGGGCAAGAGGGTTATGAATCCCCTTGTACTCGTTAATTTCAAGGATTAATTCTCTTTGTGATGGATAGGCAAATATAAAATAAAATAAAAGGTAATAAATTCAGCAAGGATATTTTTAGGGTTTTAGTAAATATAAAGTGAATGGACATGGGAGGCACCATGTTCACTAGAGGCATCTCTCTCATGAGCATAACAACGGTGGGTAAACAAAATATTGTTGGGCAATTGATAAAAAAAGGCATAATTATAACATTATTCATGGCATCATTAATATATAGTAATTACATCTAAGACAAGTGAACATACATCAATCTGCATCTATTACTATTACTCCACCCATTGATCGCTACCCGGCATGCATCTTAAGGTATCAAACAGACTAATGCTTGGAGTATGATGACATAATGTACACAAAGTAAGACCAAACAATATGTTCGAACCACGTCATTTGCCCTTAGTATCCACAATACAATACGTGCCTTACTACTCCTCATATCATGGAGTAAAGTCAGTTCATGATTGAACCTACTACCAATCACCAATCCCACTGAAGTTAAATTAACCTACTTGGCCAAAGAATATAGATAGATCAAAGAGAAATACAGGGCTATAAATCACACATAATAAATCTCAGAAAAGACTCAATTACTTTCAGTGAATAATCTGATTATAAACCCACAGTTTACAAATAAATCACAAAAAGTTACATCAAATAGGTCTTGGAAGAAATCATTGTATTGAAGATCAAATGAGAGAGAGAGACAGACAGACAGACAGACAGATCTAGCTACTAGTGGCTATGGACCCATAGGTCATGTGGGAACTACTCACACATCATTGCGGAGGCAACAAGGTTGATGAACAAAGCCTACGTGATGGATTGCCCCTCCGTAAGAGTACCGAAAAAGGCCTCGAGATGGGATCGCACGTGCCATACACGTGAGAGCGCCAAACATCTCGCTCTTATTGGGTATAATTTGTTCAAACATCGCTCCACAATTTAAAAGGAGTTTGTTGGTTTCGCTTCCGCCCACCAATCGATACATGCCCATCCCATCATATTTCAAACCCCGTGATAACCCCCATTAACTTTTTCCAAACAGACCCCACCTCCTCATCTTGGGGAAAGAAATCCGTTGTAAAGGGATCAATAGAAATCAAATTAATCGCCAATAGCAAGAAATCCGTTTTTAGAAAACAACCAAATCAATTCACGTAGTTGTACATACACAATCTCAGTCAAACCATATCTTTCATTACATGTTCCTATGGATTCCCTCCCCACAACATATCTCAATCTCAAGATAATCAAAATCTATTCGCACATGAACACGTCACCGTGTACCCTCGACGTCGGGGGTGATGCACCGCAGCTCACGTCGAAGAAGACCCGTCCGAAAGCGCGGTACGCAAGCAATCCGACGGGTGCTTTTGAGGACCTGAAATCCCACACGCCCGGGAGGGACCCCGTCAGGGCGCTTGGCGGCTATGGGCTGCCCTAGGTCGACTTGATCGCCCCTAGGGCCTCGTGGATCGCTACCCTCCAAGAGAACAATGAACGAAGAACGAAGAAGAAGATATGAGGGTAGGAGATAGATGAACACGAAAAACTAGTAGATGTGTTTGTTCGATTGTGTGTTGTTCAATTGGCCGTCACCCCTTAGATATATAAGAGGCTGTTGGACTTTCCATGCAAGGAAAAGACTTGGATTCACATCCAAAACCCTAGTCAAATTCGGATGGTTTTTGTCCAAACTTTCCAAAATTAACCGAACTCGGATTTAGGTAAGTCTGGGACAACAGTTTGGTTTTAGGTCCCACAGGCGACAAACGACCTCGGATGAAGATGAGCCTAAAAGCAAATTTGACTACTTCGACGAGACGAACAACTTTTGTGTTGAACGTTTTTTCCATCTTGAGGGCCGAATCTTTTATGCCAAACAGCTGATTGGTGGCGCTACCCATCAGACACGTGTCTAATGGGGCGCGCCATATTTTGCCTCCTAGCAGGACTGCATTCCGATGGCTCTAACTTTTGCATACAAACTTGTATTGAGACGATTTTTATATCAAAATCAACTGTTTCGATGAGAGGAAGACAATCCCTGTAGAAACTTCTCTCATATGAGGCCATCTTGGGGTGTAATCAGCCAAATAGTGTTCTGCATATAAAATCTCAGTACATCGAACACAACTTCGGCCTTAGAGATGAGATCGGATGGCTATGGCCCAAATATCAAAGTTTCTCCTTTCGACGATACATAACTTTCTCATTTTGAGCACTTTTGCATTTGAGGCATTCTTAATTTTGTTTTCGACCATGCCAAAATCGGGTGTCAACACATGCCCCCTGTTTTTGGGCAAAGCTTGCATGCCGAAAAATAATTTGCACCGTGTTTGTTCTAAGGACGATGTCAACACTCCATCGGCTGTGCATGCTAAGGAAGATAATCATTATTGGCCATATGCTCAGGCACTCCTTGGGGATATTAGAACCGTTCGACGATACACCATTCTGGCTGGCGAACGATTATGACCATGCACCTCAAAGGAATACTGTCAACTATTCGGCAACACAAATCGTCAAAGATCAAACTATATATTAAGCCTAATTAGCTTCCTGAATAGCACTAGATCCTTCATTACTGGCTGAATCGACTAAGGAGTCAGTCACATGTAGTTTTCCTAGCCAATTCAAAGATGAGTCAGCCGTATTTTCCCCACGAGCCGAGTGAATAAATAAGTAGGTCATATGTGAATTGGCTACACCAAGCATCAGACTGTTCAGATGTGAAAAAACATGCCTCTTGTTGGATCAACTCCATATGAAGTTATTTGAACAGTTCTGATAGGTCCATCTTCAGTTTTATCGATATTACCCGAGTGGTGATCCACATGGATTTAAAATCACCCGAATCGCAACTTGATGCTTTAGGACCAGTCGGGTCATCACAAAGATTTTCAATTGGACATACCGACTGTATTTCACTCAGTTCGAACCTTGGAAATATTACCTAAATGATGATCCACTCGGATTCAGCTGAGATAGTAGCCTAATGTTTGTTGTACCAACATCACGAAATCTCAGGACGATAAAAAAATATCGGCCATGCGTTCTCATCTCAAAGGATGTGAGGAACCTGCCCACCAAAGTGTGAATAGCCAAAATAAATCAGAAATTTCAGCTGTCAATAAATTGTTGGGCACAAACTCTGATGGGACGGTTGAAGAACATGGATGATGCACTGTCTGGAGTCTCGTATTGTGACATGAAAATCGTTGCTTTTGCCTACCGGCTTCATGCTTGTCCTCTCTTACTCCTGCAATAGGAGTTGTCCCATCATTCTTGCCTTGACGGCTTCCTTAGGGGACCCACGTCATGTTCCTCTTCTCCAGCTCATAGGCCCTAAGCCGCTTTAGCTTCTTCTCTTGCGAATATGATAAGCCAAGTGGGCATCTCCGCCGTGGCTTTGTTTTATGCACTGGCAAGTTTTTATTGGCTTTGGGAACCTCCAACTTGGCATGTTGAAATTCGGCAATTGGATCCTTGAAAGTTACAAGCTTCATCTCCTTGCCTTTAGTAGCCAACATAGACTCAGCTGGCTTTTTGTCGTCCAGAGTCGGATATGAAAGAGCACACTTGCGGCCATCCTTTTTCACTCGGTAAATTTGCTTGACCATGTCCATCTTTTTCGCCAAGCTCCGGACCTATTCTTTTTAGTTGAGTCGGTCTTTAACATGTAGTTGTTGAACAAACAATGATCCTCTCGGAGCTGCCTAATTTTGGTGAGGTGGTTTAGAATATGATGGATGGTGATTCCTCGATTTATAATTGTCCCATGATTGATATGAATAATAGTCGGCATGAGGAGGTACCTATGACATCGGCATTGGTGGCCCAAAAGGAGGATATGGAGTCAACTTCTTCCTTCGCCAATCCCAGTATTCAGATTTATTCCTTGGGGGTGACTTCGATGCCTTTGTTTCACTCGGACGATAAGCATTCTTCGCCTCACTTATCTTCTAATATTTTTCCAATAAGTGCACGAAAGTGACTTTCAGCTTTTTACCTTTGTGCTTACCACGGCCTTTGCTTTCTTTGGTTTTGAGTGCATCGGTCTTTGAATTTTCTTGTTGCCTCCCAGTGCTAGATGTGGCACTTGTAACTTTGATGGAATTCATGTCTTCAATATTATTGCTGGTGCACTTTTGAATAATTACCTCACTTGAAGATTTGATCCCATCATCATTAGCGTATACCTGTCTGTCTTTGGATGAGCCAGCTTGAGGTAGCTGAGTCAACACTTGATCACCATCAAGACCAATCTGAGTCGATTGGCCGTATGCTTGTGCCTCACCGAGCTCCAATCGTACTCGGTTGGCCGATTGTGTGGCTTGATGATCACAATGTTGACTTTGACATTCTGTTCAAACGAACATCGCACTTGTTCTTGTTTTGACACCTCGACATCGTGATCAATTGTAATAATAGGATTAGTCGGTGATGCACCAACGATGTGATCACCTATGCTCGAACTGAAGGTAGACTGCTCATCCATTAACTAATATTGTGATACTGGTTCTGAAACAAAACAACCGAGTGGTGCCGACTTAACGTCATCCGACTCGGCTATGCATTGATTTTCGTCCTCCTTTCCTGATGCTCTCGAATCGGCTATCTCGGAGGACTTTAGACCTGGCTTTATGTTTTTGCAACCAAAATAATTACAGAATATACGTCTCGTCTGAGACCAAATGTTAGCTAGGCATAAAACAAACAAAGTTGTCCATATGAATATAAAGTTTAGCCGACATGATGGGAACAACTTTGGTTGTGATAAGTTGTCACTATTAGCTTCTGTGAATAGTGCCATGTGTTGATCAAGATGAATAGTGACAAGATTATTCCAAAAAAACAGATTACTCATCTTGATTGGTCTTTCAAAATTAATTAGAATCTTGCTAACGGGTGGATCAACAATATGATTTTGACCGAATCGAAAATTGAGTAAACTGTCATCTAGGCGTATACCTTTGTGAAGACGTTGGGAGGAGAAGATGGTTGCATAACTGGAACAATATCTTGCTCCACTTCTAAATAATTCTCTGATGCCCCTTCCTCTTCTTCTGGATCTCGTGCATCATCACTTGGATTTCCCGTGTAGATTTCACTCGCACTATCCGAATGGATTCCACTCAAACGCTCTTTATCAGCTGAACTTTGCTTAGCAACATGTTCTTGTTCTTGATGTTCATCGTTAATCGAACTGTGTTCGGCCATATTACTTTGTTCTTGATGCTCATCAATTTCTTTAGCACGAAACTCATAGGGAAGCATGTAAGCTCCCACACATCCAGAAAAATCGAGCACGGCCAATTTGCTGCGTTTATCGTTCCTTTGCTCGGTGAAGCTTGCATCATCTGTTTTGGTACACTCTACAATAACTGGCTCGATGCACTCGACATTAGCCGGTGATGCACTCGGATGACTCAATGCACTCGGCTGACTTGATGCACTCGGCCTTAACTGGCTCGATGCACTCGGTTGGCTCGATGCACTCGATATTGACTCTATGCACTCGACCTTGGCCATCTCGGTGCTCAATCCGGTTTCAACCAAATCCATCATTGTCTTGGCTTTAAAGGAACTGTTTGACTCGGCTGTAGACGACTTAGTCATATTTGACTCGGTTTCTACCGAATCAACCGTATTAACCGAGTGAATCCTTTTTTGTTGTTTGGCTTGCAAAGCTTCTGTTTTATCTTGCCTCAACATCACAAAGGGACCAACATGGTTGCTGCATAAAGGAAGGGAGTTGACGTATTCTCGCAAATCTTCCTCCTCACGCTTCTTCTTGAGTGCTTCATAAGCCTATCGATATTCTGCTGGTAACTCCTCAAGAGTCGGTGTGGTAAAATTGTTGACGCAATTCCCTGTGAGCTTTGGATTGACCTTGTCCATTCGGGCCACATATTTTTCTTTAAATTCGTCCCTGCTTGGATCGGCTTGCCCCCCAATGCTTTTAGGATCTTTCGGCAATGAACTGATGTTGCCGAAATTTTGCAATTGTATAGGGGGTGTATGACACGCTGCAATGATAGGTGAAGACGTATGCACTATTGTTGAACCATATTTCCTCTCGCCAATTTGGTCAATTGGCAACACGTTGTCTTCTTGCAAAACCTTAGCTCTTATTGCCTCATAATCAGGTACCAAACCCTTTTCATGTTGCTCAAGGCAAAGAGCAGTAATCTGCTTATTTTGGGCTAAACTTTTTAAAGCAGCCAGAGCCACCTCATCTTTTGCAATATTAGACACAGATGCTTCTATAGAATCTCCACTCACTCGGCAATAACCATGAAGGTGAGATGAGTAATGAATATTTTTATTTGCATATGTTGCTGAGCAATTAACCTCACGAGGTGTGGTATATGATGAGTGAGGATAACCGGCCAAATAGCTAATGGAAGCATGGTCGATTCCCCTATCCATCGGCATGTTTGGGGATGAACCCGCATATTGCGAGCCGGCTGCCGATGGACAAAACTATGAAACACCCTCCTATGCATGAGGTGTCTTATATTGATCACTCGAACTCATCGTGCTGTTCACCCGCATATTGAGGGGAGTTGCCGATGCATGAAAATTTGGATCTATAAGTAGCATGTCACAATTATGTAATCACCAAGCTTCTTCAACAGGATACTTAGTCGGCCTTTGCTCGTTAGGGCTAGCCGACATGGTATGCCCATCAAAGGATCTAATGACAGCAATATAATGGCTATTTGCATCTACATAAGCAGATTTATGATAGATGTTACCGTGTAGATTGCAGCCGCTTGATGACGCTATCCTCGTAGCAAGAACGGGCTGGAGACCGTTCAAAGCATCGTCCCCAGCGGAGTCGCCAAAAAGTGTGTTCACACACGAACATGTCACCGTGTACCCTCGACGCCGGGGTGTTGCACCGCCGGTCACGTCGAAGGAGACCCATATGGAAGCGCGGTACGCAAGCAACCTGGTGGGTGCTTTTGAGGACCCGAAACCCCACACGCTCCGGAGGGACCCCGTCAAGGTGCGCGACGGCTATGGGCTGACCTAGGTCGACCTGATCGCCCCTAGGGCCTCGTGAATTGCTTACCTCCAAGAGAAGAACGAATGAAGAACGAGGAAGAAGATACAAGGGTAGGAGATAGATGAACACGAAAAACTAGTAGATGTGTTTGTTCGATTCTGTGTTGTTTAATCGACTGTCACCCCTTAGGTATATAAGAGGCTGCTGGACTTTCCGTGCAAGGAAAAAGCTTGGATTCACGTACAAAACCCTAGTCAAATTTGGATGATTTTTGTCCAAACTTTCCAAAATTAACCGAACTCGGATTTAGGTAAGTCTGGGACAACAGTTCGGTTTTAGGTCCCACAGGCCACAAACGACCTGGGATGAAGATGAGCCTAAAAGCAAATTTGACTGCTTCGACGAGAAGAACAAGTTTCGTGTTGGATGTTTTTCAATTCGAAGCCATCTTGAGGGCCGAAAATTTTATGCAAAACAGCTGATTGGTGGCGCTACCCATCAGACACGTGTCTGGTGGGGCGCGCCATATTTTGTCTCCTGGCAGGACTGATTCCGATGGCTCTAACTTTTGCATATGAACTCCCATTGATACGTTTTTTATATCAAAATCGACTGTTTCGACGAGACGAAGACAATCCATGTAGAAACTTTTGTCATATGAGGCGATCTTGCGGGCGTAATCAGCCGAATACTGTTCTGCATATAAAATCTCAGTATTTCGATCACAACTTCGGCCTTAGATATGAGATCGGATGGCTATGGACCAAATATCAAAGTTTCTCCTTTTGAAGATACAGAAATTTCTCATTCTGAGCATTTTTTTCATTTGAGGCCTTCTTAATTATGTTTTCGACCATGCCAAAATCGGGTGTCAACAATATCCCTACGTTGTGTTGACACACGAACACATCACCTTGTATCCTCAATGCCGGGGGTGATGCACCGCAGCTCACGTCGAAGGACGTCCGTCCGGCAGCACGATACGCAAGACAGTCGGACGCTTTTGTAGAGCCGAAACCCCGCACGCCCGGGAGGAACCCCGTCAGGGAGTGCGGCGGCTATGCGCTACCCTAGGTAGATTCACTCGCCCCTAGAGCCCCGGGATTCGCAGTTCTCAAACACGAAGAACAACGAAGAAAGAGAGAGAAGATGATGGAGAGATAGAACGTAGATGAAAAGGTAGTATAGATTGATTTTTTCGATTCTGTGTTTTTTCAATCGGCCGTCACCTCCACTATATATAAGAGGCGGCTGGACTGCCCGTACAAGCAAAGGATTCATCTAGGTTTTCCACCAAGAATATTACACCAAATCACGTCCTAGAGTCCTGATTCTCGTCAAACTCGGATTTAATCCGAATCTGGCCCAAACTTCTGTCTTGCCCCTTGTGCAGCCCGCAGAATCTGCACATAATCTCGGATTGAGATGATACTTATATCAAAATTAACTGCTTCAATGAGACAAACAATTTGTATGTTGATCACTTTTCCATCTGAAGCCATCTTGAATACTCTACGAGGCCATCTTCAACTTACAGTTGGACTCGGACTGACAGCCGACTAGACTGTCCGAATCTTGTATCGTTTCTGCAGGTTGCATACTATCTCTGATGATGATGACTCCAAAACAAAAGTTGACCGTTTCGATGACACACACAACTTTCGTGTTGAACACTTTTCCATCCAAATGCATCTATACAACCTTTTGGACCCATCTTCAGCTTTCGGTTGGATTGGCCACCATCACTCGGATTTAAATCTATTCACTCGGATATCAAAACTTTTTATTCGGCCGATAGCTTTTCACTCGGACGGTAATTTTCACTCGGCCGAGAAACTTTTCACTCAGACCACAACTTTCACTCGGAGGAGAAACTTTTCATTCGGACGGCAACTTTCACTCGACCGGGAAACTGTTCACTCGGATTTCCCGACTGATACATCAGCCTGATCTTGTTTTGCCTCTCCAGATCTCATACAACCTCGGATTGAGACGAATTATATATTAAAATCGATCGGCCCAACGAGACCCAACTTTTTTATGTTTCAAGATTTTCCTTTAGAGGCCGTCTTGATTGCCAAATGTCTCGCACGACCCATCAGACATGTGTCTGATCCCTCGCGCCAGTTTTTGCCTTGTGATAGGGCTGCACTATGATTTCTCTAACTTCTACATACGATCTCGGATCGAGATGATCTTGATATCAAAATTAATCATTTCGACGAGACGAGACAATCCATATAGATCATTTTCTCATATGAGGTCTTCTTGGGGGCTTAATCAGCCGAATAACACTCAGGAAGTTAGAATCTGACATTCCGAGTGGAATTTCGGTCTTTAAAATGAGGTTGGAAAGTAATGATCCAAACATGAAATCTGTTCCATTCAGCAATATAAAACTTGTTCCCATTGAACGCCTTTTCATTTGAGGTCATCTTAATTGCTTTTTTCCATCATGCCAAAATCAGGTGTCAACACATGCCCCCTGTTTTTCGGCAAATCTGGTATGCCGAAAAATAATCTGCAATGTACTTGTTGTAAGGACGATGTAAACATTCCATCGGCCGTTTTTATTTCTTAGGGAGATAATTATGTATCAACCATTTTTATGCTAAGGGCAATAACTGTATATCGGCCATTGCTCGCTTAGGCTTCTTGCCACACACTCGGATGGTATTTTTTTCAAATATTTGCCATTGAGAGCCCGAGGCAGCATTGCCCCTTGAATTGATTATGAGTTTCCAGGAACTACTCTATCAATCTTAAAAGGACCTTCCCAGTTTGGAGACCACTTCCCGAATTTTCTATCTCTTGAACCAATCGGCGGGATCACTTTCCATATGAGATCGCCAACTTGAAAATTCTTCAACTTGACCTTTTTATTATAAGCTTTTGCTACTCTCAACTTGTCTCTCTCTATGGCCATTAAAGCAGCCAAACGTTTATCGACAACTTCATCAATATTGTCCATCATTAAATTATCAAAGTCTATCACCGATAAGTCATTTTGTTTGGCTATTCTCAAAGCACTCAAACTCACTTCTATTGGCAAAACTACCACATGGCCATATACTAGCTCATAAGGAGTTACCTTTGTAGCACCATGCCTTGAGACTCAATGCGCCCACAAAGCTTCAGACAGCAGCTCATGCCACTTCCTTGGATTATCCTCGGCCTTCTTCTTGATGAGCTTGATTAACACTTTATTGCTAGACTCGGCTTGTTCATTAGCTTGGGCATAATACCGAGATGAATTGAGCAACTTTATCTTATAGGATTCAGCAAATTCTCTAACTTGATGTGACATGAAAGATGAACCTTGATCTGTAGTTAACGTTTGAGGAACTCCGAATCTATGAATAATGTGCTCGGTTATGAATTCAATTACCTCCGTATGTGTCATGTTCTTGAGAGGTACTGCTTCAGACCATTTAGTGAAATAATCTGTTGCCACCAACACGAACCGATGCCCCTTTGAGGAAGATGGGTGAATCTGTCCAATGAAGTCTAAACCCCATCCTCTAAAAGGCCACAATATGATAATAGGATGTAACATGGCAGCAGGAGCCAATTGAATATCACCAAATTTTTGACAAGCATCACACCCTTTATAATATCTGAAGCAATCATTAATCATCATCGGCCAATAAAACCCAGCACGCCGCAACAACCACTTCATTTTAGGAGCCAGCTGATGAGTTCCACAAATACCTTCATGTACCTCTCCCATAGCAACTCTAGCTTGATCTTCATCCAAGCACTTTAAGAGAACATCATCAACCGTTCGGCGATAAAGGTCATCATCCCTCATCATATATTTGAAAGACATACACCGAACAACCATGTCCACCCTTTCACCCGGATCACGCAACTAATCAATAATAGGCTCCTTCTAGTCTAGATTTTCGCCTGCACTAAATTTCTTGTTAGTGGCTGAACTAGTATGTTTTGATTCCGCCTCTTCCATACTGGCAAAGTTAGACATTGGGTTTTGAGAAACATGAAGCATGCCATGATCAATATGATAGCCGGATGCTTGTTGTGCCAAATCATTTGCTCTCCTGTTGTCATGTCTAGATATATGAGCAATGCTAAAAGAATTCAAAGTAGAAATTATATCTAGACACTTATCAAGATAAACATTGAGTGATTCGTCAAAACATTAGAAAATTTTGGATACTTGTTGTACTACTAGTAACAAATCACCAAAAGCCTCAATATGTGTAGCACCTATAGCCATCTACATATCTAGGTCGGATAACAATGCTTCATATTCGGCTTGATTATTTGTGCAAAAATATTCTAAGCAACAAGAGGCTTCAAAAACAGCACCATGAGGAGATATATAAACAACACCAACACCTTGACCATTGCTACATACTGAACCATAAAATATAATGTCCATCGTACTAACGAGGCAATATTTATATCAACATTATGCTTGTCATTAATCCAATGCTCAACAATAAAATTAGCAACTATTTGGCCTTTCATAGATTTCAGAGATTCATAGGCCAAATCATATTCAATTTATGCATAAGCCCATTTAACAATTCTACCACTAAGAATTGGTCTATGCCACATGTATTTAATGGCATTGGTTTGACAAGCTACTATGTAAGCACTCGATATTAAGTAATGTCTCAGTTTTGTGCAAGCATAATATAAACATTGGCACAATTTTTCAATAAATGTATACCTTGTTTGAGTGTCCAATAAACGTCGGCTCAAATATGTAATGGCATGCTCTTTTACTTCTGTCTCTTGAGTTAAAACAACACCAACAACACCTTCCTCTACTGCAATGTAAAGCTTAAATGGCTCCCTATGCTTGGGTGCTTTCATCACCGAAGAAGTGCATAGATAACTCTTGATCGTATCAAATTCTTCTTGTTGTTTTGCCCCCAAGTAAAATTGGCATCGTTCTTTAACCGAAGGATGTGAGTGAATGCATCAACTTTTCGTGACAAGTTAGCTATGAATCTCCTCAAATAATTGACTTTACCAAGGAACTTCTGCATATCTCTTTTGCATGTTGGAGCTTCCGCTTTTTGAATAGCTTCTATCTTTTTGGGAGCAATCTCTACACCATTTTCATGAATAATAAAACCCCAAAACTTGCCAGCCGACACGCCGAATGCACATTACAAAGGATTCATTTTCAGCCCATATTTTTTTCATTCTTTCAAAGGCCAAACGCAAATTGGCTAGATGAGATTCAAAAGCATCCGATTTGACAAAAATATCATCAATATAAACCTCAAGTATAACACTGAGTAAATCATGAAAGATTAAATTCATAGCCCTCTGATACGTGGTGCCAGCATTCTTTAACCCAAAGGTCATCATTGTCCACTCAAATAAACCAAGGAATCCGGGGCACCAAAAAGCCGTTTTGGGCATGTCCTCTTTGGCCATGAAAATCTGGTTATACCCCGCATTGCCATCAAGAAAGCTAATGACCTTATGTCCATAAGCATCATTAATAAGAATATCAGCTATGGCCAAGGGATACTCATCTATGGGCCTAGATCTATTCATATCTCTGAAATCAATGCACACCCTTATCTTGCTAGAGCCCATCTTCTCCACCAGCACAATGTTAGAAATCCACTTGGCATACCTGCAATGTCTAATAATATTAGCTTTAAGTAAACGACCGATCTCTTCTTTGATCTGGTCATGTGTTTTTGGATTAAACTTCCTGGCCGGTTGCTTATAAGGTCTAAAACCAGCGTTTATAGGTAATCGATGCTCCACTATGTCTCGGCTTAAACCAGGCATCTCATGATATTCCCATGCAAAGCAGCAAACATATTCTTTTAACAACTCGATCAACCTAGCTTTATGATCAGCTCTTAAGTTTTCATATACAAACGTTGTCCTGGGAACTGAACCATCTCCTATATCTATTTCTTCCTATGGATCGGTCGATTGAAAACCTTGTCCAAGTTTATCCATATCATCTAACTCCTCTATAGATTCATGCATATCATTCTCATTGGACCGTTATTCTATAAGTCTCTTTTGTAACCACTCAGAATTAGGATCCATTTAAATACATTATGTTTTGGAGCCGATTGCCACCAACCGGCTTTAAAGAAACAACCACAAAACTATTCTTTGTAGCGCTGAGAAAATCAAACTCTGATAGGTCGCGCCCTGTCAAACAAGTAGCATTGGGATGTTTCCAATGCACTAATGCATCGGCCAAAGCAACACAAGCCAGATTATCCGCATGAATGACTTCCACTTCATCATTGACACAGGGGATCAAAAACTGGTGCATAGTAGATGCCACACACTAGTTTGCATGAACCCAATCGCGGCCTAAAATAACATTGTAGTTACCTTGCACCTCAGCGAGAAAGAATGAAGTAGCCAAAGTTTTGCTTCCAACTATAAGCTCCACATACATCACACCTTGGGCTTCAGTTTTCTCTTTGCCTTCAAATCCGTTAAGCACCATATTGGTCTTTATCAACTCTTCATCGGGCAAGCCCAGTTTCTTGAAGACCGAATAGGGCATAAGATTCACCATAGCACCTCCATCAACAAGCATCCGAGTGAGTGGTGACTCGTTAATGTGACCTCTGAGATATAACGGTTTCAAGTGTGTCACTGGTGATTTTGGCTTCTCGAATATTGCATTTTTAGGACCAAAATCCAGTTGAGCCACTTCCCCTTCTCCATCTACAGCACGAAACTCAGCAGGTAAGTAATACACCATATTGATATCCGTATCTTCATGAGCTGGTGTAGATTCATAGTCCAGTATCTCATCTTCCTCCTCAAGTGTGTCCATAGGACTTGAAATATGTTCGAGTGACGAAGAAGTAATAGGTGACTGAGATGATGTAGCTACATCGTCCTCTTTTGGTGGTGTAATTGCTGCCCTCATGGATGTAGAAGCCGTTGCATTTTGTATTTGTTTAGGCCTCCACACTTGCTTCATAGGTACAATGGGCCGAGTGTCATTGAACAACTTATCTCTTTGCTTATTGGCCTCTTTCTCTGCCATCTCTTGATTCCTTAACCTTTGCAATTTCCTCTTCTGCGTTTTTGTTAGCCCTAGAGGACACCACTTCGACTGAGTGTATTTAGGATCTCTTGGCTTTGCTTGGATGGTGCTTGCTTCATGATCATTAGCCGAGTGTTTTGGTGCGATAACAAGTATTGACTCATTCGGATGGCAATTCTTTTCTCATAAAGTTTTCTAATGTTAAATTAGCAACCAATTCACATGTTAAGGTTCAAACAATGAATTCTCTTGAAACCCAACAACTTATGTTCTCAGTCACCAAGCAATTGCAATTCAACTTATTCAACAGAGTTTAAGTAAGAGCTCCACATACTCAACCATCATATAGTCTTCTATGATTGCTAGCACTCACCGCATACACATGGGCAAAACGTTTCAACTGACACATAGAAAGATAGGGGCGTATTGCTTTGCCTCCCAATGTATTCACCTCAAGGGTGATGTCAACAATAATAACTCATGCTACCCATATTCAACTGGAGATATGTGCCTAGATCTTTCCTCACCACATGATGCTTGCCAAAGGAGAAAAATAAAAAGGAATAGAGAGAAAAAAACTTTGACTCTTGCATAAAAGTAAATACATAAATTAAAAGATAGGCCCTTCGTAGAGGGAAGTTGGGATTTGTAGAGGTGACATAGCTCAAAGCGAAAAACTTGGAGATAAAAACATTTTGGGAGGTGTATCCATCCTACCAACGAAAACGACTTAGAGTTCCCAAAACTTTCCATGCTAGATATATCATAGGCGGTTCGCAAACAGAAAATAAAGTTTATTCCTTTTTCCACCATACTTTCACATTTCAAGGAATTTATTATTTGACAACATAAAGTAAATTCATTTTTGCATTTCGGGACTAGGCATCCCTAATACCTTTGCCTTACTCTCGTGCAATGACAAGTGAAGAACACTCATAGTGAGAATAACACATCTAGCATGGAAAATATTAGCCACCCCTCACCGCTCTGCGAGCGAAACAAACACACAAAAGAGAAGTTTATTTTGAAAATTAGAGATAGCACATACAAATTTGCTTAGAACGGCACGGAAATACCGCATATAGGTAGGTATAGTGGACTCATATGGCAAAGATTGGGTTTAAGGATTTGGATGCACAAGTAGAGCTCATACTTGGTGCGGAATTTTTGGCTAGCAAAGATGGGGGCAAGCACCACATGTTGAAGGATCTATGACAATATAACTTCTATGTGAATATGAACAAACATAAATCATTACTTTGTCTTCCTTGTCCAACGTCAAAATTTTTGGCATATAATATTTTGATGTGGGCTCACAATCACAAAAGATTTCCAGGATAGTGTATTTGCATGTGAAAGTTCTCTTCCTTATACTAATTATTCGGGAATTGCTTATATGACCAATATTGTGATTGTCAAGCCTCAAAATATTTCACTTTCTAAACCCAAAGTGAAGCTACCACTAGGCATGATATGGTTTCAACTTCATGAAATTCAATTTATTCAACAATTTACTCATAGGATATAAGTGAAGCACAAGAGTAAATGACATAGAAAAGACCTTTGTTGACGGGATGTGAATGTCACTTACTTAGCCTCCTTGGCGACTATTTGAGGACTCTATTTTATTTAAAACTTTCAGAACTAAGTATTTTATTAAAACAGCAAGTAAAACAAAAATAAAATGACATTTCAAGAATACCACACATCATGTGAAGAAGCAAAAACTTAGGATCGACCGGTACTGACCAATAATTGTTGAAGAAGAAAGGTGGGATGCCTACCAGGGCATCCCCAAGCTTAGATGCTTGAGACCTCTTGAATATTATATTGGGATTCCTTGGAAATCCCCAAGATTGAGCTTTTGTGTCTCTTTAATTCCTTTCATATCACGGTTTACCTAATACTGAAAACTTCATCCACACAAAACTCAAAAAGAACTCATGAGATAGGTTAGTACACATAATAATAAATCAACTCTTTATGTACTGCCAAGACAAGTTGCATAATAAGTTTCAAATTTTATGTACTGTATACTATCATTTCCACAATTCATATCTACCAATATAGGCTATAGAAATTATAGGATAAGTAGATAACGAAACTATGACAGCAATCTGTCTAGACAGAACAGTCTGTAGCAATTTATGAAAACAGAGTACTTATTTAGCTCAAAAAATTATGAAAATTTAGGAAATTCTATAAAATTGACATGAACATACTGTGTCAAAATTTCAGAAACTTTCCGTGTTCCAGTAAAATATGAAAATTCAAACACTACATCCAAAGTTTCTGTTTTTACACAGTACTCATCAAAACATGCAATGCAAGCATCCTAAGGCAATTCTTGGAACTTTATTAAAACAAAAGCAATAAAACATGATTACTAAAGTAGAATAATCATGTGAACACACAAAAACAGTAGGTAAAAGTTTTGGGTTGTCTCCCAACAAGCGTTTTTCTTTTATGCCTTTTAAACTAGGCATGATGATTTCAATGATGCTCGCATAAAAGTAAAGAACTGAAACATAAAGAGAGAATCACGAAGCATATGACTAGCACATTTAAGCCTAACCCACTTCCTATGCATACGGATTTTGTGAGCAAACAATTTATGGGAGCAAGAATCAACTAGCATAGGAAGGCAAAACAAGCATATCTTCAAGAATTTGAACACATAGAGAGGATACTTGATATTATTGCAATTCCTATAAGAATATGTTCCTCCCTCATAATAATTTTCAGTAGCATCATGAAGAAATTCCACAATATAACCATCAGATAAATCATTATTTTGATGATGCACAAGCATAGAAAATTTGTCAGTCTCCACATAAGCAATTTTATTCTCATCAATAGTAGTGGGAGCAAACTCAACAAAATAACTATCATGTGATTGAAAATTAAAATCATGATGACAAGTTTCATGGTTATCATTATTATTTATAGTATACATGTCATCACCATCATCATCATATATAGGAACTTTGTTGTCATAATCAATAGCAACCTCTTCCAATATAGTGGATTCATCGTTAAATAAAGTCATGACCTCTCCAAATCCACTCTCATCAATATAATCATAATAAATAGGAGGCATGCTTTCATTATAACAAATTTCCACATCAAAACTTGGGGGACAAAAAATATGATCTTCATCAAACATATCATCCCCAAGCTTATGACCTTGCATATCATTAGCATCATGAATATTCAGAGAATTCATACTAACAACATTGCAATCATGCTCATCATTCATTCCAATTATTTTATTGAATTCTTCTTCTATCAACTGAGCACAATTTTCCGATCCATCATTTTCAAGAAAGATATTATAAAGATGATCAATAATATGATGCAACCTCAATTCCATTTTTATGTAGTTTTCTTTAATAAACCAAAATAGTGATAAAACAAGAAACTAAAAGATTTGATTGCAAGATCTAAAGATATACCTTCATGCACTCACCTCCCCAGCAACGGCGCCAGAAAAGAGCTTGATGTCTACTACGCAACTTTATTCTTGTAGATAGCTGTTGGGCCTCCAAGCGTAGAGTTTTGTAGGATAGTAGCAATTTTCCCTCAAGTGGATGACCTAAGGTTTATCAATCAGTGAGAGGTGTAGGATGAAGATGGGTCTCTCTCAAATGACCCTGCAACCAAATACAAGAAATCTCTTGTGTCCCCAACACAAACAATACAATGGAAAATTGTATAGGTGCACTAGTTCGGCGAAGAGATGGTAATAAAAGTGTAATATGGATGGTAGAAATATATTTTTATAATCTGAATAAATAAAAATAGCAAGGTAGTAAATAGTAAACGGGCACAAAAACGGTATTGCAATGCTTGAAAACAAGGCCTAGGGTCCGTACTTTCGCTAGTGCAATTTCTCAACAGTGCTAACATAGTTGGATCATATGATTATCCCTCAAAGTGCAATAAAGAATCACTCCCGAGTTCCTATTAGCGGAGAACAAAAGATAGAAATTGTTTGTAGGGTACGAAACCACCTCAAAGCTATTTTTTCCGTTCGATCTATCCTAGAGTTTGTACTAGAATGATGCAAGCTATTCTTTCCGATCGATCTACTAAAGAATTTGTACTAGTATAACACCAAAGAAAATTCATATTCATAATACTCAATCTGCACAAAGAACTACAAGGGATCCCCAAAGTTTCTATCAGAGAAAAGATAATAAAAACGTGCATCAACCCCTATGCATAGATTACCCCAATATCACTGCGGGAATCCGCAAGTTGAGTGCCATAACGTATATCAAGTGAACCAATAAGATACCCCAATGTCACCTCAAGTATTCATACCGCAAGACATACATCATGTGTTCCCAAATCTGAACATTCAATCCAACATAACAAAACTTCAAAGGGTAAAGATTCAATTCATAACAATAAGAGTATAGAGGGGAGAAACATCATATGATCCATCTATATTAACAAAGTCCATAATATAGATCACGAGAGAGAGAGAGAGAGATTAAACACATAGATACTGGTACAAACCCTCATCCCAGAGGGTGGACTACTCCCTCCTCATCGTGGTGGCCACTGGGATGATGAAGATGGCCACCAGAGATTATTCCCCCCTCCAGCAGGGTGTCGGAATGGGGTCTAGATTGGTTTACGGCGGCCATAGAGCCTTGCGGCGGTATAACTTCTGATCTAGGGCTACCCCGAAGGGTTTCGGAATATTTGGGAATTTATAGTGCAAAGAGAGGGTGCGGGAGGCCACCAAGGTGGGCACAGCCCACCTAGGTGCGCCTAGGCCTCCTAGCGCGCCCTGGTGGGTTGTGCCCCCCTCGGGGCACCCCCAAGGTGCAGCTCTGGCCCATTGGTTTCCATCTGGTCCAAAAAAATCTCCAAAAATTTTCATGGTGTTTGGACTCCATTTGATATTGATTTCCTACGATGTAAAAAACAAGCAAAAAAACCAACAACTAGCACTAGGCACTGGGTCAATAGGTTAGTGCCAAAAATGATATAAAGTTTCTATAAAATGATTGTAAAACATCCCAAAATGATAAAATAACAGCAAGAATACTTCATAAATTATAGATACGTTGGAGACATATCAGTCGTCGAAAAACATTGCAATCATTAGTGGCATGAGAAAAGGAATTATGATACTTGCAATAAGCACGCCGTTTCAGCTATTCCAACGGCGGTAAAGCATGCGATATTCTGGTAATCTTAGCTTGTGGCAAAGCATCAAATATTTTATCACATTTGGCAACATTGAAAGTAAACTTCATCTCTTCATCATGATTTTTATGAATCGGTTTGAGACCATTGCAAGTAAATGGTTTGGCCTTTGAGGGCCAAACATATTCAATAGCATAAATATCAGCCTCATCGTCTGATTGATCACTATCATATTCAACCATATTCATCTTTGGACGGTCAGTTTTATACCTAGGCACCTCTTTGATATCTTTGATTCTGCTTTAATGAGCCAAAGCACTTTGTAAGACTTGGTTGATATTTAAAAACTCATAACCTTCAAGATTCTCTCTAATGTGAGTTCTTAAACCATTAAGCACAAGATCTGCCAAGTCCCTCTCAGTTATCACCAGACTATAACACCGGTTCTTTGTTCCTCTAAACCTCTTGACGTAATCGGAGACCGATTCATCATGTTTCTGCTTAAATGATGTAAGATGTGACAACTTAAGTTCATTGTCGCCACTATAAAAGTGATCATGAAATTTCTGTTCTAGCTGCGACCACACACACATAGAACCATGTGCTAAAGAAGAAAACCATGAAAATGCAGTACCAGTCAATGATAAAGGAAATAAACGCACTTTTAATTCATTTAACGCGCCCGCTTCACCTAACTGAGCTAAGTATTGACTAACATGCTCCCATGTGGTTTTTGTGCTCTCTCCATTGAATTTAACAAAATCTGGAACTTTGTATCCCGGAGGGCACTGGATTGCATTGAAGTACTCACGATACGGTTTTTGGTAAATCTGATTCCTTGGTAATTCAACACCAAAATTTTCCCTAAGAATCATGGCCATCTCCTCTCTAAAATTAGCTAGATCATCGTCCATAGTAGATGATGAGGTTTGCTGTAGTGGCATAGGAGAAGCACGATTACTAGTAGCAGGAAGAAATTGTGGCATGTATGCCAAACCATAGTTCAACAGTGGTCTAGCAGCGTTTGCACCTACAGGTAATGTTTGGTCAGGCGCTGCCACCGAACTTGGCATGCTCATGACAGGATTAATGGGTGCAGCCACCGTCTGATTTGTCTGAGTAGGATAATAATTCATCAGCATGGGAGGCGCCGATGAAATAGGTAAAGACAGATTAGGGCTTTCTACACCAGTCAGCACACCAATATTACGAGTAGATGATCGAGGCATATTTTTCTGAGCATTAGTATTCTCTAAAAAGGATAGATAGATCAGATTCTTACCATCAGCAATACGACTCTCAATCTTAGCCCACTGCTCAGGAGAAAAGGTAGTACTTACAGGAGGTTTAACCTGCTCGGCTTGAAGAGGAGGGAACTTGATTTCTCCAATCAGAGTGATATTGCCTTGGCGATCCTTCTTGAAGTTTCCAAGGAACTCCTGTAACTCCTTCTCTTCATGCGCCTTCTTGTACTCCTCATAAGCTTGACGATGATTGGCCAAAAGCTCATTAAGCTTGCGCTTAATGATGTTATCGGCGTCTACCTCAGATGGGTTGGGAAGACCGGCCATGTTGGTCGATGATGATGATTGATCTTTCGTCCCCAATGGAGTCGTCAAAAAGTGTGTTGACACACGAACACGTCACCATGTACCCTCGACGCCGGGGGTGATGCACCGCAGCTCACCTCAAAGGATGTTCGTCCGGCAGCGCGATACGCAAGATAGCCGACGGACGCTTTTGCAGACCCGAAACCCCGCACGCCCGGGAGGGACCCCGTCAGGGAGTGTGGTGTCTATGGGCTGCCCTAGGTCGATTCGCTTGCCCCTAGAGCCTCGGGATTTGCAGCTCTCAAGCACGAAGAATGACGAACAACGAGAGAAAAAACGATGGAGAGATAAGAACGTAGATGAAAAACTAGTATAGATTGATTTGTTCAACTGTGTTTTTTTTCAATCGGGCGTCACCTCCACTATATATAAGAGGTGGTTGGACTTCCCGTATAAGAAAAGTATTCATCTAGGTTTTCCTTACAAAAATATTACACCAAATCGCGTCCTAGAGTCCTGATTCTAGTCAAACTCGTATTTAGCCCGAATCTGGTCCAAACTTCTGTCTTGCCCCTTTACGGCCCGTAAAATCTGCATATGACCTTGGATTGAGCTAATATTTATATAAAAATCAACCGTTTCCATGAGAAAAACAATTCTTCTGTTGATCACTTTTCCATATGGAGCCATCTTGAACACTTTACGGGGCCATCTTCAACTTTCAGTCGGACTCGGACTGACAGCCGATTGGACTGTCCGAATCTTGTATCGTTTCTGCAGGTTGCATACTATATCTGATGATGATGACTCCAAAACAAGAGTTGACCGCTTCGACGATACGCACAACTTTCGTGTTGTACACTTTTCGATCCAAACACATATATCCAACCTTTTGGACCCATCTTCAGTTTTCGGTTGGATTGCCCACTATCACTCGGATTTAAATCTATTCACTCGGATACCAAAACTTCTCATTCGAACGATAGCTTTTCACTCGGACGGAAATTTTCACTCGGTTGGAAAACTTTTCACTCGGATGGCAACTTTCACTCGGACGGGAAACTTTTCACTTGGACGGCAACTTTCATTCGACCGAAAAACTTTTCACTCGGATTTTCCGACTGAAACTTCAGCTTGATCTTGTTTTACCTCTCCAGGTCCCATACAACCTCGGATTGAGACGAATTATATACAAAATCAATCGGCTCGACGAGACCTAACTTTTTTATGTTGCATGATTTTCCTTTAGAGGCCGCCTTGATCACCGAATGGCTCGTGCAATCCATCAGACATGTGTCTGATCCCTCGCGCCAGTTTTTGCCTTGTGGTAGGGCTGCACTCTAATTGCTCTAACTTCTGCTACGATCTCGGATCGAGATGATCTTGATATCAAAATCGATCTTTTCAACGAGACGAAGACAATCCGCATAGATCATTTTCTCATATGAGGTCTTCTTGAGGGGCTTAATCAGCCGAATAACACTCGGGAAATTAGATTCTGACATTCCTAGTGGAATTTCGTCTTTAAAATGAGGTTGGAAAGTAATGATCCAAACATGAAATCCGTTCCATTTAGCAATATAAAACTTGCACACATTGAACACCTTTTCATTTGAGGCTATCTTAATTGCTTTTTTCCATCTTGCCAAAATCAGGTGTCAACACGCTGAACCACTAAAATAAAGTTACCCACCTTGCAACGCACGTGTATTTTGCTAGTGGAAAGATAGTTGTAGACAGTCTTAAAGAGTTAATTTGTGGTGCAACCATGCTTGCAATGATTGCTGCAAGTACAAATCACAAGAATTTGGTATCGATTATGTACATGGTGATGTAGAAACTCATATGTAGCATCAACCCATCAAATTGACTTCTTTAAGCATCTGCGCGTTCTTTTATAGTACTAAGCATTTACGCTATACAAATAAGCACCATGCTGACTACGAAGGATAAACATGTTTTTGTAACCACCTCTCTAAGCATATTGTATAGCAGATGGACCAAAGTGGTTGATACAAGGACCGGAAAGGAAAAACTAGGTAAGAGCATCTACAACCGGACCTTTCAAACCCGCCTCAAATGTCCGGGCAGGACACCCGGTCACTGTCCGGTCACTTTTTTTTATCCATACGGACCCTTAAAACTACCATCAAATGCCCGTGCTGACCGGCACCCCCCATATCCATCCCAAATATGAGGCGGGTATGGGGGCGCCCGGATGCGCACGGGCACGCCCGCCACGTCGGAACCGACAACCCATCCCCACCTCAAATTGCACCAAATCCCCCCCCCCCTGAAGAGTAGCCGGATCCATTTGTTATCTCCTTTATTCTTCCTCCTCCTCGTCGGCCGTCTGGGGCTCCACGATCGCGCGGTCCGACTCGAGCTTAGCCTCTCCGACGCCAGCTCTGGAGGAGCGAGCCCATCCTCGCCGCGAGGGACGTCATCGCCGGCCCAGACGCCACAGTGGTACGTCCGTCAAAACACCACCTCCGCATTGAGCTTGATATGTTCGACACATTGACCGACCGGAATTATTGTAATTTTGTTAGATAAACGATGGATCTGGATGCTTCATCGGACGAGAAGTATGGACGGACTGAGCTTGAACAAACAATTGAAGATGAGGTCTTCCATTCCTCGAATTCGGAAGAAAAAATGGACATGCTCATGCTCATGAGCATGCAAGAGGAAATGGACCGGCAAGTGCAGCATATTCTCAACTTCAAGGGCTCAATCATAGGGAGAAGAGTGATCAACCGGGATAGGGTGTCCGGAGCAAAGTTACTGCACAAGGACTACTTTGCTCCCACACCTACTTTCTCGGATGATCCATGGTTTCTTCGCCGTTTTAGCATCAGGAAACCATTGTTCTTGCGCATTGTTGACCGAGTGGAGTCACACGACGACTACTCCGGGCTGAAGAGGGATTGCTGCGGGCAGTGGCGAATCTACCGGGGGCTTTAATAGGCTCAAGCCCCCTCCAGCTTTGTAAAAATAGTTTTTTCTAATCTAAAGACTTAACCTTGCTATTTTTTAGCCGAGCCCAACATATATTCACATGTCACTGGCAACCCACCCCACCCTCCATTTTTTTTGTAGATTCGCCACTAGCTACGGGCAACTCTCTTTCTCGGCCAAGCAGAAGTGCATGGTTGCTATGAGGATGCTTGCACTTGGTACTGCTGCACACGCCGTTGGTGAGATGGTCAGGATGGGGGAGAGCACGTGCCTGAAAGACTACTATCAAATTTGTCTGCGCCGTGATTGAGGTGTTTGGACCGAAATATCTCAGAGAACCAAATGCGCAGGACACAGAGAAGTTGTTGGCTATTGGAGAGGCAAGGGGGTTTCTAGAAATGCTCGGATCAATTGATTGCATGCATTGGCAATGGAAAAACTGCCCCAAAGGTCAGCGGGGAATGTATCAAGGTCACCATCATACTAGAAGCAGTGGCATCACATGACTTGTGAATTTGGCATGCTTTCTTTGGAATGCCCGGTTCTCACAACGACATCAACGTGCTCCAACGATCTCCGGTGTTCAGTCGGCTTTGCAATGGGGAATCACCGACATGCAACTATACACAATCAACGTCCGAGACTACAACATGGGATACTATCTTGCCGATGGTATCTATCCTCAGTGGGCGGCGTTTGTGAAGACCATATCCGGACCGTGTGGCAACAAATAGAACCACTTTGCAACAATGCAGGAAGGGGCTAGGAAGTATCTGGAGAGGGCATTTGGTGTGCTTCGGGCTCGTTGGGGAATTGTGCAGAGTGCTGCAATGATGTGGGAATCAGAAACTTTGTGGCAGTTGATGACTTGTTGTGTTATTCTATACAATATGATTGTCGAGGATGAGGGTGAAGGTTAGCCGAAACCCATGATTTCGAAGCTCCCGGAGAACAAGTTGAAATCTCGAAGGATCAAGATGCGGCCTAGCTTTAGAATTTTCTACAGATGCATCGAAATCTTCGAAATCACTAGGTGCACACATAGCTACTCAATGATCTTGTGGAGCACATGTGGATCCGCAATGGCAACCAAGGAGGCAATGCTTGAGTTTAGCACTTCAAATAAATTTATGTAAACGCTATGTACGCTTGATACCAACGCTACTTATTTTACGTGCGACATGATCGACGTGCATGTATTTGCATGAATTTAAGAATCCGGGTTTGAGATATGTGGATGCACGGAACAAAATATGAGGGCCTGTCCGGGTGCGCCCACGGACATGTCCGGGCGCGTCCACGAGCGTTTGAGGGATCGAATTTGCCAAGTCCGACTATAGATGCTCTAACACGGCAGTGCTTACATCTTGATGTCCCCTAATTTATATACAATACTATTATGCAACGTGTTTTCTAAATCTCAGGTACGTCGTCCCCCGCGAGGCAATACCAAGATGGAGACAGTGCAACGAGTGACAGCGAGATGCGGCGTCCCCGGCAACAGTGAGGACGGGTCGTTAAAAATATCTGGTTGGGGTGCAGCCATGCAGATTTAGAGAGATGGTCTAGGGCAGTGGTAGAACGTTGGCAGAAGGAGGCCAGTGGAGGGCGGTGCGGTGGCAGGCGTCGTGCTGGTGCTGGAAGCGGACAGAGAAAGAACGGCCAAAGGTTAAAGATAGCACGGGAGCTGTTGGATTTTGATCCAACGGTTCACGAATTCGGATGATATAAAAAAAGTTTTCAGGCAGCCAATGAATAAATAGGTGCTTTCATTATGACCAGTGCTCTACGCCGGCACGCCGATCGAAGCACGCAGGCCGTCCGATTTGTCAGATTGGAGAATTTTTTCGGAATTAGTACAAAATTTGTATCAAATTTGAAAACAGTGTTGCGAGTTCAAAAAATAGCAAAAACGGTACCCTGTCGGCCGTTAGTGGGCCGACCGGATGCCCGTCGGCCTAAACGGGATTGTAGTGTAGTTATTTTAGGTTACTTGTGTTAGTGTAGTGATTGTAGTGTAGTCATATTAGTGTAGGTTTAGTTAGTGTAGTCATATTAGTATCGGGTTTTTTTGGTGAAGTTAATTTTAGTGTAGGTTTTTTTAGAATACACCGGTACATTTTAGTTAGTTCGGTCATAGTAGTGTCGGTTAAATTTTGTGTAGTTCATTTTAGTGTAGGTTTTTAGGATTCGTAGGTACATTATAGTGTACATTTCATTTTAGTGTCGATATATTCATTGCGAATAATGAGAAGCTGGCAATGTCTGACAGGTTAAAATGTCTGAATCCGTAAATCTGACTGTGTATTACGGCCCTGGTACTGTTCGATATAATGAGTTGGGGGTTGATCTTAGCGAGTTTAAAACAGGCGAGATGACACTTTCAGACCCGGACAGACTGGACATTAGGCAGTTGAAGCACTGGTTGACTACTAGTTTTGGCCTCGATCCTGAAGTTTGTTCCGTCAGTATTCATGCCTTGTGGACCAAATCCTGTAAAAATGTCAAGTGGGATTTGATTCCGATAGATAGAAGCCAGCATTGGTTGTCTCTGTTAAGTCGTTGCAGAGACCGAAGAATCCATCCTTATGCCCTAGTGCAACCAGTGGCGAAGGAGGACATCGTACCACCCACCTTGGGGTATGATCTAGGCCAGAGTAGTCAAGTGGCTAACGAGATTTATGTATCCGGGTCACAGCCACCGGATCTCAATGCTACCCAAGCCGACAATGAGTCAGATTATGTTAGTGGTCATGCTGCTGGTCAGAGTATTCAATCGGTAGTATTAGCTACCTCAGGTGTTGCTGATGGGGACGAGGAAGGCGAGGAAATGCAGAGGGTGATGGAGGAATAGGACGAGGATGGGATTGCAGAGGAACTTGATTCTGAAATTCCAAGGATGAAGAGGAGGTACCAATTCCTGCTGCATGGGAGCAGGACATATCCGCCGGCTTTACTGTCAACGATGGCCATGAGACTCCATGGCAATATAATCTGAACCAAGTCCATATCGATGCTATGTTTGACACAAAGAAGAAAATGAAGTATGCGGTGATAAAGTGGGCTATGTCTACGCAGAGGGTTTTCCGGACACACACATCGAGTACAACAAAATATACTGTGAAGTGTGTTGAATCAGGTTGTCCTACGAACGTGCACGCCCACGTGCCAAAGTATAACATCCACTGGGTTGTGACAAATGTTGTCCCGCATAATTGTGTGAGGAAAAACATGTTGGTTCGTCATCCAAACCTTACTTCAACTCTCATAGCGCAACTCATGTATATTGAGATAGTGACGAAGAAGGATATGGAAGCAAAGCACATCCAGACAGCAGTGAAGGTCATATGGAAGTATGACATTCCATATGGGAAGGCTTAGAGGGCTAAGCAGAAGGCTATGGAGGAGAGGTTTGGGACGTTCTTCAACTCCTATGATAATGTTGTCCGTCTCCTTGACATACTGAAGGAGAGGAATCCCGGCACTTATGTTAACATTCAGCACACGAGGTTGGAAAGCATACCAGATTACAAGGTGTTGAAACGAGTATTCTTCTCTTTTGGTATGTGCATCGAAGCTTTCAGGCATTGTCCTCTTGTGATGTTTGTGGATGGTACGTTCCTTACTGGTCAATACAAAGGGAAAATCCTAACTGCTATTGGTGTGGACGGGAACAACCAAATCATCCCACTAGCCATGGCATTTGTTGAGGGTGAGAACTTTCCGAGCTAGGTATGGTTCTTCCGGCAAGTTAAAATTGTGATCGTGAAGGACCAATCAAATGTGTGTCTCATTCATGACAGACATACCGGTATATTGAAGGCCGTGAAGACACTGAGTAATCCAACTGTTGACGAGCCAACACCTTGGAAGGACTTTCAAAGCCGGTGGTGCATGCGCCATCTGGGTGCTAATTTTTTCTCACAGTTCAAGAACAAGCGGTTGATGAACTTGTTCAAGAAGTTATGCAAGTAGAACCAGCGGTGCAAATACGATTTTATTTGGTCAAAACTTGATGAGTTCACTAAGAAGCAGGTGGTTGCTAGGAAGAAAATGGAAAAAGACCAGGTTAAATTAACAGCACTCATTGCGGAGATGGAGGGGCCAGTTGCTCTTTGTGACTTGCCAGCAATTGACCCTCCTAATACAAAGAGAAAGAAGGGCATGGCAATAAAGAATTTTTCTAAGTGGATAAAGAAAGAGCCTCCAATGAATTGGTCTTTGCTGCATGACACCCATGGAGCTAGGTATGGCCACATGACAACCAATCTTGCAGAGATCTATAACTTTGTTCTTAGAGGGAATAGAGCATTGCCACTGACAGCTATTGTGGAGGGTGTATTCCATGGTATTGTGAGGTATTTCAGAGAAAGGCACAAGTTAGCAAGGAAGCATATTGCAGATAATCAGAACACTCCTTATTGTAGCTGTGTCATGGAGTACATGGATGAGAAGATAAAGAAAGCAAAAAAGCACACTGTCACACTCATAGGTAATCAGGAAAGGAGGTATGAGGTTCAGCTTCCTATTGATGGTTTTGGTTTTGCAAATGAGGTGAAGACGCATGAGGTTACAATTGGAGTAGAATTTTATCCAACTTGTGAGTGTACATGCAACAAACCGCAGTTATTGCACCGGCCTTGCTCACATGTGTTGGCTGCCTGTGGCCAGATTTAGTTGGATGCTATCTCCTTCGTGTCTCCGTACTATTCAAAGGAGGCAGTGCTCAATGTCTGGAGAGGTGAGATCACAGGGTTTAGAGTTTTCGGCAATTACAACAAGGTAAACGATGGTGATAGAGCATACATCCCAGATCCCGCACTACGGCGAACTAGTAGGGGCAGGCGTAAGGTAAAGCGCATCCGAAACGATATGGACCAATCCGAAGCTGGTGGAGCAACCAGGCAATGTTTGCTCTGTGCGGCGTATGGGCATAGGATGAAATATTGCCGTGACCTGAAGAAATACGGTGCTTCCTCATCGACGAGTGCTTCCACATCGACGCCTGCAACAACAGTTGCAAGAGGAGGTCCTGGCAGTCGTGGTGGGCGTAGCTCTCGAGGCCGAAGGACGGACGAGGAAGGAATAACTCAGAACCTACATAATCTATGCGACTATGTGTTCACTTGTAATATGTGAGACTATGTTTTAATGTCTAATATGTGAGACTAAGTTTTTATTTGTTATATGTGAGACTAAAGTTTTTATTTGTAATATGCAAACATCTATGTTTTATTTTGTAATATGTGTGTAGTATTTTCTAATTGCAGATATGGCTTCGTATCCGATGCTTAATGGTAATATCGACAGAGGGCATCGGTGCACTTACGGAATCGGGCACGAACTTAGACGTGTTGATCACTCGCACCCCTATGTCTAAGTGGATGATACACCCTGCATGGGTTGATAGGTATATGTCGGTACAATCACTTAGTATGTTCGACATCATTTTGATAGAAGCTAATTGTATTCTACATTCTGTTTATTTTGTAGGATGAATTGGGCTGGACTTCTACCCTTGGCACGACTGGTTGAGGGTACATTGGATGAGTGGGTCGATCATCCGGACTTTGATGACGCTGGTGAACCAATGCAGTTGCACAAGAGGCAAGTATCATGCTTCTCTTACGACAGGTCACTCCTTAGCTGATTAGTAGATAGATGGAGACCAGAGACACATACGTTTCACTTTCCCTGGAGAGAGAGATGGCTCCTACTTTACAGGACGTGTCTTACTTGTTGGGATTGCCTTTGGCCGATGCTGCCATAGGACCTTTAGAGGTGGAAACTGGTTGGCAAGCATCTATGCATGCCCGTTTTCTGGATGCGGTGCCAACTACCAAGACGCTAGACAACGATCGGCACGGGCCTCTTTTCAGGTGGTTGAGCCAGTTTCAGATTGTCGCCTTAGGATATCCCACTTTTTAGTTGTTAGAGGCACAGATTGACCGTTCCCTAGAGGCATATATTATGTGGTTGTTTGGCAAGACGATGTTCACAAAGAACCACATGACCACTGTAGATGCACGACTGATCGGTCTTGCACGAGAGATAGCTGAGGCATGTTCCCCTAAGGACATTGTGCAGAGGAGTTTTGGTTCTGCCGTGTTAGCAGCTACATATAGAGGCCTCTGCAAAGCTTGCCAGTTGAGGTCAAGAAAATCTGCTCTTCTCGGATGTCCACTATTGTTGCAGCTTTGGTCGTATGAGAGGTTCCCAATTGGTCGACCGTACGTCAGCGTTGACAAACCTTTTGGTAATGAGGACATGGATGGACATTACGTGCCTTCTATCGGCGACTTGCCTACTATGGGATCTGTTTGGGCACGGAGAGAGGTATTTTCATTATTAACAAGATGAATTAGTAATGTTTATTTCTCAGTATTCAATATTATGTACTAATGTTTGTTGTCATGCATAGAGACAGTTTATGCCTAGCCAGGTGAGGGGCTGCTACCCCTCCGTCATGGTGCAGTTCGATAGTCTGCACGAGGATCAGGTTATATGGCAACCATACACCCGTACGGCTATTTCAAAAAGGTACCCAGGTGGGATTTCTGGATACTGCACTAGAGATCAGCATTACTGGATGACCAAGGCCAAGTTGGTCTTTGACGTGACGGTCGAGGAGATGACTATTAATAGGGTAATGAGACAGTTCGGTCTGTGCCAAGAGCCTGACATTCCGGTTATTTCACGATTACCCGATCACGTGCACAAGTAAGTAATACTACTTTGGTTCTCAGCTCTCCATTAATAGGTTGTTGCGACAGTTCGGTCTACTTATAGCTAATCATGTAACGTGCATTTCAATCTCAGGTACAGTCGCGTAGGGGCAAACAAGTCCCAGGCTTCATGGGTTCGCGACATCACCCCTTACCTCGAGGAATGGACTACTGCCCCAAAAAATATATGGGATGAAGTTCGTGTCTTCGACTGGGAAAGGTATGGGTTGTATCTGAAGTGTTACAGACAAAGCACGAGGATCTACTTAATTCCATCATCTGCTCCGGATAATATCCCATTTCCTCTCGCCAGCGATCTGTTCCCAACTTCCTCAGTTGTGGGAACCAGGCACCACGCGGTATGTCCTCAGTTTTTCTCAGATGATACGTTTTCCCTATACATGAACATGTACAATTGGTTAACTTTCTATGTACAGGGTGAATTGGCAACTCAGGCGGTAGAGGAGCTACATGCTTTGGTGGAATGCGTTGACGGAGGAGAAAATATCCCACTGCGAGAGAAATCAACAAGGTTGAATAGTCTTCTAGCGAAGCTACGCGGGATCATCACAGCTGTTACATGTAGACGATCTTCCGATGTTGTTGACACTCGTGTAGCACATCATCCACCACGCCCCTCTCTGCAGCGTTTAGAACCCCGACATTCACAGCCAGGGGGCTCCTCCTGACAACAGGAACCACCTTCGCAGCCGGGGGGCTCCTCCTGGCAGCAGGCACCTCCTTCGCAGCCAGGGAGCTCCTCCTGGCAGCAGGCACCTCCTTCCCAGCCAGGGAGCTCCTCCTGGCAGCAGGCACCTCCTTCACAGCCAGGGAGCTCCTCCTGGCAGCAGGCACCTCCTTCACAGCCAGGGGGCTCCTCCTGGCAGCAGGCACCTCCTTCACAACTCGGGGGTTATTTCTACCAGCAGCCACCTCCTTCACAGCCTAGTGGCTATTTCTACCAGCAACCACCTCCTTCACAGCCAGGGGACTCTTCCTGGATTCAGCAGATGGAACTAGGTAACTTAACTTTGTACATACTTTTTTGAAAATTTAGCCTCGTAAGTCATTCTTCACATTTTTTTTATTTATTAGCAGGTGGCAGCCATACGCAACCGTTCATGACTTCAGTTCAGTCGCCTCTATTTATTGGTCCTGGTTCGTACATACCTGACGACGGCGAGGATGATGACCGTGCTGCATGCACCTATGGTATCTCGGAGACAGTTGTTGCCACTCCACCACCACCATCGACGTAGGAGACACAGACATCGACGGACGAGGTGTTCTATGGTCGTGGTCATCATGACACTCGTCCACCACCTCAGCGCTTATCACCTTCCGGTCCACGTCCGAGAAAGCCCAAGATTCGTCGCAAGCCGCAGCAGTGATATGGTCATGTACGTACGAGACATGACTATCTATTTATGTATGAGACGTATGTAGCCTTTATGTATAGGACATATTCATGTATTTGACATATTTAGCCTCTATGTATCGGGAATATTCATGTATGTGACATATTTATGGTTGAGACTTATTTTGTTTAGAGAGAGAACAACAGTAACGCAAACAGTACAACTGAATTAAACGTTACAGCTGAATTAAAAGTTCATACTAAATTACATAGAACACCACTACAGAAAATAGTACTACATGAAAAACGTATTACATGAATGCATCATCCGTCATTGCAGATCGCTTCCTCTTTGTCGCTGCAGAACTATTGCCCTTCGACGATGCGGTTGTCGTCACCTTGGTACTCGGCATGAACACGTCATCTTCGTCCTCTCTCGAAGCAGAACTCTTCCCCTTCATCGATGTAGAACTCTTTCCCTTCGTCGATGTAGAACTCTTGCCCGTCGATGCAGAACTCTTCACCTTTCTACTCGGCATGAAGAGGTCCTCCTCGTCCTCACTTTCTGCTGACCATAAACCTGAATTTTTAATAGCAATCCTGAGATAAGCATCACCCTTGTGCAGTTGCTTCTGCCATCTGGCATGCAACCTCAGAAGTTCTTTCCGTATCTCCTCAAAAGTCCTGGGAGGCCACCCAGCCCTAGCCAATTGGTGAGACAACTCATTCATTATGAAGTCACTACTAATGAGTTCCTCCCATGGTACTACTCTATCATTCATCTTGAAATTGGCAGCTAGACGAAGAAGACGGTCGGACATACCCTTGTGAAAACTACGATCAAAAGGATAGTGAGGATGAGGAGGATGAGACATCTCCACGGAAGAATGGCAAGAGTGGAAGGAAGGATGCGGGAGCGACAGGTAAAGGAAGGGTCTGCTCACCCTCCTTACTGCGAATGTGGTTATATAGGCGGGAGACAAAGTGGCGGGAGAGAAAGGCGGGAAAGACAGTGGCGGGAACGAATGGCGAGGAGAGAAAGTGGCAGGAGAAAATGGTGAGGAGAGGAAGTGGCGTGAATCAAAGTGGCGGGAGAGACTAGCGGGAGAGGAAGCGGCGGGAGAGAAACTAGCGAGAGAGAAAGTGGCGAGAGAGAATCAATGCACTTGCACAAGAGGCAAGTATCACGCTTCTCACTGAAATTAAGATACAATGTGCTGAAATTAAGATACATCTTGCTGAAATTAAGGTACAACTTGCTGAAATTGAGTTACTGCAATCTAAATCTACTGAGTCCAACGTGGATATTTTCCTTTTCCATCTCCATCTTCTTCTGCTGCCTGGGCTGCACGAGCCCTTTCTTTCTTTCTTTGCCTCTCAGTTTCACAGGCCTCCTCTCGCTGCCGGTAGACCTCCGCCAGTCGAAGTTGGTTTTCTTGGTTTTTCTTCTTCATCTCAGCAAGAAAAGCCCTCTGCTCCACACAGTGCTCTTGCCAAGCTCTCTCCTACTCTGCTTTCTCCTCTGCTGCCACCTTCTTGTGGTGCTCCTCCAAGTCCAAACTTGCCCATGCATGACGACTTCTTTCACGAATCTCAGTCACCGCCCAATCCGGCATTTTCATGTCTATCCAACGATAGTACTGGCACAGGGGCGGAGGAGACTACAAAAGAAACATAAATACGAAAATCAAATAAACAACAATACGAACAACGTGTTTAATCTATGTGACTAAAACATACCGGAGGCGTGATGTATGGTGAAGTACCAACGGGTGGATCTTCCTCATAATTAGCGCACATGAAAAACTTCATGCCCAACCAATCTGAAAAATCCGTCACCTCCTTCACCTTGGAGATATCCCCGCACCAACAACGAACTGCTTCCACCCCTTGAGGCAACTTTGCACTCTTCCATTTGCTAGGCCTATTGCTTTCATCTGAAGAAGGCAAACTCATAATGACTACCGCGCTAGTTTTTTCGAGTGTTGGTGGCCTATGGAGGAAGGCAGATACAATGCCTCCTTTTATAGGCAGATGACAACCGCAATGGCAAGAAATCGGGCAGGAGAGAATGGCGGGACAGAGAATGGCGGGAGAGAATGGCGGGAGGAAATGGCAGGAGAGAAAGACGGGAGAATGGGGGGAGAGAATGGCAGGAGAGAATGGCGGGAAAGAGAATGGCGGGAAGGAAAGTGGCGGCAGAGATTGGTGGGACAAATGTGGTGCCACAGTATGGCGGCAAATAAAAACGGGAATAGTACGGCTTGCTGAAATCAAGATACATCTTGCTAAAATTAAGATACAACCTACTGAAATTAAGATACAACTTGCTGAAATTGAGTTACAAGAATATAAATCTACTAAGTCCAACGTGGATATTTTCCTTCTCCATCTCCAGCTTCTTCTACTGCTTGGGCTGCACGAGCCTTTTCTTTCTTTCTCATTGTGGCAGATAGCTGAAAACAACAGCTAGCTCCTGTTCATGTTGTTTGAATGTTATGAGCACCAAATTGTTGACTTCGATAGACGATGCCAGCAGAAAATTACCGAAACCTTCCTTCTTCAACACCATTCAATCACCCAAGCCAATGAAGTAGGAACAAGGAATGCTCACAAATATTTCATCATCTTCTGAATCCAATGTAATTTCAAGAGTTAAAGAACCAGTCCTAGGAATAGCCACAAATTCCATCAAACTCCTCACAACCATGGTAGGAATAACCTGACAAAAACAAGCAAGTTATATGATCCATCCTATGAACCAGCAAAGAACAAACAAATAATAAAAACCATAAATCAAATCTTACCATATGTTGAGAAATAACATTCATGCGATCCATCCTATGAACAAAAGGAGTACATGGTATGTAGTTGTCATCGAAGAGCTGGCGTGACATGACATACATTTGATGATAATTCAAAGTGACACCACGACCTTAAAAACAGTTGTCAACAAGTTCCCTCTGAGTTTCACTCAGATCCTCAAGAGCTACAAAAAATGATTTCACTAATTGAGATGAACATCAATACGTATAAGCTGAATCAAATCTGAAAATCAGTCAAACAATTATCTTCCCAACATGGGGTAAAGGAAACAACATAACACCATCCCGGTGGAATTCGACACTAATATAAGTTCCATAGTGCTCAAGCATAATAGTCATCATGTCACTGTGGCGGAGACCATAATCATTCACGAGTTCCTCCCACGAAGGACCATGGAATTTACTGCTCATCCTACCATGTGTAAATATAACATGGTATAAGTTACCCTCAGTGTTGATCAGAGCAAGATCAATATTTGTGTCACCTCTCCGAATAGCTAAAGCTCTGCACTCCTCAAGGTACCGAGCAAGATGTGATCTAACACTGCACGGAACATACTACAACAAGAATGGAAGCAAGGATCATAAACTTATAAACAAAGGCATTCGAATATGCCACTGTCAGATAATCAAGACATAGAATCTTACAACACGTCTTGCACATCGACGATCCAGCACCACAGTAAATACAAACGCACCAGAATCAATGGCAGCACAAGGGCCACCTGGAGCTCGGCAAAATGGGCAAGCCATTACCTGTAGACGGACGGTGGCAAATAAGAACTAAATCCACTACCGACTTGGGAGTTCTCATTTGATTAAGTTGGAAGCAAAAAAATTAATACCGTAGGCCGGTGGAGAATGCCTTGATCTATAGTTTACGCGGGTAGGATAACAAAATGGGTGGTCCAGCGAAGAGATCGGCGAGGTGGTGGAAGCACGGTAGAGAAATGGGAGTGAGAGGTGAAGAGGGGCAGGGCTAACAGTCGAGGGAGGGTGAAACGATTGGGCAGAGGAGGAAGAAAGAAGCCCCGGGAATTATCTAGGGGCCCCTCGGCCACCCACTAGCCGACAGGTGCTCTTCGGCCTACTGTTGGCCGAAATGTTGGAAATATGTCCTAGAGGCAATAATAAATTAGTTATTATCATATTTCCTTGTTCATGATAATCGTTTATTTTCCATCTATAATTTTATTGATTGGAGACTTAGATGCATGTGTGGATACATAGACAAAACCATGTCCCTAGTATGCATCTAATAGACTAGCTCGTTAATCAAAGATGGTTAAGGTTTCCTAGCCATGGGCATGAGATGTCATTTGATAACGGGATCACATCATTAGGAGAATGGTGTGATGGACAAGACCCAAACAACAAACGTAGCATATGATCGTGTCAGTTTATTGCTACTGTTTTCTGCATGTCAAGTATATGTTCCTATGAACATGAGATCATGCAACTCACTGACACCGGATGAGTGCCTTGTGTGTATCAAACGTCGCAATGTAACTGGGTGACTATAAAGGTACTCTACAGGTATCTCCGAGGGTGTCTGTTGCGTGTGACGGAGAGGTATCTCAGGGCCCACTCAGTAATACAACATCACAACAAGCCTTGCAAGCAAAGTGACTAAGTGTTAGTCACGGGATCTTGTATTACAGAACGAGTCAAGACACTTGTCGGTAATGAGGTTGAACTAGGTATGGAGATACCGACGATCAAATCTCAGGCAAGTAACATACCGAAGAACAAAGGGAACACCTTACGGGATTAACTGAATCCTTGACATAGAGGTTCGACCGATAAAGATCTTCGTAGAATATGTAGGAACCAATATGGGAATACAGGTCCCGCTATTGGTTATTAACCGTAGAGGTGTCTTGGTCATGTCTACATAGTTCTCGAACCCGCAGGGTCTGCACACTTAAGGTTTGGTGACGTTTCGGTAGTATAGAGTTATGTATGGTGGTTACCGAAGGTTGTTCGGAGTCTTGGATGAGATCCCGGACGTCAAGAGGAGCTCCGGAATGGTACGTAGGTAAAGATTCATATGTAGGAAGTCCTATTTTGGTCGCCTGAAAGGTTTCGGGCTCATCGGTAGTGTATCGGGAGTGCCGGTAGTGTACCGGGAGACCATCGGGAGGGGTATTTCGACCCAAGAGGCTACATGGGCTGTGGGAGAGTAAATACCAACCCTTAGTGGGCTGGTGGAAGTCCCACACAAGGCCCATGTGGCTGGGAAGAAAATCCCAAAGAGAAAAAGGTGGAAAAAGGCAAAAAAAAGGAGGAGTCCTAGTCCTACTAGGATTGGAGGATTAATCCTCCAATCCTCCTTGATTTGGCCGACCCAAGGGCTGGATCCTTGGGAGCCAAGCCTCCTCCTCTCTTCCTCCTATATATACTAGAGGTTTTAGGGGTTTTGGCACCAGATTTTCAGCCACGTACTACCCGTTCCTCTAGTGCATAGTTTCTCCTCTAGATCGGATTTCTGCAGTGCTTAGGCGAAGCCCTGCCGGAATAGCTCCACCACCATCGCCGGAGCGCTGTCATGCTGCCGGAGAACTCTTGTTCCTCTCCACTCCCTCTTGCTGGATCAAGATGGCAGAGATCGTCATCAAGCTGTACGTGTGTTGAACGCAGAGGTGCCGTCCGTTCAGCGCTAGATCGGTAGGACCGTGATCAAAGATCGAGAGACGTATCATGATGAGTTCGCGGGACGGATTGTGATGAGTTCGCGGGACGGATCATGATTGGATCGCGGGACGGATCGTGATGAGTTCGCGGGGCGGATCGTGATTGGATCGCGGGACGGGTCGTGATGAGATCGCGGGACGCTCGGCGATTTGGATCGCGAAGACGTTCGACTACACCAACCGTGTTTCTTAATGCTTCCCGCTTAGCGATCTACAAGGGTATGTAGATCCACTCTCCCTCTCGTAGATGCTCATCACCATGGATAGATCTACATGTGTGTAGGAAAAAATTTGTTTCCCATGCAGCGTTCCCCAACAATGGCATCATGAGCTAGGTCTATGTGTAGATGAGATCTCGAGCAGAACACAAAAGGTTTGTGGGCATTAATGCTTAGATTGCTTCCTCCCTTGGTCGGATTTTGGTTCAGCGGTATTGTGAGATGAAACGGCCCGGACCAACATTACTCGTACGCTTACGAGAGACCGGTTCCCTCGACCACAACTTGTTGCATAGATGGCTTGCGGGTGCCAGTTTCTCTCACTTTAGTTGGATCAGATTCGACAAAGGCGGTCCTTGAGAAGGTTCAAAAGCAACTAGTGTATCACCGTTGTGGTTTTTGCGTAGATGAGAATTGTTCTTGCTAGATGCCCGTAGTAGCCATGTAAAACATGCAACAACAATTAGAGGATGTCTAACTTGTTTTTGCAGGGTATGTTGTGATATGATATGGCCAATTACATGATGTGATATATGTGATGTATGATATGATCATGTGATGTATAGATTATCACGACTTGCATGTCGGTGAGTACAGCAGCTGGCAGGAGCCATAGGGTTGTCTTTAATTGTTGTATGACCTGTGTGTCAATCATTAAGCGCTATGTAATGCTTTACTTTATCGCTAAATGGTAGCAATAGTAGTAGAAGCATGTTGGGCGTGACAACCCCGATGGCGACACGTTGATGGAGATCAATATGATGGAGATCATGGTGTCTTGCCAGTGATGATGGAGATCATGCCGGTGCTTTCAAGATGCAGATCAAAAGCACAAGTTCATGGCCATATCATGTCACTTATGATTTGCATGTGATGTTAATACTTTTATGCACCTTGTTTTTCTTAGGACGACGGTAGCATTGTAAGGTGATCCCTCACTCAAATTTCAAGACGAATTGTGTTCTCCCCGAGTGTGCACCGTTGCGAAAGTTTGTCGTGTCGAGACACCACGTGATGATCGGGTGTGATAGACTCTACGTTCACATACAACGGGCGCAAGCCAGTGTTGCACATGCAGAACACTCGGGTTAAACTTGACGAGCCTAGCATGTACATACATGGCCTCAGAACACAAGAGACCGAAAGGTCAAACATGAGTCATATAGTAGATATGATCAACATGATGATGTTCACCATTGAAACCACCTCAACTCACGTGATGATCGGACTTGAGTTGGTGAATTTGGATCATGTATCACTCGAATGAGTGGAGGGATGTCAATTTGAGTGGGAGTTCTTAAGTAATATGATTAATTGAACTCATTATCATGAACATAGTCAGTACTGTCTTTGCAAACTGTGTTGTAGATTACTAGCTCACGCTGTAGCTCCCTTGAATTTTTATATGTTCCTAGAGAAATAGAGTTGAAAGGTTATGGTAGCAATATTGCGGACTGGCTCCGTGATCTAAGGATTGTCCTCATTGCTGCATAGAAGACTCATGTCCTTAATGCACCGCTCGATGCGCCAACCCCTCTAGCGTTGTTTGTAGATGTTGTGAACATCTCACAGGCACGTTCTGATAACTACTTGATAGTTTAGTGTGTCATGCATTACGGCTTAGAATTGAGGCTTCGAAACGTTTTGAACGTCACAGAACATATGAGATGTTCTAAGAGCTGAAATTAGGATCTCAGGCTCATGCCTGTGTTGCGAGATATGAGATCTCCAAAAAGATTCTTTGCCTGTAATATGAAAGAGAATAGCTCAATCGTTGAGCATGTGCTCAGATTGTCTGGGTGCTACAATCGCTTGAATCGAGTGGGAGTTGATCTTCCAGATAAGATAGGGATTCATATAGTTCTCCAAGTCACTGTCACTAAGCTACTAGAACTTGGTGATCAACTATAAAATGCCAGGGATAGAAATAATGATTCCTGAGCAGTTCGCGATGTTTGACACCGCGAAGGTAGAAATCAAGAAGGAGCGTCAAGTGTTGATGGTTAGTCAAACCACTAGTTTCGAGAAGGGCAGGAGTAAGGAGGGAAAACATGATGGATAGCAAGTCAGATGTTGCTCTAGTGAAGCAACCCAAAGTTGAACCCAAACCCGAGACTAAGTGCTTCGATTATGAGGAGAGCGGTCGCTGAAGCGGAACAACCCTAGATACTTGCTAGATAAGAAGGCTGGCAACGTCGACAGAAGTATATTTGATATACATGTTATTGATGTGTACCTTGCTAGTACTCCTAGTAGCACCTGGGTATTGGATACCGGTTCGGTTGCTAAATGTTAGTAACTCGAAATAAAAGTTACGGAATAAACGGAGCACTAGCTGAGGGTGAGGTGACGATGTGTGTTGGAAATGTTTCCAAGGTTGATGTGATCAACATCGCATGCTCTCTCTACCTTCGGGATTAGTGACGAACCTAAATAAATATGATTTGGTATTTTACGTTGAGCATGAACGTGATTAGATCGTGTTTATTGCAACACGGTTATTCATTTAAGTTAAAAATAATGGTTATTTTGTTTACATGAATAATACCTTCAATGGTCATGCACCCAGTGAGAATGGTTTGTTGAAACTTGATTGTAGTAATACACATGTTCATAACATTGATGCCAAAAGATACAAAGTTAATAATGATAGTACCACATACTTGTGGCACTGCCGCTAAATGTCATATTGGTATAAAGCGCATGAAGAAACTCCATGCTGATGGATCTTTGGACTCATTCGATTTCGAATCGGTTGAGACATGCAAACCATGCCTCTAGGGCAAGATGACTAAAGACCCCGTTTTCTGGTTTGATGGAGCGGGCAAGTGATTTATTGCAAATGATACATGTTGATGTATGCAATCCAATGAGTCTTGTAGCGTGCGGTGGATATCGTTATTTTCTTACCTTCACTGATAATTTGAGTAGATATAGTGTATGTTTACTTAATAAAACACAAGTTTGAATCGTTTGAAAGGTTCAAGCAAATTCAGAGTGAAGTTTAAGATCATCGTGACAAGAAGATAAAATGTCCGTGATATGATCGTGGAGGTGAATATCTGAGTTACGAGTTTGGTATTCCACTTAACACAATGTGAAAGTTGTTTCACAACTCATGCCACCTGGAACACCATAGTGTGATGGTGTGTCCGAACGTCATAGTCGTGCTCTATTGGATACGGTGCGAATTATGATGTCTCTTATCCTTTTACCACTATCGTTTTGGGGTTATGCATTAGAGACAACTACATTCACTTTAGATAGGGCACCATCTAAATCCGTTGAGATGACACCATATGGTTTGATAGAAACCTAAGCTATCATTTCTTAATGTTTGGGGCTGCAACACTTATGTGAAAAAGGGTTTTCACCTAATGAGCTCGAACCCAAAGCGGACAAATGCATCTTCATAGAATACCCTAAAGATAGTTGGGTAAACCTTCTATCGCAGATCCAACGTTAAAATGTTTGTTGCTAAAATGGGTTTTTTCTCGAGAAAGAGTTTCTCTCGAAAGAATTGAGTGGGAGGAAGATAGAACTTGATGAGGTTGTTGAACCTTTGTTCAACCAAAAAGTAGTGCAGCGCAGGAAGATGGTTCTGTGAAGCCTACGTTAGTCGAAGAGGAAGTTAATGATGATGATCATGAAGCTTCGGGTCAAGTTACTATCGAACCTCGTAGGTTGACAAGGACGTGTACTGCTCTTGAGCGGTACGACAACCCTGTCTTGGAGGTCATGTTGTTGGACAACGATGAACCTACGAGCTATGAAGAATCGATGATGGGCCCGGATTCCGACAAATGGTTAGAGGCCATGAAATCCGAGAAAGGATCCATATATGAAAACCAAATATAGACTTTGGTAGACTTGCTCGTTGGACGGCAGGTTGTTGAGTACAAATGGATCTTTAAAATGAAGACAGACACTGATGGTGAATGTCACCATTTATAAAGCTCGACTTGTCGCAAAGAAGTTTCCGGCAAGTTCAAGGAGTTGACTACGATGAGACTTTCTCACTCGTAGCGATGCTAAATTCTGTTGGAATTATGTTAGCAGTTGCTGCATTTTTCAATTATGAAATCTGGCAGATGGTACCAAAACATTGTTTCCTTCCTTAAGGAAAGGTTGTATGAGATACAACCAGAAGGTTTTGTCAGTCCTAAGGATGCTAAAAGGTGAGCAAGCTTCAGTGATCCTTCTATGGACTAAAGCAAGCATCTTGGAGTTGGAATATACACTTTCATAAGGTGATCAAAGTTTTTAAATCTATACAAAGTTTATGAGAAACTTGTATTTGCAATAAAGTGAGTGGGAGCACTATAGAGTTTTTGATAAGTATATGTGGACGACATATTGCTATTCGGAAATAATGTAGAATTTCTGGAAAGCATAAATGGTTGTTTGAAAAGAGTTTTTCAAAGGAAGACCTGGATAAAGCTACCTAATTGTTGAGCATCAAGATCTATAGAGATAGATCAAGATGTTTGATAAGACTTTCAATGAGTACATACCTTTACAAGATTTTGAAAGAGTTCAAAATGGATCAGTCAGAGAAAGAGTTCTCGCCTGATTTGTAAGGTGTGAAGTTGAGTGAGACTCAAAGCTCGACAACGGCAGAACAAAGAGAAAGGATGACCGCCATCCCCTATGCCTTAGCCATAGGCTCTATATTATGTCATGCTGTGTACCACACCTGGTGTGTGCCTTGCCATGAGTCTGTCAAGGGGTACAAAAGTGATCCAGGAGTGGATCACTGGATAGCGGTCAAGATTATCATTAGTGACCAAAAGACTAAGGAGATGTTTCTCGATTATGGAGGTGATAAAGAGTTCGCCGTAAAGAGATACGTCGATGCAAGCTTTAACACCAATCCGGATGACTCGTAGTACCAATATGGATATGTATAGTGGAGCAGCCATTTGGAATAGTACCAAGTGGAGTGTGGTAGCAGCGTTTATGGTTTGACATAGAGATTTGCAAAGTACACTCGGATCTGAATGTCGCAGACTCGTTGACTATAAGACCTCTCTCACATGCAAAGCATGATCGAGCCCCAGAACTCATTGGGTGTTAGATTCATAACAATGCGTATCACATGGTGATGTGAACTAGATTATTGACTCTAGTGCAAGTGGGAGACTATTGGAAATATGCCCTAGAGGCAATAATAAATTAGTTATTATCATATTTCCTTCTTCATGATAATCGTTTATTATCCATGCTATAATTGTATTGATCGGAGACTTAGATGCATGTGTGGATACATAGACAAAACCATGTCCCTAGTATGCCTCTAATAGACTAGCTCGTTGATCAAAGATGGTTAAGGTTTCCTAGTCATGGGCATGAGATGTCATCTGATAACGGGATCACATCATTAGGAGAATGGTGTGATGGACAAGGCCCAAACAACAAACGTAGGATATGATCGTGTCAGTTTATTGCTACTGTTTTCTGCATGTCAAGTATATGTTCCTATGACCATGAGATCATGCAACTCACTGACACCGGAGGAGTGCCTTGTGTGTATCAAACATCGCAACATAACTGGGTGACTATAAAGGTGCTCTACAGGTATCTCCAAGGGTGTCTGTCGGGTTGGCATGGATCAAGACTGGGATTTGTTACTCCGTGTGATGGAGAGGTATCTCAGGACCCACTCGGTAATACAACATCACAATAAGCCTTGCAAGCAATGTGACTAAGTGTTAGTCACGGGATCTTGTATTATGGAACGAGTAAAGAGACTTGCCGGTAACGAGGATGAACTAGGTATGGAGATACCGACGATCGAATCTCGGGCAAGTAACATACCGAAGAACAAAGGGAACATCATACGGGATTAACTGAATCCTTGACATAGAGGTTCGACCGATAAAGATCTTCGTAGAATATGTAGGAACCAATATGGGCATCCAGGTCCCGCTATTGGTTATTGACCGTAGAGGTGTCTCGGTCATGTCTACATAGTTATCGAACCCGCAGGGTCTACACACTTAAGGTTTGGTGACGTTTTGGTAGTATAGAGTTATGTATGGTGGTGACTGAAGGTTGTTTGGAGTCCCGGATGAGATCCCGGACATCACAAGGAGCTCCGGAATGGTTCAGAGGTAAAGATTGATATATAGGAAGTCCTATTTTGGTCGACAGAAAGGTTTCGGGCTCATCGCGCGGTAGTTTACCGGGAGTGCCGGTAGTGTACCGGGAGACCATCGAGAGGGGTATTTCGGCCCAAGAGGCTACATGGGCTGTGGGAGAGTAAATACCAGCCCTTAGTGGGCTGGTGGAAGTCCCACACAAGGCCCATGCGACTGGGAAGAAAATCCCAAAGAGAAAAAGATGGAAAAAGGCAAAAAAGGCAAAAATAAGGAGGAGTCCTAGTCCTACTAGGATTGGAGGAGGAATCCTCCAATCCTCCTTGATTTGGCCGACCCAAGGGCTGGCTCCTTGGGAGCCAAGCCTCCTCCTCTCTTCCTCCTATATATACTAGAGGTTTTAGGATTTTTGGCACCAGATTTTCAGCCACGTGCTACCCGTTCCTCTAGTGCATAGTTTCTCCTCTAGATCGGATTTCTGTAGTGCTTAGGCGAAGCCCTGCCGGAATAGCTCCACCACCATCGCCGGAGCGCCGTCACGCTGCCGAAGAACTCTTCTTCCTCTCCGCTCCCTCTTGCTGGATCAAGACGGCGAAGATCGTCATCAAGCTGTACGTGTGCTGAACGCGGAGGTGTCGTCCGTTCGGCGCTAGATCGGAAGGACCGTGATCAAGATCGCGAGACGGATCGTGATGAGTTCGCGGGACGGATCGTGATGAGTTTGCGGGACGGATCGTGATTGGATCGCGGGACGAATCGTGATGAGTTCGCGGGACGGATCGTGATTGGATCGTGGGACGGATCGTGATGAGATCGCGAGACGCTCGGCGATTTGGATCGCGAAGACGTTCGACTACACCAACCGCGTTTCATAACGCTTCCCGCTTAGCGATCTACAAGGGTACGTAGGTCCACTCTCCCTCTCGTAGATGCTCATCACCATGGATAGATTTGCGTGTGCGTAGGAAATTTTTTGTTTCCCATGCAACCTTCGCCAACACGACAGGCCCCTCACTGGCCTCTGATTGGCCGACAGGGGGCTTTTGGCCTACTAATGGCTGACAGGCCCCCTTCGGCCTGGTGCAGGCCAACATGTCCCCGTTTGGCCTGGTACTGGCCGACGGGGTACTACTTTCGATATTTTTGGAACTCATGCTCCTGTTTTCAAATTTGATACAAAATTTGTAGTAGTTCTGAAAAAAATTCAGATTGGATCTGATTTGATCGTCAGATCTGTCCATGCAGCAAAAATCCTCGATGCAGCAAATTTTGGTCACGATGTTACAAATTTCGGTCATGGATGCAGCAAAAATATGGTTGTAGCAAACAAATATCAACGTGGTCATAGTAAAAAAAACGACGCTGATGATGCGTGGTAGCAAAATAAAATGTGGATTGTAGCAAAACAATCCGATAAACTCGGTTGCAACTCTGACGAACGTGTATGTAGATTTTTTTTATGAACGGTTGTAGCAAAAAATGATAACGGTTGTAACAAAAATTAACACCGGTCATAGCAAAAAAATCCGATGAACTCGGTTTGCAACTAAACGTGGATGCAACTTTTTTAATAAACAAAAATGTAGCAAAAATAACCAACGATTGCAGCAAAGAATCCTGTCGGGGGTAACAAAAAAATACCACAGTTGCAGCACAAAAAACGTCTTGTAGTAAAAAAGGAAAGGGGTCCACGCGCGAAATTGCACGACGCTGCGCAGGACCGGCCGAAGCGTTCGGCCGGCGCGCCGTCGGAAAACGTTTCCTTTCCATTATTTAGCATTTAGCAAAAGAGAGCGCAGAGAAACACTTGCTTAATTACAAAGTGTGCCTGAATATAATCTAAGCTGCAACAAAAACTGGGGGGTAAAAACGAGACTCTACTTCTAGGTGTCTTGTTACACCATGTCCTCTGCGGCGTTGCCCTTCCGTGCCACGGCACCGGCGCCGATCGTCGCCCGGCAGAGCGGACAGCTGTCGTGCGTGGTGTGCAGCCATGTGGCGACGCAGCCCCTGTGGAACACGTGGTCGCATCCCGGTAGGACGCTGCACCGCTCGCCGCCCTCGTACTGCGCCATGCAGATCACATACGAGCTCTGGTTCCGGCGCAACTCATTCCCCTCCTCCTCCTCCTCCGACGGAGAGCCGCCGTCTCGATCGGGTTTCTGCTGGTATGCGACGTTGGGTATGCTCTCCAGCAGCCGCTCGATGGACAGCGACTTGCAGCGCTGCCGCACGTGACGGACCACCTCGGCGATCACCACGGCGAGCGCCACGGCGGCGCTGAGCGCGGCAGCGACAACGAAGGTCAACAGAAGCACCCATATGATCCAATCTATCATGTCGTCGTAGTCCATGGCGATGGCAAGTGGTCGTGGCGGTGGGGACACGCCGCGGTGAACGATCTCCTCGGACGGCGTGCACCTGTGTCGGCGAGGGGGGTTTTGTAGGCGATAGAATCAGGCAATGAGTTGGAGATGGATTCAACCTACCCAGATGTAAGTTCAATGCCTGGATCGTATCCCACTCGGACTCCGAGTATCCCGTCCCAATATCTATACTGACGTGGAGATGCAGGTTAGTTAGCTAATATTAATCCTACTGGATTAATTAGGTTAACCTGACATGGAGTATGTAACAAGTCAGCAGCGATTTTTAGACTTGAGAAAATAGTCGACGCCGCTTTGGGGCGGCGCTCACCAAACTGAAGCAGCGAACGGCAGCACTAACACTAACCGAGCATCGGATCGTAGCAGCCATGGCCGATCCGGATAACGTCTTCTGGTAATCAGCTCATCCAGTTCCATCGATCCGCAGAAGTTCAATTTTGCATCGACCCTGATCCGAATCCTTTCGCGGTTTCGCCTCCCTTCTCTTCAGTTGATTTTTATTTTATTTTAAAGGAGGAGGATCCCGGCCTCTACATTTGTAAGTGTATGGACTCATTTTATTAATTATTTATAAAGACTTTATGAAGTACTACTCTATTCGTTTCTAAAATAAATCTTTTTATAGATTTCATTATTGAACTATATATGGATGTATATAGACATATTTTAGAGTGTAAATTCACTCATTTTACTCCGTATGTAGTCCCCTATTAAAATGATTAAAAAGACTTATACTCCCTCCGTTCGAAAATACTTGTCTTAGAAATAAATAAAATGGATGTATGTATAATTAAAATAAGTCTAGATACATCAATTACGAAGACAAATATATTGGGCGGGGGAGTATTTAGGAACGGAGGGAGTACATCACTATGTCTCAAACCGTCATCTTGGTAATATCTGCCGCTGCTTTTATCCACTTGATGAAGGGGTGCAGAAATACTGAGTTGAATACCCATACCTCTCACCTAATCCTAACATCTAAATCCGGCGGCCCCACCCCAGCCACAAACCGGGTCTGCGACCCAAACCGGTCATTCTCATATGTCGCCGCCGCCGTCTTCCACTGATCCATCTTCAAAGCAGGTATTGATGCATCGACCTTACGAGGCCTACCGTCGATGTCGTCATGGCGCCAAATAGTGCCACCTCCCTGTGCTCGTCCATGCAGTTGCATCCGTCGTCGAGATCCAACTGCACCATGTCGCCAATACTCGTCGTCATCAACGCGGTAGATACAACACCGCTCGTCCTGCCAACATCCACACCATCGCCGCTGCTAGAGCTATGCGGAGCCCACCACCCATAGCTACTCACTCTCGAACACCTGAGCCTCTCAAGACGGTGCCTCCATGGAGGATACGACGCGCAGGACGCCGCTGCCGCCAATCCAGACTAAATTTTGGACTTTCGTCTCGAAGGGGTTCGAATATGGATAAGAGAGACCTCGGCTTTGCCTCCAAGGAGGGTAGAAACGTCGAAGGACATCGCCGATGCCGGGCCGAACCAGCCAACCAAAGTTTCCTTCGGTCCACATCCTATACCACCATACCTCCTTCCGCTCCATATCCGGTAGCGAGCCCTGAACCGAGACCTGCATAGATGAAATGCAATAGTCCGGGACCGACACTCCAGAAGATTACCCTTTTATTTCATTGTCATCGTGCATTTCGTCTGGTTGTCGCATTCATCATCGCATCATTCGCATTACCTGCATAGCATCGTCACTCGTTTTCGAAAACTTGCATCCATGAGTAGCTGTCGGTTCTCTCCGTTCGTGTCGTCGACCTTTCGAGACCAACCACACGTGCACGCACCCTCGGCATCGATAAAATATTGTTTTTAAAGCGCGCATAAAAACTTTCCCAGATTGGGTCAAAATTCGGCGTGCGGTGTAGGTAGGCCGCCTGCCAAATTGCGTCGCAGTCGGAGTCCGTTTGATACCCGAACCATTAAACCTATAGCGGCACTATAGCCGGTCAAATCGCAGACGTGTTTCGAGTTTCAAACTTGACGTCGGGCTGCCGTTTTCTCTCTCCTCTATGACTAGCCTCCTATACAGTGCACAGACCCCTCACGCGTGTTCGGTAGCTGCCCCGAACCCGAAACATATGTTTGTGACCATTGGACCCGGATCAACCCCCGTAATATCCCAAACCATCATTAGTTTTGTATAGGGACTCCCTAATCTTTTTATCTCGACCATACGATCGAATCGAAGGATCCAAAGCTAGTCCCGTTTTGCTATATATAGATCAGCCCCTAACCATTTGAGACAAAACCCTATTGTCTAGGGATCCTCCCCTGCCCAAATCGCGCCGCCACCCACCTCGCATTCCCCACAGAGCCAACCACCTCCTACCCAGATCCCTGTTGGAAATATGCCCTAGAGGCAATAATAAAATGGTTATTATTATATTTCCTTGTTCATGATAATTGTCTATTGTTCATGCTATAATTGTATTAACTGGAAACCGTAATACATGTGTGAATTCATAGACCACAACATGTCCCTAGTGAGCCTCTAGTTGGCTAGCTCGTTGATCAATAGATGGTCACGGTTTCATGACCATAGACATTGGATGTCGTTGATAACGGGATCACATCATTAAGAAAATGATGTGATGGACAAGACCCAATCCTAAGCATAGCACAAGATCGTGTAGTTCGTCTGCTAAAGCTTTTCTAATGTCACGTATCCTTTCCTTAGACCATGAGATTGTGCAACTCCCCGATACCGTAGGAATACTTTGGGTGTGACAAATGTCACAATGTAACTGGGTGGCTATAAAGGTACACTACGGGTATCCCCGAAAGTATCTGTTGGGTTGGCACGAATCGAGACTGGGATTTGTCACTCCGTGTGACGGAGAGGTATCTCTGGGCTCACTCGGTAACACATCATCATAATGAGCTCAATGTGACTAAGGAGTTAGCCACGGGATGATGTGTTACGGAACAAGTAAAGATACTTGCCGGTAACGAGACTGAACAAGGTATAGGGATATTGACGATCGAATCTCGGGCAAGTGTCATACCGATAGACAAAGGGATTGTATATGGGATTGACTGAATCCCCGACATCATGGTTCATCCGATGAGATCATCGTGGAGTATGTGGGAGCCAACATGGGTATCTAGATCCCTCTGTTGGTTATTGACTGGAGAGGTGTCTCGGTCATGTCTACATGCCTCCCGAACCCGTAGGGTCTACACACTTAAGGTTCGATGACGCTAGGATTATATGGGAACAGTGTACGTGGTTACCGAAGGTTGTTCGGAGTCCCGTATGAGATCCCGTACGTCACTAGGAGTTCTGAAATGGCCGGAGGTAAAGATTCGTATATAGGAAGTGAGGATTTGGTCGCCGAAAGTCTTTCGCGCATCACCGGTAACGTACGGGAACTATCGAAAGGGTTGGGGCCACCGGCACCAGAGGCCTACATGGGCCGAAAGTGGGAGGGAACCAGCCCCTAGGTGGGCCGATGCGCCTCCCACCAGACCCAAGGTGCAGCAGAGGAGGAGAGGGGGCAAACCCTAGGCACAGATGGGCCCTAGACCCACCCTAGGGCGTGCCTCCCTCTCTCCCTCTCTTGGTCGTCAGCCACCTCCCATCTAGGGCTGCCGCACCCCCTAGGGTGGAAACCCTAGAGGGTGTGCACCCTCCTCCCCTCCTTCTATAAATAGTCAGGGTTTTGGGGCTGCCAAACACGACAGATCTCTCTCTCTCTCTCTCTCCGTGCAGCCCTACCCCTCCTCCTCCTCGTCCTCCATAGCGCTTGGCGAAGCCCTGCCGAAGTACCATGCAGTTCCACCATCACCATGTCGTCGTGCTGCCGGAGCTATCCCTCAGCCTATCCTTCCTCCTTGCTGGATCAAGGCGTAAGAGATGTCACCGGGCTGCACGTGTGTTGAATACGGAGGCGTCGTTGTTCAGTGCTTAGATCAGAATCGACCGCGATATGAATCGCTGCGAGTACGACTCCACCAACCGCGTTCTTGTAACGCTTCCGCTTTGCGGTCTTCAAAGGTATGAAGATGCACTCCCATTTGCTCATTGCTAGTTTCTGCATAGATTGATCTTGGTGATGCGTAGGAATTTTTTTGATTTACTACTACGTTCCCCAACAGTGGCATCATGAGCTAGGTCTATGTTTAGAATCTATGCACGAGTAGAACACAAGTTGTTGTGGGTGTCGATTTTGTCAATTTGCTTGCCATTACTAGTCTTATCTTGATACAACGGCACTATGGGATGAAGCAGCCCGGATCGACTTTACACGTATGCTTATGTGAGACTGGTTCCACTGCCTGACATGCACTTGTTGCATAAGGTGGCTAGCGGGTGTCTGTCTCTCCCACTTTAGTCAGATCGGATTCGATGAAAAGGGTCCTTATGAAGGGTAAATAGAAATTGGCATATCACGTTGTGGTTTTTGCGTAGGTAAGAAACGTTCTTGCTAGAAACCTATAGCAGCCACGTAAAAACTTGTAACAACAATTAGAGGACGTCTAACTTGTTTTTGCAGCATATGCCGTGTGATGTGATATGGCCAAAGGATGTGATGTGATATATGTGATGTATGAGATTGATCATGTTCTTGTAATAGGATTCACGACTTGCATGTCGATGACTATGACAACCGGCAGGAGCCATAGGAAGTGTCTTAATTTATTGTATGACATGCGTGTCAATCAAAAACGTCATGTAATTACTTTACTTTATTGCTAACCGTTAGCCATAGTGGTAGAAGTAATAGTTGGTGGCTAACCGTTAGCCATAGTAGTAGAAGTAATAGTTGGCGAGACAACTTCATGAAGACACAATGATGGAGATCACGATGATGGAGATCATGGTGTCATGCCGGTGATAATGATGATAATGGTGCCCCGAAGATGGAGATCAAAGGAGAAAGATGATATTGGCCATATCATGTCACTATTTGATTGCATGTGATGTTTATCGTGTTTTACATCTTATTTGCTTAGAACGACGGTAGCTCAAATAAGATGATCTCACTAAAATTTCAAGAAATGTGTTCCCCCTAACTGTGCACCGTTGCTAAGGTTCGTTGTTCCGAAGCGCCACGTGATGATCGGGTGTGATAGGTTCTAACGTTCGCATACAACGGGTGTAAGCCAGATTTACACACGCAATACACGTAGGTTGACTTGACGAGCCTAGCATGTACAGACATGGCCTCGGAACACGGGAGACCGAAAGGTCGAACAAGAGTCGTATAGAAGATACGATCAACATGGAGATGTTCACCATTGATGACTAGTCCGTCTCACGTGATGATCGGACATGGGCTAGTTGACGTGGATCATGTGTGTTGGGGAACGTTGCATGGGAAACAAAAAATTCCTAGGCACACGCAAGATCTATCCATGGTGATGAGCATCTACGAGAGGGAGAGTGGATCTACATACCCTTGTAGATCACTAAGCGGGAAGCGTTAAGAAACGCGGTTGGTGTAGTCGAATGTCTTCGCGATCCAAATCGCCGAGCGTCCCGCGATCTCATCATGATCCGTCCCGCGATCCAATCACGATCTGTCCTGCGAACTCAGCATGATCCGTCCCGCGATCTCATCATGATCCGTCTCGCGATCTTGATCACGGTCCTTCCGATCTAGCGCCGAACGAACGACACCTCCGCGTTCAGCACACGTACAGCTCGATGACGATCTCCGCCTTCTTGATCCAGCAAGAGGGATCAGATAGGTAGGCGAGTTCTCCGACAGTGCGACGGCGCTGCAGTGATGGTGGTGGAGCTATTCCAGCAGGGCTTCGCCTAAGCACTGCAAAAAACCGATCTAGAGGAGAAACTATGCACTAGAGGAGAGGTAGCACGTGGCTATTAGCGTTCACTTTTTCCTCTAAATCCTCTAGTATATATAGGAGGGAGGGAGGGGAGGAGACAGCCTCAAACCATCAAGGTTTGGTCGAAATTGGAGGTGGAGGAGTCCTACTCCAATCCTATTAGGAGTAGGATTCCTCCTTTCCACTTGGAAACTCTTTCCACCTCTCCACCTTTGGATTTTTTACTAATCAAACCACTCCATCCGCATGGGCCCTTAGAGGAGGATTTGGACAGCCCACCAAGGGCTGGTTTACCTCCTCCCCCATCTCATGTAGCCTCTTGGGTCGAAATACCTCTCCCGATGGTCCCCCGGTACACTACCGGCACTCTCGGTACACTACCGATGAGCCCGAACCTTTTCCGGCAACCAAAACAGGACTTCCTATATATCAATCTTTACCTCCGGACCATTCCGTAGCTCCTCATGATGTCTGGGATCTCATCCAGGACTCCGAACAATCTTCGGTCACCACCATACATAACTCTATACTACCGAAACGTCATCAAACCTTAAGTGTGGAGACCCTGCGGGTTCGAGACACCTCTATAGTCAATAACCAATAGCAGGACCTGGATGCCCATATTGGTTCCTACATATTCTAAGAAGATCTTTATCGGTCGAACCTCTACGTCAAGGATTCAGTTAATCCTGTATGATGTTCCCTTTGTTCTTCGGTATGTTACTTGCCCGAGATTCGATCGTCGGTATCTCCATACCTAGTTCAACCTCGTTACCGGCAAGTCTCTTTACTCGTTCTGTAATATAAGATACCGTGGCTAACACTTAGTCACATTGCTTGCAAGGCTTATTGTGATGTTGTATTACCGAGTGGGCCCTGAGATACCTCTCCGTCACACGGAGTAACAAATCCCAGTCTTGATCCATGCCAACCCGACAGATACCCTCGAAGATACCTGTAGAGCACCTTTATAGTCACCCGGTTACGTTGCGACATTTGATACACACAAGGTACTCCTCCGGTGTCAGTGAGTTGCATGATCTCATGGTCATAGGAACATATACTTGACATGCAGAAAATAGTAGCAATAAACTGACACGGTCATATGCTACGTTTGTAGTTTGGGTCTTGTCCATCACATCATTCTCCTAATGATGTGATCCCATTACCAAATGACATCTCATGTCCATGACTAGGAAACCATAGCCATCTTTGATCAACGAGGTAGTCTATTAGAGGCATACTAGGGATATGGTGTTGTCTATGTATCCACACATGTATCTGAGTTTCCGATCAACACAATTATAGCATGGATAATAAACGATTATCATGAACAAGGAAATATGATAATAACTAATTTATTATTGCCTCTAGGGCATATTTCCAACTGTCTCCCACTTGCACTAGAGTCAATAATCTTGTTCACATCACGATGTGATTCGCATTGTTATGAATCTAACACCCAATGTGTTTTGGGGCTCGATCATGCTTTGCATGTGAGAGAGGTCTTATAGTCAACGGGTCTGTGACATTCCGATCCGTGTGTACTTTGCAAATCTATATGTCAAACTGTAAACACTGCTATCACACTCCACTAGGTACTATTCCAAATGGGTGCTCCGCTATACGTATCCAGATTGCTTCTACGAGTCATCCGGATTGGTGTTAAAGCTTGCATCGACGTAACTCTTTACGACGAACTCTTTATCACCTCCATAATCGAGAAACTTCTCCTTAGTCCTCTGGTTACTAAGGATAATTTTGACCGCTGTACAGTGACCCACTCCTGGATCACTTTTGTACCCCTTGACAGACTCATGGCAAGGCACACACCAGGTGCGGTACACAGCATAGCATAATATAGAGCCTATGGCTAAGGCATAGGGGATGGCATTCGTCCTTTCTCTTTCTTCTGCCGTGGTCGAGCTTTGAGTCTTACTCAACTTCACACCTTACAAATCAGGCAAGAACTCTTTCTCTGACTGATCCATTTTGAACTCTTTCAAAAACTTGTCAAGATATGTACTCATTGAAAGTCTCATCAAGTATCTTGATCTATCTCTATAGATCTTGATGCTCAACAATTAGGTAGCTTTATCCAGGTCTTCCTTTGAAAATCACTTTTCAAACAACCATTTATGATTTCTAGAAATTCTACATTATTTCCGATCAACAATATGTCATGCACATATACTTATCAGAAATTCTATAGTGCTCCCACTCACTTTATTGTAAATACAAGTTTTTCATAAACTTTGAATAAACTACAAAACTTTGATCACCTCATCAAAGTGTATATTCCAACTCTGAGATGCTTGCTCTAGCCTTGAGATGGATTGCTGGACCTCGCACACCTTTTAGCATCCTTAGGACTAACAAAACCTTCTGGTTGTATCACATACAACCTTTCCTCAAGTAAACTCTTAAGGAAACGATGTTTTGTCATCCATCTGCCAGATTTCATAATTGAAAAATGCAGCAACTGCTAACATAATTCCAACAGACTTTAGCATCGCTATGAGTGAGAAAGTCTCATCGCAGTCAACTCCTTGAACTTGTCGTAAACTTCTTTGCAACAAGTCGAGCTTTACAAATGGTGACATTTACCATTAGCGTTTGTCTTCATTTTAAAGATCCATTTGTACTCAACGACCAACCGTCCAACGAGCAAGTCTACCAAAGTCTATACTTGGTTTTCATACATGGATCCTATCTCGGATTTCATGGCCTCTAACCATTTGTCAGAATCCGGGCCCATCATCACTTCTCCATAGTTCGTAGGTACATCGTTGTCCAACAACATGACCTCTAAGACAGGGTTGCTGTACCACTCAGGAGTAGTACGCGTCCTTGTTGACCTACGAGGTTCAATAGTAACTTGATCCAAAGTTTCATGATCATTACCATTAACTTCTTTTCAACTAACATAGGCTCCACAGAAAAACATCTTTCTGCGCTGTGCTACTCTCTGGTTGAAACAAAAAGCTCAACAACCTCATCAAGTTCTATCTTCCTCCCACTCAATTCTTTCGAGAGAAACTTTTCCTCGAGAAAGGACCCAGTTTTAGCAACAAACACTTTATGCTTGGATCTGAGATAGAAGGTTCACCCAACTGTTCTTAGGGTATTCTATGAAGATGCATTTGTCCGCTTTGGGTTCGAGCTTATCAGACATAAGTGTCGCGTTCCCAAACTCTAAGAAATGACAACTTTAGGTTTCTGCCAAACCATATGGCATCATCTCAACGGATTTAGATGGTGCCCCTTTTAAAGTGAATGTAGTTGTCTCTAATGCATAACCCCCCAAAACGATAGTGGCAAAACGATAAGAGACATCATAGCATGCACCATATCCAATAGAGCACGACTATGACGTTCGGACACACCATCACACTATGGTGTTCCAGGTGGCATGAGTTGTGAAACAACTTTCACATTGTGTAAAGTTGTATGCCAAACTCGTAACTCAGATATTCACCTCCACAATCATATCGCAGACATTTTTTATCTTCTTGTCACGATGATCTTAAACTTCACTCTGAATTTGCTTGAACCTTTCAAACGATTCAGACTTGTGTTTTATTAAGTAAATATACACTATATCTACTCAAATTATCAATGAAGGTAAGAAAATAACGATATCCACCGCACGCTACAAGACTCATTGTATTGCATACATCAACATGTATCATTTCCAATAAATCACTTGCCCGCTCCATCAATCTAGAAAACGGGGTCCTTAGTCATCTTGCCCAAGAGGCATGGTTCGCATGTCTCAACCGATTCGAAATCGAATGAGTCCAAAGATCCTATCAACATGGAGTTTCTTCATGCGATTTATACCAATATGACATTTAGCGGCATTGCCACAAGTATGTGGTACTATCATTATTAACTTTGTATCTTTCGGCATCAATGTTATGAACATGTGTATTACTACGATCAAGATTCAACAAACCATTCTCACTGGGTGCATGACCATTGAAGGTATTATTAATGTAAACAGAACAACCATTATTCTCTAACTTAAATGAATAACCGTGTTGCAATAAACATGATCCAATCATGTTCATGCTCAACACAAACAACAAATAACATTTATTTAGGTTCGTCACTAATCACGAAGGTAAAGAGAGCGTGTGATGTTGATCACATCAACCTTGGAAACATTTCCAACACACATCATCACCTCACCCTTAGCTAGTTCTCCGTTTATTCTATAGCTTTTATTTCGAGTTACTAACATTTAGCAACCGAACCGGTATCCAATACCCAGGTGCTACTAGGAGTACTAGCAAGGTACACATCAATAACACGTATATCAAATATACTTTTGTCGACGTTGCTAGCCTTCTTATCTACCAAGTATCTAGGGTTGTTCCGCTTCAGCGACCGCTCTCCTCATAATCAAAGCACTTGGTCTTGGGTTTGGGTTCAACTTTGGGTTGCTTCACTGGAGCGGCAACTGACTTGCTATCTATGAAGTTTCCCTCCTTGCTCCTGCCCTTCTCGAAACTAGTGGTTTGACTAACCATCAACACTTGACGCTCCTTCTTGATTTCTACGTTCGTGGTGTCAAACATCGCGAATAGCTCAGGGATCATTATTTCTATCCCTGGCGTTTTATAGTTCATCACCAAGTTCTGGCAGCTTAGTCATAGTGACTTGGAGAACTATATCAATCACTATCTTATCAAGAAGATCAACTCCCACTCGAATCAAGTGATTGTAGCACCCACACAATCTGAGAACATGCTCAACGATTGAGCTATTCTCTTTCATCTTGTAGGCAAAGAATCTCGTATCTCGCAACACGGGCACGAGCCTGAGATCCTAATTTCAGCTCTTAGAACATCTCATATGTTTCGTGACGTTCAAAACGTTTTGGAGCCTCAATTCTAAGCCGTAATGCATGATGCACTAAACTATCAAGTAGTTATCAGAACGTGCCTGTCAGATGTTCACAACATCTATAGACGATGCTAGAGGGGTTGGCGCACCGAGCGGTGCATTAAGGACATAAGCCTTTTGTGTAGCAATGAGGACAATCCTCAGATCACGGACCCAGTCCGCAATATTGCTACCATCATCTTTCAACTCTAATTCTCTAGGAACATATAAAAATTCAAGGGAGCTACAGTGCGAGCAAGTAACATAATTTTCAAGGACACAACTGACTATGTTCATGATAATGAGTTCAATTAATCATATTACTGAAGAACTCCCACTCAAATTGACATCCCTCCGGTCATTCGAGTGATACATGATCCAAATTCACCAACTCAAGTCCGATCATCATGTGAGTTGAGGTGGTTTCAATGGTGAACATCATCATGTTGATCATATCTACTATATAACTCATGTTCGACCTTTCAGTCTCTTGTGTTCTGAGGCCATGTCTTTACATGTTAGGCTCGTCAAGTTTCACCCGAGTGTTATGCATGTGCAACACTGGCTTGCACCCGTTGTATGTGAACGTAGAGTCTATCACACCCGATCATCACATGGTGTCTCGACACGACGAACTTTCGCAACGGTGCACACTCGGGGAGAACACAATTTATCTTGAAATTAAGTGAGGGATCACCTTATAATGCTACCGTTGTCCTAAGCGAAACAAGGTGCATAAAATGATTAACATCACATGCAAATCATAAGTGACATGATATGACCATGAACTTGTGCTTTTGATCTCCATCTTGAAAGCACCGACATGATCTCCATCGTCATCGGCACGACACCATGATCTCCATCGTCTTGATCTCCATCAACGTGTTGCCATCGGGGTTGTCGCGCCCATCATGCTTCTACTACTATTGCTACCGTTTAGCGATAAAGTAAAGCATTACATAGCGCTTAATGATTGACACGCAGGTCATACAATAATTAAAGACAACCCTATGGCTCCTGCCGGTTGCCGTACTCATCGACATGCAAGTCGTCATATTCTATACAATACATGATCATCTCATATATCACATATATCTCATCATGTAATTGGTCATATCACATCACAACATACCCTGCAAAAACAAGTTAGACGTCCTCTAATTGTTGTTGCATGTTTTACGTGGCTGCTACGGGTATCTAGCAAGAACAATTCTTACGTACGCGTAAACCACAACGGTGATACATAAGTTGCTTTTCAACCTTCTGAAGGATCGCCTTAGTCGAATCTGATCCAACTAAAGTAGCAGAAACAAACACCCGCCAGCCATGTTTGTGCAACGAAGTTACACGTCAGTCGATGGAACCGGTCTCTCTAAGTGTACGAGTAAGGTTGGTCCGGGCCGCTTCATCCCTCAATACCACTAAACCAAAACACGACCAAGGGAGGAAGCAATCTAAGCATCAACGCCCACAAACTCTTTGTGTTCTACTCGAGATCTCATCTACACAGAGACCTAGCTCAAGATGCCACTGTTGGGGAACGTTGCATGGGAAAGAAAAATTTCCTATGCACACGCAAGATCTATCCATGGTCATGAGCATCTACGAGAGGGAGAGTGGATCTACATACCCTTGTAGTCGCTAAGCGGGAAGCGTTAAGAAACGCGGTTGGTGTAGTCGAACGTCTTCGCGATCCAAATCTCCGAGCGTCCCGCGATCTCATCACGATCCATCCCGCGATCCAATCACGATCCGTCCCGTGAACTCGTCACGATCCGTCCCACGATCTCATCTCGATCCGTCTCGCGATCTTGATCACGGTCCTTCCGATCTAGCGCCGAACGGACGGCATCTCCACGTTCAGCACACGTACAGCTCGATGATGATCTCCGCCTTCTTGATCCAGCAAGAGGGAGTAGAGAGGTAGGCGAGTTCTATGGCAGTGCGATAGCGCTGCGGCGATGGTGGTGGAGCTATTCTGGCAGGGCTTCGCCTAAGCACTGCAGAAAACCGATCTAGAAGAGAAACTATGCACTAGAGGAGAGGTAGCACGTGGCTAATAGGGTTCGCTTTTTCCTCTAAATCCTCTAGTATATATAGGAGGGAGGGAGGGAGGGGAGGAGGCAGCCTCAAATCATCAAGGTTTGGTCGAAATTGGAGGTGGAGGAGTCCTACTCCAATCCTATTAGGAGTAGGATTCCTCATTTCCACTTGGAAACTCTTTCCACCTCTCCACCTTTGGATTTTTTTTCCTTCTCAAACCACTCCAGCCGCATGGGCCCTTAGAGGAGGCTTCGGCCAGCCCACTAGGGGATGGTTTACCTCCTCCCACAGCCCATATAGCCTCTTGGGTCGAAATACCTCTCCCGATGGTCCCCCGATACACTACCGGCACTCCCGGTACACTACCGATGAGCCCGAAACTTTTCCGGCAACCAAAACAGGACTTCCTATATATCAATATTTATCTCCGGACCATTTCGGAGCTCCTCATGACGTCTGGGATCTCATCCGGGACTCCGACAACCTTCGGTCACCACCATACATAACTCTATACTATCGAAACGTCACTGAACCTTAAGTGTGCAGACCCTGCGGGTTTGAGAACTATGTAGACATGACCGAGACACCTCTACGGTCAATAACCAATAGCGGGACCTGGATGCCCATATTGATTCCTACATATTCTACAAAGATCTTTATCGGTCGAACCTCTATGTCAAGGATTCAGTTAATCCCGTATGATGTTCCCTTTGTTCTTCGGTATGTTACTTGCCCGAGATTCGATCGTCGGTATCTCCATACCTAGTTCAACCTCGTTACCGGCAAGTCTCTTTACTCGTTTCGTAATACAAGATCCCGTGGCTAACACTTAGTCACATTGCTTGCAAGGCTTAGTGTGATGTTGTATTACCGAGTGGGTCCTGAGATACCTCTCCATCACACGGAGTAACAAATCCCAGTCTTGATCCATGCCAACCCGACAGACACCCTCGGAGATACCTATAGAGCACCTTTATAGTCACCCGGTTACATAGCGACGTTTGATACACACAAGGTACTCTTCCAGTGTCAGTGAGTTGCATGATCTCATGTGTTGGGGAACATCGCATGGGAAACAAAAAAATTCCGACGCACACGCAAACCTATCCATGGTGATGAGCATCTACGAGAGGGAGAGTGGATCTACGTACCCTTGTAGATCGCTAAGCGGGAAGCGTTAAGAAACGTGGTTGGTGTAGTCGTACTTCTTCGCGATCCAAATCGCCGAGCATCCCACGATCTAATCACGAACCGTCCTACGAACCAATCACGAAATGTCCCGCGATCTCGTCACGATCTGTCCCGCGATCCGATCACGAACGTATCGTGGCCTTGATCACGATCCTTCCGATCTAGTACCGAACGGACGGCACCTCCGCATTCAGCACACGGGCAGCTTGATGACGATCTCCACCGTCTTGATCTAGCAAGAGGAGGTGGAGAGGAGAGAGAGTTCACCGGCAGCATGACAGCGCTCCGGTGATGGTGGTGGTGGAGCAATTCCGGTAGGGCTTCGCCTTAGCACTGCGGAAAACCAATCTAGAGGAGCACCGGTGGAACGGGTAGCACGTGGCCATAATTTCTGCTAAAACCCTAGCTATTCCACCAGTATATATAGGAGGAGAGGAGAGGAGAGGCAGCCAAGGGCCTCTTGGTTCGGCCGAACTGGAGAGGGGTGGAATCCTATTCCACCTCCAATCCTACTTGGAGTAGGATTGCTCCCTATTGGCTGATTTTTGCTCTTTTTCCTTTTAGCCTTTTCTCCTGCGCCATGGGCCTTTCTAGGCTGATTTACCAGCCCACTAAGGGCTAGTTAATACTCTCCCACAGCCCATGGTCCTCTAGGGTCGAAATACCCCTCCCGGAGGTCTCCCGGTACACTACCGGCACTCCCGGTACACAACCGATGAGCCCGAAACTTTTCCGGCGACCAAACTGGGACTTCCTATATATGAATCTTTACCTATGGACCATTCCGGAGCTCCTCGTGACGTCCGGGATCTCATCCGGGACTCCGAACAACCTTTGGTCACAACCATACACAACTCTATACTACTGAAACATCACCGAACCTTAAGTGTGCAGACCCTGCGGGTTCAAGAACTATGTAGACATGACCGACACACCTCTACGACCAATAACCAATGGCGGGACCTGGACGTCCACATTGGTTCCTACATATTCGATGAAGATCTTTATCGGTCGAACCTCTATGTCAAGGATTCAGTTAATCCCGTATAACGTCCCCTTTGTTCTTCGGTATGTTACTTGCCCGAGATTCGATCGTCGGTATCTCTATACCTAGTTCAACCTCGTTACCGGCAAGTCTCTTTACTCGTTCCGTAATACAAGATCCCGCAACTAACAATTAGTCACATTGCTTTCAAGGCTCATTGTGATGTTGTATTACCGAGTGGGCCCCGAGATACCTCTCCGTAACACGGAGTAACAAATCCCAGTCTCGATCCATGCCAACTCAACAAACACCATCGGAGATACCTGTAGAGCACCTTTATAGTCACCCAGTTACGTTGCGACATTTGATACACACAAGGCACTCCTCCGGTATCCGTGAGTTGCATGATCTCATGGTCAAAGGAACATATACATTGACATGCAGAAAACAGTAGCAATAAACTGACACGATCATACGCTACGTTTGTAGTTTGGGTCTTGTCCATCACATCATTCTCCTAATGATGTGATCCCATTATCAAATGACATCTCATGTCCATGGCTAGGAAACCTTAACCATCCTTTGATCAACGAGCTAGTTCACTAGAGGCATACTAGGGACATTGTGTTGTCTATTTACCCACACATGCAATGTGTTTCCAATCACTACAATTATAGCATGGATAATAAATGATTATCATGAACAAGGAAATATAATAATAAACACTTTATATATTGCCTCTAGGGCATATTTCCAACATCATGGTCATAGGAACATATACTTGACATGTAGAAAACAGTAGCAATAAACTGACACGATCATATGCTACGTTTGTAGTTTGGGTCTTGTCCATCACATCATTCTCCTAGTGATGTGATCCCGTTACCAAATGACATCTCATGTCCATGACTAGGAAATCATAGCCATCTTTGATCAACGAGCTAGTCTATTAGAGGCATACTAGGGACATGGTGTTGTCTATGTATCCACACATGCATCTGAGTTTCCGATCAACACAATTATAGCATGGATAATAAACGATTATCATGAACAAGGAAATATGATAATAACTAATTTATTATTGCCTCTAGGGTATATTTCCAACAATGTGTCACTTGGATGACTAGAGAGATGTCTATCTAAGTGGGAGTTCATTAAATAATTTTATAATGTGAACTTAATTATCATGAACTTAGTCTAAAATTGTCTTTACAATCTATGTTGTAGATCCAATGGCCCACGCTAATGTTGCCCTCAACTTCAACGCGTTCCTAGAGAAAACCAAGCTGAAAGACGATGGAAGCAACTATACAGACTGGGTCCGTAGCTTGAGGATCATCCTCATAGCTTCCAAGAAATTATATGTCCTTGATGCACCGCCAGGTGATGCACCTGTTTTCCCAGCAAATCAAGACGTTATGAACGTATGGCAGTCGTGTAGTTATGATTACTCCCTGGTTCAATGCGGCATGCTTTACAGCTTAGAACCGGGGCTCCAAAAGCTTTTTGAGCAACACGGAGCATATGAGATGTTCCAAGAGCTGAGAATGGTTTTCCAAGCTCATGCCCGGGTCGAGAGATATGATGTCTCCGACAAGTTCTTCAGTTGTAAGATGGAGGAAGATAGTTCTGTCAACGAGCACATACTCAAAATGTCTGGGTTGCACAACCACTTGTCTGAGCTGGGAGTTAATCTTCTGGATGACTCGGTTACTGACAGAATCTTCCAGTCGCTTCCACCTAGCTACAAGAGCTTTGTGATGAACTATAGTATGCAAGGGATGGAGAAGTCCATTCCTGAGTTGTATTCGATGCTAAAATCAGCGGAGGTGGAAATCAAAAAGGAACATCAAGTGTTGATGGTCAATAAGACCACTAGTTTCAAGAAAGTCATGGGTAAGAAGAACTTCAAGAAGGACGGCAAAGCAGTTGCCGCGCCCGGTAAGCAAGTTGCCAGGAAGAAGAACAAGAATGGACCCAAGCCTGAGACTGAGTGCTTTTATTGCAAGGGTACCGGTCACTGGAAGCGGAACTGCCCCAAGTACTTAGCAGATAAGAAGGCCGGCAACGTTAAAGGTATATGTGATATACTTGTTATTGATGTGTACCTTACCAGCGCTCGTAGTAGCTCCTGGGTATTTGATACCGGTGTAGTTGCTCATATTTGTAAGTCCAAGCAGGAGCTTTGGAATATGCGGAGACTAGCGAAGGATGAGGTGACAATGCGTGTCGGGAATGGTTCCAAGATCGATGTGATCGCCGTCGGCATGCTACCTCTACATCTACCATCGGGGTTAGTTTTAAACCTTAATAATTTTTACTTAGTACCATCTTTGAGCATGAACATTGTATCTGGATCTCGCTTGATGCGAGATGGCTACTCATTTAAATCTGAGAATAATGGTTGTTCTATTTATATGAGACAAATGGTTTATGATCATGCCCCGCTGGTCAATGGTTTATTTTTGATGAATCTCGAACGTGATGTTACACATGTTCATAGTGTGAGTACCAAAAGATGTAAGATTGATAACGATAGTCCCACTTACATGTGGCACTGCCACCTTGGTCATATTGGTGTCAAACGCATGAAGAAACTCCATGCTGATGGACTTTTGGAGTCTCTTGATTTTGAATCATTTGACACGTGCGAACCATGCCTCATGGGCAAGATGACCAAGACTCCATTCTCTAGGACAATGGAGCGAGAAACTGACTTGTTGGAGATAATACATACCGATGTATGCGGTCCAATGAGCATTGAGGCTCGCGGTGGCTACCGTTATGTTCTCACCCTCACTGATGACTTGAGCAGATATGGGTATGTCTACTTAATGAAACACAAGTCTGAAACCTTTGAAAAGTTCAAGGAATTTCAGAGTGAGGTAGAGAATCAATGTGATAGGAAAATAAAGTGCCTACGATCTGATCATGGCCGAGAATATTTGAGTCACGAGTTTGGCACGCACCTAAGGAAATGTGGAATTGTTTCACAACTCATGCCGCTTGGCACACCTCAGCGAAATGGTGTGTCTGAACGTCGTAATCGCACTCTATTGGATATGGTACGATCTATGATGTCTCTTACCGACTTACCGCTATCATTTTGGGGATATGCATTAGAGACTTTCGCATTCACTTTAAATAGGGCACCGTCTAAGTCTGTTGAGACGACATCATATGAATTACGGTTTGGAAAGAAACCTAAGCTGTCGATTCTGAAAGTTTGGGGATGCGATGCTTATGTGAAGAAACTTCAACCTGATAAGCTCGAACCCAAAGCGGAAAAGTGCGTCTTCATAGGATACCCCAAAGAAACTGTTGGGTATACCTTCTACCTCAGATTCGAAGGCAAAGTCTTTGCTGCCAAGAATGTATCCTTTCTAGAGAAAGAGTTTCTCTCGAAAGAAGTAAGTGCGAGGAAAATAGAACTTGATGAGGTAATTGTACCTCTACTCGAAACGGAGAGTAGCGTGGCATGGGAAGTTGATTCTGTGGAGCCTGCATCGGCTGGAGAGGAAGTTAATGATGATGATCATGAAACTTCAGATCAAGTTGCTATTGAACATCGAAGGTCCACAAGGACACATTTCGCACCAGAGTGGTACGGCAACCCTGTCCTAGAGATCACGTTGTTGGACAACGGTGAACCTTCGAACTATGAAGAAGCGATGGCGGGCCCGGATTCCAACAAATGGCTTGAAGCCATGAAATCCGAGATAGGATCCATGTATGAGAACAAAGTATGGACTTTGGTGGACTTGCTCGATGATCGGCGAGCCATAGAAAATAAATGGATCTATAAGAAGAAGACTAACGCAGATGGTAATGTGACCGTCTATAAGGCTCGGCTTGTCGCTAAGGTTATCGACCAAGTTCAAGGAGTTGACTACGATGAGACTTTCTCACCCGTAGCGATGTTGAAGCCCGTCCGAATCATGTTAGCAATTGCCGCATTTTATGATTATGAGATCTGGTAAATGGATGTCAAAACGGCATTCCTTAATGGTTTCCTTAAGGAAGAACTGTATATGATGCAGCTAGAAGGTTTTGTCAATCCTAAGATGCTAACAAAGTATGCAAGCTTCAGCGCTCCATCTATGGGCTGGTGCAAGCATCTCAGAGTTGGAACATTCGCTTGAAGGAGGTGATTAAAGCATTTGGATTTATACAGGTTTATGGAGAACCCTGTATTTACAAGAAAGTGAGTGGGAGCTCTGTAGCATTTCTTGTATTATATGTGGATGACATATTATTGATGGGAAATGATATAGAACTTTTGGAAAGCATAAAGGTCTACTTGGATAAGTGTTTTTCAATGAAGGACCTTGGAGAAGCTGCTTACATATTAGGCATCAAGATCTATAGAGATAGATCGAGATGCCTCATAGGTCTTTCACAAAGCACATACCTTGACAAGATATTGAAGAAGTTCAATATGGATCAGTCCAAGAAGGGGTCCTTGCCTGTGTTACAGGGTGTGAGATTGGGTACGACTCAATGCCCGACCATGGCAGAGGATGGAGAAAAGATGAGTGTCATCCCCTATGCTTCAGCCATAGGCTCTATTATGTATGCCATGTTGTGTACCAGACCTGATGTGAACCTTGCCATAAGTTTGGTAGGGAGGTACCAAAGTGATCCTAGAGCGGAACATTGGACAGCGGTCAAGAATATCCTAAAGTACCTGAAAAGGACCAAGGACATGTTTCTCGTATATGGAGGTGCCGAAGAGCTCGTCGTAAAGGGTTACGTCGATGCTAGCTTCGACACAGATCCAGATGATTCCAAGTCACAAACCAGATACGTGTATATTTTGAACGGAGGGGCAGTCAGCTAGTGTAGCAGTAAGCAAAGCGTCGTGGCGGCATATACATGTGAATCGGAGTACATAGCTGCTTCGGAAGCAGCAAAGCAGGGAGTCTGGATGAAGTAGTTCATCACCGACCTTCCCAATGCGTCGGGCCCGATGACTCTATTCTGTGACAACACTGGAGCTATTGCCCTTGCCAAGGAGCCCACGTTTCACAAGAAGACAAGAAACATCAAGCGCCGCTTCAACTCCATCCGTGATTACATTCAGGAAGGAGATATAGATATTTTTAAAGTACATATGGATCTGAATGTCGTAGATCCATTGACTAAACCTCTTTCACGAGCGAAACATGATCAGCACCAGAACTCTATGGGTGTTCGATACATCACAATGTAACTAGATTATTGACTCTAGTGCAAGTGGGAGACTGTTGGAAATATGCCCTAGAGGCAATAACAAAATGGTTATTATTATATTTCGTTGTTCATGATAATTGTCTATTGTTCATGCAATAATTGTATTAACTGGAAACCGTAATACATGTGTGAATACATAGACCACAACATGTCCCTAGTGAGCCTCTAGTTGGCTAGCTCGTTGATCAGTAGATGGTCACGGTTTCATGACCATAGACATTGGATGTCGTTGATAACGAGATAACATCATTAGGAGAATGATGTGATGGACAACACTCAATCCTAAGCATAGCACAAGATCGTGTAGTTCGTCTGCTAAAGCTTTTCTAATGTCAAGTATCGTTTCCTTAGACCATGAGATTGTGTAACTCCCGGATACTGTAGGAATACTTTGGGTGTGCCTGGTGGGGAACGTTGCATGGGAAACAAAAAAATTACTATGCACACGCAAGATCTATCCATGGTGATGAGCATCTATGAGAGGGAGAGTGTATCTACATACCCTTGTAGATCGCTAAGCAGGAAGCGTTAAGAAATGCGGTTGGTGTAGTCGAACGTCTTCGTGATCCAAATTGTCGAGCATCCCGTGATCTCATCACGATCTGTCCCGTGATCCAATAATGATCCGTCCCACGAACTCATCACGACCCATCCCGCGATCTCATCACGATCCGTCTCACAATCTTGATCACGGTCCTTCCGATCTAGCACCGAACGGACGACACCTCCGCGTTCAGCACACGTATAGCTCGATGACGATCTCCGCCTTCTTGATCTAGCAAGAGGGAGTGGATAGTTAGAAGAGTTCTCCGGCAGCGTGACGGCGCTCCGGCGATGGTGGTTGAGCTATTCCGGCAGGGCTTCGCCTAAGCACTGCAGAAATCCGATCTAGAGGAGAAACTATGCACTAGAGGAACGAGTAGCACGTGGCTGAAAATCTAGTGCCAAAACCCTAAAACCCTCTAATATATATAGGAGGAGAGGAGGAGGAGGCTTGTCTCCCAAGGAGCCAGCCCTTGGGTCGGCCGAACCAGGAGGGAGGAGTCCTCCTCCTCCACTCATAGTAGGATTAGGACTCCTTCCTAATTTAGCCTTTTTTGCCTTTTTCCACCATTTTCCTTTTAGGCTTTTTCTTCCCAGCCGCATGGGCCCTTTGTGGGACTTCCTCCAGACCACTAAGGGCTGGTATTCATCCTCCCACAGCCCATGTAGCCTATTGGGTAGAAATACTCCTCCCGATGGTCTCCCGGTACACTACCCGCTCTCCCGGTACACTATCGATGAGCCCAAAACTTTTCCATCGACCAAAATAGGACTTCCTATATATCAATCTTTAGCTTCGAACCATTCCGGAGCTCCTCGTGATGTATGGGATCTCATCCGGGACTCCGAACAACCTTCGGTCACCACCATACATAACTCTATACTACCAAAACGTCACCAAACCTTAAGTGTGCAGACCCTGCGGGTTCGATAACTATGTAGACATGACCGAGACACCTCTACGGTCAATAACCAATAACGGGACCTGGATGCCCATATTGGTTCCTACATATTCTACGAAGATCTTTATCGGTCGAACCTCTATGTCAAAGATTCAGTTAATCCCGTATGATGTTCCCTTTGTTCTTCGGTATGTTACTTGCCCGAGATTCGATCGTCGGTATCTCCATACCTAGTTCAACCTCGTTACCGGCAAGTCTCTTTACTCGTTCCATAATACAAGATCCCGTGACTAACACTTAGTCACATTGCTTGCAAGGCTTATTGTGATGTTGTATTACCGAGTGGGCCCTGAGATACCTCTCCGTCACACGGAGTAACAAATCCCAGTCTTGATCCATGCCAACCCAATAGACACCCTTGGAGATACCTATAGAGCACCTTTATAGTCGCCTAGTTATGTTGCGACATTTGATACACACAAGGTACTCCTCCGGTGTTAGTGAGTTGCATGATCTCATGGTCATAGGAACACATACTTGACATGCAGAAAACAGTAGCAATAAACTAATACGATCATCTGCTACGTTTGTAGTTTGGGTCTTGTCCATCACATCATTCTCCTAATGATGTGATCCCGTTATCAAATGACATCTCATCTCCATGGCTAAGAAACCTTAACCATCTTTGATTAACGAGCTAGTCTATTAGAGGCATACTAGGGACATGGTTTTGTCTATGTATCCACACGTGCATCTAAGTCTCCGATCAATACAATTATAGCATGGATAATAAACGATTATCATGAACAAGGAAATATGATAGTAACTAATTTATTATTGCCTCTAGGGCATATTTCCAATAGTGCCAAACGTCACAACGTAACTGGGTGGCTATAAAGGTACACTACGGGTATCCTCGAAAGTATCTATTGGGTTGGCACGAATCGAGACTGGGATTTGTCACTCCGTGTGACGGAGATGTATCTCTGGGCCCACTCGGTAAGACATCATCATAATGAGCTCAATGTGACTAAGGAGTTAGCCATGGGATGATTTGTTACGGAACGAGTAAAGAGACTTGCCGGTAACGAGATTGAACAAGGTATAGGGATACCGACGATCGAATCTCGGGCAAGTGTCATACCGGTAAACAAAGGGAATTTTATATGGGGTTGATTGAATCCCCGACATCGTGGTTCATATGATGAGATCATCGTGGAGCATGTGGGAGCCAACATGGGTATCCAGATCCCGTTGTTGGTTATTGACCGGAGAGGTGTCTCGGTCATGTCTACATGCCTCCCGAACCCGTAGGGTCTACACACTTAAGGTTCGATGACGCTAGGGTTATATGGGAATAGTGTACGTAGTTACCGAAGGTGCGGTACATAGCATGGCATACTATACAGAGCCTATGGCTAAGATACATGGGACGACATTCATCCTTTCTCTTTATTCTGCCGTTGTCGAGCTTTGAGTCTCACTCAACTTCACACCTCACAAATCAGGCGAGAACTCTTTCTCTGACTGATCCATTTTGAACTCTTTCAAAATCTTGTCAAGGTATGTACTCATTGAAAGTCTCATCAAGCATCCTGATCTATCTTTATAGATCTTGATGCTCAACAATTAGGTAGCTTTATCCAGGTCTTCCTTTGAAAAACACTTTTCAAACAACCATTTATGCTTTCTAGAAATTCTACATCATTTCCGATCAACAATATGTCAACCACATATACCTATCAGAAATTCTATAGTGCTCCCACTCACTTTATTGTAAATACAAGTTTCTCGTAAACTTTGTATAGACTCAAAAACTTTGATCACCTCATCAAAGTGTATATTCCAACTCCGAGATGCTTGCTTCAGTTCATCGAAGGATTACTGAAGCTTGCACACCTTTTAGCATCCTTAGGACTGACAAAACCTTCTGGTTGTATCACATACAACCTTTCCTCAAGTAAACCATTAAAGAAACGATGTTTTGACATCCATCTGCCAGATTTCATAATTGAAAAATGCAGCAAATGCTAACATAATTCCAACAGACTTTAGCATCGCTACGAGTGAGAAAGTCTCATCGCAGTCAACTCCTTGAACTTGTCGTAAACTTCTTTGCAACAAGTCGAGCTTTACAAATGGTGATATTTACCATGAGCGTCTATCTTCATTTTAAACATCCATTTATACTCAATGACCTGCCGTCCAACGAGCAAGTCTACCAAGTCTATACTTGGTTTTCATACATGGATCCTTTCTCGGATTTCATGGCCTCTAACCATTTGTCGAAATCCGGTCCCATCATCGCTTCTCCACAGCTCGTAGGTTCATCGTTGTCCAACAACATGACCTCCAAGACAGGGTTGTCGTATCGCTCAGGAGCAGTACACATCCTTGTCGACCTACGAGGTTCGATAGTAACTTGATCAGACGCTTCATGATCATCATCATTAACTTCCTCTTCAACTAACGTAGGCTTCATAGAAACATCTTCCTGCGCTGCGCTACTCTCTGGTTGAACAAAGGTTTAACAACCTCATCAAGTTCTATCTTCCTCCCACTCAATTCTTTCGAGAGAAACTCTTTCTTGAGAAAGGACCCAGTTTTAACAACAAACACTTTATGCTTGGATATGAGATAGAAGGTTTACCCAACTGTTCTTAGGGTATTCTATGAAGATGCATTTGTCCGCTTTGGGTTCGAGCTCATTAGGTGAAAACCTTTTTCACATAAGTGTTGCAGCCCCAAACATTAAGAAATGACAGCTTAGGTTTCTATCAAACCATATGGTGTCATCTCAACGGATTTAGATGGTGCCCTATTTAAAGTGAATGTAGTTGTCTCTAATGCATAACCCCAAAATTACAGTAGCAAAACGATAAGAGACATCATAGCACGCACCATATCCAATAGAGCACGACAATGACATTCGGACACACCATCACACTATGGTGTTCCAGGTGGCGTGAGTTGTGAAACAACTTTCACATTGTCTAAAGTTGTATGCCAAACTCGTAACTCAGATATTCACCTCCATGAACATATCGCAGACATTTTTATCTTCTTGTCACGATGATCTTAAACTTCACTCTGAATTTGCTTGAACCTTTCAAACGATTCAGACTTGTGTTTCATTAAGTAAATATACACTATATCTACTCAAATCATCAGTGAATGTAAGAAAATAACGATATCCACCGCACGCTACAAGACTCACTGGATTGCATACATCAACATGTACCATTTCCAATAAATCACTTGCCCGCTCCATCCATCTGGAAAAAGGGGTCATTAGTCATCTTGCCCAAGAGGCATGGTTCGCATGTCTCAACCTATTCAAAATCAAATGAGTCCAAAGATCCATAAGCATGGAGTTTCTTCATGCGCTTTATACCAATATGACATTTAGGGGCACTACCACAAGTATGTGGTACTATAATTATTAACTTTGTATCCTTTGGCATCAATGTTATGAACATGTGTATTACTACGATCAAGATTCAACAAACCATTCTCACTGGGTGCGTGACCATTGAAGGTATCATTCATGTAAACAGAATAACCATTATTCTCTAACTTAAATGAATAACCGTGTTGCAATAAACACGATCTAATCACGTTCATGCTCAACGCAAAACACCAAATAACATTTATTTAGGTTCGTCACTAATCCCGAAGGTAGAGAAAGCGTGCGATGTTGATCACATCAACCTTGGAAACATTTCCAACACACATCGTCACCTCACCCTTAGCTAGTTCTCCGTTTATTCCGTAGCTTTTATTTCAAGTTACTAACATTTATCAACCGAACCGGTATCCAATATCCAAGTGCTACTAGGAGTACTCGCAAGGTACACATCATTAACACGTATATCAAATATACTTCTGTCGATGTTGCCAGCCTTCTTATCTACCAAGTATCTAGGGTTGTTCCGCTTCAGCGACTGCTCTCCTCATAATCGAAGCACTTAGTCTCGGGTTTGGGTTCAACTTTGGGTTGCTTCACTGGAGCAGCAACTGACTTGCTATCCATGAAGTCTCCGTCCTTGCTCTTGCCCTTCTCGAAACTAGTGGTTTGACTAACCATCAACACTTGATGCTCCTTCTCTATTTCTACCTTCGCGGTGTCAAACATCGCGAACAGCTTAGGGATCATTATTTCTATCCCTGGCATTTTATAGTTCATCACCAAGTTCTAGTAGCTTAGTGACAGTGACTTGGAGAACTATACCAATCACTATCTTATCTGGAAGATCAACTCCCACTCGATTCAAGCGATTGTAGCGCCCAGACAATCTGAGAACATGCTCAACGATTGAGCTATTCTCTTTCATCTTGCAGGCAAAGAATCTTGTACCTCGCAACACGGGCATGAGCCTGAGATCCTAATTTTAGCTCTTAGAACATCTCATGTGTTCCGTGACGTTCAAAATGTTTTGGAGCCTCAATTCTAAGCTGTAATGCATGACGCACTAAACTATAAGGTAGTCATCATAACGTGCCTGTCAGATGTTCACAACATCTATAGACGACGCTAGAGGGGTTGGCACACCGAGCGGTGCATTAAGGCCATAAGCCTTCTGTGCAGCAATGAGGACAATCCCCAGATCATGGACCCAATCCGCAATATTGCTACCATCATCTTTCAACTCTATTTCTCTAGGAACATATAAAAATTCAAGGGAGCTACATCGCGAGCAAGTAATCTACAACATAATTTGCAAAGACACTACTGACTATGTTCATGATAATGAGTTCAATTAATCATATTACTGAAGAACTCCCACTCAAATTGACATCCCTCCGATCATTCGAGTGATACATGATCCAAATTCACCAACTCAAGTCCGATCATCACGTGAGTTGAGGTGGTTTCAATGGTGAACATCATCATGTTGATCATATCTACTATATGACTCATGTTCGACCTTTCGGTATCTTGTGTTCCGAGGCCATGTCTGTACATGCTAGGCTCATCAAGTTTAACCCGGGTATTCTGCATGTGCAACACTGGCTAACACCCGTTGTATGTGAACGTAGAGTCTATCACACCCAATCATCACGTGGTGTCTCGACATGACGAACTTTCGCAACGGTGCACACTCGGGGAGAACACAATTTATCTTGAAATTAAGTGAGGGATCACCTTATAATGCTACCGTCGTCCTAAGCAAAACAAGGTGCATAAAAGGATTAACATCACATGCAAATCATAAGTGACATGATATGGCCATGAACTTGTGCTTTTGATCTCCATCTCGAAAGCACCGGCATGATCTCCATCGTCACCGGCATGACACCATGACCTCCATCATCTTGATCTCCATCAACGTGTCGCCATTAGGGTTGTCGCGCCCACCATGCTTCTACTACTATTGCTACTGTTTAGCGATAAAGTAAAGCATTACATAGCGCTTAATGATTGACACGCAGGTCATACAATAATTAAAGACAGCCCTATGGCTCCTGCCGGTTGCCGTACTCATCGACATGCAAGTCATGATATTCTATACAAAACATGATCATCTCATACATCACATATATCTCATCGTGTAATTGGCCATATCACATCACAACATAACGTGCAAAAACAAGTTAGATGTCCTTTAATTGTTGTTTCATGTTTTGTGTGGCTGCTACGGGTATCTAGCAAGAACAATTCTCACCTATGCAAAAACCACAACGGTGATACATACGTTGCTTTTCAACCTTCTCAAGGACCGCCTTTTGTCAAATTCTATCCAACTAAAGTAGGAGAAACAGACACCCGCCAGCCATCTTTGTGCAACGAGGTTACACGTCATTCGATCGAACCGGTCTCTCGTAAGCGTACGAGTAAGGTTGGTCTAGGACGCTTCATCCCACAATACCATTGAACCAAAACACGACCAAGGGAGGAAGCAATCTAAGCATCAATGCCCACAAACTCTTTGTGTTCTACTCGAGATCTCATGTACACATAGACCTAGCTCATGATGCCACTGTTGGGGAACGTTGCATGGGAAACAAAAAATTTCCTATGCACACGCAAGATCTATCCATGGTGATGAGCATCTACGAGAGGGAGAGTGGATCTACATACCCTTGTAGATTGCTAAGCGGGAAGCATTAAGAAACGCGGTTGGTGTAGTCGAACATCTTCACGATCCAAATTGCCGAGCGTCTCGTGATCTCATCACGATCTGTCCCGCGATCCAATCACGATCCGTCCCGCGAACTCATCACGACCCGTCCCACGATCTCATCATGATCCGTCTCGCAATCTTGATCACGGTCCTTCCGATCGAGCGCCGAACGGACGGCACCTCCGCGTTCGGCACACGTACAACTCGATGACGATCTCCGCCTTCTTGGTCCAGCAAGAGGGAGTGGAGAGGTAGAAGGGTTCTCCAGCAGCGTGACGGCGCTCCAGCGATGGTGGCGGAGCTATTCTGGCAGGGCTTCGCCTAAGCACTGCAGAAATCCGATCTAGAGGATAAACTATGCACTAGAGGAACGGGTAGCACGTGGCTGAAAATCTAGTGCCAAAACCCTAAAACCCTCTAGTATATGTAGGAGGAGAGGAGGAGGAGGCTTGGATCCCAAGGAGCCAGCCCTTGGGTCGGCCGAACCAGGAGGGAGGAGTCCTCCTCCTCCACTCCTAGCAGGATTAGGACTCCTTCCTAATTTAGCATTTTTTTGCCTTTTTCCACCTTTTTCCTTTTGGGCTTTTTCTTCCCAGATGCATGGGCCCTTTGTGGGACTTCCTCCAGCCCAAAGGGCTGGTATTCATCCTCCCACAGCCCATGTAGCCTCTTGGGTTGAAATACTCCTTCCGATGGTCTCCAGGTACACTACCGGCTCTTCCGGTACACTACCGATGAGCCCGAAACTTTTCCGTCGACCAAAATAGGACTACCTATATATCAATCTTTACCTCTGGACCATTTCGGAGTTTCTCGTGATGTCTGGGATCTCATCCGGGACTCTGAACAACCTTCGGTCACCACCATACATAACTATATACTACCGAAACGTCACCAAATCTTTAAGTGTGCAAACCTTGCGGGTTTGAGAACTATGTAGACATGACCGAGACACCTCTACGGTCAATAACCAATAGCGGGACATGGATGCTCATATTGGTTCATACATATTCTATGAAGATCTTTATCGGTCAAACCTCTATGTCAAGGATTCAGTTAATCCCGTATGATGTTCCCTTTATTCTTCGGTATGTTACTTGCCCGAGATTCGATTGTCAGTATCTCCATACCTAGTTCAACCTCGTTACCGGAAAGTCTCTTTACTCGTTCCGTAATACAAGATCCCGTGACTAACACTTAGTCACATTGCTTGCAAGGCTTATTGTGTTGTTGTATTACAGAGTGGGCCCTAAGATACCTCTCCGTCACACAAAGTAACAAATCCCAGTCTTGATCCATGCCAACCCAACACACACCCTCGGAGATACCTGTAGAGCACCTTTTTAGTCACCCAGTTACGTTGCGACGTTTAATACACACAAGGTACTCCTCCAGTGTCAATGAGTTGCATGATGTCATGGTCATAGGAACAAATACTTGACATGCAGAAAAGAGTAGCAATAAACTGACACGATCATCTGCTACGTTTGTAGTTTGGGTCTTGTCCATCACATCATTCTCCTAATGATGTGATCCCGTTATCAAATGACATCTCATGTCCATGGCTAGGAAACCTTAACCATCTTTGATTAACGAGCTAGTCTATTAGAGGCATACTAGGGACATGGTTTTGTCTATGTATCCACACATGCATCTAAGTCTCTGATCAATACAATTATATCATGGATAATAAATGATTATCATGAACAAGGAAATATGATAATAACTAATTTATTATTGCCTCTAGGGCATATTTCCAATAGTGACAAACATCACAACGTAACTGGGTGGCTATAAAGGTACACTACGGGTATCCCCGAAAGTATCTGTTGGGTTGGCACGAATCAAGACTGGGATTTGTCACTCCGTGTGACGGAGATGTATCTCTGGGCCCACTCGGTAAGACATCATCATAATGAGCTCAATGTGACTAAGGAGTTAGCCACGGAATGAAGTGTTATGGAACGAGTAAAGAGACTTGCCGGTAACGAGATTGAACAAGGTATAGGGATACCGACGATCGAATCTCGGGCAAGTGTCATACTGGTAAACAAAGGGAATTGTATACGGTATTGATTGAATCCCCGACATCGTGGTTCATCCAATGAGATCATCGTGGAGCATGTGGGAGCCAACATGGGTATCTAGATCCTGCTATTGGTTATTGACCGGAGAGGTGTCTCGATCATGTCTACATGCCTCCCGAACCCGTAGGGTCTACACACTTAAGGTTCGATGATGCTAGGGTTATATGGGAATAGTGTACGTGGTTACCTAAGGTTTTTCGGAGTCCCGGATGAGATCCCGGACGTCACGAGGAGTTACGGAATGATCCGGAGGTAAAGATTCATATATAGGAAGTGAGGATTTGGTCGCCGAAAGTGTTTCGGGCATCACCGGTAACGTACCGGGACCACCGGAAGGTTCCGGGGGGTCCACCGTGAGAGGCCACCGGCACCAGAGGCCTGCATGGGCCGAAAGTGGGAGGGAACCAGCCCCTAGGTGGGCTAGTGCGCCTCCCGCCAGACCCAAGGCGCAACAAAGGAGGAGGAGGGGCAAACCATAGGCGCAGATGGGCCTTAGGCGCACCCTAGGGCGCCCCCCCCTCTCCCTCTCTTGGCCGCCGGCCACATCCCATCTAGGGTTGTCGCATCCCCTAGGGTGGGAACCCTAGAGGGTGTGCACCCTCCTCCCCTCCTCCTATAAATAGTGGGGGTTTTGGGGCTGCCCAACACGACAGATCTCTCTCTCTCGGCGCAGCCCTACCCCTCCTCCTTCTCGTCCTTCATAGCGCTTGGCGAAGCCCTGCCGGAGTACCACTCAGCTCCACCGTCACCACGCCGTCGTGCTGCCGGATCTCTCCCTCAACATCTCCTTCCTCCTTGCTGGATCAAGGCATAGGAGACAACACCGGGCTGCACGTGTGTTGAACGCGAAGGCGCCGTTGTTCGGCACTTAGATCGGAACTGATCGCAATCTAAATCGCTGCGAGTACGACTCCACCAACCATGTTCTTATAACGCTTCCGCTTTGCAATCTTCAAAGGTATGAAGATGCACTCCCCTTTGCTCGTTGCTGTTTTCTTCATAGATTGATCTTGATGATACGTAGGAAATTTTTTGATTTACTACTACGTTCCCAACAATTCTCGCAGCTCGCAGCCAGCCTCTACCGTGCCTGGACATGTCCGGCGACCGCAGCCGTCTTCGTCCACGCGACCACAGGAGGATCAGGAGCTCCCGCAGCCACGCGCGCACCCGTGGAGCTGCTCGTCCCCGTGCTTTCTCTCGGACGCCGCGCGGGCGCACCTGAGGACCTCCTCGCCGGACCCGGAGCCGCCAGCGATCGAAGGGGACCTCCACCCAGGCTAGTGCCCCGCCGTGCCCAGCTCCCTCCCTCTCCGCTCTTTCTTCCTTCCCTTACCCCCGCTCAGCTTCTTCTCTCTCTCTCAATTTCTCGTCCAGGAACCGCAGGAGCTTGTCCATGGCTGCCTCGACCTCAGCCCGCGCCGGAGCGCGCCGCCGCCGGTGACCACCGTCTCTCCGTAGAGCCCCTTCTTCCTCTTTGGTGCACCCTCCCTCGCTCATGTCTCGTCCGCTCTGTCCCCAGGCCAAACAGGTGCTCGCCATGGCCTCCGATTCAGCCGCCGCATCGCCAACTCGCTGTTGCCCAAGTCCGGCAGGAATCCGGCGGGATCCAGACCGGGGGAACCTCCCCCTCGCCTCCCAGGACACGCCAGCGCCCGTACCCGGCCTCGCCCCTCGCCTGCACCTCACCTCCAGCCGCTGCTCACCTCGCAAGGTCCGGTTTTCCCTGTCCAGTTCTCTGAATCCGAGGAGAAGGCATGGCCTTTGGCTAATTCAAAAGAGATATGCGCCTTCCTTTATTCGAATACACCACGCCATCTCACCTGGTCGGCTTGCTCAGTTAGAACCAGGAGGTTCTGGGTTTGAGTCCCAAGCGCCTCATTATTTTTGCCAGGTTCGTTTTCACCCACACACATATGACCACTTAGGCCGATTCTAGCCCTCAGCCGTTGCACCGAGATGAGATGCTTCGGGCCATGTCTGTTTTCTTTTATTTCCTGTATGAGGATTTAGCTATTATTTCAGTGCTCTAATAATTTCAGCAAAAATCATTATTTTACATTGTTCATAAATCATTATCCATGCATCGAAGTGAAAAACTTTATATATGTAAGATGACTATAATTTTGTGTAGATTCATAATATTCAACACTCACATGTGTTTAAAATGATTAACTTGTTGTTTCCATTATTTTGCGTAAATGACATGTCAAAAATGAATTGTTTAATAACTTTCGAACCGTAGCTCCGATGCAAATGTTTTACATATGTAACTTGTCTAGAAAAATGAGTAAAATCACATGCCACACTTTATTTTCATGTTTAATAAATATAATTTTTTTTAATACAGATCTGGACCAAATTCATATTATGCTTATGGAGACGTTTCGGAAATGCTATGTGTTGCTTCCGACTTCATTTAAGATGCCTAGATAGATAGTTTACTTACGTACCCACACACATATGACCACTTAGGCCGATTCTAGCCCTGAGCCGTTGCATTGAGATGCTTCGGGCCATGTCTGTTTTTTTTATTTCCTGTATGAGGATTTAGCTATTATTTCAGTGCTCTAATAATTTCAGCAAAAGTCATTATTTTACATTGTTTATAAATCATTATCCATGCATCGAAGTAAAAAACTTTATATATATAAGATGACTAGAATTTCGTGTAGATTCATAATATCCAACTCTCACATGTGTTTAAAATGATTAACTTGTTGTTTCCATTGTTTTGCGTAAATGACATGTTAAAAATGAATTGTTTAATAACTTTTGAACCGTAGCTCCGATGCAAATGTTTTACATATGTAACTTGTCTAGAAAAACGAGTAAAATCACATGCCACACTTTATTTTCATGTTTAATAAATATATTTTTTAATACAGATCTGGACCAAATTCATATTATGCTTATGGGGACGTTTCGGAAATGATATGTGTTGCTTCCGGCCTCATTTAAGATGCCTAGATAGATAGTTTACTTGCGTACCCACACACATATGACCACTTAGGCCGATTCTAGCCCTGAGCCATTGCACTGAAATGCTTCGGGCCATGTATTTTTTTTCCTGTCTGAGGATTTAGCTATTATTTCAGTGCTCTAATAACTTCAGGAAAAGTCATTATTTTACATTGTTCATAAATCATTATCCATGCATCGAAGTAAAAAACTTTATATATGTAAGATGACTAGAATTTCGTGTAGATTCATAATATCCAACTCTCACATGTGTTCAAAATGATTAACTTGCTCTTTCCATTGTTTTGCGTAAATGACATGACAAAAATGAATTGTTTAATAACTTTTGAACCGTAGCTCCGATGCAAATGTTCTACATATGTAACTTGTCTAGAAAAACGAGTAAAATCACATGCCACACTTTATTTTCATGTTTAATAAATATATATTTTTAATACAGATCTGGGCCAAATTCATATTATGCTTATGGGGACGTTTTGGAAATGTTATGAGTTGCTTCCGGCCTCATTTAAGATGCCTAGATAGATAGTTTACTTATGCTTCACCTCTTGTCATGTTTTAAAAACATGGACATTCTTTGTTGTTATCACAATATTATTGCTATTTAATTTAATGAACATATATACTTGGTAAAAGGTGGAAGGCTTGGCCTTTTGCTCGGTGTTTTGTTCCACTTTTGCCGCCCCTAGTTACTTGCGTACCGGTGTTATGTTCCATATTGAGCGCTCCTAACATGCTCGGGGTTGTTATGGGACCCCCTTGATTTTTGTTTTAGGATAAAACTTGTCTGGTAAGGCCCAACATTGGTACTACATTTGCCTAATAACTAATAAACCTGCATATGGAGTAATTAACCCGAGGATCTTTAATCTACAACCCGGACCAGTGCTATTCATGAGTATTGGTCCAAACTAGAGCCGTATGCGGAGCCAACCCGAGGCAACTCGGGAGATTTCTACCAGACCACTATACGTTGTGCTTATCCGGCCATGTACTGAGAACGAGATACGCGGCTCCTATTGGGTTCGTCGACACGTCAGGCGGCCTTGTTGGATGTGTTTTACCTTTCTCGGACGCCTTGAGTGAGGAATTCCGAAAATACTTTAGGCTATCTCGAGGTTGCGGTCTTCCAGTGAAATTGCCTAGGAAGATCATGAGATTAGTGGTCAAGGTTATTCTCGTTGCGTGTGGTTAATTTGTGATGGATGAGTCGGAGCACCCCTGTAGGGTTAAATCTTTCGGAAAGTCATGCCCGCGGTTATGTGGCAAACTTGGAAACTTTATTTAACACCCGGTCAAAGCAAACTTGAAGAAACTCTAATAAAATATACCAACTGTGTGCGTAACCATGATTGTCTCTTCTCATGAGTCCTTATCCGGGAGAAAACATGGTGGGATTATGTTTGTTCGTAAGTAAGTGTTCAGAATCAGATAGTGATCATTACTAATTCATGTTCGTTATGCGTAGACCACCATAATTTACTTTCTGTATTCGTAAGTCAATCACTCAAATAAATGCTTAGTTGCTTGTTGTAGCCTCACCACTTAACCATACCTCACCCATTAAGCTTTAGTAGTCTTGATACCCTTGGAAATGAGATTGTTGAGTCCCCATAGTGTTGGGGAACGTTGCATGGGAAACAAAAAATTTCCTACGCACACGCAAGATCTATCCATGGTGATGAGCATCTATGAGAGGGAGAGTGGATCTACATACCCTTGTAGATCGCTAAGCGGGAAGCGTTAAGAAACGCGGTTGGTGTAGTCGAACGTCTTCGCGATCCAAATCGACGAGCGTCCCGCGATCTCATCACGATCCGTACCGTGATCCAATCACGATCCGTCCCGCGAACTCATCACGATCCGTCCCGCGATCTCATCACGATCCGTCCCACGATCTCGTCATGATCCGTCTCGCAATCTTGATCACGGTCCTTCCGATCTAGCGCCGAACGGACGGCACCTCCGCGTTCAGCACACGTACAGCTTGATGACGATCTCCGCCTTCTTGATCCAGCAAGAGGGAGCAGAGAGGTAGAAGAGTTCTCCGACAGCGTGACGGCACTGCGACGATGGTGGTGGAGCTATTCTGGCAGGGCTTCGCCTAAGCACTGCAGAAAACCGATCTAGAGGAGAAACTACGCACTAGAGGAACGGGTAGCACGTGGCTGAAAATTCTGTGCCAAAACCCTAAAATCCTCTAGTATATATAGGAGGAGAGGAGGAGGAGTCTTGGCTTCCAAAAAGCCAGCCCTTGGGTCGACCAAAGTGGGGAGGAGAGGAGGACTCCTCCTCCAATCCTAGTAGGACTAGGATTCCTCCTTTTTTTGGCCTTTTTCCACCTTTTTTCCTTTGGGCTTTTTCTCCCAGCTGCATGGGCCTTGTGTGGGACTTCCACCAGCCCACAAAAGGCTGGTATTTACTCTCCCACAGCCCACAAAAGGCTGGTATTTACTCTTCCGCAGCCCATGAAGCCTCTTGGGTCGAAATACCCCTCCTGGTGGTCTCTCGGTACACTACCGGCACTCCCGGTACATTACCGATTAGCCCAAAACTTTTCCGGCGACCAAAATGGGACTTCCTATATATCAATCTTTACCTCCAGACCATTCCGGAGCTCCTCGTGACGTCCGGGATCTCGTCCGGGGTCGCATTGTTATGAATCTAACACCCAATGAGTTCTGGGGCTCGATCATGCTTTGCATGTGAGAAAGGTCTTATAGTCAACGGGTCTGCGACATTCAAATCCGTGTGTACTTTGAAAATCCCTATGTCAAACTGTAAACACTGCTACCACACTCCACTTGGTACTATTCCAAATGGCTGCTCCACTATACGTATCCAGATTGCTACTACGAGTTATCCGAATTGGTGTTAAAGCTTGCATCGACGTAACTCTTTACGACGAACTCTTTATCACCTCCATAATCGAGAAACATGTCCTTAGTTTTTAGCTACTAAGGATAATCTTGACCGTTGTCCACTGATCCACTCCTGATCACTCTTGTACCCCTTGACAGACTCATGGCAAGGCACACACAGGTGCGATACATAGCATGACATACTATACAGAGCCTATGGCTAAGGCATAGGGACGACATTCGTCCTTTCTCTTTCTTCTGCCATGGTCGATCTTTGAGTCTCACTCAAACACCTTACAAAGCAGGCGAGAACACTTCTCTCTGACTAATCCATTTTGAACTCTTTCAAAATCTTGTCAAGGTATGTACTCATTGAAAGTCTTATCAAACATCTTGATCTATCTCTATAGATCTTGATGCTCAACGATTAGGTAGCTTTATCCAGGTCTTCCTTTAAAAATCACTTTTCAAACAACCATTTAAGCTTTCCAGAAATTCTATATTATTTCTGATCAACTATATGTCAACCACATATACTTATTAGAAATTCTATAGTGCTCCCACTCACTTTATTGTAAATACAAGTTTCTCGTAAACTTTGTATAAACTACAAACTTTGATCACCTCATCAAAGTGTATATTCCAACTCCGAGATGCTTGCTTCAGTCTATAGAAGGATCACTGAAGCTTGCACACCTTTTAGCATCCTTAGGACTGACAAAACCGTCTGGTTGTATCACATACAACCTTTCCTCAAGTAAACCGTTAAGGAAACGACGTTTTGACATCCATCTGCCAGATTTCATAATTGAAAAATGCAGCAACTGCTAACATAATTCCAATAGACTTTAGCATTGCTACGAGTGAGAAAGTCTCATCGCAGTCAACTCCTTGAACTTGCCAGAAACTTCTTTGCGACAAGTCGAGCTTTATAAATGGTGACATTCACCATCAGCGTCTGTCTTCATTTTAAAGATCCATTTGTACTCAACGACCTGCCGTCCAACGAGCAAGTCTACCAAAGTCTATAGTTGGTTTTCATACATGGATCCTTTCTTGGATTTCATGGCCTCTAACCATTTGTTGGTTTCCGGGCCCATCATCGCTTCTCCATAGTTCGTAGGTTCATTGTTGTCCAACAACATGACCTCCAAGACAGGGTTGTTGTACCGCTCAGTAGCAGTACACGTCCTTGTCGACCTACGAAGTTCGATAGTAACTTGATCTGAAGCTTCATGATCATCATCATTAACTTCCTCTTCAACTGACGTAGGCTTCACAGAAACATCTTTCTGCGCTGCGCTACTTTCTGGTTGAAGTAAAGGTTCAATAACCTCATCAAGTTTTTTTCCTCGTAGGTCGATAGTAACTTGATCCGAAGCTTCATGATCATCATCATTAACTTCCTCTTCAACTGACGTAGGCTTCACAAAAACATCTTTCTGCGTTGCACTACTTTCTGGTTGAAGCAGAGGTTCAATAACCTCATCAAGTTCTATCCTCCTCCCACTCAATTCTTTCAAGAGAAACCCTTTCTCGAGAAATGACCCAGATTTAGCAACAAACATTTTATGCTTGGATCTGAGATAGAAGGTTCACCCAACTGTTCTTAGGGTATTCTATGAAGATGCATTTGTCCGCGTTGGGTTCGAGCTCATTAGGTGAAAACATTTTCCACACAAGCGTCGCAGCCCCAAACATTAAGAAATGACAGCTTAGGTTTCTATCAAACCATAGTTCACACGGTGTCATCTCAAAGGATTTAGATGGTGCCCTATTTAAAGTGAATGTAGTTGTCTCTAATGCATAACCCCAAAATTATAGTAACAAACGATAATAGACATCATAGCACGCACCATATCCAATAGAGCACGACTATGACGTTCGGACACACCATCACACTATGGTGTTCCAGGTGGCGTGAGTTGTGAAACAACTTTCACTTTGTCTAAAGTTGTATGCCAAACTCGTAACTCAGATATTCACCTCCACGATCATATCGCAAACATTTTTATCTTCTTGTCACGATGATCTTTAAACTTCACTCTGAATTTGCTTTGAAGCTTTCAAACGATTCAGACTTGTGTTTCCTTAAGTAAATATACACTATATCTACTCAAATCATCAGTGAAGGTAAGAAAATAATGATATCCACCGCACGCTACAAGACTCATTGGATTGCATACATCAACATGTATCATTTCCAATAAATCACTTGCCCGCTTCATCAAAACAGAAAACGGGGTCCTTAGTCATCTTGACCAAGAGGCATGGTTCGCATGTCTCAAGCGATTTGAAATCGAATGAGTCCAAAGATCCATCAGCATGGAGTTTCTTCATGCGTTTATACCAATATGACATTTAGCGGCAGTGCCACAAGTATGTGGTACTATTATTATTAACTTTGTATATCTTTGGCATCAATGTTAAAAACATGTGTATTACTACGATCAAGTTTCAACAAACCATTCTTACTCGGTGCATGACCGTTGAAGGTATTATTCATGTAAATAGAATAACCATTATTCTCTAACTTAAATGAATAACCTTGTTGCAATGAACATGATCTAATCACGTTCATGCTCAACGCAAAAACGCCAAATAATATTTATTTAGGTTCGTCACTAATCTCGAAGGTAGAGAGAGCGTGCGATGTTGATCACATCAACCTTGGAAACATTTCCAACACACATCGTCACCTCACACTTAGCTAGTTCTCCGTTTATTCCGTAGCTTTTATTTCGAGTTACTAACATTTAGCAACCGAACCGGTATCCAATACCCAGGTGCTACTAGGAGTACAAGCAAGGTACACATCAATAACACGTATATCAAATATACTTCTGTCAACGTTGCCAGCCTTCTTATCTACCAAGTATCTAGGGTTGTTCCGCTTCAGCGACCTCTCTCCTCATAATTGAAGCACTTAGTCTCGGGTTTGGGTTCAACTTTGGGTTGCTTCACTGGAGTAGTAACTCACTTGCCATCCATGAAGTTTCCCTCCTTGCCCTTGCCCTTCTCGAAACTAGTGGTTATACTAACCATCAACACTTGATGCTCCTTCTTGATTTCTACCTTCGCGGTGTCAAACATCGTGAACAGCTCAGGGATCATTAATTTTATCCCTGGCATTTTATAGTTCATCACCAAGTTCTAGTAGCTTAGTGACACTGACTTGGAGAACTATTTCAATCACTATCTTATCTGGAAGATCAACTCCCACTCGATTCAAGCGATTGTAGCACCCAGACAATCTGAGCACATGCTCAACGATTGAGCTATTCTCTTTCATCCTACAGGCAAATAATCTTGTTGGAGATCTCATATCTCGCAACACGGGCACGAGCCTGAGATCCTAATTTCAGCTCTTAGAAACATCTCATATGTTCCATGACGTTCAAAACATTTTGGAACCTCAATTCTAAGCCGTAATGCATGACGCACTAAACTATCAAGTAGTCATCAAAACGTGCGTGTCAGATGTTCACAACATCTACAGACGACGCTAGAGGGGTTGGCGCACCGAGCGGTGCATTAAGGACATAAGCCTTCTGTGCAGCAATGAGGACAATCCTCACATCACGGACCCAGTCCACAATATTGCTACCATCATCTTTCAACTCTATTTCTCTAAGAACATATAAAAATTCAAGGGTGCTACAGCGCGAGCAAGTAATCTACAACATAATTTGCAAAGTCACTACTGACTATGTTCATGATAATGAGTTCAATTAATCATATTAATTAAGAACTCCCACTCAAATTGACATCCCTCCAGTCATTCGAGTGATACATGATCCAAATTCACCAACTCAAGTCTGATCATCACGTGAGTTGAGGTGGTTACAATGGTGAACATCATCATGTTGATCATATCTACTATATGACTCATGTACGACCTTTCGGCCTCTTGTGTTCCGAGGCCATGTCTGTACATGCTAGGCTCGTCAAGTTTAACCCGAGTGTTCTGCATGTGCAACACTGGCTTGCACCTGTTGTATGTGAACGTAGAGTCTATCACACCCGATCATCACTTGGTGTCTCGACACGAAGAACTTTCGCAACGGTGCACACTCAGGGAGAAGACAATTTATCTTGAAATTAAGTGAGGGATCACCTTATAATGCTACCGGCGTCCTAAGCAAAACAAGGTGCATAATAGGATTAACATCACATGCAAATCATAAGTGACATGATATGGCCATGAACTTGTGCTTTTGATCTCCATCATGAAAGCACCGACATGATCTCCATCGTCACCGGCACGACACCATGATCTCCATCATCTTGATCTCCATCAACGTGTCGCCATCGGGGTTGTCGCGCCCACCATGCTTCTACTACTATTGCTACCGTTTAGCGATAAAGTAAAGCATTACATAGCGCTTAATGATTGACACGCAGGTCATACAATAATTAAAGACAACCCTATGGCTCCTGCCGGTTGACGTACTCATCGACATGCAAGTCGTGATAATCTATACATCACATGATCGTCTCATACATCACATATATCACATCATGTAATTGGCCATATCACATCACAACATACCCTGCAAAAACAAGTTAGACGTCCTCTAATTGTTGTTGCATGTTTTACATGGCTTCTACGGGTATCTAGCAAGAACAATTCTCATCTACGCAAAAACCACAACGGTGATACACTAGTTGCTTTTCAACCTTCTCAAGGACCGCCTTTGTCGAATCCGATCCAACTAAAGTGAGAGAAACTGCCACCCGCAAGCTATCTAGGCAACAAGTTGCGTCAAGGCAACCGGTCTCTCGTAAACGTACGAGTAATGTTGGTCCGGGCCGCTTCATCTCACAATACCGCTGAACCAAAATCCAACCAAGGGAGGAAGCAATCTAAACATCAACGCCCACAAACCTTTTGTGTTCTACTCGAGATCTCATCTACACATAGACCTAGCTCTGATACCACTATTGGGGAACGTTGCATGGGAAACAAAAAAATTCCTATGCACACGCAAGATCTATCCATGGTGATGAGCATCTACGAGAGGGAGAGTGAATCTACATACCCTTGTAGATCGCTAAGCGGGAAGCGTTAAGAAACGCAGTTGGTGTAGTCGAACGTCTTCGCGATCCAAATCGACGAGCGTCCCGCGATCTCATCATGATCCGTACCGTGATCCAATCACGATCTGTCCCGCCAACTCATCACAATCCGTCCCGCGATCTCATCACGATTTGTCCCGCGATCTCGTCATGATCCGTCTCGCAATCTTGATCACGGTCCTTCCGATCTAGCGCCGAACGGACGGCACCTCCGCGTTCAGCACACGTACAGCTTGATGACGATCTCCGCCTTCTTGTCCAGCAAGAGGGAGCGGAGAGGTAGAAGAGTTCTCTGGCAGCGTGACGGCGCTGCGGCGATGGTGGTGGAGCTATTCCGGCAGGGCTTCGCCTAAGCACTGCAGAAAACCGATCTAGAGGAGAAACTACGCACTAGAGGAACGGGTAGCACGTGGTTGAAAATTCTGTGCCAAAACCCTAAAATCCTCTAGTATATATAGGAGGAGAGGAGGAGGAGTCTTGGCTGCCAAAAAGCCAGACCTTGGGTCGACCAAAGTGGGGAGGAGAGGAGGACTCCTCCTCCAATCCTAGTAGGACTAGGATTCCTCCTTTTTTTGGCCTTTTTTCACCTTTTTCCCTTTGGGCTTTTTCTCCCGGCTGCATGGGCCTTGTGTGGGACTTCCACCAGCCCACAAAAGGCTAGTATTTACTCTCCCACAGCCCATGAAGCCTCTTGGGTCGAAATACCCCTCCCGGTGGTCTCTCGGTACACTACCGGCACTCCCGGTACATTACCGATTAGACCGAAACTTTTCCGACGACCAAAATGGGACTTCCTATATATCAATCTTTACCTCCGGACCATTCCGGAGCTCCTCGTGACATCCGGGATCTCATCCAGGACTCCGAACAACCTTCGGTCACCACCATACATAACTCTATACTACCAAAACGTCACCGAACCTTAAGTGTGCAGACCGTGCGGGTTCGAGAACTATGTAGACATGACCGAGACACCTCTATGGTCAATAACCAATAGCGGGACCTCGATGCCCATATTGTTTCCTACATATTCTATGAAGATCTTTATCTGTCGAACCTCTATGTCAAGGATTCAGTTAATCCCGTACGATGTTCCCTTTGTTCTTCAGTATGTTACTTGCCCGAGATTCGATCGTCGGTATCTTCATACCTAGTTCAACCTCGTTACCGGCAAGTCTCTTTACTCGTTCCGTAATACAAGATCTCGTGAGTAACACTTAGTCACATTGCTTGCAAGGCTTATTGTGATGTTGTATTACCGAGTGGGCCCTAAGATACCTCTCCGTCACACGGAGTAACAAATCCCAGTCTTGATCCATGCCAACTCAACAGACACCCTCGGAGATACCTGTAGAGCACCTTTATAGTCACTCAGTTACGTTGCGACGTTTGATACACACAAGGTACTCCTTCGATGTTAGTGAGTTGCATGATCTCATGGTCATAGGAACACATACTTTGACATGCAGAAAACAGTAGCAATAAACTGATTCGATCATATGCTACATTTGTAGTTTGGGTCTTGTCCATCACATCATTCTCCTAATGATGTGATCTCGTTATCAAATGACATCACATGTCAATAGCTAGGAAACCTTGACCATCTTTGATCAACGAGCTAGTACACTAGAGGCATACGAGGGACAGAGTGTTATCTATTTATCCACACATGTAATGTGTTTCCATTCAATACAATTATAGCATGGATAATAAACGATTATCATGAACAAGGAAATATGATAATAACTAATTTATTATTGTCTCTAGGACATATTTCCAACACGTAGCTCACAGATTACTACAACAACAGTTGCAGGTACAGGTAATACAATGAATTGACGTGAGCGCGTTGCTTGTTTGATTTGGAGTTCTTCTTCTTCCGGATCAATCCAGGATGGATTCTAGACGGCAGCCTGGGATAGTAAGGATGGATGTCATTTTATCTTTTGATTTCGTCCGTAATCAGACCCTGCTTTTCTGTATGATGTTTGAATATGTTGTTGTATTGATGTGATCTTGTTGTAGCTTATGGCGAGTGTGAGCCAATTCTACATACTCATTTCTTCTCTAAATGTACCTGTAATGATATCCATTCTTGCAACATGACGAGATGCGCTTCTATCCCTGTCGAGGCCCTCGTGCCAAAATAAGGATAGGATCACATCTTGGGCAATGACATGAAAGGTCCATGGCACTCAACCCACCAGGAAGGAGGATCGAAAAGAATAACCGTCGTAGATCTCCAAGCATCGAATCCAATAATCCAACGTGACCAGCGACGAACACCGCCACCCTGCACCGGCTGGCGGCGTCCAAGCTCCCGATCCAAAGGGATCCGACCTGAACTCGACGACGCCCGCAACCATCCGTTCTTGTCCACCAGGCAACCACCACCTCGTCGCGAGCAACCAGGCAAGCCACTGTCGCCGTGCCGTGCATGATGCCGCCAGGAGTTGCCCGCCCGCCGTGTCTCTGGATCCCACTCTAGCCCGGTGCCTCCTCAAGATATGGTTGTCCCGTGCCAGCCGTGTCACTCGAAGGGGGGAGAAGCCCCGCCGCCGCTCTGCCGGCCAGGCTTCGCCCGGCGGCGAGGAGGGGCAAGAGGTCAGCGAAGTTCGAGTGACGACGGCTAGGGTTTCCAATCGAGTTGTTCACGAGAGCTACAAAATGTATTCCTAAAAATTTGTGATTAAAATAAAAAATAAACTCAATGTATTCGTAATTTTTGAAAAATGATTGGAATTCTCAAAAGTGTCCACACTTTAAAAAACGTTCGGGAAATTTCATAAATTGTTCATGTTTTTTAAATTTTGTTCATGAAGAAATTGTTCGTCATACACAATTTTGTTCTTATTTGTAAAAATCTTCGGAACTACAAAGTTTATTCACATTTGAGAAAGACTGTATGAAATTTTAAAATTGTTTGTGTTTTCGAAAATATTCTACATTTCAAATCGTTCACAATTGGTAAAAAGGTTTCAAAAAATTGCAAGATCGTCTTCTGATCTCGACGGCTTACTATATTCTTATATTCTCCCCTCTTTGTAAAAATCAATAGCAGCTATTTGTCTGTGGTAGGAGCTTGCGGTGACCAGTATGTTATCCTGAGTTCGATTCCTAGTGCAGCGCACTTCGTCATTTGTTTTTTATTTTTTTCTGTTTTCTCAACATTGTTTTTGTTTTTCTCAAGAGAAACTTGATATTTTTGTCGCTTCAGTTGGCCGGCTCAGTGGCGGAGCTACAAGCAGGTTATGCATGAGGTTGTGCTATGTTGACTGATATGCTTGTATGATTTTTCATAGTTTATACTATCTTCGTTCTACAATGTAGTGCATCTGTATTTTTTAAGATCTAAGTTTGATCATATATTTAATCAACAAAACTGATTGCAACAGAAGCAAAAAATTATACCATACAAATTCGTGTCGAAATACGAATTCAATTGTATAAATTTTTGCTCCCGCCGCAATCGATTTGTTGGTTAAATGTATTTAAATCTCGAAAAGCACGAACGCATTACGTTATGAAACAAAAAAAGTATAAAGGAATTACAAGAAAAGTTATTACTAGGGCCTAGGCTATACCTGGCCATGGGCAGCCCAGCATGAATGGACTGACCTAAAAATCCTAGGCCACGCTGGACTTGGACCTAAAATTTGAGCCCGGTGGTCAGATCGATCCAGGCTCGATCCGGACTCAAACTTAAGGAATATAGATTTTAAGTCGTGGTCGAACCAGGCTGGTTAGACCCAATCAAGCTTTTTCAGGCTAGGGTCAGGCTTGGGCCCCATATTTAGGCTCGACGGTCAGGCCGGACCGGGCTCGGGCCTGGATTTTCAGCATCGGGCTTTTTTTGCCCAGTCCGAAAGCCTGGCCCGGTCCGAAGTATGCCCAGGTATAGCCTAGGCTATAGCCCTAGTTGACAAGGTGATCAAAAACAAAAAAGAAAACGAAACGAAAAAAACAAATAAGAAAGCTCTCTGTGTTATAGTGAGAACCTTTTTTTTGCAAAATCATTTTTTTCGTTGCAAGTTCCTTGATTTTTTTTACCTATATATCATCGTACCAATCCAGTGAGTTCTCATTAGCACGAGTACAAGTTGCTCAAATGTGAGAACCGTTCTCCGGATGAAAACAGGGTAAGCACATGTACTCTACGAGGACAAAGGTCGTTTTCAACTTCCCGCAAAATAAAAAAGGGAAAAAAGATCGGTTGGCACATCACCCTATAGCTGCTAATCCGATCGAGCTGGAATATCAACCTTTCTAGCGGACGCCGATTCTAGACCCCTGCCAGTCGAATTATTCTCGGTCTTGTACACCCAAACGGGGAAGAGTTTCGCAGTATTTACGCCCACTGCCACCTGCGCACTTCTGCTTGTCACTTCTAGAGGAGTACGTGAAACTATACGGTTGCTGATGATGATTCGACATGGAGATGAGGATCCGAGTCACTCACGAGAGTGAGGAAGATAGGGCAGGAATGAGGTGTACATTCATGGGGACGTGGCAGTGTCCATCGAGAATGGCCTCAACCACTACTTCCCTTTGGCATTATTGTGGAACACGAATATATATTGACAATCATTAAGCACATCACTGCTTGCTTGCGGCTACTAGACAAATCTTCCGACGAGTCCGCAAGTCCACGTCATAGCATGCATTATAAATATAAAGATGTATTCCTACGTACTTTTTTCGTCCCAAAATTCTTATTTTAGATTTATTTAGATATAAATGTAACTAGTCACGTTTTAGTATTTAAATACGTTCATTTCTAAACAAACTTAAGACAAGAATTTTAGGACGGAAGGAGTATTAAAGAACAGGGTAAGCATCTCTTCTTCTTCTTTTTGCCGTGAGTGTAAGCCTACCAGATATCAGAGATCACTAAAACAAGTGGAACAGGGCATGGATATATAGAGATCGCTAAATAATGCAAATTCTTACTCCCTTCGGTTATGTTTATAAGGCCCTGTTTGGAACTACAATAAATTATGATGATTTGAATTATGAAGATAGATTATATAATCAGATTTATAAAATAATATGTCCTGTTTGGAGACAGTATAGATTATAAAAACTGGATTATCATAATATGAATGGTTCTAAACAAGGCCTAAGTCGAGCACGGATTTTGGTCCCAACTTGAACTAGGAAAACATGTATTTTATTTCATAAAAAATACATTTTGAGATTCCTTGTCAAATATAGTTCTAACCATATAAATTTTCTGGCATATCACACATGTTTTATCACTCAAAGTGAAGACATAAAAAACTCATACACGACTTATAAACTAAACCGGAGGGAGTAGACAAATTAATATGTTTTCAGGGGTGTACTAAATTAACCACAATTAATATGGATCTAACGTGAGTAATGAAACTAGAAAATGTTTGTCAGAGATACTCTAAATTGGTTAATTTGGACGCCTAGAGCAAAGATGAATGTGGCTAGAATTCCAGCTGGTGGAGAGATGAATTAATGTAGACATAATTTTGGACCAGGTTACTAGCTCTCTGTACATACCCCAGAATTCATAATGGAACCTGCAGCGAATGGATGGAGCTAGGATTGTGAACTAGATTCGGTTGCTCCTGAAAACATGCTTTAACAGAGTAAAATTAGAATTACAACTTACGTAAGAAGCTAGTGGAACATCACAACTACCAGAAGATAAGGTGGCGTACTCACCAAATCCTTTTAATCAGGTTTAGCTACGGAGATGTAGTTTTCACCAAATCCTTGAACTTGACTGAAGACAAATCCTAGAGGACAATGGTACTAAATTACTAGGTAATTGCTTGATTTCCTGTTATTCATGCAGCAATAATTTCTCTTCCTTTTTTTGTTCTGTTTCTATAGTACATTTTTTTAATCTACGTTGATTTCGAATGTGTGCTAGTAAGACATGTTTTGGGGCTTGACCATGGTAAAAGGAAACATCCGCAACATCAAATTGATGTTACTAGAACTATCATGAAATGCTCCCTCCATGTCATAATGTAGTTTCTATAGATTTTAAAGTTTCAAACTTTGCAAGGTTTGACCAAGTTATAGAAAAAACTATTTGTATCTACAATACCAAAAATATAAATATAAAACTACATCTTATGATGAAACCTATATATATTTGTCATTCTATATGATTGTTCTTCTTCATAGATTTGATCAAAGTTTGTGAGGTTTGACTTTCAAAAAAAAATATGTACGACATTATGAAACGGAAGAAGTATTTTTTTTTCAGGTTGTGTACTTAGTTAGACTCAGTTTTAGCAACCCTCTTTCATTAGAAAATGATCAGAATGCTACTTAGAAAACCTTGTCAATATCTAAATCGACACCTGTTGCAGTTCAGGTGCAGTGTTAAGCATTATCCAAATTTGAAGTTGTGGTGGTAAATATAAATCAAAATCACATCATAGCCAATGGATCAAATGTTCCTTACTCTTTATTTGGCAACATCAGTAGCTTATCTACACAATGTCATCGACAAATTCTTTTGCAATCATCATGGGGATAATATGGACCACTCTCCTCCGCATCAATATAGTAGACAAAATTTAAGTGTGGTTGGCGTCTTTCCTTGCAATTTATTCAAAACGATGTAATAAGATGGTTTGTTGTTCATGGTTGATGATGGCTGCATGTGGCACCATGACTTTATTGTCATCCATCCATTATTGAGTGCCATGTTTTGTCCATTTCCAAAAATGCCATTCAGTTCCTTTCGATCCTAATCACTTTTCCTTTCTTTTTTTTCCTACAAAAGGGACTTCCTTCGTGATGGTTATACATCCATTTTCCATGAAGCTAGTATGCTCAGACGTCTTTAATTCAAAATATTTTTGAATGACCATAAATGCAGGAAGTTACATAAGAGTGCATTTGCACACTGTTTCGTAGAATATATTTTTCCCAGTCTCAGCTCTTGGTAAAAGCCCTACAATTTTCAGTATAGTTAAACAACCCCTAGTCAAATTTCACATATATGGTTTCCCTTATACAGTACTATACTGTAAAAAACTCTGCTCAAAGTAGCATAAGGTGGAGTACTAATTAAGTGTGAATTCCAATTTTTACCTCTTTGATATTTTTGACACAGTTTACCTCATTTAATACCTTTTCTTATGGATTACTCTGTTTAGTGATTGCCATTGTTACCATATTTAGCGGAAGTTTTGGCACTTTTTCTAATCCTATTTAGTGATCTATTAGGTGAGCCCCGCCCATCAGATACACGTGTCGTGCCACGTTGTAGATCTCTTTCCGGCATTTTTCCCATGCCCGAACTGGGCAAATGGCTCGGTCAAACACATTGTTTTTTTTCTCACGGTCATCATATTTATGTATGCACTGTCTTGATGAGTTACTTCTTCACGCCACACAACTTCTTGCTCGTAGTTTCCACCTCATTGGTGCATAGCAGACATAACCCATGAACGTCAAGATTTTCCGCTCCATCGGCCGACACTCTGCCACTTCTATTAGGCTCATGATCGTGGATCTCGATATTTGGTCGCACATGCTATATGAAAATGCTGATAAGTAAACCGCTTTCTCGTGGCGGTTATTCCTTTTCCTCACGCGCATGCGTTCTCATGTAATTTTGCAAACTCGTAATTAGTTGCGGCTGCTTTACCGTTGAGTAATATATTCAGGTGAGGCACCCCACCCACCCATGGTGATTTCTCGAAAAACAAAAACCATGAACCGCTTTTTTACGGCAAAAGAACCACCAGAGAAACCATCACGACCTAGAACAGTGTAAACGTGGTAAACACAAACAACAAAACGTTTGTTAGGTGGGATAGTTCGAACCAAAAGCTATTAAATGAGGTAATTAGCGTGAAAATCAAAGTAGGGGGGGTAAGAAACTGACTAGAATTCACTTAATAATTCACGACTTGCCCTGTCCATGTGCATCTGAGCGACAGGTATGCACAACTGGACCTATGCCATGGGCTGGGGAACCCATAGTTTTCCCGATGGGACTGTACCCCATCTATAATTCTATATGGTTGGTTATTCAATCTCCATCACATGTAACGCGGCATCATGCACTGGTCCAAGGAACAGGCTGCCCTTGACTCAGCAGTGCATAGGATGAAGATAAGGCGAGCACAACCACGTCTATAATCACTGTACGTAGTAGAAAAATCACACGGCCACACGACCACATGCGTGGGATTGGGAAGGTAACAAATTATTTGATCGACGGCGGCCTCAACTGGCACGAGTGGATCGCCAGGAAACAGGAAGAACACAAAACAGCGTTGGCTGCGTCCTGGCTGGCTACTTACCGTGCCTTGCTGTCAGCTGAGACGCCATCTATCCAGGCTACGAATTACCAAAAAGGACACGGCTCCAGGGTGGCCACGGTAGGGCTCGCTCAAGCCTTGATGTACCTGTGCATATTTTACGAGATTTCTTTTGTAGTAATTGCAAGAGATCTGTGCGTATTTCCAGTATTTGTGGCCTTGATGGAGTACAAGATTTGTTCGTCTTTCTGTTTAATTTTTTTTGGTAATATAGGCGTTGGTTAAAAAAGGTTTGCCAGCAACGGACCAGCGAGAGAAAAGAGAAACCGGAATATGCGGTGGTGCGATGCGGTGCCCTGGAACCGCGGGCCGGGCCGGGCCGGAGGGGCAGCCTGGTCATACCGCGTCGGCGTCCAGGTGGTGTCCTCATCTCATCTCATCTCCTTTCCTTTCCTAACCTCCTCCGCTCCGCGCCTCCGCCCCTCGCGATATATAAAACGCGCGGTCGCCGGAGACCCCTCACCTCACAACCCCAACACACTGGGAACCCAACTCCAACTCCAACTCCGGAAGAAGCTCAAGAAACGGAGAGAACCAGAGCCCGCATTGCGCGCCGGCGCAAGCTATCTTCGTCTCCGCGGCGGCGCCGGAAGGTACGGCGGCTACCTCTTCCCTACCGCTTCTGCCTCCCAATACTTTCTTTCTTGACGCGTGCCTGCATTGGGTTTCGCCGTCGGTCCGTCCGTGGAGGGAGCTTTTCTCGGTTGCTGTTACGCGTTGTGGTATCATCTCGATGGATCTTCTTGGGAGCCAAGAAAATCTCTGGCGTGCCGGTGGGGGCACATTGATTGGAGAAGGGGGGAAACCGGGCCTTCTGTTCCGTGTTAGCTCGCCTAGATTGTGGAGTTCTCCGTTGTCTGGTTTTTCTCCCAGTTAGCCCGGAGGTAGTGCATTCCTCCAATCATCTGCGCCCCACGCGGTCAGATCTCGAAATTCGATCCAGTTTTCGGATAGATGGAAGAGTCCTGCTAGTTGTCGAATCATTAGATGCGCAAAGGTAGCACGGTTTTCTCTGTTTTCTTGTGGGATCCTAATAAATTGATAATCTCATTATGTGATGTGTCCCTCTTGCCGGCTTGTTGGTAGGCGCCGTGTTCTCCCGATACCTAGTTTGTTAGAGGTGATCAGGGTTTCAGAAGTCATAGCAATTCAGCGCTGATGAAGGAGTCACTTAATATTTTTCATCTTTGAACTCTGAATTACATGCAGGCCTAGTAGTAATTACAATTGTTTGATCCTGAACAACTTATGCCTGGATTCGATTTTCTTTCTATCCATCTGTAGTTTTCTCATCAATCATTCATACTAGTACTTATCCTTATTACGTAGTACTCCCTCCGTCCCAAAATAAATGACTCAAAAGTGATTCAATTTTGTACTAGAGTTAGTACAAAGTTGAGTCATTTTTGAGTCACTTATTTTGAGACGGAGGAAGTATTATTTAATCTGTAACTGCCGAATCTGAAGGTACTTCTTTTTCAGGGAACTCATCCAAAACAAGAAACCAAAGTCTCAAGGAATGCTGAAAGATGTGCTTACATAGAGGAGATTTCTTCTGTGAGGCCAAGAACATCACCACCCTGCGAGGGCCCATTTGGTCACCTCTTGATGTGAGCAACCACCTTGCCTGCATCAACTCCACCCCATTTAGACTCCGCTATGATGAATCCACCAGAGTGCTGGATCATGACTTTGGGGAGGCTGGCTGAAGTGTCGTAGCATATTTAAGTGGTAGCCACAAGAATATTATTGGCTGTGACTTATACTCTTGAAGGCATGGAGAACAGTGGGAAGATTGTAATGGGGAGGTATGAACTGGGGAGATTGTTAGGGAAAGGAGCATTTGGCAAGGTGCACTACGCGAAGAACCTTGAGTCAAACCGAGGTGTCGCCATAAAGATGATGGACAGGGAGACAGTGCTTAAGGTTGGGCTCGCGGAGCAGGTCAGGCGTGAGATCACAACCATGCGGTTGGTAGCGCACAAAAGCATTGTTCAGCTCCATGAGGTCATGGCGACACGAAGCAAGATCTACTTCGTCATGGAGTACATGAAAGGCGGTGAGCTCTTTGACAAGGTTTCCAAGGCTGGCAAGCTCACCGAGGGTGCTGCACACAAGTACTTCCAGCAGCTCATCAGTGCAGTGGATTACTGCCACAGCCGAGGGGTGTATCACCGGGACTTGAAGCCCGAGAACCTATTGCTGGATGAGAATGAAAACCTGAAGGTTTCAGATTTTGGACTGAGTGCACTTTCGGAATCGAAGAGGCAAGATGGCTTGCTCCACACCACCTGTGGATCGCCTGCATATGTGGCTCCAGAGGTGATCGGCAAGGGAGGCTATGATGGTGCAAAATCAGATATCTGGTCGTGTGGTGTCATCCTGTTTGTTCTTGTTGCTGGTTACCTCCCTTTCCAAGGTCAGAACTTGATAGAGATGTACCGGAAGATTGAAAAAGGTGATTTCAGGTGCCCCGGTTGGGTTTCCCAGAAACTCCAGAAGCTGCTGTACAAGATCATGGACCCTGATCCAAACAAGAGGATATCGATCCAGAAGATAAAGGAGTCCACCTGGTTCCGGAAAGGTCCCGGGGAGAACCTCACAGTGAAGGAGAGGCTTTCAAGTGAGAATGCCACCACAGATGCTGTTCCAGCACTTGGTGTGAGGCGCAGGAAGAACAGCCATGAAGAGAGGAAGCCCCTGGCGGTGACAAATTTAAATGCCTTTGAAATCATCTCTTTCTCCACAGGGTTTGACCTCTCTGGCCTATTCCTTGAGAAGGAGAGCAAAAAGGAAGCGAGGTTCACTTCAGAACAGCCTGCCTTGGCCATTGTCTCAAAGCTGGAAGATGTTGCAAAGGTGCTGAATCTCAGGGTGAGGAAGAAGGATAATGGTGTCGTCAAGATGCAAGTGAGGAAGGAAGGCAGGAATGGTGTTCTTCAGTTTGACTCGGAGATCTTCGAGATCAGCCCCTCGTACCATCTCATTGAGATGAAACAAACAAGTGGTGATTCACTGGAGTACCAGAAGCTATTGGAGGAGGGCATCCGGCCAGCACTGAAGGACATTTGTCTGGGCATGGCATGGAGCTGATGGTCAGCAGGAGCATCAAGGGTAGCTTTAGATGTCTCACTTGTTATGTTTAGTTCTGCTTTTTTTTTTTTGGTTTTCAGCTCGAGTAATTGTGTTGTATACTCTACATGAGTGTGCTCTTTGTCACAAATAAATTGTTCCTTTTCTTTCTGTATTTGACAAGTAATAGCTGTTGATAAGCTGAGACCATGGATTAAGTTGTTCTGTGCTGTAACATCTATCACCCCACAATGAAATACATATTGATGTGCTTTGTAGAACTTGTTCATGTATTGAACAACTAATGCCTTCTTTTGGTCAAACACTGTGCTGAGCATAAACAGATAAAGTCATATGCAAGTGTCATTATATCACCTGATACTGAATTCAGTATGGAAAAACTGTACAGGTGAAGACCTCAGTATTTATCTAGATTTGTTGTGTGAACAATTAAAAAGAAATCATCATGCTAAAAGTTTTTGCCCCTGAAAACATCACACTAGCATTTCAGTAAAGAGGCTAACATCAAGCGGAACACTTGCAATGAGTAGTGGAGGGAATGCACACCGTATTAACACTGGAAGTAAGTTGACAAATAAATCAAAGTATAAATGATAAAAGAACATATGAAGAAGGATCAAACGTACTTCACGTGTTGACTAAGCCTAATCTGGAAAATATTGTAACTCCGGCTGCAAGTTGAAGAGATTATCCCTATCCAACAGCTCATTGGCTGTCTTATCAAGAAAATATTGTAACTCCAGCTGCAAGTTAAAGAGATTGTCCCTATCCAGCAGCCCATTTTCACATTAGTAATGACCAGCAAAGCAACTTTCCCAAGAGGCGAGATCACAAAGTGTGTGCTTCAAATGTCGATACAGGGTGGGAGTAATACAGGATATGATGCTCCGAAGTTTCAATATTGGAAAAACATCTCCTCGGGACAACCCAAGAGGAAAGCAGGAAATTTCTCACAATTTAAAAAGCAACAAATTTTTTTTTGAAACGGAGGCAAAAGATTTGCCTCATCCATTAATTAAGAAGAAGTATGGAGTTGCTTTTACATCATAAAAGCTAAGATAAGATACATAGATTCTACTCTCGCGGCATGATGTTTCCCAAGTGCTTCGCGCTGGCGGCGATCCAAAGCCTAGCCTCATTCTTGATGTTACCAAGGATGATGGATGGGAGCGTCGATTTTTGTTGGAATACCCTAGCATTTCGCTCACACCAAATAGTCCAGCAAGACAGCATGGTGAGGGTTGCCATTGCCTTCCGGTTTGGCACGTTCTTCTCGGACATGTTGATCCACCAATCATTGATGGAGCGCTCATCATTCGAGCGAGAAGTGTCCATGCCGTCTAGCCCAAACCAATCCTTGATCATGCCCCAAAGCCTCCTAGTGAAACGACACTTGAAGAAGAGATGATCCACCGTCTCATTAGTCTGCTTGCAAAGAGGACATAAACCGCAATTTGGCCAAGACCGCTTTTGGAGCCTATCCGCCGTCCAAAGTCGGTTTTGAATTGCAAGCCATGCAAAAAATTTACTTTTGGGGGCGCCCAGACCTTCCAGACCGCTTGGCCCATGGGCGATCGCGTGGCGCCAAGGAATTGAGCCTTATATGCCGAAGTCGCGGAGTAGTGGCCACTTGTTGTATGCTTCCAGACGATGTCATCTTCGATTCCGTCCACAAGGTGAATAGACCGAGAGCGAGCCCAAAGAGTCACAATTTGCCTAATGTGCTCCATTGTCCAGTCCATGGGCAACCTAATTTTTTCAAGCCAAGCATCGCCATGCATGGCCTCTCGCACCTTCCACTTTTTTCTTGAGGAGATATCAAAAATGAGTGGTGCCAAGTCCAAGGGCGCCACCCCATTGATCCAAGGTGAATCCCAGAAAGGTGCACGGGCCCCATTGCCAATGGTGATGTGCGAAGACGCGTAGAAGAGAGCCCGGTCCATCTTGTCGCAAGGGTTGTCAAGGCCAACCCACATCTTAGGCAGGTCCTTCCATTCGAACCATAGCCATCTAAGTCTTAGCGCCCGTACAAATTTGGAGAGGTCGGTGACACCAAGGCCCCCAAGGTCGGTTGGGCGGCAAACGTTGCGCCAGTTCACTTTACACTTGGCCCCGGTGGCCTTGTCCGTGCCCACCCAAAGGAAAGCCCTCTGGATCTTGTTATAGTTATGAAGTGTGCTGGCAGGAGGGTTGAGGGAGATGATGTGGTAGGTTAGCTGCGAAGTGAGGACTGACTTGAGAAGAGCACATCGCCCCATGGTCGTAATGTTCTGCCCATCCCACGGCACCAGCCGTGTCGCCGCCTTATCTTCAAGGAATTGGAAGTCCCCTTTCCGAAGCTGCCAAACCGAAAGTGGTAGACCCAAATATTTGATGGGGAAGGCAACCTTGGTGGCCGGCAGGCTAGCAAGAATCACATCTAGATCAATAGCCTCACAACGAATTGGGACAACCAAGCTCTTCTGAAAGTTGGTGCATAGGCCCGACACGTTGCCAAAGCAGGTGAGCACCTTTGCGAGGTTCTCAATATCTTCCTTGATAGGGGCCATGAAAACCGCTGCATCATCGGCGTAGAGGGAAGTGCGGAATATTGCCCTCCGTCCTCGAATCTTATGGAAGAGGCCACGGGTGGTTGCAAGGTTGAGGATTTTCTGTAGAGGGTCAATCGCGATGACGAATAGCAACGGTGAGATAGGATCCCCCTGTCGAAGGCCGCATGCATGCAAGACCGGAGGACCGGCCACTCCATTGAGCAATATCCTTGAGGAGGACGTATGTAGCAAGGCGGTGATCCAGTTGCGAAACTTGGGTGGGAACCCTCTTCTCTGCAAAAGGTCAATGATGTACTCCCATCGGACCGAGTCAAAAGCCTTCCGGATGTCGAGCTTGAAGAGGAGTGAAGGCGTTCTACTTTTGTTCAGGTTGCGAGCAAGACCCCTCACGTACATGAAGTTGTCGTGAATGCTTCTCCTTTTGATGAAAGCACTTTGCGCATTGGAGATGAGCGAGTGCAGGTGAGGGCCAAGGTGGTTGGCAAACACCTTGGCGATGATCTTAGGAACGGCGTGGATGAGGCTTATAGGTCTATAGTCAGAGATTCCTTCTGCTCCCTCCTTTGGGAGAAGCACCACGTTCGCCGAGTTAAGCCACTTGAGGTTGGCCGTGTGGAGGGTGTTGAAACAGTGGATGACATTCATCAAGTCCACTTTGATGATGGGCCAACAGTGCTTGAAGAAGATGGCAGTGAAGCCGTCCGGCCCCGGTGCCTTGCCGCATGGCATCTGATCAATCGCAGCTTTAACCTCCTCTTCAGTGATGGTGGAGTCAAGCTCGCCCAGCTCGTGGTCCTGGTCCTCGAGGCTCAGCTCATCCCAATTGAAGTCCATGGACCTCCTGGTCCCCTTTCCCAGAACATTGGAAAAGTGCTCGTAGATCAAGTTCTCTTTTTGTTCATGGTCCGTAACCCAACCATTGTTGTGTTGTATCCTGTGAATGTGATTCTTTCTACGTCTCGCATTCACCCTCCGGTGGAAGAATTTGGTGTTGGCGTCACCCTCTCTTAGATTGGAAATTCTCGCACATTGCTTCTTTCTTGCTCTCTCCAATACCGCCAAGCTCACGACCCTCCGTTTGAGCTTGGCCCGCAGATCTTTCTCAGGGATGGAGAGAGCACGCGCCTCCTGAGCGATGTCCAGTCGAAGGATCACAAGCAGAGCGGCATGGAGGTGCAGTTTAGACCTGGAGAATAATTTCCTACTCCATTCGGTGAGTCTTAGCCCCGTCTTTTTGAGCTTGTGAAAAAGCCTCTGATAAGGCTCTAAATGATGACAATCCTCATTCCAAGCGTTAAGCACCACCTCATTAAATCCAGGCATGGACGCCCAAAAATTCTCGAATTTGAAGGTTCTAGGCCTACGGGGCCCACTATCATCCGCAAGAAGAAGGGGACAGTGATCGGACAGCGACGAGGAGAGGGCATGCAACACGTGAGTGCTGAAGGAAGTGTCCCAATCAACGTTGCAAAAAAATGCATCTAACTTGGACAAAGTCGGGTTATCCCTTTCATTGCTCCAAGTAAACTTGCGGTTCTGAAGATGTATTTCGTTGAGCTCACAAGCATGAAGGGTGTTGCAGAAACGATTGATGCGCGAGCGATTGATATTTCTCTTATTTTTGTCCCTAGCGCGATAGATTTGATTGAAATCGCCCAACGCGAGCCATTTGACCCCGGGCGCTGGCTTTTGGGCGAGCAATTCCGCAAAGAATGCGTCTTTGCAAGAAGGTTCAGTTGGGCCATAAACAGTAGTGATCTTGAACATATTCCTAGTTGCACGTATGAGAACCATGGCCGAGAGACAGTAGACGGTGCTGACGACGTCGGAAATGTGGACAACGTTGTCATCCCATAGCATCAGTATGCCACCCCTAGTGCCAGTAGCCGGCCGATGAGCAAAGTTGCGCAGCCTATTACCACCCAGGTAAGAGGCAATGAATTGGTCCATATGATCAAGTTTGGTCTCCTGTAGGCAGACCACGTGACAGGTTGTTGCTGCAATGGTTTCATGGATGGTGGAACGTCGATTGACACAATTTAGGCCCCTTACATTCCAGCAAAGAAAGTTGATGTTTTCTCCTAACATATGGAAACAAGTACAGACCCTAACACAGCGACAGCCCGGCTGAAAGCACTGCCCAGAAATAGCATCAGGTGGTCTCTACACTCGACCCACCTCACTGTCATGGCATCCAAGCATGCATCCATGAACAGCCCCTTACAGTACGTAGACTGAACCACATAATATTGTTCTATCATAAGGAACTATGGAACCCAGTGGCAGACAACAGGGACCTAGGTAGACGGCGCCGTTGCCGTGGCCTCATGGTCAATCGCAGCCTCGCCCCCGTGGTTGATCAGGGCGTTCTCCACCTCTCCAGCAACAACATCATCAACTTTGAACAAGCCTCGCAAGGCTTCCATGACCGCCTCTGGGAGTTGCTCCTTGAACTGGTCTTCGAACGCCTTCAACGCCTTGTCCGTGATATCTTCCCCGTGCTGCACAATGCCAATCGAGCAGCAGAGCAGCCCCTGCGCCTCCTTGGCCATGGCAGTAGCAATGCCAGCGCCCCGAGCCATGATCCGCGCACTGTTGCGTCTCAGCGAGAACCCACCATTGGTGGTGATGTGCATGCCACCCAGGGTCTTGCGCCTGCGCGTCGGGGCCTTGACCGGGGAGGAAGTCGGCGAGGGAAGCAGAGGCTGCTGCCTTGGCTGGAACAGAGCCTCCAATCCCATTGGAATTGAGCTCTCCACCATAGCAGCCCCGGGCATCAGGGGGGCGTGCGCCCGGGCGTCGTGGTGGAGAGAAGGGGCGGTGTTGGCGAAGCTTCGAACCCAGGAGGGCGCGAGCCAGCTGGGGAAGGAGTGGCCATGCGCGCCGGGGAACAGAGCATGACCACCTGCGGGCTCACAGCAGCGATTCTGGAAGCAAGAGCAGCGCTCTCAAGGTCTCCGCGCTTGGAGCGGGGCGAGGGTGGCAGCACCGTCGTTGGTGAGAGCGGAGGGGAGGCCTGTGGTGTGAGGCTCTCAGCCGAACGACGCCTAGCCCCACGCGGCGAGGCCTGCCTCGCCGGGCTGCGGCCTGCCTCGCCGGGCTGCGGCCACGCCCATCAAGCAGTGCGGATGGAGGAGCAATAACGTCGCCTTCCGCCGCACGCACCCCATCATCGCTGGCCGAGCCAGAGCCTGCTAGCATGCATGATGGAGACACTCCTTGCGTGCGCCTTCCATCGCCCCCACCGCCACGACCCGAGTCACGGTCGCGGGGCCGGCGGGAGAGACTGCGACGAATTCTGGCTCCCCAACCCTGGCCGTCCCGAGAGTCGTTGCGACCACGACGGCCTTCATCTTTCCGTCGACGGTCGCGGTCACGGTCGTCGTCATCACGGTCCCGCCTATGAGGCTCGACCGGCCTGGAGATGCGCTGCCGCCTGTCCCTCGGCTTTGTTTCGCCATCAACAATGCCCAGGCGATAGTCGTATCCTTGGGACACGATGTTTGGCCCTTGGGTCGGGTCCTCGTGGATGGACAAGTGAACAATCACCCGGTGCTCCAGGCCACGCCTCCCGAAGATGGGCTCGTCGCCGTTCCTTCCTGGGAGCGTGACCCAGCTCACACGCGACACGTTGGCCGGGCTGGACGTCCATGCCCATACCGCCAGCACCTCAGTCGCCGTCTTCATCTTGGACGCCGGCTCCACGTAATCCACTGAGCAGGCGGAGCCAATGGCCGTGGCGATGGGCTGCTCCTCCCAAGCGTGAAGTGGCAACCCCTCGAGGCAGAGCCGCACGTGGTGCCGGTGGTCGACATGCTCGGCATGGGCTTCAAGGCGCCACTGACGAATTTGGAGCTTGGTGGCTCCAAAAGGGATCTCGCGGCGGCCGATGGCATTGGTGCAGTGATGCTGGTGGAAGAAGCGCACCAAGAACGCCTCCGGATAGTGGCGCACGACGCTGATGTCCAGCGCCAGGACGCCAATCTCCTTGACGAACGCCGCAGCCACCTCTTGCGTGGACGCGCGCATATTACGGTCCGGCCAGGTCACAACCGCGTGGGCCTCGAGGACGGTCGCCTCCTGCAGCATGGAGGGCGTCGAGTGGATGACGGCGAAGACCTCCGCCGGCCTTGCCCCATGGTCGCCGCTCCAAGCCATTGGCGCAGCCGATGCCGACGGAGCAGGTTGCAGACGGGGAGGAGGCGGAACAGGTCGAGCTGGCTGCCGCGGCTGCTGCCTCACGACCTGAGGACGCGGAGACGGACGGCGCTGGGCCAGCGTGGGCGGGCGAAGATGCGGCGCCGGCGGGTTGGTGTAGAAGCTGGCGCGGTGGCCCGAGCGGAAGCACTTGCGGCAAGTGATGGGGTCACGGCACGCAGCAGCGCGATGGCGGGGCTTTAAGCAGTGAAAGCAGCGCCCACGAATCCACTCCGGAGGGGAGGAGCGAGGCTTGAATGCCGTCGGAGGAAAAGCCGTCCGGCGCGGCCGATTTGACTCGACGGTGACCCATCCTCCCTCGAGCCCCTCGTCGGACTGCGGAGCAGGCGCGCGCGTTGAATGCGCCTCGCCCTCCACCCTCTTGAAGCAGGCCAGCCACCCTCCCACGGGCAGGCCCGAGTTAATGCCGCCCCCGTGCTGCAGGCCATCTTCTTCAATGAATGGAACCGCGTCGCCAGCCGAGGAGGCCGCGGCACGCAGGAGTTCGGGCGGCGTCTCGGGGACAAAATCCACGTCGTCAGCAGGCCTGGCCGGCCGCCCCGACGGCGAAGGGGGCGGGGTCTGCAGCTCCCGATCCAGATCTGGGGACGAAACGTCGACAGTGGCAGCAGCAGGGAAGCCCCACAGCAGGGGAGCGGCAGGGGCGGCGGGGAAGCACGGAGCTTGGGTGGCCGACGAGGCCGGAGTGGCGGCCGCGGGTATGGGCCGGGGAAGATGAAGCATGTGGGATCTCTTACCAATGGAGCAAGCAACAAAAATTGTACTTTAGGAAATAACCAAATCCCCATTTGTGGCATCCTTTATAGGCTTCAATCAATCGGAACCAAACAAAGACGAAACCAACCTGGTCCAAAATTCATACTTCGAGCACTGCCCTCACTAGTCAAAACTCAAAAACACAGGGCTCAAACAAAATAATCCAGTTCTGGGCTTCTGGCATATCACACAAGGCTCAAACATGAACAATTTGCACATTTGCTTCAACATATAAAGAGTATATAAAACCCATATTTACAATCGCCGCTGTATCGCACATCAACCCAAATTCATCCCTTGTGCCCCCCTTTACACAAATCACAAATGTCAAACAGACAACATAGAGTTCGTCGTCACCGGGCCTTGTCAGATTCAGAATTCGCCGGTGGCGCAACAAGGGCTCGCCAAAGGTACCGCCCGCTCGCCATGTCCACCGTTGTCCAAAACCCGGTTTTCACAGCTGAACCAACCTGCATTCAGATGCAAATACTCGTTCAGTCATCATTGTCCGCTGAAGGCAGGGATGAATTCCCATCACGAGCTAACATGGTGAATCGATGTTGTTGCAAATTTGAACCATGATTTGACTTGGGTGGCTCCTAAACCTAACAAAACTTACCAACAAGCCGTATATCAATTACTATAAATCATTACACATTAGCTAATTGATTGACTGTTCTTTCAGCCAAATTTCAATTTCATTACACATATCATAAATTATTAGTTAACGTTGGTTGCATGAACATGGATTGGAAATCCTCTGGATGGATTAGGCAAGAAACGTGAGATGTACGTATATATAATAATAAGCTAAAAGTCAGGACAGGATGGCAGGCAGGTTAGGTGGGTACCTTGGAATGGAGGGGAACGGCGGCCCTGGGAGATTCCGAGCCATCATCGCCATCTTGGAAACAGTTCGGGTCGGCGTTGAGGCCCCGGAGGAGGAAGAATCCGGCGACGGTGGCGGAGAGGAAGATGAGTATCACCCTCAGCGGGCACATTTTCCTTTTCTTTAGCTCCGGAACCAATTAAACAAGGGGAATCCGAAACAAGATGAAGACCTCGGAAGGAACTTGGAGGAAATTTGCTCCTCGGGAGAATCGAATGGAGTGGAATCCGCGCAGGATGCAGCTGGGATCGGAGGCGCGGCCGGAGGAGGAGGTGGGAAATGTCAAATGTGGGGTGGGAGGAAGAAGACGGGGGAGCCCGTCCCGGTTTTATCGTGCCGGAGCCAGGACCGAAACAGCTGGATGGGCCGGCTAGCCCCGGGCCCGCGCGTCAGAGGCTCGTAACAGCTGACGACGGCGAGACCCGGTCGGTAGAGTAGTACTACTAGTCGTGTTGACGGGGTTTACACCACACGCATTCACGTTTGCGTTTGACACTTGAGAGTTTTTATTTCTTACTTTTGCGGGGGGTTGACACTTGAGATCGTGCGTGCCATTTTGAACGGGCAAGCGCATTGACCTTCTCCTCGGCCTCTTTGGCTCAAGGCATTTTTGAAAGGATTTTTAAAGAATTCCAGTCCATATGATTTTGTTTGTTCGAAGTTCATTTGGTCCACGGGAATGAATCCTTCACACACATAAAAATCCCATGAGTTGCGCTCATACACTATAAGGCCTCGTTTGGATTAATGTTTCTGTCTGAAATACCTTTGTAAAAATTACAAGTCTCTGCTCGTCGTATTGTTTCCGACCGAAAATTTGTTCATGACCGGTAAGATACACGCGTAGGATAAATACATTCTTATTGAAATACACCGCATCCAGGCGTAGCCTAATTACATATTATTCCTGGCCTAGAGATGAAATCTCTAGAAAAAAATCCTTTTGAGTTTTTTTAAACGGAGGCAAAATGATTATTCATCGATTAATTAAGAAGATAAATGCCACGTTAGTTTACGAAAAATCGAACCAAACAAACACTTCAAAGTCGCTCTACTCACACATCAAGAAACACAACGACCACGTAGACGGCTCGTCAAATACTTTCAACAAACAACAACCAGAACCCTCAACATTTCTACGACACAACGGAACCACCGACTAGAAAACCAACAATGACGACTTGCAAGACCAAAGCGACACCGACAAAACGAGAAATTGAGCAATATCCATCATGAAATTAGACGCCTTCCCTTTGGCATCATCAACAAAGGAACATCGAGCTGCTCACTTGACAGAGGCGAATCTTGCCCATCACTCGAGGTCGCCGACATGTCCACCTTCATATTCTCCATTGACAGACTGATACATAGCTCCTTAAGCTCAGGTATGATCTGCACCACCGGAGCCACGAGCACGGCGATGGACTCGCCCTCACTATAAGACAACATGGGAGGGGTGATAGACACCGACAATGAATTGTCTCCAACATGAGGGGAGACAACTCCCCCCTCCTCCACGGAGCAAACACCGGCCGCACAAGAAGAATGTGATGTCGGAGTAGTATGCAACATAGCCGGTACAAGGGAGAGTCTACTCAAAGCAGCCTCCACTTGCTCCAAAAAGCTCTCAACCCACGTCAGACAGCCTTGCTGCAGCGTAGTCTGATCAGCCAGAGCGGACTACAACATCAGCTCTGTGATACCAATGAAAATAATTGACATCGACTCATTCTATAAACACCAATGACCTTCGCATGACCATGTCCACTTTCTCTCCAAGCATCTTTGCGATGTAGCATGTAGTTCATACTATTTGAGTATACTGCGAGAAATAAATTTATATCATAATTAACTTGGCTTGAATGTGCTCTTTTCATTCGACCTTGTAATGCAACTTGAGGAGTGATATTGGTAGGCGCGGTTGTATCAACGATAGGGATTGCATCCTCATCAAAAACATGGCCTTATATCGGAACAAAAGAGACAAAGAGAGACATCAAAGCCAAATTATACTCTGGAGGATGTGGCCGCTTTGCCTCCAACTAAACCAAGGTCACTAGAACCTAGAGATAATATCTCAATTCGAGGGGGTGTTTCTATTGAATAAGGCCGATTCAAATAGTTTGCCTTCACGGCTTGGCGGCACTGATAACGAGAAAGAGGATCACGGAAAGAAAGACCATATACCAGCGGAAACCCATGTTGGGCGAGCAACACTCACAATAGCATAAGACCCAACTAATTAAGGGAGAAAACCACATTCAAACAAGAGAAGCTAAAAGGTGGATAAAGCGTCACACTCCTCTCTCTTCCCTACTTTGGCCCGAAATGCTAGTGGAGCAAAGGGAGAGATAAGGTGGAGTAGCTAACAGAGAACTCAGTCAAGATGAAACTCAAGAGAGTAGAGAGAAAGTTTGGATAAGAGTAGCATTAATTGCTGTTTTTGAAGGACCAATGAAGAAAGTTCCATTACCCGTTCTTCATTTCGGAAAACAAACACTAAATATGATTTGCTCCAAAAGTCGATCCATGTAGGCGAGGTGTGGCTAGCATTAACAATTGGGGTAGTGGTATTTCTCTAGAAGAAGAAAACTTGAAGAGTGGTGCTCCATTCACTTGAAAATGTGAATAGGCTCATACTATTAAATCATTATCCAATAGTTAGTTGAACACTATAATCCTGCGTGACATCGACTAAGGTGAGAAATAATTATAAACAATCAGTAGAGTGGAGTACATGATACAAATTGAGTCGATGTTTTTAAAGTACTTTAAAAAGCGGATAGTACTAGCTGATTTATTATTTCTGGTTTCATAATTAAAGAAAAGGTAACCCCGGTCATGTTTTTTTTGGGGGAGGGGGGGGGGGGTTAAAAGATGCTCAGGGCTAGCTTGTTCTAAAATTGTGTAAACTTGCTTGATATCCATGCCATCAACTAATGTGAGCAATAACTATTTATGGTTTCTTGTCCTCCATGTTCATGTCCTCCAAGCACAAGGAATGTCAATATCTTCCACAGGACCAATGCATGCGTGATTGTGCATATATGCACGCCAAGACCGGCAGCTATACACTAGGTTAAAACTTCCTTTTTTCTAACATTGTCATCATGTTGGCTAAAAACTAATACTATTCCAGCCAAATGCCAGATTTCCAATGGCACCATCTACCGGGCATATATGACTTGCACAAGAAAGTTAGGGCAGCTCCAACGGCATCCTTTAAATCGGACGCAAACGTAAAGATCGAGATACTAACTCGTTTTTGTCATCTAACACGATACTGCAAACGTCTGCAAATATGTCCGCATGTCTAAATTTCACTAAACAAGAAGCAAACCCGCGGGATTTTTATGAGAGTCTGGATGTCCTTCTGACCAATCAAAAGCCACCACACCCATGTCACAAATCCTCTCTCATCTCCGTACGTGCAGGATGAAGGAAGGCTGGTGCTATTTGACGGAAGGCCGCTGCTATTTGACGGAAAGTCATTGTTGTTTGACGGAATGCCATTACTATTTTTAGATGTTAATGGAAACAAACATTTTCATGATATGATTAGCTGACCAACCTTGTACATATATTTCTTTCGTCCGAAAATACTTGTCCTTAAAATGAATAAAATAGATGTATCTATAACTAAAATAAGTCTAGATACATCTATTTTTAAGACAAGTATTTCCAGACGAAGGAAGTACACACACGGACGTATCCAAAAATATTTGATGTGTCTGATTGGACGCTGAGATGCCCTTAGGCAAGCATGCAGGGTAACTAATGACCACTACTGATGAACAACTTGCAAAGCGGAAACAAAAACATGCATGCACATCACAACGGAAACTAAACAACCAATTTTCTTGCAGACATACCCCTACATGGGCTTGCACATTCATGATTGGAAAGGTGAGATAGGCAATGTTAGGCAAAAACTCGCCGGGTCATGTACGCATGCGAGTATCCGATTACTTTAAAATGTATCCGTTTCTCTCGCTACATATAGTTTTGGTTTTATATGATATTACTAGTTCTCAGTGTTTTCATGCATGTTGGTGTTGATTGTGTACATTTTGACTATACAAAGACGGAGTGTGTGCTCACAGTGTTTGTATCCTTTCGATCTCAATTTTGAATCAATAAAATTCATCATTTATCGAAAAAATATATGCATGTGGCTATTCATTTACTTTAAAACCTACACACTAGTTATGTCATTAACTCTTAATTGTTGCAATCCGGTCTATGCATGTCAGTTTTCGTATCTTTTAAATCGAAAGTCCAAATTAAATTTCGTTTGCATATTCATGTTCATCGCAGCAAGTACTTTTGAATAAGACCATCTTTTTAATGCATTTAGACACATTTTTATTTATTTTACCAGTTTCAAATATTAAAACTTGATCGTCATAATATTAACTCGTCAAGTTTTATTAGCTTTTTAGAAACTTGCTGAAACTTGCTAAAATTTAAAACTTGTGAAAAAGCTGGAGCACCACATGGTGCTAAGTTTTAGTTCTAAAACTTATTGATTCCATTGTTCATTGAAACTTAGCGAAATTGTAAAAATGTATCTAAAGTTGGTCTTATTATGAAGTGCTTGTCACAAGGAACATGAAAATGCAAATAAAATATAAATTGGACTTTTTTTCCAAAACTTATAATAGATTCAAATTCACAAGTCAAAAGAAAAATCACGAGGGTTGGGAGGGGTGAGCCATGCACTCTCCGTCAGAAGTTGCTGCTGCTTGTGATAGGCGTTGGGATTTTTCCGAAGAGGAAAGGTGATGTAGTATATAGTAGCAGAAGATATTTTTCTTAGTTAAGAACCAAAGTTTATTGAACTAATAGGAGATCATGGAAACGAACGGTCTGACAGTATCGTCACAAACAAATAAATACTTGTACCCAACGTGGACAAGAGGGTTGTCAATCCCCTTGTACTAGTTAATTGTGAGGATTAATTTTGATAGTGAAAGATAGATAAGTTGCAAAACAAAATAAAAGAGAATAAATTGCATCAAGTAAAGTATTTTAGGGTTTTAGTAATATGAAGTGAATCGACCTGGGGGTCATAGTTTTCACTAGAGACATCTCTCATGAGCATAATAATGGTGGGTAGACAAATTTTTATTGGGAAACTGGTAGAAAAATGAATAATTATGACGATATTCATGGCATGATCAATATATAGGCATTGCATCTAAGATAAGTAGACTGAAACAATTTTGCATCTACTATTATTACTCCACCCCTCGAGAGCTATCCAACATGCATCTCAAGGTATTAAGTTCATAACAAACATGGTAATGTTTGGAACAGGATGACATAATGTAGACAAAGTAAGACCAAATAATATGTTTGAACCACGTCGTTTTACTCTTAGTGGCAACAATACAAATATGTGCCTCGCTACTCCTCTTGTCATAGAGTGAGGAGACCACATGATTGCACCTACTACTATGCATCACTTCCTCTCAAGATCCAATCATAAATTTGACCAAAGAAAGCTCATAGATGAAAAATGCATAGCTATAAAATCACACATAATAAATCTTAGAAATGACTCAATTACTTTCAATGAATAATCTGATCATAAACCAAAAATTCATCGAATCCCAACAAACACACCATAAAGATTACATCAAATAGGTCTCTGAATATATCATTGTACCGAAGATCAAACGAGAGAGAGAGAGAGGGAGAGAGAGAGGTAGAGGGAGAGAGAGAGAGAGGTAGAGAGAGAGATCACTAGTAGAAAATAGGGTACTAGTCCTGGTTCTAGAGGGCCTTTAGTCCCGGCTCTGGAACCGGGATAAAACAAGCGGGACTAATACCCAAAATCTTTAGTCCCGTTTTGCTTAGGAACCGGGACCAAAGTGGCTCCACGTGGCCACTGCGGGGGCGCCCAGGCAGCAGAACCTTTCGTCCTGGTTAGTAACACTAACTGGGACCGAAAGGAGCTGGGTTTTTTTAGAAGGGGGTTAGGGGTTTTGGAGGGTTAATTAAGGGGTTTCATATTGTGTTAGCTAGATAATAGAGAGAAGTGAATTCTCTTTCTACGTGCTTGGTCGATGCTAGCTACTATATATACATATAGAAAGAACTCGACGCTAGTTAGTAAGTAAATGAAGAAAATCATTAATTACACAAGATCGTTATGAGCATATATATAGAGAAGTGACATCTCTTTCTCCGTGCTTGGTAAAACAACAAGTTTTCGTGTATCTATCCGACCCTACTACATATATATAATATAACATCTCTTACTATTTCTAACATCATCTACCTAAGATCCAATCACAATTCCACATGGTATTCTCCGTCTTCAGGTATGGCGTACTCAATAAATAACCTCGCCAATTCCTCTTGAATTGCTCGTATGCGATCGTGTGGTAGGAGTTCATCCCGCATCTTCCATTTCTAATTTAAAGAAGGGGGTCAATACATATATATGAATAAAACTCAACACAATTTATGGTAATATATAAAATAAAATTGTGAATATTATTTACGTACTTCAAATTGTTTGTTAGAGAAGCCCCGCTCAAAGGTCGAGTGGCGAATGAACTCGCATACGTAGTATCCACATAAAATAGTCCCGGTGCCTGGTACAAGCACTTTACGAGAATAGAGTTTAATCAAACTGATAAGCAAGCATGATAATGTTACTGATGAAAATTAGAATCAATTAGAGATGTGCGGAACTAGCTAGTACTACTTACTTTGGGGGGTGTAAATCACAGCTCTTTGTTTAGACCGGGAACCTTTCGGGTGAACTTTTTCCAAACCCTGCCAGGCAAAGAAAATGATTACTTGATATCATGAAATGAACGAAAGTTGGCGATATGGTCTATTGATTGAACTTACTTCTGGAGCATTGCAGTCATGTCTGCATAATCCTCGGGATCTTTACGTCTCGAGTCTAAGACATTTACTAATGCCTCGTCAAGCTTAATGGATAGCAGAATAAAATGGTACCTGCGCACGCATAACTCATCAATTACATTAGTTAACCTCGAGTAAGCGAAACCGAATATGCAGAAGACAGTAACACTCACTTGAAGTTGTAAGGAAAGAGTATTTCCCTTTTGTTTTAATGTCTAGGGAACGATTCTAGCAAGTTCTCCTTGGTATCTTTGACTCTGTTTCGTACCGACCATTCATTTACGGAATCTTGGCTAATGAACCCAACGTCATAGATTCCTCCTTTTTTCATTCGTCGATCTTCAATCTGCATAATATAGTGAGGATAATTATATATACATGCAATCAACGAGCTGAGCTAGAGACTTAAGAAGTAATACTTACAGAAAGTAGCAAGTCATGAGTTCTTTGTCGAGGGCGTGTTGATTGAATAACTGAAGTAACTCCACAAATTCAATAGGCATCAAGTCGAGTCCAATGAAGTCGTGCTCTTTTTTAATTCTGATATACATATTGTATTTTCCAGACTCCCTGCAGGTTTTCATGTACCGCTCATGAAAATTATACATAATCGTTGTTAGAGAAGGATGATAAGGTTTGATGAGAGGCTTCCCATGCTCATATCTAAAGTCTTGTACTGCTACCTCAGGCGTTTCAAAATGTACATCATCACCCAAGTAATCACCAGGATTGGTACCGGGCAGTAGCACTGGATGATTAACAATATAGATAGACACCTTGAACGGGGGGCATGATTGCTTCTCCTATTCGCTGAGCTGGGGAATTGTTTTCCCACTTCTTCGTTCTTTGACTCTTGCAGCACTAGAAGTACTTCCCGACCGCTGCGCTTCATTATATGTCTTTATGTTGGGGAACGTTGCATGGGAAACAAAAAAATTCCTATGCACACGCAAGATCTATCCATGGTGATGAGGATCTACGAGAGGGAGAGTGGATCTACATACCCTTGTAGATCGCTAAGCGAGAAGCGTTAAGAAACGCGGTTGGTGTAGTCGAACGTCTTCGCGATTCAAATCGTCGAGCATCCCGCGATCTCATCACGATCCGTCCCGCGATCCAATCATGATCCGTCCCACGAACTCATCACGATCCGTCCCGTGATCTCATCACGATCCGTCTCGCGATCTTGATCACGGTCCTTCTGATCTAGCGTCGAACGGACGGCACCTCCGCGTTCAGCACACGTACAGCTCGATGATGATCTCCGCCTTCTTGATACAGCAAGAGTGAACGGAGAGGTAGATGAGTTCTCTGGCAGCACGACGGCATTGCGGCGATGGCGGTGGAGCTATTCCAGCAGGGCTTCGCCTAAGCACCGCTGAAAACCGATCTAGAGGAGAAACTACAATCTAGAGGAGAAACTACAATCTAGAGGAGAGGTAGCACATGTCTATTAGGGTTAGCTTTTTCCTCTAAATCCTCTAGGATATATAGGAGGGAGGGAGGGGAGGAGGCAACCTCAAACCTGGCCGAAATTGGAGCTGGAGGAGTCCTACTCCAATCCTATTAGGAGTAGGATTCCTCCTTTCCACTCGGAAACTCTTTCCACCTCTCCACCTTTGGATTTTTTCCTTCTCAAACCACTCCAGCCACATGGGCCCTTAGAGGAGGCTTTGACAAGCCCACCAGGGGCTGGTTTACCTCCTTCCACAGCCCATGTATCCTCTTGGGTCGAAATACCTCTCCTGATGGTCCCCCGGTATACTACCGGCACTCCCGGTACACTACCGATGAGCCCGAAACTTTTCCGGCGACCAAAACAGGACTTCCTATATATCAGTCTTTACCTCCGGACCATTCCGGAGCTCCTCGTGACATCCGGGATCTCATACGGGACTCCGAACAACCTTCGGTCACCACCATACATAACTCTATACTACCGAAACGTCATCGAACCTTAAGTGTGTAGACCCTATGGGTTCGAGAACTATGTAGACATGACCGAGACACCTCTTCGGTCAATAACCAATAGTGGGACCTGGATGCCCATATTGGTTCCTACATATTCTATGAAGATCTTTATCAGTCGAACCTCTATGTCAAGGATTTAGTTAATCCCGTATGATGTTGCCTTTGTTCTTCGGTATGTTACTTGCCCGAGATTCGATCTTCGGCATCTCCATACCTAGTTCAACCTCGTTACCAGCAAGTCTCTTTACTTGTTTCATAATACAAGATCTCGTGTCTAATACTTAGTCACATTGCTTGCAAGGCTTATTGTGATGTTGTATTACTGAGTGGGCCTTGAGACACCTCTCCGTCATACGGAGTAACAAATCTCAGTCTTGATCCATGCCAACCCGACAGACACCCTCGGAGATACCTGTAGAGCACCTATATAGTCACCCAATTACGTTGTGACGTTTCATACACACAAGGCACTCCTCCGGTGTCAGTGAGTTGCATGATCTCATGGTCATAGGAACAAATACTTGACATGCAGAAAACAGTAGCAATAAACTGACACGATCATATGCTACGTTTGTAGTTTGGGTCTTGTCCATCACATCATTCTCCTAATGATGTGATACCATTGTCAAATGACATCTCATGTCCATGACTAGGAAACCATAGCCATATTTGATCAACGAGCTAGTCTATTAGAGGCATACTAGGGACATGGTGTTGTCTATGTATCCACACATGTATCTGAGTTTCCGATTAATACAATTATAGCATGGATAATAAACGATTATCATGAACAAGGAAATATGATAATAACCAATTTATTATTGCCTCTAGGGCATATTTCCAACACTTTACAATACAACGGTCATAGTTTGATTGCAGCGGAGGCGGTGATGGTTGCTTCAAGGCATCCAAAGTGCGCTTCGCTTTCACCGGATCAACCGTTTCCTTCGGAGGTGGATGTTTCTATGCAAAATGGGCCTTTACTTCGGCTTTACTGATGTCATCGTTTTCTTTGTCAGTCCTCTCGTATGGTAACTTTGGAAGAGGCTTGATGCATGGACCAAATTTGTATTTCTTCCCGCCTATTGTACTGCTAGCCGCCGGAGTGGCGGTGTCTCTCTTTCATCGTGGATGACACGCTAGAGGAGGTGGAGTGGCCTGATGCACTAGAGGAGGAGCAGGAGGAGGTAGAGTGGCCTGGTGCAACAGAGGAGGCGAAGGAGGAGGCAGAGTGGCCTGACGCAACGGAGGAGGTGGAGGAGGCGGAGTTGCCTGACGTGCCGGAGGAGGCGGAGTGGCCTGACGCAACGGAGGAGGCGGAGTGGCCTGACGCAACGGAGGAATCGGAGTGGCCTGACGCGCCGGAGGAGGAGGAAGAGGAGGCGGAGTCTGCTGAGGCTTCCAGTTTGGAATCTTGATGTACTCCTTTCTCCATAGACATGTACTCCTCAAAGCATTTTCCAGAAGAATAATATCCTCTTCACGTGTAGGGTTGTCAAGCTCCAGCCCCTCAAATCCATCCATTATTTCATCCACTATCAGAACATCATAGCCATGTGGAATCGTACGACAATGGAAAGTTCCCTCAGCTCGAGGAGGTAGAACAGAGCTGACCGCCGCCTTGAAGGTCAGGTTCTGGCATTTCGTCATTATCTCACAATGTTGAGCCTCCGTGATACTACCCACGGGGTAGCGAGGAGCCGTGAAATCAGCTGAACGAGCTCCATGGAAGCCATGCTTCTTCTCCGTTGAGATGGTGGGGTAGCTTCTGGGGCGGCGTCGAAGGAAGGATCTTCGTGCCGCTCAGATGGTTGGCCGGTAGCTCGCTGGCTCTCAAGTTCCTCTAGTTTTTCTAATCTTGCACTGAGCTTCTGCATTTTGCTTGCTTCCTGTTTCCTCTTTCTCTCTCGGCTTCTATAACCACCGCTATTGGGAAACCCATGCTTCCACGGAACGGAACCTGATGTGCCTCATGTTCGTCTAGGGTGTTCAGGATTCCCGAGGGCCTGTGTCAGCTCATCCTTATCTCTGTCGGGAATGAACGTCCCTTCCTGCGCTGCCTTGATTACTGCCTGAAGCTTTGTGATGGGTATTGCAAGTTGAGCTTTCGTCCACACACACTTCCTTGTTTATAGGTCCAAAGTTCCCCCAACCCTAAAGAACCAAGTCCTTGAACGATCTGGCCAGTGCAATGTCTCTGGGTGGACATTCTTAGCTAGCAGGTCTTGCTCAGCTTTATCCCACAATGGCCGGGCATTATAGTAGCCACCTGACCCCGTGTGATGGTGATACTTCTTCTCTGCATCATTTTTCTTGTTTCTCAGTGACATTTTCTTACTCTTCTCCGATTTCTTGTAGGCCACAAATTCGGGCCATTGATCTCTTATATTCTCATATCGACCTTTGAATTCCGAGCGTCATGTTTCTCGACAAACTTTGTGTTCAACTCTTTCTTCCAGTTCCTGAATAGTTCTGCCATCTTCTTAAGAGCCCACATCTTGACCTTTCGCTCTATAACTGGGTTATTCAGATCCTCCTCTAGCGGTAGGCTGAAATTTGTCATTAGCTCGGTCCAAAGATCATCTTTCTATCTATCATGGACATAAGAAACATCAGGCTCCTTATTATTCTTATTCCATTGTTGGGTGCTAATCGAGATGTAGTCCCTAACAACAACTCCACACCGATGTACAAATGCGTTCTTGGTCCTCTTGGGAGCAATCGGTTTGCCATCGTTCGCGACTTCTGTGATTGTGAACCTTTCATCCTGGGGCAACCTTTTCTTTGGGCCTCGTCTCCTTACCTTGCTGGACTTTGCAACAGTTGAGGATCCCTCCTCCGTTCAGTCACCGGAGCCGTGATCATAATCTCTTTCCTCCGCCATTCGGTCACCGGAGCTGTGATCATGATCTCCGCCCTCCGCCATTCGGTCACCGGAGCCGTCATGATCTCTTGCCTCCTCCATTGTTGGATCACCAGAGCCGTCATCCTCTCCTTCCTGACCATCGGTGTCGTTGATATACGCCAAGGGCCAACACGTATTATATCCCCCAACAAGTCTTGTTGTTCTATGTCTCTGGGATCCATAGTTTCTGCAAATATTACGACATGGCAATATACAAACATGAGATATAGAAATCAATACAAGGCATTAATGCAACAATACGATCATATAATATCACTAATACATCATCGAATAGTATCCCTAATACATCATTGAATATTATTACTAATACATCTTGAATATTATTATATAATATCACTAATACAGATGTAGTTGACGTCTAGCGGCGCAGACGGTGGACACCCAAAGAGAAGGAACTATGACATCATAGCTTGGGTGAGATCCTTGAAGAACCTGCTAAGTATTGGAGAACCTGGCGTCCAACGCAGCCATGTAGCGTCGGACGTGCTCGTCCTCCTCCTTGACACGGCGATGTACCACCTCCGCAGGGGCCGACTCCCTCTACACGGACAATGGTCAACACGACCTCCACCAAAGAACCTCCGGGTCAATGACGGGACCCTGATTCCTCACCAAGTTGGGTGCCCCGGAAGGCAGCACCTCCCAGTGCCAGCCCAACGGAGCCCAGTCCCGGACATGGCACCTCTCAAGCAGGTGGTTGCCACCAAGTCGATGATGAGGATGCTGGTCGGGCATCGTCGAATCAACGGCTACGCTATGCAACTAAACATTTAAACATCTAATTAAACGTCATATCACATCACCGACGATCGTCGGGGACTCCTCGATATCATCGGGGGGACTCTCCCTCACCGACGATCGTCGAGGAGTACTCTCCCTCACCGACGATCGTCGGGGGGTACTTTCCCTCACCGATGATCGTTGGGGACTCCTCAATATCTCGTCACCGACGACCGACGATAAAACAACTAAACAAATACACATATGCATCAACAAGAACATCCTCAAATATAAAACAAATACACATATGCATCAATATAACATATGAATCAATATAACATACACATATGCATCAGTATAACATACATCAATATAAAACAAATACACATATGCATTTTATCTAACATACACATATGCATTTTATCTAACATACAAAAAATGAAGAAAATCAAGGAGGAGATGCTCACTGGCAACGACGGGCTCGGGGAGGAGGCGCGGGCGGCGACGATGGGCTTGGGGAGGTGGTGCGGGCAGTGTCCGACGTCGGGGGCGGCGACGACGTCAACGATGACAAGGAGGGGCGCAGGGACGGGCTCAGGGCAGCGGTGACGAGAACGGGCGCGTTGCGTCAGGCTCGATGATGGCAGCGATGAAAAGAACGGGCGGCAGCGACAACGGTGATGACGAGAACGGGAGGCGGGTGCAGCGGCGACGACAATGATGACGAGGAGGGGCGCGGGGACGCGCTCGGGGCGGCGGCGACGAGAACAGGCGCGTGGCGTCAGGCTCGGCGACAACGACGATGACGAGAACGGGCTCGGGGGTGGCAGCAACAACGAGAGCGGGCGGCAGGGGCGGTGGCGATGGCGAGCAGCCTGGCCGCATCGGGGCAGAGTATCAGTGTCGGGACGAAATTGGAGAGGTTGGGGGAGAAATCGACAACTCCTGCCTTATATGCGAGCACCTTTGGTCCCGGTTGGTGGCTACAACCGGGACTAATGGCCCCTTTAATCCCGATTATAGCCACCAACCGGGGCTAAAGGTCAATTTTAGCAGCCCAACGGGCAGGAAGTCCAGGCCTTTGGTCTTGGTTGATGGCACTAACCAGGACTAAAGGGTGGCCATAAGTGCCGATTGGTGCACCAATCGGGACTAAAGGCATGGCGCAGCGGTGTCGAATGTTTAGTCCCACCTTGCTAGCCGAGAGGCCCCCACACTGGTTTATAAGCCGCGTTGTGCCTGAGCTATCGTGCTCCTCTCTAATGCAGGCTATACATGCCTAACCTTTGTATGTGCCATGTTGGGCGTGCTGGGCCCGCGGGCCGGCATCCTGGCCCATGGAGAGATGGGTTTCTAGTCGTATGCAGGTCGTGGTGTCCTAGTAGGCGACATTTTTTTATTTTTATGTTATTTTAGTTTTCTATTAAAGCTTTTTAGTCCCGGTTGGTGCCACCAACCGGGACTAAAGGGTTGGTTCTGGCTGTGGTGGGTGTTTACTCCCACCTCGCCAAGCGAGAGGCACCCGCGCTTGTTTATAAGCCTGCCCCTCTGTGCGTTGTTAGTTCCTCTCAAAGTTATAATAGATGCCCTTATACAGGAAATTCGACCTAAATTCAAAATGCTAGTTATGCGCCTAACTAGCACTTTGAATTTAGGTTGAATTTTCTCTATAAGTGCATCTATTTTCACTGTTGCTATTTTTATGTTATTTTTTCATATTAAAAGTTCTTAACAAAAAATACTTTATGAATATTCTTTTTGCTATTAAAGTTTTTAACAAAAATAACTTTGATAATTTTAGTTGCATAAATTTTATATAATATTAAGTTAAATAACTTTTATCAAACGAAAACACGTCTATTACAAAAGGATTTCAATTTTTCAAACATATTTGAACTCAAGACTTTTTCTGCATTCAATATGCACCATTCAAAGCGAGATTATCCCTTTTCAACCCTTTTCAAACTCCATTTGCTATTTTTCATGCATTTCATGATTTATTTGAGCTAAAATGACCCTGAATTGAAAAGCACTGTAAATGAACTCTAAAATGGTTGAAAGTTGGCATGGTATCATCATTTCACCTACATAGCATGTGCTAAAAAGTTGAGAGGGTTATGATAAAACCTGGATGCACTTCATGTACAAAATGGACAATCTCTTTCGAAGTATAAGGGTTTTGGATGAAAACATGTGTGTTAAAAAAAGATTTCAATTTTTTAAACATATTTGAACGCAAGACTTTTTCTGCATTCAATGTGCACCATTCAAAGCCACATCATCCCTTTTCAACCCTTTTCTGACTTCATTTTCTATTTTTCATGCATTTCATCATCTATTTTGAGCTAAAATGACCCTGAATTGAAAAGCACTACAAATAAACTCTGAAATGGTTGAAAGTTGGCATGGTACCATAATTTCACGCATATATCACATGCTAAAAAGTTGAGAGGGTTACGGCAAAAACTGGATGCACTTCGTATACAAAATGGACAATCTCTTTCGAAGTATCAGGGTTTCAGACGAAAACTCGTCTGTTACAAAAGGCATTTCATTTCTTGACATGTAACTGTAGTGATATTCTAGATCAAAGCCATCATCAAAATAGTTGTGGAGAGAAAGACTTCAATTTTTCTTCGCGTGTGTCCCTTGCTTATTGCACCGTAACCATGGATAGTCTTCATCGTTCACAGGGTGCTTGGGTCAGCCATCACTTTGAAGGGAGGAATTTCATGAAACTTTTCATAATCTGCAGACATGCCTGTCTTGCCCTCCACTCCCACGATGTCTCTTTTCCCTAAAGAACTATGTGGCGCTTTGTCTCATCGTATGATGTGTTCGCTTCCTTATCTTTTCTTTTCACGGTTTGGGAGACATGTCCTTCACATGGAAAACCTATGCCACATCATTGGCTAGGACAAATGGTTCGTCTGTGTACCCAAGATTGTTTAGATCCGCTGTTGTCATTCCGTACTACAGGTCTACCTGTACCCCGCCTCCTTGCAGATTGACCCATTTGCACCGAAATAAAGGGACCTTAAAATCATGTCCATAGTTGTCGTGGTTTTATCACGGCAGATGTCCGGGTAAACGGACTTCGGTTCGAGGCCATTGCTAACGTGATGGACTCAAAGGGGTTGATAGGGACAAAAGACACGGATTTATCCAGGTTCGGCCCCTCAACTCGAGGTAATAGCCTACGTCCTGCTTGTGTTTGTATTGCTTGATGTATCGATTACAAGGGAGCAGAAGCTTGGCCTAGTATTCGATAACCTGATCTCTAAGTCGATCCGGGTCTGCCCTTATATAGGAGGTCTAGACCACGGGTCATACAATTGGTAACTGACTCTCATTGTCTATCCGAGTCTTCCTCTATCTTCTTGTCCAAGTTGTCCCCGGGTGGCTTACACACCCAAGCTTCCTGGGCTTTAGGACCACCGGCTCACCATGGGCCAGTGTACGAGCCACCAAGCATAACCCGGAGCCTTTAGGGCGGGTCATACCGTGGGGTTATATCCACAACATTAGGCCCTAGGTTGATTTGAGCTTGCTCACTTCACCCTCTTGGCGAGTCGCCCAGGATGACCTGCCATGACGTCACGTTGGCCCTGCAGGAAAGATTCGCTGACGTACCCACCAAATCTTCGCATTAAGTGACTATCCCGAAAATCAAGGCGTCCGCCTCGGTCGAAACGTTTCTGTCGCCTAGATTTTCGCGCTCCTTCTACCTTCTCCTTTTAAATAGGACCACCCCAGGCGATTTACTACTTCTCCCGCTCGCTTCCTCGTCTTCCTCTTCTTGACGCAGCCACTTCCATCACTTCCAGCTCCGGCGCCACCTCTGCTCTGTCGATGACAGGCCTCTGCATCAACCTGTGCGAATCAGAGCTTCATCCGTGTTTCACCGCTCCATCGCCGGTAATCTCGTGCTTCTCCTTAGATCCATTACCACGCTGGTAGGGTTTGTAGGAAGCCCGTCTCCTTCGCGCGGGTTCTTCTGGTGTCGTGGCTCGGGTTCCTCCGATGTTGGCCGCACCCTTGTCGCTCATGCCGGCCGCGCCGCCGCGCACGGGGCGACCGTGCACAATGCACGGGCCCATCACGGCTCCTTCTCATTGTTTCAGTTTTCGTCTGCTTCGCCTATTCTTTGCTAAGTCTAAAAATAGGAACCTTTTTCCTTCTTTTGTAGATCCATAAATATAGCGGTAGTTTGTGAAACCTGTTTTCCAGGACTTAGCCAAATTTCCCCCCTGCGCCGGCTCTCATCAGCCGGAGTGTAGCACCTTATACATAGAATCTTTATATTCGTAAGTCGCCATAGATTTTAATCTCCTCTTAACTCGCCGTGTTTTAATTTTACAATCTTTGAACCGGCAGAATGTCTCGTGCCTCGAACTCCTGTAACTGGGTCGGGTCGTGCATTACGGAAGAGTTTTTGATGGACTTTGTTCATGCTGGCACTCTCCCTTCCAAAGATGCCATCCACTGGCGGGTCCTGGGTGATGAAGTGAGGCCCGTTCCCCAAGAAGGCGAGGTGGTCGTTTTCTCGGACCATATTAAGCGGGGTTTCGTGCCTCCCGGCTCAAAATTCTTCCGCGATGTCCTTCATTTTTACAAACTCCATCCTCAAGACCTCGCCGCCAACTCCATCTCAAACATCTGCAACTTTCAAATGTTGTGTGAAGTCTATCTGCAAGCCAAGCCGTCGGTAGGCCTGTTCCGGGAGTTCTTGTATGCCAACCGTCAAACTGAAGTGAAGGCTGGTTCGAGCCTTGAGCTGGGCGGAATTTCTATCCAAAGGCGCCGGGACATCACCTTTCCGGCTATGCAGCTGCCGAGTCACCCAAAGGACTAGAATAAAATGTGGTTCTATTGCAAAGATACTTCTCCAGAGGGTGAACGTCCACTGTCGGGTTACCGTCCTTCCCGGCTCAAGACAACTTCAGAGCTTCCTGGCCGGCTGTCCGCTTCAGAGCGTGCAAGATACGAGCCGGTTCATGCCAAGATTAAGGCCCTCATGGCCAATGGCTTAACCGGACTGGACCTGATCCGCTGTTGGATCTCTTGGCGGATCATGCTGTTAAGCCATAGAAGCCACCCTATGTGCGAGTACAAGGGCGAATACGACATCTCACTCTGCTTCAGCCGGTCAACCTTGACAGAAGATGACATCACCATTGCTATCAGGAGTCTCGTTCATGAGACATCCGGAGCCTGCAGCGCTATCGGGTTGATCACCTTTAGTGCCCTTAATCCGGCCCCAGATGTAAGGCAATTTCTTCCCATCCGCCTCTTGGACTTTACTTGTACCTTGCTGATCTATTGCCCTTAACCGGCTTATTCTTTCAGGCCGACTCTGACTTCTGGAAGAAGGAGTACATCCCTCCCTTGAAGAAGACCAAGAAGAAATCCCTGGCCAAGAAGCCCAAGAAGGACACCCCGCAAGAGGGATGGTTTGACCCGCCACAATCATCTGGCTCAGAGGTAAAATTTTAGCTGTTTTCTGAGACCTTGTCTTCTCATCTCACTAACACCTATTTTACTCTCAGGATGATGTGGAAACCAGCCGTGCCAACGCCCCTGAGGTAATCTACATTTCTTCCGGCTTAGAATATTTTGTCCCCCAGAAGCCACGGCGGGTTATTGGAAAAGTTCCTCTATCTCATCCTCTTGCTTATCTGGACCCTCAATTTCTTTTTAAAAAACAACAACAGTCTGATCATCGTCAGAACCGGAGCGCCGGCTCTACAGACCTCGTGTCCGGTTTACCGAACTCCCCGGCTCCAAAGAAACGCCCTGTAGAGGTATGTATCTCTTGTTTGACTGGTTTACCTTGTCATTTCAATACTGTCTTATCTTTTCTCAATTATCTCTCAGAGGTCACCTTCCTCTAGCGACTCTACGACAACCGCCCTGCCGCCTCCTAAGATTAATCCGCTGTAAGTATTTCCTTTAACCGTGCATTTCTGTTCCCTTTGGCGGCTGTAATCCTCGGGTTCTGACATTCGTGCTCTCCAGGGCTCAAGCGAAGCGTCGAAAGACGAACAAGTCCTCACCTAGCCCCGCAGCCCAAGAGCTGGAGCACGAACAACCGGATGAGTCGCGACCGGATGTGGATCTGCCAGCTGCATCTACTGGGCCGGTATGGAAGACATCATCCCAGAGAGCCCTCCAAGGGATCCTTCAAAGCCAACAAGTCCTGTCCAGATGACCAAGAACGCTGCTACTCTGGATGCCACGATCACCGGCTCTGGCTTCCAGTCCCCCCCGGCTCACGTGCTGACCAAGCATAAAGAACCGTCTGAAGCCTCGAAGAAGTTGGAGTTTGACTCTTCTACCTTTGAGAAGATGACTGCCGAAGAGCTTCACGCCAGTTACATGAACCGTCTTTCCACCAACCGGGATCTGGAGCTTCGACTGGTCAGTCTGATGAAGAAGAAATATGAGGTACTCCTTTTCCTGTTATAACCTTCCTTAGCCCCCAAGGGCCGGCTCAATCTAATCCAAAGTTGAGCCGGGTCTTTCATGATCTTCCATGTAGAAAATCCGAATCCGTAGCCCCCAAGGGCCGCCTTAATCTAGTCCAAATTTGAGCCAGGTCTTTCATGATCTTCCTTGTAGAAAATCCAAATCCGTAGCCCCCAAGGGCCGGCTTAATCTAGTCCAAAGTTGAGCCGGGTCTTTTAGTTCCAAAATGTCTGAAAATAGACATTAGCCCCCAAGTGTCATACATATTGCTTGCGATCTGTTTGGAGACTTGCCTACTGATATTATGCTTTGACATACCACAGGAAACTTTAGCTGAAGCCGGGTCGCAACTGACGGATCTAAAGACCAACCTGGTGGCTCAACAAACGGTTCGAAGTGCTATAGACGAGCAGTGCCGGCTCCTCTCTGAGGAGCTGGCTACAATCAAGGCTGACTTTGCCGCCTTTAAAAAGTCAGCCGAGTCTAAAAAGGCCTCCTTGACCAAGCGGGCGGATGACGCTGATCAACGGCTAATAGCTGCATCAGATGAACTCCAATCTTTAAAGCGTCATATTACTAGAATGACAGCCGCCCTCTTCGGTAGTTTTCTGACAACTTGTGCTTCAATGGTCATATAATACTTGTGCTAGCGACTCATCGTGAAATTTTTGACTTATGCCGGCCCTAGGAGCCGGCAACTGGCTTCTGACAGTCTGTTGTCGCTGAAAGCTATCTATACCCTGACGGAGCAGCTGTACTATGGCGCGATGTGCACTATTAAAGTTGTGCAATACAAAGACAAGATTCCTGCGACTCTCAAGGGCGTCTTGGAGCTCTTGTCCACCATGCCCAAGCAGATTGCCGAGTTAAAGAAATCAGCCACCCGCCAAGGGGCGATTGCGGGCATCAGCCGGGCCTTGGCTTTCTCTCCGGAGCTGACCTCAGCCGAGATGATGGATGGATTCCCTTCAAAGAAAGACGACGGCTCTGAGTTCACCGATGCTGACTACAGCCGGTGCATAAAGGATTCCAGAGTGCTGGCTTCCGTCTTAGTGGAGGAAGCTGACCTGACGACCTACCAGGCGGCTTATGGCCCTGACCAAAAGAGAATCCACGACCCGCTTTACGAGTGCAAGGATTTAACGCCTGTCCATAGTAAGGACCTCTTCGCTCCTGACCTTGACCCATCTCCTTACTTTGAAGAAGGCTCTTTTGCGGCTCTAACGAACTGCAACTAGGACTTGGACAATCTCCAGATCGGGGCCACCGAAGAGCCGGAGCAGGATGACCCGACAGCTAGCTATCCCTTACCTTGAAAAACTTGGTAACATCCGACTCTCCATGACTCGCCGTGTGGTGTTGAAAAAAAACTTGTCCAAAATTTTGGGCTCCTCAGGGAGTGTATGTAATAGAGTAGATGCCACTTTTGCTTCTGCTGAATCTTGTTCTATTCTGCTGTATAAAATGATCCGGCTCTTCAACTGTCATTGCCTTTGTATGCTGTTTTGAGCCCTTATGCGGCTTTGTTAACATAGAAGACATCGGTAGCCAAGACTAGGTAACCTACATCTGGAGGTGGTAAGCCCCCTTGGCAATCATAGCTAATCTGGTTAGCCGGGGATGGCATAAAGCCTGGACGATAAGGCATTAGAAGCTATACCCGGAGGTAAAAAGCTGCCCTCCGCCGGTTGTTTAAGGTTAGATAAGCTACACCCGGAGGTGGGAAGCCCCCTTGACAACCATGGCTAATCTGGTTAGCCAGGGATGGCATAAAGCCTGTCCGATAAGGCATTAGAAGCTATACCCGGAGGTAAGAAGCCGCCCTCCGCTGGTTGTTTAAGGTTAGATAAGCTACACCTGGAGGTGGAAGCCCCCTTAACAACCATGGCTAATCTGGTTAGCCGGAGATGGCATAAAGCCTGGCCGATAAGGCATTAGAAGCTATACCCGGAGGTAAGAAGCCGCCCTCCGCCGGTTGTTAGGGTTAGATACCCGTCGGTAAAAAACTTCCTACAACCGCAGCTAATCATGTTAGCCGGAGATTTGGCATGAAGCCGGCCGATAGGGTGTTAGAAGCGATACCCGTTGGTAAGAAGCCCCCTTCAGCAATATGGTGTAAACGCTGGCCGATAAAGCATTAGAAGCGATACCCGAAGGTAAGAAGCCGCCCTCCGTCGCGGCTAATCATGTTAGCCAGAGATTTTGGCATAGAGCCGGGCCGATAAGCATTAGAAGCGATACCCGAAGGTAAGAAGCCGCCCTCCGCCGCAGTTGATCTATCAACTAGAATTTTTATGAACTCTTCTTGTATGAACAACGATGTGTGTAACAAAAGAGGTCCCGTCTTGCAGGGATGTTATCTTATTTATATACGGTATGTACAATGATAGTATACAATGGCGAGTCTCAATGCCCTTATGTGTAATACGGCCGTAGATGTGCTATGTTCCATGGCCGGCGGGTTTCCTGACCCGCCTTCTCTGAGTCATCCCTGATATCGATGAGATAGTATGACCCATTGTTGAGATTTCTACTGACCACAAATGGTCCATCCCAAGGAGGAGATAACTTATGCATGCATGTCTGGTCCCGAATCAGCCGGAGCACTAAGTCGCCTTCCGGGAATGTCCGGGTCTTGATTCTACGGTTGTGGTAGCGGCACAGGTCTTGTTGATAGATCACCGATTGGGCAGCCGCCAGCTCCCGTGCTTCTTCCAAAGCATCCAACGCGTCTTGATGTGCCGTCTCATTATCCGTCTCAACATAAGCCGCTACACGTGGCGAATCATGCCGGATGTTAGTCGGCAATACTGCTTCAGCACCATACACCATAAAGAAAGGTGTATAGCCTGTAGATCTGTTGGGGGTAGTTCTGACACTCCATAAGACGGAAGGCAATTCTTCTACCCAACACCCGGGCGTCCGTTGTAAAGGAACCATAAGCCGTGGCTTGATTGTTGGGAAACGTTGCATGGGAAACAAAAAATTTCCTACGCACACACAAGATCTATCCATGGTGATGAGCATCGACGAGAGGGAGAGTGGATCCACATACCCTTGTAGATCGCTAAGCGGGAAGCGTTAAGAAACGCGGTTGGTGTAGTCGAACGTCTTCGCGATCCAAATCGCCGAATGTCCCGCGATCTCATCACGATCCGTCCCGCGAACTCATCATGATCTGTTACGCGATCTCATCACGATCCGTCCCGCGAACTCATCATGATCCGTCCCGCGAACTCATCACGATCCATCTCGCGATCTTGATCACGGTCCTTCCGATCTAGCGCCGAACGGACGGCACCTCCGCGTTCAGCACACATACAGCTTGATGACGATCTCCGCCTTCTTGATCCAGAAAGAGGGAGCAGAGAGGTAGAAGAGTTCTCCGGTAGCGTGATGGTGCTGTGGAGATGGTGGTGGAGCTATTCCGGTAGGGCTTCGCCTAAGCACTGCAGAAAACCGATCTAGAGGAGAAGCTATGCACTAGAGGAACGGGTGGCACGTGGCTGAAAATCTTGTGCCAAAACCCTAAAATCCTCTAGTATATATAGGAGGAGAGGAGGAGGAGGCTTGTCTGCCAAAGAGGCAGGCCTTGGGTCGGCCAAACCAAGGAGGGAGGAGTCCTCCTCCTCCACTCCTAGTAGGATTAGGACGCCTTCCTTATTTGGCCCTTTTTTGCCTTTTTCCACCTTTTTTCCTTTTGGGCTTTTCTTCCCAGACACATGGACCTTGTGTGGGACTTCCAACAGCCCACAAAGGGCTGGTATTTACTCTCCCACAGCCCATGTAGCTTCTTGGGTCGAAATACCCCTCCCGCTGGTCCCCCGGTACACTACCGACACTCCCGGTACACTACCGATGAGCCCGAAACTTTTTCGGCGACCAAAACAGGACTTCCTATATATCAATCTTTACCTCCAGACCATTCCGGAGCTCCTCGTGATGTCCGGGATCTCATCCAGGACTCCGAACAACCTTCGGTCACCACCATGCATAACTCTATACTACCGAAATGTCACCAAACCTTAAGTGTGCAGACCTTGCAGGTTCGAGAACTATGTAGACATGACCGAGACACCTCTACGGTCAATAACCAATAGCGGGACCTGGATGCCCATATTGGTTCCTACATATTCTACGAAGATCTTTATCGGTCGAACCTCTATGTCAAGGATTCAGTTAATCCCGTATGATGTTTCCCTTTGTTCTTCGGTATGTTACTTGCCCGAGATTCGATCGTCGGTATCTGTATACCTAGTTCAACCTTGTTACCAGCAAGTCTCTTTACTCGTTCTGTAATACAAGATCCCGTGACTAACACTTAGTCACATTGCTTGCAAGGCTTATTGTGATGTTGTATTACCGAGTGGGCCCTGAGATACCTCTCCGTCACACGGAGTAACAAATCCCAGTTTTGATCCATGCCAACCCAACAGACACCTTCGGAGATACCTGTAATGCACCTTTATAGTCACCCCGTTACGTTGTGACATTTGATACACACAAGGCACTCCTCCGGTGTCCGTGAGTTGCATGATCTCATGGTCAAAGGAACATATACTTGACATGCAGAAAATAGTAGCAATAAACTGACACGATCATATGCTACGTTTGTAGTTTGGGTCTTGTCCATCACACCATTCTCCTAATGATGTGATCTCGTTATCAAATGACATCTCATGTCCATGGCTAGGAAACCTTAACCATCTTTGAACAACGAGCTAGTTTATTAGAGGCATACTAGGGACATGGTTTTGTCTATGTATCCACACATGCATCTAAGTCTCCGATCAATACAATTATAGCATGGATAATAAACGATTATCATGAATAAGGAAATATGATAATAAAAAATTTATTATCGCCTCTAGAGCATATTTCCAACAGTCTCCCACTTGCACTAGAGTCAATAATCTAGTTCACATCACCATGTGATTCGCATTGTTATGAATCTAACACCCAATGAGTTCTGGGGCTTGATCATGCTTTGCATGTGAGAGAGGTCTTATAGTCAATGGGTCTGCGACATTCAGATCCGTGTGTACTTTGCAAATTTTATGTCAAACCGTAAACACTGCTACCACACTCCACTTGGTACTATTCCAAATGGCTGCTCCACTATACGTATCCAGATTGCTACTACGAGTCATCCGGATTGGTGTTAAAGCTTGCATCGACGTAACTCTTTACGGCGAACTCTTTATCACCTCCATAATCGAGAAACATCTCCTTAGTCTTTTAGTTACTAAGGATAATCTTGACTTCTGTCCAGTGCTCCATTCCAGGATCACTTTGAAACCTTTCGGCCATACTTATGGAAAGGCTGACATCGGGTCTTGTGCACAACATTGCATACATGATAGAGCCTATGGCTTAAGCATAGGGGATGACACTCATCTTTTCTCTATATTCTGTAGTCACCGGGCATTGAGTCTTACTCAATTTCACACCTTACAAATCAGGCGAGAACTCTTTCTCTGATTGATCCATTTTGAATTCTTTCAAAAACTTTGTCAAGGTATGCACTTATTTGAAAAGTCTCATCAAGCTTCTTATTTTGATCTATCTCTATAGATCTTGATGCTCAACAATTAGGTAGCTTTATCCAGGTCTTCCTTTGAAAAACTCTTTTTCAAACAACCGTTTATGCTTTCCAGAAATTCTACATCATTTCCGATCAACAATATGTCAACCACATATGCTTACCAGAAACTCTATAGTGCTCCCACTCAGTTTATTGTAAATACAAGTTTTTCATAAACTTTGTATAGACTCAAAAACTTTGATCACCTCATCAAAGTGTATATTCCAACTCCGAGATGCTTGCTTCAGTTCATAGAAGGATCACTGAAGCTTGCACACCTTTTAGCATCCTTAGGACTGACAAAACCTTCTGGTTGTATCTCTTACAACCTTTCCTTGAGAAAGGAAACAATGTTTTGACATCCATCTGCCAGATTTCATAATTGAAAAATGCAGCAACTGCTAACATAATTCTAACAGACTTTAGCATCGCTACGAGTGAGAAAGTCTCATCGCAGTCAACTCCTTGAACTTGTCGTAAACTTCTTTGCAACAAGTCGAGCTTTACAAATGGTGGCATTTACCATGAGCGTCTGTCTTCATTTTAAGCATCCATTTGTACTCAACCACCTGCCGTCCAACGAGCAAGTCTACCAAAGTCTATACTTAGTTTTCATACATGGATCCTTTCTCGGATTTCATGGCCTCTAACCATTTGTCGGAACCCGGGCCCATCATCGCTTCTCCATAGTTTGTAGGTTCATCGTTGTCCAACAACATGACCTCTAAGACAGGGTTGCCGCACCACTCAGGAGCAGTACATGTCCTTGTCGACCTACGAAGTTCGATAGTAACTTGATCCGAAGCTTCATGATCATCATCATTAACTTCCTCTTCAACTAACGTAGGCTTCACACAAACAACTTCCTGTGCTGCGCTACTCTCTCGTTGAAACAGAGGTTCAATAACCTCATCAAGTTCTATCTTCCTCCCACTCATTTCTTTCAAGAGAAACTTTTCCTCGAGAAAGGACCCAGTTTTAGCAATAAAATTTTTATGCTTGGATCTGAGATAGAAGGTTCACCCAACTGTTCTTAGGGTATTCTATGAAGATGCAATTGTCCACTTTGGGTTCGAGCTCATTAGGTGAAAACATTTTCCACACAAGCGTCACAACCCCAAACATTAAGAAATGACAGCTTAGGTTTCTATCAAACCATAATTCACACGGTGTCATCTCAACGGATTTAGATGGTGCCCAATTTAAAGTGAACGTAGTTGTCTCTAATGCATAACCCCAAAATTATAGTAACAAAACGATAATAGACATCATAGCACGCACCATATCAAATAGAGCACGACTATGACGTTCGGACACACCATCACACTATGGTGTTCCAGGTGGCGTGAGTTGTGAAACAAATTTCACATTGTCTAAAGTTGTATGCCAAACTCATAACTCAGATATTCACCTCCACGATCATATCGCAAACATTTTTATCTTCTTGTCATGATGATCTTAAACTTCACTCTGAATTTGCTTGAACCTTTCAAACGATTCAGACTTGTGTTTCATTAAGTAAATATACACTATATCTACTCAAATCATCAATGAAGGTAAGAAAATAACAACATCCACCACATGATACAAGGCACATTGGATTGCATACATCAACATGTATCATTTCCAATAAATCACTTGCCTGCTTCATCAAAACAGAAAACGGGGTCCTTAGTCATCTTGACCAAGAGGCATCGTTTGCATGTCTCAACCGATTCGAAATCGAATGAGTCCAAAGATCCATCAGCATGGAGTTTCTTCATGCGTTTTATACCAATATGACATTTAGCAGCAGTGCCACAAGTATGTGGTACTATTATTATTAACTTTTTATCTTTTTGGCATCAATGTTATGAACATGTGTATTACTACGATCAAGTTTCAACAAACCATTCTTACTGGGTGCATGACCATTGAAGGTATTATTCATGTAAATAGAATAACCATTATTCTATAACTTAAATGAATAACCGTGTTGCAATGAACATGATCTAATCACGTTCATGCTCAACGCAAAAACACCAAATAACATTTATTTAGGTTCGTCACTAATCTCGAAGGTAGAGAGAGCGTGCGATGTTGATCACATCAACCTTGGAAACATTTCCAACACACATCATCACCTCACACTTAGATAGTATCCGTTTATTCCGTACCTTTTACTTCTAGTAACTAACATTTAGCAACCGAACCGGTATCCAATACCCAGGTGCTATTAGGAGTACTAGCAAGGTACTCATCAATAACACGTATATCAAATATACTTCTGTCGACTTTGTCAGCCTTCTTATCTACCAAGTATCTAGGGTTGTTCCGCTTCATCGACCGTTCTCCTCATAATAGAAGCACTTAGTCTCGGGTTTGGGTTAGACTTTGGTTTGCTTCACTGGAGCTGCAACTGACTTGCTATCCATGAAGTTTCCCTCCTTGCAATTGCCCTTCTCAAAACTAGTACTTTTGACTAACCATCAACACTTGATGCTCCTTCTCGATTTCTACCTTCGCGGTGTCAAACATCGCGAACAACTCAGGGATAATTATTTGTATCCCTAGCATTTTATAGTTCATCACCAAGTTCTAGTAGCTTAGTGACAGTGACTTGGAGAACTATATCAATCACTATCCTATCTGGAAGATCAACTCCCACTCGATTCAAGAGATTGTTGCACCCAGACAATCTGAGCACATGCTCAACAATTGAGATATTCTCCTTCATCTTGCAGGCAAAGAATCTCGTTGGAGATCTCATATCTCGCAACACGGGCATGAGCCCGAGATCCTAATTTCAGCTCTTAGAACATCTCATATGTTCCGTGACGTTCAAACCGTTTCGGAGCCTCAATTCTAAGCCGTAATGGATGACGCACTAAACTATCAAGTAGTCATCAGAACATGCCTGTCAGATGTTCACAACATCTACAAACAACGATAGAGGGGTTGGCGCACCGAGCGGTGCATTAAGGACATAAGCCTTCTGTGCAGTAACGAGGACAATCTCTCAGATCACGGACCCAGTCCGCAATATTGCTACCATCATCTTTCAACTCTATTTCTCTAGGAACATATAAAAATTCAAGGGAGCTATAGTGTGAGCTAGTAATCTACAATACAGTTTGCAAAGACACTACTGACTATGTTCATGATAATGAGTTCAATTTAATCATATTACTTAAGAACTCCCACTCAAATTGACATCCCTCCGGTCATTCGAGTGATACATGATCCAAATTCACCAACTCAAGTCCGATCATCACGCGAGTTGAGGTGGTTACAATGGTGAACATCATCATGTTGATCATATCTACTATATGACTCATGTTCAACCTTTCGGTCTCTTGTGTTCCAAGGCCATGTTTGTACATGCTAGGCTCGTCAAGTTTAACCCGAGTGTTCTGCATGTGCAACACTCGCTTGCACCCGTTGTATGTGAACGTAGAGTCTATCACACCCGATCATCACGTGGTGTCTCGACACGACGAACTTTTGCAATGGTGCACACTTAGGGAGAACACAGTTTATCTTGAAATTAAGTGAGGGATCACCTTATAATGCTACCATCATCCTAAGCAAAACAAGGTGCATAAAAGGATTAACATCACATGCAAATCATAAGTGACATGATATGGCCATGAATTTGTGCTTTTGATCTCCATCTTGAAAGCACCGACATGATCTCCATCGTCACCGGCACGACACCATGATCTCCATCATCTTGATCTCCATCAACGTGCCGCCATTGGGGTTGTCACGCCCAACATGCTTCTACTACTATTGCTACCGTTTAGCGATAAAGTAAAGCATTACATAGCGCTTAATGATTGACACGCAGGTCATACAATAATTAAAGACAACCCTATGGCTCCTGCCGGTTGCCGTACTCATCAACATGCAAGTCGTGATATTCTATACAACACATGATCATCTCATACATCACATATATCACATCATGTAATTGGCCATATCACATCACAACATACCCTGCAAAAACAAGTTAGACGTCCTCTAATTGTTGTTGCATGTTTTACGTGGCTGCTACGGGTATATCTAGCAAGAACAATTCTCATCTATGCAAAAACCACAACGGTGATACACTAGTTGCTTTTCAACCTTCTCAAGGACCGCCTTTGTCGAATCCGATCCAACTAAAGTAGGAGAAACAGACACCCGCCAGCCATCTTTGTGCAACGAGGTTACACGTCAATCGATGAAACTGGTCTCTCGTAAGCGTACGAGTAAGGTTGGTCCGGGCCGCTTCATCCCACCATACCGCTGAACCAAAACACGACCAAGGGAGGAAGCAATCTAAGCATCAACTCCCACAAAATCTTTGTGTTCTACTTGAGATCTCATCTACACATAGACCTAGCTCTGATACCACTGTTGGGAAACATTGCATGTGAAACAAAAAATTTCCTATGCACACGCAATATCTATCCATGGTGATGAGCATCGACAAGAGGGAGAGTGGATCTACATACCCTTGTAGATCGCTAAGTGGGAGGCGTTAAGAAACGCGGTTGGTGTAGTCGAACGTCTTCGCGATCCAAATCGCCGAATGTCTCGCGATCTCATCATGATCCGTCCCGCGATCCAATCACGATCCGTCCCGCGAACTCATCATTATCCGTTCCGCGATCTCATCATGATCCGTCCCACGAACTCATCACGATCCGTCTCGCGATCTTGATCACGGTCCTTCCGAGCTAGCACCGAACGGACGTCACCTTCGCGTTCAGCACACATACAGCTTGATGACGATCTCTGCCTTCTTGATCCAGCAAGAGGGAGCGGAGAGGTAGAAGAGTTTTTCGGCAGCGTGACGGTGCTGCGGCGATGGTGGTGGAGCTATTCTGGCAGGGCTCCGCCTAAGCACTGCAGAAAACCGATCTAGAGGAGAAGCTATGCACTAGAGGAACGGGTGGCACGTGGCTGAAAATCTTGTGCCAAAACCCTAAAATCCTCTAGTATATATAGGAGGAGAGGAGGAGGAGGCTTGGCTGCCAAAGAGGCAGCCCTTGGGTCGGCCAAACCAAGGAGGGAGGAGTCCTCCTCCTCCACTCCTAGTAGGATTAGGACTCCTTCCTTATTTGGCCCTTTTTTGCCTTTTTCCACCTTTTCCCTTTTGGGCTTTTCTTCCCAGCCACATGGGCCTTGTGTGGGACTTCCAACAGCCCACAAAGGGCTTGTATTTACTCTCCCACAGCCCATGTAGCCTCTTGGGTCGAAATACCCCTCCCGATGGTCCCCCGGTACACTACCGGCACTCCCGGTACTCTACCGATGAGCCCGAAACTTTTTCGGCGACCAAAACAGGACTTCCTATATATCAATCTTTACCTTCGGACCATTCCGGAGCTCCTCGTGACGTCCGGGATCTCATCCAGGACTCCGAACAACCTTCAGTCACCACCATGCATAACTCTATACTACCGAAATGTCACCAAACCTTAAGTGTGCAGACCCTGTGGGTTCGAGAACTATGTAGACATGACCGAGACACCTCTACGGTCAATAACCAATAGCGGGACCTGGATGCCCATATTGGTTCCTACATATTCTACGAAGATCTTTATTGGTCGAACCTCTATGTTAAGGATTCAGTTAATCCCATATGATGTTTCCCTTTATTCTTAGGTATGTTACTTGCCTGAGATTCGATCGTCAGTATCTGTATACCTAGTTCAACCTTGTTACCAGCAAGTCTCTTTACTCGTTCCGTAATACAAGATCCCATGACTAACACTTAGTCACATTGCTTTCAAGGCTTATTGTGATGTTGTATTACCGAGTGGGCCCTGAGATACCTCTCCGTCACACGGAGTAACAAATCCCAGTTTTGATCCATGCCAACCCAACAGACACCTTCGGAGATACCTGTAATGAACCTTTATAGTCACCCAGTTACGTTGCGACGTTTGATACACACAAGGCACTCCTCCGGTGTTCGTGAGTTTCATGATCTCATGGTCAAAGGAACATATACTTGACATGCAGAAAATAGTAGCAATAAACTGACACGATCATATGCTACGTTTGTAGTTTGGGTCTTGTCCATCACACCATTCTCCTAATGATGTGATCCCGTTATCAAATGACATCTCATGTCCATGGCTAGGAAACCTTAACCATCTTTGATCAACGAGCTAGTCTATTAGAGGCATACTAGGGACATGGTTTTGTCTATGTATCTACACATGCATCTAAGTCTCCGATCAATACAATTATAGCATGGATAATAAACGATTATCATGAATAAGGAAATATGATAATAACTAATTTATTATTGCCTCTAGGGCATATTTCCAACATTGATGCCCCTTAAAATCTCTTCATTAGCACGCTCCGCCTGACCATTAGACTGTGGATGCGCAACTGCTGAAACATCCAGTCGGATGTGCTCCTTGTCACAGAACTCTTTCATAGCCCCCTTAGATAGATTTGTGCCATTTTCGGCGATAATGCTGTGAGGGTAACCAAAATGGTAGATTAGCTTCTTAACAAATTGAACCGTCGTAGCCGTGTCACACTTGCTAACTGGCTCTGTCTCCACCCATTTGGTGAATTTATCGACCGCCACCAAGAGGTGCGTTTTCTTATCTTTGGATCTTTTGAAAGGTCCTACCATGTCTAGCCCCCAGACTACAAACGGCCATGTAATTGGTATCATCCTTAACTCTTGGGCCGGAACAAGAGCACGCTGGCCGAACTTCTAACAGCCGTCACATTTGTGAACCAAGTCCTCTGCATCCTTGTGAGCTGTCAACCAGAAGAACCCGTGCCGGAAGGCTTTGGCTACCAGTGACCTCGAGCCGGCGTGATGTCCACAATCTCCGGCATGAATTTCATTTAAGATTTGTTGACCCTCCTCAAGCGAGACACAACGTTGAAAAACACCAGTCACGCTACATTTGTGTAACTCACCATTAACTATCGTCATTGATTTGGAGCACCGGGTGATCTGTCTGGCCAGGTCTTCATCATCTGGTAACTCGTCTCGGGTCAGATAGGCCAGGTAGGGGACAGTCCAATCTGGGATAGCGTGCAAAGCCGCCACTAACTCCCCCTCCGGGTCAGGTATAGCCAGATCCTCTTCCGAAGGTAACTTAACAATCGGATGATGTAAGACGTCCAGGAATACATTGGGCGGCACCGGCTTTCGTTGGGAGCCTAGCCGTGACAGCGCATCTGCCGCCTCATTCTTGCGACGATCAATGTGATCCACTTGATACCCCTTGAAGTGGCCGACAATAATATCAACCGCTTGTTGATAAGCCACCATCCGTGGGTCTTTGGAGTCCCAAGTGCCCGAAACTGCCGAGCCACCAAACTGAGTCGCCCAAACACCTTACCCGGCTTAAATTCATCTCCTTGGATAATCTAAGCCCATGAAGCAGAGCCTCATACTCAACCGCATTGTTAGTGCATGGGAACATCAACCGGAGCACATAACAAAACTTATCACCTTTAGGAGACGTCAAAACAACTCCTGCGCCTGACCCTTCTAGCTGCTTGGATCCATCAAAGTGTATAGTCCAGTATGTGTCATCCGGCTTTTCCTCAAGGGCTTGACATTCCGTCTAATCATTTATAAAATCCACAAGAACTTGGGACTTGATGGCCGTACGAGGCACATATTTTAGATTAAGAGATCCCAACTCCAATGCCCACTTAGCAATCCTTCCAGTGGCCTCTCTGTTCTGGATTATGTCCCCCAACAGAGCAGAACTAACCATGGTTATCTGGTGCCCTAAAAAATAGTGCTTTAATTTGCGGCTGGCCGTGAAAACCCCATATATCAGCTTCTGCCAATGCGGATACCTTTGCTTGGACTCCGTCAGGACCTCACTGATATAATAAACCGACCTTTGAACCGAATACTCCTTTCTAGATTCCTTGCACTCGACCACAATCGCAGTGCTTACTGCCCGATTATTAGCCGCCACATATAAAAGTAATGGTTCTTTCTCAGCCGGAGCAACCAGCACCGGCGGCTCAGTCAACTGTTTTTTGAGCATCTCAAGTGCTTCAGCTGCTGCCTTGCTCCAGACAAATTTGTCCGTCTTCTTCATCATCTAATATAAAGGAATAGCCTTCTCTCCAAGGCGGCTTATGAATGGCTCAACGCGGCGATCCGCCCTGCCAAGCGGTGGACATCGTTAATACAGGCCGGCTCTGCCAGAGAAGTGATAGCCTTGATTTTATCCGGGTTAGCCTCAATGCCACGTTCAGAAACCAGAAATCCTAGGAGCTTGCTAGCTGGAACTCCAAAGACACATTTAGTCGGATTAAGCATCATCTTATAGACCCGAAGATTATCAAAGGTTTCCTTTAAATCGCCCAAAAGGGCCTCCTTCTTCCTGGATTTGATCATGATGTCATCTACGTAAGCATGGATGTTGCGACCAATCTGACTGTGAAGGCAGTTCTGCACACATCGCTGATAAGTCGCCTGGGCACTCTTGAGCCCGAAAGGCATAGATACATAACAGAAAGCCCTGAAAGGTGTAATAAAAGCCGTCTTCTCCTGGTCTTTAATCGCCATCTTGATCTGATGATAGCCTGAGTAAGCGTCCAAGAAACACAAGCTTTCACAACCCGCCGTAGCATCAACAATTTGATCAATACGAGGGAGGGCAAACGGATCAGCCGGGCAAGCCTTATTAAGGTCCGTGTAGTCCACACACATACGCCACGTGCTGTTCTTCTTGAGCACCAACACCGGGTTAGCCAACCACTCCGGGTGAAAAACCTCAAAAATGAAACCCGTTGCCAAAAGCCGGGCAACTTCTTCCCCAATGGCCTTATGCCTCTCCTCATTAAACCGCCGTAAAAACTGCTTAATTGGCTTAAACTTCAGATCCACATTAAGGTTGTGCTCAGCGAACTCTCTCGGTACACCCGGCATGTCAGAAGGTTTCCATGCGAAGATGTCCCGATTCTCACGGATGAATTCGATGAGCGCGCTTTCCTATTTGGGATCCATGTGAGCTCCAATGATGAACTATTTGGATGAGTCACCTGGAGTGAAATCTACCGCATTAGTATCATCCGCTGAAAACTTAAGGGGCGGCTCAACCTCCGTGGTAGGATTCTTCAGTGGGGTCATATCCTCCGGGTCAACATTCTCCTTGTAAAATTTAAGCTCCTCCTGAGCGCAACTAGACTTAGCGTAAGCTGCATCTCCTTCCTCACACTCGATGGTCGTATTTCGGTCACCATGAACAGTAATGGTACCTTTTAAGCCGGGCATCTTGAGCTGTAGGTATACATAACAAGGCCTAGCCATGAATTTTGCGTAAGCTGGACGTCCAAACAGTGCGTGATAAGGACTCTTGATTTTTACCACCTCAAACCACAATGACTCCACCTTGTAGTTATATTCGTCGCCAAAGGCCACTTCCAAAGAAATCATGCCCACCGGATACGCCGACTTGCCTGGCACTACACCATGAAAAACAGTGGACGAGGGTTTTAAATCCTTGTCTAGCAATTTCATCCTCCGAAAAGTATCGTAGTAGAGGATATTAATACTGCTGCCTCCATCCATTAACACTTTATTCACCATATACCCTCCTACTTGGGGGGCCACAACCAAAGCCAGCCGCCCGGGGTCATCGACACGTGGCGGGTGATCCTCCCGGCTCCATGTTATATCATACTCAGACCATCGTAAGTACTGTGGCAGGGCTGGTGCAACCGCATTGACCGCCTGCTTGCGCAACTTCTGATCCCTTTTGTTGAGGCTGGTTGTGAAAACATGATACTGACCGAAGTTGAGCTGCTTCGGGTTACTCTGGTAGCCAGACTGATTACGCTGTTGCTGATTGTTGTTACCAGAATGCTGCTAGTGTCCTCCTTGATTACCTTGACCTGGGTGACCAGACCCTGAGCCGCCGGACCCAAAACCGGCCCTTGACCCACCATGTCCAGAGCCGCCCAGCGGGCCACCGTCCTGATTGTTGGGGTGTGTAAAGTGATTCTTAAGTTTCTGCATGAAACGACACTCACCCCAAGTGTGGTTCGCCAGCTTATCGGGCTGGCCGTGATCCGGACAAGGACCCTTCAGCGCCTCCTCCAAATTAAAGGCAGGCCTGTCCTTATTAAAAGGTGGCCTAAACCTCCTGTTGCCCCTGGGTTGATTCTAATTGGTACTTGCATTGGCCATCAGTTCTGATCCAGCCTTAGGATTCTTACGCTTGCTCTGGCTACCATTGCTTCCCGTACCCTTGCCCGGATTACCCTTCTTGCCTTGACCGGCCTTCTCCTTGTCGGAGCCCGGATCCTTCGTGTTGTCAGAGTCGGCGTATTTCGTGAGAGCCTTCATGAGCTCTCCCATATCTTGACATGTACGCTTGAGCCGGCCAAGCTTCTGCTTTAGCGGGACAAAGTGGCAGTTCTTCTCTAGGATCAGTACTGCCTGAGCCGTCGTGATCTGCTCTGAAGAGTGGATGATGGTCGAGTCCCGCTGTACCCAATGATGAGCTGACTCATTCTCCTGTTGAACACAGTGATCAAGATCCACGATGGTCATGGGCTGTTTACACGTTCCTTGAAAGTTTTTAATGAATTTGGCTCTCAGCTCTGCCCCATGAGTTGATGGTATTGGGTGGCAATCCCTTTAACCATGTGCGGGCCGGGCCTTCAAGCATCATGATGAAGTATTTGGCACAAACCGCCTCACTGACGTCCAGCATCTCCATGGCTAGTTCATAACTTTCCACCCAAGCCTCTGGGGGTAAATCAGCGGTGTAATTTGGAACCTTGCGAGGCCCTTTGAAATCCTTTGGCAGCCGCTCACTCCGTAGAGCCAGTGATAAACATGGCATCCCCCCACTCTGGTGGTTCCTCCGACTCCTACTGACACGGATGGCGCGGGCTCCTGGCGAGCTGCCTCGGCTAAGGCTATCACCTCTTGCTGGCCTCTTGTATCCATAGCCGGCCGATGACCCATTGGAATCTCTCGATGCCGGTTGCTGCTGGAAACCGCCGGCGACTCGTAGCGCCGGCTAAAACTCCGGCTAGGGAGTGGGGTTGAATGAACATGGCTCCGGCTGTAGGTGTACTTTTCCTGCTGGGCCATCGCCGTATGTTTGTATTGTGTGTTTTCCCCTCCTTTTCTCTCTCTCTTGCATCTCATCCCAAAACCTTGAACCCAATAGATGATGAGTGAAGCTAGACTCGTGTATTCTGGATCGATGACTCGATTAGAGACAGAAGAATGGATTCAGAACATGGAGGATCACCTAAGGAGTAACCTTGTTGCAAGGAACGAGATGGTCCAGTATGCTCTTCGGTACTTTGCAGAAGGTGCTGCACATTTGTGGAAGATGCATGATAGGCAGGAATCAATCACTTGGGAAGAATTCAAGATGACTTTGCAAGGATCCCATGTTGTTACCAACACACAGAAGCCCCGTTGTAAAGATGTGAAGAAGATTTGTGCATGCAGGATATGTGGAGAGATAGGACACACCCAAGAAGAACACAAGGATGGATGCCCTTACTGTGAAGAGAATCACCCTGCTGAGGACTGCCCAACTGGGCAAGTGACATGTTACTGGTGTGAAGGAACTACACATTACCCTGCTCAATGCCAAGTGTACCCCAAGGTACAAGAAGTCATCAAACAGCAGAAGAAAGCCATGAAGAAAGCCTTCAGAGAAAAAAATGGAGAATTTGTGATGAAGAAAGATAGTGAAGACCCTGATGGAGAAGGATTAACCAGGTTTTACTCAAATGCCTGCTATACATGTGGATAAGAAGGACATTTCTCACAGGACTGTACGAAGGAAAGAAAAGAGTATCTGGAAAACTTCCCGGTAGAAGAAGTGGAGTTTGATCCACGGGAAATTGAAGTGTTGATCAGAACAAAGAACCTCAGGAAGAGACAAGCCCCTGAATAGAAGGACCTGGGTCATAACAGATGTTTCAAGTGTAAGGATATGGGCCACTATACCAATAAGTGCCCAACAAAGGAACCAGAACTTCCAGGAGCAAAAACCAACGTCAAGAAGCCCCGAGATGTGTCAGAAGTCATTTGTTTTCAGTGCAAGAAGACATGGCACTACTCCTATACCTGTCCAGAGAAGAATGGCTAAGCATGAGTAGTCTGAGTTTTGGATTTTGGATGTACCAAATGTAATAGGTAGCACTCTTACCATTTTGAAGTTATGTAACGGAAGTCTCAGAGTTTGTAATAAATTCATGAGTCAATGGAAATTATGGTGTCATGATTTATCTTATGTTGAAATATGTGAGTTGTTACTCTATGACCCAAGATCTCCGACCATTTTCGAGGATATGAGAAAATATGGTCTATGCATACATGAGTGCATTTCATTTTAAGTGTGGTAGTAACCACAGGTACCTTTTCCGGATTAAGGAGTTTGGATAAGTGAATACAGGTGAAGAGAATGTGGAACCATATCCAAACTATGTGGATGATAACCTTGTGACAACGTGTCTTTGAAGTTGGAATATTGAGAAAAGGAATGATTGTGATGAAACCATACCCAAGGTTAAACAGACAATGGAAAGGAAAATGAATTCCATGGAGTGGAATCCAGACAATAATAGGTCTGTAAATTGTTACCTCAAGGGTATAATGGAGTGAACTGAAGGTATGCTGGAATATGGAACGATAGTAACCCCAAGAGTGAGTTAAAGCTGATCAAGTATTCAAGTGAACCCACAAGTCACTGACCTAGGATTGATAAGGATCAAGCCCCACCTTGGTGAAGGAAGAAACTTGGAGGAAGCTACGACTGATCAGCAAACGTTTTCCTTAGGAGTATTACGAAAACCTGAGAGTTGTGAAGAAACGATAGATGTTTTTGTTCGGCTTGCAGAAATAAATGGATTTATCCGAACTTCGTTCATTGACAAGAGAAATTTTCTGCAATGCTTGTGAGAAAGCCCAAGTGTTAGAATACGAGATTCACTAAACCTTATACAAGGTAATGATTATAGTGCGACATGGCTTGGCCACCATGACGACTTACTCTTATCATTCTCTTGCTATTCAGAATGGTAAATCTGAGTGACTTACCCATAGCAAAGAGACGACGCTCTTTGAAGCTTTTTGTTTAAGCCTTAGAATGGTATGATGTAAACCCCTTGTATACGGCAGTTGTTGCCACACGTAGGAAATTTTTACGGTGAGGAATGAAGCCAAGACCCATTTCACTGCAGGATAACCACTAATGGTAGACCACCATGAGATCGTCGATAAGTTACTTAGAATGAACGCGAGACCTGTCAGTTAAGAAGACCCAGTGTCGGAAGAAATACATTTTGTTATGAGATCACAAGATTTTGATATTAAACGGAGGAGCATCATCGAAGAAGCTACCGTGAAGAAGGTGAAGAGACAGATGCACCCAGAGGACTATCATGATTTTGAGGGACCAGTAACCCGCATTTTAAGTGTGGTAGCCCCACACTTTCTTGGTCAATTGATTTGCTAAGAAGATTCCCCAAACCCTAACCTTTTCTTTCTAGCCTTTTCGAATCTCGAGGACGAGATTCATTTTAAGTGTGGTAGTTTGTAACATCCCAAAATTCTAAATTTTGGAATGTTATATTAAATAAATAAGTAGGATTGTTTGCTTGAATGTTGTGTGATTGATTGTGTGAAATTGAGTGGAATTTTGAAAATTTGAAATTTTAATGAGAGGGAATAAAATGACTATCCCAAAATTTTCTATTTCGAATCCCTATTCAATTTGAGTTCAAATATTTTCAAACCCTCTTATAAAATCAAATGAGAGGAGGTAAATGACACTCAAAAATCAGATACAATGTTTCGACTCAAATTTTAAAATAAAAACTATTTGCCATTTATTTGAAATTCTAGTTTCTTTTCATTTTGGAGTTATTGCAAAAAAATACTATTTTTTAAAGTATTTTATTCGGCCTTAAAAAATGTTCATGTTTTAGGAAATATTTTTCTAAACTTTTTGATATATAATATGCCTATATAAAATGTTTTTATATTTTTTTATTTGTTTTTCTTTGCTGTTTTTTTTTAAAAACACCCAGGAAATATTGTTCATTGCGGACACTGTTCATCCGGAAAAAAACTGGGCTGCGTCCATGTGCACAGCCGGCTGATAAGCCCATGTGGCCCTCTTCTTCTCTCTTTCCCTCTTTGTCTATGATTTTAGTCCCACCTCGCTTAGCTTTGGACGTTTGTAGCTCCCTTCCACCTATAAATATAGACCCATAGGTGAACCCAAAAGTCATCCACTTCGGGTTGAATCGTTTCGGTTTGACTAGCTTTATAAAAAAAAAGTTCTTTTCTCCGGCGGGATTTCTGGACGTCGTCTCCTCTTTGGATTTATATCTTCTGTGCGGTCTAAAGGTATTCTCTTCGTATTTTTTTATACTCCTGTAGTTTAATATCCCTAGACTAGTATTTCTATAGTAGTATACGATAGAGTAATTAGATTATTAATTAGTCTCCGTATTTACTCATTAGTCCTAGAATTCTTTTAGACATAGCATTTTTCCTCCGTAAAACAGCTTGGCCCAAAATTTTCAAATAGCCATAACTTTCTACTCGTCTATCAGAATTAGATGAAACCAACGCCTAGAGTTTTGTCTTGACTTCACCTATCCAATCAACCTATCACGTCAACTTTTTCAAATTTTCAAATTTCGAAATTTATTCAGATTTATATTCAAACTTCTTTTGATCATATCTTTTTATCCGTAGCTCCGTTTCTGATGAATCCAATTGCGTCGGATCCGTATCAAAGTAATCTTTCCGTTCACATCATTAGTGTTATCGTTTCAACATATAATTTTGATCTTGTTCATACTTCTCTATTAGTCCCCAAAATGTGTTCACATATCGTACTAACCTAATTCAATGTCATATTGAATTGCTTATAACTTTTGATCCGTCATTTTGAACCTAATAATTCTTTTTTCTACACGTTCATATTGACTTCCCATATATAATAACATCATTAGTTTCAACCTTTGAACCTTTCAAATTGGAGCGATTCAATTTGAATCCAAAACTTCATTTGATCATATCTTGCAAACTGTAACACCTTTTCAATTGATTTCTTTTGCCCCTAAATACTCGTGTCATATATTTCTATTCATAACCATCGTACGTCGGTTCAACTTCTTTTGACCTTTTCAATTAAATTCTTTCTACAAATAAATTCTTATGCCTTATACTATTTGTCAAACAACGTTCATGTTGTTCTCCCATACTTTGGATCGTCTTTCGTAGTCTCTCCAACCTAAGCTTATATAGCAATAGTTCATCATCCATTAACTCTTTTGAGTTGATTCCTCCACTTTCACTTTACAACACAGCTAGAACCTATCTTTTCTTATTTAACCTTAGTATGTTGTTATTTTCGCACCAAGACATGTTTTGTTCTTGCGTTTTTCAGTTCTTTGTTTTGGCATGAATGTTTATTGAATGTTATTTGCTTACGACAGATTTTCATCCGAGTGTGACGAATAGTCTATCAGTTACTTCTAAGAGCGATATTATTCTTCATCAACAGTACAGGCAAGTTCACTTTGACCATCTTTTCATACCTATGTTTTATTGCATGTAGTGACATCATTCAACAAATCCCTCCCGTAGTGTTATTGAAATTCTTGTAGTTGAGTAGAATGCATGAGGTAGGAACCCACCACTTGTTACTAAAGCCCCGGGAATGCTAGTTAGCGCAATGCTATGCTAAAGTAGACGGGGTCTGGTATGAGTGTTCGTGAGTGGTGTGAGAAGGAGGACTCCACGTCAAAACGACGACTTCATGAAGGCTTCTTCAAGACCTGCATATTCAAGATCTCAAGACTTCGAGACTCGAGAAACAAGTTTTTCAATACACATTACTGGGTGAGGGATGGTTGAAACGGTACCCTGGAGAAACCAGTGGATTTGCCTAGGTGTTGCTGGAGATGGCCAGTATTCACGCGGAAAGCCTCACCCAGACTCAAAGAGAAGGATGAATACTTCATGCCCGGAAGCTTACCTGTGTAGCCACAAGTCATTATGGGCTCTGGCTTGGTTGATCTTTGTTGTGACTCTGCTGGGCAGTGCTACAAGATGTAGTCGACGTTAGGATTGGATGGGCACTGTCGGACAGTCAGGGAAACACTTTGAAAGACCATGTTTCTTTCATACCGTTCTCAAACACCAGGCAGTGCGAGGACTTACCAGGAGGGAAAGAATCTTGTGGGTAAAGTACACAACACTCTACAGAGTTAAACCTAATCGATTAGCCGTGTCCATGGTTACGGACAATTTGAGCCTCTGGACTTGGAACTATCTCTGAACTCTCAACACTGGACTGATAACTTAATTGTGGGCAACTTAAGATACTTGTGGGCATTGAGACATTGGTTGGCGGAACCATGTCCTGATAGGTAACTCTATAGTGAAATTCCTGATATTCCTTTGTTGTAGGAAAATAAAATCAGCTTTTATGAAAAAACTTAGCCACAGAGCCATAAAGCCTTATTGCATATAGTATAGTTTCTATCTTCTGTTCTGCTATGGTGATCTTGTCGGCATATTCAAAATGCTGACCTACACGGCTGCAACGTCTTATGTTGCAGATACTCTTCTACGACGGGTAAGAGTACGATTCAGGGTTACGGTCCGCACTCAACTTGCCGTTGGTGTTATTGGGACTCCACTCCCGTTGACTGTATCCGCTGCTATTTTAAGGTATATATCAGTTTACGCTGTTACATGTGATTGCACTTTGGTATATACATTGATGTACTGTGTGTGCCAGCATACTGATCCAGGGATGGCACAGAACACATAGAGGCTTGACTCGTTTTGAGTCGGGTCACTACAAAGTACCCCAATGGCGTTTCGCACATCCTTCGCAAAGGGCGCTTCATCCGGAATAGGAATTGTTTCGAGCCGGGTGGCTGCTGCCACCATATTCTCGGCCGGGTTAGAATAATGACCCACCGGTGTTGAAAAGGCCGCAGGTGAGGCCTGATTTCGTCGGGCCAGTTGAGTCACCGGCCAAGCCGCCGGGTGGCTCCCAGGTGCATCCGCTGTTCGCCTTGTCCCTGGCGTGTTGAAGAGGTTTCTTGCCTCATAACGTTCTGACAAACAGGATTGATGCCTCATCCGATGAACCGCGGCTGCCGATTGTTGCTCCAGCCCGAGATGGAAAGCGTCTATCCTGATGCGTTCTGCCTCTTGCTCCATCTGGGCCTTTGACTCAGCCATCCTCTGCTGCTCTTCTGCCATCCGGTCCTTGATCCTTGCAATCTCCAAGTTCCTAGCCACTTGATTGTCTGGTGTAACGTCAGTAGCCATTAGGGCCGCGAGCTCGTCCATCAGTTCCAAAATAACTTGAGCCAGCAGCGGCGGGTTATCGCCTGAGGTGGCGGCCCCTGTGGGCATACTATTCGTGCCTAGGACTGACCCCGCCATGAACACGGTAGCATGAACCGACGGCCCAAGATCGTCCGCCTCGGAGCGATCCGACTCAGGGCAGAGCTCATCGTAGCCCTCGAGCCTGCCATTGTGAAGCCTGTATATCAACTCTATTTCTCCGCTTGAAGATTCGTCCTCTGAATAAACGAGAGTTTCCTGTGATCCGGAAGCTTCCAAATCGGTACCTAGAGTAAAGCCCACGAAAACGTGCTTCCGGCCCGGGCTAACGCGAGCGGGTTGCACACTACGAGTACGTTGCAGATGCCGAGCCGGCTCGACGAGGCTGGTGCAGACGTCCGGCCCGGGTGTTGCTCCATTAATTTTTCTGATGAACACGTGGATCCCACCGAATGGAACCCGGAAGCCATACTCCATAGAACCGGCATCAAGCCCCCAGCCGGCGTCGTCAATGTAGAGCCGCCCGCAGCAACTCTTGCTCATGCTACCAACCACGTATCCCTCAAGCCCCAGGAGAGAGCCCTTTGAGAACTCAACACCACTGAGCGCCAGCCCCACGGTGGGCGCTAACTGTCGTGGTTTTATCACGGCAGATGTCCGGGTAAACGGACTTCGGTTCGAGGCCATTGCTAACGTGATGGACTCAAAGGGGTTGATAGGGACAAAAGACACGGATTTATCCAGGTTCGGCCCCTCAACTTGAGGTAATAGCCTACGTCCTGCTTGTGTTTGTATTGCTTGATGTATCGATTACAAGGGAGCAGAAGCTTGGCCTAGTATTTGATAACATGATCTCTAAGTCGACCCGGGTATGCCCTTATATAGGAGGTCTAGACCACGGGTCATACAATTGGTAACCGACTCTCATTGTCTATCCGAGTCTTCCTCTATCTTCTTGTCCAAGTTGTCCCCAAGCAGCTTACACACCCGGGTCTTCTGGGCCACTGTCTGGCCCACCTTATGAGCCACCAAGCTTCCTGGGCTTTAGGACCACCGGCTCACCTTGGGCCAGTGTACGAGCCGCCAAGCATAACCCGGAGCCTTTAGGGAGGGTCATACCGCGGGGTTATATCCCCAACAATAGTCAAGTTCCTATATGTCCACTATGTAACCATGTGTCCTTTCCCCTGTTGGTTGCTGTATCAAAGCGGACAGCACTGTTTTGGTTGGTGCTTCTTTGATCTTGGGCGATCATGTAAATTGTATTCCCATTTATCTCGTACCCTTTGTAAGTCAATACAGTCGAAGATGGTCTCCTGGCCAACGAGTACAACTCATCTGCAATAATGGTGTTACCCATGATATGTGTTTGTAGCCAACTACCGAAAGTCCTGATGTGTTCACATGTAATCCGGTCATCACACTGCTCCGGGTGTTTGGAGCGTAGAATATTCTTGTGTTCATTGACATACGAGGTCACCAAGGTAGAATTCTATAGAACTGTATAGTGTGCTTGAGACCAAGAATGCCCGTCCCTACATATTATTGAGTCCGGTCCTAGCGTGCCTTTTCCAGTCAGTCTCCCCTCATACCGCGATTAGAGAGACCAATTGGCTTAAGGTGAGGAAAGAAGTCAACACAAAACCCAATGACCTCCTCTGTTTGATGGCCCGTGGAGATGCTTCCTTCTAGCCTAGCACGGTTACGAACATATTTCTTTAAGACTCCCATGAACATCTCAAAGGGGAACATATTATGTAGAAATACAGGGCCCAGAATGCCAATCTCGTCGACTAGATGAACTACGACGTGCGTCATGATATTGAAGAAGGATGGTGGGAACACTAGCTCGAAACCGACAAGACATTACACCAAATCACTCTTTAACCTTGGTAGGATTTCTGGATCGATTACCTTCTGAGAGATTGCATTAAGGAATGCACATAGCTTCACAATGACTAATCAAACGTTTTCGGGTAGAAGCCCCCTCAATGCAATTGGAAGCAGTTGCGTCATAATCATGTGGCAGTCATGAGTCTTTAGGTTCTGGAACTTTTTCTTTGCCATATTTATTATTTCCTTTATATTCGACGAGAAGCCAGACGGGACCTTCATACTGAGCAGGCATTCAAAGAAGATTTCCTTCTCTTCTTTGGTAAGAGCGTAGCTGGTAGGACCTTCATACTGCTTTGGATGCATGCCATCTTTTTCGTGCACACGTTGCTGGTCCTCCCATGCATCCGATGTATCTTTTGTCTTCCCATACACTCCCAAGAAGCCTAGCAGGTTCACTTAAAGATTCTTCGTCACGTGCATCACATCGATCACAGAGCGGACCTCTAAGTCTTTCCAATAGGGTAGGCCCCAAAAATATAGATTTCTTCTTCCTCATGGGTGCACGTCCCTCAGCGTCACTCGGAACAGATAGTCCGCCATGACCCTTTCCAAAGATTACTTGTAAATCATTGACCATATCAAGTATGTGATCACCAGTATGGAGGGTGGGCTTCTTCCAGTGATCTGCCTCACCTTTCAAATGCTTTCCTTTCTTCCGACATTGATGATGGGTCAGACGAAATCGACGATGCCCTAGGTACACATTCTTCATGCATTTGTCCAAATATATACTTTTGGTGTCATATAAATAGTGTGTGCATGCGTGGTATCCCTTGTTTGTCTTCCTGAAAGGTTACCAAGAGCAGGCCAGTCATTGATGTTTACAAACAACAACACATGTAGGTCAAATTCCTCCTGTTCGTTCTCATGCCACGCACGTACACCTTTTCCATTCCGTAGTTGTAAAAGTTCATCAACTAATGGCCTTAGGGCCTTGGATGATCACTGGCATCATAATGAACTTCCGCTTCAAGCACAACCAAGGAGGAAGGTTATACATACATAGAGTCACATGCCATGTGCTATGCTTGTTGCTCTGCTCCCCAAAAGGATTAATGCCATCTGCACTTAAACCAAACCATATGTTCCTTGGGTTACTTGTAAAATCCCTCCACTTTCTCTCGATCTTTCTCCACGGCGACCCGTCGGCGGGTGCTCTCAACTTCCCGTTTTTCTTAGGTTTTTTATGTACCATCACATCAACTCGGCATGTTTTTTGTTTCTGAACAGACGTTTCAACTATGGTATTATAGGAGCATACCACATCACCTTGGCAGGAACCCTCTTCCCGGTGTGCTGGCCCTCAACATCACCAGGGTCATCTCGTCTAGTCTTATACCGCAATGCACCACATACCGGGCATGCGTTCAAATCCTCATACGCACTGCGGTAGATGATGCAGTCATTAGGTTATGCATGTATCTTCTGCACCTCCAATCCTAGAGGGCATAGAACCTTTTTGCTTCATACGTACTGTCGGGCAATCCGTTATCCTTTGGAAGCTTCTTCTTCATTATTTTCAGTAGCGAACCAAATCCCTTGTGAGATACACCATTATCTACATTCCATTGCAGCAATTTTAGTGTGGTACCGAGCTTTGTGTTGTCATCTTCGCAATTTGGGTACAACCCTTTTTTGTGATCCTCTAACATGCGATCGAACTTCAACTTCTCCCTTTCACTTTCGCATTCTCTCTGTGCATCAACAATGATCCAGCGAAGATCATCATCGGGCACATCGTCTAGTTCCTCTTGATCTTCAGGTTCCCCCATTGCAGCATCACCATTTTTAGGGGGCAGATAGTTGTCATCATCCTCTTCTTCTTTGTTGTCTTCCATCATAACCCCTCTTTCTCCGTGCTTGGTCCAAACATTATAGTGTGGCATGAAACCCTTCTCAAGCAGGTGGAAGTGAAGGGTTTTATAGCTGGAGTAATCCTTCCTATTCCCACAGACAGTACATGGACAATGCATAAAACCATTCTGCTTGTTTGCCTCGGCCGCTCCGAGAAAATTATGCTGGCCCTTAATGTACTCGGAGGTGCGTCGGTCGCCGTACATCCATTGCAGATTCATTTGTGTGTGTTGTATAACTAAGTGTATCAAAAACCATTACAGAACATCATGAATATAGAAGTGACCAAATTAATAGAAATTCATCATCACATTAAAGCCAAAGTACAGTAGTGACCAAAATAAATACATAAAGTTCATACATAGTTATCATTGAACAACATATAGCTCTCTAGAGCATCTAATTAAAACATACATTGAAACTATGTAAAATAAATAAATGCAACAACAAATGCGATCATAACTGCAACTAAGGTACCAATTGATCCAACAACATAATGATACCAAGCCTCAGTATGAATGGCATATTTTCTAATCTTTCCAATCTTCAAGCGCATTGCATCCATCTTGATCTTGTGATCGTCGACGACATCGGCAACATGCAACTCCAATTTCATCTTCTCCTCTTCAACTCTTTTAAATTTTTCTTTCAAGTAATTGTTTTCTTTTTCAACCAAATTTAACTTCTCGACTAGAATTTCTATGTCGGTTGGAATTTCCGGTTCACATAACTCCTAGATAAAAACATCTATGTCATGTTGGTCGGCATAATTGTCATAAACACTAAATGAATCAAATAGTAATAAAATATAATATACCACATCCGAATCATAGACAGGACGAGGGCCGACGAGGGCGGATACCAGAACCATGGCACTATATAATAGCAAACAATAATAAAAGTAAGAAAATTATACAAGTATCTATCTAAATCATACAAGTAAGAATTTTTCTTATTTTAAAAAGAAGATAAGAACAAGAGGCCTACCATGGAGGTGCCGGCGACGAGATCTTCGCGGTCGATCAACAACGATGAGGACGGGGATGGGACAGGACGGACCGCCAAACCTAGACAAATCTTGAGGAAAGTGGAGCTTGGAGGTTGAGCTTGGAGAGGAGAAAGCTTAAGTGTGGCTTGGGCATTTCATCAAACACCTCATGTGCATATGAGGTGAGAGCTAGAGCATCGGGAGACCCTTGGTGAGCACGTCAGCGAACTGTTGTTGTGTAGGGACGTGCATGACGCGGAGCTGACCAAGCGCGACCTTCTCACGGACAAAGTGCAGGTCCAACTCGATGTGCTTCGTTCATCGGTGGTGAACCGAGTTGGCGGCCATGTAGACAGAGGAAATGTTGTCACAGAAAACCACACTAGCTTTGTCCAGCTGCACGGAGAGCTCGCCAAGGAGTTGACGAAGTCAACAGTTTTCGGCGACGACGTTCGCGACGACGCGACATTCCGCTTCAGCGCTGGAGTGGGAGATGACGACCTGTTGTTTGGACGACCAGGAGACAAGTGAGTCGTCAAGGTAGATGGCGTAGCCGGAGGTGGATCGCCGTGTGTCGGGGCATCCAGCCCAATTGGCATCAGAGTAGGCGACAAGGTCGAACGAGGACGAGTGATGCGGATGCAGTCCATGTGATGATGTGCCCCGGAGGTAGCAAAGGATCTGCTTGGCCATGGCAAGATAGACGTCACGTGGATTGTGCATGACGAGGCATCATTGTTGGACGACGTAGGAGATGTCGGTCCCTGTCATGGTCATGTACTGCAGCATGCCGACCAGGCTACGATACTCGCTGGTCTGTCACCGACGTGCCGTCGGAGGCGAAGAACTTGGCATGCGTGTCCACCGGCGTTGGTGCAGGCTTGCACGTCTGCATGTTGGCAAACTCCAGCAAGTCTTCGGCATACTTGCGTTGGGAAAGGAAGAACCCTTGGGGAGTGCGCATGACGCGATGCCGAGGAAGTAGTGAAGTGGCCCGAGGTCCTTCATGGAGTACTCCGCAAGCAACTGGTGTTGGAGGCATTGTAGGAGAGCAGTGGACGAGGCGATGAGGGCGATGTCGTCGACATAGAGGAGCATGTACGTGGCACCTCCCTCGTTGTGGAGGATGAACAGCGACGGGTCTGCACGTGAGCTGGTGAAGCCGATCTGCCGGGCGTAGGCGGCGAAGTGGGCGAACCAGGCCAGCAGGGCCTGTTTGAGACCATACAGAGATTTGTCAAGGAGGCACACATGGTCGTGGTGAGCTTCGTCGACGAAGCCAGCCGGCTGTTGGCAGAAGACTTGCTCGGAGAGGTGCCCGTGGAGGAATGCGTTGTTGACAACCATCTGATGGACGAGCCACCCTCGAGATGCAACGACGGTGAGGACGACGCGGATGGTGGCTGCTTTGAAGTCGACGTTGGGACATTGGGAGAAGCCACAGACGACCCATGTTGCTTTGTAGCGTTCCAGGCTACCGTCGGACCGGAATTTGTGGTGGAAGAGCCACTTGCCGGTGACGATGTTCATGCCCGGGGGGCACGGGACGAGCCTCCATTCGCGGTTCTCCATCAGCGCTTGATACTCAACCTGCATCGCAGTTAGCCAACAAGGATCTCACAAGGCAGTACACACACTTTTGGGTATGGGAGAGATATCGGTAGTGGTGGTCAAGTTGAGACTGGTGTGGTACTTGGGGTTGGGCAGGAACTTGCCGGCCTGAGCACCGGTCTGCATGGGGTGTGTGGGGATGGGAGCGACACTGCAGTGAGAGGCGCGTGGGGCAGGGCATTTGGGGGGAGGGATTGGGTTGTTGGGAGGTAGTAGGGGCGGGTGTATTAGGGGCAGTGCTGGGGGAGGCAGGCTGGTGCGGTGTGGGAGGTGCCATGGCAGCGTTATCGGATGTGGAGGGAGAGTGTGGGGTCGCCACGGAGGAGGAAACAAGTTCAGTAGGGACGACCGTAGCAGCCGTGGGAGGGACCATGATCATGCGCACACGTCGTGGGATGGATGGCAGGTCCTCGAGGAGATCATGAGGTGTGGGTTGGGGGGTTGGTATGAATGGGAAGGTGTTTTCGTCGAAGATGACATGGCGCAAGGTGATGGCACGATCGGTGGCACGGTTTAGGCAGCGATATCCTTTGTGATCAGTGGAGTAGCTAACAAGCACGCATGGCGTAGAGCGAGGGGCGATCTTGTGTGGCGTGGTGGCAGTGAGATTTGGGTAGCACAAACACCCAAAGACACGGAGCGCGTCGTAGTTGGGATGGATGCAGTAGAGGAGAAAGAACGGTGTGAGATCGTGTCGGGGTCGACGAGGGTGGCGGTTGAGGAGAAACGTCGCAGTGAGGAGGGCCTCGGCCCAGAGCTCGTACAACATGTGGGCGTGGGTGAGCATGGAGCGCACAATGTCATTAAGAGTGCGGAGCGTACGCTCAGCTCGTTCATTTTGCGGCGAAGTGTAGGGGTAGGACATGCGCAACATAGTGCCGAGGGAGGAGAAGAGCTTGCGAGAGGCTAGGTTGTCGAATTCCTTCCCATTATCAGTTTTGACGGTGAGTACGGAGAGGGCAAAGTGGGTGCGAACGAACGCGAAGAAGCCGCGGAGAGTGGGCAGGACTTCTGACAAGTGGTGAAGAGGGAATGTCCATGTGAAGTGGCTGTAATCATCTAAAATAGGAAGATAGTATTGATAACCCGACACACTCATAACAGGTGAGGTCCATACATCGCAATGAACCAGTTGGAAAGGGAAATATGATACATGATCAGACGAACGAAAAGGTAGTCTAGTACTTTTGCCTAATTGGCACGCATGGCACACGGTGGTGGAGACGTCGTCAGACGGGATGCAGTGGCGGCGAAGGGTACGATCCAGGGAGTCGGCGCCGAGATGGCCAAGACGCCGATGCTAGAGGTCGCGAGTGGTGGCGGTGAAGGCTTGGACGTGGCGGGCTTGCGGTGACGCCGGGGACAAGGGGTAGAGCTCGTCATCGGGGTCGTTATACCGGAGGATCACTGTCTTTGTTATTCGATCCTTGACAGAGAAACCATGGTCATCAAATTCAACGTTCACGGGATTGTCACGAGCAAGCCGTTTGACAGAGATTAGGTTTTTAATGAGGTTGGGGAGATAAGAACATTGTTGAGGGAGAGTGGGGAAGGTGCAGTGGGTATGGTTTGGTGACCACTGTGCATGACTGCAAAGGAGTCATCGTTGCCTATGACGATGCGGGAAGAGGTGAAGGGCTAGGAGGAGGAGAGCATACCAGGGGATGCCGCCATGTGCGAGGTAGCGCCCATGTTGAGATAACAGTCGTTGCTCGGGGGCACCGACTGGCACTGCTGGACCGTCAGGGTGTTGGGGTGTGGATGAGCGTGTTTTGGTCCCACGCGTGAGCAGGAGGGTGCACAGGGGCCCCCGCGGGGGCGTCATAGAGGGGGTGGGCTGGAGAGGCGCCCGGGTACCAAACCATGGGCGGCCCATAGCCGGCAGTAGCGTCGGTGGTGTGTTGGTGCGAGGACACACCAACGAAGGGGGCGGCACCGCTAGGTCGGGGACCTAGGAGGCCGGCTCCGGGCGCGTGGGGACGCCAAGGCATGGGCCATGCATGCACCATCCTCGTCCAGGGTGCGGGTGCAGGTGCAGCAGGGCGCGATGCAGAAGCGCCGCTGCCGTGGTTGGTGTTGTGCCCCCCGCCGAAGTGAGAGCCCTGCCCCTCGCCGGAGTGTGAGCCACACCCGCGGCCGCGCAAACGGTTGCTGCCGCCTCCGTTGCGAGCATTGCCGCCACTCTGGTTGGTGCCGCCACCTGAGTGTTTGTTGGGGACACGGGTGGCATGAAGAGCAGTGTCGGTGGTCGAGTCCGCGGACTGCCGGCTCTCCTCAAGGAGCAGGAACGACCGACATCGGAGAAAGGTGGGGGACGGTGTATGCATGGTTAGGATGGGGATGGCGTAGCGATAGCGAGGATGCAGGCTGTGGATCATGTTTAGTACCTAATCACGGTCAGAGACATGAACGCTGAGATCGGCGAGGCGGTCGGCGTAGTCCTTGAGCCTGGCAAAGAAGGACATGATCGAGCCAAACCCCTGCTCGATGCGGCAAAACTCAGTGGAGAGCGTCACCACCTGATGCTCACTATTCTCCAAGAAGAGGGTGCAGATGGAGGATCACACGTATGCAGCGGCGGCGCCGCGCTGGTGGATGAGGCCGAAGATGTCAGGGGAGATCTGATTGTAGAGCCAGGAGACGATGTGAGCGTCGTCCGGGACCCAGACAGGGTCGTCGCGGTGTGGTGCACCGGTGATGTGGTCGGTGACGACGCGCTTCTAGAAAATCACCTCGAAGAGCGTGGGCCAGTGGGTGAAGTTTGGGGGGTTGAGGGTGAGGACGATGGGAACATGCTGATTGATGAACACATCGGAGAGGGTGGATGAGTTGGGCGGCATCATAGACGACGAGGCGCTGGGATCCGGGAGGAACAGAGAACCACTATGGGACAACGCCGCGGGGGGTGAGGAGGGCTTGGCTGCGCATGGGCGTGATGGGGACGCCGGGCGTGGCGTTGTGGCCGGAGCCAGGAGGAGGGGGTGGTGGTGGAGGCAGTGGTGGCGAAGTAGCCATGGTGAGGTGTAGTAGAGAGGAGAGGGCAGTAGAATGTGGTTAGCGACGAAGGAGATGACCAACGTCTGATACCATGTAGATAGACAAAGAGAGGGAGCAATGCACCTTGGGTGCTGCTTGTATTCAGTGGGGGTATATGTAGTTACATGTACAACAGAGCACGCGCAGGAGCTGGGCATGCGACATGCATGGGATCGTGTGATCGTGCATGCAGTCATGGGTTAGACTGGGGCTAGACTATGTACAATTAACACCTAGAAATGGATGTATCTAGATTTATTTTAGTTATAGATACATTCATTTTATTCATTTTTAAGACAAGTATTTTCGGACGAAAGAAATATTAAGCAAGCCCAATGTATTGGCAGGGAGTTCAAGAGTGTCGAGGCTGACCCACTGGTTAGCTCCCCTCGTCGGTCTAGCAAAAATAAATGTTGATGCAACGTTGGTTCATGGCGTGGCAATTGGATCGCTTGCAACAATGAATAGAGATCATGATGGTAATTTCTTGGGTGCTTCAATAATTGTTTTTAGAAGGATAACAGATCCTACAACACTCAAAGCTTTGGCGGTCAGAGAGGCCTTGGCTCTAGTTGAGGATCTAAACCTGCGTCACATCCATGTCGCCTCGGATTGCAAGGTAGTGATTGAGGACATCAAGCAAGGTAGCGGACCGAGCTATGAAGCTATCATACACGAGATAATAGAATACTTTATTTTTTTTATTTCGTGTAATTTAGTTCATGAGTTTAGAAGCTCAAACTTTGAATCTCACAACCTTATGAAGCATGCCTTATGATTTGAGGGTTGTTCACCATGTGTGATTAGAGCAACTCCAACCGCGCGACCCAAACGGAAGCGCGCTTTGTCTCTGTTTTGTTCGTTTGGGTCGGCTCGTCCGCACCTTTTGCAAATGGGTCGGTCGTGTTCTCAACGCGCTGACCTATTTTTCGTCCATGCACATGTAGTTTTTAAAGATAAAATGGCCGGCGACCACACATCATGCCATCCACCATGCGAGCGTCAAGAGTTCATGCCAACTACCATGCCAACGTCAAGAGTCCTCGTGTTCCGCATCCACCATTTTGTCAAACAGGTTGCGGGCGTTACCCATGGCGTCGGCTGGGAGCTCGCGGCGGCATTTGCACGATCTGTCGGAGGACGGTCGACCGCCCACATGCACTGCGTTGGGGTCGATGCCCGCGGGTGCTGGCGTGGCAGGAGCGACCACGCTCACCTCCGGTTCATCGGAGCCCGTAGAGTAGGACAAACGGGAAGGTTTGCAGGTGATGCCCCTGGAAGCCGTGCGCCGCCGGCGTGGTGGACATGCGTGGCGAGTCCGGCAGTGGGTGATGGAGCGACAATGAACTGGTGCTGGCTGCGACCACCACGACAGCGAGCCCCTGTTGGCCTGGATTTGACCCTAGCATCAATAGGGTCTACATCGTGGCCTCGTGAACCAGCAGGTTGGTCTTGGCGGCATTAGACTCTTGATCGAAGGCGGCGGCGATGGTGGATGCGACGGTGGCCTCCTCCCGCTCTTCTTGATGGTGCCGTTGGTTCTTCCATCTCAAAGATTGTTCGGTGCGCTCTGCGAGTGTCAGCACATTCTTCTTCTTGGCCGGCGCCGGCCCTTTTCGTGCGCCGCGGGGACCGACAGAGGCGAGGTAGGCGGAAGCGTTTTGGAATTTTTGTGGGGAAATGGCGGGCGATGTGCCACGGATTGGCGGCCAGGGAGAGAAGAGCGCGCAGACGCAAATCAAGTCCAAAATTGAGCCTGGAATGGGTCGCGCGCGGACAGAAAACAAACACGCGTCTGTTTGGGTCGACGCGTTGAGCTGAGTTTTCTGTCAGCGACGACCCAAACAGGCATGAACGGAGGAAATGGATCACCTGGTTGGAGTTGCTCTTAGGCTATCCGGTGAACTATTTTTTCTTAAGCTACTCATAGTGAAGATTATCATATAGTAGTATCATGCATATAATACTATTGTATGATACTACCTCTATAGTATATAATATCATAAACTAGTATTATATGTGACCTCATTTATTGACATGCATGACACATAGTAGCATAGCATTTAACATCATACGATATCTATCCCCGTTACTCCAATCCTTTTTATTGAATTATCTGCCACGCCACCATATTTGCTAGTCCAAATACATAATACTATACCTCATCATCGCCGTGACGGTTGAATAAAAGCTTCGCATGATTCTCTAATTTCTTTTATAAATTCTCGTAAAAATAAATAAATAATAAAGGTGGCGACCGTACGTCCAAAATCCGCAACTTGATGGGAAGGGGATCCATTCCAATAGCCGGAGCAAAACTCTCGACCACCGCCGGCCGTAGAGCGTCCACCGCACTTTCTCTACATCGGAGTGCCGCAAAGATCTCGCCATCATGGCGGCCACGGCCTACACGTCCTGCCTCCCCGCCTCTCCGCGCCTCCCGGCCAGCGGCGCCGGCGTCCGGAATAGGGGGAGGCTGCCAATGGCCGCCGTTGGCCGCACTACCGGACGCGGCGTGGTTCACCTCAGGAGCGCCCGGCCTCTCCTGTGCACCTCCTCCGCCGCTGCGGCAGGAGCACGGGGCAGGGGGAGGATGGAGGACTACAACACCGCCATGAAGCGGATGATGCGGAACCCATACGAGTACCACCACGACCTTGGTACGAACTTCTGCTGGCCATATGAACTGTGGGTGTTCTTTGATTGATTGAAGGATGAAAATTCATCTAGAGCTGGGATAATCCTTTGTTCTGAGGAAATGCCGGTATTTGTAGGGCTCCATTTGTGAGAAAATGTCGAATTGTGTTTCCCATAGGGACTATCGAGCACCATTTGGCGCATTGGTGGCTCGATTTATATTATGATGTAGTTTCAATTTGTGCATCATAGATGTTTGTTGGATCCTCTTAGATGAGATGAACTACACCTGTGCTTGATTAGATGTTGAATTTTCGTACGGAATCTTGTTGTCTTAGGCCAAATGAACTGTTCCATATAGTATGCCTACATTTGTGTCAGATTGTTAGCTGAGCTGATTTTAGACTGTGATTGAGACAATTTGTTAGGTTTTGTTTTCATGGTTGCATGATTTATGTTGGGTAAGTGGTAACATGAATTTTCTGTTATAATGTCATGAAAGCCATAGCAAGGGCCAAGGAGACAATGAGTAAGCATGTCGTTTTCTTGGTTGGCTGACGAATTGGACTCATTTTGCATTGATTTCTTCATATACTGATATTTTTAGTTATCTCAATCTCAATTGGTCTAGTCATGGAAAAGCGGTTGATAAAGATGACGTAATGAAAAATTACCATCTTGAAGACTTCACAATGAGCATATTATTTTTCTCCTTACATGGCATTTTGTTATCTGAATGGTGTATAATTTGGTCGCCAACAAGAGTAGCATGAACTTTTTTCAAGTTAGTATACTTGGTCTAATCAAAAGAGTGGCCAAACTGAATTTAGTTTCATTCTCAAAAGTGAATTTTGACTTAGGAGGACCAAGATATGTTCTTCGGATGCATGTTGTACCCTCACGGATCAGTTTAATGGCATTTTACTAGAACAGAACTACAGTGTGGCAAATGCTTTTGTTACAGTTCAGAATAACCTAAATCTAGGTGAAGTGGCAATTTCTATATAAAGGACAATTTATATACGAATAGTTATTGATCCCTCATTTGTCGCTGAGTATTAGGTTTTTCTCTCTTGCTTTGGTATCATTTTAAAAATGCTGAGTGAGATATAATTATTGTTTAGGGCGAAAGAGAATTTCCCTCTTCTGCACTGATGAATTAACTATTACATGTGAAACTTAGGTATGAATTATGCTGTCATAAGTGATAGCTTGATTGTTGGCTCGCAACCTCAGAAGCCTGATGATATTGATCACTTGAAAAATGAGGAAAATGTAGCGTATATTCTTTGTCTACAGCAGGACAAGGATATTGAATACTGGGGCATTGATTTTCAAGCTGTTGTCACTAGGTGCAAAGAACTTGGCATTCAGCATATGAGAAGACCAGTGAGTTTCTTACTTATCAACTGATTGAGTTCTTATTTTGTGCTTCCTTATTAATTCTGATAACATAAAAAAAAGTTACTGTTACTCTGCATTCTCTCCACATTTGAAGTCATTTATAAGTTCCCGCAAAAAAAAGTCATTTATAAGTTATAGTATTTGGTATTTCCGTAGATTTGTTCTCTTATCCATCTTTTGATAATCCATGGTGAGGAGAAAATCAATGACAAAAGAGTGAGATTTTATTTTTAAGTTGCAGTGGGCCAGTGGCAATTGTTGGCCCTCTCATTGAACTCCTTTTGGTCCATTTAAAATAATCAGCTCACAGAATAATCATACCACATCCATATTTCCTTTATTTTGACTAGATAATGGTATTAAGCTAAGGGTGTTCTGTTTAGAAGGAGAACTAAGGATATTTACAATTTCTTGTTTGCAGGCAGTAGACTTCGATCCAGATTCGCTGAGGAAACAGTTGCCGAAAGCAGTTTCAGCACTAGAATGGGCTATATCACAAGGCAAAGGGCGAGTTTACATCCATTGCACTGCTGGACTTGGTAGAGCGCCCGCGGTTGCAATTTCTTACATGTTCTGGTTTGAGAATTTGGACGTAAGCTCATTTCATCTAAATCTATAATATAGTACCTAGAAATCATGATCAAGTCATGTTTTCACATGCGTTTCTTTACATATAAGCCATGATGAAGCTATGCTATTACTATTCAACCATTTGCAGCTTAACACGGCTTATGACAAGCTAACCTCCATAAGACCGTGTGGACCGAGTAAGAAAGCTATCCGCGCTGCAACCTATGATCTAGCTAAGAGTGATCCAAATAAAGAAGCTTTTGAGACCCTGCCGGAGCGTGCTTTCGAGGGAATATCAGCTTCAGAGAGGAAGTTAATACAAGACCGTGTCCGTTCTCTCCACAGGGCATGAGAAAGAAAAGGGAAAACATCACAAGAGGTGACGTGTTCTTTACTGTCCGTGATGGATCACATGCCAATGTATATTGTTCGTACTCTTATGTTCTTTTTTACACTGCAGCCGGACAGGGGATGAGGTGAACTTTTGCTATATGATAGACCTGATTGCTAGATTGCTACAAGCTGCTGGAACGTAAGAGGTTCGAGCCCAGCTATTCTCAGAATAAAGCTTATGACCGACCTTGTTGTTGGTTGGTATTGTAATAAGAAGAAAAATAAAGAGGCATGAAAAGATGTTATCTACCAAATATGGTGAACCTGGATGCAGTTTACCACATCTTTTCGGTCAGAGGTCATCTAAGGTGTTTGAAGATCAATGCATCAATATAGATCTCATGCATTTATCATTATAATCACGTTTTTATGGGAATATTGGTTCATGTATTTAGTCATTGATGGCAACAGATTGAAACTAGTACTAAAAAATACAAGTATATATCATATTGTCGATGTATGCTCATTTTGGTTGTGCTGTAAAGTTTCTCGTGTTCCATTCACGGATGCAATAAAGTTTATTCTGTATTTGCATGAAATCTTTAATGTTAAAGTATGCCGATAGTGTTCTTTGCTGCGGTTAACCTGTTTTGTGCATCCTTCGGTTTTCTTTGTCAGCTTGATCACACTCTTCTCTTTGAAAGCTGAACACTTGAATACAATCTGCTATTTTATATATGTGGTTTTCAACGGAAAAGTACATCTCTTACAAGGCGCATGATGCACTGACCAATATAGGTCAGCTGTATGGTAAGTTGGTTACTAGTTTCCGGCACAGGTGATGCAGCCTATATTTCTTTTTCATGACTGCATCTGAATTCAACACATAGAGCATCATCTGCCAATAAGCATAAATTAACTTGACATACTTAATTGTATCTGAATCGCTGGTCCGGTTGGCATCAATCAAGGTGCCAATGCTGCATGAAAAACAAGACATGACATCAGAGAAACACAGCTAGTTAGCAGGTCATGATTCTGATCTTTGTAAAGAATGAATGTTATACCATGGTGAAGAATTAGTTGCCTGATGAAGCTGGCGTCATCCAGGAGTCGGGGATGCGCGAGACCACGGGTGGCGTTGGCTGTCCAGCTACACAAATCATTTGAGCCTCAATTCAAATTCAAACTCACGAGAAATTCAAATCAAATTTAAATCCAAATTCGAAAGAGCAACGTGGGCACGTACTGAAGCAGATGAAGAGGACTTGAGGCGGGAGGACGACGCCGCAAGAGATGGGGAGGTACATCATGCGGACGGGGTCGATGGGCTTGGGCAGCATGCGGTTGACGTCGCCGAGGATGACCGGGCAAAGGCACCGCAGCGACCGGTCGTCCACCGCCGCCGTGCTGTTCAGGAACATGCCCAGCCCGCTGCAGCACTCGCTCTGCGGCGTCGGCGTCTCCGGCTCGCTCCCCGTCAGGAACGACGCGCACGTCATCAGCCCCGCCAGTGGCGTCACGCAGTCCGCCGGCGACGACGACGGCCCGCCGCCGTTGCCCGGCTGCTGCAGGCCTGGGAACCCGGGCAGTGGCTGCAGCGCCGGCTGCGAAGGCGCCCCGCCGCTCACGCACGGTGGGCTAGCAGCGGGCGGCGACTGCAGTACCGGCGGCGGTGGTGGCGGCGGCGGCGAGGATGGCTTGAAGCGAGCCGCTGGTGGAGACGCCGTCCTGCCCCCGGGCACCACCGGGAAGCCGGGGTTGCGCTGCCTGCCGCCCGGGAACCCCGGGAACCGGAGCTCGTCTTCGTCGGCCCCGCCGCTCCTTGCCGCCGCCTCCGACGACCGCGCCGCCACCACCATCGCAGCAACCACCATCACGACCAGTGCGCTCCTCGACCACACCAACGATGTCGCCATGGATCGCCTTATCGGTCGCAGACAGACAGGAACGGAAGACCGAGCTACCCTGGCTAGCCGCGCGCCGCTGTACGATGAGAAGAGTGATCCGGCGAGCTTCTCGATTTATAGCTTGAAGCTCACCGATTATCATACTCGAATTACAAGTGATTGGCAGAAAGATCATGCGCGGGGCATTGCTCTAGTTTTAAGGTCGGATCTTGGAGCGCCGCGCCAAGCGAGGCGTCTGCATGTAGCTAGGTGGACGTGCTCAAGAAACAAGGCATTATGAAAATGGAAAGCAGGTGCATGTCATTGTGGAGTTAGGGCATCTCCAACTAGGGACCCGCAAATTTCAATGTCTCAAAATCAATAAGACGAAAGATGTATAATCGAATTTTTCGGAATCAGTCCACGGATGCGGAAAATGGCCATCCAACGCAATTCACATACATTTCAACAATAATTAGAACTAATTGGACGAAATTTGTGCAAACACGATAGATTTCATATAAAACCTGAAGCGATTCGTGAAAACACGGCTGATTTTCATGTAAACTGACGAAATTTATCACATCCGGACATTTTTCGTATAAATCAAACGAAATTCATTACATTTTTAACTAAACCTTATTCTAGACCTAATCTAAATGATCATTGGCGTTCGCTTTCATGTCCGAGAGCCCCAAGAAATGAATCTCCGTCTCTTGCCTTCGCCTTCTCCATTTCCGCCTCCGCTCACTCCAGCTCCGCCTCTGTAACCTCCTCCTCCGGAGCCCCGAGAAGTGAAGTTGTCTGTCACCACGTCGCTGTCAAGCGGCTAATCGGCTGATGATGTTGGAGCCACCAAAGCTTGACTTCAATGGGACTGGAAGACGCGGTGGTCTTCTTAGGACCCGAGCGGCGGCGACCCACCATGTACTACTCTTCCTCCCTGTCAGTGGAGCTGACGGGCGTGTCGGCTTCATGGTCGTGGTGATGGGGAGAGCCTTTGGCGGAGCAGACGATGTCATCCTCTTTGTCGCTCTTGCCTCACGCCTCATCCGCCGCCTCGTTGAATTCCTTGTAGGCGGCCTCAAGTTTCGACTGACGCTGGCGGTACCTCCAATGGCCGAGGCGAAGCACGGGGTGGAGCGGTAGGACTCGAGCAGTGTCGCCTGCTCCGCCATGTACGCATTGGGAGCGATCCTGTCATCGACGAGAGGTTGCTCCACCTTCCAGTGCTCCTCTACGAGCTGAAGATTGTAGCCCGCATCGGCCCGTGCCTTTCGGAACTGCTCCTCATGTTCATACCACACCATGTCCATGAAATGGGCATGGGCCTCGCCGATGGTCATGGTGCAGTGCACCCCTGAGGAGGGTGTCGCTGGGTCTGCCAAGGCTGCTCCCTTCATTGGGACGTCATCGGCCTCTAGTTTCCTGCTAGCCTGCCATCCGACAACAATGGTGGCCATCTTCTTCTTCTGCTCCGGTGTGAGCCTGTTATAGAGATCTTTGGAGCACGAGGAGGCCATGGGGAATGGTTGGGAGAGGATAAAGAGACCGGAGGTGAATGAGTGTTGGCTATGTCTGGGGTTGGAGTAGGGTGAAGGGCAATGGTGGATGACATGCAGACAGACGGGTGGCATCGGAGTAGGTTCCTTAGCAACCACATGTAATTAATGTCGGCGACAGAGGGATAGAAGGGGTGGCCGTGGTGTTGTTTGAATGTGGGGCATATGCATGCACCGGGAAGCAGCTCGGGCGGTGCTCTCTCGGCCGGTTGAAAGCACAACTTCTCCCAAGGTGGTTTTGGTAATTAATAACAACATATATTTCAGTGGACTAATGTTTCCACTAAGTATATTTCAGGAAAAAGTTCAATGTTATGATTGGCAAAGGATTTTGAGGAGACCCCAAGATGCAAAGCATAGGATTGGCCAAGCTACAAGCATGAAGGCTCGATATTTTACTTTGTGAGAAATCATTTTGAGTCCATAGGAAAGCCAATACTATCAAAAGGGGGTAAGGTATTAATGATGAATGAAATGCTCAAAATGATCATGTGTTAGTCACCAAAAACACCCACAAGATCTCCCATAAAGATTCTGTCCTAGAACCTACCATTCAAAATTGGTGCCACCAACATTTCCATATCGGCTACACCGAGTCCAAACCCTAGACAGAAACCCTAGCCAAAAACCACATCTCGGTGCAACCAATTCTCACTTCGGTGCAACCAAGTTTGAGTGACCAACTTTCTGTTGCATGTTTCACAAGAATCGGAATTTCCGAGATTTGTGAATCAGTCTCACCGAGTTGTGTAACTGCCCTCGGCCACTCATATCGGTGCCATCGAGAATTATATCTCGGTCCCACCGAAATGCCAAAGTTGCCACATTTTGCACTAGTCGGTGCAATCAAGTTTTCACTTCGGTGTCACCGAGTTGGGAAATAATGTTGTAATGGTTGGATTTTTGGAGATGTCTATATATAGCCCTCCACCACATCCTACTCGCAAGAGAAGCACTCAGAACAGACCCACATTTTCCATATCCAAATTTTTGAGAGAGAACCACCTACTCTTGTGTTGAAATCAAGATCATCCACTCAAACCTTATGGATCTTGATTTATAGCCTCCCCAATTTGCTTTCCATCCAACCAATATCTTCTACCCAAGCCAAACCTATGATAGAGTGATTGAGTGTTGAGGAGACTATCATTTGAAACACAAGACCAAGGAGTTCATCGTTACTATCGAGCCTATTACCTTTTAGAGGGTGGTGCCTCCTAGATTGGTTAGGTGTCACTTGGGAGTCTCCTTCTTCGTGTCGTGGAGTTGAATCAAGAAGTTTGTAAGAGCAAGGAGATCGCCTACTTCGTGAAGATCTACCCCAAGTTAGGCTAGTCCTCCGTGGACGTAGGTCATCATGGTATAGACAATGTTGCTTTTTCGTGGAACCTTTCGTGGGTGGAGCCCTTTGTGGACTCTCATGACCGTTATGTTAGAAATATGCCCTAGAGGCAATAATAAAATGGTTATTATTGTATTTCCTTGTTCATGATAATTGTCTATTGTTCATGCTATAATTGTGTTAACCAAAAACCATAATACATGTGTGAATACATAGACCACAACATGTCCCTAGTGAGCCTCTAGTTGACTAGCTCGTTGATCAATGGATGGTCACGGTTTCATGACCATGGACATTGGATGTCGTTGATAACGGGATCATATCGTTAGGAGAATGATGTGATGGACAAGACCCAATCCTAAGCATAGCACTAGATCGTATAGTTCGTTTGCTAAAGCTTTTCAATGTCAAGTATCGTTTCCTTAGACCATGAGATTGTGCAACTCCTGGATACCGTAGGAATGCTTTGGGTGTGCCAAACGTCACAACGTAACTGGGTGGATATAAAGGTGCACTACGGGTATCTCCGAAAGTGTCTGTTGGGTTGGCACGAATCGAGACTGGGATTTGTCACTCCGTGTGACGGAGAGGTATCTCTGGGCCCACTCGGTAAGACATCATCATAATGAGCTCAATGTGACCAAGGAGTTAGTCACGGGATGATGTATTACGGAACGAGTAAAGAGACTTGCCGGTAACGAGATTGAACAAGGTATAGAGATACCGACGATCGAATCTCGGGCAAGTATCATACCGATAGACAAAGGGAATTGTATACGGGATTGATTGAATCCTCGACATCGTGGTTCATCCAATGAGATCATCATGGAGCATGTGGGAGCCAACATGGGTATCCAGATCCCGCTGTTGGTTATTGACCGGAGAGGTGTCTCGGTCATGTCTACATGTCTCCCGAACCCGTAGGGTCTACACACTTAAGGTTCGATGACGCTAGGGTTATAGGGAAATGGTATACGTGATTACCGAAAGTTTTTCGGAGTCCCGGATGAGATCCCGGACGTCACGAGGAGCTCCGGAATGGTCCGGAGGTAAAGATTGATATATAGGAAGTCCAATTTTGGTCACCGGAAAGTTTTCGGGCTCATCGGTATTGTACCGGGAGTGCCGGGAGGGTGCCGGAGGACCCCGGGAGGGGTGTGACGACCATAGGACTTTGTGGGCCCTTAAAGGAGGTGTGCCAGCCCATATTGGGCTGGCCAAGACCTTCTAGAAAGTCCCATGCAGCTGGAGATCTAGAGATAAGGGCAAAGGAGTTTGAAAAGAAGGAGATCCACCTCCCTTGTGGGAGGTGGACTCTCCCTTTGATTCGGCCGAAGCTCTCCTCCTTGGAGGAGAGTCCAAGCCAGACCTCCCTCTCCCTCCTCCTATATATACTTGAGGTTTTGGCCTTTTGAGAACAATTCTGAACTCTCTCTCTCACGGCAAAGCCCTACCTCTCTTCTTCCTCCTCCGCAGCGCTTAGGTGAAGCCCTGTCGGAATACCTTGCTATTCCACCACCACCATGCCGTCGTGCTGCTGCTGGAGCCCTTCCCCAACCTCGCCTTCCTCCTTGCTGGATCAGGGCGTAGGAGACGTCACCGGGCTGCACGTGTGTTAAACGCAGAGGCGCCGTTGTTCGGCGCTTAGATCAGAATCCACCGCGATCTGAATCGCTGCGAGTACGACTCCATCAACCGCGTTCTTGTAACGCTTATGCTTAGCGATCTTCAAAGGTATGAAGATGCAATCTCTCCCCACTCGTTGCTGGTTTCTCCATAGATATATCTTGGTGACACGTAGAAAATTTTTGATTTACTACTACGTATCCCAACACGTTACCCTTCGTGGGTTGAAGTCTCCATAAACATGGATGTACGATAGCGCCACCTATCGGAACCACGGGAAAAATCTTCGTGTCTACAATTGCGTTTGATCTTCCTGCCCTTATCTCCTTACATATGCTTGTCTTTACTTTTCGCCGCAATACTCGTAGACATGCATGTGTAGGGTGTACTTGATATGCTAGAATTGCTAAAAATCTATCAACCAATTAACTTGGGAAAATGTTAGGTTTTTATTTGGTCAAGTAGTCTAATCACCCCCCCTCTAGACCTACTTTCGATCCTACACCGGTGTGCCGCTTTAGAGGCCGTGTCCGCTCTGGCCAGGCATGAATGTGGCGACTGACGCTCTGAAGCGATGCTGGCCGTTTCAGGCGGGAACCGTGCGGGCGAGGGAGAGGTTTTTGTTCGTCCAGGCGGTCAGAAGCGGGTGCAGCAACGCTCCGGATGACCACGACCCTCTCCCCCACGTTTGTATCCGGTTTAGGGGAAAATACACGCCTGGAACGCTCAGCGGATTGATAGGCCCGTATTGGATGCTTTCCAAGGTCTGGACGTATGCATAAGGTTTGAGGGTCGGCATTGGAAATGCCCTTACTTGCTCTCCAAATCATTTACGGGTTATTTGGAAAAATAATACTATTCATTTTTTGAGTCAAAAAAATTATACTCCCTCTGTCACAAAATGTAAGATATTTTCTTATATTTTGAGACAGAGGGAGTAGTATATTAGTAGTATATTTCATTTTTGCTTAAAAAAGGTATCCCTTTTTGAGAAGAAAAACCATTTGAAAAAAATAGTATTTTTCCGTACGGATTTTGTGTGCATGCCCACTTGAACCAATCATTGAATGTTTTTTTAGCAGGAGTACTCATATTTTAGAGTATATGCTATTTGGAAGTGCCATAATTAATCATGTATTTATGCCTTAGATCAAGTAATAATAAGAAATCTCGGGAATTTTTTTGTTGCTATTTCTAGGCTATTGGCAATAACAACATTTATTTTTCTCAAGAAAAATTGAGTGGCTTGAAGAACAATTGATGGGCTCATCCATCCTTTTGTGAAGTATGAATCCATACAAATAAATATTTCTATGTTGATTCTAAGATCATTGAGATTTCTATAAATACAAAGACATGAGAACATTTTTTTTCTTTGAAAAGATGGCAAAAGCTTTAGCATTTTCCGTTCATTAGTTGAGCAAGTATGTTGTGGTGGGGCTACAGGCCCAAAGAAGAGAAAAGATGAGTACTTTCACGGAATAATGTTAGCCCGTCAAAGTTCAGCACTAATGATGGACCATAAGAGCATTTCAATATTCTTACTGTATTTGCACTCACTTGCTATTTTAACCATTTTGGACAGAAAATCTCCTCCAACAATCTTTGTAAAGTGGCCCCCCACCAAAATGATTTATAAAGCTTGCAAAATCTACCATCCCACTCTGTATATTTACAAATTCAAAACTTACTTGCTAAATTTTGGCAAGGCTTTGTAAAAGTAGCCCCCTTTATATTTTCAATGACTAATGGACTCGTTTGTGTTGTGTATGTGTATGTGTATGTGTATGCTGGGTGTGTGTGTGTCGTGTGTGCGTGTATGTGTGTACGTGTATGCTGGGTGTGTGTGTCGTGTGTGCGTGTATGTGTGTACGTGTACGCATGTGTGTGTTCGCGCGCGCTGCGTATGTACGATGTACACGAGTTGTGTAGTTTACGTGTGATGTGTCTACGACAAACTATCCCCACATGTCATTGTGTGTTTATGTAAATATAGCAACCCTATATACAAAGGCTACCAAAGCAAAAAAAACATGTTCGTTTTGCAAAACTTTTATTTACTCTTGCTATAGTATTTTTTTAGCAATCCAATATATGAATACCGTTGGAGATGCTTTAAGACTGCCTCTCATTTGACGTGAGAGAAAATAATCGTTAGCATGGTCAAATTGTTCCTGAATACTCGAGAGTTGGGCTCCTTCCCAATCATCCACGAGGACATTAGAAGGGACATAATGGCCTTCCCCATGTGATTACCTCCATCCATCATTCCTTGATCGAGGTAAGTCCATGCCAAGTTTGAGGGTTTAGTTCGTCGTTGCTGAGTACATTAGCAATTTTTGATTGATTTAATTCAGCAAATAATCATAAACATGACACTAACAAAATTAAACATGGGTTGATATTTGATCACGCAAACATATACTACACTCACATCAGATATATCTACATATAATGTTAGTATGGTTAAGACAGAAATAAGCATGAGCGGGATAAACGAGTTGTATCCTTTAGTAGGCCAGTTGGTTGTAGCGATAGCGGTAGCAATGGCAGCCTCCTCATCCGCCTTCTCGTTAGCAACAACCTTCTCGACGTCAGCGGCCATGTTGATGATGAAGGCGATGCGGACGTAGACGATGTAGTGAATGCAGATGAACAAAGGCGAGCAGTCGCTAGGAGACATTCCATATAAACCTAATCGCTCCTCTTCCCGTACATGATTTGGAAAGGTTGAGTGGCAAAAATAAGCGCATAGATATGAGCTTGGCTTGGCTCATTCCTGCAATTGGCAGTGTGACGCGGCGTGGCGAGGCATGCAAGGAGAAGCGCGGGGAAACCACTTTTGTTCTCAAGCTACAATATCATGTGTAAGAGAATCCCTTATAAGGAGGTTCAATTCCTTCTCCACTAACGAGATGGGACTAAACTTCCCACCACCCCGCTTGTCATGACAACTACATTGGCCGTTAAAGATTTTTTTAAATTGTTGGATGGACCTAAAGCCCACCGCATATTTCAAGAACCCGCCATCAGAGCTCGAGGGCCCATTATGTCCTCTGTTCCAATCACTGTTTCAATATATCAGTGTTTCAGTGAAGACCTGCTGAGGTTGAACTTCACCTAGAGCAAGTAGCTATACTCTTTCACAATTGAACAATGGACTATACCTTAAATTGTTAGTTTGGCAAAAAAGTTTCATCACATGTCTTACTAGTACTAGGCTGCCAAAGGCTGACCCCTCGGGTGGAGCAAATTAGTCACACTCCTAGCCTATGTAAGGGCATATTTCTCCCTAAGTGGTTTTGGTGATTGATGACAATGCCTTTGCAGACTAATCGTGTGCATTGAGCATTTCAGATATCTCATGTCTAGGCACAAGATGATTCAGTGCCCCTCGGAGCCTCCGAAGACGGTTGTTCTCTACGTTTCCTTTCGGTGGATTTGAGTCGTAGGAAAGCTGTACTATTAAGAGGGGGTCCGCTTCGAAAAGGTTTGGGTGGAATCAACACGTACACATCTATTCCTTTGCACCACCTTTCCCTCGCTTCAATGGAGCCCCAACTCGTTTTTCTTCCCTGTGCAAAGTGAAAGCCTGCGGGGTGTTTGATTTCAGTGGTCAGCAGTAGTACCGCTCAAAGGAGCGCTAGTACCACAGGTGCCAGCGGTAGTACCGCTCGATGGAGCGGTAGTACCGCTGTCTCCTGCCTTGGAATTTACGCCTGCGATAGTAGGCACAGATGTAATTTTTTACATCCTCCCTATTACGGTAGTACCATGATTCACGTCCGGTACTACCGTACCGGACTTTTTCGCAGTTACGCCTTCTGCGGAGGTAGGCACGGAAGTAATTTTTTACTTCCGTGCATCTCCAGTGCCAGCCTGCCGACCATGCGGTAGTACCGCATGGGCTCGCGGTAGTATTACTCCGGAACGGTAGTACCGCAAGCCCTCACGGTAGTACTATAAGTTTTGCGGTAGTACCGCAACGCGCGGGGCTGTGGGTGTGGATAACGGTTGGATCTTGTCCCCCACTATAAAAGGGAGATCTTCTTCCTCAAGAAGTTTACCTCTTCCTTCCCAAAACTCCATTGTTGTCCTAAGCTCCATTTTAGCCCGATCTCTCTCCCTAGCCAATCAAACTTGTTTATTTCCTAGGGATTGGTTGAGAAGGCCTCAATCTACACTTCCACTAAGAGAAATTTGACCCCCCCACTAATCCCTTGCGGATCTTGTTACTATTGGGTGTTTGAGCACCCTAGACGGTTGAGGTCACCTCGAAGTCACATTCCATTGTGGTGAAGCTTCGTGGTGTCGTTGGGAGCCTCCAATTCAGTTGTGGAGATTGCCCCAACCTTGTTTGTAAAGGTTCGGTCGCCACCTTCAAGGGCACCAATACTGGAATCATGACATCTCGCATTGTGTGAGGGCGTGAGGAGAATACAGTGTCCCTAGTGGCTTCTTGGGGAGCATTGTGCCTCCACACCGCTCCAACGGAGACGTACTTCCTCACAAGGGAAGGAACTTCGATAACACATCCTCGTCTCCACCGGCTCCACTCTTGGTTATCTCGCACCTTTACTTCTTGCAAGCTTTTATTGTGATATATCCCTTGATTGCTTGTGTACTTGTTGTGGTTAGCATCATATAGCTTATTCATCTAGTTGCACATCTAGCCAACTTATTTGATGCTAAGCCTAAATTGTTAAGGAAAAGTTGAAAAGTGTTAGTTGCCTATTCACCCCCCCTCTAGTCAACAATATTGATCCTTTCAATTGGTATCAGAGCCACGTCTCTTTATTAAGAGTTTCACCACCCGAAGAGTATGGCTGGCGAAGAGGAGTGTGTGGGAGAACTTCCCGAGGCCATGGGAGTGAACACGGTCTCGCACGAGGATTTGAATGAGGCCTTGTCCTTACTCAAATCCTCCATGGTGACCGAGGTTCAATCCATGTTCAAATATTTCCTTAATACTCTTAAAATGTCTACTGATGCGGTGCAAGTGGTCAAACCCACTAACTCGACATCGCATGTCAACTCCGGTAAGGAGGGGGCTAGTTCCGACAAAGATAATCATTCTCAAGGAGTTAATGGGTCGGGGAGCTTTTCCTCTGTTCCCCCTCCCGTGGTCTATGGAGGACCGGTGCACCCACCTCATATAGTTAATCTTGGTCCTCCTCCTAAACTTGTTAAGAATGATTTTGCTAACTGGGTTTTTAGTATCAATTCTCATTTAGATCACAACTCAATTCATCTCATGAGAGTTAGTGAAGAAGGATACTATCCTCATGATCCACGCAATCTTACTCCAAGAGAACAAGCGGATAAACAGCTAAATTCTTCCGCCTTGTTCATACTCCAAGCTGCTATTCCTACTGAAGACTTACCTCACCTGCGGCCCTTCACTGTTGCTAAAGAGTGTTGGTAACACATCATCTCCATGTACAAGGGCAGCTCAAGCATTCAACGGTCAAACTATGAAGTTTTCCTCGACCAGTCAGATGAGTTTGTGATGATAGAGGATGAGGAACCGCGTGAGCTCTATAGAAGGGTGACCGCTCTCGCTGTTTCCCTCAAGGATCATGGCAGAAAGGATGTGGATGATACTTGGATCAAGCGTAAGTTCCTGAAGGCCATCATGCCCTACAACAAGGCCATGTCCGTTGGCATCCGTCAAAGGCCGGACTTTCACACCTTATCCTCTGGTGATGTGTTGGATGAATTTTTTGCAATGAACATCCTGAACATGATAGCTGGCAATGCTCTTGCTCGCGTTCAATGCTCAAAGAAGTCCTCTCCCAATCTTGCATTGAAGGCCAAGGTCAGTCAAGAGGAAGAAGAAGAAGAAGAAGAGGGTTGCCCCGAGGACACCAAATATGCTTATCATGAGCACATGGCTCTTGCGTCCAAACAATTTTGGGGGAAACAAGAGAAACACAAGGCCCAACTTCTCCAAGAACAACTCAAATGGGTCAAAGGGCAAGCAACGTGTGAGAACATGCTACAACTGTGGTAATGTAAGTCACTTTGTGGTGGATTGTCCATACGAGAAGGGGGAAGACAATGGTGGCAAGCTCATTCGCAAAGATAAAGACAAGTCATTCCCCAACAAAACCAACTTTATCAAGAAGGCTCCTCACAAAGTTTTTGGTGGCTCAAGAAGAGTATCCCTCGGATGATGATGTTGATGACGAAGACACAAGCAGTGAAGGAATGGCAATGGCATCCGTGGCAATTGCTTCCTCTACCCCAACAAAGGTGTCACTCTTCGACGCCCCCAATGAGAACATCATCGCGAGGTGCCTCATGGCTAAAGGTATCACTAAGGGGTTTGCTTCCAGAGGAACATCATGGTTGCTCGATAGTGGAGCAACAAATCATATGACCGGAAGCAAGGACTTGGTGGTGTGGCCACCCAAGTCTCATTTGGTGATGATGCAATTTCAAAGGGATTGGGTCTTCACAAGGTGATAATCTCTCTGGAACTCTCCATAGAGAATGTCATGCTTGTTGATACCCTCGCATACAATTTACTTTCAGTTCATCAATTCGCAACCATGGGTTTTAGTACCTTCTTTGGTATTGACTCTGTGACCCTTTTGTGGAGCAAGACTCTTAAAGTAGCTTTTGTTGGGCATGTCGAGAACGGTCTCTATGTAGTGAACTTCTCGGAGCAACCCACTAAGACCGCGACTTGCTTAATGGCTAAAGTTGATGTGGGGTGGCTCTGGCATTTCCGTCTAGCCCATGTCAATATGAGATCTTTGCAAAGTCTCCTCAAAGGGGATCACGTTCTTCGACTAACAAACGCGAGTTTTGCCAAAGATTGTGCTTGCAGTCCTTGTATCGAAAGAAAGCTACATGAAAAGGCTCATTGTCCAACCACTACAATCTACTCAAAGAGGACCTTAGAGATCCTTCACATGGATCTCCTTGGCCCTCCATCTTTTGACAGTCTTGGTGGAAGAAAATATTGCTTGGTGATTGTGGATGATTACTCAAGATGTACTTGGGTTTATTTCTTCAAGAAGAAGAGTGAGACCCAACATACCGTCATCGACTTTGCAAATGAAGTCCAACATCAACATGATGCAAAGATTTTGATGATTTGAAGTGACAACGGCACTGAGTTCAATAATTACACCCTAAATGAGTTTCTCGGTGATGAAGGGATAAAGCACCAATATTCCACACCTTACACCCCTCAACAAAACGGTGTTGCTAAGAGGAAGAATCGGACATTGATTGATGCGGCAAGAACCATGATGGCGGAGTTTAAATCTCCGTACAACTTTTGGGCCAAAGCCATCAACACAGCGTGTCATGCATCTAATTGGCTCTATCTCCGCAAAGGCTTGAACAAGACTCCTTATGAGATTCTTACCGGGAACAAGCCGAACCTCAAATACTTTCGGGTGTTCGGTTGTAAGTGTTTCATTCTCAAGAAAGGTGCTCGTTTGTCTAAATTTGAATCTAGAGCCCATGAGGGCATATTTGTTGGTTATGCTGCAAACTCTCATGCTTACCATGTCCTCAACGAGTCCACGGGACTCATTGAGGAGACGAGTAACGTAGAGTTTGATGAAAATAATGGCTCCCAAGTGGAGCAAAGTGGTCTTTGTGATGTAGGTGATGAAATTCCTCCCCAAGCCATAAGAAGAATGGGCGTGGGATACTTCCTACCTGTTGAGGAACCCCTTGTGGCCAAAGGAGAAGGATAATGTTCCACTCAAGTGGAACCATCACCGATGCAAGACCCACACGCTTCCGAAGAACAAAATGAAGGTCCGCTACCACATGGACAAGATCAAGGGCAAGATCAATCTACTGATGATGGTGTTTCACCAAGTGATGCCCAAGATCATGTTCCCGTCTCCGAGCAAGCTCAAGCTCAAGATCTTCTCCAAGATCAAGAGCAAGCTCAGGAAGGTGTTCAAGATCATCAAGATGATGACTCTCAGAAAGTTGTCTCTCAACCTTCCATGGAGGAAATTTTAGAGAGACAAGCCGACAAGAAAGCCGCCAAGAATGCTGCCAAGCTCAAACTTAGACAACATCTGTTGGATAACGTCTACGGCGACTTGCAAAAAGGGGTAACCACTCGTAAACAATTAACAAACTTTTGTGAACATCATGCGCTTGTTTCTTGCATTGAACCCCTTAAGGTTCAAGTGTTGGAAATATGCCCTAGATGCAATAATAAATTGGTTATTATCATATTTCCTTGCTCATGATAATCATTTATTATCCATGCTATAATTGTATTGATCGGAAACTTAGATACATGTGTGGATACATAGACAACACTGTGTCCCTAGTATGCCTCTGATAGACTAGCTCGTTGATCAAAGATGGTCAAGGTTTCCTAGGCATGGACATGAGATGTCATTTGATAATGGGATCACATCATTAGGAGAATGATGTGATGGACAAGACCCAAACTACAAACGTAGCATATGATCGTGTCAGTTTATTGCTACTGTTTTCTGCATGTCAAGTATCTGTTCCTATGACCATGAGATCATGCAACTCACTGACACCGGAGGAGTACCTTGTGTGTATCAAACATCGCAACATAACTGGGTGACTATAAAGGTGCTCTAAAGGTATCTCCGAGGGTGTCTGTTGGGTTGGCATGGAGATTTGTTACTTCGTGTGACGGAGAGGTATCTCAGGGCCCACTCGGTAATACAACATCACAATAAGCCTTGCAAGCAATGTGACTAAGTGTTAGTCACGGGATCTTGTATTACAGAACGAGTAAAGAGACTTGCTGGTAACGAGATTGAACTAGGTATGGAGATACCGACGATCGAATCTCGGGCAAGTAACATACCGAAGAACAAAGGGAACATCGTACGGGGTTAACTGAATCCTTGACATAGAGGTTCGACCGATAAAGATCTTCATAGAATATGTAGGAACCAATATGGGTATCCAAGTCCCGCTATTGTTTATTGACCGTAGAGGTGTCTCGGTCATGTCAACATAGTTCTCGAACCCGCAGGGTGTGTACACTTAAGGTTCGTTGACGTTTCGGTAGTATAGAGTTATGTATGGTGGTGACCGAAGGTTGTTTGGAGTCCCGGATGAGATCCCAGACATCACCAGGAGCTCCTAAATGGTCCAGAGGTAAAGATTGATATATAGGAAGTCCTGTTTTGGTCACCGAAAAAGTTTCGGGCTCATCGGTAGTGTATCGGGAGTGCCGGTAGTGTATCGGGGGACCATCGGAAGGGGTATTTCGACCCAAGAGACTACATGGGCTGTGGGAGGATGAATACCAGCCCTTAGTGGGCTGGTGGAAGTCCCACAAGGGCCCATGCGGCTGGGGAGAAAATCCCAAGGAGAAAAAGGTGGAAAAAGGCAGAAAGGCTAAATAAGGAAGGAGTCCTAATCCAACTAGGAGTGGAGGAGGACTCCTCTCCTCCTTGCGCCAAGATCAAAGTGCAGGCCCTTTGTGAGCCAGCCTCCTTCTTCTCCTGTCCTCCTATATATAATAGAGGTTTTGAGGGCAGCCCTAACCCTAATTGCCACGTGCTGCCCTCTTCTTCCTCTAGATCGTATTCTCCTCTAGATCGGTTTTCAGCGGTGCTTAGGCGAAGCCTTGCTGGAATTCCTCCACCAGCATCGCCGCAACGCCATTGAGCTGCTGGAGAACTCGTCTACCTCTCAACTCCCTCTTACTGGATCAAGAAGGCGGAGATTGTCATCGAGCTGTACGTGTGCTGAACACGGAGGTGCCGTCTTTTCGGCGCTAGATCGGAAGGACCGTGATGAAGATCACGAGACAGATCTTGATGAGATCGCGCGACGGATCGTGATGAGTTCACGGGATGGATCTTGATGAGATCGCGGGACGCTCAGTGATTTGGATCGCGAAGACGTTCGACTACATCGACCGCGTTTCTTAACGCTTCCCGCTTAGCGATCTACAAGGGTATGTAGATCCACTCTCCCTCTCATAGATTCTCATCACCCTGGATAGATCTTGCGTGTGCGTAGGACAGTTTTTGTTTCCCATGCAACGTTCCCCAACATCAAGATGCGCTCAAGTATATGGAGTGGGTTGAAGCTATGCACGATGAACTCAACAACTTCGAGCGCAACCAAGTGTGGCGACTGGTGCCAAGACCTAAGGAGAATCACAATGTCATTAGGACTAAATGGATCTTCAAAAAACAAGCAAGATGCGAACGGTATTGTCATTCGCAAAAAGGCAAGATTGGTGGCACAAGTATACTCCAAAGTCAAGGGTATCGACTTGGTGAAACTTTTGCTCCTGTTGCTCGCCTTGAATCTATTCGCATGTTGCTTGCATATGCCTCTCATCATAACTTTAAATTATATCAAATGGATGTCAAGAGTTCTTTTCTTAATGGACCTCTTAAGGAGTTGGTATATGTCAAGCAACCCCTAGGGTTCGAGGATCCCAAGTTCCCCAATCATGTATACGTTCTCGATAAGGCTCTCCATGGCCTTAAACAAGCCCCACGCGTGTGGTATGAGCACCTTACCGAGATGTTGCAATATCATGGGTTTGAAATTGGGAAAATCGATCCCACTCTTTTTACAAAGAGGGTCAACAGGAACTTGTTCATATGCCAACTATATGTTGATGATATTATTTTTGGTTCTCCTAAAAAAGTTTTCAATGAAGAGTTTGCCACTTTGATGACAAACAATTTTGAGATGTCCATGATGGGAGAGTTGAAGTCCTTCCTTGGTTTCGAAGTCAAGCAACAAAGTCAAGGTACCTTCATCAATCAAGCCAAATACACTCAAGACATGCTCAAGAGGTTCAAGATGGATGAGCTCAATCCTCGCAAGGCCAACAGTCCCATGCCACTCAAATGCCATCTTGATAGCGATCCCAATGGTAAAGCGGTGGATCAAAAGGTATATCACTCCATGATTGGATCCTTGCTTTACCTTGGTGCATCTAGACCGGATATCATGTTAAGTGTGAGTAGTTGTGCACGATTTCAATCCGCACCTAAAGAAAGTCACCATGTGGTTGTCAAGCGAATCTTTCGATATTTGGCTCATACCCCAAACTTTGGCTTATGGTATCCCAAGGGGGCTTTGTTTGATCTCGTTGGTATACTGACTCGGATTGGGTAGGAGACCGTGTGGATAGAAAGTCCACTTTTGGAGGCTGCCAATCTCTTGGTCGGTCTTTGGTAAGTTGGTCTTCAAAGAAACAAAATTGTGTTTCTCTCTCGTCCACTGAGGCCGAGTATGTAGCTGCTGCCAGTTGTTGTGCACAGATTCTCTGGATGAGGCAAAGTTTAAAGGATTATGGTGTCAATTGTGCAAAAGTGCCTCTTTACTGTGATAATGAAAGTGCCATTATGATCTCCAGCAACCCAATTCAACATTGCAAGACGAAGCATATTGATATTCGTCATCACTTCCTTCGGGAACACGTCAAGCGTGGAGACATCAATCTTATTCATCTGAGCACTAACGAACAACTTGTAGATATTTTTACGAAGCCATTAGATGAAGGAAGATTTCGCGAGTTAAGGCATGAGCTAAATATCATTGATTCGAGCAATGTGGATTGACTTAGTGCACACCTCCCCACACTCATCGTTATGTCTTGTCTAGGTGTAGGCATGGATTTAGGGGGAGTCTAGTTCTCTCAATGAACTATCCCTCCTCTTATTATGCATAAACTAATCAAAGTCTTTCACATTTGCCATTTTTGATGGTGATTGTGCTTCAAAAGATGAGTCTTGGTCATGGGCCCAAGGATAATTCTTTGCGGTGCCATACCATCTGAGTCAAACATAGGTGGTCTAGGGCCACCACCCTCTCTTCATGTGAAGTAGAGGCTCACTGTTTGGTCCTATTTTATTTTTTCTACTCCGGTGGACCATGCTCTTGTTTTTGTCTTGCATCATTGTTTTATCTTGTCTCTTGTTTTTGTGTGAAAAACTCTCTTTCTCTTCTTCTCTTTTCTCTTCGAAAATTTGCACTTTGTGGGTAGCATGGTACTACCATGGAGATTCACGGTACTACCATTGGGAGCGGTACTACCACTTATCGTGCGGAAGTAAAAAATTACTTCCGCTTGTTGAGTGGTACTACCGCGATGACCGCGGTACTACCGTGTCATCGAGTGGGCGTGGGGGTTAAGAGCCGTCAGGGGGGGGGGTTCAATCTCCCCCATACCCCATTTTCTCTTCCCCTCGCATTTCTATCTCTCTCCTCACAACGGTGCCAGAGCACCTTGCCGGATCTCCGTCTCCGACCACCCTCCTCCTATTCCCTCCGGTGGGATCGTTCCCCACCTCGTCCTCGTGCCATGGACCTCGGTATTTCCCCGAACTCTTCTCGTTTTGCTTCTCTATTTTTGAATCTAGGTTTTGGGGAAATATGATATGGTCTAGTGTTGTTTGATCCAATCTGTGCATGAGGAGATGATTTGAGGGTGTTAGTGCAGTAGAAGTGCATATGATAGGATAAAACGGGATAACTTTCGATCTACAGCAGTACCAATTTGATCTTTCCATCTGTGTTCATGCGAAATCCGCCCCGTGCGGTACTACCGCACCTGGTGCGGTACTATCGCTCATCGAGCGGAAGTAAATTTTTACTTCCGCTGCCGCCACGGGACTACTGCTCACCACGGTACTACCACGTCTTGGGCGGTAGTAATTTTTTACTTCCGCTCACTGGGCAGCAGTAAAATTTTACTTCCGCTCTAGCCACGGTACTACCGCTGCCCGCAGTACTACCATGTCTGGGGCGGTAGTAAATTTTTACTTCCGCATGCACCACCGATACTGCCGCTCGATCCGAAGCTACCTCCTTTTGTCCTGTCTATTCTCACTTCTACATGATTTTCATGTCTGCTTTCATCCTTGCCTTACCTTTTTTTCGTTTGTCCATCATGTTTGCGTTGTGTGACATAGGTGGTGGCTCTGGTTCCGGCTCTGTTCCACGATGCTCCAATCCCTCTCAAGACACTAGCTCCAAGCATCTCCGCAATCCCGATGCTTCTGAGGGATCCAATGACCCACCCCGCCATTTCAAGAGGACCGCATCCAAGCTCAAGCCACTAGTTGACAACTATGAGGACATGCCTCAAGCTGATTTTCTGTCTCGACAGTTGATCGATCCCTATGTCAAACCAAGGGAAGTTTCCAGGTCCAATGAGTTGTTCTGGACCAAGTAGCAGTATCTCATCCACACTGATGTGATGAAGGGCAAGAAGAATCTATATGTTCATGTCCAATCCAATGATATGGATCATATGAGGAAGCATCCGACATACTTCGGTGAGGCTCTAGGTTTGGTGGAGCAGTTTGCTATCGAGGACATCATCTCGTTCCACCTTGACTTTGATCCCGAGATAGTGAGTCAGTTCTTTGCCTCTCTCCACTTCCACACTGATGAGTAGTAGACCATGACTTGGATGACCAATGGTGAGCGACTGTCTGCCACCTGGAAGGACTTCATGGATCTTCTGCATGTTCCTGATTTGGGGCTTGATGTGTAACTTGGACTGCGCCCTCACGACAACCCTCACCCAGCACGTAAGGAGCAGCTCGTGCCATTCTATACTCTGGAGACTTTACGATCTGGTGAGCGTGTTTCTGTGCCAACCCCTTTCTTGATGTCATGCACCGGATCTTCCACAACACTCTATTTCCTCGCATGGGCGACAAGGACAAGGTGCACTCATATCTGGTGGATATGTTGCTACTTTGTGAGAAAGGTAGATCTGAAGAACTTGACCCCCTTGACGTGTCTCACATTATGTGGACTGAGCTTCGCACTGTTGTGTTTCATCATAAGGTCCCCATTTATGGACCTTACCTGTTCCTCCCGATTCGTACTACTTGGGAGAAGACCCTTCTGGGTGAGGACTTCCAGGAGCACTTGTTTCTTCATGAGCCCATTCGTCTGCGTATGAAGGACAAGTGGGCCAACACCACCACTTAGCCAGCTCCTGCTCATATGGAGGTTGATGAGGATGAGATCGAAGAGGAGGAAGATGACAGTTCTGAGTCCTATGTGCCACCATCTTTAGAGCCATCTTGGGCCAAGAAGCTCTCTCACAAGATGAGGACCTTGTTCTGCCTGCAGGGCAAGGGTCTGTATTAAGCTCATGTTGCTCGAAAGGAGATTCGCCAGCGTGACAAGCGGATTCTAAGGAAGCCTAGCGAGACCATCTCGAGTGGGTCTGAGAAGGATATCACTCCTGAGCCCACTTGGATGGCGAAGCAGCAGTTCCAGTGGAAGATTCAGATGCAGAGTCCGTCCCAGACGCATCAGAGAAGGAGCCAGATGACTGATCTTTCTACACGGGAGCTACCATCTATGTTTTAGGTGTCCTCTCTGCCTTTTTGGTGTCTCGATGCCAAAGGGGGAGACAGTGTAGGATTTGCGAGTATTTGTGATTGTTTTTTCTTCGTTTCTTTGCTTTCATTGAACTTTGGTTTATGTCGTTTGTGTGTGTGACCAGGAGACTTCCTCTATCATATGGTGTGAGACATATGCTATCACTCCTACCTTATTTTTGTCTAGTATGATTCGTAGCTTGTGAGTCTATCTCTTACATACCCTTATCTTCATGCTCACATGCTATGCCTAGTTTCCATACTTAGTTTTGTTCATTCTGTTGCAAGGATAGCATTGCTTATAAAATATAGGGGGAGTGTTGATCCTAGTGTGTGTGTCTTGCAGTCCAAAGCATATCTAGAGTATGCACACATCTAGGAGGAGCTCGTCTATATTTTGTAGGTCTTGGGTTTGCATATGCTCATTTTATATCTTTATATGCAAATCTTGTATTGTCATCAATCCACCAAAAAGGGGGAGATTGTAAGGGCATATTTATCCCTAAGTGGTTTTGGTGATTGATGACAATGCCTTTGCGGACTAATCGTGTGCATTGAGCATTTCAGATATCTCATGTCTAGGCACAAGAAAATTCAGTGCCCCTCGGAGCCTCTCGAAGACGATTGTTCTCTACGTTTCATTTCAGTGGATTTGAGTCGTAGGAAAGCCGTACTATTGAGAGGGGGTCCGCTTCGGAAAGGTTTGGGTGGAATCAACACGTACACATCTATTCCTTTGCACCACCTTTCCCTCGCTACAATGGAGCTCCAACTCGTTTTTCTTCCCTATGCAAAATGAAAGCCTGTGGGGTGTTTGATTTCAGTGGTCAGCGGTAGTACCGCCCAAAGGAGTGGTAGTACCGCAAGTGCCAACGGTAGTATCGCTCGGTGGAGCGGTAGTATCGCTGTCTCCTGCCCTGGAATTTACACCTACGGTAGTAGGCGCGGATGTAAATTTTTACATCCTCCCTATTACGGTAGTACTGTGATTCACGTCCCGTACTACCGTGCCTGACTTTTTCATAGTTTCGCCTTCTGCGGAGGTAGGCACGGAAGTTATTTTTTTTTACTTCCGTGCATCTCCAGTGCCAGCCTCTGCCGACCATGAGGTAGTACCGCATGGGCTCGCGGTAGTACCGCTCTGGCGGTTCTACCACTTGTTTCCTAGTGCAATCAGCCAGAGCCTGTTACTCTTGTGTGAGCGGTAGTACCACATGCGGCAGCGGTAGTACCGCAAGCCCTCATGGTACTACCGTGAGTTTTGCAGTAGTACCACAACGCGCGGGGCTGTGGGTGTGGATAATGGTTGGATCTTGTCCCCCACTATAAAAGGGAGGTCTTCTTCCTCAAGAAGTTTACCTCTTCGTTCCCAAAACTCCATTGTTGCTCTAAGCTCCATTTTAGCCCAATCTCTCTCCCTAGCCAATCAAACTTGTTGATTTCCTAGGAATTGGTTGACAAGGCCTCGATCTACACTCCATCAAGAGAAATTTGATTCCCCCCACTAATCCCTTGCGGATCTTGTTACTCTTGGGTGTTTGAGCACCCTAGACGGTTGAGGTCACCTCGGAGTCACATTCCATTGTGGTGAAGCTTCGTGGTGTTGTTGGTAGCCTCCAATTCAGTTGTGGAGATTGGCCCAACCTTGTTTGTAAATGTCCGGTCGCCACCTTCAAGGGCACCAATAGTGGAATCACGACATCTCACATTGTGTGAGGGTGTGAGGAGAATACGGTGGCCCTAGTGGCTTCTTGGGGAGCATTGTGCCTCCACACCGCTCCAACGGAGACATACTTCCTCACAAGGGAAGGAACTTTGGTAACACATCCTCATCTCCACTGGCTCCACTTTTGGTTATCTCGCACCTTTACTTCTTGCAAGCTTTTATTGTGATATATCCCTTGCTTGCTTGTGTACTTGTTGTGGTTAGCATCATATAGGTTATTCATCTAGTTGCACATCTAGCCAAGTTATTTGATGCTAAGCTTAAGTTGTTAAGGAAAAGTTAAAAAGTTTTAGTTGCCTATTCACCCCCCCTCTAGTCAACCATATCGATCCTTTCACATGAGTTTTCTAGAGATCACTCCATTATCATAGACTGTGATCAGAAGTCGGACTCATATACATGTGTTCCTCATAAGGTTGCTTTGTAGGATAGCATCTTACTTATATAAGCTTGGGAACACATTAGGAGAATAGTCATCCTACCGTACAGTATCCGAGAGTACTGCATCTCCAACGGAGTGGGTTAGTAAAGTTATTCTCCTCATTTCACCACTGGCTTGTTTTTTTAGGGTCCTACTTCACGGGATAACCGGTCACATAGATTGGGTTACCACCACAACAACTCATGTGGGTATCATGCCCATCTCCCTCGATGCATTTTATATCACAATATGTGATACCCCTTTACTAAAGGGATATTTAAACATCTGACATATTTTAATCTCATCCTTATATGTTTGTTGGACTTCACGTTGTCCTTTGAACTCTTCACTTTGAACAATAATTGTCTGATTGTCACAGTTCATAAGGATAGATGGAACCGGATAAACCACTGGAAAGTCCATCAAAAGATCTTGAAGCCATTTTGCTTCGACACCAGATTTGTCTAATGTTGTTAATTCTTCTTTCATTGTCAATCTTGTTAAGATTGTTTGCTTGCAAGACTTCCGCGAAACAACAACACCTCCAAGAGTAAAAATATACCCAGTTGTGGCATTTGTCTCATCGACATTATAAATCCAATTCTCATCATTATACCCTTCAAGTACCAACGGGTATGTGATATAGTGAAGTTCATAGTTCATAATACCTTCAGGATAGCGCATAATTCTTTCAGCAACATGCCAATGTACATCACCTAGATTGCAAATAAACCAGATCAGTTTGCACACAACAAACGCGATGGCATGCCTTGTTGCGCTCGCTAGATACATGAGTGAACCAATAATTTGAGAGTATCTCAACTGATCTTAGATCTGCCTTCGAACTTACGAATCAACGTACTAGGATCATATGGTGTTTTTATAATTTTTGCAGTCCGGATATCCCAATGACTCAAAATCTTCTCAACATAGTGGGATTGCAGAAGTGTAATCCCACCCTCATCTTCTCTCAAAAGCCCGATGTCCAAGATAACATCAGCCATCCCAAGGTCCTTCATCTCAAAGTCCTGAGATAAAAATGACTTAACCTCCTCAATAACTTTGAGCTTGGTTCCAAATATTAGTATGCCATCAACATACAAGCACAATATAACTCCTTCGCCCCCAACATAGCGATATTATACACAATTGTTAGCTTCATTAACAATAAAGCCATCATACGTCAAAGTTGTATTAATCTTCTCATGTCATTGCTTAGGTGCTTGTCTCAAGCCTTATATAGATTTCAGCAACTTACATACCTTTCTTCCTAGCCATCTATGACAAAGCCATCTAGCTGTTGCATGTAGATTTCCTCGCCTAGCTCTCTGTTCGAGAAAACTGTCTTAACATTCGTCTGGTGGATGAGAAGACCATGCGAGGCTGCCAATGAGAGAAATACTCGAATGGTGGTCAGTCTGGCCATAGGTGAATAAGTATCAAAGAAATATACTTCTTCTTTCTGGACATAACCCTTGGCTACAAGCCCAACCTTATACTTATCAGTCATACTATCGGGCCTAAGCTTCTTTTTGAACAACCACTTACATCCCAATGATTTGCAACTATATGGGCGTTTAATAATTTGACATGCCCCGTTTGCCATGATGGAATCCATCTCGCTACGGAGCGCATATTTTAGTAGTTAGCATCTGGAGATGGATACATTTCTAAAATGGAGGTCGGATTATCATCCACAAGATACACGAGGAAATCATCACCAAAGGTCATTGTGGTCCTTTGCCTCTTATTCCTACCAAGGGTTTTCTTGTCATCCTCCTCAGGATTTTCATCATGTGTTTGTTCATAATGTTCCATAGGAATGGCAGGCCGAGAGTCTCCGCAGATTCATGTTTAGAAGTCCTTTCGATATCTCTCATAGGAAAGTATCCTTAAAGAATGTAGCATCCTTAGAGTCCATAATTGTACCGACCTCCACGTCAGGTACCTCATATTTTACTATTATAAATCTATAACTGACGTTGTTCTTAGTGTAGCCCAAATTAACGCAGTCCACGGTCTTTGGTACAAGCTTACACTTTTGGGGGATTGGCACATTGACTTTCACGAAACAACCCCAAGTACGCAAGTAGAAGAGTGTCGTCCTTCTCTCCACCCATTGCTCATAGGGAGTGATCCCATTGTATTTTGTCAAAACCTTATTCAGGATATGACATGAAGTCAATATAGCCCCCTACCATGCCTTGGATAAACCCAATGTATCAAACATGGCGTTAACCAAATCAGTTAGACTATGGTTTTCTGTTCGACAACCCCATTTGACTGGGTGAATAGGGAGGCATCCTTTCATGAACAATACCATGTTCCGCATAAAAGGAATCAAACTCATTCGAGAAGTACTCTCCACCGTGACCTTTCCAGACTCATTTAATTTTCTTTTCAATTTGATTTTCAACTCTTGAGTTATAGATTTTAAAGTAGTGTAGAGACTCATCTTTAGTATTTAGCATAGACATGCAACAATATCTAGTGGAATCATCTATAAATGTCATGAAGTATTTCTTCCCACCATTAGTCAACACACCATTTATCACACAGAATTCAGAATGTATGATTTTAATGGCACCAAGTGTCTCTCCTCCACAACCTTGTGAGGCTTACGATGTTGATTTTCTTGGAGACATGAAGGACACTTACAACCTTCGGCTAAAGTGGAACTCGGGATTAAATTCAACTCAGCTAGTCGCGTTATAACATCGAAAGTAATGTGACAAAGACATGAATGCTAAACTTCAGATTTATTAACACTCGGATGAATTTGTTCATGACTTTATTACAAAAATATGCGAGGTAAAGGCGGAGAAGACCTCCGCATTCATAATCTTTCCAAAAAATCCATATTTCCTAATAGCTACTTTATTAGACTTGAAGGCCAACTTAAACCCTTCTCTACACAAAAGGGAGCCACTAACGAGATTCTTATTGATGAAAGGGACATGCTGCACGATCCTCCCCGAAGTAAATTTCAGATTGACCATGCCAACACCAAGAACGTCAGCACTCATGCCATTCTTCGTAAATACGAACCCATGACCTATGACCTGGTAAGAAGAAAACAATGAAATGTCAGCACATACATGAGTATTTGCACATGTGTCCACTACTACCTCTTGAGCTTGCGTTGGTTTTCCCTTGAAGAGAAAAGGTTGATGTAGTGAAGTAGATAAGTATTTCCCTCAGTTGTTGAGAACCAAGGTATCAATCCAGTAGGAGGGACAAGCAAGTCACCAATGGATGCACCTAAACAAACAATCAAATTCTTGCACCCAACGCTATAAAAGGGTTGTCAATCCCTTCACGGTTATTTGCAAGGATTAGATCTGAAAGAGATAGATGTAAATGACTGCGGAAAGTAAAAGATAAATAAATTACAGAAAGGTATTTTTGGTATTTTTGATTTATAGATCCAAAAGTATATGATGGAAAATAGACCCGGGGCCATAGATTTCACTAGAGGCTTCTCTCATGAAGGCAAATATCATGGTGGGTAAACAAATTACTGTCAAGCAATTGATGGAAAATCGAATAATCATGTAGTTATCCAAGGAAATGATCATGCATATAGGCATCATGTCCGTGTCAAGTAGACCAAAAGTATTCTGCATCAACTACTATTACTCAACACATCGAACGACTCCTGCCTGCATCTAGAGTATTAAGTTCACAAAGAACAGAGTAACGCATTAAGAAAGATGACATGATGTAGAAGGATAAAATCAAGCAATATGATGAAAACCCCATCTTGTTACCCTTGATGGCAACAATACAATATGTGCCTTGCTACCCCTACTATGTAAATGGGTGAGGACACCGCAAGATTGAACCCAAAACCAAGCACTTCTCCTATTGCAAGAATTACCAATCTAGTTGGCCAAACCAAACCAATAACTCGAAGAGACCTGCAAGGACATGAAGTCATGCAAATAAGAATTCAGAGGATATTCAAATAAGATTCATGGATAATCTGAACATAAACTCACAATTCATCGGATCTTGACAAACACACCACAAAAAAGGATTACATCGGATAGATCTCCATGAAGATCATGAAGAACATGGTATCGAAGATCAAAGGGAGAGAATAATCCATATAGCTACTAGCTATTGCCCCATAGGTCTGTGGTGGACTACTCACGCATCATCGGAGGGGCAATGGAGTTGATGTAGATGCCCTCCGTGATCGAAACCCCCTCCGACCGATTACCAAAGAAGGCCCCAAGATTGGATCTCTCGGGAACAGAGGCTTCCGGCGGCGGAAAAGTATTTGCATGGCTTGTTCTGATGTTGGGGGATATTTGGGTATTTATAGGCCAAGAATTCGGGTTGGGAGACCTTCCAGGGAGCGACAAGCCTGCTAGGCGCGGGCAGGGGGTGGCGCCTAGCAAGCTTGTGGCACCCTGGCACCTCCCCTAACGTGCACTCCAAGCTTGATCGACTTGTTTCCTTCTAGAAAAAATCCTTCCGAAGGTTTTATTCCATTTGGACTCCGTTTAATATCCCATATCTGCAAAACTCAAAACAAGGAAAAACAGAAACTAGCACTTGGCTCTAGATTAATAGGTTAGTCCCAAAAATACTATAAAATGGCATATTAATGCATATAAAACACCCAAAACAAATAATATAATAGCATTCCATTATCAAAAATTATAGATACATTGGAGACGTATCAGCATCCCCAAGCTTAATTCTTGCTCGTCCTCGAGTAGGTAAATGATAAAAACAGGATTTTTGATGTGGAGTGCTACCTAACATATTTATCCATGTACTATTCTTTATTGTGGAATGAATATTCAGATACGTAAGACTCAGAACAATAGCTTATTATTTATATAGAAATGCCATAATAGGTAGGTATGGTGGCTGTTTTGTGGAAGGTATATGGTGGCTGTTCTGAGGAATGTGTTTGTTGTATCGGCGAACGTTGCACGGTACTAGAGAGGCTAGCAAAGGTGGAAGGGTGAGAGTGCGTATAATCCATGGACTCAACATTAGTAATAAAGAACTCACATACTTATTGCAAAAGTCTATTAGTCATTGAAGCAAAGCATTAAGCGCATGCTCCTAGGGGGAGGTTGGTAGGAGTTAACCATTGCGCGCCCCTGACCCTCACACAAAGGTCGACAATCTATAAACAAGTCATGCTCTGACTTCCTTACATAACGGTTCACCATACGTGCATGCTACGGGAATCACAAACCTTTACACAAGTATTTTACCAAATCACAATTTACTTACTAACATGTTTCATAACATTACCACCTTTATATCTCAAAACTTTATGCAAGGAATCAAACTTCTCATAAATACTCAATAAACTTAATATGGAAGTTTTTATTATATCCCTCTTGGATGCCTATCATATTAGCACTAAATTCATAACCTAGGCCAATTACCATGCTGTTTTAGAAACTCTCAAATAATATAAGTGAGGTATGAGAGTTCAAGTATTTCTATAAAACGCAAATACCACCGTGCTCTAAAAGATATAAGTGAAGCACATAGAGCAAAATTGCCCAAACAAAAGATATAAGTGAAGCACATAGAGTATTCTAATAAATTCATGATTCAGCATGTATCTCTCAAAATATGTGTGCATAAAGGATGATTGTGGCAAACTAACAAGCAAATACTCATATCGTACAAGACGCTCCAAGCAAAACACATATCATGTGGTGAATAAAAATATAGCCTCAAGTAAATTTACCGATGGATTGAAGACGAAAGAGGGGATGCCTCCCAGGGCATCCCCAAGCTTAGGCTCTTTGGCATCCTTGAATAAGACTTGGGGTGCCTTGGGAATCCCCAAGCTTAGGCTCTTTCCACTCCTTATTCCATAGTCCATCAAATCTTTACCCAAAACTTGAAAACTTCACAACACAAAACTTAACAGAAAACTCGTGAGATCCGTTAGTATAAGAAAGTAAATCACCACTTTAGGTACTGTTTTAAACTCATTATTTATTTATATTGGTGTTATAACTAATGTAATCTAACTTATACATGGCTCATACCACATGATACAACCCATAGATTCATCAAAATAGGCAAACAACTCAAAGAAAACAGAATGTGTCAGAAAACAGAATAGTCTGTAGCAAACTGAAAACTTCGTATACTTCTATAACTCAAAAAATTCTGAAAATTAGTAAAACCTTGGAAATTTTTATATAAATATTTTTTAAAAATTTAAGATCAATTAGACGCTCCAAACAAATTAGATTCCTGGACTGAGCCCAAAAGTTTCTATTTTTCAGCAAGATCAAATCAACAACTACCATCGATCATCCTAAAGGTTTTACTTGGCTCAAACACTAATTAAAACACCCAAACACAATTACTACAGAATTAGTAATGTGGGAAACACTCAAAAACATAAGCAAAAACAGAACACAAAAATAAAATTGGGTTGCCTCCCAACAAGCACTATTGTTTAATGCCCCTAGCTAGGCAAAACACAATAGATCTAGGTATTGTCATCTTTGGTATGCAATCCAAACTTGATCAAACCATCAAAAGATTTTCTTACTAGATCTATCCTTTCCTTTATTTCCTTCCTAGTAGATGAACTTAAATCATGAAAAGGACTTTGGCTAGTGATTTTAACATTCATGAACCAGTAATCTAGATCATCGCCATAGATATCATCGTATAAAACACATATCCTATTTTTAACAGGTTCCTTAATAATTTTTCTAGAAAATTGTCCTGATACCCACGAAAATTCCCCTAGTAATCCAATCAAATTCCTCATAGGTCTCTAGATACAAGGCTTGAGATACTTCCTCGTGGGGAGCTCTTCTCCTAAGATTTTCACTATAAGATTGATCGTCTCTAGCTTCTAGACTACGCAAAGTTTCTTTATCATGGAGAATTTCTTCAATTGGAGGGTGCTCAACATCTTTATCATAGAAAGCAAAAATCTCCCTAGCTTCTTGTACGATGAAATCAAATTCTTGCGTAAGGATGATGGTAGCAATCTTCTTAGCCTTTGGGTGATTAATATTGGGAAGTTCATAAAATACTTTTTGCAAAGTGGGATGAAGGAGCACAAATTTTCTTTCCAATTTTTCAATGAGCATGACAATAGCGTCAGCATAACTATTTGTGCTAAGAAGAATATACCTCTTACTCATAGGCATTACCCCCATATAATCAAAGAACACTTGAACAACACTCTTCCCAATAATATTCCCATCTCCTACTTGAAAAGTTTTAGTTTTATAATTAGGAGGAGATTCAGTTTCATGTTCTAAAGATCAAGATTCAATTTTTCTTCAAGAATAGTACTAGCAACACCCTCTAGATTTTTAGTGATCACCTCCCTTGCTTCAAACATGGTGGCAAAGCAAGAATTCAAACACACAAGCAAACGAAAGGCGAACGAAAGAGGGGCGGACAAAAGGGCAAATATTTTTGGTATTTTCTGAAAATCGCTTTAGAAGTGGGGGAGAGGAAAATAAGAGGCAAATGGAAAATAATGTAAATCCAAGAGATGAGTTTGTGATGGGTACTTGGTTGGCTTAATGTGTATCCTCCCTGGCAACGGTGCCAGAAATCCTTCTTGCTATCTCTTGAGCTTGTGTTGGTTTTCCCTTGAAGAGGAAAGGGTGATGCAGTGAAGTAGATAAATATTTCCCTCAGTTGTAGAGAACCAAGGTATCAATCCAGTAGAAGGAACAAGCAAGTCACCGATGGATTCACCTACACAAACAATGAAACTCTCGCACCCAACGCTATAAAGGGGTTGTTAATCCCTTCATGGTTATTTGCAAGGATTAGATCTGAAAGAGATAGATGTAAACGAGTGCGGAAAATAAAAGATAAATAAATTGCAGCAACATGTTTTTGATATTTTTGATTTATAGATCTGAAAGTATATGGTGGAAAATAGACCCGGGGGCCATAGATTTCACTAGAGGCTTCTCTCTTGAAGGCAAATATCATGGTCGGTAAACAAATTAATGTCAAGCAATTGATAGAAAAGTAAATAATCATGTAGTTATCCAAGGAAATGATCATGCATATAGGCATCACGTCCGTGTTAAGTAGACCGAAATGATTCTGCAACTACTACTATTACTCCACACATCGACCGACTCCTGCCTGCATCTAGAGTATTAAGTTCATAAAGAACAGAGTAACACATTAAGAAAGATGACATTATGTAGAGGGATAAACTCAAGTAATATGATGAAAACCCCATCTTGTTACCCTTGATGGTAACAATGCAATACGTGCCTCCACTAGTAGAAAACAGACCTTTTGTCCACATCATTAGTCCCGGTCTGGTTTTGAACCGACACTAATGTGACCATTAGTCCCGGTTCATGACAGCCATCATTAGTGTCGATTCGTTCTGGACCATTAGTCCCGGTTCATGCCACAAACCGAGACTAAGGGTGTGGTGGTAGGCTGGTGTTAGCCTGGGGCCCCATGATTACCTTTAGTCCCGGTTTGTGGCACGAACCGGGACTATAGGCTAACCTTTAGTCCCAGTTTGTGTCTCGAACCGGGACTAAAGGCCCCCTAAATGAACCCTTCGGCCATCCCGAGCTCTCTGTTCTTCCCCTTTACTCTCCTCTTTGGTTCTTCCTCTCTTCCCCGAGCTCATCCTCCATTTTTGCCAAAATATTTCAAGATTTGGAGGCACCCCATCCATCCAAGTGTTCACAAAGGTTAGCAACTTTGTCCTTTCATCTCTCATTGCTAGATTAGCTCTTGCAATGCTCTATAAGTATAGCGATTTGTGGGTTTTAGTTTGGGAGTATTTATATGTGGTAGTTTATTTGATCTATATGCAATTTGATCTCAAATTAACTTCTTACTTTGCATCTGTAGGTGTGGTTTACTTAGTGCCTTCCCGTCCCTGTCCTAATCACCGTCGATCGCCCGCACCATCCCGTCGCCGGCACCACCTTGGTGAGCCTCTTGTTCTTATCCTTTTTATAAAAAAAATCATGTTTGTAAGATTTAGTTAGTTACTTGTATAGTTTTCTTACCTATATGGTTGTTTGTTATACATAGTGGCATGGTTTTGATATCCGTCCCCGTCGGCCCTCGTCCGGTTTATGATTCAGATGTGGTATATACTCTCTTTTATAACTATTTGTTGCATTTCGTGTTTATGACAATTATGCCCATCATGTTGACATAGATATTTTTATCTAGGAGGTATATTTTTAACCGGAAATTCCAACCGACATTGATATTCTTATCAAGAAGTTAAATTTAGTTGAAAAAGAAAACGAGTATTTGAAAGAAAAATTGAAAAGAGTTGAAGAAGAGAAGATGAAACTGGAGTTGAATGTTGCCGATGTCGTTGATGATCACAAGATCAAGATGGATGCAATGCGCTTGAAGATTAGAAAATTTAAAAGATATGCCATTGATATTGAGGCTTGGTATCACTATGTTGTTGGATAAATTGTTTCCTTAGTAGCGATTTTTATCGTATTTGTTGTTGCATTTAAATTCTTTAGCTAGAGAGTTTGTATGTTGTTTTATGAGAACAAGTGTGGATGAACTTTATGTATGAACTTGTATTAATTTGGTCATTTCGGTGTTGTGTAATGAAGATGAGCTAGCAATGGATGTACGACGACCGATGCTCACCCAGTTCATTAATGGCATGCATACTTTTCTGGTTGCGGCTGAGGTAAACAAGTAGGCCGATAGTTTTATGTATTGTCCATGTGCTGGCTGTAAGAATGATCGTAATTACTAACTCAAGAACCATTCACATCCACCTGTTTGAGTCCAGTTTCATCTTCGGCTATAACTGTTGGACCAAGTACGGAGAAAGAGGGGTCCTAATAGAAGAGAATGAAGAAGAAGAGGATGACGATAGCTATCCTGGCCATGGGTTCCATGAATACTATGGTACAACAATGGGGGAAGAAGCTGAGCTGGCAATGCGGGAAGGAGCTAAAGAAGAGGTATCAAATGAGCCCGTTGATGATCTTGGTCGGGCCATTGCCGATGCAAAGAGAAACTGCGTAAGTGAAAAGGAGAAGCTAAAGTTGCAGCGCATGTTAGAGGATCACAAAAAAGGGTTGTACCCAAATTACGAAGATGACAAGAAAAAGCTGGGCACCACACTGGAATTGTTGCAATGGAAGGCAGAGAATGGTGTATCTGACAAGGCATTTGAAAAGTTGCTGATAATGTTAAAGAAGAAGCTACCAAAGGACAACGAATTACTTGAGAGTACGTACAAAGCAAAGAAGGTCGTGTGCCCTCTAGGATTAGAGGTGGAGAAGATACATGCATGCCCTAATTAGTGCATCCTATACCACGGTGAGTACGAGGATTTGAATGCATGCCCGGTATGCTGTGCATTACGCTATAAGATCGGCCACAATGACCCTGGTGATGTTGAGGGTGAGCACCCCAGGAAGAAGATTCCTTCCAAGGAGATGTGGTATGCTCCTATAATACCACGGTTGAAACCTTTGTTCCAAAACAAAGAGCATGCCAAGTTGATGCGATGGCACAACAAAGACCGTAAGAAAGACGGGAAGTTGAGAGTACCCGCTGACGGATCGCAGTGGAGAAAAATCGAGAGAAAGTGCAAAGGAGGCAAGGAACGTATGGTTTGGTTTAAGTGCAGATGGCATTAATCCTTTTGGGGAGAAGAACAACAACCATATCACATGGCATGTGACTCTATGTATCTATAACCTTCCTCCTTGGTTGTGCATGAAGCAGAAGTTCATTATGATGCTAGTGCTCATCCAAGGCCCCAAGCAACCCATCAATGACATTGATTTGTACCTAAGTCCATTAGTTGAAGAACCTTTACAACTATGGAATGGAAAAGGTGTACGTGCATGGGATGCGAAAGAATAGGAGGAATTTGACCTACATGCGTTGCTGTTTGTAACCATCAATGATTGGCCTGCTCTTAGTAACCTTTCAGGACAGACAAACAAGGGATACCATGCATGCACACACTATTTAGATGATACCAACAATATATATTTGGATAAATGTAATAAGAATGTGTACCTGGGGCATCGTCGATTTCTTTAGAGTAGGCATCCCATAAGAAAGAAAGGCAAGCATTTCAAAGGTGAGGCAGATCACTAGAAGAAGCCTCGCCACCGTACTAGTGATGATATACTTGATATGGTCAAGGATTTAAAAGTAATCTTTGGAAAGGGTCCTGGCGCACAATCTGTTCCGAATGACGCTGACAAACGCGCACCCATGTGGAAGAAGAAATCTATGTTTTGGGACCTACCCTATTGGAAATACCTCGAGGCCCGCTCTGTAATCGACGTGATGCACGTGACGAGGGATCTTTGCGTGAACCTGCTAGGCTTGTTGGGCATGTATGGGAAGACAAAAGATATGCCGGAGGCACAGGAGGACCAGCAACGTATGCACAGAGAAGACGACATGGATCCAAAGCAGTTTCAGGGTCATGCCAGCTACGCTCTTACCAAAGAAGAGAAGGAAATCTTCTTCGAATGCCTGCTCAGTATGAAGGTCACGTTTGGCTTCTCGTCGAATATAAAGGGAATAATAAATATGGCAGAGAAAAATTTCCAGAACCTAAAGTCTCATGACTGCCACGTGATTATGATGCAACTTCTTCCGGTTGCATTGAGGGGGCTTCTACCGGAAGACATTCGATTAGCCATTGTGAAGCTATGTGCATTCCTGAATGCAATCTCTCAGAAGGTAATCGATCCAGAAATCCTACGAAGGTTAGAGAATGATTTGGTGCAATGTCTTGTCAGTTTCGAGTTGGTGTTCCCACCATCCTTCTTCAATATTGTTATGCACGTACTAGTTCACCTAGTCAAGGAGATTGTCATTTTGGGTCCTGTATTTCTACACAATATGTTCCCCTTTGAGAGGTTTATGGGAGTCTTAGAGAAACATGTCCATAATCGTGCTAGGCCAAAAGGAAGCATCTCCAAGGGTCATGAAACAGAGTAGGTCATTGAGTTTTGTTGACTTGATTCCTGGCATTAAGCCGATTGGTGTTCTTGAATCGCGGCATGAGGGCAGACTGGGTGGAAAAGGTATGCTAGGAAAGAATTCACTAATATGTTGGACGTGCATTCTTTGGTGCAAGCACACTACATAGTTCTACAAAGTTCCACCTTGATGGCTCCATATATCAAGCAACACAAGAATATTCTACACTCCAAACACCCAGAGCAGTCTGACGACTAGATTACACATGAACAAACAATGACTTTTACTGGTTGGTTGCAGACACGTCTCACGCGTGACGACACTATTGAAGATGACCTGTACTTGCTGATTTACCATATTCGAATATATTGACTTCGTAGGCGTATGAGATAAATGGGAATACATTTTACATGATCGCCCAAGATAAAAAGAGTGCCAACCAAAACAGTGGTGTCCGCTTTGATGCAACAAACATCAATGGGCCAAAGGACACATATTATGGTTACATAGAGGAGATATGGGTACTTGACTATGGACTTGGTTTGAAGGTTCCTTTGTTTCGGTGCAAATGGGTCAATCTGACAGGAGGCAGGATAAGGGAAGACCTGCAGTACGGAATGACAACAATGGACCTCAACAATCTTGGGTACGCAGACGAACCATTCGTCCTAGCGAATGATGTGGCACAGGTTTTCTATGTGAAGGACATGTCTACCAAGCCGAGAAAAAGAAAAGATAAGGAATATAATACATAATATGATGAGCCAAAGCACCACATAGTTCTTTCAGGGAAAAGAAACATTGTGGGAGTGGAGGACAAGCAGACATGTCAGAAGATTATGAAATTTTTCATGAAATTGCTCCCTTCATAGTGAATGTTGACCCGAGCATCAAGTTAAATGATGAAGATTTTCCATGGTTACGACGCAAAGGTACACATGTGGAGAAAAATTTTTATACCCAAAGATCCCACTCTGGGATGTGACCGGCTTCTCTAGTTAGTTATAGGACTTATATATGCGGAAAGTCCCAATTCGGACAAACTGGAGGGAATCTTTGTAATAGTAGTGTAGTTATGTGTTTTGTGCGTTCAGTATGCACCATTCGAAGCCACGTCATTAATTTTCAACCCTTTCTGACTTCATTTGCTATTTTTCATTCATTTACTAATTTTTTGAGCTAAATGACCTTGAAACTGAAAAGCACTACAACAAACTCTGAAAAGGTTGAAAGTTGGCATGGTATCATCATTTCACCACCACTGGGCGACAAAGGTGCAGTAGGCCCAGAAGGCCTCGATTAGAGAGGAGCTCGACACGGTAGACGCGGAGGGGCTTAGAAACCGGTGTGAGCTCCTCTCGACTAGTGAGGTGGGACTAAATATCCACCCCGCCCCTCGCCTGGCACACAACCCTTTAGTCGCGGTTGGTGGCTCCAACCGCGACTAAAGCCCCCCTTTAGTCGCGGTTGGAGCCACCAACCGTGACTGAAGGTGAAATTCATCCAGTCCAAGCAGCGGGAAGACAGACCTTTAGTTGCGGTTGGTGGTTCCAACCGCGACTAAAGGTGGCCTTTAGTCACGGTTGGAGTCACCAACCGTGACTAAAGGTTCCTCTATATATAGAACACTTACGAAAATTTCCCCAAATTAGCCTTTCGCCCGTCCGCGCGCCCCTGCCCCTCGACGTCGTCGTCCGTCCGTCCGCGCTGCCGCACCTCGCCGTCGCCGTCCGTCCGCGCCTCTGTCGCACCTCGACATCATGGCCACTGCGCCCCTGCACCTTGTCGTTGCCGTCCGTCCGTGCCCCTTTCGCACCTTGACGCCACCGTCCGTCTACGCCTCTACCGCACCCCTCGACGTCGTGGCCGCCGTGCCCCTACACCTTGCCATTGCCGTCGCCGCCCCTCCCGACCTCGCGCGTCGTCGCCCCGCTGTGAGCCCTGCCGCCATGGCCGCCCCCTCCGATCGAGCCCGCACACACACATGCATGAAAACACACACATACATTTTCTGTATTTAGATGTTTTATTTGTTTTTCACTAGTATATATGTATGTATGAATGCATGTTAGATGGATATAATAGTGTTTAATTAGTATAGATTTTTTTTATATAATCTCGTTTTTCTATTTTTTAATGGATGGATAGAAGTATATATGCTTAATTAGTGTTTCTTTTTCTGTTTTTTAATTTTATATAATGTTGTATATCATAGTATAGAAAAAATTTGCATATTAAAAAGTTTCATAGGAAAAAGTTGACCATATATATATATTTGTTAGAAGGACTATATATAAGTGGGAAAAGTTTCGGAATTTTTTGAGAAAGGAATATTATTAGGGTAGTTATAACCTAGGAATGGGACATTAGAATTGAAAAGAGGATATTTTGCTCAAAATTTCCTAATAAAATGACATTGCATATATAGGAATTTTTTTCATAAGACTTTTTTCTCGGAGTCAACGATGCCCGGCCCGCATCCTCATCGTCGACTCGTTCGCGACGACGTCCTGCTTCAGAGGGGCAACGTTCGGGACTGGGCTCTGCCGGGCTGGCACTGGGAGGTGCTTCCTTCAGGAGCATGCAGCTTGGTGATGAACCCGGGCCTGGGTCCCGTCATCGACCCGGAGCTTCTTTGGTGGCGTTCGCGTGGGCCACTTTCGGTGTGGAGGCATACGACCCCATTGGAGGTGGTATGTCATCGTGTCAGGGAGGAGGACGAGCACGTTCATTGCTATTGGATGCGTTGGACGCTAGGTTCTCCAATACCTGGCAGGTTCTTTAGGGATCTCACCCGAGCTATGATCCTGTCATACTTCCTTCTCTTTGGGTGTCCACCGCCTGCACTACTAGACGTCAACTACATCTTTATTAGTGATATTAGAAAATAATATTTGATATGTATTAGTGATAATACTCGAGATTTATTCGAGATTATATTCGATAATATTCGAGATGATTTATTCGAGATTATATTCGATGATGCATATTATATGAATTATTCAAGATGCATATTATGTACTATGATTCAGTTTTTCCTTATTGATTGAATGCATTCTAATTTCAATACTAAATTGTTTTATCTTTCTTCTGGGTTAGTTAAATAAAAGCTATGGACAATACCGACAGAGAAGGAGAATATGCTCTGTTCGACATCATACGCTCCCCGAGCCCAGAGCATGAACCTGAAGATGATGACGGCTTGCAGTATCTGGTCAATTCTGGTGAGGGTTGTATGATATTGGATGAAGACGAGCGAATAGATGAAGTCGACAATGATGTTGACAAAGAAAATGTTCTTCAAATAACAAAGCCCGGTGAGGTATATTTATTATATAAGCCATCCGGTGATCATTACATGTCTTAATTGAGTTGTATGTATTAACGAATCGATCTTTCTTCTTTTAGGCCTCCGGATCGAGCAAATATTCAACAAGCGATAGGGTAGTTCGAGGCCCGGCTAGAAAGTTGGACCCTGGCATAAAGTTCAACATCGATTCCATCAAAACATCAACTAGTGAACCGCTTGAACCTAGGAAAAATGTAACCAAGTTCAAGAATCAATGCGGAGTTATTGCCAGGGACCAAATCCCGATCTCTGTTCAAGAATGGAAAAAGACAGCAAAGGGAGATCGAGCAAGAGTTACTTTTGTCGACGAAAGAGCAAAATATGTGCTTTGGACCGAGTTGATGTCACATTTCACACTACCAGATAATATGACAGATGCAGATCTGAAGAAAGTCAGAAACTATGCTCTTAAAAAGATGGCGATCGCATTCAACACCTTCAAGAAAATGCATGGGCTACGTACGTAAAAGCAAACAAGAAGACTCCCAAATTCGAGGGAGCACTAGTGAAGGCAAAAGATCACTGGGACGATTTCGTGAAGTTTAAGGAATCAGAACTAGCTAAGCAACGGTTGAGAAGAAACAAGATTAATGCTATGAAAAAGAAGTGGCACCATACACTGGGGCCAGGTGGCTACCAGGTGACCCTACCTAAGTGGGATCAATCCGAACAAGAGATGGTTAGTGCAGGGGTCACTCCAGTTACACTAACCTAGCCCCCCCAGGTACAGGACATGGTTTTATGCGCATGGGGGGAAGTTGGACCCAGAGACAGGGGATATTATGGTGAAGGCAAGTCTTAAAGGAGTGACAGATGAAATACTAATGAAAATAGGAGATGCTCGAACGGGGGTGTTCACGCCCAATAGAGAGGACGACGAGCTTACGTGCACCCTGAAGAATCCTAAACACCCAGGAAGAACACGAGGCAAAGGCGTTGTTCCATGGTTTGAGGGGTTTGCGGGTTGGAACGACGACTATAGAAGCCGTGCGAGAAAGAACATGCAGGAGGAGCAGAAGAAGAAGGAGGAAGCACTCTGCCTTCAAGGCCTAGAATCAAAGCACCTGGAGTTGGAATACACAATCAGGCGGCAGCAGGAGCAGATCGACTCACTCAGCCAGAAAGGGCGTCTCAGCAGCAGCATGAGCAGATCGATCTAGCATTGGATACCACCGTCCTATCTATGCCGAGAAGCAGCGTCGGTTCCGCCCCGACCGATATCAATGATGCACTGCTAGCTAGCTACCCTATGGATGATATCAAAGACAGGACTAACTATGAGCTACACATGAAAGTGAAGAACTTATCCATGAAGGTGACAGACGGCTATGCTTTAGCAAATCCCCCAGAAGCAACCTTCCATTGGAATCCCATTCTAGCTGGCTATGCTCGTGTCGGGGTTGATGAAGTGATGTCAGGATATCACGAGCTACAACTTGACATTCTTGGAGGTGACGAGGAGAGAACACTGGGAGAGGCCATACATCGTATAATTCAATGGAAAAAGGATTGCATCGTCTTTCCAAGGCCACCGACTCCTCCTCTAAGTCCACTACCGCGTCAGTCGACTCCTCCTCCTCCAAGTACGACACCTCATCAGTCGACTCCTCATCCAAGTCCGGCACGGCGTCAGCCAACTCCTCCTCCTCCAAGTCTGCATCGCGTTAGCCGACTCCTCCTCCATGTCCGGCACGACATCAGCATGCTCCGTCGACTCCAATTCCGGCACCGCGTCTGCCATCTCCACTGACTCAGCGTGCTCCGTCGCCTAAGTAACAACGGAAGAGAGAGGCCATAGCTACGATGGCTAGCGGTACAAGAGGCAAGAAATTCAAATATGGTCCAAGCCTCAAGCCTCTTCCGAAGTTGCCTTAGCACCTGACCGAGGAGGAACTCGACAGTGTAGTGGATGCCAAAATGAAGGCCCATTTTGGACCGAAACCGCCCCCGCCGCCAAAGGAGAAAGTACCTGAGCATGTTTCACAACACTTGATTGATATGGCTCGACCGGCTGTCAATCAGAAGGACTGCGACTATGTACGGTCTATCAAGAAGTCATATCTTGCAGGACAAAAGGAGTCGGGATCGAGCTCGAGCCAAGGAGTTGGCAAAAAAGCGGGAAAATTGTTCCCTAGCTGGGAGAATAGGCAGGCAATCGACCCCCCTGCTCATTGTACAAATAGCTATGAGTACTGCCGATCGGCTAGGAGTAACCGACAATCATATGAGGTAGGCTAAAGAAGCCGGTGTCACTGTTGAACAACTCCTAGGCCTTGAGGAAATCCCCGAGCTTAAAGAGGAGGAAGTAAAATATCAATATGCCCGCGGCAAACCTCTGGTCAAGCCTGAAGATGTCAAGCTTCTACCAATGAGATTGTACTATTTGCATACGTGGTAAATGCAAGAAACATCAAATACCAATCAAGAGTACCTCATGGTGAGAGTCAAGAAGAGGCATTACTTCCATAAGAAAGATTTGTGGATTCATTATTCAGAGTTGTTTCAGTTATTCAATCAAGACGCACTCGATAAATCTTTAGTCAGTTGCTATTGTCTATAAGTGATTTCTTTTTTTAATTTAAGTCTCTAGCTAGCTATGCTCTTGTTCATTACCTGTAATTATCCTCACTATATTCTTTTCTGTGGTATTATGCAGAATGAAGATGTATGAAATGAAACAAGCTGGACGCTTTGGCATTGGGTTCATTGACCCAAATACGGTTAATCAAAAGATATGGGATACTCAATATTTGAGAAAAGACACAGAGAAATCCCTGCTAGAGTTTTTGAAGCATCTAAACATCCCACCAGAAATACTACTTCCTTACAACTTCGGGTGAGTGTTACTATATCTTGTACTACAAATTCTGTTTTTTTTTTGCTTACTAGATGTTAATAAGTGTAGTTGATGGGTTATGCACATGCCCGCTTAATTATACAAAACATGTGCGCATGCAGTTACCACTGAATCTTGTTAATCATTGAAGTTGACAAGGGAAAGTTGAAGTACTAGACTCACTATATAAGGATCCATTCGAATACGCAACCGTGAGGGGGATGGTTGACAGGTAATTTCAATCATTATCGCACTATGTCGGCCTCTTTACTTCATTTCCCGATATCAACTAGTTAATAACTCCTTTATTCATTTTCTTTCCCGGCGAGGTAGGGCTTGGGCCAAGTTCATCAAATAGGTCCCAGGCGACTAGGCACAAAAGCTGACATGGATGTGACCCAAGGTAATTTAGTAATACTAGCTAGCTACGTTCGTGCATCTCTTTAATTCTAGTTTCAATACTGTTATCATGCTTGATTAATTATTACCGGATTGAATTTTATTCTCGTAAAGTGCATGAGGCAGGAGCACGGGAATAGTTTATGCGCATACTACGTTTGCGAGAACATTCGCATGATCACGTCTGAAAGGAGCATAAACGAATTGGGTACATATTCCAGAACACTATCCATAAATTTTTATCATGATCTAGCTAATATATATACACACAACTAATATATTATCTTTTTCTCCTTCTTATAGATGACGGAGATGCAGGGCCAGCTCCTACCAGAGGCTCGTGTACGAGCAATTTAAGAGGAAATAGCTGGATTTCTGGTAGACCAGGTCATAAATCCTGAAGGAGAATACCATCACAAGATCAAGAAGTAATGCCTTCATATGCAATCATCCACAAATTGTAGTAGAAATTATATATATATATATATATGTATGTGAATGGTCGTCGTACGAGAAACTCGGTGATGTATAATATATATATATGTGTGTGTGTGTGTATGATCGGTTCTACGAGAAATTCTATTTATGTATATATGCACAACGTGTACAGTATAAGGAAAATAATTAAATGGAAAACACAAAATTAAAAGTAAAAAATAAACCAAAATTAATTCATAAACCCCCTAAAGGATTAAAAGGAAAAATTAACAAAAATTAAAAGAATTAAATACTTTTAGTACCGATTTGTCTTACCAACCGGGACTAAAGGTCCCCCACCACATGGCACCGGCAGGTGCCACGTGGTGGGCCTTTGGTGCCGGGTTGTGTTGAACCGGGACTAAAGGGGGGTGACCTTTAGTCCTCACCCTTTAGTGCCGGTTTGAGACCAACACTAAAGGCTCTCACGAACCGGCACTACATGTCGATTCTGCACTAGTGCTTGCTACCCCTACTATGTCACTGGGTGAGGACACCGCAAGATTGAACCCAAAACCAAGCACTTCTCCCGTTGCATGAATTACCAATCTAGTTGGCCAAACCAAACCAATAACTCAAAGAGACTTGCAAGGATATGAAATCATGCAAATAAGAATTCCAAGGAGATTCAAATAAGATTCATGGATAATCTGAACATAAACTCACAATTCATCGGATCTTGACAAACACACCACAAAAGAGGATTACATCGGATAGATCTCCATGAAGATCATGAAGAACATGGTATTGAAGATCAAAGAGAGAGAACAAGACATCTAGCTACTAGCTATGGACCTGTAGGTCTGTGGTGGACTACTCACGTATCATCGAAGGGGCAATGGAGTTGATGTAGATGCCCTCCATGATCAAAACCCCCTCCGACAGATTATCGGAGAAGGCCCCAAGATTGGATCTCTCGGTAATAGAGGCTTCCAGTGGCGGAAAAGTATTTGCATGGCTCGTTGTGATGTTGGGAGAATATTTGGGTACTTATAGGCTAAGAATTAGGGTTAGGAGACCTCCTAGGGAGCGACATGCCTACTAGGCGCGGCCAGGGGGGCGCCTAGCAGGCTTGTGGCGCCCTGGCACCTCCCCTGACGTGGACTCCAAGCTTGATCGACTTGTTTCCTTCTACAAAAATTCCTTTTGAAGCTTTATTCCGTTTGGACTCCGTTTAATATCCCATATCTGCAAAAATCAAAAACAAGAAAAAATAGAAACTGGCACTTGGCTCTAGATTAATAGGTTAGTCCCAAAAATAATATAAAATGGCATATTAATGCATATGAAACATCCAAAACAGATAATCTAATAGCATTCCATCATAAAAAATTATGGATACGTTGGAGACGTATCATCCACCCACCAATCAGTGGACGAACAAACTGAAAATATAGTAAATAAATTACCGTACCTAGATGCACCACTCTTATTGGTTCTCACAATCATATTGACACACTTTAAGTCCTCCCTTGGCTTCTTGTACTTGTTTCGGCACTTATTGGCCCAATGTTCCTCCGAACCACAAGTGAAGCAGCCATCCCACTTCTTGTTCTTCTTTAAGGTCTTCTTACCATTCTTTGTAAAGTCAGTATTCTGTTGGATAGAATTCTTTCCCTTCGGCTTGTGGGAACTGAAGTTCCTCTGATGTACCATAGTGCCGACATAAGTTCCTTCATTCCCTTCTCCATGCGACTGCTTTGCTCTCGAGTTCTCCTAAATGCTTAGATGGCCAATGACATCCTCTACCAAGAATTCATGCCTCTGATGTTTTAGAGAAGTAGTGAAATTCCTCCAAGAATTAGGAAGATTAGCTATTTTGCACCCCATTATAATTTTTCCCGGTAAATCGCACTTAAGAAGCTCAAGCTCCTTATGCACTGTAACCCATGAGCCCGTTCCAATACAAAACGGTTCTCGACCATTTAGTAATCGTGGAACTGCTTGGTGACATACATCTCGCTCCCAACATGGATGACACCGAATTTAGATTCGAGCGCCTCCCGCAATTCCTTGGCAACCTGCATATGTAAATATTCGTCAATCAACTTATCTTCGTTCACGCTCAAAGCTACTCTGACAAAGACGACGATGGCCTCCATGAACGCCTTCTCCTCTTTAGGAGCGATCGTTACTATGGGAGTAGCACCAGCGACCCAGAACACGTTCATCGCCGTGAGCCAAATGTTGGTTTTGCTCTGCCAGCGCTTAAAGTATGTCCCCCGTAAATGGGGGAAATCTCAGTGCATCAACAAAGCCTTGAATTGAACATTACCTACATAAATTAGGTTTTTGGATTTTTGGGTATACTAACAAATTTCTGATTGATTTAATCCAAGAAATAATCATAAACATGCCACTAACAAGATTAACCACATGCTGATATTTGATCACGCAAGCACATAGTATGCTAACAGCAGATATATCTACGTATAACGCTAGTATGGCTAAGACAGAAATAAGCATGAGCAGGATAAGCGAGTTATACCCTCTAGTAGGCTAGTTGGCTGTAGCGGTAGCCTCCTCAACTGCCTTCTGGTTAGCAACAACCTTCTCGGCATCCGTCGCCATGTTAATGACGAAGGCGATGCAGATGTAGATGATGTAGTGGATGAAGACAAACTGAGGCGAGCAGTCGCGTAGGAGACGCTCCCCAAAAACCGAATCGCCCCTCTCCCATACAAGATCTAGAGAGGTGGGTTTTCGTAGGACCTCTCTTCCATCAACCGTGTACATGGAGGACGGGATGGGATCACTGGCGGCAACAGTAAAAAAGGGAACAACAAGGCGCATTGCGCATGGAGCCAAAGCAGATGTCATATGTTCTTCTCATGATGGATAGGGTTGACTCTTCGTTCCTGATCGGTGATACGTATCCATCATATCTAATTTTCCAAACCCTTTTGCCATTGTTTTGGACTCTAATTTGCATGATTTGAATGGAACTAACCCGGACTGACGTTATTATCAGCAGAATTGCCTTGATGTTATTTTTGTGTAGAAATAAAAGTTCTCGGATTGACCTGAAAATTTATGGAGAATATTTTTGGATTTAATAAAAAATACTGGCGAAAGAATCAACCAGAGGGGGGCCACCCACGGGCCACAAGCCTACCAGGTGCGGCCACCCCCTGGCCACGCCTAGCAGGCTTGTGGCCCCCCTGTTGCTCCACCAACCTCAATTCCTCTCCTATTTATTCCTATTCGCGGAGAAAAAAATCAAGGTGAAGGGTTCATCGCATTTCATGATACGGAGCCACTGCCACCTCATGTTCTTCCTCGGGAGACCAGACTTGGAGTCCGTTTTGGGCTCTGGAGAGGGGATATCGTCGCCATCGTCATCACTGGCCATCCTTCATCACCACCTCCATGACGTTCTCCGCCGTTCGTGAGTAATCCCATTGTAGGCTTGCTGGATGGTGATGGGTTGTATGATATTTATCATGTAATCGAGTTAGTTTTGTTAGGGTTTGATCCCTAGTATCCACTATGTTGTGAGATTGATGTTGCTATGACTTTGCTATGCTTAATGCTTGTCACTAGGGCCCGAGTGCCATGATTTCAGATCTAAACCTATTATATTTTCATGAATATATATGTGTTCTTGATCCTATCTTGCAAGTTGTAGACACCTATTACGAGTTATAATCCGCATCCCCAGTGTTACAATAACTGGGATTCTTTCCGGTGATTACCGTAGTTTGAGGAGTTCATGTATTTACTAAGTCCTAATTCTTTGGTCCGGTTCTCTATTCAAAGGAGGTTTAATATCCCTTCTGTTTCCACTAGGACCCCGCTGCCATGGGAGGGTAGGACAAAAGATGTCATGCAATTTCTTTTCCATAAGCATGTTTGACTATATATGGGATACATGCCTACGTTACATTGATGAATTGGAGTTAGTCCTGTGTCACCCTATGTTATAACTGTTGCATGATGAATGCCATCTGACATAGTTATCCATCACTGATCCATTTCCTATGAGCTTTCCACATATTGATCTTTGCTAAGTACTTCTCCGTTGCTACTGTTACAATCACTACAAAACTACTACTATCACTTTTGCTACCGTTACTATTACTTACATATTACTTTGCTACTAAATACTTAGCTACAGATATTAAGTCTTTCAGGTTTGGTTGAATTGATAACTTAGCTGTGAATACTTGAGAATATTCTTTGGCTCCCCTTGAGTAGAATCAATAAATTTGGGTTGAATATTCTACCCTTGAAAACTTTTGCGATCCCCTATACTTGTGGATTATCAAGAGCTTTTTCTGACGCCGTTGCCAGGGATCATAGCTCTATTCTCTGAGTCACTTGGGATTTATATATGTTGATCACTATGACGAATCTGAAAGATCCAAAAACCAAAATCTATCCCTCTACTAAGAGGGGAGGTAAGGAACTGCCATCTAGCTCTGCACTTGATTCACCTTCTGTTATGAGTAAGTTTGCGACACCACCACCTGCTAGTAATTCTGATACGCCGCTCGTAATTGATGATGCTACTTCTACTATGCATGATGTTTATGATGATACTTTGCTTGATAATACTATGCCACTGGGTGAATTTCTTGATGAACAAATTGCTAGAGCCAATGCTAAAAATTATGATACTTCTGAAACTGATCAAATTATCAAAACTGAACACTTTGAGACACCTGCTAGACCTATCTCTCCTATATATGAATTGCCTGATATTCCCGAGGGTTATGTTATGGAAGGAGAGCTAGCTAGGGACTTTCTTTCTTGTAAGGACAAAGATGATCTTAAGAAATTGCTATGCAAGTGGAAAGAAAAATCTTTGAATGCTAGAATGAAATATGATCCTAAGTTTGCTACTTCACCTATCTTTGTTACTGATAAGGATTATGAATTCTCTGTTGATCCTGAGCTAATTACTTTGGTTGAGTCTGATCCTTTCCATGGCTATGAATCTAAAACTGTTGTGGCACATCTTATTAAATTCAATGATATAGCCACCCTATTTACTCATGAGGAAAAAATCTGTTATTACTATATTCTCAAGTTGTTTCCTTTATCATTAAATGGTGATGCTAAGATATAGTTCAACTCTCTTGCTCCTGGTTGTGTGTGTAGTTCCCAGGATATGATATATTACTTCTGTGAAAAATAGTTTCCTGCCCATAAGAAACAAGCTGCCTTGCAGGAAATATTTAACTTCGTGCAAACTGAAGAAGAGGGTCTCCCACAAGCTTGGGGAGGCTTCTCCAATTACTCAATGTTTTGCTAGATCATCCGCTCAAGAAAAACGAAATACTTGATATCTTTTATAATGGACTAACCGATGGTTCTAGGGACCACCTAGATAGTTGTGCTGGTTGTGTTTTCACGGAACGAACTATTGAACAAGATGAAATACTATTGAATAATATATTGATCAATGATAATGATTGGACTATTCCCGAACCACCTCCGAAGCCAACTCCGAATAAAAGAGGTATTCTATGTCTCAATCCTGCAGATATGCAAGAGGCAAAGAAATCTATGAAAGAAAAAGGTATTAAAGCTGAAGATGTTAAGAATCTACCACATATTGAAGAAATACATGGTCTTGAAAATCCGACACAAGTAGTTGAGGTAAATTCTCTTCGTAGATTTGATGAAGGTGATATTCCTTATAATAAGTCTGCTAGCCAATGCTTGGATGAGTTTGATAACTTTGTTATTAAGGAAGAAAATTTTAATGCTTATGTTAGTAGACCATTGAAAAATAATGCTTTCATGATTGATCAATTTGGTGATTATATGAGTAGAACTATAAATGATCCTAGACTTATTAGTAAACATGCTTCCATGGTAACTACTCAAGTAGAACAGGTACTTAAGGCACAAAATGATTTGTTTAATGAGATGAATAGTAAGAACATTGATCATTCTATTAAAGTGGTGACTAGAGGTGGTAGAATGACTCAGGAACCTTTGTATACCGAGATCCATCCTAAGAGAATTGAGCAAGATTCTCAAAGGAGTAATATTGATGCACCTAGTCGCTCGAGTGATAAGAGGAACAAGGATGATGATAGAACTTTGCATGCTGCTAGTGAACCTGTTATAGATACATCTGAAAACCCAAATGATACTTTTGTTTCTGATGCTGAGACACAATTTGGTGATTAACATGATCCTAGTGATAATATTAATAATGATGTTCATGTTGATGCTCAACCTAGTAATGATAATGATGTGGAGATTGAACCTGCTGTTGATCTTGATAACCCACAACCTAAGAAAAAAAGATATGACAAAAGAGATTTTATTGCTAGGAAGCATGGTAAAGAAAGAGAACCATGGGTTTAGAAACCCATACCCTTTCCTCCTAAGCCATCCAAGAAAAAGGATGATGAGGATTTTGAGCTCTTTGTTGAAATGCTTAGACCTGTCTTTTTGCGTATGCGCTTGACTAATATTCTGAAAATGTCTCCTTATGCTAAGTATATGAAAGATATTGTGACTAATAAAAGAAAGATACCGGAAGCTGAGATTTCCACCATGCTTGATAAATATACTTTTAAGGGTGGAGTACCAAAGAAATTAGGAGATCCAGGAATACCAACTATACCATGCTCTATCAAAGGGAATTATGTTAAAACTGCTATATGTGATTTGGGAGCTGGTGTTAGTGTTATGCCTTTCTCTTTATATTGTAGACTTGATTTGAATAAGTTGACACCTACTGAAATCTCTTTGCAAATGGCTGATAAATCAACTGCTTTACCCATCGGTATTTGCGAGGATGTGCCCGTTGTAGTTGCAAATACGACTATCTTGACGGACTTTGTTATTCTTGATATTCCCAAGGACGACAGTATGTCGATCATCCTTGGTAGACACTTTTTGAATACTGCAGGCGCTGTTATTGATTGCAACAAGGGCAATGTTACTTTTCATATTAATGTTAATGAGCATACGGTACACTTTCCGAAGAAACAACCTCAAGTTCATAGTATCAACTCTACTGAAAAAATTCCAACGATTACTATTGGAGACTTTGAATTCCCTCTTCCTACTGTCAAGAAGAAATATGATATACTTATTGTTGGGGACATGCATATCCCCATTGAGGTAACTTAGTGATTATTCGAAAATTCTCCAGTTTCATGTTACTCGAAAGAAGTTTGTCAATAAGACTTGATCAACCTTATTGACGGATTCCTTTTGATGAGCATGAGATGGTTGAATTTAGAAAGCACAACTTTCTGTACACAACTTTTATTTTTTTGTTATTTAGATTAAATTAATAAATAATGCTATTATTTTTCTGTTTTCCGAGTTTTCCGTGCGCTAGAAAAATGACCTGAAAATAAAAGTTTTTCAAATGCCCTAAAAATGGAATATGATTTTTTCTGGAATATTTAAAAATATCTGACACTGAGCACACTACAGGGGACTGCACTAGTGGGTCACAAGCCCACAAGGCGCAGCCACCCCCTGGCCATGCCTAGCAGGCTTGTGGGTCCCACGTGCCCCCCTTCACTTATTCCAGCACCCATCCACTTCATCTTCCTCCAAAAAATCCCACCATTGCTCAAACCCATGTTCTAGCTCATTTTGCTGCCATTTTTGATCTCCTTGTGCAAAGCTTCATTCGCAAAACTGTTTTGGGAGATTGTTCTTCGGTATGTGACTCCTCCAATGGTCCAATTAGTTTTTTTCTAGTGCTTTATATATTACAAATTTTTGCTGCTGTGGTGAGCTTGTTCACGAGCTTGCATGTCAAATTTGTATGGTCCCAAGTAGTTTTGATGCGTGATATAGCCTCTAGGCACTTATGGGAGTAGTTGTTATGAGTTTTGTTGAGTTTTGTTCACCTTTATTTTGGGTCACTAAAAATTTCATCATTTTTCAGAAAAAGAAAAATGCCGAGGAGGGTGTTTCAAGGCGGTTCCTCGAGCAAGAAGGCCCTGAGACTCGCGATACGTGAGCCCGACCTTGAACCACTGAGGGAAGCACAAGTATGACCTTGTGAATGGCCATCGGATCAATTTATGAGTGCTGCCGGTTTCAAGGAATAATTCCATGAATACACAAGAAATGCAGGCCTTGAGGAATTCGTTTCGGACAAATGCAAGCAATACTATCAACTCACGGATTCTTCCGTGTGAAGGTTTGAATTTTTGCTCAATCGTAATAAACCTTCCATCTTATTTGACCTTTATGACAAATCATATACTTTGGACATAGAAGACTTTAATCATGCATGCAAACTTCCACAATGGGGCAGCTATAGAGATCCGCAAAAAACTGAATATAATGATTTTCTTGCTAGCATCACCGTCGGAGAAACTAGAAATATTACACATGCTACCATGGGGAGCGTTCACTTTCCTGCAATACATTATTTTGCTCTATTTCATAGGTAGATGAAATACGGTAAAACTAAGCATAGCCACCTTTGTGCAACCGATCTCAGTATTCTTAAGAGCGCAGTAATGGGTGATAGGCGATATAACTAGGGAGCCATTATTGCTAGAAGGTTGAATAATAATGCTAAGGATGGAGATTTCCTTGGTGGGATTTATGCCACTCGTATAGCTAATTATCTTGGGGTGCCCATACGGGGAAATGATATTGAACTAACACCTGCTTTTCTTGATTATGAGGCTTTGGTACGTTTTCAGTTTGTTGAAAGGAACGAACAGTCCCTCCAATACCGACTAATTTTTGATAGACAACATGATGTCCATGTTAACCTTCCTACTCCTGCCTTCTTTAACTTTTGGGAAAAACAGAGATACTACATAACCAGAGAGGAGGCACACGAGTACAAGAGAAATGCAGAAGCAGCTCGCCTTCACGCTGCAGTCATTCAGGCGGTAGCCGCCGCAGCCCAGTACAACCCCGGTTATGACTTCGGATATTATCCGGGCCAGCCATGGCCGTAGATCAACTTAGGCCAAAAGCCTAAGCTTGGGGGAGTACATATTTCTCACCGACATTACATTCATGTTCACACGTTTTACTAGTCGGTGTTCATACTCTTTCTTTGTACCATCCATGGTAGTTTATTATTTTCTTGCTTTCTTCTTGCGTGTTTAATTAACTTTGATAAAAACAAAAAGATTAGTTATAGCTTCACCTTCTAGTTGCTTAGTTGTATCATTAAAAGAAAACCCAAAAAGATTTTTTGTTCTTCTTTTGCTTGTTGGGAGCTTTCCCGTGTAAATAGTTTTTCTCGTTCTTGTTTTGATTTTTCTTTCTTTGGGTCGTAAGGAGAAGACCACAATGAAAATGTCGAGTGGCTCTCATATGCATTATTGTTTACCTATTAGAGAGACCAGGTTACCTTGTCTTCTCCTTTGGGTCATGTTTGCAGATTCCAGCTTAGTCCAATGCATGTGCACTCTTATTATTATTATCCAAACCGTTCGGCCGTGCAAATGAAAGGCAATAATGGTGATATTTGATGAAAAGATCGAGATGGAGAAAAGCTGGCATAAACTTGACCTATCTTGCTTTTGTAAATATGATTAGCTCATCATTCGGAATTCAGTTCATTATGGGTGAAACATATTTGTAGTGATAATTAGAGATTATAGTTACTCATGCCATGCTTAATTAGCTAAGAGTGGATAATGGTTTGTCTTGGGTTCCAACATGCATGTTAAAATGGTTGTGATGTAGTATGATGGGATTGTATCCTCCTCTGAACGATTCAAGTGGCTCAACTTGGCACATGTTCATGCATGTAGTTGAAACAAAAATCAACATAGCCTCTATGATATTTATGTTCATAGTGATTTATATCCTACTCATGCTTGCATTCAATGTTGGATAATATTAAGGCATGTTGATGAGTGTGTCGCTCTCTAGTTGGTCACTCTCGAGTCTTTTGCTAGCCTTCACTCGTACTAAGCGGGATTACTGCTTGTTCATCCAATCCCTCAAACCCAAAGTTGTTCGATATGAGTCCACCGTACCTACCTATATGCGGTGTTTACCTGCCGTTCCAAGTAAATTTGCATGTGCCAACTTCTAAACCTTCAAATAAACATTCCGTTTTGTATGCCCAAATCGCTCCTGTGGCGATTGGGGGCTATCAGTATTTTCCATGCTAGGTTGGTTATTCTCACGATATGTGTTGATTCACTATCATTCATGAGAAAGTAGCTGGTAATAGGGATTCCCAATCCCGAAATCAAAGAAAAAATGCAAATAATTAAACAAAACTCCCCCAGGAATTGTGTTTGTATGGATGGTACCCGTGGATTCGGCTCGCCGTGGAGTGTGATTGATTGGTGGAGGGGGAGTAAAAACTTTATCCTTATGTTTGGGGACAACCTATAATGTATCTAGCATGGAAGATGTTGAAAACCTTTTGGTTGTTATTTTGGCAATGAAAGCATACCTGTCAAAAATTATTATTGATCTCTGTTTTAAAAGCTCGAGCTCTGGCACCTCCGCAAATCAATGCTTCCCTCTACGAAGGGTCTTTCCATTTACTTTATTGTTGAGTCATCCTCCTCTTATAAAAGGCACTAGTTAGAGAGCAACACCGTCATTTGTATGCTTTGCTGTTAATTGATATTGAGTATGAGCATGACTGGATCTCTTTCACCATGAATTACAATGTCTAGTCAGTCACTGTTCTTTAGAGGTGTTATGCATTTACGTTTGCGGTCTCAGAAAGGGCTAGCGAGATACCATTTTGTCATATTGTACCATGATTGTCTTGATAAAAGTGTTGTCATCGGAGTGTTATTATTATTTCTTGCTAGTTGATTATGTCTTTGAGATGAGTAAATGTGAGACCTAAATGTTATTGTGAACGTGGTTAGTCCATGATCTTTGCTGAAAATCTGAACATCAGTTAGACATATTTACAACAACAAGATCAAACAGAGTTTGTAAAAGTTTTTCTTTATCACTTTCAGTTTATCAACTGAATTGCTTGAGGACAAGCAATGGGTTTAGCTTGGGAGTTGATACATCTCCATCGTATCTACTTTTCCAAACCCTTTTGCCCTTGTTTTGGACTCTAATTTGCATGATTTGAATGAACTAACCCAGACTTACGATGTTTTCAACAGAATTGCCTTGGTGTTATTTTTGTGCAGAAATAAAAGTTCTTGGACGGACCTGAAAATTTACGGAGAATATTTTTGGAGTTAATAAAAATACTGGTGAAAGAATCAACCAGAGGGGGGCCACCCACATGCCACAAGCCTGACAGGCGCGACCACCCCCTGGCCCCGCCTAGCAAGCTTGTGGGGCCCCTGTTGCTCCACCAACCTCAATTCCACTCCTATTTATTCCTATTCGCGAAGAAAAAAATCAAGGAGAAGAGTTCATCGTGTTTCACGATACGGAGCTGCCGCGACCTCCTGTTCTTCCTTGGGAGACCAAATCAGGAGTCCGTTTTGGGCTCCAGAGAGGGGAAATCGACGCCATCGTCGTCACCAACCATCCTTCATCACCAATTCCATGATGCTCTCCGCCGTTCTTGAGTAATCCCATCATAGGCTTGCTAGACGGTGATGGGTTTGATGAGATTTATCATGTAATCGAGTTAGTTTTGTTAGGGTTTGATCCCTAGTATCCACTATGTTCTGAGATTGATGTTGCTATGACTTTGCTATGCTTAATGCTTGTCACTAGGGCCCGAGTGCCATGATTTCAGATATGAAACTATTATGTTTTAATGAATATATATCTGTGTTCTTGATCCTATCTTGCAAGTTTTAGACACCTATTACGAGTTATGATCCGCATCCCCCAGGGTGACAATAACTAGGATTCTTTTCGGTGATTACCGTAGTTTGAGGAGTTCATGTATTCACTAAGTACTAATGCTTTGGTACGGTTATCTATTAAAAGGAGGCCTTAATATCCCTTAGTTTCCACTAGGACGTCGCTTCCACAGGAGGGTAGGACAAAAGATGTCATGCAAGTTCTTTTCCAGCCGCACGTATGACTATATATGGGATACATGCTTACATTACATTGATGAATTGGAGCTAGTTCTCTATCACCCTATGTTATAACTGTTGCATGATGAATGCCATCCGACATAATTATCCATCACTAATCCATTGCCTATGAGCTTTCCACATATTGATCTTTGCTAAGTTACTTCTCTGTTGCTACTGTTACAATCACTACAAAACTGCTACTATCACTTTTGCTACCGTTACTGTTACTTCCATATTACTTTGCTACTAGGTACTTTGTTGTGGATATTAAGTCTTTCAGGTGTGGTTGAATTGACAACTCATTTGCGAATACTTGAGAATATTCTTTGGCTCCCCTTGAGTCAAATCAATAAATTTGGGTTGAATACTCTACCCTCAAAAACTGTTGCGATCCCCTATACTTGTGGGTTATCAATCGGCAAAAATAAGCGCATAGGTATGAGCCCGACTCGTTCAAGGGACCCGTGACGCATCATGACAAGGTGGATGGCGGAGGAGAAGCACGCGGGAACTACTTCTCTTATCAAACTACAATAGCATGTGGAAGACAATCCCTTATAAAAAGGTCCAACTCCTCCACTAGCGGGATGGGACTAACCTTGTCATGACACCTACATGAACCCTTAAAGATTTTTCTAAAATTGCTGAATGGACCTAAAGCTCACCCTATATTTCAATGGTCATAACCAAGCTAATAAAGATCATGTTTCAAGTTCTTAGGGGCACGCTTGCAAAGCCAGCACATTTCACAATTGATCCATCCTCACTTCTCAAAGCGGTAAACAGTTCATACTATAGTTTGGATGATAAAGCACACGCAGAACTTGCACTTTGCAAATATGGCCCCTCAAATGCCCGTGGATGCGTCAGGGTGCGTTCATGGGCACTGACCGGTGAATCCTCAAATTTGCTCCTCCACATCTGAATACCTCATAATAAAAGAATTATATCCATACAAAAGCATCCAAAGAACAAAATCCTAGTACTGCGTAGATCATCTACCCTACCCTTCGTCGAGATATTCACTATCTCCGCGCCAGGTTATGGCTGGTCCTGCTACTCGTCCCCCTGCTTCTCTAGCTCCTCTGCGTCGGCCTTTGAATCCATCTCCACGTCGAGTTTGAAGAAAAGGGCGTTGGTCGCCACTTGCTCATGCCGGATGAAGCGCCAGTTGACCTCCACATAGGCCTCATCCTGAATGGACTATAGGATGGCTTGCTGCTCTACCATCTCGTCTGCGTGGGCGACGGTGGACTGCACTCCGCCTAGTCCATGGTGAATCCTAGAGCTGGCACTATCTCCTACTCCGGATGATCTGCCTCCTTGCACGCATGCTCCTCCTCCATCGGAGCGGGCTGGTGCTCCGCTCCCTCCTCCTCCGGCTCCTCCTCCCGCTCCTCTTCTGGCTTCGATGAGTCCGACGGTATCCCGACAGCGACGCGGTATGCGTGCCTTCCTTGAATCTCCTGCTCTATCTGGTACCGGCGCTCCGGCATGAGCATCACATATGTCGTTATCGTTCAATGTACTATGGTGCTGCCAGAGAGCGGGGAAGAGCGGCAAAGCAGGAGAAAGGAAGTGGATGGGCTCGGCCTAGCGGCACAGAGAGGAAGGAGGAGGATGAGTAGGGTTGTAGGATTCCTGCCGGCTTAAATAGCCGGATCTAGCCTCGGGCGGGGAGCCGGAGCTGCGCCAGGCGGGGTTCAACCACCCACCCATCAAAGGAGATGAGCGTCGAACTATCAGGTTTCCGAGCAATTTCGAGTGGGACCCGACATCAGACCGACATGGCGGAAGCGTTCATACGCCCCATATTCGCTCCATATTTGGGCTAAATATGAGGGGTGCCGGTCAACCAGGGCGTCAAAGGCCCATTTGAGGAGCCTGGTTAGGTTGCTTTTTTTATGACCGGGCTATCTGTCTAGACTTTTTAAATGGGTTTAAGAGGTCCAGCTGTAGTTTCTCTAAGTCTTCCTGTCCCCAACTGAAACATTAAGCATTGACAAGGCTATACAACAAATTGCGCATGGTAAGCCGACGTAGTAGAATAATGAGAAGATCATTATTAGATGGTTTGAATGCTGAAAAAATTAACTATATTTAGGTCAATATATATGAAATAGTCACGTACGGAAATTGATGTGGCATGTTTACCATACATATACATAAAGTTATGTATGTATTGCCGTTTTCTATTCTATATCTAGTTGACATTCACCTTTTCTCCCACCGAGCGCTGCTGGCCACTCCGGCCGCGGCGACCACCTAGCCCCAGCCATTGCCCACTTCAGGAAGGGGCTCCTCCTCGTGCCATGGGTCAACCACTCTCTCTGCGCTCCAGCGTGAGCGTTAGTCCCCGTGCACCACCTCCTCTGCCCGTCGGTCCGTTTGCTGCTCTAGTTCCAATGCTGCGCTGCTAGGAGTCCGGGCCAACTCGCGCTTCTCTGCCACGTCTGCTCCTTCACGGCGAAGGATCCAACCTCGTCCCATCCCCTCGTAGATCCCGCCCCGTCCTGCGCTCCTTCCGGTGGAGCCACCTTCTAACCCAATGGATCTGGCCATGCCCCTGGACTGCACCTTAAATCCATTGTTGTTGCTCCATCCCGTCCTGTCGATTTTTCCATTTCGGGCATGGACGGTGAACGGACTGAGGTCATTCACCAGAAAGGTCGGCGCCCGCCCTCCGGACCGCCGGATCCGAGCGTGTGCCTCCAGGAGCTCCCTTCTACATGTTGTGGGGCCATCAATGCAAACCCCGCCCAGGAGGCCTTCTTAAGTCGTTTCCACGCCCGCTGCTTGAGATGTCTTAGCAAGCGCCACTGCCGAGTCAACTATAGGGATCCGATCCACTGCATCATCAGCGAGCATTCGGGGCACAACGCCAATTAGTTCCCTCAAACTCCTCAAAATCGTGGCAGAGGTGGCCCTGCCAAGAACCTTCTTGGCCCGGTTCCCCGTTGGCCTCGGTCCGCTCCCATCTGATCTTCTTGACGCCCTCGGCTTCCTCAACCATGTTGTCATCATCTGCTGCCCTGCTCCACCATGTTGACCCGTCGTGCCACCCTCGCTCAAGCTACTCGATTGCCATGTCGACTCTGACGGCTAAGCATGCCATATTATTCCTCCGCCACCATGCTATCACCCTCCATGTCGCGAATGAGGTTAATGCCACGTCCCCCATTGTGGTAGACCATGCGCTGGAGACACTGCTCGCTGTTCTGAAGCACCAGCTATGGGTCATGGCTCACCACCTGAAGCACTATTTCATCATCTTCAACCAGCCGGCGGACTAGGACAACGTCGTTCGCCACGTCTCCATCCCTATCGACGGTGTTGTCTTCAACATTGCAGTGTGGCACAAACATGATCACCCAGGCTTCGGCAACCTAAACCTCCACGTTAGAGTCATTGTCGAGAAGGTACCTATGCAGTACTAATCCTTGGAGGATGTGGAGGAAATCTAGAGGAAGAAGGTACACATTGGCCACCTCGACGGCAGAATGCTCGAGCACGACCACACCAAGACTTTCGCCTGCTGGGTCTAGACTGCCGACGTTGCCCACATCCCCACCAAGCACATGCTCGGGGTGCTGCCCCGTGGCGCTGGATGTGTAGAGGAGACGCAAGGCTTCTCGCCACCATACTGGCGTGTTCCTCCCCCATCAGCCATCACGCACTACACCATGCTCATCCACGTGGACCACGTCAAGGACTGGACGCTGCTCACCCCATGTTCATCGCACTCTTGGTAGAGCAGGCTCCCGTCATTCGACTCTGACCAATATGACCATACCTCCCCCCAAGAGCGCCCTAGCACTTGGATGATGGAGGTTGAGGACGACCAACACGACAAATGCCTCCTGCACCAGGCACCGGTAGCTAGCACTGGCTGCTGTGGCCTGCCCAGAGGCGGGCCTCGATGGGGACAGGATGGAGAAGGCAGAGCTGGTGTATACAACCGCCGCTCATGGAAAGATACTCTCCTAGGCTGCGGCCATGGAGCCCAGCCACTGGCCCTGGCTCCCCAAGCACCCGCCTCCGGAGAGCGCAGACGCAACTGTTCCCCTCCGGCTAGGCGCCACTCCAAGATAATAGCTGATCGCTGCCATGGTGTCACAAGGACTATGGCGGCGGCCGACAAGATTCCTACTCCCCAACACTCCCCTTCCCCTTCCCTGTCCCTGCCTCCTCCGGTCATCAGGGCTGCGGAAGGCGAGGGGGCTGAGATCATCTCCTAGAGAGAAGACCCCATCGAGGCGTTCTTCCGCGCAGCAAGGCGTCCCTCGGTGCAGCACGCTGCTGTTGACTGTATGGTTGCTCACACACAAGCCATTGCTAACTCTGCAGTTGCCGCATGAAAGCACAACTTCTCCCTAAGTATTTTTGGTAATTAATAACAACATATATTTCATTGGACTAATGTTTCCACTTAGTGCATCTTAGGAAAAACTTCAATGATGGGTTGGCTAAAGGTCTATGTGGAGAACCTCCCCAAGGAAAGGAAGGAATAGGATTAGCCATTCTTCAAGATTGAGGACTCTAGATTTTACATTTTGTGAGAAATCACTTTTTAGACCATAGGAAAGCCAATACTATTAAAAGGGGATGAGTTATTTATAATGATCTTGTTTCCCAAGTGCCTAGAGAATAGCCACCAAAAATACTCACTCACTTTCCCATAAAAACCCTTTGTTCAAAGCCAAAAGTCAAAATTCAGCGACACCTACAATTCCCATTTGGATCCACCGAGTTTTACCCTGGACACAAACCCAGCCAAAACCTAGCATCTCGATACTACCAAGCTTCCGTTCGGTGCAACCGAGAATCAGTGACCAACTTTTTGTTAACCAATTTCTTAAAATCGGTCCCACCAAGTTTGTGGAATCGGTGACACCAAGATTTGGAAACTACCTAGGTCACCCATATCGGTACCATCGAGATTTATATATCGGTCTCACCGAAACGGCAAAAGTTGCCACATTTTGCACTAGTCGGTGCAATCGAGTTTCACTTTGGTTCACCGAGTTGGGCAATAATATTGTAATGGTTGTATTTTTGGAGATGCCTATATATACCCCTGCACCACATCCCACTTGCAAGAGAAGCGCTTAGAACACACACCCACTTGCTATATCCAATTTTCGATGAGAGAACCACCTACCCTTGTGTTTTGGTCAAGATCATCCACTCCAACCATATGGATTGTGATTTCTAGCCTCTCCAAGTTGCTTTCCATCCAATCAATCTCTTCTACCCATGCCAAATCTGTGAGAGAGTGATCGAGTGTTGAGGAGACTATCTTTTGAAGTACAAGAGCAAGGAGTTCATCATACTACCACATCTATTACCTTTTGGAGGGTGGTGCCTCCTATATTAGTTAGGTGTTGCTCGGGAGCCTCCTTCTTCGTGATTGTGGAGTTGAAGCAAGAAGTTTGTAAGGGCAAGGAGATTACCTACTATGTAAAGATCTACCCCGAGTAAGGTTTGTCCTCTGTGGATGTAGGCCATCAAGGAATAGACAAGGTTGCTACTTCGTGGACACTTCGTGGGTGGATCCCTCCATGGACTCTCGCGACTGTTACCCTCCGTGGGTTTAAGTATCCATAAATGTGGATGTATGATAGCGCCACCTATTGGAACCACAGGAAAAATCTTCGTGTCTCCAAATTGCATTTGATCTTCTTATCCCTATGTTCTTACATGTGCTTGTCTTTACTTTCCACTGCAATACTCATAGACATGCATGTGTAGGGTGAACTTGATTTGCTAGAATTGCTAAAATCTTCCAACCAATTAACTTGGGAAAAGGTTAGGTTTTATTTGGTCAAGTAGTCTAATCACCCACCCTCTAGACCTACTTTCAATCCCTACAAGTGCTATCAGAGCTTTGATCTCCATTACATTGGTCTCACAACCTAGGAGAGTATGGCGCCTAGTGAGGCAAATTTCACCATAGAGGTCCATATTTTGTTGGTACAAACTTTGCTAGTTGGAAGCATAAAATGAAAATGCATATTCTTGGTCATAACCCCGTCTTATGGGTTGTTGTTCGTGTTGGCTTGTAAGGTGAATTCTTTGGTGATGGTAAGGAACCGGGTCGTGAAGCGACCATAGAAGAATTGAAGATGTTGCAATACAATCCTCAAGCATGTGACATTCTATTCAACTTCCTATGCTCTAAAGAATTCAACAAAATCAACCATCTTGAGAATGCAAAGGAAATTTGGGATACTTTGGTTGATATGCACAAAGGTACCGAGTCTATCAAGGAATCTAAGTTGGATGTGCTACAAAGTCAGCTTGACAAGTTCAAGATGAAGGATGGTGAAGGAGTTGCCCAAATGTACTCTAGGCTTGCTCTCATCACAAATGAGATTGCTGGCTTAGGAAGCGAAGAGATGACCGACAAATTCATTATCAAGAAGATACTTAGAGCCTTGGATGGGAAGTATGACACCGTGTGCATATTAATCCAAATGATGCCAAATTACAAAGATCTCAAGCCCAGGGAAGTCATCGAAAGGATTGTTGCTCATGAGATGTCACTCAAACACAAGGAAGAACTTCACAACAAGTCTAGTGGTGCCTACAAAGCTTCAAGTGACACTCCTGCTACATCAAGTGACAACCTTGTAACCAATGAAGAGATAAGCCTCATGGTCAAGAAACTCAACAAGTTCTACAAGAGTATAGGCAAAGGAAGAAACTCCAACTCAAGATATTTAGAGAAGCGTTCATCTAGTCATGACCAAAATTGTTACAATTTTGGTAGGCCCGAACACTACTCCAATGAGTGCGCGAGTCCCTAAAAAAGAAGGGAAGAGTCACCTAGAAGAAAGAGCTCAAGCAATGAGTCACCTCGAAGATCATTATGTACGAAGACCCTCCCGGAGAAGCAAATACTTGGAGAAGAAGGACCAGTACACCAAGAGCTACACAATAATAAGATGTCAAGATCATGTTGGTCAAGTTTCCGGCTCCGAATCCAGCAAACACTCCAAGAGAATCTATCACTCCGACTCCGACTATAGTCAAGATGAAGGTGTTTCCGGCCTTGCACTTGTTTCCTCCAACTCCCATGACATATTTGATTCGCCAAATGAAGGGAGTGGAAGTTGCTTCATAGCTAAAGGCCCCAAGGTAACACACCCCGAAGACATTGACTTTAATAGTGATGAGGATGACTTACTTGGAGTTGATGACTTGATGTTTGATAAATCTAGTGATATTAGTGAAAATGAACTTGATAGTAATCACATTAGTCAAGATAAGTCATGTGATGATGATAAGATGGAAATAGGGCGACTAACTAAATAATTAAGCATTCTTAAATTAGCCCATGAATCTACTCTAGAAGATCATAGAGTGATTGTAAGAACTCATGAGAAGCTCCGCTTCGAGAAGCTCAATTTGGAGCAAGAGCATGAATTCCTTAAAGATATCAATTTGGAGAAGATCTTGTCTACATTAATTCCACAAGTTAAGGCTAAGCAAACTAGTAACAATGACAGGAAAGGTTCTTCAACTAGTAGCAATAAAAATGATAAATCCAATGATATTGCTTCTAGTAGTTCTATTGGTTCCACTAATGATTCTCTTAGACAAGTTACACTTGAGCAAGAAAATGATCTATTGCAAGGTATTATAGAAAAAGGTGTCTACAAAAGTCTTGCTGGATGTAAGAAATTTGAGGAAATTGTACGCAAGCATGGAGGATACCGGAAGAACCGTGACATTGGATACTTCAACAACAATGGAGTGGAATGGGAAGAAGGTTAATACCCCAAGCCCAAGTTTGTTCCCCAAAAGGAGAAGTATGAACATACTCTTACCAAGGGAACAAAAGCTCAAGATGACCTTCCACCACAAGACCACAAACTCAAGGGCAAGGACAAGCTTCAAGAGGAGATTGACTCATATGAAAAAGAATCCAAGGCATGACTCCGCCAACAAAATTCAGTCACATTCATTTTTTGGCAAGGACTGCTTGCAATCAACATCAACTTTATGCAATAGTTCAAGGAGTCACACATTCCCTCAAAGGTAAGCAAGATACAAGGTAATTAATGAATCCATGGACATCATTATGTATGCTTTGCACTCCATGTCCATATATATCCTTGTATTTCTCTCTTGTGTGGGATTGCACCATGTAGGTGAGAAGAGTAAGAAACAACATGGATTTCTCCCAACTCAAGATGATCTTCATCAACTATGAGCATTCACCACTACATCACCCAGATGAAGTCTTCTACGACAAAACCCAAGGTTAGCTTAACCCTCTTAGGGGGATTTCTGATACGTATCCAATGTATCGATAATTTATGAAGTATTCATGCCATATTCACCTATGTTTACCATACTTTTATATGGTTTTGATGCACTTTATATGATTTATTTAGAACTAACCCAGACTGACGATGTTTTCAACAGAACTACCATGGTGTTGTTTTTTGTGCAGAAAATGAAAGTTCTCGGAATCGCTCGAAATTTTTTGACGCTTTTTTGTAACAAACTAGGCATCCGACGCTTCATGGGAGGGCCAGAAGAGTCACGAGGTGGCCACCCTCCACCAGGGCGCGCCAGCCCCCCTACCTGTGCCCAGGTGGAGCATGCCCACCTCATGGCCCATCTCCGCATAAACAAGGCCAAAAATTGCTATAAATATAGAAACCATCAGAAATAACCCTAGACTCCTCGTTCCACCGCTGCAAGGCCTTTGTATCAATGAAAAACCAATCTGGAGAGAAAATAGTACCCTACCGGAGAGGGTAGATCATCTCCGGTGGCTATCTTCATCATCCCGGTAGAGTCCATGATGAGGAGGGAGTAGTCCACCCTCGGGGCTGACGGTTTATACCAGTAGATATGTGTTCAATCTCTCTATCTCTCATGTTCTTGAGATGGCATGATCTTGACGTATCTCGGGCTTTGTTAATATAGTTGGATCACATTGTGTTTTCCCCTCTGTATCTTGTTGTGATGAATTGACCTTTGCCTTTGAGATTTTGTTATTATTGGATTGAATACTTTTATGGATTTGAGATCACTTGATATATGTCTTGCATGCGGATACCCATAGTGACATTGGGGTATTCAAGTGATTCACTTGATATATGTTAAGCACTCAACTTGCGGATTCCCGAGGTGACATTGGGGTAATCTATGCATAGGGGTTGATACACGTTGTTGTCCTAGCTTCTCCAGTAGAAATCTTGTGGCACTCTTTGAGGTTCTTTGTGTTGGATTGAGTATTATGAACCTGAAATTGTTTGATGTGTATCGTTTAATTAACTCATGGATACTCGTGCTGACATTGGAGTATCTAGGTGACATTATAGTTGGTTGATGCGTATCATATGGTGTTATTCTAGTACGAACTCTTAGATAGATCAATCGGAAAGGATAACTTGGTTATGTGAGTATGAACTCTTGGATAGATCAATCGAAAAGGATTACTTTAAGGTGGTTTCGTACCCTACAAACAATTTCTTCTTATGCTCTACGCTAGATAAGAACTTTGGAGCAATTATTCGTTGCATGCTAAGGGATGGTTATGTGATCCAATTATATTAGCATTGTTGAGAGATTGCACTAGCAAAAGTATGGACCGTAGGCCTTGTTTTCGAGCATTGCAATACCGTTTGTGCTCACTTTAGTCACTTGCTACCTTGCTGTTCTTATATTTTCAGATTACAAAAACTTATATCTATCATCCATATTACACTTGTATCACCATCTCTTTGCTGAACTAGTGCACCTATACAATTTTCCATTGTATTGGGTGTGTTGGGGACACAACAGATTCCTTGTATTTGATTGTTGGGTTGTTTGAGAGAGACCATCTTCATCCTACACCTCCCACAGATTGATAAACCTTAGGTCATCCACTTCAGGGGAAATTGCTACTGCCCTACAAAACTCTGCACTTGGAGGCCTAACACGAGTCTAAAAGAATAAAGTTGCATAGTAGACATTAATTTCACATCAAGTTGGAGCTTTACTCGAAGACTTGAGTTAAATCATCACTTGAAAATGTGAACACATTAAATGCTTTATGTAAAAGTTGTAACCCCACTTGTGCTTAAACGATTAGTGTGACCTATGATCAAGTATTCTTATTTGGATCCTATGTCAATACACTCATATATAGATGACTCCAATATCGCCAAAGTGCTTGGTCGATACAAGAGTGGTTTTGCATGTTTACCATATTTCATTTGACATCTTATTGTGTGAGCATGTTGGTATGCATATCTTTTCTCATTTGAGGATATCCAATTGTTGTTGTTTGGCTTTCATTTTCTTTGGTTAATTGGATACTCAAGAATGCCTAGGACCCCTCTCTTGCTATATATGATTTCCCATCTCAAATACTATTCATGTTACATCACAAAATTTGAGCAAGCACTTCTCGAACACTTTGTGTGAGGATCACTCGGAGTTCCGTTTTGTTAAGAGCTAACTTACAAAACCTCCCAGTGCATCTCGATGTAACCAACCTCAAAATCTCGGTTCGACCGAAGCCTAGGGTTGATCTGGATTTTTCATCTCAGTAGCACTGATTCCATAATCTCGCCTTCATCGAGTTTCCCTGTCAACTGATAGTAGAGGAACTCGGTGGCACCAATATTTTAGAACCGATGTCATCGACAGCTATGGGTACTTATACTCCACGGAACCGGTTTTTGAAATTCACTTCATCAAATCCATGGTCCTTGCAAACCCTAACTATCGCTCACATCTATGGACTTCTCCCCTTAACCCCATGCGTCTGTAGCACAGGAAGTCTTCGTCGTCGACGAAAATCGTCCCCATCATCATCGTCGTAAGGAGGTCGTCGCCAAGATAGGGTAACAACCTCAAAATTCTTTGCACTCCCCATCTAATTCATCTGCCATAGAATGTGTTCCTTTATCATCCCATCGTATGCGCAAACCTCCATCCTCAAGAAGCTCCATTAGATTAGATAACTGCCAATTTTTAGGTTTAACCGTCCGCAGATTGAATCTCGGTGTCACTAAGTTGTAAAAATTGGTCATACCGATTTTGGTTTTAGGGTTACCGAGAATAGCTTCGGTGAGACCGCCAAAAACACTGCCAAGTATCTGTTAAGGTAAGCTGTGTCTCGGTGGCTCCGAAAATTTGGACTCAATGGAACCGAAATCCTCTCTGCTGAAGTTTAAACTTAAAGATTCTAAGTTCAAATTTGAGAAATCCTTCTGTGTTTTGTGATGCTCAACCCCTCTGCTCATCTATACTCTATTCACAGGGTCAACATGTCAGGATCTGAGGACAATCAGAATGATTTTAGAGAGATAGATGTGGACATGAGCTCAGGTACTAGCCCATATGCTAGTTCCTCCTCTTCAGAAGATCCACGCACCCCTAGCTCCCATGGGTTGCCCAAGGCTGCCACCAGGGCAAGGAACAAGCTGAACTCAGACGAGTAGGCTTCAGATTTAGTGCTAGATGAGGAGGTTATCAAGAAGCAGCAAGAGAAGAAGGAAAGAGATGCAAAGAAGTCTGCTACAGAGGCCACTTCTGCCAAAAGGCCTGTCAGAAAGGAGTATGCTAGCTCAGAAGCCATTAGGGCACCTGAGAGTGCCGAGGCCAACACTTCTATTTCAGTTGAGTCTACAAAGAGTTCTATGCCTAAGAAGGCAGGTGACAAGAAGAGAGGCAGGAAAAGGAAAGTGAGAGTTATTGGAAGGCCCACTTCCATGTATGAGGACCTAACTGATCCCGAGGAGGAGGAAGTGGAGGAAGAGCCAGCTGCCCAAGCTCCTCCTTCCAAGAAGAAGAATCTTCTTACAGATGCTATGCTGATGACCCACAAGTATAGGGGCTCAATCGTAGTCCTTTCGATAAGTAAGAGTGTCGAACCCAACAAGGAGTAGAAGGAAATGATAAGCGGTTTTCAACAAGGTAATTTCTGCAAGCACTGAGGTTGTCATGCACTTTTTAGTTTGTATGCCAAATCCCTTAGCGCAAAAGAACGTCAGGTTGCATTGCCTCATGTGATAACAACCTTTATTGTGTAGTCCATCGCTTTTATTACTTTGCCATTACAAGTTCATGCAATGCTCAATTTTCTCTTACACTAATTGATCCAACACTTTTTATAAGCAATTTTTATTGCCTTGATGCACCGATGGAAACTTCTTGAAGGATCTTGTTCAATCCATAGGTAGGTATGGTGGACTCTCAAACATGAGTTTGGGTTTGGGTTTTTGGATGCACAAGTAGTATCTCTACTTAGTGCAGAATTTTTGGCTTGCAAAGATATTGGGCAAGCACCACATGTTAAAGGATCTATGACAATATAACTTCTATGTGAATATGAACAAGCATAAATCATTACGTTGTCTTTCTTGTCCAACGTCAACAATTTTGGCATGTAATATTTAATGATGGCTCACAATCATAAAAGATGTTCATGATAGTATATTTGCATGTGAATCTCCTCTTCCCTAATTTATTCTTTCACGAATTGCATCATTGACTAATGATATGTTTGCTAATCTCCAATAAATTTTACCACTTATACTTTTCTTTATTGTAATGTCATTACTCACCATAAGATTAGCATATGATCTTGTCTCATTTATTTTCTATTATCAAGATTGCAACAAGAAAGTAAAGGGGAAAAGGCTCACACTTAACTTTATTATATAACTCTTACTCGGTTACATATATTGATAGATCACGAAACTAGCACTTGAAAATAGATCACACTAAACCTTTATTCAACTCAATCATGGAGAAGCTAAGGATCAAAATAAGAAGCAAAGATAAAAGTGATGGTGATATGATACCGGGGCACCTCCCCCAAGCTTGGATCAAGCCAAGAGGAGTGCCCAGACCCGTGTACTCGGGTCTCCTTTCGTGGTGAAGATGATGAAGGTGGTGGCAATGAAGCGTTATCCTTCAGCTGCAATATATACTTTAATTTGTTGAAGACGCTCTTGAGGTCAATGATATGCTCCTCTAGCAAAATATTTTTATGAGTGAGGAATTTATTCTCAACACGAACCGCCTCGAAAGCTCAGAAAGCTTCAATTTCAAGAGGGGTGAGATGAGGATAGTATGGTTGAAGAATATCTTCTTCTTCCCCTTCCATCATGCCTATGGGTTTCCCTCCTTCTTGAGCTTGATTATGCATAGCCTCCTTGCCCTTGTTCTCCTTATTGGCTTCTTTTGGCTCTTCTCTTTTCAACTCCATATTCATCAACCAAGCATCTTCTTCTATGTTATTGGGAGAGGAAGAAGACATGATGCTTCGCTTGACAAATCTGCCAGAAAAACAACACGAAACAAGAACACAGGAAAATCTCGCGATGCGGTTGTCAAAACAGTCGGGGGTATGTATAGAGAATTTTTATTCTTGGAAACCAAGCAAACATGATGAAGACATAGTTGGGAAGGTTCCCAAGGTGGGCACGCTACACCAGGGCGCGCCAGGGATGGCAGACGCGCCCTGGTGGGTCGTGCCCTCCTGGGTTACCTTTCTCTTTATTTTTTATTTCCTAAAATTCATAAATATTCCAATACCGATAAAAATATTTTTGCGGATTTTTCGGAGACTGTCTACTTACCGTATCACGTACCTCTTTATTTTCACGATTCTAGAGCGTTCCTAAAGGTTTCTTTTATGTGATCCTCCGGTGTCATGGTTTGGATAACATTGCTTTCAACATTAATATGCGTACCTAAGATATAGTTTTTAATTCTTTGTCCGTTGACCACCTTCAGGTTGGTACCTTTGACATTATTAATCTTAATAGCTCTAGAGCGATAAACCTCTTCTATAACATAGGGTCCTTTCCATTTGGAGAGAATTTTCCTGCAAAAAATATGAAACAAGAATTGTACAAATGAGCATATTCTCCAACATTGAATTCTCGCTTTTGACTCTTTTGTCATGCCATCTTTTAACTTTTTCTTTAAATAACTTGGCATTTGCATAAGCTTGGGTTCTCCATTCATATAATGAGCTAATATCAAATAACCTCTTTTCACCAGCAAGTCTGTGATAACCCACAAGTATAGGGGATCGCAACAGTTTTCGAGGGTAGAGTATTCAACCCAAATTTGTTGATTCGATACAAGGGGAGACAAAGAATATTCTCGAGTATTAGCAGCTGAGTTGTCAATTCAACCACACCTCAAAGACTTAATATCTATAGCAAAGTATTTAGTAGCAAAGTAGTATGGAAGTAGCGGTAATGATGGAAAAAGTGACAGTAGCAGTTTTGTGGTGATTGTAATAGTAGCAACGGAAAAGAACTTAGCAAGGATCAATATGTGAAAAGCTTGTAGGCAATGGATCAGTGATGGATAATTATGTCGGATGGCATTCATCATGCAACAGTTATAACATAGGGTGACACAGAACTAGCTCCAATTCATCAATGTAATGTAGGCATGTATTCCATATATAGTCATATGTGCGGATGGAAAAGAATTTGCATGACATCTTTTGTCCTACCCTCCCGTGGCAGCGGGGTCCTAATGGAAACTAAGGGATATTAATGCCTCCTTTTAATAGACAACCGGACCAAAGCATTAGCACTTAGTGAATACATGAACTTCTCAAACTACGATAATCACCGGAAAGAATCCTAGTTATTGTCACCCTGGGGGCTGCAAATCATAACTCATAATAGGTGTCTACAACTTGCAATCTAGGATCAAGAACACATATATATTCATGAAAACATAATAGGTTCAGATTTGAAATCATGGCACTCGGGCCCTAGTGACAAGCATTAAGCATAGCAAAGTCATAGCAACATCAATCTCGGAACATAGTGGATACTAGGGATCAAACCCTAACAAAACTAACTCGATTACATGGTAAATCTCATCCAACCCATCACCGTCCAGCAAGCTTATGATGGAATTACTCACGAATGGCAGAGAGCATCATGGAATTGGTGATGAAGGATGGTTGGTGATGACAATGGCATCGATTTCCCCTCTCCGGAGCCCAAAACGAACTCTAGATCTGGCCTCCTGAGGAAGAACATGAGGTGGCAACGGCTCCGTATCGTGAAATGTGATGAACTCTTCTATCTGATTTTTCTCTTCACGAATGTGAATATATGGAGTTGGAATTGAGGTCGGTGGAGCTCCAGGGGGACCATAAGCCTGCTAGGCGCAGCCAGGGGGGTGGTTGCACCCCCTCCGGTTGATTCTTTCGCCAGTGTTTTTTATTAATTCGAAAAATAATCTCCGTAAATTTTCAGGTCAATCCGAGAACTTTTATTTCTGCACAAAAATAACACCAAGGCAATTCTGCTAAAAACAGTGTCAGCCCGGGTTAGTTCCGTTCAAATCATGCAAATTAGAGTCCAAAACAAGGGCAAAAGAGTTTGTAAAAGTGGATACAATGGAGAGGTATCAGTTTGAAGTCATAGTTTAGTTCTTTGATTTCCCAAAATGCTTTATGTTCTAATTCTAGAGGCAAATGGAAAGCTTTCCCATAGACCATCTTATATGGAGACATACCCATAGGATTTTTATGCGCTGTTCTATAGGCCCAAAGTGCATCATCTAGTTTCTTAGACCAATTCTTTCGGGGCCTATTAACAGCTTTTGTAAACTCAATTTTATCTATCTATTGCTAAGTTCAACTTGACCACCAGATTGACGATGATATGGTGATGCAATTATATGGTTAACATCATATTTAGCAAGCATCTTACGGAAAGCACCATGAATGAAATGTAAACCACCATCAGTCATTAGATATCTAGGGACTCCAAACCTTGGGAAAATAACTTCTTTAAGCATTTTAATGGAAGTATGATGATCGGCACCACTAATTGGAATAGCTTCTACCCACTTAGTGACATAATCAACATCAACCAAAATATGAGTGTACCCATTAGAGGAAGGAAAAGGTTCCATATAATAAAAAACCCAAACATCAAATGGTTCAACAACAAGTGAATAGTTCACAAGAATTTCCTGGCGCTTATAGATATTACCAATTCTTTGACATTCATCACAAGACAAGACAAACTTACGGGCATCCTTGAAGAGTGTAGGCCGATAAAAACCAGATTGTAATACCTTATGAGCAATTCTATCTCCAGCATGATGTCATCCATATGCTTCTGAATGACATTTCCATAATATTTGTTCAGGTTCATGTTCAAGTACACAACGTCTAATAATACCATCTACTCCTTCTTTATAAAGATGTGGGTCATCCCAAAAGTAATATCTTAAGTCAGAGAAGATTTTTTTTCTTTTAGTGGTATGTGAAACTAGGTGGAATATATTTAGCAACAATGGAATTAGCATAGTCAGCATACCGGAGTGTTTGGAGAGACATTTATTACAGCTAGTTGTTCATCAGATAAACTATCATCAATAGGTAGTGGGCCATCAACAATATTCTCTAACCTAGACAAGTTATCAGCTACAGGGTTCTCAGCTCCCTTCCTATCAACGATATGTAAATCAAATTCCTGAAGCAAGAGAACCCACCTAATGAGTCTAGGCTTAGCATCTTTATTTTCCATAAGATATTTTATAGCAGCATGATTAGTGTGAACAATAACTTTGGAGTCAACAATGTAAGGTCTGGATTTAACACAAGCAAACACGACTGCTAAAAATTCTTTTTCAATAGTGGCATAATTTCTTTGGGCATTGTCTAGAGTTTTGCTAGCATAATGGATAACATCTAGTTTCTTATGGACTCTTTCTCCTAGAACAGCACCAACAACATAATCACTAGCATCACACATAATTTCAAAAGGCAAGTTCCAATTCGGTGCTTGACCAATAGGTGCAGTGGTTAAGGCTTTGTTTAATGTTTCAAAGGCTTCCATGCAATCATCATCAAAAACAAAGGGAATATCCTTTTGCAAAAGATTAGTAAGAGGCCTATAAATCTTTGAAAAGTATTTAAGAAACCTCCTATAGAAACCAGTGTGACCAAAGAAACTTCAAATACCTTTGATATCTTTAGGACATGGCATTTTCTCAATTGCATCAACTTTAGCTTGATCCACCTCAATACTTCGTTCGGAGATCTTATGCCCCAAGACAATACCTTCATTAACCATAAAATGGCACTTCTCCCAATTCAACACGAGATTAGTTTGTTCACTTCTCTACAAAACTTGATCAAGGTTGCTTAAGCAATCATCAAAAGAAGTTCTGTAAATGGAAAAATCATCCATGAAAACCTCCACAATCTTTTCACAAAAATCAAAGAATATAGCAGTCATACATCTTTGAAAGGTAGCAGGTGCATTGCATAAACCAAAATGCATACGTCTATAAGCATAGGATCCAAAAGGAGAAATAAAGGTGGGTTTCTCTTGATCAGATTGTGACACACGTATTTGAGAGAAACCAGAATATCCATCTCGGAAACAAAAGTGTGTGTGCTTAGATAATCTTTCAAGCATTTGATCAATAAAAGGCAAGGGGTAATGATCTTTTCAGGTAGCTTTATTTAGTTTTCTAAAATCAATTACCATCCTATATCTAGTTACAATTCTTTGCGGAATAAGTTCATTTTTATCATTGGGAACAACAGTAATACCTCCCTTCTTAGGGACACAATGAACGGGACTCACCCATCTACTGTCAGCTATAGGATAGATTATACCTGCTTCTAGAAGCTTTAATATTTCCGTTCTTACCACTTCTTTCATCTTGGGATTCAGTCGTCGTTGGTGATCAACAATGGGTTTAGCATCAAGTTCCATATTAATCTTGTGCTGACATATAGTAGGACTAATGCCCTTAATATCATCAAGACTATATCCAATAGCATCCCGGTGCTTCCTTAGAATTTGTTATAATCTTTCTTCTTCATGCTCTGAAAGGTTAGCACTAATAATAACAAGATAAATATTTTTGTCATCAAGGTAAGCATACTAGAAAATCAGTAGGATGTTTTATTTTCCCACACAATACTTCAACATCTCTAACAATCACAAGTGGTGTGATGGTATCTCTATTAGCAAGTTTAATACTAACATATATATCTTCTATCTCAGCAGGTGCTATGTCATTCATAATTTCTTGATATAAGGTAAAAAATAGCACTCACACTATCACCCAAATCACATAAGCCATGATAAAAATGATCTCCTATTTTAACTGAGACAACAGGCAATCCAACTACGGGTCTATGTTTGTGTTTTTCATCGGGTTTAGCAATTCTAGCAGCTTCATCACAGAAGTAAATGACATGCCCATCAATAGTTTCTACCAAGATATCTTTAACCATAGCAACACTAGGTTCTACTTTAATTGTTCAGAGGGATTAGGTTCTCTAATATTACTTTTGCCAACCAGAGTTGATACCTTAGCATTTTCCTATATCCTAACAGGGAAAGGTGGCTTCTCTATGTAAGCGGTAGGTACAACTGGATCAACATTGTAAATAATAGTTTCTTCTTTAGCAATGACCGGTTCTTTAATTTCCTTTTTATAGGGGGTGATATTTAAACCACTTCTCTTTAGGGAGATCAACATGAGCAGCAAAAGATTCACAAAAGGAGGCTACTATCTGAGAGTCAAGTCCATATTTAGTGCTAAACTTGTGAAAAGCATCGGCATTCATAAAAGATTTAACACAATCAAATTCAAGCTACATACCTGACTCATTACCTTCTTCGAGTTTGCAATCTTTAGAGTTTTTTTTGAATTATTTCCAAGAGATCCCACTTGAATTCAATAGTCTTCTTCATCAAACAACCGGTAGAAGAAGTATCGAGCATGGTTTGATCATTCTGAGAAAGTCGAGCATAAAAATTCTGAATGATAACTTCTCTGGGAATATCATGATCCGGGCATGAACATAACATTGACTTAAGCATTCCCCTAGATAGAGCGGTACTTTATCCTTCACAAGGACAAAAATTATATATATAATTCCGATCAAAAGATTCCAGTTTCAAACTTTTGGTGGAATTTCAGTTTCAAACGATTCCAGTTCCATGATCTAATATCATCACATAGCCTATACCATGTCAATGCTTTTATCTTCAAAGATAAATGGAAAACCTTCTTCTTAACCTCATCTCCGAATAAACCTACAAGCTTAAATAGTCCACAAATTTCTTCCACATGTATTAGGTGCATATCATGATGTTCAGTTCCATCACCTGCATAAGGACTAGCTAGCAATTGTTCTAACATACACGAAGGAATTTCATAACCAATATTTTCAGTAGGTGTTGTAGGTTGAGGGGAAACTAATTGTGATTCCGGTCGAGGTGAAGATACCCCGAACAAACCCCTCAAAGGATTACTTTGCATAGTAGCAAGTGACAATAAATTTTAGCATGTAGTATAAGTTCTTTACAGATTTCCACTTACCAAGAGCACTTCACTCCCCGGCAACAGCGCCAGAAAAGAGTCTTCATGACCCACAAGTATAGGGGATAAATCGTAGTCCTTTTTATAAGCAAGAGTGTCAAACCCAACGAGGAGCAGAAGGAAATGATAAGCGGTTTTCAGCAAGGTAATTTCTGCAAGCACTGAAATTGTAAGTAGCAAGTGTTTAGATAGCAAGGTATTTTGTAACAAGCAAGTAACGGTAACAATAGGTAAGGTGCAGCAAGGTATTCCAATACTTTTTTGGAAAAGTATAGGCCAAAAGTATCTCTTATGATGAGCAAAGTGTTCTTGAGGGTACACGGGAATTTCATCTAGTCACTTTCATCATGTTGGTTTGATTCGTGTTCGCTACTTTGATAATTTGATATGTGGGTGGACTAATGATAAGGTGATGTTCTTACTTGAACTAACAACCTACTTATGATTAAACCCCTCGAAAGCATCCACAACTAAGAGAAAAGTATTATGAAAAATTCTAACCATAGCATTAAACATGTGGACCCAAATCAGCCCCTTACGAAGTAGCGCATAAACTAGGGTTTAAGGTTCTGTCACTCTAGCAACCCATAATCTAATAAATACTCTACAATGCATTCCCTTAGTCCCAAGGATGGTGAAGTGTCATGTAGTCGACATTCACATGACACCACTAAGGGAATCATAACATACATATCATCAAAATATCGAACACATATCAAATTCACATGATTACTTGCAACATGTGTTGTTGTGACCACAAGAACAAAAGTAACTACTCACAAATAATATGCATGCTCAAGATCAGAGGTGTATTGAATAGCATAATGGATCTGAACATATAATATTCCACCAAATAAACCATATAGTAATCAACTACACAAGGTAATCAACACTGCTAGTCAATACAGATACCAATATGCGGTTCCGGTACAAAGATTGAACACAAGAGATGAACTAGGGTTTGAGAGGAGATGGTGATGTTGAAGTTGTTAATGAAGAATGGCCTCCTCAAGATCGGAGGGTTGTTGGTGATGACGATGGCTTTGATTTCCCCCTCCGAGAGGGAAGTTCCCCTGGCGGAATCGCTCCGCCGGAGGGCAAACATGCTCCTGTCCAAGTTCTGCCTCGAGGCGACGGCGCTTCATCCCGAAACTCCTTCTCTTATTATTTTTTTAGGTCTTTTGGGATTTTATACCAGAAGATGGGATCCGTAGGTGGGCCTGGGTACCCACCCTCCACCAGGGCGCGATTAGGGGCCCTAGCGCGCTCTAGTGGAGGTTGGCCACCTAGTGGCCCCCTTCCGGTAGTTTTCAGCTCTAGTATTTTTTATTTAATGCATAAAAATCTTCGTAAATTTCCAGCTTCATTGGAGTTGTGTAGAATAGGTATCTCTGACGTGCTTTTTTAGGGTGCTGAATTCCAGTTGCTGGCATGCTCCCTCTTGATGTAAACCTTGCAAATTGTGAAAGAAAAGGCATTAGATTTACTCCCCGAGGCATTATTATGCATAAAAATATTACAAATAACAGCAATAAAACATGATGCAAAATGGACGTATCATATGCCCAAGCAAGCTTCATCCAAGTGCAAGCAGTCTGCACCTAAGAAGCCAGTTGCTCCCAAATCCAAGAAGACTACCAGAGACATACCTCTTGCACCAAAGAACAAGACTTTTACTTCCAGAGATGTTGAGGAACAAAACATGCTAGTGTTGAGGAAACTGAGGCCACGTATGCTAGAGCATAATGATGCTCATCCTATTGCCCAAGATATGTAGAAGAGGAAAGATTCATGTCTAAGGTTGTGGAGAGAAAATGATCCTTATGCCTCCAGGATAAGGATTGTTGTGGATGACAGATTTCACACCAAGGAACAACTAGACTTTTATGAGACTGTCCTTTTGGACAAGAGCCCAACAGTGAGTGACATGAGTATGTTGACTATGCCTAAATCAAGGCAAATGATTACTACTTCCCTAGTGTACAAGAACACTTCAGATGCATTGACCTAGAGAACTTTGTTGGGAGAGAGTTCACAGCTTCGAACGATGAAATGATCATGCAGTTCCACTCCACTGCACATTTCTGTCCAAGTGGTAGTATAGTTTGGATGAATGAAGGTACAAGGTATCAAAACACTTTTGATGAGTGGGCTACCATCTTAGGAGCCCCATAGGTAGAAGAAGGTCATCTAGATGTATATGCTGAAGCAAAGATGAGCCACAACTCTACGGCAAACATTTACAAAGTCATCCTTGCCAGCCATGTGCACTCACACAAGTTTGGCTCTGTCTATTATCTGCAAGTAGGACTACCCACCACCAGCACTATCATGAGGTATACATTGATGCCTAATTCTAGTGATGACAAGATGATCAAGGGTATTCCATCAACATGTTTCACCATATAGACATCCACACAAGATTAAGGGTAATGGACTTGATTGTTGGGATAGTGAAGAGGACAATTGCTGACCAGAAGAGATCATGTGGATATGCACCATATATTCAAATGCTCATCAACTATAAGTTAGAGAATAATGTGTATGCACTTGATCTTCCACATATGACACTCCAGCCAGATTTCGAGGACAATGTTGTGGTGATGGATCCCAGTCATCCCACTTCATCTACCGCATAGGCAAAGGCTGAGCCAGCCAGAGCCACTAGTGCTCAAGTGCCAAAGACCAAGAGTGGGCAGATGGATCTTCTATTTAGCACCATTTAGGGCATGAAGAAGGACATCAAGACCATCTTGCTTAATCGGGGGAGTCTTGCGAGGATTGTGGAGGACAGGTTTACCACATTGAACAACAAAGTGGATGGGCTGACAAAGGCTATGGATGAGCTCAAGAAGGAAGTGGATGTAGTTCCTGTTCCTCAGACTTCAGATTCTGATGATGATGAAAGTTCACCTCTCAGGACTAGCACCCATTTGAAGACTCAAGCCAGAACTCCTACAGTGCCAGCTCTAGAGACGTGGCCTCCTTCATCAACACCTGTCGCAGCTCCATCAGTTATGTCTGCACCTATAGTGTCTATTCCACCACCTCAGAGGACTTCAGCAGAAGCTTTCACGGATGCTCTTCTCTTGACACCTTCGACAGCCACACGAGCAGCTTCATCGTCTCATGGAGGAGGCCATGCCCAGAGCGATGATTAGCTCTATAACTTTGAACTTTTTGGTAACTTTTTGCCAAAGGGGAGAGGTTATAGATCATAGGGATTCGAGAGAGAGTGTGTGTTTCATTTTGATCCCTCTCTACGTTTTAAAAACATTTGGTTTATCATTTGGTTGTGAACTTTGTCGGTGTTTGATCATATACATTTGTGTGATGATACCACTATGTTATCTTTGTGATGCCTATATGATGATCATTCGTTTAATGTTTGGTGTGATGTGATTATGAAATTCACTCATATTAATTTGTGTGCATCACCAAGTTGTATGTGACATGGAAGAGTGGCCCATCATCCTAATCGATTCTGCATTCGCATTCAAATGGAAATTTAAAATAATACACAAATTTAGGGGGGGATCTTGCTTATCACATACCTCTCAAAGCGATGATGCATTTCATTGATTATATCTTATATCGAAGCTTTGATATATATGTTGTCATCAGTAAGCAAAAAGGGGGAGATTGAAAGCACAACTTCTCCCTAGGTGGTTTTGGTAATTAATTACAACATGTAATTCATTGGATAAATGTTTCCACTAAGTGTATCTCAGGAAAAAAGTTTAATGATGGGTTGGATAAAGGTCTATGTGGAGAACCTCCCCAAGGAAAGGAAGGAATAGGATTAGCCATCCTTAAACTACATTTTACATTTTGTGAGAAATCACTTTTGAGTCCATAGGAAAGCCAATACTATTAAAAGGGGATGAGGTACTTATGATGATATGGTTGCTCAAGTGCTTAGAGATTAGCGACCAAAAATACTCACCCACTTTCCCACAAAAACCCTTTGTCCAAAGCCAAAAGTAAAAATTCAGTGACACCAACATTCCCATACAGAACCACTGAGTTTTACCCTAGACAAAAACCCAGCCAAACCCTAGCATCTCAGTACTACCAAGTTTCCATTCTGTCCAACCAAGAATCAATCACCAACTTTCTGTGAACCAATTTCTTACAGTTGGTCCAACCGAGGTTTAGGAATCGGTGACACCAAGATTTGGAAACTGCCTAGGTCACCCATATTGGTACCATCGAGATTAATATATAGGTCTCACCAAAACGCCAAAAGTTGGCATATTTTGCACTAGTTGGTGTAATAGAGTTTCACTTCAGTTTCACCGATTTGGGCAATAATATGGTAACGGCTGGATTTTTGGAGTTGCCTATATATACCCCTCCACCACATCCCACTTGCAAGGGAAGCTCTTAGAACACACACCCACTTGTTATATCCAATTTTCCGAGAGAGAACCACCTACCCTTGTGTTTAGATCAAGATCATCCACTCCAACCATATGGATCTTCTACCCTTGTGTTTATAGCCTCCTGAAGTTGCTTTCCATCCAATCAATCTCTTCTACCCATGCCAAATCTGTGAGAGGGTGATTGAGTGTTGAGGAGACTATCTTTTGAAGCACAAGAGCAAGGATTTCATCATACTACCACATCTATTACCTTTTGGAGGGTGGTGTCTCCTAGATTTGATAGGTGTTGCTTGGGAGCCTCCTTCTTTGTGATTGTGGAGTTGAACCAAGAAGTTTGTAAGGGCAAGGACACCGACTACTTCATGAAGATCTACCCCGAGTAAGGATAGTCCTTTGTGGACATAGGCCATCATTGAATAGACAAGGTTGATACTTCATGGACCCTTCTTGGGTGGAGCCATCCATGGACTCTTGCGACCATTACCCTCCGTGGGTTGAAGTCTCCATAAACGTGTATGTACGATAGCGCAACCTATCGGAGCCACAGGAAAAATCTTCGTGTCTCCAAATTGCGTTTTATCTTCTTATCCCTATCTTCTTACATATGTTTGTCTTTACTTTCCGCTCCAATACTCGTAGACATGCATGCGTAGGGTGAACTTGATTTGCTAGAATTGCTAAAATCTATCAACCAATTAATTTGGGAAAAGGTTAGGTTTTTATATGGTCAATTAGTCTAATCACCCCCCCCATTTAGACCTACTTTTGATCCCTACACCGCACCACTAGACTTCGTCAACAACCATTAGAATGAAGACCAGGCCCCACAAATGTAGTGGACGTGTTCAGCCCCACCTTGTTCGGCCCGTAGACCAGCCCTGGCCATGCACCCTTGCCGGCGGACACCCTAGAGGTCCATCTAGGAGTGGTCACTCAAAGGATGTGCCAGCTGGAGATCATCAACAACAATGGAGGCCCGACGCCTCGTCGTCTATTCCGCAACAACCCAAACACCGGTCATCGCTAATGCCCCGGTGCACCGCTCCTCAGCCCCCAAGTCCCGCGCGTCGTTGGCCCCGGCTCGCCAGAGCGTGCGCCATGCTGCAAAATCCTCCAAGATCTAGTGGTCAACCGCGCATCCCTTCGCATCATCAAGGAACTAGGGTTCCTAGGCCCAAAGGAGAAGATGATGACAGAGGTTGCAGAGGCACCGATTCATCGTTTAGAAGAGCCCCTCACCATCAATGACATTGACATGATTGCCAAACTCACTCACCTGGACGCCGAGGCGCTCCACATCGTGGTGGTACTAGAGGGTCCTGATGCAGCTCCGAGGAGGCAATGGTTTGATTATGTTAGGCCTTCTAATATGTAATCTCCAATGGCGACCGACTTTTGACTCGTTCGAGATAGGTTTAGCTTCTTTAGTCTGCTCCATAAGGTTAGCTCAACGTCAGGAAGTCTTGGGGCCTATTGGTGGGCGCCAACATTCCCCTGCTAGGTCGGATGTGTACTGTTTTGGCCTGAGGCCATTTAGTAATTTTAATCATCGGAGTATCTCTCTATTTCCCCCATGAATGACACCATATGTCCGATTATGTGCTAGAACATGCGCGGCCTAAACAATCTAGCCAAACGAGCTACATTCTATGAATTAGTTGCTGCCCATAAGGTGGCTATCCTCTACCTGCAAGAAACTAAAATCTATGCTTGGTCCGTGTCACTAGTACGCGAAATAGGAGGTTCATCCCTGGCGGACTGCATCGTCCCCCCGGCAATCGGCTCCCTCGGAGGCACTGCAATCTTCTAGAACCACGACCTTGCCTCCATTAACTCGAATGCAATTGGGATCTTTGCGAACACTGCCAAAGTGACCCTCTTGCACTCCCCAACTGCTTTCTTGCTCTCCATGGTCTACGGTGTCACAAACAAGGCCAGAAATAATATATTTATCGACGATCTAGCTATATCAGCACCACCACGGTCCGAACTGAGGTTTCAACATCATCTACGAAGCTAGAGACAAAAATAACCTCAACATCAACCGCAGGCTAATGGTTAGGTTCCGGGCTGCCATAGATCAAGCCAACTTAAAGGACATCAAATGTAAAAAACAGCAATACACTTGGAATAATGAAAGGGAAGACCTGCTACCTCTTGATCTTGCGTTGGTTTTCCCTTGAAGAGGAAAGGGTGATGCAGCAAAGTAGTCCCATAAGTATTTCCCTCATTTGATGAGAACCAAGGTATCAATACAGTAGGAGGAAGAAGCAAGTCACCAATGGATGCACCTACACAAACAATCAAACTCTTGCACCCAACGCTATAAAGAGGTTGTCAATCCCTTCACGGTTATTTTCAAGGATTAGATCTGATAGAGATAGATGTAAACGACTGCGGAAAGTAAAAGATAAATAAATTGCAGCAAGGTGTTTTTGGTATTTTTGGTTTGTATATCTGAAAAGATATTATGGAAAGTAGACCCGGGGGTCATATGTTTCACTAGAGGCTTCTCTCTTGAAGGAAAATATCACGGTGGGTAAACAAATTACAGTCAAGCAATTGATAGAAAAGCGAATAATCATGTAGATATCCATGGCAATGATCATGCATAGAGGCATCACATCTATGTCAACTAGACCGAAAGGATTCTGCATCTACTACTATTACTCCACACATCGACCGACTCCTGCCTGCATCTAGAGTATTAAGTTCATGAAGAATAGAGTAACGCATTAGGTAAGATGACATGATGTAGAGGGATAGGCTCAAGCAATATGATGAAAACCCCATCTTGTTACCCTTAATGGCAACAATACAATACGTGTCTCGCTACCGCTACTTTGTCACTGGGTGAGGACACCACAAGATTGAACCCAAAACTAAGCACTTCTCCCATTGCAAGAATAACCAATCTAGTTGGCCAAACCAAACCAATAACTCTAAGAGACTTGCAAAGATATGAAATCATGCATATAGGAATTCAGAGAAGATTCAAATAAGATTCATGATAATCTGAACATAAATCCACAATTCATCAGATCTTAACAAACACACCGCAAAAGAGTATTACATCGGATAGATCTCCATGAAGATCATGACCAACATGGTATTGAAGATCAAAGAGAGAAGAAGCCATCTAGCTACTAGATATGGACCCGTAGGTCTGTGGTGGACTACTCACGCATCATCGGAGGGGCAATGGAGTTGATGTAGATGCCCTCCAGGATCAGATCCCCCTTCGACAGATTACTGTAAAAGGCTCCAAGATTGGATCTCTCGGGAACTGAGGCTTCTGTCGGCGGAAAAGTATTTGTGTGGCTCTTTTTTGTGTTGGGGCAATATTTGGGTATTTATAGGACAAAGAATATGGTTAGGAGACCTACCAGGAGACGGCAAGCCTGCCAGGTGTGGCCAGGGGGTGGCCGCGCCTCCAGGGCTTGTGACCTCCTGGCAGGTGCCCTCGGGTGCACTCCAAGCTTGATCGACTTGTTTCCTTCTAGAAAAATTCCTTCCAAAGGTTTTATTCCATTTGGACTCCATTTAATATCCCATATCTGCAAAACACAAAAACAAGGAAAAAACATAAACTGGCACTTGGCTCTAGATTAATAGGTTAGTCCCAAAAATAATATAAAATAACATATTAATGCATATAAAACATACAAAACAGATAATATAATAGCATGCCATCATCAAAAATTATAGATATATTGGAGACGTATCAGCATCCCCAAGCTTAATTCCTGCTTGTCCTCGAGTAGGTAAATGATAAAAACAGAATTTTTGATGTGGAGTGCTACCTAACATATTTATCTATGTAATATTCTTCATTGTGGCATGAATATTCAGATCCGTAAGACTCAAAACAAAAGCTTAATATTGATATAGAAACAATAACATTTCAAGCATACTAGCAAAGCAATTGTATCTCTTCAAAATATAATGGCAAACGAAAGTTATCCCTACAATATCATATGGTCTGGCTATGCTCCATCTTCCCCACACAAAGGATTTATATCATGCACAACCCCGATGAAAAGTCACGCAATTGTTTTCACAACTTTATTTTCTCAAACTTTTTCAACTCTCATGCAATACATGAGCACGAGCCATGGATATAGCACTATAGGTGGAATAGAATATGCTGGAGGTTGTCAAGGAAAGGGATAACATAATCTCACATCAACTAGGCATATCAACGGGCTATGGAGATGCCCATCAATAGATATCAATGTGAGTGAGTAGGGATTGCCATACAACAGATGCACTGGAGCTATAAATATATGAAAGCTCAAAAAGGAACTAAGTGGACGTGCATCGTGAAGAAAAATTCCACTACCTATATGAAAGTGAGAAAATAAGAGACTCTCTATCATGAAGATCATGGTGCTACTTTGAAGCACAAGTGTGGAAAAAAAGGTAGTACAATGTCCCTTCTCTCTTTTCTCTCATTTTTTGTGGGCATCTAAGGCCTCTTTTATTCATTATTTTTATTTGGGCTTCGAGGACCTCTTTTTTTATAGAGTCCGGAATCTCATCCCCACTTGTGAGGAAATCATAGCTTCCATCATCTGTTCCTCACATGGGACATGCTCTATTAAGGATAATCATCAAACTTTTATTTACTTACGACTCAAAAGAAAATTACAACTCGATACCTATGACAAAATATGACTCTATATACAATATGGAAGTGATGGTGCAGTCATAAAAGGAAACGTTGGAAGTTGCTTGGCAATATATCTTGGAATGGCTATGGAAATGCCATAATAGGTAGGTACGATGGCTGTTTTGAGGAAGGTATATGGTGGCTATTTTGAGGAAGGTGTTTGTTGTACCGGCGAAAGTTGCGCGGTACTAGAGAGGCTAGCGAAGGTGGAAGGGTGAGAGTGCGTATAATCCATGGACTCAACATTAGTCATAAAGAACTCACATACTTATTGCAACAGTCTATTAGTTATTGAAGCAAAGCATTAAATGCTCCTAGGGGGAGGTTGGGAGGAGTTAACCATCGCGCGCCCCCGACCCTCACACAAAGGTCGACAATCTATAAACAAGTCATGCTCCGACTTCCTTACATAACGGTTCACCATACGTGCATGCTACGGGAATCACAAACCTTTACACAAGTATTTTTACCAAATCACAATTTACTTCCTAACATGTCTCTTAACATTACCATGTTTATATCTCAAAACTTTATGCAAGGAATCAAACTTCCCATAAATACTCAATGCACTTAATATGCAAGTTTTTATTATATCCCTTTTGTATGCCTATCATATTAGGACTAAATTCATAACCTAGAACAATTACCATGCTATTTTAGAAACTCTGAAAATAATATAAGTGAAGTACGAGAGTTCAAGTATTTCTCTAAAACACAAACACCACGGGGCTCTAAAAGATATAAGTGAAGCACATAGAGCAAAAATGCCCAACTCAAAAGATATAAGTGAAGCACATAAAGTATTCTAATAAATTCATGATTCAGCATGTCTCTCTCAAAAGATGTGTGCAGCAAGGATGATTGTGGTAAACTAACAAGCAAAGACTCATATCATACAAGACGCTCCAAGCAAAACACATATCATGTGGTGAATAAAAATATAGCTCAAGTAAATTTACCGATGGATTGAAGACGAAAGAGTGGATGCCTTCCGGGGCATCCCCAAGCTTAGGCGCTTCGGCATCCTTGAATATGACTTGGTGTGCCTTGGGCATCCCCAAGCTTAGGCTCTTGCCACTCCTTACTCCATAGTCCATCAAATCTTTACCCAAAACTTGAAAACTTCACAACACAAAACTTAACAGAAAACTTGTGAGATCCGTTAGTATAAGAAAGTAAATCACCACTTTAGGTACTATTTTGAACTCATTCTTTATTTATATTGGTGTTATACCTACTGTAATATAACTTCTCCATGGCTCATACCACATGATACAACCCATAGATTCATCAAATTAGGCAAACAACTCAAAGAAAATAGAATCTGTCAAAATCAGAACAGTCTGTACCAAACTGAGAACTTCATGTACTTCTGTAACTCAAAAAATTTGGAAAACTTAGGAAAACCTGGGCAATTTATATTTCAATATTTTGTAAAATTTCATATCAATTAGACGCTCTGAAAAAATTAGAAAATTCCTGGACTGAGCGCAAAAGTTTTTGTTTTTAAGCAAGATCAAATCAACAACTACCATAGATCACCCTAAAGGTTTTACTTGGCTCAAACACTATTTGAAACACCAAAACACAATTACTACAGAAGTAATAATGTGGGAAACACTCAAAAACAGAAGCAAAAAACAGAACACAAAAATAAAATTGGGTTGCCTCCCAACAAGCGTTGTTGTTTAACGCCCCTAGCTAGGCAAAACGCAATAGATCTAGGTATTGTCATGTTTGGTATTGGCAACTTTTGTGAGGACCTTCTTGAATCCAGGGGGTTCTTTCCTATTTCCCCCATTTGTAGGGGAGGATCCATCTTGGTGTCCAAAATTTCCAAACACTTATTGCAAAGGGTAATAAAAGTATTCAAGCGATTAAGGTTCACGTTAATATGTTTGAGGGGTTCGTGATATTGTTGTAACTCGACCAAGGGTCTTGTGTAAGTCACCCATTTTGTCTAGAACTTGAACTCCCTTTTGTGAGAAAGAAAACCCCCTTTTTGTGGAGGAACCCTCAAAATCCCTTATAAAACTTCATAGGCAGCATTCGTGTCAAGCTCAATAAAATTTCCTTTAGAGGCGAAATCTAGAAGCTCCCTATGATGCAAAGCTAAACCAATGTTAAAATTTCTAAGCAAAACTTTTGCATCCCCTTTTATATTGGAAATATGATAAGATTCCATTAGCCTATACCAACATCCTTAAAAATTTCCCCTTGTTTTTGCTTGAATAAAAGAACTTCAAAATCTGGTGACAAGGGGGGCGTGGTAATACTAGACATAGTGGTCTAGCAAGAAAGAAGCAACCAAAAGAAGGAGATTAGAGAGGCGAATCTTTATGGTGTTTTATAAATCGTTATAGAAGTGGGGGAGAGGAAAACGAGAGGCAAATGGAAAATAATGTAAATTCAAGGGATGAATTTGTGATGGGTACTTGGTAGGCTTGATGTGTATCCTCCCCGGCAACGGCGCCAGCAATCCTTCTTGCTATCTCTTGAGATTACGTTGGTTTTACCTTAAAGAGGAAAGGGTGATGCATCAAAGTAGATAAGTATTTCCCTCAGTTGTTGAGAACCAAGGTATCAATCCAGTAGGAGGAACAAGCAAGTCACCAATGGATGCACCTGCACAAACAATCAAACTCTTGCACCCAACGCTATAAAGGGGTTGTCAATCCCTTCATGGTTATTTGCAAGGATTAGATCTGAAAGAGATAGATGTAAACGAGTGCGGAAAGTAAAAAATAAATAAATTGCAGCAAGGTATTTTTGGTATTTTTTATTTATATATCTGAAAGTATATGATGGAAAATAGACCCGGGAGCCATAGATTTCACTAGAGGCTTCTATCTTGAAGGCAAATATCATGGTGGGTAAACAAATTATTGTCAAGCAATCGATAGAAAAAATGAATAATCATGTAGTTATCCAAGGAAATGATCATGCATATAGGAATCTCATCCGTGTCAAGTAGACGAAACGATTCTACATCTACTACTATTACTCCACACATCGACCGACTCTTGCCTGCATCTAGAGTATTAAGTTCATGAAGAACGGAGTAACGCATTAAGAAACATGACATGATGTAGAGGGATAAACTCAAGAAATATGATGAAAATCCCATCTTGTTACCATTGATGGCAACAATACAATACGTGCCTCGCTACCCCTACTATGTCACCGAGTGAGGACACCGCAAGATTGAACCCAAAACCAAGCACTTCTCCCATTGCAACAATTACCAATCTAGTTGGCCAAACCAAAACAATAACTCGAAGAGACTTGCAAGGATATGAAATCATGCAAATAAGAATTCAGAGGAGATTCAAATAAGATTCATGGATAATCTGAACATAAACTCACCATTCATCGGATCTTGACAAACACACCACAAAACAGGATTACATCGGATAGATCTCCATGAAGATCACGAAGAACATGGTATTGAAGATCAAAGAGAGAGAAGAAGCCATCTAGATACTATCTATGGACCCGTAGGTCTATGGTGTACTACTCACGCAACATCGGAGAGGCAATGGAGTTGATGTAGATGCCCTCCATGATCGATTCCCCCTCCGGCAGATTACCGAAGAAGGCCCCAAGATTGGATCTCTCGGGAACAGAGGCTTCCGGTGGCAGAAAAGTATTTGTGTGGCTTGTTTTGATGTTGGGGGAATATTTGGGTATTCATAGGCCAAGAATTACGGTTAGGAGGCCCGCCAGGGAGCGACAAGCCTACTAGGCGCGGCCAGGGTGAGGCGCGCCTAGCAGGCTTGTGGCACCCTAGCACCTCCCCTGACGTGCACGCCAAGCTTGATCGACTTGTTTACTTCTAGAAAAATTCCTTCCAAAGGGGTTATTCCATTTGGACACCGTTTAATATCCCATATCTGCAAAACTCAAAAACAAGGAAAAAACAGAAACTCGCACTTGGCTCTAGATTAATAGGTTAGTCCCAAAAATAATATAAAATAGCATATTAATACATATAAAACATCCAAAATAGATAATATAATAGGATGCCATCATCAAAAATTATAGATACGTTGGAGACGTATCAATGAAAGGTTAGCCACGTCCCATGATGACAAAGATGCTATTATCTTCAACCATTTCGACAACATCCTCGGCTCCAAAGCTCCATGTCCAATCCCTGTAGACGAGCAGCAGCTCGACCTACCCAAGATACAAGAAGGTAGCTTGGACAACCCATTCTCTGAAGCTGAAATTTGGGAGGGAATCAAAGACTCTTTGGCAGAAGCTGCACCCGGGCCAGATGGATTCACCGACATTTTCTTTCGGTCTTGCTAGCAAATGATCAAGGGCGACATTATGTAGGCATTTCACTAGTTCTATCATCTCGCGGGGGGTAATTTCAGTAACCTCAACTCTGCGGTAGTAGCATTGATCCCCAAAAAAGATGGTGCTACCAAAGTTTAGGATTTTAGGCCGATCAGTCTGATCCACTCGATCGCAAAGCTCATTGCATAAGTGCTTTCCATGCGACTTTCTGCGGTCATACACACAATCATCTCCCCAGCACAATCCACTTTCCTCAGCTCCAAGTGCACTCAAGACATCTTCATATATGTTCAGAACGGGTCAGAGCCCACCACAGAAAGAAAATCCCGGCGCTCCTCCTCAAACTAGACATATCTAGAGCTTTTGACAACGTGTCCTGGGAATACCCACTAGAGCTTCTTTAGAAACCGGGATCCCCTACTTGATGGCGTAGATGGATCGCGCTTCTACTGTCCTCGGCCTCATCATCCTTCCTGCTCAACGGCTCCCCAAGCCAGGCCATCAGCCACTAGCAAGGACTTCGACAGGGAGACCCACTCTTGTCGCTTCCCTTCATCATCGCCATCGACCCCTCCATAGACTTCTACTTAGAGCAATGGATATAGGCATCATCGACCCACTGCCTGGTAGAGACATCTCCATGCGTCTTAGCCTCTACGCTGACGATGTGGTTAACTTCGGAAACCCGATCAAGGAAGAAATTGACACCCTCCTTAGTATTTTACATGACTTCAGCGCGGCTTGCGGTCTCCACATAAACCCTAGAAAATCAACTGCCTCGGTGATTCGATGTGAAGAGATCGACCTTCCCCTAGTTCTCAGAAATTTTGGTGGTCAGACTGTAGCATTTTCCCTCAGATACCTTGGTATCCCAGTGACTCTCTCTCGACTTTGATTAGTCCACATCTAGTTCATCATCGATCGCATCAGGGCCAGATTAGCAGGATGGAAAGACAAGCTCCTCTCGATCGCTCACAAGCGAGTTCTGGTGCTGAGCGTCCTCACCATGCTCTCGGCCTTTGCCATGGTAGTGCTCCAGGTGCTCAAAAAGTTCTTCTCTGAAGTTGACAAGTCCGACGCCGCTTCGTTTGGGTCAAGACAAGGAGATCACGGGCGGCAAGTGCAAGATTAGTTGGCCAGTGGTGTGCAAGCCAATTGAGTACGGTGGACTGGGCATCCCAGACTTCCACCGATTCATCAGAGCACTCCGTCTCTGTTGGCTTTTGCTTTCATGGACGAGCCCAGATAGGCCATGGTTGGGTATGTAGCTATCATGTAGCGATGACGATAGAGCTTTGTTCAGCGCCTCAACCACTGTCTCTCTCGATGATGGGAAAATGACAACTTTCTGGAACTGCTCCTAGGCAGACTCAAGCAACCTCAAGAAAACCTTCCCCTCCCTTTTCATGCACTCAAGAAGGAAAAACAGATTGGTGAGATAGGCCCTTCTGAACCATATTTGGATCACGGACCTTGCCCACACTAACACCCAATTGATCTAGAATGAGGTAATCAGACTGCACAAATGGCTCCAAGCTAGAAATATCCATCTAGATGATCACACAAAAGACACAATCAAATGGAGGCATGAAGCCTCGGGAGTCTACTCTGCCAACTCTGCATACAGCTCTCAATTCCAGGGTTCCATCAAATCCAGTTTCAAACATATTTTTTTGGAAAACTTGGGTGCCGGCTCGGCTAAAGATTTTCGCCTAGTTATTACACAAGAACATGCTATGGTGCAATGATCGTTTATAGAGAGGAGGTTGGCCTAATGGATACTTCTATTGGCTCTGTTTCAGAAACCTCGAGTCCGCCCAACACCTGTTCTAGGAAAGCTCAATTTCTTTGTCAATTTCGACTTAAGCTGCAATGCCTCAAGGATGCAGCTCCCTCCATCCAAATAAGTGGCAACACCTCAAGACGACAACGGAGATCATGAGATTGATGATCGACAAAAACAAGCCGGAGCACAGAAAAGGCATCAAATCCTTGATCATCCCAATTTTTTCTAAAATCTGGAGCGAGCGCAATAGGTGTACCTTCAACAACTACTAGCCCCGGCCAAATTTACGATGGCCATCAAAAGCAATTTCGAGCTTTGGCATCAAGCAGGAGCTGAGTCTTTTGAGCACCCATTTGGGCAACCACCATGAAAAATCAAACTGAGATCACCCCCTTGTAGTGGGGACATTTTATGTTCTTCTTTTTATCTCCTTGATCTTTTGATCACTCACCCATCGAATTTTGTATTCCCATTTTCTCCCTGCTATTGATATATGAAAGACAGCCATCAGTTGGATCTTTCAAAAAAATATTTTGAAGTGGTTCTCTACCTATCCAAGTAGAGAATTCGGCTACGGTCAACATGTCACCTCAAATGTCTCACTTAGGTAGTTAGATGTGTTATACCTTCTGTTTATCGGACAATAGCCATCTGTTTGGTTCATTGGGATGCCCATAACAACCAGTTTGTCTCTTGAACTAAATAACACCCTACCCAAGAGGATTTCAGTGTCCATAGAAGAATTCCCGTCCAAGCATGACTACCGACCTCTCGCAACATGCTAATTTTTCCATTCCATAATGCAAGAAATTTTTACAGGCTGGGATGGAGGGAGTAGGTCATACAAATAAGTACCCATATTAGCAGTTGGAAAGATTTATCTCACATGCCAAACATGAAAGCTATGGCCTCCTATTGTCAACGGTTCGGATGAAAAATGGTGCAAACCTTTTGTCTGAGAATTAGAAACGTTTGCATATGATAGACTGGTCGAACGCTCGGACGGTCGCACATGCGACATCTAATCAGGGCACATCCAACCTCTCCATCGTGCCACGTGCACGGGTCTACACGCCTTTTCCCTCCTTATCCTTATCTTTTCACAACCATTAGTTTTTCCTTCACAACTCCTTCCTTCTCACATTCCCTCGTCACGCCACCTCCATGACTCCATCTTGCGCTTGATTTTTGTACCCTCACTTGATGATGGCATTATCTATCTCTTCCCTGACACGAACGCATCCGATTTGGCTGAAGGTGTTCTGACTTGTCGCGCTGGCACATGATGCATGCCCGAACATACTCTTCGATCACTTGTCGTGCACAAGGGACACGGAAATCATGGCGTAGCCGATGCAATGTCTTCTGGACACCCTCCTGACCTCCATAATGTGCAACAACAAGTACAACAAGTAGAGATGGAGATACAGATGGAAAATAGACATGACCATTGTAGGTGACAAGACCATACACAAAGCTCCAAGCCTGGTCTGGTGTCCCATCATGATATTGTTGTTGTAGTTCCACCAAAGATGGTTCACGAGTCATGTCTGCACGGAGTGAGTCAAAGAGGTCGAAGGATGGGGCAGACAAGGCCCGCAAGGTTGCTTCCTCCTTAGAATGTCGTGAAAGTGCATCAGCCACCATGTTGAGTTTGCCCGGTCTAAACTCAACGGTGAAGTCATAGCATAGGAGCTTGTTAACCCAATTATGTTGTGGGATGGTGGAGAGTCGCTGGTCCAGCACATACTACAAGCTATAGTGATTTGTGCGAACACGGAAAGCGCGACCCCATAAGCACGGCTGCTCGTGTCGTACGGCTTGAACAAGATTGATCAACTCTCACTCATAGGTCGCCAACTTGGCATTAGTGGGGGTCGTAGGACAGTTGTAGAAAGCCACCACATCATCACCTTGGAGCATCACTGCCCCGAACTCGGAGCCCAACGCGTCAACATCAACAGTGAAGTCACGACTGAAGTGTGGAATGTGCAAAACTGGTGTTGTAGACAATGTTGTCTTGAGGGCTTGAAAGGCAACTTTGGCCTCCACGGACTAGCGGTATCCCTCCTTTTTGAGGAGCTTTGCGAGGGGTGCCGCGATGGTGCCAAAGTTTTGGATGAATTTTTTGTAGTACCCCACGAGGGAAAGGAAGCTCCTGAGTGCTCCCATCGACTTGGGTGTTGGCAAGTTCACAACCACTTGCACCTTGCTACAATCCATCGCCACCTTGTCGACTGAGATGACATAGCCTGGGTATGCAATAGATGTTGCATCAAATGTGCACTTGTACTATTTTAGGAAGAGCTTGTGCTTGTGTAAAAGTTGCAATACTGGGTGAACATGTCGTAAAGGATCAGCCCAAGACGGATTGTAGATCAAAATATCATCAAAAAAAGACAAGAACTAAGTAGCATAAGAAAGGTCACAACACTTCATTCATTAAAGCTTGGACTGTTGTTGATGCATTTTTCAAGTCAAAAGGCATGACGAGAAACTCAAACAAGCCTTCATGTGTGTGAAACGCCATTTTGTGGACATCGTCTGGATGCATGCGGACCTGGTGGTAGCCTGAGCGAAGGTCCAGCTTGGTGAAGCACTTGGCACCATAGAGCTTGTCTAGCACCTCGTCCACCACCAGAATTGGAAATTTATTTTTACGGTATGCTCGTTGAGGGCACGAAAGTATATGGAGAAACGCCAAGACTTGTCGAACTTCCCTACCAAGAGCACCAGCGAGGAGAACTTGAAGTGGCTATATTGGACTAGCCCCGTCTGAATATCTCTGTGCACTGGCGCTCTATCTCATCCTTTTGGATGGTGGGGTCACGATATGGATGTATAACGACCGGGCCTGCGCCGGTTGTAAGTGGATGAAGTGATCGCATGATCGAGATAGAGGTAAACCATGTGGTTTCGCAAAGACTGCAGCATGCTCTGCTAGTAGTGTTGCCAAAAGGTCAGAGAAGGCGCACACAACAAGCCATGGTCGTGGAGCGTCCTTGTCGTGCAGGGTGACGAGGTGATCATCCCGCTAGAATGAGATGGCAAGCTTGGTGAAGTCCCAACAGATTGGTCCCGGTGTTTGGAGCCATTCAACACCAAGAACCCATGTCAAACCAACTAAGACGAGGGTCTAGTAGTCGATGATGAATGACCATTCACCCGCTGTAATGTGTGGACGACGACTCACAACGAGGTCTCCATTGGCCACCATCTCCGCTCGTTGCGTGACAGGGATCGCCCCGCGAACGGCTGCTTCCTCCAAGAGAAAATTGTGTGTGGAACTAGAGTCAACAAGAGCAAGGAAACGAGTTCCCTGGACCAGCGTTGGGACTTACATCGTCATGTTGGACTTAATGCCGGTGAGGGCGTGGAGGGACACCTCCACAATTTCATCTTTCTTAGCTTACTCCTTTCATTCGCCAGGCTTGTCCACAACATGGGGAAATAGATTTTTGCAATGATGTCCCGGAAAGAATTTATCTTCACAATTGTAGCATAGTACTTTAGTGCGCAAGTCATTTATCTTCGTGGGTGGCAGCCTTTTGAACGACCTTTTCCCGGGGGCTAGACCTGCTGCCTTGTTGGCTGGTGCAGGTGGTGGTGAGGAGGTGCAGCGAAAATCGGCACCAAGGGCCAACCTAGGAACGCCTTGTTTTTGGCCTACTTGTTGGAAATATGCCCTAGAGGCAATAAATAAAGCGTTTATTATTATATTTCCCTATTCATGATAATTTTTTATTATCCATGCTAGAATTGTATTAATTGGAAACATGGATACATGTGTGGATACATAGACAAACACAATGTCCCTAGTATGCCTCTAGTGAACTAGCTCGTTGATCAAAAGATGGTTAAGGTTTCCAAGCCATGGACATGAGATTCCATTTGATAATGGGATCACGTCATTAGGAGAATGATGTGATGGACAAGACCCAAACTACAAACGTAGCATATGATCGTGTCAGTTTATTGCTACTGTTTTCCGCATGTCAAGTATATGTTCCTATGACCATGAGATCATGCAACTCACTGACACCGGAGGAATGATTTGTGTGTATCAAACATCTCAACGTAACTGGGTGACTATAAAGGTACTCTACAGGTATCTCCGAGGGTGTCTATTGGGTTGGCATGGATCAAGACTGGGATTTGTTACTTCGTGTGACGGAGAGGTATCTTAGGGCCCACTCGGTAATGCAACATCACAACAAGCCTTGCAAGCAATGTGACTAAGTGTTAGCCACGGGATCTTGTATTATGGAACGAGTAAAGAGACTTGCCAGTAACGAGGTTCAACTAGGTATGGAGATACCGACGATTGAATCTCGGGCAAGTAACATACCGAAGAACAAAGGGAACGTTATACGGGATTAACTGAATCCCTGACATAGAGGTTCGACTGATAAAGATCTTCGTAGAATATGTAGGAACCAATATGGTCATCCAGGTCCCGCTATTGGTTATTGGCCATAGAGGCGTCTCGGTCATGTCTACATAGTTCTCGAACCCGCAGGGTCTGCACGCTTAAGGTTTGGTGACGTTTCGGTAGTATAGAGTTATGTATGGTGGTGACCGAAGGTTATTCGGAGTCCCGAATGAGATCCGGACGTCACGAGGAGCTCCGGAATGGTCTAGAGGTAAAGATTCATATATAGGAAGTCCTATTTTGGTCGCAGAAAAAGTTTCGGGCTCATCGGTAGTGTACCGGGAGTGCCGATAGTGTACCAAGGGACCATCGGGAGAGGTATTTCGACCCAAGATGCTACATGGGCTGTGGGAGGATGGAAACCAGCCCTTAGTGGTCTGGTGGAAGTCCTCTAAGAGGCCCATGCGGCTGGAGTTGAAAGAGAAAGAAAAAAACGCAAGGTGGAAATAGATTCCAAGTAGGAAAGGAGGAATCCTAGTCCTACTAGGATTGGAGGAGGATTCCTGCTCTCCTCCTTGCGCAAGGACAGCCTTGGTGTGCCAGCCCTCCTCCTCCCTCCCTGTTATATATACTGGTGGTATTGGGTGTTTTGCAATAGATTTTATGGCCACGTGCTACCCGTTCCACCGGTGCTCCTCTAGATCGGATTTCCGCAGTGCTTACGCGAAGCCCTGCCGGAATTGCTCCACCACCATCGCCGGAGCACCATCACGCTGTCGGTGAACTCTTCCACCTCTCCACTTCCTCTTGCTGGATTAAGATGGTGGAGATCGTCATCAAGTTGCACGTGTGCTGAACGTGAAGGTGACGTTCGTTCGGTACTAGATCGGAAGGACCATGATCAAGACCACGAGACGATTCGTGATTGGATCACGGGATGGATCATGACGTGATTGTGGGACGGATCGTGATTGGATCGCGGGACGGTTCGTGATTGGATTGCGGGACGCTCGGCAATTTGGATCGTGAAGACGTTCGACTACACCAACCACGTTTCTTAACGCTTCCCTCTTAGCGATCTACAAGGGTACGTAGATCCACTCTCCCTCTCGTAGATTCTCATCACCATGGATAGATCTGTGTGTGCGTAGGAAATTTTTTGTTTCCCATGCGACGTTCCCCAACAGTGGTATCAGAGGTAGGTCTATGTGTTGATGAGATCTCGAGTAGAACACAAAAGGTTTGTGGGCGTTGATGCTTAGATTGCTTCCTCCCTTGGTCGTATTTTGGTTCAGCGGTATTGTGAAATGAAGGGGCCCAGACCAACATTACTCATACGCTTACGAGAGACCGGTTCCCTCGACGCAACTTGTTGCGTAGATGGCTTGCGGGTGACAGTTTCTCTCACTTTAGTTGGATCAGATTGGACAAAGGCGGTTCTTGAGAAGGTTGAAAAGCAAATTATGTATCACCATTGTGGTTTATGTGTAGGTGAGAATCGTTATTGCTAGAAACCCGTAGCCGCCACGTAAAACATGCAACAACAATTAGAGGACATCTAACTTGTTTTTGCAGGGTATGTTGTGATGTGATGTGGCCAATTACATGATGTGATATATGTCATGTATGAGATGATCATGTGATGTATAGAATTTCACGACTTGCATATCGATGAGTACGGCAACCGGCAGGAGCCATAGGGTTGTCTTTAATTATTGTATGACCTGCGTGACAATCATTAAGCGCTATGTAATGCTTTACTTTATCGCCAAACGGTAGCAATAGTAGTAGAAGCATGCAGGGCGTGACAACCCCGATGGCGACACATTGATGGAGATCAAGATGATGGAGATCATGGTGTCGTGCCGGTGACGATGGAGATCATGCCAGTGCTTTCAAGATGGAGATCTAAAGCACAAGTTCATGGTCATATCATGTCACTTATGAATTGCATGTGATGTTAATCCTTTTATGCACCTTGTTTTGCTTAGTACGACGATAGCATTATAAGGTGATCCCTCACTTAAATTTCAAGATAAATTGTGTTCTCCCCGAGTGTGCACCATTGCGAAAGTTTGTCGTGTTGAGAAACCACGTGATGATCGGGTGTGATAGACTCTACATTCACATACAACGGGTGCAAGCCAGTGTTGCACGCGCAGAACACTCGGGTTAAACTTGACGAGCCTAGCATGTACAGACATGGCCTCGGAACACAAGAGACCGAAAGGTCGAACATGAGTCATATAGTAGATATGATCAACATAATGATGTTCACCATTAAAGCCCCCTCAACTCACGTGATGATCGGACTTGAGTTGGTGGATTTGGATCATGTGACACTCAGATGACCTGAGGGATGTCAATTTGAGTGGGAGCTTTAGTAATTTGATTAACTAAATTCATTATCTTGAACAATAGTCTAAGTAAACTTTGCATATTTATGTTGTAGATCAATGGCTCGCGCAGTAGCACCCCTGAATTTTAATGCGTTCCTAGAGAAAGCTAAGTTGAAAGATGATGGAAGTAACTTTTTTGACTGGGCCCGTAATCTGAGGATTATCCTCACGGCTTCCCAGAAATCGTATGTCCTTGATGCACCGCTTGGTGACCAACCAGAAGACATGACCTCCGAAGACGTTAAGAACGCTTGGGAGGCACGTACTGGAGATTACTCAATAGTTCAGTGTGCGATATTGTATGGCTTAGAACCGGGACTTCAAAGACGTTTTGAACATCATGGAGCATATGAGATGCTCCAGGATTTGATGTTTATCTTTCAGAAGAATGCCCGGATCGAGAGGTATGAAACCTCTGATAAGTTCTATGCTTGCAAGATGGAGGAGAATGGGTCTATCAGTGAACATATACTCAGAATGTCTGGGTATTCAACTTGTCTAGCGGAGTTGGGAATTGCCCTTCCGCCAGAGGCGATCACTGATAGAGTTCTTCAATCACTGCCACCTAGTTACAAGAGCTTTGTGATGAACTATAACATGCACGGGATGAACAAGTCAGTCGTCAAGCTGTTTGCGATGCTAAAAGTCGCTGAGTCTGAAATCCAAAAAGAACATCAAGTGTTGATGGTCAATAAAACCACTAGTTTCAAGAAAAATGGCAAGGTCAAGGGCAAGGGCAAGAAGGATAAAACCAAGAAGGATGGCAAAGCAGTTGCTACTCCTGTAAAGAAGCCCAAGCATGGACCCAAGCCAGAAACTGAGTGCTTTCATTGCAAGGGAACTGGTCACTGGAAGCGGAACTGCCCCAAGTACCTGGCTGACAAGAAGGCGGCCAACGACAAACAAGGTATATATGATATACATGTTATTGATGTGTACCTTACTAGCTCTCGTAGTAGTGCCTGGGTATTTCATACTAGTTCGGTTGCTCACATTTGCAACTCAAAGCAGGAACTACGGAATAAACGAAGGCTGGCAAAGGACAAAATGACGATGCGCGTGGGAAATGGTTCCAAGGTTGATGTGATCGCCGTCGGCACGCTCTCTCTTCGATTACCATCGGGATTAGTGATGAACCTGAATAATTGTTATTTAGTGCCTGCGTTAAGCATGAACATTATATCTGGATCTTGTTTATTGCGAGACGGTTACTCATTTAAATCAAAGAATAAAGGTTGTTCTATTTATATGAGTAATATCTTTTATGGTCATGCACCCAATGTTAGGGGTTTATTCATATTGAATCTTGATAGCGATGACACACATGTTCATAACATTGATGCCAAAAGATGTAGAGTTGATAATGATAGTACCACTTTCTTGTGGCACTGCCGTTTAGGTCATATTGGTGTAAAACGCATGAGGAAGCTCCATGCTGATGGACTTTTGGAGTCACTTGATTTTGAATCACTTGACACATGTGAACCATGCCTCATGGGCAAGATGACTAAAACGCCGTTCTCTAGAAACAATGGAACAGGCGAGTGACTTATTGGAAATCATACATACTGATGTGTGCGGTCCAATGAATGTTACAGCGCGTGGTGGATATCGTTATTTTATCACCTTCACTGATGACTTAAGTAGATATGGGTATATTTACTTAATGAAACACAAGTCTGAAACGTTTGAAAAGTGCAAGCAATTTCAGAGTGAAGTTGAGAATCATCGTAACAAGAAGATTAAGTTCCTGCGATCTGATCGAGGAGGTGAATATCTAAGTTATGAGTTTGGCAGTCACTGAAGACAGTGTGGAATTGTTTCACAGTTGACACCGCCCGGAACACCACAGCATAATGGTGTGTCCGAACGTCGTAATCGAACCTTATTAGATATGGTGCTTTCTATGATGTCTCTTGCTGATTTGCCACTATCGTTTTGGGGTTATGCATTAGAGACAGCTGCATTCACTTTAAATAGGGCACCATCGAAATCCGTTGAGACGACGCCATATGAACTGTGGTTTGGCAAGAGGCTAAAGTTGTCGTTTCTTAAAGTTTGGGGATGTGATGCTTATGTCAAAAAGCTTCAGCTGAAAAGCTGGAACCCAAAGCAGAAAAATGCGTCTTCATAGGATACCCGAAATAGACAGTCGGGTATACCTTCTATCTCAAATCCGAAGGCAAAGTGTTTGTCGCTAACAACGGAACATTTCTTGAGAAAGAGTTTCTCTGGAATGAATTGAGTGGTAGGAAAATAGAGCTTGATGAGGTTATTGAACCTTTACTTCAACCAGAAAGTAGCGCAACATAGAAAGATGTTTCTGTGGAAACTACAACGGTAGAAAAGGAAGTTAATGGTGATGATCATGAAGCTTCGGATCAAGCTACTATTGAACCTCGTAGGTCGACAAGGCCGCGTACTACTCCTGAGTGATACGGCAACCCTGTCTTGGAGGTCATGTTGTTGGACAACAATGAACCTACGAGCTATGGAGGAGCAGTAATGGGCCCAGATTCCGAGAAATGGTTAGAGGCCATGAAATCTGAGATGGGATCCATGTATGAAAACAAAGTATGGAGTTTGGACGTATTACCTGAAGGGCGAAAGGTCATTTAGAACAAATGGATCTTTAAGAAGAAGACAGACACGGACGGTAATGTCACCGTCTATAAAGCTCGACTTGTGGCAAAGGGTTTTTCACAAGTTCAAGGAGTTGACTACGATGAGACCTTCTCACCCGTAGCGATGCTTAAGTCTGTCAGAATCATGTTGGCAATAGCTGCTTATTTCGACTATGAAATTTGGCAGATGGATGTCAAAACAGCATTCATCAACGGTTTCCTTGAGGAAGAGTTGTATATGATGCAACCAGAAGGTTTTGTCGATCCAGAGAATGCTGACAAAGTTTGCAAACTCCGGCGATCCATTTATGAGCTGGTGCAAGCATCTCGGAGTTGGAATAAGCGTTTTGATGAGGTGATCAAAGCGTTTGAGTTTATACAAGTTTATGGAGAAGATTGTATTTACAAGAAAGTGAGTGGGAGCTCTATAGCGTTTCTAATATTATATGTGGATGACATATTGCTGATTGGAAACAATATAGAAATGTTGGAAAGCGTGAAGGAATATTTGAACAAGAGTTTTTCAATGAAGGACCTAGGAGAAGTTGCTTTCATATTAGGCATTAAGATCTATAGAGATAGATCAAGACGCTTAATAGCACTTTCACAGAGCACATACCTTGATAAAGTTTTGAAGAAGTTCAAAATGGATCAGTCCAAGAAGGGGTTCTTGCCTGTGTTACAAGGTGTGAAGGTGAGTAAGACTCAATACCCAGTGACTGCAGAAGATAGAGAAAAGATGAGTGTCATCCCCGATGCTTCAGCCATAGGCTCTATCATGTATGCAATGTTGTGCACAAGACCGGATGTCATCCTTGCCATAAGTATGGCCGGAAGGTTTCAAAGTGATCCTGGAATGGAACACTGGGCAGCGGTCAAGAATATCCTTAAGTACTTCAAAAGGACTAAGGAAATGTTTCTTGTTTATGGAGGTGATGAAGAGCTCGTCGTAAAGGGTTACGTCGATGCAAGCTTTGACACTGATCCGGACGACTCTAAGTCGCAAACCGGATATATATTTATTATTAACGGGGGAGTGGTAAGCTGGTGCAGTTCCAAGCAAAGCGTGGTAGGTGATTCTACGTGCGAAGCGGAATACATCGCAGCCTTAGAGGCGGCGAAGGAAGGTGTCTGGATGAAGCAGTTCATGATAGATCTTGGAGTAGTGCCCAGTGCACTGAATCCAATGAGCCTGTTCTGTGACAACGCTGGTGCCATTGCTCTAGCCAAGGAACCAAGGTTTCACAAGAGGACCAGACATATAAAGCGACGCTTCAACTCCATCCGATATTACATCAAGGAGAAGGACATAAATATTTGCAAAGTGCACACAGATCTGAATGTTGCATACCCATTGACTAAACCTCTTCCAAGAGCTAAACATGATCAACACCAGAACTGCATGGGTGTTCGATTCATTACAATGTAAATCACATAGTGATGTGAGCTAGATTATTGACTCTAGTGCAAGTGGGAGACTGTTGGAAATATGCCCTAGAGGCAATAAATAAAGTTTTTATTATTATATTTCCTTGTTCATGATAATTGTTTATTATCCATGCTAGAATTGTATTAATTGGAAACATGGATACATGTGTGGATACATAGACAAACACAATGTCCCTAGTATGCCTCTAGTCAACTAGCTCGTTGATCAAAAGATGGTTAAGGTTTCCTAGCCATGGACATGAGATGTCATTTGATAACAGGATCACATCATTAGGAGAATGATGTGATGGACAAGACCCAAACTACAAACGTAGCATATGATCGTGTCAGTTTATTGCTACTGTTTTCCACATGTCAAGTATATGTTCCTATGACCATGAGATCATGCAACTCACTGACACCAGAGGAATGCTTTGTGTGTATCAAACGTTGCAACGTAACTGGGTGACTATAAAGGTACTCTACAGGTATCTCCGAGGGTGTCTATTGGGTTGGCATGGATCAAGACTGGGATTTGTTACTCCGTGTGACGAAGAGGTATCTTAGGGCCCACTCAGTAATGCAACATCACGACAAGCCTTGCAAGCAATGTGACTAAGTGTTAGCCACGGGATCTTGTATTACGGAATGAGTAAAGATACTTGCCGGTAACGAGGTTGAACTAGGTATGGAGATACCAACGATCGAATCTCGGGCAAGTAACATACCGAAGAACAAAGGGAACATTATACGGGATTAACTGAATCCCTGACATAGAGGTTCGACCGATAAAGATCTTCGTAGAATATGTAGGAACCAATATGGTCATCTTGGTCCCGCTATTGGTTATTGGCCATAGAGGTGTCTCGGTCATGTCTACATTGTTCTCGAACCCGCAGGGTCTGCACGCTTAAGGTTTGGTGACGTTTCGGTAGTATAGAGTTATGTATGGTGGTGACCGAAGGTTGTTCGGAGTCCCAGATGAGATCCCGGACGTCACGAGGAGCTCCAGAATGGTCCGGAGGTAAAGATTCATATATAGGAAGTCCTATTTTGGTCGCCGAAAAAGTTTCGGGCTCATCGGTAGTGTATCGGGAGTGTCAGTAGTGTACCGGGAGACCATCGGGAGAGGTATTTCGACCCGAGAGGCTACATGGGCTGTGGGAGGGTGGAAACCAGCCCTTAGTGTGGCTGGAGTTGAAAGATAAAGAAAAAAATGCAAGGTGGAAATAGATTCCAAGTAGGAAAGGAGGAATCCTAGTCCTACTAGGATTGGAGGAGGATTCCTCCTCTCCTCCTTGCGCAAGGGCAGCCTTGGTGCGCCAGCCCTCCTCCTCCCTCCCTCTTATATATACTGGTGGTATTGGGTGTTTTGCACTAGATTTTACGGCCACGTGCTACCCGTTCCATCGGTGCTCCTCTAGATCGGATTTCCGCAGTGCTTAGGCGAAGCCCTGCCGGAATTGCTCCACCACCATCGTCGGAGCGCCGTCACGCTGCCGGTGAACTCTTCCTCCTCTCCACTTCCTCTTGTTGGATCAAGACAATGGAGATCGTCATCAAGCTGCACGTGTGCTGAACGCGGAGGTGTCGTCCGTTCGGTACTAGATCGGAAGGACCGTGATCAAGACCACGAGACGATTCGTGATTGGATCGTGGGATGGATCGTGACGTGATCGCGGGATGGATCGTGGGACGGTTCGTGATTAGATTGCGGGACGCTTGGCGATTTGGATCGCGAAGACGTTCGACTACACCAACCGCGTTTCTTAACGCTTCCCGCTTAGGGATATACAAGGGTACGTAGATCCACTCTCCCTCTCGTAGATGCTCATCACCATGGATAGATCTGTGTGTGCGTAGGAAAATTTTTGTTTCCCATGCGACGTTCCCCAACACTACTGTGGGGGAGTATCACCCTCCTGTGAACTCTACCATTCTTCATAAGTGTGGGTGAAGCTATGGCATCCTCCAAGGTGGATGGGTATTTCAGCCACACATTCGTCCGGATGGCTTGCAGAGGCCAGCCACGAACAACTCCACCTGGTGCTTCTCAGCGAGTCCTTCACACCTGCACACGAGGGTGAGAAATTTCTTTTCATACTCATCTACCGTGGCGGTCTGCTGCGGGTTCTTGATTGTGCCAACCTGGGTGTTCTGGATTTTGGGTTCGAAACGATGGCCAATTCGTTCAGCAAACACTGACCAGGACAGGGCGTCGTGGGAGATTTTGTAGTGGCGGTACCATAACGTTGCGTGACCAGTCAAGTGGTATGAGGCCAACCATACCTTGCCCCGCTCGGGCGTGCCCTAGCCTTCAAAAATTTGCTCCACACGTGTTCGCCATGGTAGCACATCTTCTGACCCATCGAAGGTCGAAAATTCTAACTTATGGAACTTGGGAGCGCCCTGTCAAGCATCATCATCGGCGTCCCCTGGCTTGCTGTCATGAGTCAGCAACTCGCCCACATTCGTCGTGCTCGGCCTGCCTTGTGTTTCACATAATTTTGTCATCTCTTCCATCAGCTTGCGGATATCGTCTTGAGCTCAAGAGTGTTGGTAGACAAAGCAAAAAACTTGGTCAACGAGGTCGGCGATCTTGCTGCTGACCTCGCCCTCCACATCATCCTCAGACAAGGGTCAGATCCCATCTTCCTGCACGTGTGTGGCCTAGCAACCAGGAACTACTAGTCTGGTACCAACATGTGACGGCCCAGGCTCCGGAGAGCGTAGCCGCGCAGCAGATCCTTTTGTGTCGTGGGAACGAGGAGGTTAGGATTTTGGGATAACCGGAGGCAAGCCTCCTCTTTTCTTCTTTATTGATTCTCTGGTGTTTACCTACTAGGCCTAGGTCCCTTTATATATAGGGCCGACTCATTACAACTCCGGTTAACTTTTCAACTGACACGATCCTTATCTATCTCTACCTAATAATAAAGTACGAAATACTTCTTTAATGAACATGCGGTCCATCTTTAATGGAGAATGTATCGTTCTTTCGCATTTTACACAAACCCCTTGCCTTTTATGCTAATTAACATATGGTCCATATTTAAGTCTCAATGAATCATTATTTGCAGTTTTACATAACCCCCTTGATATATGTTTTAATAATCCAGCAGTCTATTGAGAACAAATATATTTCTTCAAATAACCACTCTTGTAAACCATAATTCCAATTTTAACAAGTTATACATGAAAATTGATTAGGAAAATCTGTAGAATTTGAATATGATGTTATTTTACATGTTAAATATTTTTTAAATGCTATTTAGGATGTAATGTTAATCAACAACTCACGATCCATTTTTATTTCGTACAAACAATCTGTATTGCAACATGTAAAATTAAACGTTAATATTTGGGAAAGGTTGTAATCCCTGGACATGTTGTACTTGCATCGGGTTCTCACTTTGTACATGTTTCATGATCTAAGACTAAGTACCTTTTCTTGACAAAATCCACAAGCGTACTTATCACCAAACTGCACATTTTTTTGTAGTGAATACACAAATAATTTTTATAGGATGTGCACACACTTATAAAATTGATGAACATCACAAATACATGAATGTTTATTTTGAATACATCTGAACTATTCGTGTGATAGTTACGAATATTAATAGTGGAACCGATAAATACACTCTTAATTTGCGTTTCATCTGTGGCATGTGATAGCTATACATAATAGTGTTGAACGGCACCTCAAAGATGATGCCCGAGTGTGGCCGTAGGTGCACGTCATCAGTATGACGAGTCAGAAACAAAATTAACTCGAAATGATAGCATCTCAGGTAAAAAATATTGACTATTCCGTTACAACGCACGGTCATGTTTGCTAGTGAAAATAATTAACTAACTTGACATGCAGGCAAACTAAAGATAAAGCCTATCTCTAAGCAGATTTGGGTCTATTTGGGACCGTCCCTGTTCCCACGCCTGAAGTGTTGGCCCCATATGACAGACGGCTGGGGTGACACCGGCCCAACTATTGGCCCGCCAGCGCCTAGGCCTTAAAAATTTCAGTGCTAACAACCAGAGATCTTTGCAAGGATAAATTTGTCTGAGAGCATCAGTAGCTTACCATATCTAACTTCTTTCAGACCTCTGGATGTAAACCAAATTCAACCAACAGAACGTATGACCTTCGTTCTTTTTTATAAATATATAGTAGTAGCACCAGCTCATACACAATAACTTGACAGAGTGTTTCGCAGTCTCTTCGTACCTCTCCCTAATAGTATAAGGACGTTCCAAAGAACAGAGCCAACTTATATGTACAACAATCACCTTATCACCCCGTTTCCACCATTCGTACAAGTGATGTGTGCTTCTGCCATCAAGAGTCGCTCCGCAGTCCCCCATCGATGAATGATCCGACCGCCCTCTTTTTGTGGCGTCGCAGGCTTGCATAAGAGTGCATACATCCTTCTTCTCGAGGAACCTCTCGCCGTTGACAAGGATGAGGGGGACGTAATTCAGAACCATTCTCTTGCACTGCCAACAGAGAGCAACAAACCATGTCATGCTTGCACACTGCATTAGATCAACGAGCAGACAATGGCTCCTTGCCGCACAGAATCCGACAAATTGCATGATAGCGTAGAGAAAATCTAGGGAGTCATAGACCATATATATAAGTAAATAAAAAGCTTACCTCCTGCACATGACCTTGAACCTTGTTGCACTCCTTGATGAGAAGTTGAAGTAGCTCAAACTACAGATATCACAAGGCAAACGTTAAGAGACGGAAAGGATCAGGTCAGGAAACCGATTATGTCAATGAAGCAAATTAGTCACCTGCGCATCAGGATCTTTCATTTTTGAGAGAACTTCATCAACGAGATGGTGGCAAAATGAGCAAGTGCTTTCACTTTTCGCAGCAGACAGAAAAGATACGTCCCTGCAGAGGCCATACTGTTTGCAGAACTCGTCTGGCTTGATTTCAGTGATCTTGGCAAAGAGAAGAGTTGCATAGGAGTCCACCATCTCAAGACACTGCAGAGATAGAAAGTGTTCATGGAAACAAGAAAGTCATACACTGCTGCTGTTCAAAGAGTATCTTGTGAGCATGTAGCATTTGGTGAAGCAATATAAAAGTGGTGTACCTTCTGTTTTAAGGAGAATGTCTGAGAACAGGCACCATGAAGGATCTCCATGATCTCATCTTGTATTTGTTTCTCACTAAGATAACTGACAGCTTTGTTTGTCAAGTTCTCACAAGTTGAGCATACTGTGGTACCACTCTCAACAGAGACAGGAATTTTGCTAGAGGTAATTTCCTCCTTGTCATTTGGGTAGATCTCAATTGTATTGAGATTGAGAAGAACTGAGACAAAATAATGCAGATAGTATCACCAATTAAAAACAATGGCAACCACAAGTAAGAGTATTTTCCAGAGCTTAAAATTTCCGAGAACTACCTATGGCTGTATCTTTGTTCATGTGAATTCCCCAGCTAGGCCTTGAACTAGGGACATGAACTAACGTTGTATAAAGCATATAAAACAGTAAAACACATGTTCCATATTCCAGAAGTTAATGGTATGAAAACAATGAAGTTGTTTATCCTAAATCTAATATGTTAAAAATGGTTATCTATCTAAGACAGCACTCGCTATTCAGAAAGAAAAACAAAATATATACATCAGTTGCACATATAATCTTATGTATTCCAATACTATAACTGGACCAAGATATATACATCAAAAGACGATATTTCCATTGCAGAAAAAATAGAATTTGTTCTCCAATTTGCATATTAGAGGTACTAATTTTATATGAAGATTAACCTGAACAAGAGAGAGAAAATATCCAGTTCTTTCTCCCCTTCAACCTACATCCGAAGTCACAAAAAGATCTGATTTTTTTTAACAACATTGATATAAGATGCATCTATAATGATGCCCTGAAATTTCGTTCCAAAACTCGATAAATAGATAAATAAAAACAATCAGACTGTAAATACAAACTCAATAGCGCAAAACACATATTATTCACCTCAAATTTGAACTGTTTCGCGGTCTGATTAGTCCTTTCTGTTTGTCGAGCTGTGAATCGAATTTGGTGTTGAAACTTTGTGTCCAGCTTGTCAATTTTTTCCAAAAATTTGCGTAGCATTTAGATTATACGTTTGTTCTTAGGTACAGTAGCGACTATAGCTAGGAAGTACTGTGAGAAGATGAAGCACCGGGTATATCTTCCATTGAGAGAGACATACCATAATTCCGGCGAATCCTCTTGTCATGCGGCACAGCTCCAGAGCCGGCGGCCAGCAAGAGGAGGCAGAGGAAGAAGAACGGCGCTCCCAATCCCAGACCCATCGTGCGCACGTCGACCTGACATGAAAGCCAATCATCATATACGGCTTAGCAACACAACCAATTCAATTTTACTCTCCCGAAGTAACAGAAAAAAAGCTAAGGGGCCGACAATTTGGCCTCCGGAGCAGCACCCAAATCCAGAAATCGCAAAAACCAAGGAGATGATTCGAGCAGACAAGGTTATACCGGTCGACCAGGAAATCGAAAGCGACGGGAGGAGGCGGCGGATCAGGGAAGAAATCGAGACAAGCGAGGGGAACTATCCAACTCGCCGACCGCGAGCGTGATTTCACCAGATTGGGAATCAAGAAGTAAGGGGAAGGGAAACGAAAAGCTCACCTTGTGAAATCGAGGAACGGGCAGTGGTTGGACGGAGGCAGCGGGCGTGATTCGGCGATTGCTCCTGCTCGATTTTAAGAAGTTCGTCTTGGAATTACAGCGTGATTGCTGTCTCCGAGTCGAAGTCTGTTGTCCGCTGCGCCGACATTTCCTCTCTATTTTCAGGTTGTGAAGACGGTACGAGGCCAACTTCAAAGCACAACCCTAAACTGCAGTATTCTGTGAAACTATTTTACAACGTCCGTGCGTTGTCACGCACTTTTAAAATATTCTGTGAAACTATTTTACAACGTCCGTGCGTTGTCACGCACTTTTAAAATATTTTGCTAGAGCTGAATAAGCATAATGTATGTTAAATTTTATATAGAGAGAAAAGATAACACATGCATAATTAGTTTTATAATTAAAGTCCACTTAATTTATAATGTAAACTAATAACAAAAAGGCAATTTGACAATGTATACATCTAGATCGATTATCCAACCGAAAATCAGAAACAAATTAAGGTCTACTTCATGCGTTTAAGAAATTCTCGCACAATATCAGGAATGTTGTTTCTAGATTCATTCGAACGATATTTGAGTAAGTACAATATAAACTTCTTCATCAACTCATACCCATCGTGTCCAAGCAATATATGTAGTTAAGACGAATATTTCATGTTGAAGGCCTCAAAAATGTGTAACGAAGAATACCTATCGTGCAAACAGGACAAACCAATTCTTTATCGTTCCACGAGAGCATAAATTGCTCAACAAAATAGCCACACATACCCCTGCAATTTTATAAATTAAATTATCTTAAATATAGTGATAAATAAAATAAATGTTTATATTTGAATGTTATGATAATGAAATATATAAATTTACCCATCCATGTTCGTTGGAATAACTGGCGGAAATAAATGTTGCCATCTCGATATATCAGAATTCAAGTCGGGCAGCCGCATAGGAGTCGCTTGTTGCATCAGATCTCTCTATAGCATCTTTGTGTTGGAAATATGCCCTAGAGGCAATAATAAAATGGTTATTATTGTATTTCCTTGTTCATGATAATTGTCTATTGTTCATTCTATAATCGTGTTAACCGGAAACCATAATACATGTGTGAATACATAGACCATAACATGTCCCTAGTGAGCCTCTAGTTGACTAGCTCGTTGATCAATAGATGGTCACGGTTTCATGACCATGGACATTGGATGTCGTTGATAACGGGATCACATCATTAGGAGAATGATGTGATGGACAAGACCCAATCCTAAGCATAGCACTAGATCGTGTAGTTCGTTTGTTAAAGATTTTCAATGTCAAGTATCGTTTCCTTAGACCATGAGATTGTGCAACTCCCGGATACCGTAGGAATGCTTTGGGTGTGCCAAACGTCACAACGTAACTGGGTGGCTATAAAGGTGCACTACGGGTATCTCCGAAAGTGTCTATTGGGTTGCCACGAATCGAGACTGGGATTCGTCACTCCGTGTGACGGAGAGGTATCTCTGGGCCCACTCGGTAAGACATCATCATAATGAGCTCAATGTGACCAAGGAGTTAGTCACGGGATGATGTATTACGGAACGAGTAAAGAGACTTTCCGGTAACGAGATTGAACAAGGTATAGAGATACCGACGATCGAATCTCGGGCAAGTATCATACTGATAGACAAAGGGAATTGTATACGGGATTGATTGAATCCCCGACATCGTGGTTCATCCGATGAGATCATCGTGGAGCATGTGGGAGCCAACATGGGTATCCAGATCCCGCTGTTGGTTATTGGCCAAAGAAGTGTCTCGGTCATGTCCACGTGTCTCCCGAACCCATAGGGTCTACACACTTAAGGTTCGATGACGCTAGGGTTATAGGGAAATGGTATACGTGATTACCGAAAGTTTTTCGGAGTCCCGGATGAGATCCCGGACATCATGAGGAGCTCCGGAATGGTCCGGAGGTGAAGATTGATATATAGGAAGTCCAGTTTTGGTCACCGGAAAGTTTTCGGGCTCATCGATAGTGTACCGGGAGTGTCGGGAGGGTGCCGGAGGACCCCCGGGAGGGGTGTGACGACCAAAGGATTTCGTGGGCCCTTAGAGGAAGTGTGCCAGCCCTTTTTGGGCTGGCCAAGACCTTCTAGAAAGGCCCATGTGGCTGGAGATAAGAGATAGGGCTGAAAAGGATTCAAAAGGAAGAGATCCACCTCCCTTGTGGTAGGTGGACTCCTCCCTAGGGTCGGCCGAACCTCTCCTCTTTGGAGGAGGGGCCAAGGCAGCCCTCCCTCTCCCTCCTCCTATATATATGCAAGGGTTTGGGCTGTTTTGAGACACGACTTCTTTCTCTCTCGATGCAGCCCTACCCTTCCTCTTCCTCGTTCTCCGTAGCGCTTGGCGAAGCCCTGCCGGAGTTCACGTAGCTCCACCGTCACCACGCCGTCGTGCTGCCGGAGCTCTCCCTCAACCTCTCCTTCCTCCTTGCTGGATCAAGGCGTAGGAGACGTCACCGGGCTGCATGTGTGTTGAACGCGAAGGCGCCGTTGTTCGGCGCTAAGATCGGAATCCACCGCGATCTGAATCGCTGCGAGTACGACTCCATCAACCGCGTTCTTGTAACGCTTCCACTTAGCAATCTTCAAAGGTATGAAGATGCAATCTCTCCCCTCTCGTTGCTGGTTTCTCCATGGATAGATCTTGGTGATTGTAGGAAATTTTTTGATTTACTACTACGTCTCCCAACAGTGGCATCATGAGCTAGGTCTATGCGTAGAATCTATGCACGAGTAGAACACAAAGAAGTTGTGGGCGTCGATTTTGTTAATTTGCTTACCACTACTAGTATTATCTTGATTCGGCGGTATTGTGGGATGAAGTGGCCCAGACCGACTTTACACGTACGCTTACGTGAGACTGGTTCCACCGCCTGACATGCACTTGTTGCATAAGGTGGCTAGCGGGTGTCTCTCTCCCACCTTAGTCGGATTGGATTCGATGAAAAGGGTCCTTATGAAGGGTAAATAGCAATTGGCATATCACGTTGTGGTTTTGGCGTAGGTAAGAAACGTTCTTGCTAGTAACCTATAGCATCCACGTAAAAACTTGCAACTACAAATTAGAGGACGTCTAACTTGTTTTTGCAGCATATGCCTTGTGATGTGATATGGCCAAAGGATGTGATGTGATGCATTGTGATGTATGAGATTTATCATGTTCTTGTAATAGGATTCACGATTTGCATGTCAATGAGTATGACAACCGGCAGGAGCCATAGGAGTTGTCTTATTTTATTGTATGACCTGCGTGTCAATCATAAACGCCATGTAATTACTTTACTTTGTTGCTAAACGTTAGCCATAGTAGTAGAAGTAATAGTTGGTGAGCAACTTCATGAAGACACAATGATGGAGATCATGGTGTCGTGCCGGTGACAATGATGATCATGGTGCCCCGAAGATGGAGATCAAAGGAGCAAGATGATATTGGCCATATCATGTCACTATATTGATTGCATGTGATGTTTATCATGTTTACATCTTATTTGCTTAGAACGACGGTAGTAAATAAGATGATCTCTCACTAAAATTTCAAGAAAAGTGTTCACCCTAACTGTGCACCGTTGCTAAGGATCTTTGTTCCGAAGCACCACGTGATGATCGGGTGTGATAGGTTCTAACGTTCGCATACAACGGGTGTAAGCCATATTTACACACGCAAAACACTTAGGTTGACTTGACGAGCCTAGCATGTACAGACATGGCCTCGGAACACGGAAGACCGAAAGGTCGAACATGAGTCGTATGGAAGATACGATAAACATGGAGATGTTCACCATGGATGACTAGTCCGTCCCACATGATGATCGGACACGGGCTAGTTGACATGGATCATGTGTCACTTGGATGACTAGAGAGATGTCTATCTAAGTGGGAGTTCATTAAATAATTTGATTATGTGAACTTAATTATCATGAACTTAGTCTAAAATTATCTTTACAATCTATATTGTAGATCCAATTGCCAACACGAATGTCACCCTCAATTTCAACGCGTTCCTAGAGAAAACCAAGCTGAAAGATGATGGAGGCAACTATGCGGACTGGGTCCGTGGCTTGAGGATCATCCTCATAGCTTCCAAGAAATTGTATGTCCTTGATGCACCACTAGGTGACCCACCCCTTCTTTCAGCAGAGCAAGACGTTGCGAACGCTTGGCATTCTCGCTGCGATGATTACTCCATTGTTCAGTGCGGCATGCTTTACAGTTTAGAACTGGGGCTCCAAAAGCGTTTTGAGCAACATGGAGCATATGAGATGTTCCAAGAGCTGAAACTGGTTTTCCAAGCTCATGCCCGGGTCGAGAGATATGACGTCTCCGACAAGTTCTTCAGCTATAAGATGGAGGAGAATAGTTCTATTAGTGAGCACATCCTCAAGATGTCTGGGTTACACAACCACTTGACTCAGCTGGGAGTTAATCTCCCGGATGACTCGGTCATTGACAGAATCCTCAAGTCGCTTCTACCTAGCTACAAGAGCTTTTTGATGAACTACAACATGCAAGGGATGGAGAAGTCCATTCCTGAGTTGTACTCGATGCTGAAATCAGCAGAGGTCGAGATCAGAAAGGATCATCAAGTGTTGATGGTAAATAAGACCACTAGTTTCAAGAAAGGCAAGGGTAAGAAGAACTTCAAGAAGGATGTCAAAGATGTTTCCGCGCCCGGTAAGCAAGTTGCCGGGAAGAAGAAGAAAAGCATGGACCCAAGCCTGAGCCTGAGTGCTTTTACTGCAAGGGTACCAGTCACTGGAAGCGGAACTGCCCCAAGTACTTAGCAGATAAGAAGGACGACAACAGTAAAGGTATATGTGATATACTTGTTATTGATGTGTACCTAACCAGCGCTCGTAGTAGCTCCTGGGTATTTGATACCGGTGCAGTTGCTCACATTTGTAACTCCAAGCAGGAGCTGCGGAATAAACGGAGGCTGGCAAAGGACGAGGTGATGATGCGCGTCGGGAATGGTTCCAAGGTCGATGTGATCGCCGTCGGCACGCTACCTCTACATCTACCTTCAGGATTAGTGTTAAACCTTAATAATTGTTATTTAGTACCAGCTTTGAGCATGAACATTGTATCTGGATCTCGCTTGATGCGAGATGGCTACTCATTTAAATCTGAGAATAATGGTTGTTCTATTTATATGAGAGAAATGTTTTATGGTCATGCCCCGCTGGCCAATGGTTTATTTTTGATGAATCTCGAACGTGATGTTACACATGTCCATAGTGTGAGTACCAAAAAGTGTAAGGTTGATAACGATAGTCCCACTTACATGTGGCACTGCCGCCTTGGTCATATTGGTGTCAAACATATGAAGAAGCTCCATACTGATGGACTTTTGGAGTCTCTTGATTTCGAATCATTTGACACGTGTGAACCATGCCTCATGGGCAAGATGACTAAGACTCCATTCTCCGGAACAATGGAGCGAGCAACTGACTTGTTGGAAATAATACATACCGATGTGTGCGGTCCAATGAGTGTTGAGGCTCGTGGTGGCTACCGTTATGTTCTCACCCTCACTGATGACTTGAATAGATATGGGTATGTCTACTTAATGAAGCATAAGTCTGAAACTTTTGAAAGGTTCAAGGAATTTCAGAGTGAGGTAGAGAATCAACGTGACAGGAAGATAAAGTGCCTACGATCTGATCGTGGCGGAGAATATTTAAGTCATGAGTTTGGCACGCACCTAAGGAAATGTGGAATTGTTTCACAACTCACGCCGCCTGGCACACCTCAGCGAAATGGTGTGTCTGAACGTCGTAATCACACTCTATTAGATATGGTACGATCTATGATGTCTCTTACCGACTTACCGCTATCATTTTGGGGATATGCATTAGAGACTGCCACATTCACTTTAAATAGGGCACCGTCAAAATCCGTTGAGATGACACCGTATGAATTATGGTTTGGAAAGAAACCTAAGCTGTCGTTTCTAAAAGTTTGGGGATGCGATGCTTATGTGAAGAAACTTCAACCTGAGAAGCTTGAACCCAAAGCGGAAAAGTGTGTCTTCATAGGATATCCCAAAGAGACTATTGGGTATACCTTCTACCTACGATCCAAGGGCAAAGTCTTTGTTGCCAAGAATGGATCCTTTCTTGAGAAAGAGTTTCTCTCGAAAGAAGTAATTGGGAGGAAAATAGAACTTGATGAGGTAATTGTACCTCCACTCGAACCGGAGAGTAGCGCAGCACAGGAAGTTGTTTCTGTGGAGCCTACACCGGCTTGAGAGGAAGTTAATGATGATGATCATGAAACTTTAGATCAAGTTACTATTGAACGTCGAAGGTCCACTAGGACACGTTCTGCACCAGAGTGGTATGGCAACCCTATCCTAGAGATCATGTTATTAGACAACTGTGAACCTTCGAACTATGAAGAAGCGATGGCAGGCCCGGTAACCAACAAATGGCTTGAGGCCATGAAATCCAAGATAGGATCCATGTATGAGAACAAAGTATGGACTTTGGTGGACTTGCCTGATGATAAGCGAGCCATTGAAAATAAATGGATCTTTAAGAAGAAGACTGACGCGGATGGTAATGTGACCGTCTATAAGGCTTGTCGCTAAGGGTTATCGACAAGTTCAAGGAGTTGACTACGATGAGACTTTCTCACCCGTAGCGATGCTGAAGTCTGTCCGAATCATGTTAGCAATTGCCGCATTTTATGATTATGAGATCTGGCAAATGGACGTCAAAACAGCATTCCTTAATGGCTTCCTCAAGGAAGAACTGTATATGATGCAACCAGAAGGTTTTGTCGATCCTAAAGATGCTGACAAGGTATGCAAGCTCCAGCGCTCCATCTATGGGCTGGTGCAAGCATCTCGGAGTTGGAACATTTGCTTTAATGAAGTGATTAAAGCGTTTGGGTTTGTACAGGTTTATGGAGAACCCTGTATTTACAAGAAAGTGAGTGGGAGCTCTATAGCATTTCTCGTATTATATGTGGATGACATACTGATAATGGGAAATGATATAGAACTCTTGGAAAGTGTAAAGGCCTACTTGAATAAGTGTTTTTCAATGAAGGACCTTGGAGAAGCTGCTTACATATTAGGTATTAAGATCTATAGAGATAGATCGAGCCACCTCATAGGTCTTTCACAAAGCACATACCTTGAAAAGATATTGAAGAAGTTCAATATGGATCAGTCCAAGAAGGGGTTCTTGCCTGTGTTACAAGGTGTGATATTGAGTACGACTCAATGCCCGACCACGACAAAGGATAGAGAAGAGATGAGTGTCATCCCCTATGCTTCAGCCATAGGCTCTATTATGTATGCCATGCTGTGTACCAGACCTGATGTGAACCTTGCCATAAGTTTGGTAGGGAGGTACCAAAGTGATCCTGGAGCGGAACACTAGACAACGGTCAAGAATATCATGAAGTACCTGAAAAGGACAAAGGACATGTTTCTCGTATATGGAGGTGCCGAAGAGCTCATCGTAAAGGGTTATGTCGATGCTAGCTTTGACACAGATCCGGACGACTCCGAGTCGCAAACCGGATACATGTATATTTTGAATGGAGGGGCAGTCAGCTGGTGCAGCAGCAAACAAAGCATCATGGCGGCATCTACATGTGAAGCGGAGTACATAGCTGCTTCGGAAGCAGCAAAGGAAGGAGTCTGGATGAAGGAGTTCATCACCGACCTAGGAGTAATTCCAAGTGCGTCGGGCCCGATGACTCTATTCTGTGACAACACTGGAGCTATTGCCCTTGCAAAGGAGCCCAGGTTTCACAAGAAGACAAGACACATCAAGCGCCGCTTCAACTCCATCCGTGATTACATTCAGGAGGGAGATATAGATATTTGTAAAGTGCATACGGATCTGAATGTCGCAGATCCGTTGACTAAACCTCTCTCACGAGCAAAACATGATCAACACCAGAATGCTATGGGTGTACGATTCATCACAATGTAACTAGATTATTGACTCTAGTGCAAGTGGGAGACTGTTGGAAATATGCCCTAGAGGCAATAATAAAATGGTTATTATTGTATTTCCTTATTCATGATAATTGTCTATTGTTCATGCTATAATTGTGTTAGCCGGAAACCATAATACATGTGTGAATACATAGACCACAACATGTCCCTAGTGAGCCTCTAGTTAACTAGCTCGTTGATCAATATATGGTCACGGTTTCATGACCATGGACATTGGATGTCGTTAATAACGGGATCAGATCATTAGGAGAATGATGTGATGGACAAGACCCAATCCTAAGCATAGCACTAGATTGTGTAGTTCGTTTGCTAAAGCTTTTCAATGTCAAGTATCGTTTCCTTAGACCATGAGATTGTGCAACTCCTGGATACCTTAGGAATGCTTTGGGTGTGCCAAACGTCACAATGTAACTGGGTGGCTATAAAGGTGCACTACGGGTATCTCCGAAAGTGTCTGTTGGGTTGGCACGAATCGAGACTGGGATTTGTCATTCCGTGTGACGGAGAGGTATCTCTGGGCCCACTCGATAAGACATCATCATAATGAGCTCAGTGTGACCAAGGATTTAGTCACAGGATGATGTATTACGGAACGAGTAAAGAAACTTGCCAGTAACGAGATTGAACAAGGTATAGAGATACCGACGATCGAATCTCGGGCAAGTATCATACCGATAGACAAAGGGAATTGTATACGGGATTGATTGAATCCCCGACATCGTGGTTCATCCGATGAGATCATCGTGGAGCATGTGGGAGCCAACATGGGTATCTAGATCCCGCTGTTGGTTATTGGCCGGAGAAGTGTCTCGGTCATGTCCACGTGGCTCCCGAACCCGTAGGGTCTACACACTTAAGGTTCGATGACGCTAGGGTTATAGGGAAATGGTATACGTGATTACCGAAAGTTGTTCAGAGTCCCGGATGAGATCCCGGACGTCACGAGGAGCTCCGGAATGGTCCGTAGGTAAAGATTGATATATAGGAAGTCCAGTTTTGGTCACCGGAAAGTTTTCGGGCTCATCAATAGTGTACCGAGAGTGCTGGGAGGGTGCTGGAGGACCCCTGGGAGGGGTGTGACGACCAAAGGATTTCGTGGGCCCTTAGAGGAAGTGTGCCAGCCCTTTTTGGGCTGGCCAAGACCTTCTAGAGAGGCCCATGTGGCTGGAGATAAGAGATAGGGCTGAAAAGGATTCAAAAGGAAGAGATCCACCTCCCTTGTGGGAGGTGGACTCCTCCCTAGGGTCGGCCGAACCTCTCCTCTTTGGAGGAGGGGACAAGGCAGCCCTCCCTCTCCCTCCTCCTATATATATGCAAGGGTTTGGGCTGTTTTGAGACACGACTTCTTTCTCTCTCGGTGCAGACCTACCCTTCCTCTTCCTCGTTCTCCGTAGCGCTTGGCGAAGCCCTGCCGGAGTTCACGTAGCTCCACCGTCACCACGCCGTCGTGCTGCCGGAGCTCTCACTCAACCTCTCCTTCCTCCTTGCTGGATCAAGGCGTAGGAGACGTCACTGTGCTGCACGTGTGTTGAATGCGGAGGCGCCGTTGTTCGGCGCTAAGATCGGAATCCACCGCGATTTGAATCGCTGCGAGTACGACTCCATCAACCGCGTTCTTGTAACGCTTCCGCTTAGCGATCTTCAAAGGTATGAAGATGCAATCTCTCCCCTCTTGTTGCTAGTTTCTCCATGGATAGATCTTGGTGATCGTAGGAATTTTTTTGATTTACTACTATGTCTCCCAACACTTTGCACTTGAGCTCTTCCAAATAGCTTTAGATCACCACACCATAATTGTAGTTAAGAAATGAAAAAGAGCATAAATCAATATAACAATTGGCCGTATAGGGATGCAACATAGAAGCTCGCATGACGTCTTGTTCTTCTCGAACTTCTTTACCTGCAGATAATGAAAAAAGTAGTCTGGATTCTCCAGGAAATCAAGACAGTAATTCCTCGGTCTAGACTCACATTCCAATTTCATTCTAGTACATCACAGGAATAAACAATAGTCCCACAATTTACAGACCATGAGTAAGAAACAATCATGCTGCTTGAACTAAATGACAGGATCTAAAACACAACAAACATAACATATATGGTTCACTAATCAAAAATACTATACAGATTTGACCAAAGGAAAAATATATTTTAATTTACCATAAAAGCGCACCTTCAGTTCTTTTTGCATGGTCATGTCTGCATACAATTACTCAAGCTTCTGAAGCCTGAGCTTAAACTTCTAAGTCAAGACAGAGAGAAAAATGTATCTACAAAAATAAAGTTATGTCGTGGAGGAAAAGCAGAGATGGACTTCTACTGATGTATTTGAGAGGATAAGTTCAACGATGTCAAATCTGAGTAATCTAGAGTGAATATCCCTGCCATAAATTGTTTAGTACATCGCACTATGCCAGTTACCTAAAGATTGACAAATGAGAACCCCTACCAACTCATCAAAGTCCCACATCAATTCCAGTACCATGTTGTTTCCTCAAAAAATCATATAACACCAATGTTGGAACTACCATAAAGATCAGATAGGATAAAAACAGGAATGGGATCCTTTACCCTGGTGGGAAGTTGTCGATGTAACATACCAGAGTTATTATTCCCTCTCATGTAAGTTGGAAGTTGGAAGTACACCAAGGTAGGTCTAGTAGAATGCCAGCGTGCGCACCAAGCACCATGTTTTCTCCTCCTCCCGGGCATATGTGCTCGAGATCCTCCTCCACTCGTTGCACTAGACCTCTCTACATATGCAATAACAGTATAGCAGAACATCAAATTTAGCAAAGGGGCCATGGAAAACACACATGACACCTCAGAAATCCTCGACAACTATCAACATAAATATACACATCCTCGGGTACCCACCCCGAGATGGTCATAGGCGTTCACCCCGGGCGTATGTGCTGGAGAGAAAATGGTGCATCGCTTCACCTCTACAGTTTTTATGGAGGGTAGTTTAACCAAAATTAAAGTTTGAGAAGTTGGATAGGCCATGAATGTACACTGACTGACCTATAAATCTTTCATCTTGATGCCAACGACAATGGAGACCAGAAGCTTTTCTTCAGACAACAAGGGCTTGAGCTCAACCAGAACATGCTTCACTGCAATTTCATATATGCATAATCTCATAAGCACGAAATCAAAAGGCCAAATTGTTAAGTCCGAGTCCTCAGTGACGCATCAGTAACTGAGTGCCTTCATAGGCAGAAAATACTACCTGGTACACTTACCAATCTGGGGCTTGACGCAGATATTGATCACATCACTATCATCAACAAGAAGGAAAAAACATCACATGAGACACAGAGTGTCTGTGAGGCATGAACGTGCGACAGACATACATAGATGCTTGGCTGCTTTGAGCGGAGGGAGGCGGGGTCAATCAGATGGGGAAGGAGAAATGGACCTGGGTGTTGGAGGCAAGGATGGTGGAACCGAGGGAGGCAAAGGCGGCGCCGCGTTCGGGGCGGCGGCCGGGAGAACGCTTGACGCTACGACGCCGCGTGCGATGGTCTTGGCCAGGTTCCCCGTGCCGACGAAACCCAAGCGAAACACGTCATCGCCGCCGTTCACGTTCACCCCATCCTCCGCCAGCGACTCCCCAACATCCAGGTCCGTGCACCTTCCCGTCACGTGGGAGTACTCCTCGCCCGTTTGGTGTGGCGGCACGGACGGGATCAGGCGGCCACCCATGGTGGGGACGGAAGTTCTGCCAGAAGCTTTGGCGACGCTATCGCATGGGGGAGTGGGGAGGTGGAGGTGTTCCTGCCGCCCTGACCCAACAAGAGGTCAGACCGGGGGAGCAGTAGGGGCGGCGGCGGAGCGGGAGAAGGGGCCAGCGGTGGAGGGGGAGATGGGAGAAGAAAGTGGAGGGCACGGGCGGGTGGGGATGTGAGGGGGGGTCTCACTCAGTGACTCCCTGTTCGTGCGAGCAGGCGGTGCATCCGGTTTTTTGGTCCAAGGGGCATCGTTACAGTTTTTGTCCGCTTTTTTTGTGCGAGGGGCATGGCTAGGTGGTTTTGGTCTTTTTTTTCCGTGTTACATGCGTGGGTTTATAGATGGGATGGATGACGAAAAAACCCAGATGGGAGGTGGGAGGGATGACGAAAAAAACGAGGCAAGAAGCTACCAAGTGCCCCTTTAGGAGTAGAGTTGTTTTCTGAGAAGGTGATCTCACATATATGGCATGATTTTGAAATTCTTAATTACCTATTATTAATGTGATTAAATCAAATCATCACCTGCCTAAACAAGTACAAAACAAAATCTTCCACTTTAATGGTGGATTTGGTTTCTCGAAAGGTGATCTCACATATATGGTATGATTTTGGAATTCTTAATTACCTATTATTAATGTGATTAAATCAAATCATCACCTGCCAAAGCAAGCACAAAACAAAATCTTCCACTTTAATGGTGGATTTATTTTTTCGGAAGGTGATCTCACATATATGGTATGCTTTTGGAATTCTTAATTACCTATAATTAATGTGATTAAATCAAATCATCACCTGCCAAAGAAAGTACAAAACAAAAACTTTTTCTTTAATGGTGGATTGGCTTTTTTAATGAGAGGGAGAAAATAAACCAATAGGAGGAAACTGTGGGAGACGGGATGAAAAAACGAACGAAAATAAACCAGACGAAAAAAATCGAGGCAAGAAGCTACCAAGTGCCCCTTTAGGAGTAGAGAAAAACTGTAAAGTGCACTATTCTGCGAGACTATATCTCTAGCGCACTCATTATTCTGCGAAACTGTAAATTGCACTATTCTGTGAAACTGTAAACTGCAGTTCACGCGGGGGTCTATACGGATTGAATTTAGAGTTCATTGGAGCTCATGCGGTGGCTGACCAGCGGCAACGCTCAGTTGGATTCATCGTCGGAGGTGAGGTCGACGAAGATGTGCTCCTGCTTAGCGGCTTCGCGGCGCCACTCCTCCTCCTTGTCGTTGAAAGCTAGGGCCGATGCGAATCCCTGCTCTTAGAGCATGGTGTCGAGCCCCTCGTCCCTCCGGCGGTGCTGCCGCTTCGCTTCCTCCTCCTGCGCACTGCACGCTAGCAATGCGGGCAAAATGGTGTCCGCCTCCGCCGGGGGGAGGAAGTCCATCGTCCCGACGACACCACCGGCACGTTGCTTTAGCCCCGCCTCGGCCTCTGGCTCCCTCTTCACCGAGGGGAGCTCATCTAACTCCCTCTTCACCAGGGGGAGAGAGGAGCGTAAGCTAAACGCCTCAAAGGATCTACCGGTGCTGGAGAAGAGGCAAACAACCCAAACCCGTATAATCGCCGGAATTTTGCAGCTCGGGCGATTATACGGGTCTGGTAGAGATGCTCTAAGAGGCCAATTTCAATCCACGATCCTAAATGGACGACGTTCATTTGAAGATGATAATGGAGTCGTGTCTGTTTAAGATCCGTAAATAGTCTATAGCAAACATAGCAAATAGTTTCACATCCCAAAGAGTATTATTACAACCCAATCAAAATAAATAAAGTATCAAATACTCTTACAACCCAATGGAAATTTGTTTTAGCAAAGAAAATTATACCGATAAATTTACTAGTTGCCAATGTGTGTTCACATGCTCAACCAAGTCATTCTGAAGCTAGACATGAGTATTCCAATCACGTAGTTTATGATGAAAATGGACAAAATGTTCGAAGGTTGCAGGAGGTGCCTGCTTAGACTCAAGATTTTCACTCTGAAAATCAAACCCTTGGCCGTAGATGCTATCATCACGCTCTTCCTCCACGGTCATATTGTGCATGATCACACAAGAAATCATCACCTCCCAAAGCTCTACATGCTCCATGTCAATGCAGGGTTTTAAATGATACCCCGTCGATATTGAAGCACACCGAAAGAACGCTCCACGTCCTTTCTAGCATTCTCATGCATTTGGGAAAACCTCTGTCTCTTCTCTCCTTGCGGATCGGGTATGGTCTTCACAAGAGTAGACCACAGAGGATATATACCATCATCTAGGTAATATCCCTTGTTGTACTGGTGACCATTGACCTCAAAGTTGACCTCCGCAAAGCCATCGAGACTATATCCGTCACCAGGAAGAAGAGAAGCGAAGCCATAATTTCTTTAGGATAAGCCTGAGATATCTAGTATAGTAAAAGTGGTCGAATTGCTGCATAGCCCCCCTAATACGAATTTGGCAAATCCTCGTTCTAAAGTTAGCCCATTAGACCTGATGGGAAAAACTATGAAAAAAGTACGTTAAGGTTACGAAGTCACTTAGCCTCGCTCAGCTAATGTTATGAAATTACAGAGTTGTTTTTTTAAGTAATACTAAGGAACTGGAAAAAATAGTTCGGAAAAGGAGAAAAGCTAAGGTTACAGAAAAACTGTTGTCCTATGGTGCCCTTCGTGCCATGCACACGTGAGGGATTCTCGCTGTAGGGTGTTGCAATACGTTCATGATTTGCTTATAGTGGGTGGCTAGATTGATAGAAGCTTACACCCGAGTAAGGGGATTGTTGCATATAGGAGTAAAGGGGACTTGATGTTTAATGCTATAGTTGGATTTATCTTAATGATTTCTAGTATTTGTGGATTCTTGCTAGAGGTCCAATCATAAGTTCATATGATCCAAGTATGTAAAGTATCTTAGCTCATGCCTCTCCCTCATATAAAATTGTAAATACAATTACCGATCTTGTTATCAATTGCCTAGGATGATTCCGCACAACATACCATCATTATTCCACACTTGCTTTTTGTAATATATTGTAATTTATTCTAACTTTATTTAGGCAGCAACTACTTTCATATTTTTCTTCACCAATATCATACAAATCTACCATCTTTACACCCACAACACGGTTTTATTTCTCGTTACTAGATAGAAGCAAACGTTTGGTGTATGTAGAGTCATATCAGTGACGGATAGGACTTGAGAGAATATTGAGCTTACCATTAACTCCTTGTGGATTCGACACTCCATACTTCTTACTTCCATCTTTGGAAAGTGCTATGATGATTCCTTGCACTTGGGGATTATTTGTATTATCTTGAGACCTTGTGAGCAAGCAAGCAAAGTAAGTAAATGATATGTCCATTTTGCATCATGATTTCCTACTATCATTTATAATGTTTTAATGCATAATAATGCTTTATGGAGTAATTCTAATACCTTTTCTCTCATAATATCCAAGGTTTGCACAAAGAGGGAGAATGTTGGCAGCTCGAATTCTAGACCTAAAAAAGCATATCAGAGATACCTATTCTGCACATCTTCAAATGAGCTGAAACTTCACGGAGAATTATTTTGGAATATATAAAAAACACTAGAGAAAATAACTATCAGAGGGGCCCCACCTGGTGAGCACAAGACACCAGGGCACGCGAGCCCCCTAGGCGTGCCCTGGTGGATTGTGCTCAGCCCGGCCCACCTTCGGTGCCCGTATTTTGACCTAGAAAAAACAGGAGGGGACTTTCGGGATGGAACGCCGCCGTCTTGAGGTGGAACTTGGGCAGGAGCACTTTTACCCTTCGACGGAGCGATTCCATCGGGGGAACTTCCCTTCCGGAGGGGGAAATCGAAGCCATCATAATCACCAACAACCCTCTCATCTTTGGGAGGCCAATCTTCATCAACATCTTCAATAGCACCATCTCATCTCAAACCCTAGTTCATCTCTTGGGTTCAATCTTTGTACTAGAACCTCATATTGGTACTAGTGGATGACTAGTAGTGTTGATTACATTACACAGTTGATTACTATATGGTTTATTTGGTGGAAGATTATATGTTCAGATCCACTATGCTATTTAATACCCCTCTGATGTTGAGCATGAATATCATTTGTGAGTAGTTACCTTTGTTCTTGAGGTCACGAGAGAAGTCATGTTGTAAGTAATCATGTGAATTTGATATGTCTTTGATATTTTGATGATATGTATGTTGTGATTCCCATAGTGGTGTCATGTGAACATCGACTACGTGACGCTTTACCATCCTTGGGACTAAGGGAATTCATTGTGGAGTAGTTATTAGATGATTGGTTGCTAGAGTGACAGAAGCTTAAACCATAGTTTACGCGCTAGTTCGTAAGGGGCTGATTTGGATCCACATGTTTAATCCTATGGTTAGATTTTATCTTAATACTTTTCTCGTAGTTGCGGATGCTTGCGAGGGGGTGTAGGATCAAAAGTAGGTCTAGAGGGGGGGGGTGATTAGACTACTTGACCAATTAAAACTATGCTTTTTCCCAATTTTAATTCTTGGCAAGTTTTAGCATTCATAGCATATCAAGTACACCCTACACATGCAAGTCTAATAGTATAGCAGCGGAAAGTAACAACAACCATGAGTAAAAGGGATAGGGTAGGAAGATCAAACGCAATTGTAGACACGATGATTTTTCCCGTGGTTCCGATAGGTGGCGCTATCGTACATCCACATTTATGGAGTCTTCAACCCATGGAGGGTAACGGTCACGAGAGTCCACGGAGGGCTCCACCCATGAGGGTCCACGAATTAGCAACCTTGACTATTCCATACGGCTTCCGTCCATGAAGGACTAGCCTCACCATGGGTAGATCTTCACGAAGTAGGAGATCTCCTTGCCCTTACAAAATTCTTGGTTCACTCCACAACACGAAGTAGGAGGCTCCCAAGCGACACCTAACCAATCTAGGAGGCACCACCCTCCAAAAGGTAATAGGCTTGGTAATGACGATGAACTCCTTGCTCTTGTGCTTCAAGATGATAGACTCCTCAACACGCAATCACTCTCTCACAAATTTGGCTTGGTGGAAGAGATGGGATTGGTGGAAAGCAACATGGGGAGGCTAGAAATCAAGATCCATATGGTTGGAGTGGAAGATCTTGATCTCAACACAAGGGTAGGTGGTTCTCTCTCAAAAAATCTGATAGGATAGGTATGGAATAGTTCTGAGTGCTTCACTTTCGAGTAAGTGGTGGTGGAGGGGTATATATAGGCATCCCCAAAAATCAAACTGTTACACACAATAAGCCAGACTCGATGACACCGATGTGTTAATCTCGGTGGTACCAAAGTGACCAAAAGGTGACAACTTTTGAATCTCGGTGAGATCGGTATAGGAATCTCGGTTGCACCGACAAGGTGACCAACAGTCAGAATTGCCAAACTCGGTGACGCCGATTCACATTCTCGGATGGACCAAAATGTGAACTTGCATAACAGAACGTTGGCAGACCAACTCGGTGGCACCGAAAGCAGTGCCAGCTGCACCGAAGATTTAGGGTTTGGCTGAGTCTGTCTAGGGTTTGGAATCGGTGGCACCGGGATGGGAATGTTGGTTGCACCGATTTGAATGTTTCGCTATACACTGACTTTGGTGAGAGAGCTTGTGGATGTTTTTGGTGACTATCACTTGTGCACGTATGAGCATTTTGTTCACCAACAAAACCTTACCCCCTTTTAATAGTATTGGCTTTCCTATGGACTCAAAGTGATTTCTCACAAATGTAAAATGTAGAGTCCTCTTGCTTGAAGCTTGGCCAACCTATTTCCTTGCATCTTGGGGTAATCCCACAATCTCCACAATCCTTTTTGCCATTCCTATCATTGAACTTTTCCTAAAATATACTTGGTGGAAACATTAGTTCAATGACTTATATGTTGTTATTAATTACCAAAACCACCAAGGGAGCAAATGTTCTTTCAATCTCCCCCTTTTTGGTAATTGATGGCAACATATAGATCAAAGCTTCGACAAAGATATAATCAATGAATATAATCATCGCTTTGAGAAGTATGTGATAAGCAAGAGCTCGCCCTAAATTTGTGCATTTTTTTAAATTTGCGTTTGAATGCAAATGCACAATCGATTAGGTACATGGGTCACTTATTACATGTCACATACCACTTGGTGGTGTGCGAGAATAATTAGAATGAACATCATAGTACAACACAATCAACCAATGATGAATGATCATCACATAAGCATTAGGATTATAGGAAATAGTAGCATCACACATTAAAGCGTATGATCAAACATCATCAAGCGTGTATCACAAGCAAAGCAAAAGAGTATCGCAGCAATAAAAAACAATTGTTTTTTGAAAAAGCAACAAACACCAAATGCTCTCTCACTCAAAGCCTAAAGATCTATATACACTTCTCCCACTTTGGCAACAAGTTACCAAAAAGTTCAAAGGCATATATCTAAGCGTTCTTGGGCTGATCTCCTCCGATTGTTGATGAAGGAGTCGAGAGAATAGCGTTGGGGAAGATCTCTGCAGATGTCTTGGATGGAGCTGGAGTGGATACTGGAGGAACTGGAGCTGATGGAGCAGGAGCTATACTGACAGTAGCAGGAGCTGATGAAGAGGGCCTTAAGTCTGGAGCAAGCATTGTGGCTGATCTGGCCTGAGTAGTGAACTGTGTGCTCGGCCTGAGAGGTGATCCATCCTCCTCCTCCTCATCATCATCATCTGAAGAAGTCGAAGAGACCTGAGGGATGTGCACTGAGTCAACTTCCTTCTGAAGCTCTATGACTGTCTTAGTCACCTTGTCCACCTTATCATTGAGAGTCTTGATCCTTGTTTCAAAGATCCTCACAAGACTCTTCTCATTATCCAGGATCCCCTTAATATCCTTCTGGATGCCCTGAACTACTGAGATCAAAATATCCATTTGCTTATTTCTGGATCTCGGGACTTAAGACTAGTAGATCGAACTGCCTCTGCCTCTGCCTGAGTTGTAGCAAATGTGGGATGATCTGGGTCCATCACCACGACGTTGTCCTCAAGTTCTGTCTGTGGGGGCAAATGTGGATGATCTAGAGCAAATATATTCTTTTCCAACTGAGAGTTGATAAGCATCTGGATGTAGGGTGCATAGCAGCAAGAGCGCTTTTGATCAGCAGCAACCCTCTTAATTGTCTCAACAATTAAGTCCATAACTCTAATCCTGGTGTGACCGTCAAGATGGATCAGCATGTTGATGGAGTAGCCTCGGATCATCTTGTCATCTCCTGACTTGGGCATCAAGGTATGCCTCAGAATAGTGTTCATGGTACAGAGGCCAGCTTGCAAATAGTAGATGGATCCTAGCTTGTGAGATTGCACTTTGTCTACAGGGATAGGAGTATACATATCCTTCACGACATTGTGGCTTGCCTTGGATTCTGAGTATACATCCAAATCACCATCCTGAACCTCAGGAACTCCTAGAAGTGCATCCCACTCATCAACTATAGATTCATACCTTGCTCCTATGGTCATCCATATAATCCTACCATCTCCATAGAAATGTGCAGTGGAGTAGAATTGCATGACCATCTTATCGTTCCATGCAGTAAGCTCTCTTCCAACAAACTCATCTAGACCAATGCAGTGGAAATTATCTTGGACACTTGGAAAGTAGTCCTAATTATCCTTAATGAATTTCTAGTCAACATATCTCATATCACTAATAGCTGGGCTCTTGTCTAGCAGCACTGTCTCATAAAAGTCTTGCTGCTCTCTAGTGTAGAATCTGTAGTCCACAACAGTCTTCTTCCTCTGGGCATATGGATCTATAGCTCTCCATGCCCTCAAACCTGAGTCTTTCCTCTTCTTCATATCTTCAGAAACTAGGTGTCTAACATCATGTACTGGAAGATGTGGTCTAAGCTTCATCAAAGTTGTCAAGTCATCATCATCTTCAACTCTGGAAGCAGTTCCCTTGTTCTTTTTAGAAGCTGGAATCTGCCTAGATGTCCTCTTAGGCTTTTCAGCATTAGCCTTCTTGGATTTGGTGCTCTTGGATGTGCCAGTCTTTGGCATAGCGTCAGCCATAAGCTTCTTGGACTTCTTCTTGGGAGGAGCCTTCTCAACATGTTCTTCCTCCTCTTCCTCAACAGCAACACCAGTAGCCTCCTCTGGATCTTCATACATGGATGTAGGCCTTCCAATCACATGAATAATCCTCTTTCTGGCTTTCTTCTCCCCTGCCTTCTTAGGCATAGAATTCCTTGGGGGATCAATGGACATTGTGGCTCTAGCACTCTCATGTGCTTTGATAGTTTCAGAGCTGGCATAGATCTTGCTGACAACTCTCCTCGAAGAAGTGGCTTCAGTAGCAGACTTCTTAGTAGCCTTTTCTTACTTCTTGGCAAGAATCTCCTCAGGGACAAAGTCTGAGTCCTCCTCATCTGAATTCAGCTTCTTTTTGGTCCTTGTAGCAGCCTTGGGCAACCCAGGGGAGTTGGGGGTGCCTGAATCTTAAAATGAACTGGACTCTCGGCTTGTGCCTGAACTCATGTCAGCACCCTGCTCTGGAAAATTTTGACTATCCTCAGCATCTGAACTACTGACCCTGTGAATAGAAGAGCAGAAGAAGATGAGTCATCACAAAATGAGGCTGGTTTTTGAAAGATTGAATAATATATTTCCAAAGTTTTGCATTCTGTCAAATGAATATCGGTACAACCAAAGCATAATTTTCGGTGCTACCAAGACTGACTATCCCTCTTAATAGAACCTTGGCACTCTTTTCAGTGAGACCGAAGAGAAGTACCCGGTTCCACCGAGATAGTTCTTAGCAACACAGAAAGACAAATCGGTGAGGCCAATTTGTTTGCTTCAGTTCCACCGAGTTCCATCGGGCGGAAGGCAAACCCTAGAAAATGTAACATTCTCTAGACTATTGGAATTTTGTGTGGATAGGAATACGTGCAATGAGTGGCTTATAGATAAAATCAAATCCAATGCACAAGAATCAGATGAGGAGCGCAAAGGAGGTCGAATCCATACCCTAACTTGGTGCGGATCCGCTATGGCGGTGACGATGGATAGGATTTCGTCGACGGCGGCGATTCCCATTGGCGGAGGAGCGCAGGGAGACAAGTGCGATGACCAGGGGTCTCGAAATTGGCAGCTTAGGGTTCTGAGGCGCGACGGTTTGAGGATGAAATTCAAAGCGTCGGTGTCCATAGTATTTATACCCACCACTGTCGGTGACACCGATTCTAACTTTTCGGTGTCACCGAGTTCCTCAACTGTCAGTTGACAAGGAAACTCGGTGTAACCAAGAAGATGGAATCGGTGGTACCGAGATTGAAAACCAGATCAACCCTAGGCATTTTGTGAGACCGAGATTTTGTGGTTGGTTCCACCAAGATGCACTTGGGTGGTTTTAGTGGTTAGTCCTTGTCGATACGGAACTCCGAGTGCTCCACACACAGAGGGATCGAAAAGCACTTGTTCAAATTTTGTGATGCAGCATGAATACAGTATGAGGTGAGAAAGCATAGATAGCTAAAGAGTGGTCCTAGGCATTCTTTTCCATCCAATTGGCAAAAGATAAATCAAAGACCAAATATCAGCAATTGGATGTCCTCGAATGAGAAAATAAATGCAGACCAACATGCTCACACAATAAGATGTCAAATGAAATCATGGCAAACATGCACAAACATAATAGTATCTAACAAGCACTTTGGCGACGACGAAGTCATCTATATCTGAGTATTTGACTTAGGAGCCAAGTAAGAGTACTTGATCATAGGTCATACTCATCGTTTAAGCACAAGTGGGGTTACCACTTTTACATAAAGCATTTAATGTTGTCACATACTAAGAGATGATTTGACTCAAGTCTTAGAGTAAAGCTCCCCCTTGATGTGACATCCCCCCATGAGAGGGATAAACTAACCTTGGGTTTTGTCGATGAAGACTTCATGTTGGTGAGGTAGTGGTGGATGCTCAAAGTTTATGAAGATCACCAAGAGTTGGGAGCATCCTTGTTGTTTCCTTACTCTTCTCACCTACATGGGTTAGTCCGAACACACAAGAGACAAATACAAGGATATCTGTGGAGATGGAGTGCAAAGCATGTGTGATGATGTCCGTTGATTTGTTGATTACCTTGTCCCTTGCTTACCTTTGAGGGAATGTGTGACTCCTTGAACTATTGCATAGGGTTGATGTTGATTGCAAATATATCTTGCCAATAATGAATGTGAGTGAATCTCATTGGCAGAGTCACCCCTCAAGAACTTTCTAGTTCTTCTTCTTGGGGACCCACATCAAGTTGATGGGGATCCTCGGTGTTGAAGTAGCACTTGTATAAGTTGAGCTTGTAGTAGCCTTGGGAACCCACTTCACCAAAGCTTGGGATTCATCTTCATAAGAGTCAAAGTCCTCTAGAAGCTTGTTCTTGCCCTTGAGCTTGATGTCTTGTGGTGGAAGTTCATCTTGAGTGTTTGTCCCCTTAGGAAGAGTATTTTCATACTTCTCCTTTTGAGGAACAAACCTGGGCTCAGGATAGTGACATTCTTCCCATTCAACTCCATTTGTGTTGAAGTAGCCAACACCATGATTCTTCCAGTATCCTCCGTGCTTGTGTACAATCTCCTCAAATTGTTTGCACCCGGGAAGACTCTTTTAGATACCTTTCTCTATAATTCCTTTCAATAAAGCATTTTCTTGCTCAAGTGTAACTTGGCTAAGAGAATCATCATTAGTGGAATCAATAGAACTACTAGGAGCAACATCATTGGGTTTAGCATTTTTATTGTTGCTACTAGATGAAGAACCTTTCTTGCCTTTGTTACTAGTTTCCTTAGATTTGACTTGTGGCATGAATGTAGACAAGAGTAGTCGTTTGGCAAGATAAGATGAAGTCTTCTTTCGGAGATCGTCATTGATAGCTTTAAGAAATTCATGTTCTTGCTCCAAATTGAGCTTCTCGAAGCGTAGCTTCTCATGAGTTCTTACAATCTCTCTATGATCTTCAAGAGTAGTTTCATGGGCTAACTTAAGAGTGTTAAGTTCTTTAGTTAGTTCTTCTATTTTCATCTTATCATCATCAATTGACCTATCTTGACTAGCATGAGAATTATCAAGTTCATTTTGATCAACATCACTAGTTTTATCACATAGCAAGCCATCATCATAAAGAAAATCATCTTCATCACTATCGAAATCAAGATATTCGGGGTGTGATACCTTGGAGCCTTTAGCCATGAAGCAACTTCCACTCCCTTCATTTGCTGAATCAAATAGATCATAGGAGTTGGTTGTCACTAGTGCAATTCTGGCAACACCTTCATCTTGACTATAGTCGGAGTTGGAGTGATAGCTTCTCTCGGAGTGGTTGTCAGAGTTGGAGCCGAAAACCCATTCACCAACATGAGATTGATGTTTTCTTCTTGAGTAGCTCTTGGTGTACTTGTCCTTCTTCTCCGAGTCCCTACTTCTCCTTGAGGGTCTTCGTTCATGATGATCATCTCTACTCCTCTCTCTTCGAGGTGATTCATCTCTTGAGCTTCGTCTTCTTGGTGACTCTTCTCTTCGTTCATAGGGAGCCGTGCACTCGTTGGAGTAGTGTCTGGGCTTCCCACAATTGTAGCAGTTTCGGTCACGACTTTACGAACGCTTCTCTTCATGTATTGAGTTGGAGCTTCGATCTTTGATTCTATTCTTGTAGAACTTGTTGAAATTCTTGACCATGAGTCTTATCTCTTAATTTGTGACAAGGTTGTCGCTTTAGGTAGCGGGAGCATCACTTGTGGCTTCGTAAGCACCGCTAGACTTGTGGTGAAGCTCTTCCTTGTCTTTGAGTGTCATATCATGAGCAACAATTCTACCAATCACTTCCGTTGGTTTGAGATCTTTGTAGTTGGGCATCATTTGGATCAATGTGCAAACGGTGTCATATCGATCATCCAAATCTCGAAGAATCTTCTTGGTGATGAATTTATCTATCATTTCTTCGCTTCCCAAGCCGACAACCTCATTTGTGACGAGAGCTAGCCTAGAGTACATCTCAGCGACTCCTTCACCACACTTCATGTTGAACTTATCAAGCTGACCTTGAAGAACATCTAACTTGGATTCTCTCACGGACTCAGTTCCTTCATGCATATCAACCAAAGTATACCAAATCTCTTTTGCGTGTTCAAGACGGCTGATTTTTTTGAATTCTTCGGGGAAAAGGCAGTTGAAGAGAATGTCACATGCTTGAGCATTGAGTTGCAACATCTTCAATTCATCCACAGTCGCTTCACGACCGGATTCCTTTCCTTCCGTAAAGAATTCACCTTGCAAGCCAACACAAACAACAGCCCAAACGACAGGATTATGATGAAGCAAATGCATTTCATTTTGTGCTTCCAACTAGCAAAATTTGTGCCATCAAAGTACGAACCTCTACGGTGATAATTACCCTCACTAGATGCCATACTTCTCCTAGGTTATGAAACCAATGCAATTGAGACCAAAGCTCTGATACCACTTGTAGGATCGAAAGTAGGTCTAGAGGGGGGGTGATTGGACTACTTGACCAATTAAAACTATGCTTTTCCCAATTTTAATTCTTGGCAAGTTTTAACATTCATAGCATATCAAGTACACCCTACACATGCAAGTCTAAGAGTATCGAAGTGGAAAGTAATAACAAGCATGCGTAAAAGGGATAGGGTAGGAGGATCAAACGCAATTGTAGACACGATGATTTTTCTCGTGGTTCCGATAGGTGGCGCTATCGTACATCCACATTTATGGAGTCTTCAACCCACGGAGGGTAATGGTCGCGAGAGTCCATGGAGGGCTCCACCCATGAGGGTCCATGATGTAGCAACCTTGACTATTCCATATGGCTTCCGTCCACGAAGGACTAGCCTCACTATGGGTAGATCTTCATGAAGTAGGCGATCTCCTTGCCCTTACAAACTTCTTGGTTCACTCCACAAAATGAAGTAGGAGGCTCCCAAGTGACACCTAACCAATCTAGGAGGCACCACCCTCCAAAAGGTAATAGGCTCGGTAATGAAGATGAACTCCTTGCTCTTGTGCTTCAAGATGATAGACTCCTCAACACACAATCACTCTCTCACAAATTTGGCTTGCTAGAAGAGATGGGATTGGTGGAAAGCAACTTGGGGAGGCTATAAATCAAGATCCATATGGTTGGAGTGGAAGATCTTGATCTCAACACAAGGGTAGGTGGTTCTCTCTCAGAAAATCTGATAGGATAGGTATGGAATAGTTTTGAGTGCTTCACTTTCAAGTAAGTGGTGGTGGAGGGGTATATATAGGCATCCCAAAAAATCCAACTGTTACACACAATAAGCCAGACTCGATGACACCGATGTGTTAACTCGGTGGTACCTAAGTGACCAAAAGGTGGCAACTTTTGAATCTCAGTGAGACTGGTATAGGAATCTCGGTTGCACCGACAAGGTGACCAACAGCCAGAATTGCCAAACTCGATGTTGCCGATCCAACATTCTCGGATGGTCTGAAAATGTGAACTTGCGTAACAGAAAGTTGGTAGCCCAACTTGGTGGCACCGAAAGCAGTGTCGGCTGCACCGAAGGTTTAGGGTTTGGCTGAGTGTGTCTAGGGTTTGGAATCAGTGGGACAAGGATGGGAATGTTGGTTGCACCGATTTGAATGTTTGGCTATAGGCTGACTTTGGTGGGAGAGCTTGTGGATGTTTTTGGTGACTATCACTTGTGCACGTATGAGCATTTTGTTCACCAACAAAACCTTACCCCTTTTAATATCATTAGATTTCCTATGGACTCAAAGCGATTTCTCACAGATGTAAAATGTAGAGTCCTCTTGCTTGAAGCTTGGCCAACCTATTTCCTTGCATCTTGGGGTAATCCCACAATCTCCACAATCCTTTTGGCCATTCCTATCATTGAACTTTTCCTAAAATATACTTGGTGGAAACATCAGTTCAATGACTTATATGTTGTTATTAATAACCAAAACCACCAAGGAGCAAATGTGCTTTTAGGGGGTTAATCATAAGTGTGAGGTTGTTCAAGTAAGAACAACACCCAAGCATTGCTCTACCCACATATTGATACGTCTCCAATGTATCTATAATTTTTGATGATGGTATGCTATTATATTATGTGTTTTGGATGTTTTATATGCATTACTATGCTATTTTATATTATTTTTGGGACTAACATATTAATGTAGAGCCAAGTGCCAGTTTTTGGTTTTCCTTGTTTTTGAGTTTTGCAGATATGGAATATTAAACGGAGTCAAAACGGAATAAAATCTTCAGAAGGAATTTTTCTGGAAGGAAAAAAGTCATCCATGCCTGGAGTGCACGTCAGGGGAGGTGCCAGGGCACCACAAGCCTGCTAGGCGACCCTGGCCGCGCCTAGCAGGCTTGTCGCCTCCTGGCAGGTCTCCTAACCCTAATTCTTGGCCTATAAATACCCAATTATTCCCCCAACATCAAAAAATAGCCACGAAAATAATTTTCTACCACCGGAAGCCTCAGTTACCGAGAGATCCAATCTTGGATCCTTTTTCAGTAATATCCCGGAGGGGGTTTCGATCACGGAGGGCATCTACATCAAACTTCATTGCCCCTCCGATGATGCGTGAGTAGTCCACCATAGACCTACGGGTCCATAACTAGTAGCTAGATGTCTTGTTGTATCTCTCTAATCTTCAATACCATGTTCTTCATGATCTTCATGGAGATCTATCCGATGTAATCCTCTTTTGTGGTGTGTTTGTCAAGATCCGATGAATTGTGAGTTTATGTTCAGATTGCCCATGAATCTTGTTTGAATCTTGTCTGATTTCATATATGCATGATTTCATATCCTTGCAAGTATCTTCGAGTTATTGGTTTGGTTTGGCCAACTAGATTGGTAATTCTTGCAATGGGAGAAGTGCTTGGTTTTGGGTTCAATCTTGCGGTGTCCTCACCCAGTGACAAAGTAGGGGTAGCGAGGAACGTATTGTATTGTATTGTTGCCATCAAGGGTAACAAGATGGGGTTTTCATCATATTGCTTGAGTTTATCCCTCTACATCAATGCATCTTTCTTAATGTGTTACTCTATTCTCCATGAACTTAATACTCTAGATGCAGGAAGGAGTCGGTCGATGTCTGAAGTAATAGTAGTAGGTGCAAAATTGTTTCGGTCTACTTGTCACAGACGTGATGCCTATATGCATGATCATTGACTTGGATAACTACATGATTATTCTCTTTTCTATCAATTTCTTGATAGTATTTTGTTTACCCACCATGATATTTGCCTTCAAGAGAGAAGACTCTAGTGAAACCTATGGTCCCCGAGTCTATTTTTCATCATATATTGTCAGATCTATACTTCCTATAATTTATTTACCTTTTAATTTCTATACTCATTACATCTATCTCTATCAGATCTAATCCTTGCAAATAACCATGAAGGGATTGACAACCCCACTACTGGAATCAAGAGATTTGCCGTCTGCCAGCTCTTTGCCGTCTGCTAGCAGATGGCAAAGATAGTCTTTGCTGTCAGCTACCAAAAAACAGACGGCAAAGAGGTGACTGATGGCAAAGAGTCTCTTTGCCCTCAGTCACCTCTTTGCCGTCAGCCAGCTGACGACAAAGACAACAAAGGCAGATGGCAAAGAGCACGGGCGGGCCCAACTGACTGTTGGTCAACAGGCCGCTCTTTGCCGTCTGCCTTTGCTGTCATTCCCGTCGGGTGGCGAACGACAAAGAAAATGCGCCCTAACGACCGGCGATGGCTGCCACCCCACCCCCTAATTCCTCATATCGCGCCCTCATCTTCTCTCTCTCCCCGCGCCACTTCTCTCCCCCAACCTCGGCATAAACCCACCGGAGCCCCGTCGCCGTCGCGATCCCCCTCCTCCCCATGCCCCCGCCTCCCCGCGCCCCCTCCTCCACCATCATGCACCTCCTCCCCGCACCACTTCTTCTCTCCCCCGCCCCAAAACCCACCGGAGCCCCGCCGTGGGAGCGAGCCCCCTCCTCCACCACCGCCCACCTCCTCCCCACACCCCTCCCCCTCCTCCTCACGCCCTTCCTCCCCACACCCCTCCTTCCCGACCCCCCTCCTCCACCACCGCGGCCCCTCAAGAAAAGAATAAGAAGAAGAAGAAGAAGAAGAAGAAAAAAGAGGAGAAGAGGAGAAGAAGAAGAGGAGGAAAAAGGAAAAGAAGGAAGAAGAAGAAGAAGAAGAAAAGGAAAAAAAGGAAGAAGAGAGGAGGAGGAGGAAGAAGAACAAGAAGAAGAAGAAGAAAAGGAAGAAGAAAAGGAAGAAGAGGAAAATAAGAAGAGTAAGAAGAACAAAATGACACCCTGACGTCCTGACACGACACCCCTGTTGGAAATATGCCCTAGAGGCAATAAATAAAGTGTTTATAATTATATTTCCTCGTTCATGATAAACATTTATTATCCATGCTATAATTGTATTGATTGGAAATACATTGCATGTGTGGATAAATAGACAACACTTTGTCCCTAGTATGCCTCTAGTGAACTAGCTCGTTGATCAAAGATGGTCAAGGTTTCCTAGCCATTGACATGAGATGTCATTTGATAACGGGATCAAATCATTAGGAGAATGATGGGATGGACCAGACCCAAACTATAAACATAGCATATGATCGTGTCAGTTTATTGCTATAGATTTCTACATGTCAAGTATATGTTCCTATGACCATGAGATCATATAACTCACGGACACCGGACGAGTGCCTTGTGTGTATCAAATGTCACAACATAACTGGGTGACTATAAAGGTACTCTACATGTATCTCCAAGGGTGTCTATTGGGTTCGCATGGATCAACACTGGGATTTGTTACTCCATGTGACGGAGAGGTATCTCAGGGCCCACTCGGTAATACAACATAACCACAAGCCTTGCAAGCAATGTGACTAAGTGTTAGCCACGGGATCTTGTATTACGGAACGAGTAAAGAGACTTTCCGGTAACGAGGTTGAACTAGGTATGGAGATGCCGACGATCGAATCTCGGGCAAGTAACATACCGAAGAACAAAGGGAACATCATACGGGATTAAGTGAATCCTTGATAGAGAGGTTTGACCAATAAAGATCTTTGTAGAATATGTAGGAATCAATATGAGCATCCAGGTCCCGCTATTGGTTATTGACTGTAGAGGTGTCTCGGTCATGTCTACATAGTTCTCGAACCCGCAGGGTCTACACACTTAAGGTTTGGTGACGTTTCGGTAGTATAGAGTTATGCATAGTGGTGATAGAAGGTTGTTCAGAGTCCCAGATGAGATCCTAGACATCGCGAGGAGCTTTGGAATGGTCCGGAGGTAAAGATTTATATATAAGAAGTCCTGTTTTGGTCAATGGAAAAGTTCCGGTCTCATCGGCAGTGTAGCGAGAGTGCCGGGAGGGTATGGGGGGACCATCGAGAGGTGTATTTCGACCCAAGAGGCTACATGGGCTGTGGGAGGATGAATACCATCCCTTAGTGGGATGGCCTAAGTCCCACAGAAGGCCCATGCGGCTGGGAAGAAATTCCAAAGTGGAAAAGGTGGAAAAAGGCCAAAAGGGTGGAAATAAGGAAGGAGTCCTAATCCTACTAGGAGTGGAGGAGGAGGACTCCTCCTCTCCACTTCGGCCGAAGCCTCCTAGGGCTGGCCCTTGTGCCAAGCCTCCTCCTCTCCTCCTCCTATATATAATAAAGGTTTTAGGGTTTTTGCACTAAGATTTTCAGCCACGTGCAACCCTACCCTCTAGTGTGTGGTTTCTTCTCTAGATCGGTTTCAGAAGTGCTTAGGCGAGGCCCTACTAGAATTACTCCACCACCATCGCCACAATGCCGTCGCGCTGCCAGAGAAATCGTCTACCTCTCCGATCCCTCTTGCTGGATCAAGAAGGCGAAGATCGTCATCAAGCCATACATGTGTTGAACGCGGAGGTGCCGTCTGTTCGGTGCTAGATCGGGACGGATCGTGATTGGATCATGGGACGCTTGGCGATTTGGATCGCAAAGACGTCCGACTACATCAGCCGCATTTCTTAATGCTTCCCGCTTAGCGATCTACAAGGGTACATAGATCCACTCTCCCATCACCATGGATAGATCTTGCGTGTGCGTAGGAAAATGTTGTTTCCCATGGAACGTTCCCCATCAGTGGCATCATGAGCTAGGTCTATGTGTAGATGATATCTCGAGGAGAACACAAAGAGTTTGTGGGCGTTGATGCTTAGATTTCTTCCTCCCTTGATCGTGTTTTGGTTCAGCGGTATTGTGGGATGAAGTGGCCCGGACCAACCTTACTCGTACGCTTACGAGAGACCAGTTCCATCGACTAACGTGTCACTTCGTTGCGCAAAGATGGCTGGCGGGTGTCTGTTTCTCCTACTTTAGTTGGATCGGATTCGACTAAGGCGTTCCTTGAGAAGGTTGAAAAGCAACTTATGTATCACCGTTGTTATGCGTAGGTGAGAATTGTTCTTGCTAGATACTCATAGCAGCCACGTAAAACATGCAACAACAATTAGAGGACGTCCAACTTGTTTTTGCAGGGTATGTTCTAATGTGATATGGCCAATTACATGATGAGATATATGTGATGTATGAGGTGATCTTGTGTTGTATAGAATATCACAACTTGCATGTCAATGAGTACGGCAACCGACAGGAGCCATAGGGTTGTCTTTAATTATTGTATGACCTGCGTGTCAATCATTAAGCGCTATGTAATGCTTTACTTTATCACTAAACGGTAGCAACAGTAGTAGAAGCATGGTGGGCGTGAAAACCCCGATGGCGACACGTTGATGGAGATCATGGTGTCGTGCTGGTGACGATGGAGATCATGTCGGTGCTTTCAAGATGGAGATCAAAAGCAGAAGTTCATGGCCATATCATGTCACTTATGATTTGCATGTGATGTTAATCCTTTTATGCACCTTGTTTTGCTTAGGATGACGGTAGCATTATAAGGTGATCCCTCACTTAAATTTCAAGATGAATTGTGTTCTCCCCGAGTGTGCACTGTTGCGAAAGTTCGTCGTGTCGAGACACCACGTGATGATCGGGTGTGATAGACTCTACGTTCACATACAACATGTGCAAGCCAGTGTTGCACATTAAGAACACTCGGGTTAAACTTGACGAGCCTAGCATGTACATACATGGCCTCGGAACACAAGAGACCGAAAGGTTGAACATGAGTCATATAGTAGATATGATCAACATGACAATGTTCACCATTGAAACCACCTCAACTCACGTGATGATCAGACTTGAGTTGGTGAATTTGGATCATGTAACACTCAAATGACCCGAGGGATGTCAATTTGAGTGGGAGCGTTAGTAATTTGATTAACTAAACTCATTATCTTGAACAATAGTCTAAGTAACCTTTGCATATTTATGTTGTAGATCAATGGCTCGCGTAGTAGCACCCCTGAATTTTAATGCGTTCCTATAGAAAGCTAAGTTGAAAGATGATGGAAGTAACTTTTTGGACTGGGCCTGTAATCTGAGGATTATCCTCACGACTTCCCAGAAATCATATGTCCTTGATGCACCACTTGGTGACCAACCCAAAGACATGTCATCCGAAGACGTTAAGAACGCTTGGGAGGCACGTTCTGGAGATTACTCAATAGTTTAGTGTGCAATGTTGTATGGCTTAGAACTGGGACTTCAAAGACGTTTTGAACGTCATGGAGCATATGAGACGTTCCAGGAGTTGAAGTTTATCTTTCAGAAGAATGACCGGATCGAGAGGTATGAGACCTCTGATAAGTTCTATGCTTGCAAAATGGAGGAGAACGGGTCTATCAGTGAACATATCCGACTCATCTGGAGGAGTTGGGAATGCCCCTTTCGTTAGAGGGGACCACTAACAGAGTTCTTCAATCACTGCCACCTAGCTACAAGAGCTTTGTGATGAACTATAACATGCACGGGATGAAAAAGTCAGTCGCCGAGCTGTTTGCGATGCTGAAAGTCGCTGAGTCTAAAATCCAGAAAGAACATCAAGTGTTGATGGTCAATAAAAATACTAGTTTCAAGAAGAATGGCAAGGGCAAGGGCAAGAAGGGTAAATCCAAGAAGGATGGAAAAGCAGTTGTTGCTTATGTAAAGAAACCTAAGGCTGGACCCAAGCTAGAAACTAAGTGCTTTCATTGCAAGGGAACTGGTCACTGGAAACGGAACTGCCCCAAGTACCTGGCTGACAAGAAGGCGGCCAACAAAAAACAAGGTATATATGATATACATGTTATTGATGTGTACCTTACTAGCTCTCGTTGTAGTGCCTGGGTATTTGATACCGGTTCGGTTGCTCACATTTGCAACTCAAAACAGGAACTACGGAATAGACGAAGGCTGGCGAAGGACGAAGTGACGATGCGTGTGGGAAATGGTTCCAAGGTTGATGTGATCACCGTCGGCACACTCTCTATTCGATTACCATCGGGATTAGTGATGAACCTGAATAATTGTTATTTAGTGCCTGCGTTAAGCATGAACATTATATGTGGATCTTGTTTATTGCGAGACGGTTACTCATTTAAATCAGAGAATAATGGTTGTTCTATTTATATGAGTGACATCTTTTATGGTCATGCACCCAATGTGAGGGGTTTATTCATATTGAATCTTGATAGTGATGATACACATGTTCATAACATTGATGCCAAAAGATGTAGAGTTGATAATGATAGTACCACTTTCTTGTGGCACTGCTATTTGGGTCATATTGGTGTAAAACGCATGAGGAAGCTCCATGCCGATGGACTTTTGGAGTCACTTGTTTTTGAATCAGTTGACACATGTGAACCATGCCTCATGGGCAAGATGACTAAAACGCCGTTCTCTGGAACAATGGAACGGGAAAGTGACTTGTTGGAAATCATACATACTGATGTGTGCGGTCCAATGAATGTTGCAACGCGCGATGGATATCGTTATTTTCTCACCTTCACTAATGACTTAAGTAGATATGGGTATATTTACATAATGAAACACAAGTCTGAAACGTTTGAAAAGTTCAAGCAATTTCAGAGTGAAGTTGAGAATCATCGTAACAAGAAGATTAAATTCCTATGATCTGATATGGGAGGTGAATATCTGAGTTATGAGTTTGGCAGTCACTTAAGACAGTGTGGAATTGTTTCACAGTTGACACAGCCTGGAACACCACAGCGTAATGGTGTGTCCGAACGTCTTAATTGAACCTTATTAGATATGGTGCATTCTATGATGTCTCTTGCCAATTTGCCACTATCGTTTTTGGGGTTATGCATTAGAGACAGCTGCATTCACTTTAAATAGGGAACCATCAAAATCCGTTGAGACGACGCCATATGAACTGTGGTTTGGCAAGAGGCCAAAGTTGTCGTTTCTTAAAGTTTGGGGATGTGATGCTTATGTCAAAAAGCTTCAGCCTGATAAGCTGGAACCCAAAGTGGAGAAATGCGTCTTCATAGGATACCCGAAAGAGACAGTTGGGTATACCTTCTATATCAGATCCGAAGGCAAAGTGTTTGTCGTGAAGAATAGAAAATTTCTTGAGAAAGAGTTTCTCTGGAATGAATTGAGTGGGAGGAAAATAGAGCTTTATGAGGTTATTGAACCTTTACTTCAACTAGAGAGTAGCGTAGCGAAGAAAGATGTTTCTATGGAGCCTATGACATTTGAAGAGTAAGTTAATGATGATGATCATGAAGCTTCAGATCAGGTTACTATTGAACCTCGTAGGTCGACAAGGGTGCGTACTGCTCCTGAGTGGTACGACAACCCTGTCTTGGAGGTCATGTTGTTGGACAACAATGAACCTACGAGCTATGGAGGAGTGGTGATGGGCCTGGATTCCGAGAAATGGTTAGAGGCCATGAAATCCGAGATGGGATCCATCTATGAAAACAAAGTATGGACTTTGGAAGTATTACCTGAAGGGTGAAAGGCCATTCAGAAAAAATGAATCTTTAAGAAGAAGACAGATGCGGACGGTAATGTCACCGTCTATAAAGCTCGACTTGTGGCAAAGGGTTTTTCACAAGTTCAAGGAGTTGACTACGATGAGACCTTCTCACCCATAGCGATGCTTAAGTCCGTCAGAGTCATGTTAGCAATAGCTGCATATTTCGACTATGAAATTTGGCAGATGGATGTCAAAATAGCATTCCTCAATGGTTTCCTTGAGGAAGAGTTGTATATGATGCAACCAGAAGGTTTTGTCGATCCAGAGAATGCTGACCAAGTTTGAAAACTCTAACGATCCATTTATGGACTGGTGTAAGCACCTCGGAGTTGGAATAAGCGCTTTGATGAGGTGATCAAAGCGTTTGGGTTTATACAAGTTTATGGAGAAGCTTGTATTTACAAGAAAGTGAGTGGGAGCTCTATAGTGTTTCTAATATTATATGTAGATGACATATTGCTGATGGGAAACAATATAGAAATGCTTGAAGCGTGAAGGAATATTTGAACAAGAGTTTCTCAATGAAGGACCTAGGATAAGCTGCTTTCATATTAGGCATTAAGATCTATAGAGATAGATCGAGACACTTAATAGCACTTTCACAAAGCACATACCTTCATAAAGTTTTGAAGAAGTTCAAAATGGATCAGTCCAAGAAGGGGTTCTTGCTTGTGTTACAAGGTGTCAAGTTGAGTAAGACTCAATGCCCAGTGACTGCAGAAGATAGAGAGAAGATGAGTGTCATCCCCTATGCTTCAGCCATAGGCTATATCATGTATGCAATGTTGTGCACAAGACCCGATATCAGCCTTGCCATAAGTATTGCCGGAAGGTTTCAAAGTGATCCTGGAATGGAACACTAGACGACGGTCAAGAATATCCTGAAGTACCTGAAAAGGACTAAGGAAATGTTTCTCGTTTATGGGGGTGATCAAGAGCTCGTCGTAAAAGGTTAAGTCGATGCAAGCTTTGACACTAATCCGGATGACTCTAAGTCGCAAACCGGATACATATTTATTCTCAACGGGGGAGCGGTAAGCTGGTGCAGTTCCAAGCAAAGCGTGGTAGCTGATTCTACATGCGAAGCGGAGTACATCGTAGCCTCGGAGGCGGCGAAGGAAGGTGTCTGGATGAAGCAGTTCATGATAGATCTTGGAGTAGTGCCCAGTGCATTGAATCCAATGACTCTGTTCTGTGACAACACTGGTGCCATTGCTCTGGCCAAGGAACCAAGGTTTCACAAGAGGACCAGACACATAAAGCGATGCTTCAATTCGATCCGCGATTACATTGAGGAGAAGGACATAAATATTTGCAAAGTGCACACGGATCTGAATGTTGCAGACCTGTTGACTAAACCTCTTCCAAGGGCTAAACATGACCAACACCAGAACTGCATGGGTGTTCAATTCATTACAATGTAAATCACATAGTAATGTGAAGTAGATTATTGACTCTAGTGCAAGTGGGAGACTGTAGGAAATATGCCCTAGAGGCAATAAATAAAGTGTTTATTATTATATTTCCTTGTTCATGATAAACGTTTATTATCCATGCTATAATTGTATTGATTGGAAACACATTGCATGTGTGGATAAATACACAACACTTTGTCCCTAGTATGCCTCTAGTGAACTAGCTCGTTGATCAAAGATGGTCAAGGTTTCCTACCCATTGACATGAGATGTCATTTGATAATGGGATCACATCATTAGGAGAATGATGGGATGGGCAAGACCCAAACTATAAACGTAGCATATGATGATGTCGGTTTATTGCTTCAATTTTCTTCATGTCAAGTATATGTTCCTACGACCATGAGATCATGCACCTCACGGACACCGGAGGAGTGCCTTGTGTGTATCAAATGTCACAACGTAACTGGGTGACTATAAAGGTGCTCTACAGGTATCTCCGAGGGTGTCTGTTGGGTTGGCATGGATCAACCCTCCAATTTGTTACTCCGTGTGATGGAGAGGTATCTCAGGGCCCACTCGGTAATACAACATCACAACAAGCGTTTCAAGAAATGTGACTAAGTGTTAGCCACAGGATCTTGTATTACGTAATGAGTAAAGAGACTTGCCAGTAACAAGGTTGAACTAGGTATGGATATGCCGACGATCGAATCTCGGGCAAGTAACATACCGAAGAACAAAGGGAACATCATACGGGATTAACTGAATCCTTGACATAGAGGTTCGACCGATAAAGATATTCATAGAATATGTAGGAATCAATAATGGCATCCAGGTCCTGCTATTGGTTATTGACCGTAGAGGTGTCTCGGTCATGTCTACATAGTTCTCGAACCCGCAGGGTCTACACACTTAAGGTTTGGTGACGTTTCGGTAGTATAGAGTTATGCATGATGGTGACCGAAGGTTGTTCAGAGTCCCGGATGAGATCTCACACATCACGAGGAGATCCGGAATGGTCCGAAGGTAAAGAATGATATATAGGAAGTCCTAGTTTGGTCACTAGAATAGTTTCGGGCTCATCGATAGTGTACCGGGAGTGCTGGGAGGGTATCGGGGGACCATCAAGAGGTGTATTTCGACCCAAGAGGCTACATGGGCTGTGGGAGGATGAATACCAGCCCTTAGTGGGCTGGCCGAAGTCCCACAGAAGGCCCATGCGACTGGGAAGAAATTCCAAATTGGAAAAGGTGGAAAAGGGCAAAAAGGGTGGAAATAAGGAAGGAGTCCTAATCCTACTAGGAGTGGAGGAGGAGGACTCCTCCTCTCCACTTCGACCGAAGCTTCCTAGGGTTGGCCCTTGCGCCAAGCCTCCTCCTCTCCTTCTCCTATATATGCTAGAGGTTTTAGGGTTTTTGCACTAAGATTTTCAGCCACGTGCAACCTTACCCTCTAGTCCATAGTTTCTCCTCTAGATCAGTTTCAACAGTGCTTAGGCGAAGCCTTGCTGGAATTACTCCACCACCATCGCCGCAACACTGTCGCTCTGCCGGAGAACTCGTCTACCCCTCCGCTCCCTCTTGCTGGATCAAGAAGGCGGAGATCGTCATCAAGCCGTACGTGTGATGAACGCGGAGATGCCGTCCGTTCGGTGCTAGATCGGGACGGATCGTGATTGGATCACGGGACGCTCAGCGATTTGGATCGCGAAGACATTCGACTACATCAACCGTGTTTCTTAACGCTTGCACTTTGCGATCTACAAGGGTACGTAGATCCACTCTCCCTCTCGTAGATGCTCATCACCATGGATAGATCTTGCGTGTGTGTAGGAATTTTTTTGTTTCCCATGCAACGTTCCCCATCAACCCCGACATGATGCCACGACAAGCCGACACGACACTCTGCGCAGCTGTTAATACGCCCCCTACGCCACTGACCCCCGACCCTCGACACCTCTTCGACATCCAGTTGACCAAGAAGGTGCTCTTCGGCCTTCGAGAGGCCGATGGGGGTCATAGTTTTGTAAATTATGTGTTATTAGGTCATATATTTTCCGATTTTGTTATAAAAAAAATCATATTTGTGTCGATCGAGTTTCATTTCAATGTGTAATTGTTTCGTCGCGGCGAGAGTCTGGTGTTCGACGACCTCCCCGTGCGTTGGACGAGATCCCCTGCTGCGTTTGTGGGTGAGCACAAATGACATCTCCTCCTCCCCCTTAATTATTTGCTCTGTTCCGGTCTTCGTGCCGATGAAACTTGCTAGCTATTAAATGACCTATACTTAGCTTACTTAGCTCCAAAATGGTATAATAAGCATAGTTAGCTCCTAAGTGACTTATATTTACCTAAGTTAGCTCTAAAATGACATATAGTTAGCTTAGTTTCCTCCTAAATGACTGTAGCGACCCGACCTGAAAGGTCAAGTCTCCGGTGTTTCCGTACCATCCCAAGATCATGCTGGTACACACACGGTACATCAATGTATATTTCAAAGGGAAATCACACAGCATTATATTAATCAAAATCTCATATCGAGTCCTTTATTACAATAAAAATTACAATAAAGTGGCTAAAAGCCAACTCATGAGAATATCTAAATCTTGCGGAAGCGTCGAAGGTAGATGAGTCCATCTGACTCCAAGGGCATCTCACTGAGCGTAGAACGTGTCCTCACTCCTGGTCGGAAAAATACTCTGCAACATGATACGTTGCAGCCGTGTAGGTCAGCATATGGAATATGCCGGCAAAGTCACAAGAGAAGGGTAAAAAGGTAGTCATCTAGTCTATATGCATATATGGCAGGTGGGGTGGTAAGTTTTGCATAAAGCCAATTTTTTCCTACATCAAGAAAAGGGGCTAAGCAAAATATTACTAAGTTGGTTGATTAATGAGATGGTTCCACCAACCAGTTCTCATACCCAAAATTATTAAATACCCACATCATCATATTATTTGTGTTGAGAGTTCCGGAAGTTCCAATTCCTTTGGCTCAAGTCGTCCATGACCGTGGACACGGCTAATCGATTAGGTTTAAGTACTCTGCAGAGTTTTGCACACGTTCCCCACAAGATTTGGTCGCCTCCGTTTGATTTCTCGCACTTCAGGGTGTTTGAGAAACGGATGACCAAAACATGTTCTTCCAAAGGGTTTCCCTGCGACTCTGACGGTGCCCATCCTTTCCTACCGTTCTTCTACCTCTCGTAGCACCGCCTGTCCAGGGTCACCACGATATCCAACCAAGCCAGAGCCCATAATGACTTGTGGCTGTGCAGGTAAGCCTTGGGTTTTGAAGCACCCATCCATCTCTTTGTGCCTGGGTGGACCTTTCCGCGTGAATACTGGCCATCTCCAGCATCACCTAGGCTAACCACTGGTTTCTCCAGGGTGCCGTTCAACCATCATCCACCCAGAGGTATGTTGAAAACTTGGAGTCTTGAAATCTTGATCATTATGCAGGTCTTGAAATTATTAACTCTCTCAACTCTCATGAATCACACAACCAACCCCGTCTACTAATAGCATAGCAAAAGGTAAAACAACGTTTCCCGGGGCCAATGTGTCAAAGAGGTTGAGGGGGGTACCTACCACATGATACTATTACAATGTAACCAAGTTTCCAACTAACCTATCTTGCATGCAACTCGGGAGATGGTAGAACTAATGCATATAAAACGTGGGTAAAACATGATCAAAGTGACTTGCCTGATTGATGATCTTCGTATGTGAGTGACTCTAAGTAACAAGCTTCGCACTCCGGATAATCTAACGAAACAAACAATGCACTCAAATAAGCATACAACCAAAATAAGTACTCATAACATTCAGCAAAGAAGTACTAAACAAACAAGGCAAACAATGCACAAAAGTCTCTAGCAAGAAAAACACACAAAGTTTTGTTTTTCAAAAGGAGATGATGAAAACACTACTACATAATAAAACTATTTTGAAATAGCAAGACAATTGTTGACAGCAAGGCAACAATAGAATATTTTATTATTAAACAAAGAAAATCAATTTAAGTTTGTTGGGAAAACTTTAGTAAAGTTTGTAAAAGTTTTGACAAACACTATATGAATCAACTATAGTTATATTAACAAAAGAATGAAAAACTAAACTTATTATTTATTAGTAAAACATGTTCTTAACAGAAAATAATTTACAATTAAATCTGTCTTAGAAAACAGAATCAAAATATACAAAACTTTGTTTGAAAGCAAAACTATTACTAATTAGTTGTTTTAGTCAAATTAAGCCTAATTGAAAAGAAATTTTGATTCCTATGTTAATTAAAATTAAACTAAGCAAATTTATATTTTTATTAACATTAAGTGAAAACACTAAATGTTTACTAACAGAGCCTAATAAACAAATAAAACTAATTCTAAACCAAACTAATCAAAATTGAGTTTATAAAACTATATTATAATAATAAGCAGATTCTGTTTTTGGTTAAAACATTAATCAAATATATCCTGAAAATCCTCAAACTAAACATGAAGGTAGTCCTAACTAATACCAAACAGTAGCAAAAAGATTCATATAAAAATCTATTTTCAAACTCTAGTTATTCAGATTTGAAGATTTTAAGCAAATTTGATTAAATTCAAATTCTATAGTTCAAATTTGAAATTTAAAAGTACAGTGTGAAACTACATGTAAAATGTGAGCTATTGCAAAAGGAATCAACTAAAAACACTAAATAGATTAAAAGATATAAGCAAAACAAAATTTGAAAACATTCTGTTGATTAAAACAAAACAGAAAATGAAAAAAAAAGATTTGCGTCGGTCAGGGGGCTACGTGGCGTGATCCGATTGGCTAGCGAGTGTGTGCGGTAGGTGAATTAGAGCGGGCGACCGATTTGGAAGAAGATACCGGTTCGGACTTAAGTCCGTTCTAATCTGGACCGTGGGTTCGGGATCCGATGGTCGAGGGGGCTTACGGGGTAGAAGTCGTCGGCGTCGGGGTACTCCGGCGAGTCCGGTAGCGGTGATTGCGACGGCGAGGTGCTCCGGTGGTCGGGGAAGACAGGGAAGTGGTCCGGGCGACGGCGATGGTTCTCCGGAGTTGATTGGTGGCGACGGCGAGGCGAACGGTGGTCGGAGGTGGTGGCTACGCTCGACGGGAGGTCCGGTGGTGGAGTAACTCCGGCGAGCAATTGACAGCGCCTCGGCGAGAGAGAGAAGGGGAACTCGGGGGGAAATGGATGCGGGGGTTGCCGGCTACTTATAAGGCGCTCGAGGGGTGCGGGGGAGTAATGGGGAGAGAGATCCGGCGAGGGGAAACGGTCGGCGACGAGATCCGGTCCGGCGCTCGCGGGGGAGGGAGACGACCGTTCGGTGTAACGGTCGGTCGGGGGTGGGGCCCGGTGTCAGTGAGTGAAGAGAGTGACCGTTGCGCGCGGTCGGCCGGCTCGTAGTGAATGCGCGATTAATTGCCCGTGGGCCGGCCCGTTTAAATGCAACCGTTACCGATTTTCTTTAATATAAATTTCCAGAGACATTCAAATACATTTAAAGCATTCAAATCGACTCTAAATATAGGGGTATTATATATCAAAATTAACAGAATAATAAATTATATTTAATGAACATTTCTATTCTGTCATTTGAACACTTTGAAAAAAATATTATTTTCAGAAATTGTCTAATTGTTTTTAAACCCTTTTTGCAAATATTTTCAAAATAACCCCTGGTTATTATTGTTCAAATATATCACCAATTAGACCCTGGTGTGGAGTGTCATGTTACTCCTCTCTTATTTTGAACATTTAACCAAAATTTCAAATAGGGAAAGCAACATAGGGAAAAGTAGAAGGGACTTTCAGAAAGTCAGAAAAGACATTTCAACTATTACATACAATCAAGCAATGATGATGATAGATGCATAACTATATCATAACATTCCAAAATGAAATTTTGGGATGTTACAATGACGTAGTATGCTAAATTAGCTCCAAAATGACCTATTTTATCAAAAATGACCTATACTTCACTTAGTTAGCTCCAAAATGGCATAATAAGCTTAGCTAGCTCCAAAATTACCCATTTTACCAAAGTTAGCTATTAAATGACCTATAATTAGCTTAGTTAGCTTCAAAGTGGCATAATAAGCATAGTTAGCTCCTAAATGAACTATTTTTTCCTAAGTTAGCTCTAAAATGACATATATTTAGCTTAGTTTCCTCCTAAATGACATAGTAAACTGAATTAGCTCCTAAATGGCCTATTTTATCAAAAACATCCTATATTTAGCTTAGTTCCCTCCTAAATGACATAATAAGCTTACCTAGCTCCAAGATGGCCTATTTTACGTAGCTTAGCTATTAAATGACCTATACTTAGCTTACTTAGCTCCAAAAAGGCATAATAAGCATAGTTAGCTCCTAAGTGACCTATTTTTACCGAAGTTAGCTCTAAAATGACATATAGTTAGCTTAGTTTCCTCCTAAATGACGTAGTAAGCTAAATTAGCTCGAAAATGGCCTATTTTATCAAAAATGACCTATACTTCGCTTAGTTAGCTCCAAAATGGCATAATAAGCTTAGCTAGCTCCAAAATTACCTATTTTACCAAAGTTAGCTATTAAATGGCCTATAATTAGCTTTGTTAGCTTCAAAATGGCATAATAAGCATAGTTAGCTCCTAATGACCTATTTTTACCTTCTCTTCTTCATCTATTCTTCTGCTTCTAATTTTCACTACTGGAAACAGGAAATTTGCCATCCATCATTTATTTGCCGTCTGCTAACGGATGGCAAAGAATGTCTTTGCCGTCTGCCAAAGGAAAACAGATGGAAAAGAACTGATAGACAACAACGAACTTGGTTGCCATCAGCCAATTCTTTGCCGTCTGCCAGTGGTTGGCAAACATTCTTTGTCGTCCGCTCGCAAACGGAAAAGTGGTTGGTGGGGTCCAGTGGATGACGTTGCTGCAAACGGACTATCAACCCACCTTTTTGCCGTCTGCCAGTGAATGACAAAGAATCTTTGCCATCCGCTGGCAGACGGCAAAGAGGTGGGTGAGTCTAGTGGATGACGGCGGGGTAACGGAAGACTAACCCCACTTCTTTGCCATCTGCCAGTGGACGGTAAAGACTCTTTGGCATCCGCTAGCTAATGGCAAAGAGGTGGGGCTTAGCCCAACACAGCCATGCCTCTCTCTCTACCTTTAAAAAACCCTCTAGCTCTCACTCCCTCCCTTGCATGCGGTGCACGCTCCTCCCGATGCTCCCTCTGCCTCTTCCATTGCCGGTCGATTCCGGCTAGCTCCAGCGCCGCAGCTCACCGAAATGACATATTTTGTGTTTATGCGGAACCGAGGCGTCTCTCCAAATCGAGCGAACGACGCTGAACAGCTTGCTGAGCATCGCACTCATCTCTCTTTTCTCGTGTCTCCCTCACATCCCGCAGGCAGCGGAGGCAAGCGCCGGCGGATCCGTTCCAAGCCGTGCTCCCAGCCTCACTGCCGGCACACTCGTCGCTGACACCGGCGGCGACGACTGAATCCTAGCCATCCCTCCCCTTCCGCGTCAGATCCATCAAGGTTAAGCGACGTCCGCGACCATCTCCGGTAGCCGGTAGGTCCTCTCTCTCCAGCCCACCTTCCCCCTGCCCCTTGATGGCGAAGCTACTTTGTCTTCCTAGACCCGCGTGATCTTGCGTCGCCGGACCCGCGTGATGGCGGTGCGTCCTGCTCGTGGTCGTCCGTTGCTGCTATTTTTGTTGTGCGTTGTACTACTACAGCTGCTGCTTGCCGGCCCTGCGCGTCTTACTTGCCGGCCTTGCACACATCGTTGCTACTATTTTTGCTGTGTGCGGTGCTGCTCCTGCTGTTGTTTGTTGTGGTCACTGAATTTGATATTTTGTGTGTAGATGACAGAACATTGGTTGAAGCTCTCCGGGAAGTGTTACACATGGATGATAGGGAAATATATGTCACTTGTTTTGGACATATACCATCATTTAAAATTCAAAGAATTGCTATGTTAATGATCTTTTTTACATCTATATACGATGTTTTGTTTGGTTGATGTCAAAGTTCAGCGTATTCTATATAATCTTAAGAAAAAGAAGTGGAGAGATGAACAATCCATTCCAAACCAATCTCGAAAACCAAACACCAAAACGTAACCATTCCATTCCTTCAAATTGTCCCTACCAAATGCAAGGATGTAACCGACCCGTTTCGGTGGAATGGAACCATGACATTCCGTTCCAATTCGTTCCCGAACCAAACACACCCTAAACAATACTACAAGTAATGTTCATATTGACTGTGGTTAAGTGATTAGAGCAGACCTTGGAGATGGCCAGGGGAGAGCCGGAGAGGTGGCGGCGACCGACAATCGCAACCAAGAGATCCTCGGAGTATGTTTTTAATTTAATCTCTCTACAATAGATCATTTAGATGAGGTCGAACGAAGCCTTAAAGATCTGCATTCATCACTCGAGAAGGTGTACCTTAATTGAATATTGATTCTGATTTTTTTATGTGCAAGGCAAGGCTCTGCTCCCTGGTTGAACCAGCTCTTGGTCCATGTTACAAGACATGTAGAGCAATTTTGCTGTTGCCTTCTTCCCTTTTGTTCTTGCTTTCTTCTCAGTTTATTTTTAGATAACCTCATCAGTTCAGGATTCATGTTGTACACATGTGGTGTCTCTTGGACTACATGGTTCAGTATAACATACTTTATTCTGACCAATTGATTGCTTACGGTTGAAACTGCTATCGTTAGCAAATATCGTTACTAGGTATCATTGTCATGCAATATGGAAAAAAATCTTCAAGGAATACATGAGTTTAATTATATATTTTCAATATGTTATTTTACCTATAATAATTTACTTATTTTAATACTCTGCCTATCTTTAGGCAAGTAGCTAATTTTATGTCACACCCTGTGTTTATATTACATTGTTATGTTTGAGTTTATAAAATTTGGAGCCAACAAAAAACTTTTCATAGTGCTTGTGCTTGTTTGCTATGTTGTTTGCTTACTTGTTCATTGTGTTATATGGCACTCCTAGATTTTATTCCACTTCATTCTCATCTTTCTTGTCCCAAACCTCTTGCCTAATGATCATGCCATGTGAATAGTGCCCAAAACTATTTTCATCAAATTTTGTTTTAACTAAAAATGATTTATTTAATTTATGTTTCCAAAACCCCCTGAATGAGGTTTGCTCTGCATGTCCTCAAATCAGGTGGACCCTTCTTTCCCAAAGGCTTTATTTCAAACCTACTATATGTATGACTTCCCAAAACCACCAAATATTATTTTTAAACATTATTTTCATAATTTCTTTAAAGGCTTTTTCTTAAGGCCATAAATGGTTTTTCCTAGGGAAAAATTATATAAATGCTTTAAAAATATTTGAGAAAATTTAGAGAAACTCAGAGGACATATATTTTCCATATATATATGAGTTTCGACACAAGGGCATGATGAGATCATAGGCAAAACCCTATCATAAGAAATATTCTCAATAAATTCCAGGAAAATTCTAGCAAGTCAACACTATCATAAGTGATGATCTTGCAAAGTCCCATCTCAATCCAAGTTGGTTTGGTTCATCAAACCATCCCAAAATCATTCCTGTCAAGAATCAAATTTGAGCAACTTTACATTGTGAAGTGTCTCCCCTTGGCCTCAAACTTTGTGAGCATGCTCTAATGGACAAATAGTGATGATAGACTAAGTGGTGCATCAAGGGTAAAAGCCTAGCATCTTTGGATCTACAGAAATCCGATTCTGCTAAATTCTAGGGTTTATCAAGTTTCCATTGTCCACTTTTTCCTCTTGAGCTCAAACTTGGTGAATCCTCTCATTTCTACCTAGCCTTTGACCCTGGTAAATATCTCAGTAAGGTGGAAACATCTTCTTGCCCAAAACTCCATCAAACACCTTCTGGTGATTTTGTAAAACCAGCTTTTTACCCCCATTCCCTTTTACCCTTGGTCCTAACTTTCTACCACAGCCTCCTGTGGATGCATTTCACCTCCAATAACTCTCCCTGGCCAGGTCTCTACAAGGAAGTGGGGTAAAACCCCCATTTCTACCCCTGTTTCACCTTGGCAGAAGTTTTTCCCTCTTCCTTTCTTTTCTCCCTAGCCATGCTTAGCCTCTAAGGCAGCCAAGAGCATCTTCAGGATCCCACAGGATCTAGTGGACAAGGTGGGCACCCCAGAGCACACAGGCAGCAGCAATGCCGGCCATATGCACGCTCTAGAGCGTGCTAAAGTGCGCTCCCGCACTGTAGCCGCCACCCAATGGCCGGCCCCAACAGCCTTGGGCCTCCCCCGTGTGTCCCCTGAGGCACCCTCGGCGTCCGTGACACGCCAAGCTGCCGGCCCTCTCTCTCTCCTCTCTCCTCCGCCCTCCCACACGCGTGCTGAGCGCCGCCCGGTTCGGCCAACCGGGGAGCTCACATGCGCGGGCATCTCTCCCTCTCTCTTTCTTCCCTCTAGCCTAGACCGACCCCAGGAACGCCCCTGGCTCACCCTCTCTCTCTATCTCGTCGCCTCTGGCCTCGGTCACGAGCTTACCAGCGCACTAGTGTTCGCTGGACTCGCCCGAGCCTATAAAAGGGCCTCCCGAGCCCCTCTCTCCCCTCTGGTACCCCTCTTCTCTCCCCAGGAACCTTGCCGATCCCCCGTGAGAGCCCTCGTCGCCTCTGTGCTCGGGATCGACCCGAGGATCGCCGCGGCCACCTCTCCGTTGATCTTCAGGTACAGAGCCCCTCCATACTCTCTCTCCCTTTGGTTGCTCCTTCCTCTGCAATCTAATGCGACCCCTCCTTCCCGTCCTCTTTGCAGGATAAATCAGCCCAACGACCACCTTCCAAAGCCACCTCCGCCGTGGGTGCTCGCCGCCGATGACTCTGGCCACCTTCGGCCTCCATTCCACCTCCAGGGGACTGGCGACTCTTCCCAGAGCCTGTTCCCACCATCGGTAGTCGTCGCGGTGCCCCGTGCCGCCGCCGGTGAGCAGCTCCCCTCCCTGTCCCGAGGTGGGAGAAGAACCCGACAGGTGTGGCCCACCTGTCGGCCTCTGTTTCCCTCTCCCGTGCTCTCTCTCTTTCCCCCCGAGTCGCTGACGACCGGGCCCCATGCGTCATGTTTGAACCTGACCGTGCGCAAGGCCGGCTGGCTGGCCAGTCGGGCCGGCCAAGCCTCTAGCCGCCTCTGGCCCTGGTCCAGAGGCCATTTCCTCTCCTTTTTCTTTTTCCTTTTCTGTGGGCAAAATCCCATAGGGCCCAAATTAAATCTAATTCCAATTATTTTTGCACCTAAATTCCTAGAATAATCCCTAGAATTTAATAGTGCCATTTGTACAAATGTTTGAAAATGTTTTTAGTACTGTTTCATTTAAAACCTATATTTAGGCACCTTTTTGCCTCTGTTAATTTATTTCCAAAATGTTTTCACAACAAAAACCTAGGAGAGTACTTTTAGTATGATATTTAGTATTTGTCAGAGTAGGTTAACATTTTTGATAGAAGATTGAGTGCTCTGTTTTGTGTGATTGCTTATTTTTATCGCTTTATTTCACGAACATAGATTGCACGGTTGACGAAGAAGTTGGACCCGAAGACATCGAAGACCCCGGAGACTTTGTTGAGCCAGGCAAGCAGCCCTTTGACCATTATGAGAAACCATTTTTATTGCATGTCATATAGCACTTTACTTTCATCATAATTGATCATGTGATGTGGTGTTCCCCTTTCGGTGGGATGCCTCCGATACTTTTTTCCTTTGACACTTGCATCATGCATGAACCTACCACCTTATGAGGGTAATGCGGGTGGGTATAGATAGGATGCTAGTAGATGCAACGCAAGTGGGATCAGGACTATGCATAGTGATGGAAAGAGAAAAATGATTTCAAGAACTTTCAAAAACCCCGTCGGGTGCCACTAATGCCCGAGGGAGATATTGATGAGATGGGCGACCACTTGAGAAAGAAGTGGTGTGCCGGAACAAGTGAGTATGTGTTGTCAAAAACGGAGAGTTCTATGGTCTGCTGACCGTCCCAACATTACATGCGCAACCACGATACCTCTTATGGGATGGGGCTTTGTTGATTACCTTGGTGGTTACTGGCAAGGAGCCCGCATTACTAGTGGCGGGAGTGGCGTGGTCACTCTCGGTATGGGGTCGTACCGGTATGTATGATCATGCGTTGTCTTCATAGGCACCGGGCACACCGTTGGTCCCCTCATGGATGGTACGATTAGAGCGAGGCTCGTATGATGTACATCATGAGGGCTGGGTACCAATCGAGTGGACTCTTTGTTTAGTATCGCTAGGGGAAAGGCATTGTTCGGGTGTTTACCTCGGGTATGTTATATACCGCGAGTCATGGATGACACGGAAGTTCCCCGAGTTTTGTGGGTAAAGTGTGCAACCTCTGTAGAGTGTAAAACTATTCGAATAGCCGCGTCCGCGGTCATGGACAGTTGGAGGTCCTTCTTAAACTACGTCCAGATGTTTTCGTGAAACATGGTGAGAGTATGGATGTGATGGTGACAAGAGGTCACATGAGCTGAGTCCGATGACTTAGCGAGGGAATTAAACTAATCCCGATGGCTTAGCATGATGAAAGAACATGAGATGTTCTACCCCTACTTGTGATGATATATGCAACTTGTTCACATGGATACCTACTAGTTGTTGATGCATGCTTACCAGTTACTTGATCATGTCATTTGCATTCAAAATTAGCTTTCCGCAAAGTTACCTACTTAGTGCTATACCATGCATCATTATTACCTTGTTCCACAACTTGGGTTGCTTGCGAGTACATTCAAAGTACTCATTGGCTTGCCACTGGTTATTTAATTGGCGAGGCATGGAAGAACATGAGTATGTTGAAGAGTTCGTTGGAGATGAACATGCAAACTAGGACGGTTCCCAGTCAAAATGCCTGTACGTTAAGGCAGATGGCATGGGTTCACCCTTTCGACCAAGATTTCCGCTGCTTGTTGTAGTTTAAGTGTTTGGCCCTTCAGGCCCTATCTATGTAATACTTGACCATCATGGTCATTATTTGTGTAAGACATTAAGTGTGGATGTAAGACTCTTGTTATTCAGCTTCTGTGTGCTCAGTGAGCATTTATCTCTGGGATCACTATACACATGCATTCGGTGATCACGACTTATGAGTCGGGGTCCCCATAGAGCTGGTATCAGAGCCATCCTGACTATAGGAAGCCCTTAGTTTGGACGTTAGACAGGATAAAAGTCATTTTCAAAACTACACCTAGCATTGGAACTTAGGAATTCTGCACTATTTACCTCTCCTATGCTTCACACAACACTTTGCTGACTCTCCTCCTTTGAAAACCTTTGTAGATGGCCGTCGTACCCGAAGCCTTCCTGACATCCGGATTTCCCTTGGGGATAGCCTGGAGAAGTGCTAGTTTCACCAACCACCCATTTTCCTGTACCACGAGCACTCGGTCGATGCCGTCACGAAGGAGTACCACGGAGATGTGGTCGTGAAGGCAAACGACTCCCCGACCAGTTGGTTCTTTGAAGGACCACGGATGGAGACCATGATGTTTGCCGTCGAGACAACTGCACGCAAGGCACTCCTGCACCTTCGAGACATCATTCCAGAGATGGCTGACGAGCCAACTACTCGATACCTTTCCTTCAGGAAGGATGGCTTTGGCGAGAGTTGGACGCTGATTCCGACCAAGGAGGATGGAACACTGCTCAGGTTCCAGACCTACTTCAGCCTCTCCGCCGATAGTCTGGTTCACAACTTGATGAAGGATTCCATGAAGGTCTGCGAAGAACTTCACCACACCCAGGAGCTACTTCGGCAAGCCAAGAGGAAGCCAGACAAGATCAAGAAGGATGGAGCCCCCGAGGGACGACCAGCTGTCGCCTATCGAGGAGGAGTACCCCCAGCTAGTGCTGCACCTACGCGTAGTCGTCGCATGAGTGCGAAGGAGTACCGTGAGCTCTTAACCGACCCGCCTCCAAAGCATTGTCGAGATGGACCTCCTCGTTCCCCGACTCCTTCGACCGGGAACGATGCCTGTTCAGATGATGAACCAGAGGAAGACCCAGAGGAGCGTGACTACGAGACCGAGCACTCCACCACCTGAGTCCGAGAACCCGTAGGGTAGGATCAGTCATGTATCCCTCATGCGAAGTTGAGTCCGTGTAATGGTTCATATGAAACCAAGTGTGCTTGTTGTTTGTTTTGTTGTTTGTGTTCCAATGCAAGTCGCGCTTTTGCCTTAGGCAACATGTAAGCGACTCCATCGTCTATCTTAATATATGTTGGTCTTTTGACCTTTGTTTCAACACACTTGCACTTGACCGACCCCCTTAGGCGCGCTTTTCCGTTATTGCTTATCCTCTTGTCAATCCTAGTTGTTTGACTTGGCTGCTCCAAACAGGATGGTGACTACTACCCGCAACAGCTCCTTCACCAACCCTGAAGCCGGCAACTCAGCCAGCAACAGGGAGCTGGTGGGGCTGCTCACGCTGGAGGACACCAGGAGCAGCCACAAGGCGACATTCCCCTGCCGCCACCTCCGCCGGAGAACATGACCATAGCTCTGCTATCCAGCAGATGGCTTAGGCCCTTATGAACAACCAGCAGCAAGGCAGGAAGGACAATGGTCGCTCCACGCTGTGTGAGTTCATGAGGAACTCGCCTCCAACCTTCACCGAGACTGCTGAACCATTGGATGCTGATGACTAGATCCGCACCATCGAGGACCTCCTTGCACTGGTCAACTGCAACGAGGATCAGGAGAAGGTGCTTTATGCCTCTCACTACCTCGGAGGTACCGCCCGAGCTTGGTGGGATGGATTCAAGGTCATGCAAGGAGAACGTGTGATCACGTCGAATGACTTCAAGGAAGGATTCCGCACTGCCCATATTCCTTCTGGGATCATGGCTATCAAGAAGAGAGAATTCCGAGCGCTGAAGCAAGGAAGTGGCTCTGTCAAGGAGTACCTACAGAAGTTCAACCTGGTGTCAAGGTATGCACCTGAAGACGTCAGCATGGAGGCTGCCAAGAAGGGATGCTTCATGGAAGGACGTCAACAGGTCCTGCAATACCAACTTATCATCCGCGACTGCCGTACCTTCTTCGACCTGGTGAACAAGGCCCTCATGTTGGAAGACAAGCGTCATGCCATCGAAGAAACTCGCAAGCGCAAGATGATCAGCAAGGGTAGCCCCAGCAACCAGAAGCCTCGCCCCTGGCAGCCAGCCCCAGCCAAGCCAACCTATCAGCCGCAGCAGGCTAGACCTCCTGCACCTCGTCCGAGCTACCAGTCTTAGTAGTATGCCAATCCCAGGCCAGCCTACATTACAACCCCAATAACAACAATGGTGGCAGAAACTTCAACAACAACCCTGGGCAAGTTGCTTGCTTTGGATGTGGCCAGCCAGGACACATATCTAGGTTGTGCCCCAACAAGAAGCCACATGCACCGCGCCCCAATGCGCCAGCTCAAGGTCAAGCCTGTGGAGCACCACCAAGGAACCCTGCTCCCCGCAACCAGCCCAACAATGGCAAGGGTCGTGTGAATCACATCACCACAGAGGAAGCCTAGGAAGACCCGGATGTCATACTGGGTACGTTCCTCGTCAACTCAACCCCAGCAACAATGTTGTTTGATTGTGGAGCTTCACATTCTTTTGTCACCCAAAGGTTTGCACTAGAGAGTGGCATGAAGCCTACATGCCTGGGTAGTCGTATGTTGATACAAACCCGGGGATCAGTTATGAAGTCTGGGATAGGTTGTAAGGGTGTCGAGATTAACATCAACGGAGTAGACTTCCTAGCCGACCTTATCATCCTGAAGTCAGAAGGCTTGGATGTGATCCTAGGCATGGACTGGTTAACCAAGCACCAAGGCTTGTTAGACTGTGCCAAGAGGATTGTCACCATGACCAATAGCCAAGGAGTGGAAGTCAAGTTTGTTCCCAAACCTGCCTCCACTCAAGCCCCTTAGGCTAAATGCCTATCGGGAGTTGAGTTGGATCAAGTGCCAGTGGTATGTGAGTACTCGGATGTGTTTCCTGATGAGCTGCCTGGAATGCCTCCTGATCGCGACATTGAGTTCATCATTGAGCTTATGCTCGGATCAAGGCCCATCTATAAGAAGGCCTACAAGATGGGATCCGAAGAGTTGGCTGAGTTGAAGAAGCAACTGGCAGAGCAGCTCAGAAAAGGATTTATTCGCCCTAGTGCCTCTCCTTGGGGATCGCCTGTTCTATTTGTGTCAAAGGGGGATGGAACTATCAGACTTTGTGTCGATTACCGTTCTCTCAATGAGGTCACGATAAAGAACAAGTACACACTCCCCAAGATTGAAGACCTGTTTGATCAGTTGAATGGAGCCAAGGTGTTCTCCAAGATCGACCTCAGGTTTGGGTACTATCAGCTGAAGATCAGACCCCAAGACATTCCGAAGACGACATTTGTAACCCCGTATGGCCTGTATGAATACACAGTCATGTCGTTTGGGTTAACTAATGCCCCTGCTTACTTCATGTACCTCATGAATAAAGTCTTCATGGAGTATTTGGACAAGTTCGTTGTTGTCTTCATTGATGGCATACTCTTCTTCTCCAAGTCTGAGGAAGAACATGAGGAACACTTGAGATTGGTCCTAGAGAAGCTTCGAGAGCACCAATTGTATGCCAAATTCAGCAAGTGTGAATTCTGGCTACATGAAGTTGGATTCTTGGGTCATGTGTTGACTGCAAAAGGATTATCAGTGGATCCTGCCAAGATTGAAGCCGTGACTGAATGGAAAACCCCAACCACCGTGAAGGAAGTCAAGAGCTTCCTCAGACTCGCGGGATATTACCGCAAGTTCGTGGAAGGGTTCTCAAGCATTACCCGACCATGACCCAGCTTTTGAAGAAGGACAAGAAGTTTGAATGGACTGCTAAGTGCGAGGAAAGCTTCCAGGAGCTCAAGAAGAAATTGACCACAACCCCAGTTTTGGCCACCCCTGATATTCCCAAGGAGTTTGTGATTTATTGTGATGCATCAGAAACCGGACTTGGAGGTGTTCTGATGCAAGATAGCAAGTTGTAGCATATCTATCTAGACAGCTATGCCCGCATGAAGAGAACTATGCAACTCATGATCTCGAGTTGGCAGCCGTGGTCCATGCCCTGAATACATGGAGACATTACCTTCTGGGGAAGCGATGTGAGATATTCACGGACCACAAGAGTTTGAAGTATATTTTCGCTCAAAGGGAATTGAACATGAGGCAGCGAAGATGGTTGGAATTAATCAAGGATTATGACTCAGTGTTCAATACCATTCCGGAAAGGCCAATGTGGTAGCAGACGCCTTAAGCAGAAAGGCTTGTTCCTTGAATGCTATGATTAAGGAAAGGCTACCCGCCCTGTATGAAGAACTTGAGAGCTTCGGCTTGGAACTGGTTGCACCAGGATTCCTCTCCAACCTCGAAGCAAAGCCTACCTTGATGGATGATATCAAGGAGGCCTAGAAGGGACACGAGAGCATTGAAGGCATCAAGAGGAAGATCAAGGCATGCAAGGCCCCAGGATTCTCGGTGGATGAACAAGGAGTTTTATGGTTCGGGAATCGCATATGCGTACCCAACAAAGAGGAGCTCAAGAACCTAATCTTGGAAGAAGCTCATGACGCACCCTAATCCATCCATCCTGGAGGATCCTAGATGTATCAAGACCTCAAGGCAAGATTCTGGTGGCATGGCATGAAACGAGAGATAGGAACGTTCGTGGCTAAGTGTGACATATGCCAGAGGGTCAAGGCTGAGCATCAGCGACCCGCTGGATTACTACAATCCCTCAAAGTGCCTGAATGGAAGTGGGATAAAACCGGGATGGATTTCATCACCGGTTTACCATGGTCAAGCAAGGGACATGATTCCATTTGGGTCATTGTCGACCACCTAACCAAGGTAGCCCATTTCATTCCCGTCAAGATCACCTATGACGGTAATAAGTTAGCCAGCCTCTACATCGAGCGTATCGTGAGCCTTCACAGAGTTCCAAAGGAGATCATGTCTGATCGAGGCACCTAGTTCACCTCAAGATTCTGGAAGATGTTTCAAGAAGCCATGGGAACCAAGCTCTCCTTCAGCACTGCTTTTCACCCCCAGACCGGCGGGTAGACGGAACGAGTAAATCAGATACTCGAAGATATGCTCCGCGCTTGTGTTTTGGCATATGGAGCCAAGTGGGAGAATTGCCTATGCTTTGCCGAGTTCTCATACAACAACAGCTATCAGTTGAGTCTTCATATGGCACCATTTGAGGTGTTGTATGGACGCAAGTGCCGTACTCCCCTCAACTGGTCAGAGACCGGAGAAGGATTAGTTTTCAGACCGAACATCCTGCATGAAGTAGAAGAACAAGTTCAACTCATCCAAGAATATCTGGAAGCCGCCAAATCAAGACAGAAGAGCCACGCCTACTCTCACCGCCAGGAAGTGAACTTCTGTGTTGCTGACCATGTCTACCTCCGGGTCACGCCTCTCAAGGGAACCAAGCACTTCCACGTCAAAGGAAAGCTCGCACCAAGATACATCGGCCCCTTCAAGATCACCGCTACGCGTGGAGAAGTTGCCTATCAGCTAGAGTTACCTTCTGAGCTGTCACATGTGCACAACGTCTTTCATGTGTCACAGCTCCGGAAGTGTCTGCAAGTTCCCAACCGCCCCGACCTCTACAAGGAAGTCGACCATCAAGCCATCGATCTTCATCCAGATCTCACTTATCGTGAGAGGCGAGTTCGCATTTTGGATGAAGTCGAGCGCTGCTCCCGAAGCCGCACCATCAAGTACTTCAAGGTCCAGTGGAGCAACCACACTGAAGCATAAGCAACCTAGGAGCATGAAGATTATCTTAGATCGGAATTCCCTTATCTTTTCAGCGCTTAGCCTAGGAATCTCGGGGACGAGATTCTTACAAGGGGGAAGGTCTGTCACACCCTATGTTTATATCACATTGTTATGTTTGGGTTTATAAAATTTGGAGCCAACAAAAACCTTTTCATAGTGCTTGTGCTTGTTTGCTATGTTGTTTGCTTGCTTGTTGATTGTGTTACATGGCACTCCTAGATTCTATTCCACTTCATTCTCATCTTTCTTGTCCCAAACCTCTTGGATAATGATCATGCCATGTGAATAGTGCCCAAAACTATTTTCATCAAATTTTGTTTTAACTAAAAATTATTTATTTAATTTAAGTTTCCAAACCCCCCTGAAATGAGGTTTGCACCGCAAGTCCTCAAATCAGGTGGACCCTTCTTTCCCAAAGGCTTTATTTCAAACCTACTATATGTATGACTTCCCAAAACCACCAAATATTATTTTTAAAGATTGTTTTCATAATTTATTGAAAGGCTTTTTCTCAAGGCTAGAAATGGTTTTTCCTAGGGAAAAATTATTTAAATGCTTTGAAAATATTTGAGAAAATTTAGAGAAACTCAGTGGACATATATTTTCCATACATATGAGTTTCAACACAAGGGCAGGATCAGATCATAGGCAAAACCCTATCATAAGAAATATTCTCCATAAATTCCAGGAAAATTCTAGCAAGTCAACACTATCATAAGTGATGATCTTGAAAAGTTTCATCTCAATCCAAGTTGGTTTGGTTCATCAAACCATCCCAAAACCATTCCTGTCCAGAATCAAATTTGAGCAACTTTACATTGTGAAGTGTCTCCCCTTGGCCTCAAACTTTGTGAGCATGATCTAATGGTCAAATAGTGATGATACACTAAGTGGTGCATCAAGGGTAAAAGCCTAGCATCTTTGGATCTACAGAAATCTGATTCTGCTAAATTCTAGGGTTTATCAAGTTTCCATTGTCAACTTTTTCCTGTTGAGCTCAAACTTGGTGAATCCTCTCATTTCTACCTAGCCTTTGACCCTGGTAAATATCTCAGTAAGGTGGAAACATCTTCTTGCCCAAAACTCCATCAAACACCTTTTGGTGATTTTGTAAAACCAGCTTTTTCACCCCATTCCCTTTTACCCTTGGCCCCAACTTTCTACCACAGCCTCCTATGGATGCATTTCACTTCCAGTAACTCTCCCTGGCCAGGTCTCTATAGGGAAGTGGGGTAACACCCCCATTTCTACCCCTGTTTCACCTTGGCAGAAGATTTTCCCTCTCCCCTTTCTTTTCTCCCTAGCCATGCTTAGCCTCTAAGGCATCCAAGAGCATCTCTAGGCCCCCCAGGAGCTAGTGGGCAAGGTGGGCACCCTAGAGCGCGCAGGCAACAACAATGCCGGCCATACGCATGCTCTGGAGCACGCTATAGTGCGCTCCCCCACTGTAGCCGCCAACCAATGGCCGGCCCCAACAGCCTTGGGCCTCCCCACGTGTCCCTCGAGGCGCCCTCAGTGTACGTGACACGCCAAGATGCCGACCCTCTCTCTCTCATCTCTCCTCCGCCCTCCCACACGCATGCCCGGCACCGCCCGGTTCGGCCAACCGGGGAGCTCACACGCGCGGGCATCTCTCCCTCTCTCTTTCTTCCCTCTGGCTCGCCCCTGGCTCGCCCTCTCTCTCTCGTAGCCTCTGGCCTCCGCCACGAGCTCGCCGGCGCACCAGCGTTCGGTGGACTCGTCCCCACCTATAAAAGGGCCCCGAGACCCTCTCTCCCCTCTGGTACCCCTCTTCTCTTCCAAGGAACCTTCCCGAGCCCCGCTGAGCGCCCCCGTTGCCTCTATGCTTAGGATCGACCCGAGGATCGCCGTGGCCACCTCACCATCGATCTCCGGGTACAGAGCCCCTCCGGCCTCTCTCTCTCCCTTCGGTTGCTCCTCCCTCTGCAATCTAACGCAACCCCCTTCTCCCCGTCCTCTTTGCAGGCTAAATCGGCCCCTATGACCACCTTCCGAAGCCACCTCCGCTGTGGGTGCTCGCCGCCGCCGACTCCGGCCACCTCCGGCCTCCGTTCCACATCCAGGGGACTGGCGACTCTTCCCAGAGCCTGTTCCCACCATCGCTCGTCGTCGCCGTGCCCCGTGCCACTGCCGGTGAGAAGCTCCCCTCCCAATCCCGAGGTGGGAGAAGGACCCGACAGGTGGGGCCCACCTGTCGGCCTCTCTTTCCCTCTCCCGCGCTCTCTCTCTTTCGCCCCGAGTTGCTGACGACCCGGCCCCACGCGTCAGGTTTGAACCTGACCATGCGTGAGGCCGGCTGGCTGGCCAGCTGGGCCGGCCCATCCTCTAGCCGCCTTTGGCCCCGGTCCAGAGGCCATTTCCTCTCCTTTTTCTTTTTCCTTTTCTGTGGGATTTTTCACCCACAAGGCCCAAATTAAATCTAATGCCAATTATTTTTGCACCTAAATTCCTAGAATAATCCCTAGAATTTAATAGTGCCATTTGTACAAATGTTTGAAAATGTTTTTAGTACTATTTCATTTTAAAACCTATATTTAGGCACCTTTTTGCCTCTGTTAATTTATTTCCAAAATATTTTTCACAACAAAAACCTAGGAGAGTATTTTTAGTATGATATTTGTATTTGTCCGAGTAGGTTAACATTTTTGTTAGAAGATTGAGTGCTTTGTTTTGTGTGATTGCTTATTTTTATCGCTTTATTTCGCGATGATAGATTGCGCGGTTGACGAAGAAGTTGGACCCGAAGACTTCGAAGACCCCGGAGACTTTGCTGAGCCAGGAAAGCATCCCTTTGACCATGATGAGAAACCATTTTTATTGCATGTCATATAGCACTTTACTTTCATCATAATTGATCATGTGATGTGGTGTTCCCCTTTCGGCGGGATGCCTCTGATACTTTTCCCTTTGACACTTGCATCGCGCATGACCCTACCACCTTATGAGGGTTATGCGGGTGGGTATAGATAGGATGCTAGTAGATGCTACACAAGTGGGATCGGGACTATGCATAGTGATGGAAAGAGAAAAATGATTTCAAGAACTTTCGAAAAGCCCGTCGGGTGCCACTAATGCTTGAGGGAGATATTGATGAGATGGGCAACCATTTGAGAAAGAAGTGGTGTGCCTTAACAAGTGAGTATGTGTTTTCGAAAACGGAGTGTTCTAAGGTCTACTGACCGTTCCAACATTACATGCGCCACCACGATACCCCTTATGGAACGGGGCTTTGTTGATTACCTTGGTGTGTAGTGGCAAGGAGCCCGCATTACTAGTGGCGGGAGTGGCATGGTCACTCTCGAGACGGGTCGTACCGGTATGTACGATCATGCGCTGTCTTCACAGGCACTTGGCACACCGTTGGTCCCCTCATGGATGGTACGATTAGAGCGAGGCTCGTGTGATGTACATCGTGAGGGCTAGGTACCAATAGAGTGGACTCTTTGTTTAGTATCGCTAGGGGAAAGGCATTGTTCGGGTGCTTACCTCGGGTATGTTATATACCGCGAGTCATGGACGAGATGGAAGTTCCCCGAGTTTTGTGGGTAAAGTGTGCAACCTCTGCAAAGTGTACAACTATTCGAATAGCCGCGTCCACGGTCATGGACAGTTGGAGGTCCTTCTTAGACTACGTCCGGATGTTTTCTTGAAACTTGGTGAGAGTATGGATCTGATGGTGACAAGAGGTCACATGAGCTGAGTCCGATGACTTAGCGAGGGAATTAAACTAATCCCGATGGCTTAGCATGATGAAAGAACATGAGATGTTCTACCCCTACTTGTGATGATATCTGCAACTTGTTCACATGGATACCTACTAGTTGTTGATGCATGCTTACCAGTTACTTGATCATGTCATTTGCATTCAAAATTAGCTTTCCGCAAAGTTACCTACTTACTGCTATACCATGCATCATTATTACCTTGTTCCACAACTTGGGTTGCTTGCGAGTACATTCAAAGTACTCATTGGCTTGCCACTTGTTATTTAATTGGCCAGGCATGGAAGAACAGGAGTATGTTGAAGAGTTCGTTGGAGACGAATATGTGAACTTGGACGCTTCCCAATCAGAATGCCTATAGGTTAAGGTAGATGGCATGGGTTCATGCTTTCGACCAAGATTTCTGCTGCTTTTTTCTAGTTTAAGTGTTTGGCCCTTGAGGCCCTATCTATGTAAGACTTGACCATCCTGGTCATTATTTGTGTAAGACGTTAAGTGTGGATGTAAGACTCTTGTTATTCAGCTTCTTTGTGTTCAGTGAGCATTGATCTCTGGGATCACTGTACATGTGCATTCGGTGATCACGACTTATGAGTCGGGGTCCCCAAATTTTACTCCGCGATTAGCATGGGCGTATAGATATATGGGCACGTACATGCACACATACACTAAGATGATCAATTACATTATAATAGGTCTATGTTATGTGTCTAACTTCTATACCAAAGACGTAAGTAATAGCCATGGATTTTTTTAATTCTAATGATACTAGGTAAGTATGAAAGGTGAGTTGTATTTGGTGCTAGGTTTTTGTCTAGGTTCAGTAAGATGGATTGGTTGGTTTTTAAAACTGCAATTGGGTAACTTTATAGATGAACTATTATACTTTTACCAAAGAAATACGTCTGCTGTTAATTGTCATATACCATAGTACCTTCAGTTCATCTCCTCTTAGTTCATTCTTATTTTTTCTGTCACTCTAGAAGAATAAATAGTTCCTGATGGATTTTCTATGTTTTATTCATCAATTTATAGGCTTTCTGCCAATGGATTTCGTGTATTCCACATGGGCAATTGGCTGGGTGCAGTTCAAATCCTAAAATGGTAGGAGATGGAAATAATTAAAATTGTGCAACATAAGGTATGATTGATCTCACCAAAAGTTGCCATTTTTTGGAGAACTACAAGAGTTGCCAATTAAGAGTTAGTAAATGTTTTAGCGACCATTTTACTATTGGTTTTTTAATTGTGGTAGACCAGTTACCAACAGATTTTACCATTTATTTATAGGTTTTCTTCCTCGTGACATCGACCACCAATGGCCAATTTGGTCATATGTTCATTCTGATGTGATATTCTCCACTCCGATCTCGGCAATTGTGGGGCGATTCGGGATCATAGAGCTAATTATCTGATGGCTTGCTGACAGTTTTTTGGTGGCATCACTATGCGCGGAGGTTATCACTATCTTTTGATTATTATACCCCTTGTATATAAATAGTAATCACATTTTTTCCTAAAATTAAAAGAACAGAGAGATGAGCAGTGTCTCGACATATTATTTTTTAAAGGCAAAACAGTCTACCAGCCTTTTTGTAAAAAATATGATTTAGCTTATGATGCCAATATAGCTAACATGTTACCAAAGTTTCAGAAATTGTTTTTCTTTGCCTTTGAGTTTGAAAAATAATCAACCAATAGGCCATACAAGAATATAAGAGAAAAATAACGGAAAAACTGATACAAACTACTAGTAAAAAATGACCTGCTTTCACAACAGTTACTGCCTTATAAATAGTGCTTCTGTTATATGGTTTGCATTTTTTACACCAAAATGACTTAGTATGCTTTGCTAGCTCAAACATTTTAGTTGCATCATAATAATCTTGTTCTTCTAGTCTTCTTCTTCTAACTTTCTTCTTTCCCATTTTGCAGATTTGCTTCAGATCACGGAAGCTTGGGTTAATGGAGTGCTTGTCTTTAGTTTTTATTTTGATTTGTGAAACTTGCTACCTATGGATTAAACTATCTAATATTGATGAAATTATGAATATGTGTGGATGAAACTTGCTACTATTGGTAACATGTGTTGGATATGTGTTCATGGATATGTGTTGGATATATATGTGTTCATGACTACTGGTAATATGTGTTGAATATGCTATATTGGTCATATATATATCTGTGTTTGATTTTCTGTGAAAATGAATTGATATAAGAAAAAACAGAATTAAATGGGGCAATATAGGCACTTTGCCATCTGCTGGAAGATGGCAAAGCTCTTTGCCATCCGATGGATGATGGCAAAGAGGCCACGTGGCAACTACCTGTTCAACCTGGAAAGCACCTATTTTGGTCTCTTTGCCAACCGCTGGGAGATGGCAATGAGCCTGCAGCCTTTCCCATCCATTGGGAGATGGCAAAGAGCCTGCAGCCTTTGCCATCTGCTGGCAAATGGAAAAGGGTTGCAGGCCTTTGCCATCAGCTGGCAGACGGCAAAGCATGCCGTTAGCCTCCTAACAGGCCTAACCCCGTCCATCGGCCGTACAATGTGTTTGCCATCTGCCAACTGACGGAAAAGGCACAAAGTTCTTTGCCAACTGTGAGTAGACGGCAAGGAAGCCTTTACCGTAGCTTATTCAACCGGAACTTTGCCAACTGCTGGCAGTTGGCAAAGCCCTTTGCTGTCCGCCGTCCACGCCTTTGCCATCTACCATGGCGGTTGGCAAATTTCCTGATTCCTCTAGTGTTTGGAGCTTCCCATTTTGCAGATTACATTCACTTCATGGAAGTTTGCATTGATGGAGTGGTTGTGTTACTTGTATCTTTTTTATTTTCTATCGATGAACAATGTGACACTTGCTACATATGTATATGAAACTATGTATGCATGGATGAAACTATTGTAACATGGTTGGGTAGGGATGAAACTTTCATAATATGTATGTATGTATGGATGAAACTTATTTGAATATGGTTATCAGTATGGAAACCTATTTATTTGTGTGATATATATATATATCATATTGCTGTGAAAATTGTTTTAATAAAAATAAAAGAAAAAGGAAAATGGCCTTATCTTTGGCGTCGGTGGGCTGGCGGCAAAGGGGGGCCCAAGGCCGACGACAAAGGGGGCCCCAAGGCCGACGGCAAAGGGGACCCCAGGGGCAAAGGGCCTTACCCTTTTCCATCATCCCACCGATGGCAAAGGGGGCACAAGGCGAATGACAAAGGGAGCGGACGGCAAAGAACTGCCGTTAACACTTGACGGCCATAGCCCCTGGGTTTGCCGTCCAAGCTCTTTGCCGTCCGCTCCCGCACTGCAAAGGGTCTTTGTCGTCCATGGCCATGGGGCGGACGATGAAGGACCGCTTTACTAGATTTTTATTTGCCAGAATTTTTCCCGTCTACTGATCGACGACAAAGGCCTTTGCCGTCCGGGGTCCTACCCTTTGCCATCAGCCATAGCAGACGGCAAATTCCCTGATTCTTGTAGTGCCCCTTTATATCGTTGGGTGCAAGGGTTTGATTATTTGTGTAGGTGCATCCATTGGTGACTTGCTTGTTCCTCCTAATGGATTGATACCTTGGTTCTCAAAAACTAAGGGAGATACTTATCTACTTCGCTGCATCACCCTTTCCTCTTCAAGGTAAAACCAACGCATGCTCAAGAGGTAGCAAGAAGGATTTCTGGCGCCGTTGCTAGGGAGGATACACATCAAGACTACCAAGTACCCATCTCTCATCTCTTGCATTTACTTTATTTGCCATTTGCCTCTAGTTTTCCTCTCCCCCACTTCTAAAATGATTTTCAAAATATACCAAAAATATTTGCCTTCTTCTTCACCTTTCTTTCGTTTGCCTTTCGTTTGCTTGTGTGCTTGATTGCTTGGTTTGTCAAGATGTTTGAGAATACCAAGTTGTGTGATTTTTCCAATACTAATAATAATGATTTTATTAGTACTCCTATTTCTCCCACCACTAGTGCGGAATCTTATGAAATCAATGCTGCCTTGCTAAATCTTGTTACGAAAGAACAATTTTCTAGCCTTCCTAGTGAAGATGTCGCATCCCATCTAAATACTTTCTGTCAGAAACCTAGCAAGTGTCCTAGGCTAGCATTGTGTTTGCATCATCATCATCATCATTGCATCAATATGAAATGGGGAGAAAGAAATAAACCCTAAGCATTTTATGAATTAAAGGAATTCCAGATAAATGAAATTTCAACAAATCCAAAATGCCCATCAAAAATGTTCCCTATGTCTGATAATTAAAGGCATGGATATACCAGGGACCATTTCAATTATTTGAACATTGGAAATATTTTAAATTAATAAATTATGTCTCTGAAAATAACAAATAAAAACATTATCATTATCACTGCTTTCAAAATAACGTGAAACTTTTGATACAAGTTTGAAATATTCAAACTTGAAGTTATAAAAACTTTTAGAATTATTGAAGGGGTATTTGGACCTGCAAGAAATAAACAAATGTCAGAAGAAATCAGAAAACAGAAATAAAAAGAAAAGAGAGAAGACTTACCTGTGAAGTGGAAGGCCCAGCCCAGCCCACCAGGGGTGGGAAGGTCATCTTCCACCTCGCGCCAGTAGGCGTCGAGGTGGCGACCGAGCCGTCGCCGGCCTTCACCTCCTGCTTGCCACCGAGCAGGCTGCTCCCCTGATTCACTCGTGCCTGGAAGACGCGAGAGTCCTCTCCCCCGAGCTCATTCTCCCACTCCCTCTCTCCTCTGCTCTCTCTCCTGATCCCCTGCCGAAGGCTGCCGTCGCCGGTCGTCGATTCGTCGCCGTCGCTGCCTCCCCGAGCCCGCTGACCAGCTCCCTGGATCCGCAGTGAGCCCCTCTTCCTCCCCCCTGAGTTTTCCCTCTCTCTGGCGTCCCCTAGCTAGCTGCATCGCCGGACCCGAGAACCTCCCGCCGCCGTCGATGGTCGCCGCCGTGCATAAAGCCCTCCAAGCTCACGTGCGCGTGCATGGTTGAACTCCTGGAGTTCCCAGGAGCCCGTAGAGACCATCGTAGCATCGCCCCGTGCCCTGTGTCACGTTTGTGCCCGAGCCCGAGCTCCGGCCGCCGCCACGAGCTCGTTTCCGGCGAGCTCCGGCGACCCCATGACCTCCCATGGCCCTAGATGGATGCGGTCGTGCACGGGCTGCACGCTGGTGGTCTCAGCGCGCCAAATAACCCTCTGTAGGAGAAACCCGATGGACGCCGCCGTCCCTGATGGTCACCGGCGTCGAACCGCCGGCCAACTCCGGCGAGTTTGACCTCAGGTGGGCCCTGGCTTGACTCTATGAGTCAATGAAAGGTAGGGCCCCGGCCCTGATTAGTTTAGGATAATTTGTAATTAGTTTAATTATTAAGTAGGTTAATGTGTCACTGACAGGTGGGCCTAGTTAGTTAATTAAAACAGAATTAGTTTTAATTAGTTAGTTAAGTTAACCAGTCACTGACATGTGGACCCCACATGTCAGGTTTGACTCTGGGCCGGGTCAGCTAACCAGCTGATGTCATCGTGACATCATGCTGATGCAATAAGTCAATTTCCTATTTAAAAATAATTCCAGAAATTATTTAAAACTTTGAAAAATCATATAAATTAATCTGTAACTCAGATGAAAATAATTTATATATGAAAATTTATTAGAAAAATCCAATGAATCCAATGGTGCTATCCTAATGCATGTTAGAGCAACCTAAATAGGTGAACATGGACATTTTAGCATTAGGTCAATATATAGAATTTGAAATGAGAACAACTTTGAACCTATATTCAAATGCATTTCAAATTGACATGATCACTAGTTACATTAGCTCATCCATGCATACTATCATGCCATGATCATGCATCATATTGTTGCATCTGCTTGTATTGAATGTTTGTCTGCGTTGCGGTAGGCCCTAATCCGGAGGATACTACTCCGTACCTTGACGAAGGAGAGAACTCTTCCGCAACCCAGCAAGGCAAGCAACCCCATTGATCATTCCGATAACATCCCATCCTCTCGCTCCTGCTCTCATTTATTGCATTAGGACAAACGATCACATGTCAGTCATACACGGTAGATGATCCTATTCCTATGCATGACCTGATCTTGTCACAGTAAATAGCTAAACCTTGCAACCTAGCATACTTGGTAGATGCTTGTGCCATGATGTGCTTAGATCACTTTGCCTGCTATGCTTGCTATGCTTAGAGTATGTCAGGTCTATTTCATCTGGGTGATGAACTGAGTGAAATAGTGTTGTCCAATGTGATGAGCATATAATGAATACGATTTGGTAAAGGTAGCGATGAGAGGCTATGTAGGAGTACATAGTGGGTTGTCTCATTGGGACCATTCTTAGGAACTGGGTTCCGTGTTTGTGATCCAAGACGAGATACTACCACATGGTGGGCCCTGAAATATGACCCCGCTCGACTTATCAGTCGCCTAGTCTTTGGTCCAGGTATTGCAAGTAGTTTCTGGTGTTTATAGCATGCTAGAGGCCATGCGTAGCGCTGACCCTTGGGGTGGGTTACGACGTGGTAGGCAGTGGCACGGTGTACCAAGGGTCACCCGAATGGTGGGCTTGGGAACCCTGCGCACATCGTTTGGGACCGTAGTGGAAACTTCGGCCGGACTTCCATGCGGGTCAGTCTCAAATAGGCAGTAGCCTGGACTAGAGGTCTTACGTGATTGACGATCGTGGCCGACTCCCTCGCTGGGCATCCGCTTGAAGGTTGCCGAGGTGCATGGTTGATGGCACACATCGATAAGTGGCGAGAGCGTGTGTGAAGAAGTACACCCCTGCAGGGTTATGAAACTATTCGAATAGCCGCGTCCTGGGATATGGACTACTTGGAGAACTTATGCTGTTCATAGATAATCAAATGGATATCTCTAAAAATCTCAAGACAAGTGGGAGTACCGTGGATGGCACTCTTCCGGAAGGGGAAGGTGAGTCCATGGTGATGTATTGAGATGGAGTTAGTGGACTCGTGTGCGATAACTAAAATTGTAACACGGAGTTAAAATTGAGTAGTGTAGGTTAGCCATGAGTCAAAGCTGGCTTTCTGCATAAACTCCACCACCCTTTGTTGATACATGAACATAAATAGACTAGGTCTGTTTTATGACTTGCTGAGTACAATTGTACTCATCCTTGCTTAATTAATGTTGCAGAAGAAAACCAGGACCCATGAGGTGGGTTTTATCTAGACGTTGACAATCCCGAATAGCTGGTGTCCCAGCTACGATCTTGCCCGTGTGGTGGGCTGTAGATAGTCAGGCCATGTGCCTCTTTTACATTTTGCCGTCTGTACCCAGACAGCTTTAGTTTCCTCTGGCTTGTATGACTATGTTTGTATGACTTGAGTGCCGGGTCATGTGACCCCTGTCTGTATGAACATATTATGCAAGGCTTGTCTGAGCCTCTTAAATAAAAGTTATGTTGTTGTATGGTTATGTTGTGATGCCATAGTTATATCTATACATATCGGGCATGTCGTGCGTACGTGTGACGTGCAACGATATGTATGGGATCCGACACCTAGTCGTGTGCCTTTAGTAGTACTCTTTATGAGAAACTGCCTCTTTGTGCTTCCACCGAGCCATGGTAGCTTGCTACTGCTCCGGACACATTGATTGACCGACATGTATCCTTCTTTGCTGATGTGTCTGTCCCCTCGGGGAAGTGTCTCACGATGAAATGGAGTCTCCGTAGCCTGCTACGACTCGTCTACATGCAGTGATGACATCCGTGTCTCGCGACGTAATGGAGTCCTTGTAGCTTGCTATGACTCGTCTACACACGCTTGAGACCGACACCTGCATTGCTGGGTTATGTATGCCTGTTTCCGTACGGATGTGCCACTTGGGTTCTATGACTAGTCATGTCGGCCCGGGTTCTTTGTTGTGTGATTGCCAGCGACATGTTCACATACGTGAGCCAAAAGACGCAAACGGTCCCGGCCAAGGTAAGGTGGCAACCGTGGAGTACCGTGCGTGAGGCCGCAAAGTGATGTGGCTTGTTACTGTATGGAATCATATGACTTAGGATCGGGGTCCCGACACTTTCATTGAGTTGTGTGATATGCAAAAGAACAAAGATGTGGATAATGATATCTTTAAATTGAAGCTATTTTCGTTATCGCTACGAGATCGTGCTAAAACTCGTCTTTCATCTTTGCCTAAAATAGTATTGATTCAAGGAATAAGTGTTAAGAAGCTTTTATTTCCAAGTAATTTCCGCCCACTAAGATCATCTCCCTCAGGAACGATATAATGAATTTTATGCAACTTGATCATGAGCTTGTTGCACAATCTTGGGAGAGGATGAAATTAATTATTAGGAATTGTCCCACACATGGGTTGAGTTTATGGATGATTATACAAATTTTCTATGCGGGATTGAATTTTGCATCTAGAAACCTTTTAGATTCTGCCGTGGGTGGTACTTTTATGGAAATCACGTTAGGAGAAGCTACTAAACTCCTAGTTAATATCATGAGAAACTACTCTCAATGGCATACCGAAAGATCTCCTACTAGTAAAAAGGTGCATGCTATTGAAGAAATGAACACTTTAAGTGAAAAGATGGATGAATTGATGAAATTGTTTGCTAGTAAGAGTGCTCCTATTGATTCTAATGATATTCCTTTGTCTTATTTGATTGGAAATAATCATGAATCTATGGATGTGAATTTGGTTGGTAGGAACAATTTTGGTAACAATGTGTATAGAGCTAATTTCAACCCTAGGCCGTTTCCTAGTAATTCCTCTAATAATTATGGTAATTCCTACAACAATTCTGATGGAAATTATAATAAGATGCCCTCTAATCTTGAGAATATTGTTAAAGATTTTATTGGTTTGCAAAAAGTTTTAATGCTTCTATTGAAGAAAAAGTTCTTAAGATTGATGATTTTGCTAGGAGTGTTGATAGAATTTCTCTTGAGATTGATTCTTTGAAAAGTAGATCTACTCCACCCAAGCATTATATTAATGAGTCTTTAAAATCTATGAGAACTTCTATTGATGAAAGTAGGTAAAGAACCGCTAGAATTCGTGCTAAGCGTGAATGGCTTGAAAAGGTGTTTTCTCGCAATAATAATGATGAAGATCTTAAAGTGATTGATGTGACTCCTATTGAATCTTTGCATTACAATATAAATATTGATAATTATGGGACTGGATATAAGTCAACTTTAGTTACAAGGCATCCCAATGATTTGGAGTCTATAGATCTTAATGCTAAGATTTATAAAAGTGGGATTGAAGAAGTCAAAACTTTAAATAGCAATGAACCCACTCTTTTGGATTTCAAGGACTTTAATTATAATATATGCTATTTGATATATTGTATTTCCTTGATTCAATCCATGTATAATTCTCCTCATGCTTATAGTCAAAATAAAGCTTTTACTAAACATATAGTTGATGCTATGATGAAATCTTTTGAAGAAAAAATTGAGCTAGAAGTTTCTATTCCTAGAAAGCTTCATGATGAGTGGGAACCTACTATTAAAATTAAAATCAAAGATTATGAGTGCCATGCTTTGTGTGATTTGGGTGCTAGTGTTTCCACGATTCCGAAAACTTTATGTGATGTGCTAGGTTACCATGATCTTGATGATTGCTCTCTAAATTTGCATCTTGCGGATTCCACTATTAAGAAACCTATGGGAAGGATTAATGATGTTTTATTATTACAAATAGGAATTATGTGCCTGTAGATTTCATTGTTCTTGATATAGAGTGCAATCCTATATGTCCTATTATTCTTGGTAGACCTTTCCTAAAAACGATTGGTGCAATTATTGACATGAAAGATGGAAACATTAGATTCAAATTTCCATTAAGGAAAGGCATGGAACACTTTCCTAGCAATAAAATAAGATTGCCTTATTAATCTATTATGATAGCTACTTATGAGTTGCATACCAAATATGACAATACCTAGATCTATTGTGTTTTGCCTAGCTAGGGGCATTAAACAATAGCGCTTGTTGGGAGGCAACCCAATTTTATTTTTGTGTTCTATTTTTTCTTATGTCTTTGAGTGTTTACCACACTATTAATTCTGTAGTAATTGTTTTTAGGTTTTTTAATTAGTGTTTGAGCCAAGTAAAACCTTTAGGGTGATCTATGGTAGTTGTTGATTTTATCATGCTGAAAAACAGAAACTTTTGCGCTCAGTCGAGGAATTTTCCAATTTTTCAGAGCGTATAATTGATCTAATTTTTTTAAAATGATATATAAATTTCCCAGGTTTTCCTAATTTTTCATAATTGCTTGAGTTACATAAGTATATGAAGTTTCCAGATTTCTACAGACTGTTCTGTTTTTGACAGATTCTGTTTTCTTTGAGTTGTTTGCCTATTTTGATGAATCTATGGGTTGTATCATGTGGTATGAGCCATGGAGAAGTTAGACTAAAGTAGGTGTAAAACCAGTATAAATAAAGAATGAGTTCACAACAGTACCTAAAGTGGTGATTTATTTTCTTATACTAACGGATCTCACGAGTTTTCTGTTAAGTTTTGTGTTGTGAAGTTTTCAAGTTTTGGGTAAAGATTGGATGGACTATGGAATAAGGAGTGGTAAGAGCCTAAGATTAGGGATTTCCAAGGCACCCTAGGTCATATTAAATAATGGCAAAGAGCATAAGCTTGGGTATGCCCCAGAAGGCATCCCCTCTTTCGTCTTCAATCCATAGGTAAATTTACTTGAGGCTATATTTTTATTCACCACATGATATGTGTTTTGCTTGGAGCGTCTTGTATGATATGAGTCTTTGCTCTTTAGTTTGACAAAATCATCCTTGATGCACACATATTTTGAGAGAGACACGCTGAATCGTGAATTTATTAGAACACTCTTTGTGCTTCACTTATATCTTTTGAGTTGGGCAATTTTGCTCTATATGCTTCACTTATATCTTTTAGACCACGATGGTGTTTTCGTTTTATAGAAATACTTGAACTCTTGTACCTAACTTATATTATTTTTATAGTTTCTAAAATCAGCGTGGTAATTGGTCTAGATTATGAATTTAGTCGTAATATGATAGGCATCCAAAAGGGATATAATAAAAACTTCCATATTAAGTCCATTGAGTATTTATGAGAAGTTTGATTCCTTGCATAAAGTTTTGAGATATGAAGATGGTAATGTTAAGAGACATGTTAGGAAGTAAATTGTGATTTGGTAAAAATACTTGTGTATAGGTTTGTGATTCCCGTAGCATGCATGTATGGTGAACCGTTATGTAAGGAAGTCGGAGCATGATTTGTTTATAGATTGTCGACCTTTGTGTGAGGGTCATGGGCGCGCGATGGTTAACTCCTACCAACCTCTCCCATAGTAGCATGCATTTAATACTTTTATACAATGACTATTAGACTTTTGCAATAAGTATGTGAGTTCTTTATGACTAATGTTGAGCCCATGGATTATACACGCTTTCCCCCTTCCACTTTTGCTAGCCTTTCTAAGTACTGCGCAACTTTTGCTGGTGCAACAAACACCTTCCTCAAAACATCCACCATATAACTTCCTCAAAACAGTCACCATATATCTTTCCTCAAAAAACCACCATACCTACCTATTATGGCATTTCCATAGCCACTCTGAGATATATTGCCATGCAACTTCCACCGTTTCCTTTTATGACATGCACCATCACTTCCATATTGCATATAGAGTCATATTTTGTCATAGGTATCGAGTTGTAATTTTACTTTTGAGTTGTAAGTAAATAAAAGTGTGATTATTTTCATTATAGAGCATGTGCCATGTGAGGAAAGGATGATGGAAGCTATGATTCCCTTACTAGTAGGGATGAGAGTCCGGACTTTATGAAAAATAAAGAGGCCAGCGAAGCCCAAATAAAAAATGAATAAAAGAGGCCTTAGATGCCCAACAAAAAAATGAGAGAAAAGAGAGAAGGGACATTGCTACTACCTTTTGCCACACTTGTGCTTCAGAGTAGCACGATGATATTCATGATAGAGAGTCTCCTATTTTGTCACTTTCATATAGCTAGTGGATTTTTTTCATGATGCACGTCCACTTAGTTTCTTTTTGAGCCTTCATACACTTATAGCTCTAGTGCATCCGTTGCATGGCAATACCTACTCACTCACATTGATATCTATTGATGGGCATCTCCATAGCCCGTTTGTACACCTAGTTGATGTGAGACTATCTTCTCCCTTTTACTTGACAACCTCCACCATATTCTATTCCACCTATAGTGTTATATCCATGGCTCGTGCTCATGTATTGCGTGAGAGTTGAAAAAGTTTGAGAAAATAAAGGTGTGAAAACAATTGCTTGACTTTTCATCGGGGTTGTGCATGATGTAAATACTTTGTGTGGGGAAGATGGAGCATAGCCAGACCATATGATATATTAGGGATAACTTTATTTTGCCATTATATTTTGAAGGATACAATTGCTTTGCTAGCATGCTTGAAATGTTATTGTTTCTATATCAATATTAAGCTTTTGTTTTGAGTCTTATGGATCTGAATATTCATGCCACAATAAAGAATGTTACTTGGATAAATATGTTAGGTAGCACTCCACATCAAAAATTCTGTCTTTACCATTTACCTACTCGAGGACGAGCATGAATTGAGCTTGGGGATGTTGATACATCTGCAATGTATCTATAGTTTTTGATGATGGCATGCTATGATATTATCTATTTTAGATATTTTATATGCATTAATATGTTATTTTATATTATCTTTGGGACTAACCTATTAATCTAGAGCCAAGTGCCAGTTTCTGTTTTTTCCTTGTTTTAGAGTTTTGCAGATATGGAATATTAAACGGAGTCCAAACGGAATAAAACCTTCGGAAGGAATTTTCTGGAAGGAAACAAGTCATCCAAGCTTGGAGTGTATGCCAAGCGAGGTGCCAGGGTGCCACAAGCCTGCTAGGCGCGGGCCCCTTGCCTAGCAGGCTTGTCACCTCCTAGCGGGTCTCCTAATCCTTATTCTTGGCCTATAAATACCCAAATATTCCCCCAACATAAAAAAAGAGCCATGCAAATACTTTTCCGCCACTGGAAGCCTCCGTTCTCGAGTGATCCAATCTTGGAGCCTTTTCTAGTAATCTGCTGGAGGGGGTTTCGATCACGGAGGGCATCTACATCAACTCCATTACCCCTTCGATGATGCGTGAGTACTCCACCACAAACCTACAAGTCCATAGCTAGTAGCTAGATGGCTTCTTCTCTCTGTCTTTGATCTTCAATACCATGTTCTTCATGATCTTCATGGAGATCTATCCGATGTAATCCTCTTTTGTGGTGTGTTTGTCAAGATCCGGTGAATTGTGAGTTTACATTCATATTATCCATGAATCTTATTTGAATCTCCTCTGATTTCTTATATGCATGATTTCATATCCTTGCAAGTCTCTTCGAGTTATTGGTTTGGATTCGCCAACTAGATTGGTAATTCTTGCAATGGGAGAAGTGCTTGGTTTTGGGTTCCATCTTGCAGTGTCCTCACCTAGTGACAAAGTAGGGGTAGCGAGGCACGTATTGTATTGTTGCCATCAAGGGTAACAAGATAGGGTTTTCATCATATTTCTTGAGTTTATCCCTCTGCATTATGTCATCTTTCTTAATGCATTACTCTTTTCTTCATGAACTTAATACTCTAGATGCAGGTAGGAGTCGGTTGATGTGTGGAGTAATAGTAGTAGATGCAGAATAGTTTCGGTCTACTTGTCATGGACATGATGCCTATATGCATGATCATTGCCTTGGATAACTACATGATTATTCTCTTTTCTATCAATTGCTTGACAATAATTTGTTTACCCACCATGATATTTGCCTTCAAGAGAGAAGCCTCTAGTGAAACCTATGGCCCCCGGGTCTATTTTCCGTCATATATTTTCAGATCTATACTTGCTGCAATTTATTTACCTTTTACTTTACGGACTCGTTACATCTATCTCTATCGGATCTAATCCTTGCAAATAACTGTGAAGGATTGACAACCCCTTTATAGCGTTGGGTGCAAGAGTTTGATTATTTGTGTAGGTGCATCCATTGGTGACTTGGTTGTTCCTCCTACTGGATTGATACCTTGGTTCTCAAAAACTAAGAGAAATACTTATCTACTTCGCTGCATCACCCTTTCCGTGTCAAGGGAAAACTAATGCATTCTCAAGAGGTAACACATATCAAATTATCAAAGTAGCGAACGCAAATCAAACCAACATGATGAAAGTGACTAGATGAAATTCCCGTGTACCCTCAAGTATGCTTTGCTTATTATAAGTGGCCGTTTTGGCCTGTCCTTTGACACAAAAGGATTGGGCTATCTTGCTGCACGTTATTTACCGTTACCATTACTTGCTCATTACCAATTATCTTGCTATCAAACTACTTGTTACCTACAATTTCAGTGCTTGCAGAAATTACCTTGCTAAAAACGGCTTGTCATTTCCTTCTGCTCCTCATTGGGTTTGGCACTCGTACTTATCGAAAGGACTATGATTGACCCCATATACTTGTGGGTCATCAAGACTCTTTTCGGCACCGTTTCCAAGGAGTGAAGCGCTCTTGGTAGTGGAAATCGGTAAGGAAAAACTTATACTACGTGCTGAAATTTATTGTCACTTGCTTCTATGGAAAACAATCCTTTGAGGGGTTTGTTTGGGGTATGTTCACCTTGAATAGAAAAAAAATTAGTTGACCCTCAGCCTACTGCACCTACTGAAAATATTAGCTATGAAATTCCTTCAGGTATGATATAACAACTGGTAGCTAGTCCTTATGTAGGAGACGGAACTGAACATCTCGATATGCATCTAATACATGTGGAAGAAATTTGTGGATTATTTAAGTTTGCAGGTTTATCCGGAGATCAAGTTAATAAGAAGGTTTTCCCTTTATCTTTTAAGGGAAAAGCATTGACATGGTATAGGCTATGTGATGATATTGGATAATGGAACTGGAATAGATTGAAATTGGAATTCCACCAAAAGTTTTATCCTACGCATCTAATTCATCATGATCGGAATTATATATAAAACTTTTGGCCTCGTGAAGGAGAAAGCATTGCTCTAGATTGGGGTAGGATTAAGTCAATTTTATATTCATGCCCCAATCATGATCTCTCGAGAGAAATTATTATTCAAAAAAATTATGCTCGGCTTTCTCATAATGATCAATCCAGGCTCGATACTTCTTGTACTAGTTCTTTTATGGAGAAGACTATTGCATTCAAGTGGGATATCTTAGAAAGAATTAAACACAACTCTGACGACTGGGAACTCTACGAAGGTAATATGTCAGGTATTAAGCTTGAGTTTGATTGTGTTAAATCTTTTATGAATACCGATGCTTTCCACAAGTTTAGCACTAACTATGGACTTGACTTTGAGATAATAGCCTGTAACATCCCAAAATTTCATTTTGGAATGTTATGATATAGTTATGCATCTATCATCATCATTGCTTGATTGTATGTAATAGTTGAAATGTCTTTTCTGACTTTCTGAAAGTCCCTTCTACTTTTCCCTATGTTGCTTTCCCTATTTGAAATTTTGGTTAAATGTTCAAAATAAGAGAGGAGTAACATGACACTCCACACCAGGGTCTAATTGGTGATATATTTGAACAATAATAACCAGGAGTTATTTTGAAAATATTTGCAAAAAGGATTTAAAAACAATTAGGCAATTTCTGAAAATAATATTTTTTTCAAAGTGTTCAAATGACAGAATAGAAATGTTCATTAAATAGAATTTATTATTCTGTTAATTTTGATATATAATACCCCTATATTTAGAGACGATTTGAATGCTTTAAATGTATTTGAATGTCTCTGGAAATTTATATTAAAGAAAATCGGTAACGGTTGCATTTAAACGGGCCGGCCCACGGGCAATTAATCGCGCATTCACTACGAGCCGGCCGACCGCGCGCAACGGTCACTCTCTTCACTCACTGACACCGGGCCCCACCCCCGACCGACCGTTACACCGAACGGTCGTCTCCCTCCCCCGCGAGCGCCGGACCGGATCTCGTCGCCGACCGTTTCCCCTCGCCGGATCTCTCTCCCCATTACTCCCCCGCACCCCTCGAGCGCCCTATAAGTAGCCGGCAACCCCCGCATCAATTTCCCCCCGAGTTCCCCTTCTCTCTCTCGCCGAGACGCCGTTGATTTCTCGCCGGAGTAGCCACCACCACCGGACCTCCCATCGAGCGTAGCCACCACCTCCGACCACCGTTCGCCTCGCCGTCGCCACCAATCAACTCCGGAGAACCATCGCCGTCGCCCGGACCACTTCCCCTTCTTCCCCGACCACCGGAGCACCTCGCCGTCGCAATCACCGCTACCGGACTCGCCGGAGTACCCCGACGCCGACGACTTCTACCCCGTAAGCCCCCTCGACCATCGGATCCCGAACCCACGGTCCAGATTAGAACGGACTTAAGTACGAACCGGTATCTTCTTCCGAATCGGTCGCCCGCTCTAATTCACCTACCGCACGCCCCCTTAGCCAATCGGATTGTGCCACGTAGCCCCCTGACCGACGCAAATCTTTTTTTCATTTTCTGTTTTGTTTTAATTAACAGAATGTTTTCAAATTTTGTTTTGCTTATATCTTTTAATCTATTTAGTGTTTTGAGTTGATTCTTTTTGCAATAGCTCAAATTTTTCATGTAGTTTCACCCTGTACTTTTAAATTTCAAATTTGAACTATAAAATTTGAATTGAATCAAATTTTCTTAAAATCTTCAAATCTGAATAACTAGAGTTTGAAAATAGATTTTGACATGATTCTTTTTGCTACTGTTTGGTATTAGTTAGGACTATCTTCATGTATAGTTTGAGGATTTTCAGGATATATTTGATTAGTGTTTTAACAAAAAAACAGAATCTGCTCAGTATTATAATATAGTTTTATAAACTCAATTTTGATTAGTTTGGTTTAGAATTAGTTTTATTTGTTTATTAGGCTCTGTTAGTAAACATTTAGTGTTTTCACTTAATGTTAATAAAAATATAAATTTGCTTAGTTTAATTTTAATTAACATAGGAATCAAAATTTCTTTTCAATTAGGCTTAATTTGACTAAAACAACTAATTAGTAATAGTTTTGCTTTCAAACAAAGTTTTGTATATTTTGATTCTGTTTTCTAAGACAGATTTAATTGTAAATTATTTTCTGTTAAGAACATGTTTTACTAATAAATAATAAGTTTAGTTTTTCATTCTTTTGTTAATATAACTATAGTTGATTCATATAGTGTTTGTCAAAACTTTTACAAACTTTACTAAAGTTTTCCCAACAAACTTAAATTGATTTTCTTTGTTTAATAATAAAATATTCTATTGTTGCCTTGTTGTCAACAATTGTCTTGCTATTTCAAAATAGTTTTATTATGTAGTAGTGTTTTCATCATCTCCTTTTGAAAAACAAAACTTTGTGTGTTTTTCTTGCTAGAGACTTTTGTGCATTGTTTGCCTTGTTTGTTTAGTACTTCTTTGCTGAATGTTATGAGTACTTATTTTGGTTGTGTGCTTATTTGAGTGCATTGTTTGTTTCGTTAGATTATCCGGAGTGCGAAGCTTGTTACTTAGAGTCACTCACGTACGAAGATCATCAATCAGGCAAGTCACTTTGATCATGTTTTACCCATGTTTTATATGCATTAGTTCTACCATCTCCCCAGTTGCATGCAAGATAGGTTAGTTGGAAACTTGGTTACATTGTAGTAGTATCATGTGGTAGATACCCCTCTCAACCCTCTTTGACAACATTGGCCCCGGGAAACGTTGTTTTACTTTTGCTATGCTAATAGTAGACGGGGTTGGTTGTGTGATTCATGGGAGTTGAGAGAGTTAATAATTTCAAGACCTACATAATGAGCAAGATTTCAAGACTCCAAGTTTTCAACATACCTCTGGGTGGATGATGGTTGAACGGCGCCCTGGAGAAACCAGTGGTTAGCCTAGGTGATGCTGGAGATGGCCAGTATTCACGCGGAAAGGTCCACCCAGGCACAAAGGGATGGATGGGTGCTTCAAAACCCAAGGCTTACCTGCACAGCCACAAGTCATTATGGGCTCTGGCTTGGTTGGATATCGTGGTGACCCTGGACAGGCGATGCTACGAGAGGTAGAAGAACGGTAGGAAAGGATGGGCACCGTCAGAGTCGCAGGGAAACCCTTTGGAAGAGCATGTTTTGGTCATCCATTTCTCAAACACCCTGAAGTGCGAGAAATCAAACGGAGGCGACCAAATCTTGTGGGGAACATGTGCAAAACTCTACAGAGTACTTAAACCTAATCGATTAGCCGTGTCCACGGTCATGGACGACTTGAGCCAAAGGAATTGGAACTTCCGGAACTCTCAACACAAATAATATGATGATGTGGGTATTTAATAATTTTGGGTATGAGAATTGGTTAGTGGAACCATCTCATTAATCAACCAACTTAGTAATATTTTGCTTAGCCCCTTTTCTTGATGTAGGAAAAAATTGGCTTTATGCAAAACTTACCACCCCACCTGCCATATATGCATATAGACTAGATGACTACCTTTTCACCCTTCTCTTGTGACTTTGCCGGCATATTCCATATGCTGACCTACACGGCTGCAACGTATCATGTTGCAGAGTATTTTTCCGACCAGGAGTGGGGACACGTTCTACGCTCAGTGAGATGCCCTTGGAGTCAGATGGACTCATCTACCTTCGACGCTTCCGCAAGATTTAGATATTCTCATGAGTTGGCTTTTAGCCACTTTATTGTAATTTTTATTGTAATAAAGGACTCGATATGAGATTTCGATTAATATAATGCTGTGTGATTTCCCTTTGATATATACATTGATGTACCGTGTGTGTACCAGCATGATCTTGGGATGGTACGGAAACACCGGAGACTTGACCTTTTAGGTCGGGTCGCTACAGAAATGGTATCAGAGCACACGCTGACCATAGGACGTAACCTCTAGGATTGGAAAGCCTTAGAATTGTTTCTCTTTGTCTTTAAATATCTTATACTCTCATCTATTCGTTTCTGACTCCTCTCCGATTATTTCAAAATTTATAGATGGCCACCTTCATCCCAGTGTTGATCACAGAGTTTTGCCAGCCTGACGCAACGATGCCCTTTGGTAAGGAGCTGATGAGGATCGTCAAGGACGTAAGGATTGCTTTGCCGAGCATCACCGGGATTCCTATCATGTCATTTCCACAAGATGGACGCTACAGGATCGAGGTGCATATCCCAGGGATGACTTTTGGAAACCGGAAGGAACCCATCGACTTCAAGTTCGTGGCACCCAGTTGGATACTTGGGAGAGACATGGCCATTCATCGTGCCCTTGGACGTATTCAGGAGGAATACAGAGGTGGAACCATTTCACCAGGACTCAGCATGGTTTGCCGCAGAGATGCCCATGGCAACATCATCACCAATCCCACTGCAGACACCACTATCTCTTATATCCAGACCTTGGAGACTCACATCAGGACTCTGGAGCTTCGAGTTCGTGCTGATACGAAGACAATCAAGAATCTGATGAACCGCGAGCTGGACCTTGAAGCTGATCTGCGAGAGGCCAACTATGAACACGAGCATGAAGTGAAGGACTTCCTAGAGAGGATTGATGAGCAGAATGCATGCATTGCCACTCTGGAGGAGCATCTAGACATGGGAGAAAACCTTCACCCCGAAGGAGACATGGCACCCTTCATCAGCGACGATGAAGACTATGAGGAAAGTACCACCGGAGGACCTACGACTATGCACTTCTGAGGAGAACTTTAGTTATGACCTCCAATGTATCTTTTATTTTTCGACGTTAAAGTGTAGGTCGATGTTTAGCTTGTCTGAGATTTGTATCTTGATGTTTGTCATTGATTGAATAAATGAATGAGTGTTTGGTGTGATATGTTTGTTGCATTGCATATGGGTAGTGAATTTCTTCTAGACCCTTGTTCTATTCTAATTCTCATCCCTCTGAAAACAGCAAGATGCCTCCACGACGTGAGACCGATTTCACTTTTCCGCCGGAACTCACTCAACTCCTTCAGCAGCAGAATGCACTGATGCAACTATTGATTCAGAATCAGACCAACAACCAGAACAACAACAACAACCACCATCCACCCCAGACTGACAATCTCACCCGTTTTCTGAGGTTGAACCCTCCAACTTTCTCCAGCAGCACTGAACCCATTGTGGCAGATGACTGGCTCCGTAAGATGGAGAGAGAACTTGTCACCGCTGGATGCACTGACGCTGAGAAAGTGCGATTTGCCGCACATCAACTGGAAGGACCAGCAGCATCATGGTGGGAGAATTACACCACCACTTATCCTATTGCAGATGTGACTTGGGAGCAGTTCAAGCTTGCTTTCCGCACCGCTCATGTTTCAGCAGGAGCCATGAGTCTAAAGAAGCGCGAGTTTCGCAACTTGCGCCAGGGTAACCGCTCTGTGGCCCAATATGTGGAAGAGTTCAGCATGTTGGCCCGTTATGCCCCAGGAGATGTGGCCGATGATGCAGCCAAGCAAGAAAAGTTTTTGGAAGGACTCAACGACGAGTTGAGCATACAGCTGGTAGTGGCTAATTTCAACAACTACCAAGAGCTGGTGGATAAGGCACTTATTCTGGAAGGTAAACAACAGCAGATTGAAAACCGCAAGAGGAAGTACACTCAGGGGAAGTTCAACTCTGGAACTCATCAGAAGCCTCGCTACTCCCCGTACTCAGGGAATACCGGATCAGGAAACAGTAAGTTTGGAAAGCACACTCATACTGTGCATAACCATGGAGGCCACCATCATGGAGGAAATGGGAACAATCGTCCCAACCATGGTAACTTCAAGACTGACAATGGGAATGGGAACAACAACCAGCACCGTCAAGTTCCTGCTCAGAAGGATCTGAGTCACATTACCTGTTTCAAGTGCCAGAAGACAGGGCACTATGCTACTGAGTGTCCCTAGAGCAAGCAAGGCAGTGGAAACGGCAACAACAACGGCAATACAGCAGTTAAGAAACCCAATCCGTTTCCCCGTGCTCAAGTAAATCACATCGACGTGGAAGAAGTCTATGATCAGCCCGAGACTGTGGTTGGTAAGTTTTTATTGCATTCACGTCCTGTTACAGTACTTTTTGATTCTGGTGCAACTCATTCATTCATATCAAGGGTAGTTGTGGATAAGTATGGTTTGCCCACCAAAACCCTTAGTCAGCCCATTAAGGTCAGTTCCCCAGGAGGTATGATGATGGCAGGGATAGGATGCCATGCCTTGAAACTCAATATAGGAAACCATGTTTTTCCCACCGACCTCATCGTCTTAGAGTCACAAGGATTGGATGTAATCCTAGGCATGGATTGGATGACCAAGTATGAAGGAAATCTTGATTGCCCTAGCAAGTCTATTTCACTCACCACCCCGGAGAACAAGAGGATTAAGTATGTATCCCGACGCACATGTATGAGTGCTAGGTTAAACACTCTCACGGGAGTTGTTCAGGAGGAAGTACCTGTGGTAAAAGACTTTCCAGATGTATTTCTGGAAGAATTACCAGGAATGCCACCAGATAGGGAGATTGAGTTCTTAATAGAGCTACAGCCAGGGACAGCCCCAATTTCCAAGAGACCCTATCGGATGCCCGCAAATGATCTGTTGGAAATCAAGAAGCAAATTAAGGAGTTATTGGACAAAGGTTATATTCACCCAAGTTCTTCACCTTGGGGAGCCCCAGTTCTTTTGGTGGAGAAGAAGGATAAAACCTTGAGAATGGTAGTCGATTATCGTGCCTTGAACGAGGTGACTATCAAGAACAAGTACCCTCTGCCGATGATTAATGATTTGTTTGATCAGCTCGTAGGAGCCAAAGTATTCTCCAAGATCGATCTTCGATCAGGGTACCACCAGTTGAAAATTCGTGAACAGGATATACCCAAAACAGCTTTCACCACGAGGTATGGCTTGTATGAGTATACAGTCATGTCTTTTGGATTGACTAATGCTCCTGCCTACTTCATGAATTTGATGAACAAAGTATTCATGGAATACCTAGACAAGTTTGTTGTGGTGTTCATCGATGACATTCTGATATTCTCCAAGAACGAGGAAGAGCATAAGGAACATTTGCGTTTAGTTCTGGAGAAGCTAAGAGAGCATCAGTTATATGCCAAGTTCAGTAAATGTGAATTTTGGCTGACGGAAGTCGGATTCCTTGGACATGTTATTTCCGGAGGAGGAATAGCAGTGGACCCTACTATGGTTGAAGCCGTCACCAAGTGGAAGTCACCCACGTCAGTTAAGGAGATCCGCAGTTTCCTTGGACTTGCCGGTTATTACCGGAGGTTCATTGAGAATTTCTCAAAGATTGCCAAGCCCATGACAGAGTTGTTGAAGAAAGAATCCAAGTATGTTTGGACTGTGGAATGTGAAGCCAGTTTCCAGGAGTTAAAGGAACGTTTGGTCACAGCTCCAGTATTGATTTTGCCCGATATTCGGAAGGATTTCCAAGTTTACTGTGATGCCTCACGTCAAGGACTTGGAGGAGTACTTATGCAGGATGGAAAAGTTGTAGCCTATGCTCCAGACAGCTACGACCTCATGAGTTAAATTATGCCACGCATGACTTGGAGTTAGCAGCCGTAGTGCACGCACTCAAGACTTGGAGACATTTCCTTATCGGAAATAGTTGTGATGTTTACACCGACCATAAGAGCCTGAAGTATATCTTCACGCAGAAAGAGTTGAACCTTAGACAGAGGAGATGGTTAGAGTTAATCAAGGACTATGACATGAGATTACACTACCATCCAGGTAAGGCTAATGTTGTAGCCGATGCCTTGAGTCGGAAAACTTATGTGAACACACTCACAGCTGGAGGATTACCTCAAGAGTTAGTCGATGATCTCAGAGAGCTCAAGCTAGAGATAGTTCCAAGGGGATATGTTGGTACACTGGAAATTCAGTCCACCTTGACCGAAAGAATTCGTGAAGCCCAGAAATCGGACAAGGAGATAGCTGAGATTAAACAGAGAATGGAAGATGGTAAAGCTAAAGGTTTTCGTGAGGATGAACACGGAACTTTGTGGTTTGAGAACCGAATCTATGTGCCCAATGAACCAGAGCTCAGGAAGTTGATACTTCAGGAAGCCCACGATTCACCTTACTCGATACACCCAGGCAACACCAAGATGTATCTGGATTTAAAGGAAAGTTATTGGTGGACAGGTATGAAGAAAGATGTTGCGGAACATGTTGCAATATGTGATGTTTGTCAGAGAGTAAAAGCAGAACATCAGAAACCAGCAGGGTTACTCCAACCTTTGCCGATACCCGAGTGGAAATGGGAAAAGCTTGGTATGGATTTCATCACAGGATTACCCAGGACCCGTTCAGGTTATGATTCTATCTGGGTAGTGGTTGATCGCTTGACCAAGGTGGCTCATTTCATCCCGGTAAAGACCACCTATACCAGTGCTAAGCTAGCCAAGATATATATGACCAGGATCGTATGTTTACATGGAGTTCCGAGGAGTATCGTGTCAGATAGAGGAACACAATTTACCTCAAAGTTTTGGCATCAGTTACATGAAACTTTGGGTACAAGGCTAGAGTTTAGTACAGCTTTTCATCCGCAGACAGATGGACAGACTGAGAGAGTCAACCAGATTCTGGAAGACATGTTGAGAGCTTGTGCGCTAGATTATGGATCTAGTTGGGACGATAACTTACCTTACCCAGAATTCTCATACAACAACAGTTATCAAACCAGTCTAAAGATGGCCCCTTTCGAAGCTTTATACGGAAGGAGGTGCAGAACACCACTGACGTGGGATGGTGTTGGAGACCGACAACTCTTTGGTCCCGACCTTATCCGAGATTCTGAAGAGAAAGTCAAGTTGATACGTGACAGACTCAAGATAGCTCAATCTCGATAGAAGAGTTATGCTGACAGCAAACGTAAAGAAGTGATGTATGAAGTGGGAGACCGAGCATATCTTCGTATATCCCCGCTTCGAGGAATCAAGAGGTTTGGTGTTAAAGGAAAATTAGCACCCAGATTCATAGGCCCCTACAAAATTCTTGAACGTAGAGGTGAAGTTGCATACAAACTGGAATTGCCGGAAGGATTATCCGAAGTTCATGATGTGTTCCATGTTTCCCAGCTGAAGAAATGTCATGCTGAGATGGCTGACATCCCTTTGCGAGACACCGTGCCCCTAGAGGCCATACAGCTTGAAAGTGATCTGACTTATGAGGAGAAGCCTGTCAAAATCCTCGAGACTGCCAGCAGAGTTACCCGCAGCAGGATCATCAAGTTCTGTAAAGTTTTGTGGAGTCACCATACCGAAGAAGAAGCCACCTGGGAACGCGAGGAAGATCTTCGTAGAGACCATCCGCACCTATTTTCTAGCCAACCCGAATCTCGAGGGCGAGATTCATCTTAAGATGGGTAGGTTTGTAACATCCCAAAATTTCATTTTGGAATGTTATGATATAGTTATGCATCTATCATCATCATTGCTTGATTGTATGTAATAGTTGAAATGTCTTTTCTGACTTTCTGAAAGTCCCTTCTACTTTTCCCTATGTTGCTTTCCCTATTTGAAATTTTGGTTAAATGTTTAAAATAAGAGAGGAGTAACATGACACTCCACACCAGGGTCTAATTGGTGATATATTTGAACAATAATAACCAGGAGTTATTTTGAAAATATTTGCAAAAAGGGTTTAAAAACAATTAGGCAATTTCTGAAAATAATATTTTTTTCAAAGTGTTCAAATGACAGAATAGAAATGTTCATTAAATAGCATTTATTATTCTGTTAATTTTGATATATAATACCCCTATATTTAGAGATGATTTGAATGCTTTAAATGTATTTGAATGTCTCTGGAAATTTATATTAAAGAAAATCGGTAACGGTTGCATTTAAACGGGCCGGCCCACGGGCAATTAATCGCGCATTCACTAAGAGCAGGCCGACCGCGCGCAACGGTCACTCTCTTCACTCACTGACATCGGGCCCAACCCCCGACCGACCGTTACACCGAACGGTCCTCTCCCTCCCCCGCGAGTGCCGGACCGGATCTCGTCGCCGACCGTTTCCCCTCGCCGGATCTCTCTCCCCATTACTCCCCCGCACCCCTCGAGCGCCCTATAAGTAGCCGGCAACCCCCGCATCCATTTCCCCCCGAGTTCCCCTTCTCTCTCTCGCCGATACGCCGTCGATTTCTCGCCGGAGTAGCCACCACCACCGGACCTCCCGTCGAGCGTAGCCACCACCTCCGACCACCGTTCGCCTCGCCGTTGCCACCAATCAACTCCGGAGAACCATCGCCGTCGCCCGAACCACTTCCCCTTCTTCCCCGACCACCGGAGCACCTCGCCGTCGCAATCACCGCTACCGGACTCGCCGGAGTACCCCGACGCCGACGACTTCTACCCCGTAAGCCCCCTCGACCATCGGATCCCGAACCCACGGTCCAGATTAGAACGGACTTAAGTCCGAACTGGTATCTTCTTCCGAATCGGTCGCCCGCTCTAATTCACCTACCGCACGCCCCCTTAGCCAATCGGATTGTGCCACGTAGCCCCCTGACCGACGCAAATCTTTTTTTCATTTTCTGTTTTGTTTTAATTAACAGAATGTTTTCAAATTTTGTTTTGCTTATATCTTTTAATATATTTAGTGTTTTGAGTTGATTCTTTTTGCAATAGCTCAAAATTTTCATGTAGTTTCACCCTGTACTTTTAAATTTCAAATTTGAACTATAAAATTTGAATTGAATCAAATTTGCTTAAAATCTTCAAATCTGAATAACTAGAGTTTGAAAATAGATTTTGACATGATTCTTTTTGCTACTGTTTGGTATTAGTTAGGACTATCATCACGTATAGTTTGAGGATTTTCAGGATATATTTGATTAGTGTTTTAACAAAAAAACAGAATCTGCTCAGTATTATAATATAGTTTTATAAACTCAATTTTGATTAGTTTGGTTTAGAATTAGTTTTATTTGTTTATTAGGCTCTGTTAGTAAACATTTAGTGTTTTCACTTAATGTTAATAAAAATATAAATTTGCTTAGTTTAATTTTAATTAACATAGGAATCAAAATTTCTTTTCAATTAGGCTTAATTTGACTAAAACAACTAATTAGTAATAGTTTTGCTTTCAAACAAAGTTTTGTATATTTTGATTCTGTTTTCTAAGACAGATTTAATTGTAAATTATTTTCTGTTAAGAACATGTTTTACTAATAAATAATAAGTTTAGTTTTCCATTCTTTTGTTAATATAACTATAGTTGATTCATATAGTGTTTGTCAAAACTTTTACAAACTTTACTAAAGTTTTCCCAACAAACTTAAATTGATTTTCTTTGTTTAATAATAAAATATTCTATTGTTGCCTTGCTGTCAACAATTGTCTTGCTATTTCAAAATAGTTTTATTATGTAGTAGTGTTTTCATCATCTCCTTTTGAAAAACAAAACTTTGTGTGTTTTTCTTGCTAGAGACTTTTGTGCATTGTTTGCCTTGTTTGTTTAGTACTTCTTTGATGAATGTTATGAGTACTTATTTTGGTTGTATGCTTATTTGAGTGCATTGTTTGTTACGTTAGATTATCCGGAGTGCGAAGCTTGTTACTTAGAGTCACTCACGTACGAAGATCATCAATCAGGCAAGTCACTTTGATCATGTTTTACCCATGTTTTATATGCATTAGTTCTACCATCTCCCCAGTTGCATGCAAGATAGGTTAGTTGGAAACTTGGTTACATTGTAGTAGTATCATGTGGTAGATACCCCTCTCAACCCTCTTTGACAACATTGGCCCCGGGAAACGTTGTTTTACTTTTGCTATGCTAATAGTAGACGGGGTTGGTTGCGTGATTCATGGTAGTTGAGAGAGTTAATAATTTCAAGACCTACATAATGAGCAAGATTTCAAGACTCCAAGTTTTCAACATACCTCTGGGTGGATGATGGTTGAACGGCACCCTGGAGAAACCAGTGGTTAGCCTAGGTGATGCTGGAGATGGCCAGTATTCACGCGGAAAGGTCCACCCAGGCACAAAGGGATGGATGGGTGCTTCAAAACCCAAGGCTTACCTGCACAGCCACAAGTCATTATGGGCTCTGGCTTGGTTGCATATAGTGGTGACCCTGGACACGCGGTGCTACGAGAGGTAGAAGAACGATAGGAAAGGATGGGCACCGTCAGAGTCGCAGGGAAACCCTTTGGAAGACCATGTTTTGGTCATCCGTTTCTCAAACACCCTGAAGTGCGAGAAATCAAACGGAGGCGACCAAATCTTGTGGGGAACGTGTGCAAAACTCTGCAGAGTACTTAAACCTAATCGATTAGCCGTGTCCACGGTCATGGACGACTTGAGCCAAAGGAATTGGAACTTCCAGAACTCTCAACACAAATAATATGATGATGTGGGTATTTAATAATTTTGGGTATGAGAATTGGTTGGTGGAACCATCTCATTAATCAACCAACTTAGTAATATTTTGCTTAGCCCCTTTTCTTGATGTAGGAAAAAATTGGCTTTATGCAAAACTTACCACCCCACCTGCCATATTTGCATATAGACTAGATGACTACCTTTTCACCCTTCTCTTGTGACTTTGCCGGCATATTCCCTATGCTGACCTACACGGCTGCAACGTATCATGTTGCAGAGTATTTTTCCGACCAGGAGTGAGGACACGTTCTACGCTCAGTGAGATGCCCTTGGAGTCAGATGGACTCATCTACCTTCGACGCTTCCGCAAGATTTAGATATTCTCATGAGTTGGCTTTTAGCCACTTTATTGTAATTTTTATTGTAATAAAGGACTCGATATGAGATTTCGATTAATATAATGCTGTGTGATTTCCCTTTGATATATACATTGATGTACCCTGTGTGTACCAGCATGATCTTGGGATGGTACGGAAACACCGGAGACTTGACCTTTTAGGTCGGGTCGCTACATAGCCTCTTTTTGTTAATCGTTTGCTACTCATGTTGATCTTCCTAAGGAGAAGTGGTTTGAATATCATCCTCTTATTAAAAAATAAATCAAAGAATCAGTCATAGCTAAAGAGGAAACTATCATTTACAATGTTGATCCAATTGTGCCTACTGCTTATATTGAAAAACCACCTTTCCCTATTAGGATAAAGGAACATGCTCAGGTATTAACTGTGTTTCACTAAAGTAATATTAAAGCACCTAAGCCCTCTAAAAAAATTAAAGTAGAACCTAGTTTTGATATTGTTAAAGATCTCTTGGTAGAAAATATTGATGGGCATGTTATTTACTTCTGTGATGAAGCTGCTAGAATTGCCAAACCCGATGAAAAAGATAAACATAGACCCGGAGTTGGCATGCCTGTTTTCTCAGTTAAAATAGGAGATTATTGCTCTCATGGTTTATGTGTTATGGGTGCTAGTGTGAGTGCTATTCCTTTTACTTTTACTTTATACCAAGAAATTATGAATGACATAGCACCTGCTGAAATAGAAGACATTGATGTTACTATTAAACTTGCTAATAGAGACGCCATCACACCCCTTGGGATTGTTAGAGATGTTGAAGTCTTGTGTGGGAAAATAAAATATCCTACTGATTTTCTAGTTCTTGGTTCCCCATAAGATGAATTTTGTCCCATTATCTTTGGCAGGCCTTTCTTGAACATTGTTAATGATAAGATAGATTGCAAGAGAGAAACCGCTAGTGTTTATTTTGGTGATGTGTCTCATGAGTTTAACTCTTCCAAGTTTAGTATACAACCTCGTAATAAAGAATTATCTAGTAAGGATGAAATAATTGGTCTTGCTTCTATTGTCGTTCCTTCTACTTATCCACTAGAACAATATTTGCTAGGCCATGAAAATGATATGCACTTGCGTGAAAGAAATGAAATAGATAAAATTTTCTTTGAACAACAACGTCTTATAAAACACAATTTGCCTATTGAAACTCTAGGAGGTCCTCCTCCACCTAAAGGTGATCCTGTGTTTGAATTAAAACAATTCCCTGACATTTTGATGTATGCTTATCTTGATGACAAAAAGATATATCCTGTTATTATTAGTGCTAACCTTTCAGAACATGAAGAAGAAATATTATTAAAAAATTTGAGCAAGCACCGCACTGCTATTGGATATACTCTTGATCATCTTAAGGGCATTAGTCCCAATCTATGTCAGCACAAGATCAATATGGAACCTGATGCTAAACCTGTTGTTGATCACCAATGACGATTGAATCATAAGATGAAAGAAGTGGTAAGAAGTGAAATATTAAAGCTTCTGGAAGCAGGTATAATCTATCCCATAGCTGATAGTAGATGGGTAAGTCCCATCCATTGTGTCCCTAAGAAGGGAGGTATTACTGTTGTTCCTAATGATAAAAATGAACTTATCCCACAGATAATTGTTACTGGCTATAGAATGATAATTGATTTTAGAAAATTAAATGCAGCTACTAGAAAATATCATTACCCTCTTCCTTTCATAGATGAAATGATATAAAGATTATCTAAGCACACACACTTCTGTTTTCTGGAGGGATACTCTGGTTTCTCTCAAATACCTGTGTCACAATCTGATCAAGAGAACACCACCTTTACTTATCCTTTTGGAACCTATGCTTATATACGTATGCCTTTTGGTTTGTGCAAAGCACCGGCTACCTTTAATAGATGTATGACTGCTATATGATGTGGCTTGAGACTGCGTCAGTATTTCCCCAAAGAGGAAGGGATGATGCAGCATAGCGATGGAAAGTATTTCATTTAGTTTATGAAACCAAGGTATCACTCCATAGAGGAAGATCACGCACCCACGTAAGCAACACCTCCAAACAAACAACAAATACTTGCAACCCGACGCGAAAAGAGGTTGTCACGCTCTCTATGTAAATAGATAGATTAGGTGATGATAGTTTTGGCAAATAGATCTTGCAAGAACACAAAGTAAATAAGTAAACAAAAAGTGCAACATGGTATTTTTGGGTTTTATGGATTAATAGATATGAAAACAAAAGTTGCAAATAGTAGATCGGAAAGCAATATGTTGGAAAAGTAGACCCGGGGGCCGTAGGTTTCACTAGTGGCTTCTCTCATGAGTATAGCGCACGTTGGGTGAACAAATTACTATTGGGAATTTGATAGAAGATCTAATAATCATGACTATATCTAGGCAATGATCATTATATAGGCATCTGTCCAACATAAGTAGACCAAAATGATTCTGCATCTACTTCTATTACTCCAGACATCAATCGCTATCTAGCATGCATCTAGTGTATTAAGTTCATGGAGAAATGGAGTAATGCAATAAGAACGGTGACATGATGTAGACAATATCTATTCATGTAGGAATATACCCTATCTTGTTATCCTTAATGGCAACGATACATGTGTGTCTTGCTGCCCCTTCTGCCACTGGGAAAGAACACCGCAAGATCGAACCCATCACAAAGCACCTCTTCCCATGGCAATAAAAATCGATCTAGTTGGCCTAACTAAACCAAAGTTTTGAAGACGAAATACAAGGCTATAAGTAATCATGCAAATAAGAGATCAAAGAAGACTCAAATCATATTCATGGATAAAAAGTTATCTTGAACTCAAAATTCCTCGGATCCCAACAAACATAACGCAAAAGTCATTACATCAAATATATCTCCAAGAGACCATTGTATTGAGAAACATAGAGAGAGAGGAAGCCATCTAGCTACTGCCTATAGACCCGTAGGTCTATGGTGGACTCTCACACATTATTGGAGAGGCACCTATGAAGAAGATGAACCCCTCCGTGATGGTGTTTGATTGGATCTCGAGATTCTAGAACTTGCAGCGACTGTGTTTCCTCGACTCCCCTAGGGTGTTTGGATATCAAGGAATTTATGGGCTCGATAGTTGGTTGAGGGGGTGCCCGAGGTGCCCAACGTCCACCAGGCCGCACAAGGGGCCTCTGGCGCTCCCTAGTGGGGGTTGACCACCCTGGGGTCCCTTTTCTGGTGTTGTTTAGCCTATCTTTCTTCTTCTGGTCCATTAAAATCGACAATAATCCCCACAGCATTTGGGCTTCATTTGGTACTTATTTTCTATGAAGTAAAAAGCAAGCAAAAATAGCAATTGGCACTTTGGCACTATGTCAATAGGTTAGTCCCAAAAAATGATATAAAGTTGCTATAAAATGATTGTAAAATATCCAAGATTGATAATATAACAACATGGAACAAGCAAAAATTATAGATATGTTGGAGACGTATCAGCATCCCCAAGCTTAATTCCTACTCTTCGTCGAGTAGGTAAATGATAAAAAACAGAATTTTTGATGTGGAGCTCAAGTTGCTTAAAATTCATGATTTGATTTCTAAGGGAAATAATTTTCGTGGGCGGAAAATACTTAGTAATAAAAGCGTCCTTGCACTTAGAATCGATACTATTGCGAGGCAAAAAGGAAAACCAATTTTTGGCACGATCCCACAAAGAGAAAGGAAACAATTTCAGCATCAAAATATCATTTTCCACATATTTTTCATTTTGCATATCTCATAATTACATGAAGGTACTTAGATGGGATGCGACATCCTCATTAGGAGTGCTAGAAAATTGATCTTTCATGACAAGATTCAACAAAGCAACATTAATATCATAAGACTCCATGCTAGTGGCGGGAGGAGAAATTCGAGTGCTAATAAAATAATTATTATTGGTAATGGAAAAATGACACAACATGGTGTTCTCTTGAGTCATCGTGACTATGCAAACAAGATTGCAAGCAAACAACATATCTGATCTGAAAAAGGCAAATGAAAAAGAGAGGGCGAATAAAACGACAAATGTGTGAAGTGCGAGAGGAAAATGGCAAATAATGTAAATTGTAAGGAGATGATATTTGTGATTAGAAGCTGGTAGATGATATTGCTTCCTGCCCGGCAATGACGCCAGAAAATCCTTTGACGTGGTTTGAGACTGCATCGGTATTTCCCAAAGAGGAAGTGATGATGAAGCACAGTGACGGTAAGTATTTCCCTCAATTTATGAAACCAAGATATCATTCCATAGAGGAAGATCGCGCACCCATGTAAGCAGCACCTACACACAAACAAAAAAAATACTTGCAACCTCACGCAAAAGAGAGGTTGTCACGCTCTCTATGGTACATAGATAGATTAGGTGATGATAGTTTTGGCAAATAGATCTTGCAAGAAAATAAAGTAAAAAAAGTAAAAAAAGTGCAACAAGGTATTTTTTTGGATTAATAGATCTGAAAAAAAAAGTTGCAAATACTAGATCGGAAAGCAATATGTTGGAAAAGTAGACCCGGGGGTCGTAGGTTTCACTAGTGGCTTCTCTCAGGAGTATAGCGCATGGTGGGTGAACAAATTACTGTTGGGAAATTGATAGAAGACCAAATAATTATGATGATATCCAAGCAATGATAATTATATAGGCATGACATCCAAGATAAGTAGTCCGAAACGATTCCACATCTACTTCTATTACTCCACATATCGACCGCTATACAGGATGGATCTAGTGTATTAAGTTCATGGAGAAACAGAGTAATGTAATAAGAACAGTGACATGATGTAGACAAGATATATTCATGTAGGAATAGAACCCATCTTGTTATCCTTAATGGCAATGATACATGCGTGTCTTGCTGCCCCTTTTGCCACTGGGAAAGAACACCGCAAGATTGAACCCATCACAAAGCACCTCTTCCCATGGCAAGAAAAATCGATCTAGTTGGCCTAACTAAACCAAAGTTTTGAAGACGAAATACGAGGCTATAAGTAATCATGCAAATAAGAGATCAAAGAAGACTCAAATCATATTCATGGATAAAAAGTTATCTTGAACTCAAAATTCCTCGGATCCCAACAAACACAACGCAAAAGTCATTACATCAAATATATCTCCAAGAGACCATTGTATTGAGAAACATAGAGAGAGAGGAAGCCATCTAGCTACTGCCTATAGACCTGTAGGTCTATGGTGGACTCTCACACATTATTGGAGAGGCACCTATGAAGAAGATGAACCCCTCTGTGTTGGTGTTAGATTGGATCTTGAGATTCTGGAACTTGCGGCGGCTGGAATTGTGTTTCATCGACTCCCCTAGGGTTTTTGGATTTTCAGGGAATTTATAGGCTCGATATTGGTTGAGGGGGTGCCCGAGGTGCCCAACCTCCACTAGGCCGTTCTAGGGGCGTCTTGCGTGCCCTGGTGGGGGTTGGCCACCCTAGGCCCCCTCTTCTGGTGTTGTTTGGCCCATCTTTCTTGTTTTGTTCCATAAAAATCTACAAAAATCCCCGCAGCATTTGGGCTTCGTTTGGTACCGACTTTCTATGAATTAAAAAACAAGCAAAAACAACAGTTGGCACTTTGGCACTATGTCAATAGGTTAGTCGCAAAAATGATATAAAGGTGCTATAAAATGATTGTAAAACATCCAAGATTGATAATATAACAACATGGAACAAGCAAAAATTATAGATACATTGGAGACATATCACTATATTCTTTGATGTTTGTGACAAGATTGTGGAGGTTTTCATGGATGATTTTTCTGTTTAAGGAACTTCTTTTGATGATTGATTAAGCAACAATGATAAAGTTTTGCGGAGATGTGAACAAACTAATCTCGTCTTGAATTGGGAGAAGTGCCACTTTATGGTTAATGAAGGTATTGTCTTGGGGCATTAAATTTCCGAACGAGGTATTGAGGTGAATAAAGCTAAAGTTGATGCAATTGAGAAAATGCCATTTCCTAAAGATATTAAAGGTATTCGGAGTTTCCTTGGTCATGCTGGTTTCTATAGGAGGTTTATTAAAGACTTCTCCAAAAAATTTAGGCCTCTTACTAATCTTTTACAAAAGTATATTCCATTTGTTTTTGATGATGATTGTGTAGAAGCCTTTGAAACATTTACCAAAGCCTTAACTTCCGCAGGTATTGTTCAACCACTTGATTGGAACTTGCCTTTTGAAATTATGTGTGATGCTGGTGATTATGTTGTTGGTGTTGTTCTAGGACAAAGAGTTGATAAGAAATTAAATCTTATCCATTATGCTAGCAAAACTTTAGAAAGTGCTCTACTACTAAAAAAGAATTTTAGCAGTCATGTTTGCTTGTGATAAATTTAGATCTTACATCGTTGATTCCAAAGTATTGTTCACACTGATCATGCTGCTATAAAATACCTTATGGAAAATAAAGATGCTAAACCTAGACTCATTAGGTGGGTTCTCTTGCTTCAAGAATTTGTTTTACATATCACTGATAGGAAAGGAACCAAGAACCCCGTAGCTGATAACTTGTCTACGCTAGAAAATATTCTTGATGACCCACTACATATTGATGATAGTTTTCCTAATGAACAACTAGTTGCATAAATGTTTCTCAAAACACTCCTTGGTATGTTGATTATGCTAACTACATTGTTGCTAAATATATACCACCTAGTTTTACATACCAAGAGAAAAAAAATCTTCTATGATTTAAGACATTACTTTTGGGATGACCCACATCTTTATAAAGAAGGAGTAGATGGTATTACTAGACGTTGTGTACCTGAGCCTGAATAGGAAAAAATCCTACGGAAATGTCATTCCGAAGCCTATGGAGGACATCATGCGGGAGATAGAACTGCTCACAAGGTATTCCAATCTAGTTTTTAATGGCCTACTCTCTTCAAGGATGCCCGTAAGTTTGTCTTCTCTTGTGATGAATTTCAAAGAATTGGTAATATTGGTAAGCATTGGGAAATGCCTATGAATTATTCACTTGTTATTGAACCATTTGATGTTTGGGGTTTTGACTATATAGGACCTTTTCCTTCATCTAATGGGTATACTCATATTTTGGTTGCTGTTGATTATGTTACTAAGTGGGTAGAAGCTATTCCAACTAGTACTGCTGATCATAACACCTCCATTAAAATGCTTAAAAAATTTATTTTCATGAGGTTTGGCGTCCCTAGAAATTTAATGACTGATGATGATTCACACTTTATACAAGGTGCTTTCCGTTAACTGCTTGCTAAATATGATGTTAACCATAGAATTGCATCACCCTATGATCCTCAATCTAGTGGTCAAGTTGTACTTAGCAATGGAGAAATAAAATTAATATTACAAAACACTATCAATTGGTCCCGAAAGAATTGGTCTACGAAACTAGATGATACACTTTGGGCCTATAGAATAGCTTAGAAAATCCTATGGGTATGTCTCCATACAAAATGGTATATGGGAAAGCTTGTCATTTGCCTCTACAGTTAGAACATAAAGCATTTTGGGCAATTAGAGAACTCGACTATGACTTCAAACTTGCCACTAAAAAGAGGTTATTTGATATTAGTTCACTAGATGAATGGAGAACCCAAGCTGATGAAAATGCCAAACTATTCATAGAAAAAGTTAAAATATGGAATGACAAAAGAATCCAAAAGCGGGGATTCAAAGGTGGAGAATATGTTCTTTTGTACAACTCTCGTTTTAGATTTTTTACAGGAAAACTTCTTTCCAAATGGGAAGGACCATATTTTATCGAAGAGGTTTATCGCTCTAGAGCTATCAAGATTAATAATGCCGAAGGTACTAACCCGAAGGTGGTCAATGGGCAAAGAATTATAAACTACATCTCAGGTACACCTATTAATGTTGAAAGCAATATTATCCAAACCATAACACTGGAGGAACACATAAACGAAACCTTCCAGACCATGGAGGTGAAGGAGAGTATTTCATCAACTCAAGTGGAAGCCCCCACCTCACGTCAAGGTGAACCTCAACACGACATGGAGGCATCCACTAGCGGTACACGACAGGATGATGAAGAGGAGGAAGTGCATCATGAAGATACACCACAACCACCTTCACCACCACCTCAAGGGAACGACACCTTCAACAACAACAAAGATGAACGAGATTATGATGAAGAATAAGAAGCTCCACCATCCAACAATCGGAAACTGACCGGTGTTCGAGCTCAAGTGACCAAAAATCATCCCCTAAACCAAATCTTTGGTGATATACAAATAGGGAGAATCACTCGCTCTAAAACCCGTCTAGCTAAATTTTGTGAGCATTATTCTTTCATCTCTAGCATTGAGCCCTTAAAGGTAGAACAAGCACTTGAAGACGCGGATTGGGTGAACGCAATGCATGAAGAGCTACACAACTTCGAGAGGAACGAAGTGTGGACACTCATGGAGAAACCCGAAGTGAGCACAACATCATCGGAACCAAATGGGTGTTTCAGAACAAACAAGACAAAGATGGTCAAGTCGTATGCAACAAGGCTCATCTCGTAGCTCAAGGATATACACAAGTCGAAGGTATGGACTACCGTGAGACCTATGCCCCCGTTGCTAGACTTGAAGGTACTCGTATTCTTCTTGCTTATGCTAATCACCACGATATCACACTTTATCAAATGGACATCAAAAGTGCATTTCAAATGGTGAAATAGAGGAATAAGTTTATGTTAAGCAACCACCTGGTTTTGTGAATCCTACGAAACCTAATCATGTTTACAAGCTACGCAAAGCTCTTTATGGTCTCAAGCAAGCCCCTCGTGCTTGGTATAAATGTTTAACAAAGTTTCTCATCGAAAAAGGTTTTAAATTGGAAAAATTTATTCAACCTTGTTCACTAAGAGATTTAATGGAGAATTATTTGTATGCCAAATCTACGTGGATGATATTATCTTTGGTTCCACTAACCCTCAATTTAGTGAAAGATTTGGAAGGTTGATATCCGAGAAGTATGAGATGTCTATGATGTGTGAGCTAAAATTCTTCCTTGGATTGCAAATCAAGCAATCAAGAGAAGGAACTTTCATCTCTCAAACTAAGTATACCAAGGACTTGATCAAGAAGTTCAACATGCAGGATTGCAAAGGTAGGAAAACCCCTTTGCCCACTAGTGGACATGTTGACCTTACCAGGGAGGATGAACCGGTTGATCAAAAGGTTTATCGATCTATGATTGGTTCATTGTTATATCTATGTGCATCTCGTCCTGATATAATGCTTAGTGTTTGCATGTGTGCTAGATATCAAGCCGCACCTAAAGAGTGTCATCTTTCTCCTATGAAACGTATTGTGATATACTTGATACAAACACAAAACTTTGGCATTTGGTATCCCAAGGGATCCTATTTTAATCTTGTTGGATACTCCGATTTGGACTATGCCGGTGACAAGGTTGATAGAAAATCCACCTTGAGTACTTGTCAATTTTTAGGTAGATCTCTTGTGTCTTGGTCCTCCAAGAAACAAAACTCAGTATCTCTATCAACTGCCGAAGCTAAGTTATTGCTGCTAGATCTTGTTATGCGCAATTACTATGGATGGCACAAATGCATAAAGATTATGGAATCAATGTTAAAAATGTTCCATTACTTTGTGACAATGAAAGTGATATTAAAATTGGGCATAATCATTTGCAACATTCTCGAACCAAGCTTATTCAAGTTTGACATCATTTCATTCGTGATCATGTTGCCAAAGGAGATATCAATCTTAAGCATGTTCGTACTAACAAACAATTTGCCGATATCTTCACCAAGCCACTTGATGAAAAGCCATTTTTTCATTTGAGGAGTGAGTTGAACATCATTGATGCTTGAAACTTGAGCTAGACTCACTCGGTTGCAAGCAAGGGCATGAGATTAATTATTATCTCCATGATCTCGTAACTCATTATCATATGCCATGGAATTCTATGCTCCCTTGTATTGCATCTAACCTTTTGTAGGTACTTGGAGGAACTTCATTCCACGAGACTTCTATCAACTCCAATCATAAGCAATCTTGTCATTACCAAGTATCCACAACCCCTCTTGATGATGGAAGGAAGAAGACAACAAAAATATCCTTGACATATACTTGATCTAAGTTGCAAAATCTTAAGTAGTGTCATGTGAAATTGGATATATCTCTTGTTCTTCCTTGTATGACTACTCTTTGTAGGTGATAAGAGTACTAGAACAAGAAGGATAGCTCCAAACTCAAGATGACCTTCATCAGCTTCAAGCATCCTCAATAAAAGTTCACCTACGAACAACGTCATCAACATCATTCAAAGGTGTGTACTCATATCCTTGAAAAGGCTTTACACTAAGTCATGGGCTAAAGCAACTCAAGTGATATGAAGACATCAAAATGCTTAAACTAAAAATGGTAACCCATTTTCAGCTTAAACGATGAGTATGACCTATGATCAAGTATTCTTGCTTGGCTCCTAAGTCAATATAGTCTAATATAGGTGACCTAGTCACCGCCCATCATTTAGTTAAGAATCTTGTGTGGTTTTCTCTCTCATTGCATGATTTCTCGTAACCACTCAAATCTTATCTATTTGATGACCTTTGTAAATTATTCGCGCTTTTCTTTGAAACAGTTTTGTTTGTCTCTCTGAAAACAGAAACTTGGTTTACCATTCGAAGTCACCAACTTATATAACTCGGTTCTACCGAACTTGCAAATAAGCTGCACTACACAAACTCGGTATCACTGATTTATCCATCTCGGAGTCACCGATTTTCTTTGTGTTCAATTTTTTTGTTTTCTTGATATAGTTTACTTTGTTTTATGTTCACAAGATAATCTTGTTCCTTCTATGATCCCTTCTTTAAAACAAATTAGGGGGAGAAGAACAAACAACTCTTAGGGGGAGAGATTCATTATTCAAGGATCCCTAGCTCCAAGGGGAAGAAACGTCACATTTGCCAAAGGTAGAGAAGTTACATTCAATGATTCCCTTAGTCTTTCCATGAACCCTACTTTCAATGACCCTTGATCTCCATGATCCCTACCTTGTCAATGATCCCTGTCACTACTCCCAAAGTTTGACCTTTTTGTTAATTTGTGCCAAAGGGGGAGAATATCAAAGCTTCATGCTAAAGGGAGAGTCACATGCTTATGCAAAGGGGGAGATATGATTTAGGGGGAGAGGAAAACATCAAAAGTTCACACTTATATAATCAAGGTAAAGAACGACAATGTAGGGGGAGAAAATCACTTTTGGAGAAATCTAAAGTAATCCTTTGATATCTTACTTTTCTCACCCTATCCAATCCCAATATCTACATTTTGAGATTTAGGGGGAGAGGATGAACTACTACTTTCATATCTAAAGGGGAGAAAGTTCTAAAGAATTTATGCCAAAGGGGGAGACATATTAATCTTAAGATTTATCATACTTTATATGTTCTCCATATCTTGGTATCTTTGAGTTTCATTGCTTTTTCTTAGTAGAATACTCTTGTGTTTCTCAACATTTTTTTCTCAAGTGTGTCTCTACTACTAGAATGCTCAAAAACTCAAGGTAAGTATATATGCATCATATCTTTGATCAACATGATCTCTTGGTCCTTGCACATATTGTTTGCAAGAGTGAAGTCTTGATCAAGAATATACATCTCATTCACATATATTGATGCATATAGCCAAGATACACATGACACTTATGTCCCTTCCATCCATATGTGTGTCCTTGCATTCCAAAGAAAATATCCTTTAAAGGACTGCACACATTTAGGAGGAGCAAATCTAGGTCATGTGTTTTTCAAAGTCTTCATTGCATCCATGCATATCTTTAATTGAAGCTTTGATTGTATGTTTTCATCAATTACCAAAAAGGGGGAGATTGAAAGCACAATATGCTCCCTTGGTGGTTTTGATAATTCATGACAACATACATTGTCTCTTGGACTAACACCTCTATCTAGTATATTTCAGATAATAGTCCATGAAGATTTGAGTTGGAAAAAAGGTTTTAGGAGATTGTGGAATTACCCAAGATACAAGGAAATAGGTTGGCCAAGCTTCAAGCAAGAGGACTCTACATTTTATATTTGTGAGAAATCACTTTGAGTCTATAGGAAAGCCAATACTATTAAAAGAGGGTAAAGTTTTTATGGTGAACAATATGCTCAAACGTGCACAAGTGCAGTCAACAAAACATCCACATACTCTCCCACCAAAGTCTGTCCTAAGCCAAACATGCCAAATTGGTGCAACCAACTTTCCTATCCCGGTGCCACCAAGTTCCAAACCCTAGACAGACTCAGCCAAACCCTAACACTTCGGTGCAATCAACAATGCACTCGGTGCCATTGAGTTGGGTTGCCAACTACCTGTTACGCAAGTTCTCATTTTCAGTCCAACCGAGAATGGTGAATCAGCGTCACTGAGATTGGTAAATCTGACCATTGGTCACCTTGTCGGTGCAACCGAGAGTTATATATCGGCCCCTCCGAGATTCAAAAGTTGTCACTTTTTGTCATTTCGGTACCACTGAGTTTTACACTTCGGTGTCACCGAATCTGACTTATTGTGTGTAACGGTTGGGATTTTGGGGATGCCTATATAGACCCCTTCACCACCACCCACTCGAAAGAGAAGCACTCAGAACTATTCCATACCTATCCTACTCAGTTTTCTGAGAGAGAACCACCTACCCTTGTGTTGAGGTCAAGATCTTCCACTCCAACCATATGGATCTTGATTTCTAGCCTCCCCAAGTTGCTTTCCACCAGTCCCATCGCTTCTACCAAGCCAAATCTATGTGAGAGAGATTGTGTGTTGAGGAGTCTATCATCTTGAAGCACAAGAGCAAGGAGTTCATCGTCATTACTGAGCCTATTACCTTTTGGAGGGTGGTGCCTCCTAGATTGGTTAGGTGTCGCTTGGGAGCCTCCTACTTCGTGTTGTGGAGTGAACCAAGAAGTTTGTAAGGTCAAGGAGATTGCCTACTTCATGAAGATCTACCCATAGTGAGGCTAATCCTTCATGGACGGAAGCCGCATGGAATAGTCAAGGTTGCTTCTTCATGGAACCCTCCATGGGTAGAGCCCTCCGTGGACTCTCGCGACCGTTACTCATCATGGACATCGCCACTCATCATCGCCCCGTATCGTTGCCAACCACCTATTCATTGACACCACACCGTAAGCAAGGACTGTAACCACGACGACGCTATTGATATATACCCTTGCCATTGCATTCTTACCCCAAACCTATTTGCTACTTGTCTATAGAGATTATCAATTGAGTATTGTTGGGCTACTCTACATACTCCACATAGCTACAATTGTGTGCATATATCATCGTATCATCTCTTGTGTTGCATAGTACCTGCATACATAATTGCTATCTTGGTGTGCATGTCCCGCTCAGTGACCATTCAAATATCATTGCGAAAATAAAGGGAGCAAATATTTTAAGCAAGGACAGAAGAGGAAAAGCAATAGCATCGCCAAATTTGCATATCATACTTGATCATCTTGAGCGAGTGACTCGTGCCTCATACATACATAGCAAGTCGGGAATATAAAGATGACACATTTTGTTTCTTATAGGTCGTGCACAAGTTCGTATCACGCCCATTTGAGAAATAATGCTAGCATCTCTCTAGTGTTTTGCAACATGAGAGTTTTCCGTGGATTCCACATTTTGTGCTCATTACTTGGTTGCATGACCCCACTTATCTATCAGTGTGTGTGTTTCCGAGTACACTCATTGTTGTTGATCTACATTGTCTTACTTTTGAATTTTTGAATATCTTTCAACTTTATTTAATCATATTCTTGAATTACTTGAATTTTGTGCCACCATCCTAATCAAACTACTCCATAAGCCTTACTTGTATAGGTGTGAGAAGGAAGATCTTAGGTACCAATTCTACTATTTCCAATTGAACATTGAGTGCCCGATTCGTTGTCAACTTTTGGAACGGTACTTGATTTTATCCTCCTCATTCATACACTTATATCTACTTGAGTGATATTGACAGCAATGTCATGTTGAACCCGGCATTCGAGGTGCATGATGATGACGCGAATACCCATGTCACCAAGTTGCACTTGTTCGACGCAAACAAGGCAATTACTCAAGCACAAGATGTCTTGAATGACTACATCAAACATCTCGCCACCCACTTGCGTGAATCCGAGGTGTGCACACGGGAGTACCTCGATAACAAGCTATCAATACAAATGGAAGAGTTTTGTTCCTTGATGGTCAACCGCGCTCCTTCAACTTCGACTACGTCAAGACAACGCTCAAGTCGCCACTCCTCGGAGTATTTTTCTGATGCAAGTCCTCCCCGAGCATGTTTCCATCGTCAAGACAATCGCTCAAGTCCAAGGTCTCCATAAGGTTGACAATGTCAAGCCATGGAGAATCAATTCCATGGCAATGGATTACAAGACCGACTACGCACTCGAGAACGTCATCACCGCCAAGATCAGGAAGCATTGAAGCAAGAACAAGAATGTCTACACCGAGAAGAAGAACAACTTCATCGCAATGAACAAGCAATGCAAGAACAACACACACTACAAGAAGCTACTCTCACATTGGAAGAGAACAACCACAAAGCTCACCAAGAACAAGAAGTATTCCATCGAGAATGACAAGAAGAAGCTGCTTGCCATGAGGAGCAACAAGAACGAAGAAACCACGTGCGAGGACCTCATGAACGGCCTCAAGCACATCACGACGAGCACAATGATTACGACACCCCAAGGCAACTAGAATGTCAACCCGACAACAACATTGACGCACCTCCTCCTCGTCAAGGGCATTGCCAAAACAACTACAACGACGAACAACGCTTCGGCAAGCTCAAGTTCACCATGCCCAAATTCTCAGGAAGCAATGACCCCAAAGACTATGTATCATGGGCACTCAAAGTTGACAATATATTTCCATTTGCACAAATTTGAAGAATAGAAGAAGATTTCCATGGCCTCTCTTGTGTTCCCTGACTATGTTCTCATTTGGTGGGAACAAGTGATTGAGCGAAGAAGAGAAAGAGGTGAACCTCCTATCACCACTTGGGATCAAATGAAGGATCTCATGAGAGCTCGTTTTGTGCCTACACACTACAACTGGTATCTCTCCAAGAAACTCCAACTACTCAAGCATGGCACCAAGTACATACAATAATACTATCAAGAAATGGAAATTTCCATGATCTGAGCCATTGTCAAGGAAGATGACGAGAAAACAATGGCACGCTTCTTGAATGACCTCAACTACCAAGTCAAGAAAATCACGGACTTCCAACCATACTCCAACTTACTTGAACTAGTCCATCAAGCAATCAAGGCGGAACGTCAAGTGCAAGAGGATTACAAGTATTCCAAGTTCTCTTCCAAGACCTACGGCTCAAGTGCTCAAACTTCTACGACAATGATGCCTTCGACTACAAAATCTACAACACCTACCGGTGAAAGTCAAGTTCCAAGGACAAGATGATTCATCAAGCCGCCATAATACTACAAGCAACTCCAATCCAAGGGATTCATCCTCTACACCAGCACCGGATGACACCGCTAAATCGAGCTCCATCAAGTGTTTCACGTGCCAAGGCCGCGGCCACAAGACCTACGAGTGTCCAACAAGATGGATCGTGATTCTTCAAGGCGACGGAACCTATGACTCTATGAGCGATGACGATATGCAAGCGTTGGAGCACGTCGCCATCCATCGAAAAGTCAATGAAGACGAAGATTCACAAATCTTTTGTGACAACGATCCGAGCCTGCTCTCGTTGTTTTCAAAGTTTTGACTCTTCAATAGCAAGAAGTTGAGGACCAACATTGCCCCATCTTCCACACCAAGGCGGGTATCCAAGGAAATTCCTTCAAGGTCATCATCGATGGTGGAAGTTACCAGAATTTGGCAAGTGAAGACCTTTGCTCCAAGCTCCAATTGTTCAAGAAGAAGCACTCTCGCCCCTACAAGGTCCAATGACTTAGTGACTCCAGCACTATCCAAGTTGATCATACCGTGCAAGGTTCCTTCAAGATAGGCACTTATGAAGACACCTTGGAGTGTGATGTGGTTCCCATGTCCGTTTGCCATATACTCCTTGGGAGACCTTGGCAATTCAACTGTGGCTTATCCACAATGGCTAGACCAATCACTATAGTTTCAAAATTAAAGACAAGGAGTATGTGCTTCCACCAATGTTCCCAAGTCAAGTGAATGTTGACAAGCAAGCTTCATTCCATCGTGGATATAAAAGTGAGAGAGTGATCCACCTCAAAGAGAGTGAGTGCCACAAGCAAAAAATTAGTGAATCCACAACGAGGGACATGAGAGATCTAGTTCTTTTAGCCACCAAAAGAGATTTGAGGGATGTGAGTGAGATCCCATCGACCATTCTTCACTATGTTCTTGTGTGCAAGGATGATGTAGTACAACCTAACCCTTCACAACACCTTCCTCTTGTGTTATCTCAATTCTTGTAGGAATTTCAAGACGTTTTTCCCGATGAGCTACCCCCGGGACTATCACCAAAACATAGCATCGAACATCGCATCGACCACATACCCGGCGCACCGCTCACCAATAAGGCACCCTACCGCATCAACCCCGAAGAAACTAAGGAGATACAAAGACAAGTCCAAAAACTCCTAGATAAAGGGCATGCATGCGAGAGTTTATGTCCTTGTGTGGTTCCTGTGATTCTAGTACCTAAGAAATGAAAGTATGCACATGAGTTCGGATCGCCGCCCTATCAATGCTATAACCATTAGATATGGCCATCCTATTCCTCGCCTAGATGATATGCTAGATGAACTTAGTCGTGCCACTATATTTTCCAAGATTGACTTGAAAATTGGTTACTATCAAATAGGCATACAAGAGGGTGATGAGTGGAAAACAGCGTTCAAAACTAAGTTTGGTCTATATGATTGGCTAGTGATGCCCATGGGCTTATCCGAAGCACCGGCTACATTTATGTGTGTCATGCATCATGTCTTACACCCATTCACTGGATATTGAGTTCTGGTATACTTTGATGACATTCTTGTTTTTAGCGAATCTCTTGAGGAGCATGCTAAACAAATTAGGGAAGTATTGCAGGTTCTTAGGAAGGAACAATTGTATGCTAACATGGAAAATGCACTTTTGGTGTTCACAAGGTTGTTTTCCTAGGATTTGTGGTTTCTTCTAAGGGTGTTCATGTGGATGAAACTAAAATTGATGCTATTAAAACTTGGCCCACACCCACAAATTTGCACCAAGTGCGTAGTTTCTTAGGACTAGCCGGTTTCTGCCATCGCTTTGTTAAGGATTGTAGCACTATTTCATCTCCTCTACACGCTTTGAGCAAGAAAAATGCACCTTTCATTTGGGGACCAATGCAAGACACCGCATTCCTTGAGCTTAAAATTTTTCTTACTCATGCACCTTTGCTTGCATTACCCAACTTTGATAAAACTTTTGAAGTGCATTGTTATGCTAGTGGTAATGGCATAGGTGGCGTGCTAATGCAAGAAAAGCGCCCAATTGCGTACTTTCGTGAGAAACTTTCCGGCGCTGAACTTAACTATCCCATCTATGATAAGGAATTGTATGCTTTGTTGAGAATGTTACATTTTTGGGAACATTATCTCCGTCAACATGAATTTGTTACTCATACCGACCATGAAACTCTCAAGTATCTTAAGGGTCAAACTAAGTTGAACAAACGACATGCTAAATGGAGTGAATTTATTGAGTCTTTTCCTTATGTCATCAAGTACATTAAGAGTAAAGAAAATTTTGTGGTAGATGCTCTTTCCCGCATATGCATGCTCGTTACTCAACTTGAATTGAATGTCATTGGTTTTGAGAATATGAAAGACTTGTATGAGCATGATGTTTCTTTTGCTACTCCATATGCCAAGTGCCAAGTAAAACCTTGTTGGGAAACTTATTAGATGAAAGATGGCTATCTTATGCGTGCTAACAGACTTTGTATACCCGAGTCTTCTCTTCATTTGTTGCTTTTGCAAGAAGCTCATGGCAGAGGACTAATGGGTCACTTTGGACATGAAAAGACATACGCCACCCTCTCCAACAAGTACTTTTGGCCAAAGATGTTTTGTGATGTTGCACACTTCACAAACCGATGCTCTACATGCCGCAAAACTAAGTCCAAAGCTCAATCCCATGGTCTTTCCATGTCCCTTACCATACCTATTCAACCTTGGGAAGACATTAGTATGGACTTCGTGCTTGGTTTGCCACACACTAAATATGGCCATGATTTTGTCTTTGTTGTTGTAGATCATTTTCCCAAAATGGTTCATTTCATTCCATGTCATAAGACCAATGATGCTTCACATATTGCAAATATACTTTGTAGGGACATCTTATGACTACATGGAGTGTCCTAGACCCTTGTTTCGAATCACGACGTCAAGTTCCTTAGCTACTTTCGAAAGACACTATGCGCTAAGCTCGGGATCATGCTACTATTCTAGTCAGCATATCATCGACAAATCGATGGCCGAACAAAAGTGACGAACCTGATGCTCTCAACTCTCCTACGCGTGTTGATCAAGAGGAACATCATGGAACGGGAAGATTGCCTCCCCATCGTCGAGTACTCCTACAACCGCGCCACACACTTCACCACCAACAAGTATCCTTTTGAAGTGGTCTATGGCCTCAACCTTTTGTCTCCATTGGACATACTCCTGCTTCCACTCCAAGAGCGAGTGAACATGGATGCAATCACAAGGGCAAAGTACATCAATAAGATGCATGAAGATACAAGGTGCACGATAGAACGTCAAGTGGAACGCGTCACCGCCAAGTGCAACATAAACAACCACACCATGGTGTTAAAGGTCGGTGATCTTGTGTGGATAAACCTTTGCAAGGACTGTTTCCCCGCCGAGCACAAGTCCAAATTGATTCCTCGAGTAGATGGACCCTTCAAGGTGTTCTAACGCTACAACAACAATGCCTACAAGATCGACATTCCATGCGACAAGTACAACATGAGTGACACCTTCAATGTCACACACCTATCCCCTTTCCATGGTGATGAAGATCTTGATACGAGGATGGATCTCTCACAAGGGGGGGATGATGCGAAGCATCCCATAATTACCCCATGCACCCATCACCAACACCTCAAGCTATAAAATGACCCATGACGAGAGCCCGTTCACGTGCCATTGCGAACAAGGCAAAATCTCTCCTATATGATTCTCACTTTGATGTTCATGGAACTTGGATGCTACCTCAAGCGGAGACTCTTTGCACAATTAGGTACAATGGATATGGTCTAGGAGACGCTTGGAGTGAAGACCAAGTTGCTATGAAGATGGATTCGAAGATGGACATGCGAAAGTACCAAAGGAAGACCAAGCCTCCTCCCATGCCCCGGGCATCCGGCCAAAACCCCAAACATCTGGCCCCTGTGGACACTTCCGCTGCCAAGGCCAAACTACAGGTGCCGGTCATCCGCCCCCAGCCCGGATATCCGGCCTTGCTAGGAAATCCGGCCTTCGGCCCCGGAAATCTGGCGCGTCCAGACCAGATCCGCGCGGACAGGTGACCCCAGAGCCCCGAACATACGGTCATGCCCCAGACATCCGGTGACCCTCCACTGCCTGGACATCTGGCCCTCAGCCCTGGAAATCTAGCACCTACGCAGCCGAACCGGGTGAAACCGGCACCATCAGTCCGGACATCCAGCCACAAGCCTGGACATCCGGCGCACCCTTGAAGCCCCAGACATCCGGTGTCTTGGCCCAGACATTCGGCCCCTATGCGGGCAGACATGGGCTTGAGGCCCATGTACCCTCTCTCTCGCCCCCAATTCCACTAGCACTATATAAAGGACCCCTCCTCCTCTATATAGGGTTAGCTTATGTTTAGCAAAGACCATTGTTGAGCATAGATCCATCTACTTCCTTCCCTCGTGGGGTGAGACACCTCCATGTGAGAAGATCGAAAGCAGATTCCAAGGCCCCCTATCAAGGGAAGATCCCCTCGTGGATGTCAAGACCCATCTCTCCGGTGTGGAAAGGCTACCGGTATTTGTATTCATTTATTGATTTCGAACCTTGTATCTCGTGATTCGTTAGATCTAGTCAATGTGTGACTTGAGGATCGTCTTTGAGTGTTTATTTGCCTCTTGATTTTCCTCCCTTTCCCCTTCAAGTGTGAAAGAATTGGGCCTCATAGGAATTGTTGGGGATATTCACACGGGATGAGACCCGCCCAGGTGGGCCGAGTCATGCGGTTGGCGGCTTACGGTAGCTCCAGGAGGAAAGCATAACCGGTTGGCCGGAGGGCCCAGAGCCAGAAGACCAGATGTAACCCGATGGATTTAAGCCGTCGGGAAAGACTTGTCAGATAAGGCATGTTTAGTTAGAGGCAAGGTCGGTTGTTAAGTTTAACCCGACCCGGACTCTTGTAAGCCCAGGAGCCTGACCTATGTATATAAGGGCAGCTTACCTGGGCGACTTAGGCCACGAAACAACAGATCGAGAGCTAGGTCAAGCGAATCTCGCTCCCTTGTAATCGATACACAATCAATACAACACAAAGTAGGACGTAGGCTTTTACCTCTTCCCGAGGGGCCAAACCTGGGTAAACCCTTGTCTCTCGATTTCGATCAATCCCTTCAAGTTCACCGCCTTAGCGATGGCCTCGAACCTAAGTCCATTGACCCGAACAACTGCCATGACAAATCCACGACAGTTGGCGCCCACCGTGGGGCTAGCGCTCGATGGTGTAAGGTTCTCGAAGGGATCTCTCCCAGGGATCCAGGGATACGCCATTGGCAGGATGACCAAGAGCTGCTGCAGCAAGCTCTACATCAACGACGCCGTCTAGGGCCTCAAGGCCGACTCAATCGAGTATGGGTACCGGGTCCCCTTTGGCGGAATTCACGTTTTCATCGGCAAGATCGGCGGATCTGAACTTGGGCCGGACATCTGCACCGATCTCATTGAGCCGGCCCAGCACGCATGACCCGCCCGTGTTAACCCGGGCAGGAAGCATGTCTTCGTTGGCATTACCCAAGGCAAGGAGCTTGAAGGCTCCATGTCAGGGGAAGGAATGCTCATCTGCTCCAAGGATGGCTCCTCGAGTGGAGAGATGGAATCAATCTATCAGCTTCACAACTGCGGACTTGGGGGCTACATCGAACATTACCCCGAGTCAGAATACCAGGAGCCGGAAGAGTATGAGTCGCTGAACCGCGCTACTATCTTCATGGCGGGTTCTGTGGCAGCACAGAACATTATGACCACTGGTGATACCGGGTCTGAATCTGACAGGCCACTGGTGCAAGTTCTTTTGGGTCTGATGAACGAGCTCGCTGCCCTGTTGGATACCAAGGATATTGTGGAAAACCAAGCGGCCCATAACGCGGAGATCACAAGGTTTAAGGACCAGATGGCCGAGGTCCAATAGGAGATCAATGCGATGAAGGCATAGAATGACACTGACTCAAAGCGCCTTACTGCAAAGGCTTTTCATTTGAAATTGAGCAACAATCTGTAGCGGTGGTTCATCAGATGAGGCATCAGTCGCATTTATTGGAGCAGTATGAAGCCAGAAATCTGTTTAACACGCCAGGGACGGGACGGAACATGCCCCTGACCGTAACCCGGATGGCGGAATTACCTGGAGGCCGGGCGGCGATTCAGCGTTAGCAGCCAGACCCGCCCCGCCCTAACCAGGTCACGCCCCATTCTTTTCTGACGCTGTCGAGTCATTATTCTAATCCGGCGGAGAACATGGTGGCAGCAGAGACCAGGCTTGGTACAATCCCAATCCCTGATGAGGCACCTTTAGCAGAGGAAGTGCGGAACGCCATTGGGTACCTGTAGACGGCGGTGGCCCAGCAGGAGAAGTATACCCATGGCCGAAGTCGTGTGCATTCAACCCCATCCCAAGCCACAGCTACAACTGATGTTATGAGTCGCCGACGGTTCCCAGTAGTGATCGACATCAAAACCCGCCAACGAATGATCAGCTGGTTCGTGATGCTCAAGCGTTGGTAGATCGGGCAAGGGGCCAGCGAGAGGTGGCGGTTCTGGCAGCCGCGACGACTTATCGACAACCCACAGTCGCGCCCTCTGTTTCAGCGGGAGCCAGCTTGACTTCTAGGGCTGTGGGAGTGCCATGCTTAGTGCTAGCTTTGCGTAATGAGCGCCTGCCAAAAGACTTAAAAGGTCCTCGTAAGGTGCCCAATTATACTGCTGACCTACCCTCCAGAGGCGTGGATTGAAAGCTATGAATTGTCTATGGAGATGTTGGATGTTAGTGATGCAGTGTGTGCCAAGTATTTCATCATGATGCTGGAGGGGCCGGCTCATACGTGGTTGAAAGGTTTGCCACCCAACAACATTAACATGTGGGCCGAGTTAAAGGCAAGGTTCATCAAAAATTTCCAGGGAACATGCAAACAGCCCATGTCGATTGTGGATTTGGATCATTGCGTTCAACGTGAGGATGAATCGGCTCATCATTTGGTCCAACGGGTCTCAAACATCATCCACTCTTCTGATAATATCATGGCGTCTCAAGTAGTTCTAATCCTGGAGAAGAATTTCCACTTCACGCCTTTGAAGCAGAAGCTTGGCCGTCTGAAGCGCACATGTCAACACATGGGGGAACTCATGACGTCTCTCACCAAGTATGCAGACTCCAACGACATGAAGACCCTGGTTCCGATGATGAGAAATCGGCCAAGGGCAAGAAGAATAACAACGACAAGGGTCAGTCGCAAAAAGGTGGAGGAAACAATAATAAAGGCAATGGTGGAAAGCAGAAAAACCAGGATGGCAGGTCAGAGATAGTGGTCAATGCCAACACTAGAAATAACCGCGGCAAGGGCAATGGCAAGCCGCCGTTTAAATGCAATGCTCCTAGCTTGGAGACAATGTCGAATGACCCCTGCCCGAAACACAACCGTACAGATCAACCATCGAGTCATGCTTGGAAGGATTGTTGGATCATGAAAGAATATCAAAATTGTGGTAGTAACCAACATCCAGGCGGTAACAGCGGTAGGCCATCCAATGGGTCAGGTCCTTCCGGGTCTGGTTTCGGTCCAAGCGGCTCAGGTTCAGGCCATCAGGGCCAAGGAAACCATGGAGGGAATAATCAACAATCTGGCGGTGGAGGTTAGCAGCAAAATAACCGGTCTGGGTTCCAGAGTAATCCCAAGCAACTTATCTCCGACCAGTACCATGTCTTCACAACCTGTCTTGACAAACAAGACTGGAAGTTATGCAAGCGGGCTGTTAATGCAACTATGCAGCTCTCTCGCAATATTTGATGTGGTCTGAGTATGATATCACCTGGACTAGGGAGGATCACCCGCCGCGTGTGGATAACTCGGGGCATTTGGCTCTGGTGGTCGCCCCCAAGTGGGAGGATATGTGTTCACCAAGGTTCTGATGGATGGAGGCAACAGCATCAACATTCTTTATTATGACACTTTCCGCTGGATGAATTTGCTTGACAAAGATCTCAAGCCTTCTTCAATAGTTTTTCATGGTGTGGTGCCTCGGGAGTCGGCTTATTCGGTGGGAAAGATTTCATTGGAGGTTGCTTTTGGCGATGAATTCAATTACAAGGTGGAGTCTCTGTGGTTTGAAGTGGTCAACATTAAGAACCCATATCACGCTCTGTTTGGACAGTCGACTTATGCTAAATTCATGGCTAGTCCTTGTTACGTTTATTTGCAGCTCAAGATGCCCGGGTTGAACGGGACGATCACGGTGCATGGAGACCAGAAGACAGCTGCTGAGTGTGAGGAAGGGGATGCAGCTTATGTAGAATCTAGTTGTGCGGAGGTAGAGCTAAAGTTTTATAAGGAGAATGTCGACCCGACGGATATGACCCCGTTGAAAAAGCCTAACACAAAATCTGAGCCGCCGCTTAAGTTTGCGGCAGATGGCACCAAGTTGGTGGACTTCGTGCCTGGCGACCCATTGCAACAATTCACTATTGGGGCTAATATGGATCCAAATAGGAAAGCACGCTCATCGAGTTCATCCGTGAGAATCGGGACATCTTTGCATGGTAACCTTTTGACATGCTGGATGTACCGAGAGAACTCGCTGAGCACCACCTTAATGTGGATCCTAAGTTCAAGCCAATTAAGAAATTTCTACACTAATTCAATGCGGAGAGGAGGAAGGCTATTGGCGAAGAGGTGGCCCAACTCTTGGTAGCAGGGTTTATCGTTGAAGTGTTTCACCCGGAGTGGTTTGCTAACCCGGTACTGGTGCTTAAGAAGAACGAGACGTGGCATATGTGCGTAGATTACATGGAACCTAACAAAGCGTGTCCAGTTGACCCGTTTGCTCTCCCCCGTATTGACCAAATCATTCATGCGATGGCGGGTTGTGAGAGTCTGTGTTTCTTGGATGCTTATTAAGGTTATCATCAGATCAAGATGGCAGTTAAAGACCAAGAGAAGACGACTTTTATTAGGCCTTTTGGTGCATTCTGCTATGTGTCTATGCCTTTTGGGCTTAAGAGTGCCTAGACGACTTACCAACGTTGTGTGCAGAATTGTCTTTATGGTCAGATTGGGCGCAACGTTCATGCTGACGTAGATGATATTGTGGTCAAGTCAAGGAAGAAGGAGACTTTGTTGATGATCTTAACCCGACAAAGTGTGTTTTCGGTGTACCTCCAGGCAAGCTCTTGGGGTTTGTAGTCTCGGAGCATGGCATTGAAGCTAACCCGAACAAAATAAAGGATATTACTTCCTTCTCTAAGCCGGCATGCGTCAATGACGTTCAGCGCCTGGTGGGTCGTATTGCTGCACTAAGCCGGTTCATAAGCCGCCTGGGTGAGAAATCCATTCCTTTATACAAGATGATGAAAAAGACAGATGACTTTGTTTGGAGCAAGGCTGCGGATTAGGTGCTTGAGGCGCTCAAGAAGCAGCTGCATGAGCCGCTGGTCTTGGCTGCTCCGGCTAAGAAGGAGGCACTACTCTTGTATGTGGCGGCTAACAACAGGGCAGTCAATGCCGCAATCGTTGTGGAATGTAAGGAGGCAGGGAAAGTGTATCCCGTTCGGAGGCGGGTTTACTATGTAAGCAAGGTCTTGATAGAATCCAAGCAAAGGTGTCTGCATTGGTAGAAGTTGATCTATGGGGTGTTCATGGCAAATCGCAAGCTGAAGCATTACTTCCTTGGGCATCAGATCACGATGGTTAGCTCTGCTCCCTTGGGAGACTTTATCCAAAATAGAAAGGCCACTAGCAGAATTGCTAAGTGGGCACTGGAGCTTCGACCCCTCAATCTGAAATATGCGCCTCGCACGGCTGTCATATCTCAAGCCTTGGTGGACTTCATAAATGATTGGACAAAAAGTCAGTTGGCTGAGGAGAAGCCAGACAACACATACTGGACGATTCACTTTGACGGATCGAGGCAGTTGGAAGGCTCGGGGACTGGTGTTGTCATTACTTCCCTGCAAGGTGAAAAGTTCTGTTTTGTTTTGAGGCTAATGTTTCCTTGTACTAACAATGCAGCAGAATATGAGGCTTTGCTTCATGGGCTCCGGGTGGCCAAGGAGATGAACCTGAGCCGTGTCAGATGTCTTGGCGACTCAGACCTAGTGGCTCAGCAAGTCTCTAGCACATGGGACTCAAAAAAACCATGTATGGAGGCTTACCGCCAGGCGGTTGATATTGTTGCTGGCCACTTCAAGGGTTATCAAGTGGATCACATTGATCGGCGCAAGAATGAAGCGGATGATGCGTTATCCAGGCTAGGGTCCCAGCGTAAGCCGGTGCCACCTAATGTGTTCTTGGACGTATTGCACCACCCTTTAGTCAACTTGGCTGTACCTGACCCGGAGGGGGAATTGGTGGCGGCTCTCCAGGCGATCCCCGATTGGACACTACCTTACCTGGCTTACTTGACTCGCGGCGAGTTACCTGGTGCATAAGATCTCAAGGCGGTCCAAATCTATGATTATCAAGGATGACGAGTTGCATCGGCGCAGTGATACTGATATTTTTCAGCGTTGCGTCTCTCCTGATGAGGGCCGTGAAATCTTACAAGAAATCCATGCTGGCGGTTATGGTCATCACGCCGGGTCAAAATCCTTGGTGGCCAAGTCTTCCCGCCATAGTTTTTACGGGTTAACGGCTCGTAAAGATGCAGAGGACCTAGTCAGTAAGTGTGGTGGGTGTCAGAAATTTGGACGCCATGCTCATGTGCCGGCTCAAGAGCTACGGACGATTCCTATCACTTGGCCATTCATGGTCCGGGGGCTTGATATGGTAGGACCTTTCAAAAGGTCCAAGGATAAAAATACCCACCTCTTGGTGGGGGTTCACAAGTTTACTAAGTGGATGGAGCCTAAGCTAGTCAGCAAATGTGATGCAGCAACGACGGTTCTGTTCGTCAAAAAGCTGATTTTTTGTTTTCGCTATCCGCATAGTATCATCACTGATAATGGAATGAATCTGTCCAAGGGGGCTATGAAGGACTTCTGTGATGAGGACCATATACGTCTTGATGTTCCTTCAGTGGCTCACCCCCAGTCCAATGGTCAAGCTAAGCATGCTAACCAGGAATTTTTGAGAGGTACTAAACCCCGGCTTATGGTTCCTTTGGAGTGCAAGCCGGGTTGTTAGGTGGAAGAGTTGTCGTCTATTCTTTGGAGCATAAGAACCACCCCCAATAGGTCTACGGGCTTTATGCCTTTCTTCATGGTTTATGGCGCAAAGGCGGTTCTCCCCAGTGATATATGTCATGACTCACCCAGGGTGGCGGCTTACGTGGAAACTGACGATGAGGTGGCGCGTCGGGATGCTCTGGATGCCTTAGACGAAGAATGAGATCTTGTAGCCGCTCGTTCGGCGATTTATCAACAAGACCTGCTTCACTATCATAGCCGCAGGGTCAAGACCCGGACGTTTATAGAAGACAACTTAGTACTCTGTCTGATTCAAGACCATACAGGTATGCACAAGTTATCACCTCCTTGGGAAGGGCCGTTAGTGATCAGTAGGAATCTCAACAACGGGTCTTACTATCTCATAGACATACGAAAGAGTGATGAGTCTTGCACTTCTGGTCAGGAGTCCAAGAGACCGTGGAATATTTCCCACCTTCGGCCATATTACACTTAAGCCGCCAGCCGACTCTCATCAATTTACATCCATCTGTTATTGCACAAATCATCTTTTTATGATATAATAAAGTGGGCATCCCCATGATTAGGGGCCTCTGGCGTGTTCTCCGCACTAAGTGTTGTGCCAAGGAGTTAATCCTTCATCAGGTCATTTGGGGGCTTTTAAACTCCCTTGGCCATGCTTTTATGCCATCAGGAGTCGATCCTTAATCTGGTGCTCCAAGGAGGGCTTTTAAACCACTCTTTCCCAGATTTAGAATACAAAAGGAGTTGATCCTTGAAACTGGTCACTTGGGGGGGGGGGGGCTTTTGGCCCAAAAATTTAAGCTTATTACCTCCTCTTGACCTGGCTTTCCGCCATCTCCGAGTTATACCTGCCTGTTTGCAACTTGCTTCTCCACCATGTGACCCACCGAACTCTTGACAGTTAATCTTGATAAGAGACCCTTAACTTCTTAAGTTAATCTCGCACAAAGACACTAAACTTGTAAGAGTTTAAACAGAGGCTTTTTCACGAGAGAGTCGGCTTACAGTGAGCAAGGACAAACTCGTCTTGCTTACCGTATCCCCTCCGCTATGTGGCATGTTCAAACTCTTAGCAATGTCAATCTTTTAAAGACCCTGAACTTGCTAAGGTTTAATTGATTGATTTATGTCACATGAGGCCCAGTTTACAAGTTATAAGGCTTTCTGCCTTGTTTCTTCGGAAACAAAAATATGTTCATAAAACAAATATAGGACTAGAGTTGTCTTATCCTGTTGCCCCTTTAAAGCCTGCTTATAGGATGAGGCATACGATTGTTCGTTCTTGCAAGTGCTTTCATGACAAGCTTCTAAGTCTTGGGAAATTTCTGGCTTGGACCGTGGAGTATAAGCCGCCTGGCGAGTCAAAACAGCTAAAGTACTCCTATACTGACAGTTGAGTTTGCTGAATCTCCAGCAGAGCTTTTCAAGCATAAAATATCACAAGTCCAGGAACATGCAATCAAGAGTTTTCTACGCCTATTAAAAAGCCCTCCAGGATCCCCAAATACAAGCGGCCTTAAGTTTTTCGTTACATTTCCAACCTCGGAGGCTCAGCTAGCCGGGTCACCTTCAATCAGGTTCAGTAGGTTTCAACTCACCGGCTGATCATCTTGCGTCAGGTCTTTGACTTCTTCGATCTGAAGGTTCTCGACATCCCAGTTGCAGTTTAATAAAGCTTCAAATTGAGCCTCATCAAAGAGGGGATGTGGGTCAACTCCAGGAGCGAAGAGCGTCTGACGGCGTGCAGGTATTAAGTCCTTGGCTTCAAAAGTTAGGTAGCGTATCCGTTTGCTATCCGCATTGTAAGACGCATGGTAGGGGATCAAGTCAATATCATTGAGAAGTGTTGATGCAAGCACTTGGGAGGCCTTCATGCAGTTAGCATAGTTAGATTTAGTAAAGTCAGACCCGTCATCTTTCTTGGACGGGAAGCCATCCATCATTTCCTCTAGGGTCAGTTCAGGAGCAAAGGGCAAAGACCGGCTTAGGGCAGCCATGGCCCCTTTCCTGGCGGCTGATCGCCTTAGCTCTTCAATCTGCTTGGGCAGAGTCGACAAGACCTCTATTACCCCCTTCATGAATTTGGGGACGCCCTTTTTAGTCATCAGGGTTTTGATGGTGTAGAGAGCCCCACTATATAGTTGTTCTGTCAAGGTGTATATGGCCTTCAACTTCAACAAACTGTCAGACGATAGCTGGCGGCTCCTCTCGTCTGCAAAGATAGTGAAACATTACAAGTATCCTGAAAGGTTGTTACAAACAATGCAAGAATTTTTTCTAAGTTTGAAGTTCTTACCAAAGATAGCAGCATCCATCTTGGATATATGGCGCTTGAGGGTGGTGAGTTCTTCTGATACAAGCTTGAGCTGCTTATCAGCATCATTTGCACGTTTTGTCAAGGCAGCTTGTTCAGACTCAATAGTCTTTTTGAAGGTAGCAAAATGAGCCTGAACCTTCTCAAGTGCTTCAACAGTCACCCGCAGTTTCTCTTCCGCCATAGCCTGGGCGGTTTGATGGGAGGTAATGTTTCCCCTCAAGCCGGCCAGATTAGACTCGACTATATTCAAAGCTTCCTATGTTATACAAGTAAAGTTCATACAGTTTAAGCTGCCGAGATGAAATACTAGTGAACCAAAGTGGTAAAGCTAGTACGATACAAGTCTCAAGTAGATTGCAAGCAATATACTTGACACTTGGGGGCTAATGTATGCGATTTTGTTCAAAAGTCTACAACAAAGTTCTGGCTCATATATTTCCAAGTTAAGCTGACACTTGGGGGCTACACCCATCGAGTTTTTCTACCATTGAAGTTTCATCTCATCTTTCTACAAGTTAAGCCCATACTTGGGGGCTACACCCGTCGAGTTTTTCTATCATTGAAGTTCTGGCTCAGCATTATAATCATGACCCGGACTTGGGGGCTAAACTTGCATCCCATTTTCAAGTAAGTACCGGCTTATTACATGTGTTAACCCGTTACTTGGGGGCTATATGCTATGTTATTTGCAGTATGACATAATTTGGAAGACCTGGTCTACTATTTGCAATACTAAACCAGCTCTTGGGGGCTACATAAGGGTATAATGAAAAGCAAGGAAAGAAAATTACCTCATATTTTTCTTCATCAAACCCGACAAGCTTGGACTCCATATTACGGCTGGCAGAAAGACAATTCAGATAACCAGCATGCAAGTCATCTACAGTCATTTTCTCTAACACAGGGAATTCAAAATCAAGTTTCTCTAGTGAGAATGTTTCAGGCTTGCTGGTGTGTTTGGTTAGCACATGAGAAGCAAGGGATTGATGACCCGTCCCAGTAATGACAACATCTAGAGGAGCCATGTCTTCAGCGGCTACTGAAGGGCTGGGCGGCTTAGGATCAGCTGCCTGAGGACTCTCAAGAGCGGCCATGTTGTGATCAACCGGCTTAGAGGGTTGAGGACTACTGTCAGTTGCATCCTTCTTGGCATCAGAAGGCTCAGTATGGGCTGCAGGGGAGTCTGGCTTAGCGTTCTCCAAATCTTGGACGGTAGGAGTGACGGTAGACCCGCCTACTTTCCTGCGTTTGGCTTGAGACCTGAAAACAACACGAGTCATTTTGGCAGCACAAGCGCAATGATGATAATATGTATGCTGAAAAATAAAGATACATACTCCGGATCGATATTCAGAGGAGGAAGCTTGGATGCAGTTGAGTCACTATATGAAGGGGGCGATTCGTGAAAAATTAAAACTCACCCAAAATAGAGTAAGGTAGGATGTCAAAAATCTCATACATGTGTTGGGATTGGTTGGAAGAGTACCTCAACACGTTGCTTCCGGGTAGCTCAAGAGTTAGGCAAGCCGACCATAAGATCTTCAGAGCCGGTTGAAAGGATATGGATGTCGCCTAGAGGGGGTGAATAGGCGCTTTAAAATAATTAAGGTTTAGGCTTGAACAAATGTGGAATAAAACTATCATTTAATTAGTCAAGCACAAAACCTAAAACAACTAGGCTCACCTATGTGCACCAACAACTTATGCTAAGCAAGATAGAAAACTAAGTGATAGCAAGATATATAACAAGAAACAATATGGCTATCACAAAGTAAAGTGCATAAGTAAAGGGGCTCGGGTAAGAGATTACTTAGGCACATGGAGACGATGATGTATCATGAAGTTCACACGCTTGCGGATGCTAATCTTCGTTCGGAGCAGTGTGGAGGCACAATGCTTCCCAAGAAGCCACTAGGGCCACCGTAATCTCCGCACGCCCTCGCACAATGCAAGATGCCGTGATTCCACTAAGGGACCCTTGAAGGTGGTCACCGAACCCGTACACACAAGGTTGGGGCAATCTCCACAACTGAATTGGAGGCTCCCAACAACACCAAGAAGCTTCACCAGAATGGATTGTGGCTCCGAGGTGACCTCAAATGCTCGGGGCAATCTCCAGAACCTAATTGGAGACCCCGAAGCTTTCCCAAAGCTTTGCACCACAATGATTGAGCTCCGAGGCACCACCAGCCGCCTAGGGCGCCAAAGCACCCAAGAGGAACAAGCTCTAGGGTGCTCAAACACCAAAGAGTAATAAGGTTCTCAACTTCTCACTTCCACGTATCACCATGGAGAACTCAAACCTATGCACCAAATTCAATGGCAAGGGCACACGGAGTGCCCAAGTCCTTCTCTCCCAAATACCACCAAAGCAACTAATGCTACGGAGGAAAATGAGAGGGAAAATGAAGAAGAACACGAAGAACTCCAAGATATAGATCCAAGGGGTTCCCCTCACTTAGAGGAGAAAGTGATTGGTGGAAATGTGGATCTAGATCTCCTCTCTCTTTTCGCTCAAGAACTAGCAAGAATCATTGGAGGGATTGAGAGTTAGCAAACTCGAAGAAGGTCAACAATGGAGGAAGAACACAAGGTCAAGAGATAAGGTCCATTTGGGAAGAATACCCCCTTTTATAGGTGGGAAAAATCCAACTGTTATCATCATAGCCCGCATAGAGCGGTACTACCGCTAGGGCAGTAGTAGCCATATGAAACACTACTGCAACGAGGCAATAGGGCGGTAGTACTGTCGGAGCGGTACTACCGCTTGCCTTCGTGGTACTACCACGGGGTAGTATTCAACGGCCACTTAGGTGCAGCACACGGTAGAAGACACCGTGAGGCAGCGATACTATCACTCGAGGTAGCGGTACTACCGCACGTCCACAGATGTAAAAAATTACTTCCGGGCTACATCCGCTTGAGCTAGCTTCGAGAAAATATCCGGCACGATAGTACTGAAAGTCATTTGCGGTACTACCGCCCGAGGGGTGAACGTAAAAAATTACTTCCGTGCAACTTGCGGTACTACCGCCCTCGGGGCGGAAGTAAAAAATTACTTCCATGCAACTTGTGGTACTACCGCTCCGAGGAGCAGTACTACCGCTAGCCACTGTACTGTAGCACCTTCAACTACTCAGCTAGGAAAACGGAAGGATATAGTCAAAACCAGAACTACCTCAACTTCTGCAAATGAGCTCTGAATTGAGCAAACTCAAGCTTGTTGGATTCAGGTTGACAAGAGCTATCCAGAATTGGTTTTCTTAAGAAGAGGCAGTATAAAAATGCCGAAGGTATAGAGATGAGAAACCTATTTCAATGAAGAATTGACAATAACTCCAACATCGAAAATATCATAGAAGATGCATATGGACTCCGTTTCAATGAACTTGAGCTTGTCATGAAGTTGACCATAAGCTCAAGAAACCTCAAAGAGAAAAACCAACCAAGAACCAAGAAAGATGATGATGCCAAGAATGCAATGGTTTGAGTTCTCAACGAATGATACGATCAAGCTACTCTTGAGAGCCCCCTTGCTAGTACAACTACCTATCCTATGAGATCGGTAAAATAGAAAACCCTATCAAGGTCAAACCTTAGCCTTGCGCATAGTCCACTTGAGCGAGATGATGACGATCTTGACTTCCTCAAGATGGACCACCTTTCTTGATTGTGTTGGTTGATGAAGACTAGATGATTGCTCCCCCATACTCCACTATGGATGAGCTACTCTTCAGCACATCTTCACAAGTCCATTGACATCACAATGGATGACAAGCTTCAAGCCTGATCTCTCCGTGATGCTTCACTTGAACTTGCACACCGCAACCTTGATAACGATCACCACTTGATGTCATCTTCCATGGGTTGTATGGAATCTTCCTCTTGATGCAATCCCATGGAAATATGCCTAACCCCACAAAGAACTCTCACAAGGAACATGGCTTAGTACACAAAACGTAATGGACAATGCTTACCATACCATGGGATGTAACATCCCAAACTTTGGAATGTTATAATAAATATAGAATGATTGTTTGTTTGCTTGAATGATTGAAAGTGAGTGAAATTTGAAACTTTTGAAAGTTTAATGAGAGGGAATGAAATGACTTTCCCACACTTTCACTTTGCATTTTGATCACCAGGAATTCAAATTCATTTCATCACAAAACCCTAGAGTGAAGATGACATGACTTCTTCCATTTAAAGAAATGAAAAGGGATTTGAAAAGAATTTGAATTTCATTTGAAAAATATTTCAAATTCTGAAAACTTTATGCAACTCAATGATTTTCATGAGAGAAGATAAAATGACTTCTTCAAATTATATGAAATATGAGTTGGAAGTTTAAAATAAATCTTTGAATAGTGAATGTGAAAATCTCTGGATTTTCTTTTGGAATCATTTCATATTTGGTTCCTATTCCAATTTTCAAAGTATTCAAACCCCTGACAAAAATTTGAGAGGAGTAACATGACACTCCACACCAGGGACTTCTTGGTGATTTATTTGAATAATAAAAACCAGGGGTTATTCTGAAAAATATTTGCAAAGGGATTTAAAAGCAAAAGGGCAATTTCTGAAAATAATATTTTCCAAATATTCAAATGCCAGAATAAAAATGTCCATTAAATGGCATTTATTATTCGGTTAATTTTGATATAAAACTTGATTATATTTGGAATTTATTCGAATGCATTGATCAAGTATTATGGCTCTGGTAAAATCATAAATAGCAAAACGGTAACGGTTTATAATAAAACCGGCCGGCCCACAGCCTTTAATGCCGAATTCATTTCGTAACGGTCGCCCGCTGACTACGCTCTCTCTCTCTCTCTCGCTGACACCCTGGCCCCATGCGCCCGATCGAAACCGTCGCCGGTCATCACTCTCCTCCCGCGCCCGATGCCGTCGCCGGTTTCCCCTCGACGCGGACCCCCTCCCTCCTTACTTCCCCGACCCCTCTGATTCCCTATAAGAAGCCCTGCTCCCCCTCTCCCCATTCCCCCGCTTTGCCCTTTCTCCCATCGCCTCTCTACGCCGGAATCGCTCGCCGGAGTACCCTGTCGCCGCCACACCATTGCCGTCCAGGCACTCCACTCCTAACTCCCCGAGCGCCACCAAGCCTGCCATTCACCTCCCCACCACCGTGCGCATCTCCCCGACTCCTCACCCCCATCGGAGACCGCCATTACACCGCAAACGGACCTCGCCGGAGATTCGAATCCCCACCGGATCTTTTTCGAGCTCGTGGACGTCGCCACGGTCATCCCCGCGCCCCTCCAATACCACCACCCGTCGCCGGGACCTCGCCGCCGTCAGTTGGAGCCCTTCGACGACCCCCTCGACCACCGGAGCAACACCCACATCATCCTCGCCGTTCGGACTCGCCGGAGAAACCATCGCCGTTGACCCCATCCCCACTGTGAGCTCCTCCTCTCCCTGGACCGTCCGATCGTAGATCTACGCGTAGGATTAGATCCAACTTAAAACCGAACCGGTACGCGTTATAGTTCGGTCGACCGCCCATAACACTCCGCACGCACACACCTGGACCAACCAGAGCATGCCACGTAGCCCGCCTGTCCATTAGTATTAGTTTTTCTTTTTTCTGTTTTGTTTTAAAAAACAGAAATAGTTCTGATTTTGTTTTTAGTATATCTTTTATGTTTTTAAATATTTGAAATTGATTCTTTTTGCATTAGGTCACAATTTTATTCTAGTTTCTGTATATGCCACGTTTGACCATGTTTGAACATTTAAATTTGAATTTGAACAGATTTGATTTAAATTTTGTTTTCTGAATATCTTGAGTTCTAAAATGAATTTTTGAATGATTCTTTTTCCTACTTATCACTAGTGATGTTAGATATCATTAGGTAGAGTTTGAGAATTTTTAGAATAATTTAAAATAGTGTTTTCAACTAAAACAGAATCTGTTTAGTTTCATATTAGTTTATTTATATTGATTTACTTTGTTTTTGAAAATCTGAATATGATTTATATTAAGTTTCAGATTTCATTTAGTTTTGTTGTTCCAAACCTTAGTAATTTACTGGCTGCTAACAAAAGTTAATTTGTTTAGTTTATAATTTTGTTGTAGGGATCTATACCCTCTTTCAAATAGGTATAGTTGTTTTAAAAGCAAATTTGTTAGTAACAATTCTTTTAACTAAAGTTTTAAGTATTTAGATTCTGTTTTCAAATAAAGTTTTACTAATTATTTTCTGTAAATAAATGTTTTAAACCAAAAATAGTTTAGTTTTACTCTATTATTATAGGAAACTATATTTTTCATCATTAGGTAATGTCTTATAAAACAATTTAGTTTTCATAGAAATTATTTTCACAAAGTTTTATATGATTTAATTATGTTTTGTAATAAAGATTTTTATTAACTAATTTCTGTTAACTTAGTTGTTTCATAATTTGTTTTCTCTTAGTTTATGGTTGTGCTTGTAGTTTAGTTCATTAGGCAAACACTTATGTTGTTTAGAATATTGTTTGCATAGTTTTACTTGTTCTTCAAAAGTAATTAATTTTGCTAACAAAATATTTACTAAAATCCTTTTATTATATTTTACTTTGTTTTGGGTTTTGTGTTACTTTTGAATTTGTTGGAGTTTTGTGTTTCAACTTTGTCTTAAGTATTTCTTCCATCAACCTTGTTTCTTTTGTTTTGTGTTACTTTTGATTGTTAGAACTGATTGTTAGTATGATTGCTTATATGAATGCAATGCTTGTTTATATAGACTTTCATCGAAGAGTGACGAATAGTCTATCAAGTTATTTCTGAGAGCGATCTTTATCTTCATCAACAGTACAGGCAAGTTCACTTTGACCATCTATTTCATACCTATGTTTTTATTGCATGTAGTGACATCATTCAGCCCATCCCTCCCGTAGTGTTATTGAAATTCTTGTAGTTGAGTAGAATGCGTGAGGTAGGAACCCACCATTGGTTACTAAAGCCCCGGGAACGCTAGTTAGTGCAATGCTATGCTAAAGTAGACGGGGTCTGGTATGAGTGTTCGTGAGTGGTGTGAAGAAGGACTCCACGTCAAAACGACGACTTCATGAAGACATCTTCAAGTCCTGCATCTTCAAGACCTCAAGACTTCAAGACTCGAGAAGACAAGTTTTCAATACACACTACTGGGTGAAGGATGGTTGATTGGGCACCCTGGAGAAACCAGTGAGTGGCCGGGATGCATGGAGAAGCGCCATGGCATCTTGCGGAAAGCTTCACCCAGACTCAAAGAGAAGGATGAATACTTCATGCCCGGAAGCTTACTTGTGTAGCCACAAGTCATTATGGGCTATGGCTTAGTTGATCTTTGTTGTGACTCTGCTGGGCAGTGCTACGAGATGTAGTCGACGTTAGGATTGGGATGGGCACTGTCGGACAGTCAGGGAAGCACTCTGAAAGACCATGTTTCTTTCATCCTGTTCTCAAACACCAGGCAGTGCGAGGACTTACCAGGAGGGAAAGAATCTTGTGGGTAAAGTACACAACACTCTGCAGAGTTAAACCTAATCGATTAGCCGTGTCCCCGGTTACGGACAATTTGAGCTTCTAGACTTGGATCTATCTCTGAACTCTCAACACTGGACTGATAACTAATTGTGGGCAACTTAATGATACTTGTGGGCAATTGAGACATTGGTTGGCGGAACCATGTCATGATAGGTAACTCTATAGTGAAATTCCTGATATTCTTTTGTTGTAGGAAAATAAAATCAGCTTTTACGCAAAAACTCAGACACAGAGCCACAAAGCCTTTGCATATAGAATAGACTTTATTTTTCTGTTCTACTATGGTGATCTTGCCAGTACATTCAATGTACTGACCTACACGGCTGCAACGTCTTATGTTGCAGATACTCTTCTACGACGGGTAAGAGTACGATTTAGGGTTACGGTCCGCACTCAACTTGCCGTTGGTGTTATTGGGACTCCACTCCTGTTGACTGTATCAGCTGCTATTTTAAGGTATATATCAGTTTTACGTTATTTACATGTGATTGCACTTTGATATATACATTGTTGTACTGTGTGTGCCAGCATACTGACCCAGGGATGGCACAGAAAACATAGAGGCTTGACTCATTTTGAGTCAGGTTGCTACAGAAATGGTATCAGAGCACATGTTGACTTTAGGACGTGACCCTAGAAACTGGAAAGCCCTTAGGAAATGATTTCTCGAAAACTTTGTTTTCAAAAGATCTTTTACTTCTCCTCTCTTCTGAGTTTTATAAAAAAATTAGAAAATACCCTTCCCCTTGACCACACTAAGGATCAACTGAAGCCACTCCAAGAAGGACAAGATATCAGACAACTGGTGACCAACTCAGACAAAGATGTATTCCATTATTGAAGAGCTACAAAAGGATTCAAGACTATACAGACCTCAAGAAATTGAAGACCATGAAGAATTTCCAAGATGTTATGCCCCTAGAAGACCAAACCCTTGTTGTATACTTACGTTAGATACGATGATTTGTGAGCTGTCATTTGAGTGTAAGTTTTATTTTCGACAGCCACAACAACAAAAAAATCTATTTTGAAAACCATTGTTTGTATTGCGTGTATCCCCTCCTTTCTCATCCCAAAACCTTGACCCCAATAGATGATGAATGAAGCTGGACTCATGTATTCTGGATCGATGACTCGGTTGGAGACAGAAGTATGGATACACAACTTGGAGAATCACTTCAGGAGCAACTCGATAGCACAGAAGTATAAGGTTCAATATGCTCTCCAGCACTTTACCCAAAGTGCCGCAACTTGGTGGAAAATGCATCATGCCATACAAGGATTTAATGGAGCAAAGAATTGGGAAGAACTCAAGAAGACTCTGTTAAGATCCCGTCTCATTCAGAAGCATTGTGTTATCTCGATGAAGAAGACCCGAGCATGCAAAATCTGTGGAGAGATAGGACACACCCAGGAAAAACACAAGAAAGGATGCCCTCATTGTGAAGAGAATCACCCTGCTGAGGACTGCCCAACTGGGCAAGTGACATGTTTCTTGTGTGAAGGAACTACACATTACCCTGCTCAATGCCAGGAGTACCCCAAGGTACAAGAAGTCATCAAACAGCAGAAGAAAGCCATGAAGGAAGCCTTCAGAGGAGAATTTGGAGAAAATTTGTAATGAAGAAAGATATTGAAGACCCTGATGGAGAAGGATTAACCAGATTTTACTCCAATGCCTGCTATTCTTGTGGAGAAGAAGGACATTTCTCACAGGACTGTACGAAGGAAAGAAAAGAGTATCTGGGAAACTTCCCGATAGAAGAAGTGGAGTTTGATCCACAGGAAATTGAAGCTTTGATCGGAACAAAGAACCTTAGGAAGAGACGAGCCCCTGAACAGAAGGACCTGAGTCATATTAGATGTTATAAGTGTAAGGATATGGGCCACTATGCCGATAAGTGTCCAAGAAAGGAATCAAGAACCCAAGAGCAAAAAACCAACATCAAGAAAACCCGAGATATGTCAGAAATCATTTGTTTTCAGTGCAAGAAGACAGGACACTACTCCTATACCTGTCCAGAGAAGAATGGCTAAGCATGAGTAGTCTGAGTTTTGGATTCTGGATGTACCAAATGTAATAAGTAGCACTCTTACAATTTTGGAGTTATGTAATGGAAGTCTCAGAGTTTGTAATAAATTCATGAGTCAATGGAAATTTATGGTGTCATGATTTACCTTATGTTGCATTTCATGAGTTGTTACTCTATGACCGAAGGTCTCCGACCATTTTCGAGGATATGAGAAAATATGATCTATGCAAACATGAGTGCATTTCATTTAAGTGTGGTAGAAACCACAGGTACCTTTCCCGGATTTAGGAGTTTGGATAAATGAATACGGATGAAGAGAATGTGGAACCACCGCAAATTATCCGGATAATAACCTTTGAGACAAAGTGCTTTCGAAGTTGGAATATTGAGAAAAGGAATGATTGTGACGAAACCATACCTAGGGTTAAACAGACCAATGGAAAGGAAAATGGATTCTGCAGAGTGGAATCTAAACAAAAATAAGTCTGTAAATTGTTGCCTCAAGGGTATAATGGAGTGAACTGAAAGTAATGCTGGAATATGGATCGATAGTCACCCCAGGAGTGAGTTAAAGCGATCCAAGTATTCAAGTGAACCCACAAGTCACTGACCTCAGGATCGATAAGGATCAAGCCCCACCTTTGTGAAGGAAGAAACTTGGAAGAAGCTACGACTGCTCAGCAAACGTTTTCCTTAGGAGTATTATGAAAACCTGAGAGTTGTGAAGAAACGATAGATGTTTTGTTCGGCTTGCAGAAAAAAAAGGGATTTATCCGAACCTCGTTCGTTGACAAGAGAAATTTTCTGCAACGCTTGTGAGGAAGCCCAAGTGTTAGAATACGAGATTACTAAACCTTATACAAGGTAATGATTTCAGTGCGGCATGGCTTGGCCACCATGACGACTTACTCTTATCATTCTCTTGCTATTCGGATTGGTAAATCTGAGTGACTTACCCATGGTAAAGAGACGACGTTCTTTGAAGCTTTTTGTTTAAGCCTTAAAATGGTAGGATGAAACCCCTTGTACATGACAGTTTCTGTCACACGTAGGAAATTTTACGGTGAGGAATAAAGCCAAGATCCATTTCACTGCAGGATGACCACCAATGGTAGACCACCATGAGATTATCGATAAGTTACTTAGAATGAACGCAAGACCTGTCAGTTAAGAAGACCCAGTATTGGAGGAAGTACACCTTGTTGTGAGGACACAAGATTTTGATATCATCACCAAGGAAGATGCTGTGAAGAATGTGAACAGACAGATGCACCATAGGACTGTCAAGATTTTGAAGGACCAGTAACTCTCATTTCAAGTGTGGTAAACTCAGATTTCCAGGTCAATGGAGTTTTGTTGGAAGACCCCACACCGTCTTGGTCTGTGGATTTGTTAGAAGACTCCCAAACCCTAACCTTTTCTTTCTAGCCCTTCCGAATCTCGAGGACGAGATTCATTTTAAGTGTGGTAGATTTGTAACATCCCAAACTTTGGAATGTTATAATAAATATAGAATGATTGTTTGTTTGCTTGAATGATTGAAAGTGAGTGAAATTTGAAACTTTTGAAAGTTTAATGAGAGGGAATGAAATGACTTTCCCACACTTTCACTTTGCATTTTGATCACCAGGAATTCAAATTCATTTCATCACAAAACCCTAGAGTGAAGATGACATGACTTCTTCCATTTAAAGAAATGAAGAGGGATTTGAAAAGAATTTGAATTTCATTTGAAAAATATTTCAAATTCAGAAAACTTTATGCAACTCAATGATTTTCATGAGAGAAGATAAAATGACTTCTTAAAATTATATGAAATATGAGTTGGAAGTTTGAAATAAATCTTTGAATAGTGAATGTGAAAATCTCTGGATTTTCTTTTGGAATCATTTCATATTTGGTTCCTATTCCAATTTTCAAAGTATTCAAACCCCTGACAAAAATTTGAGAGGAGTAACATGACACTCCACACCAGGGACTTCTTGGTGATTTATTTGAATAATAAAAACCAGGGGTTATTCTGAAAAATATTTGCAAAGGGATTTAAAAGCAAAAGGGCAATTTCTGAAAATAATATTTTCCAAATATTCAAATGCCAGAATAAAAATGTCCATTAAATGGCATTTATTATTCGGTTAATTTTGATATAAAACTTGATTATATTTGGAACTTATTCGAATGCATTGATCAAGTATTATGGCTCTGGTAAAATCATAAATAGCAAAACGGTAACGGTTTATAATAAAACCGGCCGGCCCACAGCCTTTAATGCCGAATTCATTTCGTAACGGTCGCCCGCTGACTACGCTCTCTCTCTCTCTCGCTGACACCCTGGCCCCACGCGCCCGATCGAAACCGTCGCCGATCATCACTCTCCTCCCGCGCCCGACGCCGTCGCCGGTTTCCCCTCGACGCGGACCCCCTCCCTCCTTACTTCCCCGACCCCTCTGATTCCCTATAAGAAGCCCTGCTCCCCCTCTCCCCATTCCCCCGCTTTGCCCTTTCTCCCATCGCCTCTCTACGCCGGAATCGCTCGCCGGAGTACCCTGTCGCCGCCACACCATTGTCGTCCAGGCACTCCACTCCTACCTCCCCGAGCGCCACCAAGCCTGCCATTCACCTCCCCACCACCGTGCGCATCTCCCCGACTCCTCACCCCCATCGGAGACCGCCAGTACACCGCAAACGGACCTCGCCGGAGATTCGAATCCCCACCGGATCTTTCTCGAGCTCGTGGACGTCGCCACGGTCATCCCCGCGCCCCTCCAATACCACCACCCGTCGCCGGGACCTCGCCGCCGTTAGTTGGAGCCCTTCGACGACCCCCTCGACCACCGGAGCAACGCCCACATCATCCTCGCCGTTCGGACTCGCCGGAGAAACCATCGCCGTTGACCCCATCCCCACTGTGAGCTCCTCCTCTCCCTGGACCGTCCGATCGTAGATATACGCGTAGGATTAGATCCAACTTAAAACCGAACCGGTACGCGTTATAGTTCGGTCGACCGCCCATAACACTCCGCACGCACACACCTGGACCGACCAGAGCATGCCACGTAGCCCGCCTGTCCGTTAGTATTAGTTTTTCTTTTTTTTGTTTTGTTTTAAAAAACAGAAATAGTTCTGATTTTGTTTTTAGTATATATTTTATGTTTTTAAATATTTTAAATTGATTCTTTTTGCATTAGGTCACAATTTTATTCTAGTTTCCGTATATGCCAAGTTTGACCATGTTTGAACAATTAAATTTGAATTTGAACAGATTTGATTTAAATTTTGTTTTCTGAATATCTTGAGTTCTAAAATGAATTTTTGAATGATTCTTTTTCCTAATTATCACTAGTGATATTAACTATCATTAGGTAGAGTTTGAGAATTTTTAGAATAATTTAAAATAGTGTTTTCAACTAAAACAGAATCTGTTTAGTTTCATATTAGTTTATTTATATTGATCACTTTGTTTTTGAAAATCTGAATATGATTTATATTAAGTTTCAGATTTCATTTAGTTTTGTTGTTCCAAATCTTAGTAATTTACTTGCTGCTAACAAAATTTAATTTGTTTAGTTTATAAATTTTGTTGTAGGGATCTATACCCTCTTTCAAATAGGTATAGTTGTTTTAAAAGCAAATTTGTTAGTAACAATTCTTTTAACTAAAGTTTTAAGTATTTAGATTCTGTTTTCAAATAAAGTTTTACTAATTATTTTCTGTAAATAAATGTTTTAAACCAAAAATAGTTTAGTTTTACTCTATTATTATAGGAAACTATATTTTTCATCATTAGGTAATGTCTTATAAAACAATTTAGTTTTCATAGAAATTATTTTCACAAAGTTTTATATGATTTAATTATGTTTTGTAATAAAGATTTTTATTAACTAATTTCTGTTAACTTAGTTGTTTCATAATTTGTTTTCTCTTAGTTTATGGTTGTGCTTGTAGTTAAGTTCATTAGGCAAACACTTATGTTGTTTAGAATATTGTTTGCATAGTTTTACTTGTTCTTCAAAAGTAATTAATTTTGCTAACAAAATATTTACTAAAATCCTTTTATTATATTTTACTTTGTTTTGGGTTTTGTGTTACTTTTGAATTTGTTGGAGTTTTGTGTTTCAACTTTGTCTTAAGTATTTCTTCCATCAACCTTGTTGCTTTTGTTTTGTGTTACTTTTGATTGTTAGAACTGACTGTTAGTATGATTGCTTATATGAATGCAATGCTTGTTTATATAGACTTTCATAGGAGAGTGACGAATAGTCTATCAAGTTATTTCTGAGAGCGATCTTTATCTTCATCAACAGTACAGGCAAGTTCACTTTGACCATCTATTTCATACCTATGTTTTTATTGCATGTAGTGACATCATTCAGCACATCCCTCCCGTAGTGTTATTGAAATTCTTGTAGTTGAGTAGAATGCATGAGGTAGGAACCCACCACTAGTTACTAAAGCCCCGGGAACGCTAGTTAGTGCAATGCTATGCTAAAGTAGACGGGGTCTGGTATGAGTGTTCGTGAGTGGTGTGAAGAAGGACTCCACGTCAAAACGACGACTTCATGAAGACATCTTCAAGTCCTGCATCTTCAAGACCTCAAGACTTCAAGACTCGAGAAGACAAGTTTTCAATACACACTACTGGGTGAAGGATGGTTGATTGGGCACCCTGGAGAAACCAGTGAGTGGCCGGGATGCATGGAGAAGCGCCCTGACATCTTGCGGAAAGCTTCACCCAGACTCAAAGAGAAGGATGAATACTTCATGCCCGGAAGCTTACCTGTGTAGCCACAAGTCATTATGGGCTCTGACATGGTTGATCTTTGTTGTGACTCTACTGGGCAGTGCTACGAGATGTAGTCGACGTTAGGATTGGGATGGGCACTGTCGGACAGTCAGGGAAGCACTCTGAAAGACCATGTTTCTTTCATCCTGTTCTCAAACACCAGGCAGTGCGAGGACTTACCAGGAGGGAAAGAATCTTGTGGGTAAAGTACACAACACTCTGTAGAGTTAAACCTAATCGATTAGCCGTGTCCCCGGTTACGGACAATTTGAGCTTCTAGACTTGGATCTATCTCTGAACTCTCAACACTGGACTGATAACTAATTGTGGGCAACTTAATGATACTTGTGGGCAATTGAGACATTGGTTGGCGGAACCATGTCATGATAGGTAACTCTATAGTGAAATTCCTGATATTCTTTTGTTGTAGGAAAATAAAATCAGCTTTTACGCAAAAACTCAGACACAGAGCCACAAAGCCTTTGCATATAGAATAGACTTTATTTTTCTGTTCTACTATGGTGATCTTGCCAGTACATTCAATGTACTGACCTACATGGCTGCAACGTCTTATGTTGCAGATACTCTTCTACGACGGGTAAGAGTACGATTCAGGGTTACGGCCCGCACTCAACTTGCCGTTGGTGTTATTGGGACTCCACTCCCTTTGACTGTATCCGCTGCTATTTTAAGGTATATATCAGTTTTACGTTATTTACATGTGATTGCACTTTGATATATACATTGATGTACTGTGTGTGCCAGCATACTGATCCAGGGATGGCACAGAAAACACAGAGGCTTGACTCATTTTGAGTCAGGTCGCTACATGGGATCTCTTGATCCCTCTCGATACATCTTGTATGCTTTGTGTGTTGATCACTTGATTAACTTTTTGACTTAGTCTTGATCACCCTTGTATCTTATCTTCTCTCTTCATAACGATGATGTCTTGAAGGTAATCATGAATGCTCACACAACCTCCTTCTTCAAGACGTGCTTGCAATAAGCTCAACTCTCACATGAGCAATCTTTGGATAAACCTTGAATACCACCTTGGTCATCATATAAACTTCTTGAAACCCAATAGATGGACTTCAAGATGTGCCTATGGACAAATCCTTCGAATATAACTCAAGGAAACCATTAGTCTATAGGGGTGTCATCAATTACCCAAAACCGGAGAAATGTGATCTTACACCGGTGCTCCGGGTCTGACGTCGAGAGTCGAGCTGTTGCTTTTTCAAATGGAACTTTTCGAACGACCCTCCGTATTTTCTCTCGTGGTAAGACCTTTGAGTCAGAGGAAATGTAAGTTACCTTAGGGGCATTGGCGTGACTCGTTTCCGTTTCCTCCTGTATATGATCATCGTCAATAAGTTGCATCAAGAGACGACCAAGGGAATCAAGTTCTACCTATGAATCGTCAAGTTCAAGCAGTTCTTGAGCCGAAGTTTTCTTCTTATGACCACGGGTTTTACCCGCCTGAGATTTCTTCTTCACGGGGGGAGTATATTTCTTCTTCCAAAAGCTAGAGCCGGCCTATATGAAAAGCCGCCAAAGGGTTAAAGCAGAAATGCACAAGGTCAAGACAAGAACAAGCAGTTTTGTGAAGATGGTTTTCTTACATTCGGAGATGGGTTTTTCATGCAGAAAGGTTTTAACCCGGTTTTATTGCAAACCGCCTAGGTTTCATCGAGAAGTGATTTGATAGCAGAGTTAACATCTTCTTCTATCTGGGGAGTGTGGTTGAAACAGAGAGGGTCATCCATTTCACACATAAGCCAATCACGCCGGCTTAGTGGCAAGATCTTCCATGAGACCCAACACCGGGTTAGGTCGACTCCAATTAAGCCATTCATCAGAATGACCTTGATTTTTGCAAAAGCTGGAGCATACTTCGCCCGTTTTGCGGTGGACATCCGGTCCGGAAGTTCAGTGGAAGTTGAAAGGATCGAGATGGACCTAGAGGGGGGTGAATAGGTACAATTCCAAATTTTAATCGTTACTTAGCAATTTTAGGCAATAAAGCAGAATATGAAATGTAGCCTAACAATTTCAAGGGTGACATGATGACCAGTGAGGTATACAACTTTAGTAACTAGATCGATAAACACACCAACAATATGAAGTAAGTGAAACACGTAAGGAAACAAGTAACCACAAGTAAGAAGCTAGGGTTAGGAATAACCGCAACTCCGAGAGACGAGGATGTATCCCGGTGTTCACTTTCTTGGAGGGAAGCTACGTCACCGTTTACAGAGGTGGATGTTATCACGAAGGCACACCAACGCCACGAAGGCTCACCCTATTCTCTCCTTGAGACAACACCACGAAGGCGTTTCTCAACCACTAGTTTTAAGCCTTGAGGTGGCTCCAAACCTTCACAAACTTTCCGGGGGGGGGGGGTAATCACAAGGGTTTGATTCCTCTCTGAAGAACTCCTACTGCCTAGGAGTCTCCAACCTCCAACAGTAACAAGATCAAGGGAACCTCTCAAAACTTGCTCGAATCACAAATTGCTTTGGTTGAGAGGAGGAGAAAGAGATGATCTATCCTTTGGTTGGAACAACACTCAAGAATCCTCACAAATGCTCTTGGGATCTAGGATTTTGTGAGGAGTAGTGAGAGAGAGAAAGTAAGGCGTTCTTGGGGTCTTTTGACTGTGTTGGACAACTCCCACCCGAGGTGGAAGAAGACTATATATACTTGAGGAGGAAAATGCCCGTTGGAAGCCACTTAAGCTGCGCAGGAGCCGGACGTCCGACAGGTGGCGGTCATCCGGACCAAGAGGAAGCACCGGACGTCCGACAGGCATCGGTCGTCCGGGCCAAGTGGAGGCACCGGACGTCCGACAGGATTCGGTCGTTCGATAGCTTTAGAGAGAGTAGGTCAGCTACGCAGAAGGACACAGGCGTCCGAAAGGTTTCGAACATCCGGCAGTTTTGGTTCTAGAGGGGTGCTGTTGGATTTCTGACCACCCACAGATGTACGGAGCCCAAACGACTAGAAGGACCGGAAATTTGAGGAAAACATGCTGATAAACTACTGGCTTCATTCCGGATTTCCGGAGGGTGTCGGACGTCCGTAGGCCAGACGACCCGAGGTCGTCGGACGTTCGGACAAGAACAGAATGAAGGCTAGAAACTCAACCAAAGGTTCTTCTCTTGATTTTTGCAAGTCTATTGCGAGAGCCACTGATCCGCTCTTAATAGTGCGGGATCCCTATACTCAAGAGTAAACCAAAATAGATAGAAGATTTTTATCTTGTTTCTCCGTAGTTCAAGCATCCTCAATATGTCAGCCATGGTCTGCACCATAATATCTTGGAAACTAAACCTGAGATGCACTTGATGAAACAGATTAGCTCCCAATATGTATGTTGTCAACAATATCAAAATATGATTAAGGGCATTATTGCACTTTCAATCTCCCCCTTTTTGGTAGTTGATGACAACATACATATTGCTCTCATAAATAAAGTATACTTAGAAAGCTTTAGGATACATTTGTTACAAAGCTCCCCCTTATTGTATGCATAGTGAAAGTAAGTAAATAATTATGGGCATGAGCTCCCCCTTACTTGATAATGAGCGCATCAAACATAATATGTTGACATAAAAGAATATCTTATGATAAGAGCTGCATCAAGCATAATATGTTGGCATAAAAGGATATCTCATGATAATACAACACTCATAGATATCATAATGGTTCACCATAGAAATAACATTACATAACACAACACTCATAGATAGCATAATGGTTCAGCATAATGGTTCACAATGGTTCACACCATATTAATAGCATTACATAACATAACACATTGTGCCATGAAGACTAACAAATCAATCACTAGATAATATCCCCCCCTTGGCATCAAGGACCGAAAAAGGGAAGGAATAGAACAACCAGGCATGCAATCAGAGATCATCGTCATCATCATCATCGCCATGGGTGCCACTGCCTCCTGCCTCACCAAGGAATTCAGCCCATTCAGGGCCAGAAGGGAATCCAAAGTCGAAAGGGGGAGCCTCAGGAGGATGCTCATCCTCACTCACATCAGGTGCCCCAGTGGCTCTCATATGAGCCTTATAGGCATTCTTATAGGAGATCATGCGAGCGACCACATCGTGGTTTTGAGCACATTGAAAGGAGAAGGCCTTCATCATGGCAGAATGGGAATTCGCAAGAAAACGAGCAAACCGACCAAAAGAGGCTGACCCAGAGTGAGCAGGACGAGATCGAGCAGCAGACCGTCGATCAGGAGTAGAGGAGGATTTCTTGGGAGCCCAATCATCCGCCATATGATATGGAATGACCCATTTGTCATGGACATGAGTTCGAGCAATGGGGAAAGGGGCCACATGCTCAGTGAGAGCTTGGATAAAAGGAGCATGAGGAAAGGCTCCCTTGTATTGAAGACTATCAAGGTGAATCTCATGCAATAGAAAGTGGGGGACATTGATCTTCCCTTTAGGATGATCATTAAGACGAGTCATGAGGTCAATACAATACCCGCTACAACTCCCCTTGTCCCCCATCTTGGGATAGATGGTGTGAATGACACACTGAAAGATGATGAAGAAAGGAGACCTCCAAATAGAAACTTGATTTAAATCCTTGCCCCTTTCTTCCTCATCAAGTTCAGGAAGGGTTTTTAGAAGATAGCCACACGCCTCAATTGATTTGGGCGCATGATTGGTATCATCCTTATGGATTTTGAACCCAATGTTAGGAAAACCAAGAGTGGCAAGAAACTGAGAATAAGTAGCGGTGAGCGCAGCATCAGAGGTCATCCAAGTGACGGTCTTGTTAGGACCAAAGAAACATGTGGCAAAGAACTGATGAATGGCAACATGGTTGAAATCATGTTTAATTGCAAACGGGGCAACGAGTCTAGAAGACTCAATGAGTTCAATGGCACCTGGATATTTCACCAGGTGAGTGCGAATATGCTCTAAGTAAATATAGAGATGAACAGACAGACCCTTTGGAACAATGACAGTGGTGAAAATGTCAGCCTAAACATTGGTGCAAAAACGAGAATCCATGGAATCATGCTCAACAGCAAATTGTTCAGTGTCGCGCCGAAACTTAAGTTAAGGAGATTTAGGGACTTTGGTGTAGTCCTTTATCTCGCGACCAAGAGGGAGAGGAGGCTCAAGAGATATGCGGCGAGCATCACCTTGAGGCTGATCCGGAGGCGGAGGAGGCATGTATGAGGGCCTCCGAGTACCGGGCTTTGGGGCATTTGCGCGCACGCCAACAAATTCAGCCCCTTCGTCATCTCTTCCTCGTAGTCGAAGCCCTCCGTACAAGACACGACATCACGGACGGGATGCTTGGCGAGGCTCTTCTTGCGGTGATGATCTCGTTCTTGAGAGTCTCCGGAGCCATCACGATGGGAGGGACGAGCAGAGGGTTCCACGGGGGCCTTCTGCCCGGTGTGCTTGACCTTGGGCATAATGATATGCCCTCCCTTTGAGTGAAGTGATCTACGGGAGAGAAAACTCTTAGATCCATAGGCTTCTAAAGTTTTTCAGAGAAATGGACCGGTGGATAGGGAATATGAGGGATGGATTTACCTCGGGAAGAAGAAACAAAGGAGGAGACGACCGGGAGGTGGCAGAAGTTGACCGACGGTGACTCGACGATGTTGGGGAGCGGGCGGAGATGGGGGCGGCTCGGTGGATTAGGGCAAGTGCCCAGACAAGCGAGCCCTTCCCGTTTTATATAAGGGAGCCCGAAGGCCCGGACGATTGAGAGGTGTTAGACGTCCGAGGGCTGGAAAGTGTCAGACGACCGAGAGGCGTCGGACGTCCGGGGACTGGAGGGTTCGCCAAACAGGAGTAGCCAGGCCTGGGGAGTCCCAGGGAACGGACAACTAAAACACGTCGAATGACCGGAGAGCAGACGACCGGAGGATGCCGGACATCCGAGAAAACTATCAGAAACAGGGACAGGCCAAAAGAAGATAGGAGGCAGTTCTAGTGATGCACATGGCAAATCGATGATACACGACAGTATATATAATATAGTGTGCATGACCAAACCAAACAACATTGACCCTAGATAATTTAGATAATTTGCTCGATCATTGTTCGTAGAGGGAGTGGTGGCTTAGGCCACCATGTTTGAGTAAACATGGCATGGCACTGCAAAGATATGAACCTTGAGGCCATCACCACAACTCCATCATTTAAAGTACCAAGTCACATGAGTGAGAAAGGAACACTTTGGGAGTGTTCGGTTTATTTATGCATCATATAGGGTGAGAGAACTCATGAATTGAATGTCTCCCTCTAAATACATGCCTACACCTAGACAAGACATGAAGTAAGTGTATGTAGATGTAAAAGATTTCACATAATGTTATCAAGCTCCAAGATACCAAGTTCATGCCTAAGTTGACAAAATATTGCTTCATTCAATGGTTTGGTGAAAATGTCTGCAAGTTGCATATCTATGCCAACATCATCAACATAAATGTCACCCTTTTTCATGTAATCTCTATAGAAGTGATACCTAAAATCAATGTGATCAATAGGGTTCTCAACAATCTTGATGGCACTTTCATTATCACATAGAAGATGCACATGTCTATAGGTGATACCATAATCCTTCAAAGTTTGCCTTGTCGATAGCAGTTGTGTTGCACAACTTGTGGTTGAAATATATTCGGCTTTAGCAGTTGAGAGGGAGACATAATTTTGCTTCTTTGAGGACCAACTTACCAAGGAGCGTCCAAGAAATTGACATGCCCCAGAAGTAGACTTCCTTCCCACTTTTTCTACGGCCCAATACGCATCCGTTTACCCAATGAGGTCAAACTTGGCATCCTTGGGGTACCTTAGACCCAACTTTGGGGAATGAACAAGGTATCTAAGAATATTCTTAACCGCCTTATGATGACTTTCCCTAGGGGAAGCTTGAAATCTTTCACATATGCCTACACTTAACATGATGTTTGGTCTAGATGCACAAAGATAAATCAATGAACCAATCATAGAGCGGTATATAGATGGGTCAAAAGGAATACCGTTGGTGTCTTCAGTGAGAATAAGTTTTGTGGGCATGGGTGTCTTACAAGGGTTAGCTTTTTTTCATATCAAACTTCTCTAGAATTTCCTTGAGGTATTTGTTTGAGACAAGAAAATTCCTTCTTGAAATTGTTGTATTTGAAATCCGAGAAAGAACTTCAAGTCCGCATTGAGTGACATCTCAAAGGTATTGGTCATGGAAGCCACGAACTTCTTGCACAAATAAACATTAGGAGAACCAAAAATGATGTCATCTACATAGCTTTGGCATAAGATCAAATCACCTTTTTCCCTCTTAGTAAAAAGAGTGGTATTGACCACCCCTCTCACAAAGCCATCATCGAGTAGAAACTTCCTAAGATGATCACACCAAGCACGAGGTGCTTGTTTGAGGCCATACAAAGCCTTGTGAAGTTTATACACATAGTCTTTGTGATCGGGATCAACAACCCAGGTTGTTGTGATACATATACTTCTTCTTGTAGAGGACCATTAAGGAAAGCACTCTTTACATCCATTTGATGTAATGTAAAACCATTGAAAGCAGCATATGCAAGTAAGATACAAATAGATTCAAGACGGTCAATGGGAGCAAAGGTATCATCGAAGTCCAAACCTTCAACTTGTGAGTACCCTTGTGCCACTAACCTTGCCTTGTTGCGGATGATTACGCCATTCTCATCTCTCTTGTTCTTGAAAATACATTTTGTTCCAATGACATTGTGTTCCTTAGGTTGTCTCTTAACTAATGACCATACTTTGTTGCATTCAAAATTGTTCAACTCTTCTTGCATAGCAACAAGACAATCATTGTCCATCAATGCATCTTGTACCTTGAGTGGCTCAACACTAGAGACAAACGAAAAGTGAGCACAAAAGTTTGTCAATTGTTTACGAGTGATTCTACCTTCCTATATGCCATTTAGAATTTGATCAACATCAACACGACAGGCCACTCGTGGCATGATGGAGGTTAGGGTTTCACGAGGTTCAACTTCATTTCCATCATCCACATCCTCAACATATGGATCATTAATGTGTGGTGGAAGATCTTCTTCTTCATGTTGCATTTGTTGAGGTTCATCATCAAATATTGCACTTTCTTGTTCTTGCTCTTGGTGATGATCTTGTTCTTGAATGTGATCATGGTGAGGGACTTGTTCTCCTTCTTGATTTTGAACAATGGGCATAGTTTGAGCAATAGGATCTTGTGGAGGTATGGGTGTTGGAGTGGCTTGAGGATGAGAGAAACTTTCATATTCTTCATCATCATCATGAGATTCTTGTTCCATTGGAAGAAGAGCACCAACACCCATGGACAAAATATCTTGAGAGGGATCTTCTCCACCTACATCACTTATATCAACTTGCTCCCCATGGGAGCCATTAAATTCATCAAACACCACGTCACAAGTTTCTACAACACATCCATTGGATTTGTTGTAGACTCTATAGGCGTGAGAGTTTGATCCATAACCCACAAATATCCCCTCGGTTGTTTTGGATTGAAATTTTCCTAACCATTCTCTTTTGTTGAGGATGAAACACTTGCACCCAAATACATGAAAGTACTGACATTTGGCTTGTTCCAGTCAGGAGCTCATATGGAGTCTTCTCCAATATCGTGCGAAGGAAGAGCCAGTTCGATGCATGGCATGCGGTGTCGATAGCCTCAGCCCAAAAACTATGTGGTGACTTGTATTCATCCAACATGGACCTGGCCATTTCCACAAGTGTATGGTTCTTTCTCTCGGCTACACCATTTTGTTGAGGCACGTAGGATGCAGAATATTGATGCTCAATCCCTTCATCACTAAGAAATTCTTCCAGGGTGTAGTTCTTGAACTTAGAGCCATTATCACTTCTTATTGCCAAGATTTCTTTGTCAAACTTGCGTTGGGCTTGCTTTGCAAAATCAATGAAGGTGATCTTCGTCTCGTCCTTGGACTTGAGGAAAAACACCAATGTATATCTTGAATAATCATCAACAATGACAAGTCCATACTCTTTCCCACCAAGACTGTCACATGACGGAGGCCCAAAAGGATCCACATGAAGGAGCTCTAAAGGCCTTGAAGTAGATACAATATTCTTGGGTGGGTGCTTGGATTGATGTTGCTTCCCGGCTATGCATGCACTACACACACGATCATTCTCAAAAGAGACATTGTTTAGTCCAAGGATGTGATTACCCTTTAAGAGATTTTGAAGATTTCTCATGGCGACATGGGCTAGCCGGCGATGCCATAGCCATCCCTTGTCGGCCTTGGCCATTAGAAAAGTTGCATGGAATGTGCTCTGTTTCGAGAAATCAACCGTGTAAAGGTTGCCATCCAACTTTCCAAAAAATGCCACTTCGAGAGTATCTCTCTTAAAGACTTCCACATCCGTTAGTCCAAATAGTGTATCATAACCAACTAAAGCCAATTGGCGAATGGATAGCAAATGGTATTTAAGGGATTGGACAAGCATGACATTTGCAAGAGACATGTCATTTGTGATAGCCACCTTGCCCAACCCGAGTACCTGTCCTTTTGATCCTCCACCAAACACAATGCTCATAAATGGTTGAATAGCTTCCATGAAGTCAAAAATCAGTCTGCTATCTCCGATCATATGGTTGGTACATCCACTATTGAGCACCCATTTGACTCCACTAGAGAAAGCAACCTACACACAATTTTATAACTTGGTTAGAGGCACCCGTTTTGCAATGGGACCTGTCAAGTTAGTCACAAGGGTCTTAGGGACCCAAATAGCATAAAACCGGAATGCATTACGAGAACCAACAAATTTTGCATAAACTTCTCCATCATTTGTTTTACAAAATACATAGGATGGAGGCATGAACTCTTTTGGCTTGTTGAAAATGGGCAGGCCCCTAGTGGCCTTCCCACTCACAACGTTACCTTTCTCCTTGCGCCCTTCACCTACAAATGTCTCTTTGAGAGGGGTGGAGCACTTATGAGAAGTTGTCTTCTTCTTGCTTATGCTTGGGTCAAACCCGAGCCCTTCCTTGGCAAACACCTCATTGTGTTGGCTCAGCACCTCATTAAGGTTCTTTTGTCCTTGAGCACATGCCATGAATCCCTTTTTGAGTTGTACCTTTAGAAAGCAGTTTTCCTCAAGAATATATGCTAGGTCACCACTAGAGTTAGTAGTACAAGCATCAACATTGATAATAGGTGAAGAGTAAACCTTGGCTTGAGTTTCAAGATAAGTAAGTTTGAGCATCTCAAAGCTCTTTGTAAGAAGAGTGAGCTCCTCTTCCTTAGTCTTGAGGGACACAGATAGAAGCTCACAATCCTTAGAGAGATAAACATGAGATTCCACAAGCTTACTTTTATCATTCATCAACTGCTTGCAAGAGTTCTTGGCCTTTTTCAAGGAGGAAAGTATTTTAGCATGATCATCAATGTTTGCACCAATTTTTAAGCATAGTTCATCATTTCGTGCTTCCTCATATTGGACTTTCTGCTCAAGGATTTCATAATTTTCCTTTTCCTCGGTGACGAGGGTTTTGAGTTCGTTAATGGTAGCGGTGTGCTTACTCACCATCTCCGTAAGCATACGAAACATAGTGAGCTTCTTTACTTTAAGGGAACACATAACCTTATTTAGTTTAGCAAGCATAGGATCATCTACATCATTATCATCATTATCCTCCACATCAAGATCCTCATCACAAGAATTAGACGGAGTGAAAAGAGGAGGATTTGAGCGTGGGGTTACCTTGACCTTGTCAGGAGAGTTTTGGTCCTCTCCATCTTCTGTCACGGCCTTTGCCATGAAGCACTTGTGAGCATTTTCCTTTTAGTATTTCACATAGTTGTAGGTGACAACCTCACCACTCTTGTTGACTAGCCTCAAGGTGTTTTGAGAATCTTGAGCTACTCTGGCTACACCACCAACATCATCTGGATTGGATTCTTCATGAGAAACCATTGCTTTCCCATCTCTTTTCTTGAGCTTGGAGTTCATAGGATTTGGCAACTTCTTCTTAGGAAAGGTCTTGGAAAACCTTGGTTTATCTTATCTCTTCTCATAAGGGCAATAGTTGGAGAAGTGTTTGGTTTCTTCACAATTGTAGCATTTTCTCACTTTCTTCTTCTGGAATCTTCCCTTGAATTTTCCCGCTCTAAACCTCTTGACAAAGAGGGCAATGTATTCATATGAAGGGCTCTCATCAAAGTCAATCTCATCACCATCTTCATCATAATCATCTTATTCTTCTTCGCTTTGCTCTTCCTCACATACATGCTTGGCCTTCAAAGCAAGATTGATCTTTGATGCCGAGGTACCATGCATGGCAAGATGTTTTGTAGCATTTGCCTTTGACTCTTCAAATAACTGGAAAGTGGATATGATGTCATCAGGAGTCATTTCCTTGAATCCATGATGTCGTCTTATGTCCCACACCATTTGGTGATGTTATGGAGCAAGAGCATGTAGTAGTTTTTCCACAAGAAACTGCTTAGTCAAGTTGAAACCATCTTGTGTCTTCACACAATCACATGACTCAGTGTCAGCGGAGTGAGTCATGAGACGCTCAAGGAGCTGCTTGGGGGATTCACCTTTCTCCATACAAAAGTTTTGCAATTGACCCTTGGCAATTTCATACTGAGCAAGCCGGAGAGTGGAGGTACCGGTCTTGGTCCTTACAATGTTGTCCCATAATTCCTTGGCACTTGTGATATGTATGTAGGGTCTCCTTTGCTTATCATTCATTCCTTTTCTTATGCACATGATTGCGGTGTCGTTGATATTCTTGCCATATGTCTCTCTTGGAGTGAGACTCTTTGGGTTGACAGAGTTATATCCATGCTACAAGATTTCCAACATTTCATCACTGGCGTACCTAAGATGGTCCTGCATACCAACTCCCCACAAAGCAAAATCAGAACTGTCATCAAGCAAAGGAGGTTTTCCTCTAGGATTATATTTAGGTTTCTCAACTTGAGGTCTTGCATAAAGCCATGGAACACCGGAGTGATCATTGCTAGGAGGTTGTTGGCCAAGTGAAGGAGTAGACACAGTTGGCCTCGAGGCTGCACCACCAGAAAGTGGTGCAAGCATCATGGTTAATGTGGCTAATCTCATTTGGACCAAGGCCTCAAGAGAAACATCATGATCCTCCTTTTTCTTAGCAAGGGGCTGTTCCAGATCCTCAGAAGTAAAAGACTTGACTTCCATGGAAGTCGTGCCCTTATCCTTTGGATCTGCAACACGGGGAGTCCCATCGGGGTTCATCTTGCTCTAGGGCAGTTAAGCCACACAAATAGAGCACGAGGCTCTGACACCAATTGAAAGGATCGAGATGGACCTAGAGGGGGGGGTGAATAGGTACAATTCCAAATTTTAATTGTTACTTAGCAATTTTAGGCAATAAAGCGGAATATAAAATGTATCCTAACAATTTCAAGGGTGATATGATGACCAATGAGGTATACAGGTTTGGCAACTTGATCGATAAACACATCAACAATATGAAGTAAGTGAAACACGTAAGGAAACAAGAAACCACAAGTAAGAAGCTAGGGTTAGGAATAACCGCAACTCCGAGAGACGAGGATGTATCCCGGTGTTCACTTTCTTTGAGGGAAGCTACGTCTCCGTTTAGAGAGGTGGATGTTACCACGAAGGCACACCAATGCCACGAAGGCTCACCCTATTCTCTCCTTGAGACAACACCATGAAGGCATTTCTCAACCCCTAGTTTTAAGCCTTGGGGTGGATCCAAACCTTCACAAACTTTCCGGGGGGTAAACACAAGGGTTTGATTCCTCTCCGAAGAACTCCTACCGCCTAGGAGTCTCCAACCTCCAAGAGTAACAAGATCAAGGGAACCGCTCAAAACTTGCTCGAATCACAAATTGCTTTGGTTGAAAGGAGGAGAAAGAGAAGATCTATCTTTTGGTTGGAACAACACTCAAGAATCCTTACAAATGCTCTTGGGATCTAGGATTTGGTGAGGAGTAGTGAGAGAGAGAGAAAGTAAGGTGTTCTTGGGGTCTTTTGACTGTGTTGGACAACTCCCACCCAAGGTGGAAGAAAACTATATATAGTGGAGGAGGAAAATGCTCGTTGGAAGCCACTTAAGATGTGCAGGAGCCGGACGTCCGATAGGTGGCGGTCATCCAGACCAAGAGGAAGCACTGGACGTCCGACATGCATCGGTCGTCCAGGCCAAGTGGAGGCACCGGACGTCCGACAGGATTCGGTCATCTGACAGCTTTAGAGAGAGTAGGTCAGCTGCGCAGAAGGACACGGGCGTCCGAAAGGTTCCGGACATTCGGCAGTTTTGGTTCTGGAGGGGTGCTGTTGGATTTCCGACCACCCATGGACGTCTAGAGCCCGGACAACCGGAAGGACCGGAAATCTGAGGAAAACATGCTGATAAACTACTGGCTTCATTCCGGATTTACGAAGGGCGTCGGACGTCCAGAGGCCGGACGACCGGAGGTCGTCGGACGTCCGGACAAGAATATAATCAAGGCTAGAAACTCAACCAAAGGTTTTTCTCTAGATTTTCAGCAAGTCTATCGCGAGAGCCACTGATCCCCTCTTAATAGTGCGGTATCCCTATACTCAAGAGTAAACCAAAATAGATAGAACATTTTTTCTTGTTTCTCCATAGTTCAAGCATCCTCAATATGCCAGCCATGGTCCACACCATAATATCTTGGAAACTAAACCTAAGATGCACTTGATGAAATAGATTAGCTTCCTATATGTATGTTGTCAACAATATCAAAATATGATTAAGGGCATTATTGCACTATTAGAGTGCAGAGCCGGGTAGGATGATAACCCAACAGTGCATTCTCCTCTTTGGGGGAGGTATCTTAACAGTAAAACCAGGTTTTATTCCAATCCTTGGGGTGGTTTGGCAAGAGTGCAGCTCGATAGGGCAGATCTCTCCGTCTCTGGATAGAGACGCCACCTAGTTCTAAACTTGGTCCAACCGCTACTTCAGTTTGGCGGTTGACATAGTAGAAATCACGAAAGAGGTCGACGGACAGCCCTTCTTTAAGATATACTTCACACAGAACTTGGAACTAGCATATGTTGGTGACAGAGTTTGGGGCTATGTCTTGTGGGTGAAGTTTGAAATAGTGAAGAACATCCCGGAAGAATTTTGACCCGGGCGGGCTGAAGCCGTGGAGGAGGTGATCAGTGAATATGGCAACTCCCCCTTCCTTAGGGGAGGGTTTGATTTCTGACCCTGGGGCCCGCCAATGAATGACATCGTGAGACGGAAATGAGCCAGTCTCTATGAATTCAAACAGAAGCTCTTTGGTGACGCCGGAGCCAACCCAATCACAGGATGAGGGTGGTCTTGACATAGTGATGGGTCAAACTGTGAAGAAATACAAGATATGGCGGATTAGAAATGCTGGAAGAATCAAGATGACTACAGTTAATGTGATGGTGAGGTGTTAAGCTGCCAGTGCATTTTATCAAAAAGCCGACAACTTGATGGACAGTTAGGTGAACAAGACAATGTGAGGCATATTGCTAAGTGCGAGAAACAAGTTTCATATGTTGCAACCGTGGCTACAAGATCTACCAGGGAAGAAAAATGAAAACATATTCAAAACCTAAAAACAACAGAGGAAGACTAGGTGCTTAGTCAGTACGCTACGTGATATATGCGGATCTATAGTGAGCGGATCTTGGCATTTGAGTGAGTGGCCGCAATGGATAATCAGCATTACGAGATTTAAAGAGATGCTTGATGATCTACATTATGAGGAACTAAGGAACAACGGAGAACACTAATGAACCCGATGAACTCGGGGAGATATTATGCTAATTGATTACACATTCAACAACGGCTGAGGAGAGTACCTCGTGGATGCGGATGTCGTGCGAAACTCTGGACCCAGTCAGGTTGATGGAACAGCCGACATTGAGGACGAAGGCGAGGTCCAGTCGGTGCAGCGGAGCTCCGGAGGACTAAGCGTCTGGAGGAAGAAGAAGATAGGGGCGGCAGAGAAAAATAGAGGGTCTGCTCGTATCCCTATTGATGAGATGGTCAGGCTAATAGTGTGCACGAGAGTCAAGGAGACGCGGTGATGATTGACCAAAGGGGACACCTCGATTTTTGGGCCGACTATTTAATGATAAAGATCCTTTGCGAACGTCATGGGATCTTTTTGACATATTTAAGATGACATCATGGCGGGTTTTGCATTTTCTCTTTCAGGTGATTAAGGATAGAGACTCGCCAGCCAGAAGACTTGAAGATTGACATGAACTGGTTCAAATCAATTTGGCGCCTAATGTTGGGGATATTCACCCGGGATGAGACCCACCCAGTTGGTCCGGGTCATGCGGTTGGCGGCTTATGATAGCTCCATGAGGAAAGCATAACCGGTGGGCCAAAGGGCCCAGAGCCAGAAGACTAGATGTAACCCGGTGGACTTAAGCCGCCGGGAAAGACTTGTCAAATAAGGCATGTTTAGTTAGAGGTGAGGTCGGTTGTTAAGTTTAACCCGACTCGGACTCTTGTAAGCCTAGGAGCCTGACCTGTGTATATAAGGGCGGCTTACCTGGGTAGCTTATGCCATGAAAGAACTGATCGAGAGCTAGGTCAATCAAATCTCGCTCCCTTGTAATCTATACACAATCAATACAACACAAAGCATGATGTAGGCTTTTACCTCTTCCCGAGGGGCCGAACCTGGGTCAACCCTTGTATCTTGATTCCAATCAACCCCTTCGAGTTCACCGCCTTAGCGATGGCCTCAAACCTAAGTCCGTTTACCCGGACATCTGCCGTGACAAATCCACGACAGACGTGCCCTGTAACAAACAGGAAAGCAACCGAGGTGAGCACGATACACCAGGGCATGCCTGCCCTTCCTGGCGCACCCTGGTGAGTTGTGTTGCAAATATGCCGTAGCGGCAATAATAAATTAGTTATTATCATATTTCCTTGTTCATGATCATTTATTATCCATGCTAGAAATGTATTGATTGGAAACGCATATACATTGTGTATACATAGACAACACCATGTCCCTAGTATGCCTCTAATAGACAAGCTCTATGATCAAAGATGGTCAAGGTTTCCTAGCCATGGACATGAGATGTCATTTGATAACATGATCACATCATTAGGAGAATGATGTGATGGACAAGACCCAAACTATGAACATAGCATATGATCGTGTCAGTTTATTGCTATAGTTTTCTACTTGTTAAGTATCTGTTCCTATGACCATGAGATCATGCAACTCACTGACACCGGAGGAATACCTTGTGTGTATCAAAAGTCACAACGTAACTGGGTGGCTATAAAGATGCTCTACAGGTATCTCCGAGGGTGTCTATTGAGTTGGCATGGATCAATACTGGGATTTGTTACTCCCTGTGATGAAGAGGTATCTCAGGGCCCACTCGGTAATACAACATCACAATAAGCCTTGCAAGCAATGTGACTAAGTGTTAGCCATGGGTCTTGTATTACGGAACAAGTAAAGTGACTTGCTGGTAATGAGATTGAACTAGGTATAGAGATATCGATGATCGAATCTCAGTCAAGTAACATACCGAAGAACAAAGGGAACATCATACAGGATTAACCGAATCCTTGACATAGAGGTTCAACCCATAAAGATCTTCATAGAATATGTAGGAACCATTATGGGTATCCAGGTCCTACTATGGTTATTGACCGTAGAGGTGTCTCGGTCATGTCTACATAGTTCTCGAACCCGCAGGGTCTGGACACTTAAGGTTCGGTGACGTTTCTATAGTATTGAGTTATGCATGTTGGTGACCGAAGGTTATTTGGAGTCCTGAATGAGATCCCGGACGTGACGAGGAACTCCAGAATGGTCCGTAGGTGAAGATCGATATATATGACGAAGGGAATTGGAGTCCAGAAGTGTTCTGGGGGTATCGGGTTATGACCGGGAGTACCGAAAGGGGTTCGGGCGGGGGAGTGTTGGGGGGCTCATGGGCCAAGGGGAGGGGGCACACCAGCCCACTAAGGGGCTGTGCATCTCTCTCATCCCATCTCACGTAACCAGGGAAGGTGGGGCGCCCTCCCTAGGGAAGCCGCCCCCTTTGCTTTGGGGGGCAAGGCTCCCAGGGGGTGGGAGGGCCAAAATCGATCTAGGGTTGCCCATCTAGGCCGCTGACCCCCTTATGCGAAACCCTAGGGCCTCCACCCCTCCTCCCTTCCCCCTATATACAGTGTAGGAGAGGGAGGGCAACCGCTAGCAAGAAAAGCCATGTGTTGCCCTCTCTCCCTCTAGATTGCTTCTCCTCTAGATCTGTTCGGTATAGCTTAGCGAAGCTATGCCGGATCAGCTTCACCACCACCGTTGCCATGATGTTGTGCTGCCGGAGAACTCATCTACCTCTCCACCCTCGCTTGATGGATCAAGGAGGTGGAGATCTCGTCATCGAGTTGTACGTGTGCTGAACGCGGACGTGTTGTCCGTTTGGCGCTAGATCGGGGCGGATCATGATTGGATCACGGGATGCTTGGTGATTTGGATCGCAAAGATGTTCGACTACATCAACCGCGTTTCTTAAGTCTTCCCGCTTAGCAATCTACAAGGGTATGTAGATACACTCTCCCTCTCGTAGATACTCATCACCATGGATAGATTTTGTGTGTGCATAGGAATTTTTTTGTTTGCCATGCAACATTCCCCAACAGGTTGTGCCATTCTCGTGTACCTTCCGGACTCTGTTTTCCTTCCATATTCTTGTTTCCCAAGATAACAATCTCTGTATATATCCCCAATTGTTTTGACCATAGCATCGGAGAAATATTCTTTGCTCTTGTTTCGTGTTGTTTTCTTGTCAGATCTAGATCTCCATGGGTCCACTAAGCCCCTCCAGGGACAAGTTCTTCGATAAGGTCATCAACCCATACTAGTCGGAGGTGATGAAGTACCCTCAAGCCATTGAGATGCATGAGGGGGTGCTCCACATCCGAGATGTTCAGGGGCCCAAGAGGATGGGAAGTATGAAGGCCAGGCTTGAGGCGGTGGAACAAGACAACTTCAAGTGCCAAGGGATGGTGGAGCGTGGACTTAGTGCCAATCAATCCATGATCACGGAATTCACCCATGATCACATGATGGATGGCAAGTCCAATAATGACATCGTCTTCACCTTCAACAAGCAAATCAATTTTCTACAAAGGCAAATCTATGATCTTCAAAACCAAGTTTTTGAGTATGAAGCAAGATTTAAAGGTATGAGTTTAGCTGCCAGTTAAAGGACTCGGGAGACTCGTGCATCAACTTTTGATGGTGAACCCTTGCCCTGGAAGATGGAAGACAAACCTACTACCTCATCACCACCACCTTCATCATCTTCACCACCAAAGGAGACTTGAGTACATGGGTATGGGCACTCCCCTAGGCTTGATCCAAGCTTGGGGGAGATGCCCCGATATCGTATCACCATCACTTTTTACCTTTACTTATTTTATTTCAAACTTTAGCTATTTCATGATTTAGTTGAATACAAGTTTAGTATGATCTATTTTTGAGTGCTAGTTTCATGATCTATCTATCTATGTAATCGAGTGATAGTTATATAAGAAAGTTTAGTTTGAGCTTTTTCTTCTTTACTCTCTTGTTGCAACCATAATGAAAAGAAAATAAATGAAAAATAATCATATGCTAATTTTATGGTGAGTAATGACATCACATAAGGAAAAGTATAAGTGGTAAAATTTACTGAAGATTGATAAACATAGCATTGGTCAATGATGCAACTCATGAAATAAATAATTAGGGAAGAGAAGATTCACATGCAAATACACTATCTTGGATATCTTTTATGATTGTGAGCCCCCATTAAATATTATGTGGCAAAATTGTTGACGTTGGACAAGGAAGACAACATAATGATTTATCCTTTTTCATATTCACATAGAAGTTATATTGTCATAGATCCTTCAACATGTGGTGCTTCCTCAATATCTTTGCTACCTAAAAATTCCGCATTAAGTAGAAATACTACTTGTGCATCCAAAAACTCTAAACCCAAACTCATGTTTTGAGAGTCCACCATACCTACCTATGGATTGAATAATATCCTTCAAGTAAGTTGTCATCGGTGCACTAAGGCAATAAAAATTGCTTCTAAATGTGTTTGATCAATTAGTGTAAGGGAAAATTGAGCGTTGTACAAACTTGTGATGGCAAGGTAATAAAAGCGGCGGACTGCGTAATAAAGGTTGCTATCAAAGGGGGCAATACAACGTGGCATTCTTGTGCATTAAGGGATTTGGCATACAAACAAAAAAACGCATGACAACCTCTGCTTCCCTATGCGAAGGGCCTATCTTTTAGTTTTATGTATTTACTTTTATGCACGAGTCAAAGTATTCTTCCCTATTCCTTTTTATTTTTCTCTTTTTGCAAGCATCATGTGGCGAGGAAAGATCTAGGCACATATATCCAGTTGGATATGAGTGAGCATGAGTTATTATTGTTGACATCACCCTTGAGGTGAATATGTTGGGAGGCAAAACTATAAGCCCCTATCTTTCTATGTGTCCGGTTGAAACTTTTTTCTCATGGGTATGATGTGAGTGTTAGCAATCTTAGAAGATTAAATGATGGTTGAGTATGTTGACTTGCCAAAAGGCTCTGACATGAGACCCTACCTGAAAATATGATGAATTGTAGTTGCAAAGTTAACTAAGAACATAGTTTGTTGGTTTCCAATAAGGTTTATTCTATATACTTCTATTTTGTGATGAATTGTTACTTGTTCATGAGAAGTTATATGATCATATTATAGAATAAATGTTATATGAAAGAGTCATATATGACAAAGTTTGTTGCTGCTATGATAATAAGCATGATGCTACTATGTCTGTATTTTGTTTTTATCGACAGCTCTCTCTCAAACCATGTGGACATATTTTTCGATATCAACTTTCGCTTGAGGACAACTTAGATCTAAGCTTGGGGGAGTTGATACATACATGTTGCATCATCATTTCCTACTATTATATATAATGTTTTTTGCATAATAATGCTTTATGGGGTAATTGATAACCCACAAGTATAGGGGATCACAACAGTTTTCGAGGGTAGAGTATTCAACTCAAATTTATATATTCGACACAAGGGGAGCCAAAGAATATTTGAGAGTATTAGCAATTAAGTTGTCAATTCAACCACACCTAGAGATAAACATCTGCAGCAAAGTGATCAGTAGCATAGTAATATAATGTTGGAAATATGCCCTAGCGGAAATAATAAATTAGTTATTATCATATTTCCTTGTTCATGATAATCTTTTATTATCCATGCTATAATTGTATTGATCGGAGACTTAGATGCATGTGTGGATACATAGACAAAACCATGTCCCTAGTATGCCTCTAATAGACTAGCTCGTTGATCAAAGATGGTTAAGGTTTCCTAGCCATTGACATGAGATTTCATTCGATAACGGGATCACATCATTAGGAGAATGATGGGATCGACAAGACCCAAACTACAAACGTAGCATATGATCGTGTTAGTTTAATGCTACTGTTTTCTGCATGTCAAGTATCTGTTCCTATGACCATGAGATCATGCAACTCACTGACACCGGAGGAGTGCCTTGTGTGTATCAAGTTGCAACGTAACTGAGTGACTATAAAGGTACTCTACAGGTATCTCTGAGGGTGTCTGTTGGGTTGGCATGGATCAAGACTGGGATTATTTACTCCGTGTGACGGAGAGGTATCTCAGGGCCCACTCGGTAATACAACATCACAACAAGCCTTGCAAGCAATGTGACTAAGTGTTAGTTACGTGATCTTGTATTAAGGAACGAGTAAAGAGACTTGCCGGTAATGAGGTTGAACTAGGTATGGAGATACCGACGATCGAATCTCGGGCAAGTAACATACCGAAGAACAAAGGGAACATCATACGGGATTAACTGAATCCTTGACATAGAGGTTCGACCGATAAAGATCTTCGTAGAATATGTAGGAACCAATATGGGCATCCAGGTCCCTCTATTGGTTATTGACCGTAGAGGTGTCTCGGTCATGTCTACATAGTTCTTGAACCCACAAGGTCTGCACACTTAAGGTTCGATGACGTTTCGGTAGTATAGAGTTATGTATGGTGGTGACCGAAGGTTGTTCAGAGTCCTGGATGATATCCCGGACTTCACGAGGAGCTCCGGAATGGTCCGGAGGTAAATATTGATATATAGGAAGTCCCATTTTGGTCGTCGGAAATGTTTCGTGCTAATCGGTAATGTACCGGGAGTGTCGGTAGTGTACCGGGAGACCACCGGGAGGGGTATTTCGACCCAGGAGGCTTCATCGTCTATGGGAGAGTAAATACCAGCCTTTTGTGGGCTGGTGTAAGTCCCACACAAGGCCCATGCGGCTGGAAGAAAATGCCCAAAGGGAAAAAGGTGGAAAAAGGCCTAAAAAAGGAGGAATCCTAGTCCTACTAGGATTGGAGGAGGAGTCCTCCTCTCGTCCCCACTTTGGCCGACCCAAGGGCTGGATTTTTGGCAGCCAAGCCTCCTCCTCCTCTCCTCCTATATATACTAGAGGATTTTAGGGGTTTGGCACAGAATTTTCAGCCACGTGCTACCCGTTCCTCTAGTGTATAGTTTCTTCTCTAGATCGGTTTTCTACAGTGCTTAGGCGAAGCCCTGCCGAAATAGCTCCATCACCATCGCCGCAGCGCCGTCACGCTGCCGGAGAACTCTTGTACCTCTCTGCTCCCTCTTGCCGGAGATCGTCATCAAGTTGTGCATGTGCTGAACGCGGAGGTGTCGTCCGTTCGGCGCTAGATCGGAAGGACCATGACGAGATCGCGGGACGGATCGTGATGAGATCGCAGGACGGATCATGATGAGTTCGCGGGACGGATCGTGATGAGATCATGGGACGGATCATGATGAGATCGTGGGATGGATCGTGATGAGATCGCGGGATGGATCGTGATGAGTTAGCGGGACGGATCGTGATTGGATCGCGGGATGGATCGTGATGAGATCGCAGGACGCTCGGCGATTTGGATCGCGAAGACGTTCGACTACAGCAACCGCGTTTCTTAACGCTTCCCGCTTAGCGATCTACAAGGGTATGTAGATCCACTCTCCCTCTCGTAGATGCTCATCACCATGGATAGATCTTGCGTGTGTGTAGGAATTTTTTTGTTTCCCATGTAACGTTCCCCAACAGTGCATCATGAGCTAGGTTTATGTGTAGATGAGATCTCGAGTAGAAAACAAAGAGTTTGTGGGCATTGATGCTTAGATTGCTTCCTACCTTGGTCGGATTTTGGTTCAGCGGTATTGTGAGATGAAGCGACCCGGACCAACATTACTCGTATGCTTACGAGAGACCGATTCCCTCAACCGCAACTTGTTGCATAGATGGCTTGCGGGTGCCAGTTTCTCTCACTTTAGTTGGATCGGATTCGACAAAGGCGGTCCTTGAGAAGGTTGAAAAGCAACTAGTGTATCACCGTTGTGGTTTTTGCGTAGATGAGAATTGTTCTTACTAGATACCCGTAGCAGCCACGTAAAACATGCAACAACAATTAGAGGACGTCTAACTTATTTTTGCAGGGTTTGATGTGATATGATATGGCCAATTACATGATGTGATATATGTGATGTATGATATGATCATGTGATGTATAGATTATCATGACTTGCATGTGGATGAGTATGGCAACCGACAGGAGCCATAGGGTTGTCTTTAATTATTGTATGACCTGCATGTCAATCATTAAGCGCTACGTAATGCTTTACTTTATCGCTAAATGTTAGCAATAGTAGTAGAAGCATGTTGGGCGCAACAACCCCGATGGCGACATGTTGATGGAGATCAAGATGATCGAGATCATGGTGTCATGCCGGTGACGATGGAGATCAAGCTGGTGCTTTCATGATGGAGATCAGAAGCACAAGTTCATGGCCATATCATGTCACTTATGATTTGCATGTGATGTTAATCCTTTTATGCACCTTGTTTTGCTTAGGACGACGATAGCATTATAAGGTGATCCCTCACTTAATTTCAAGATAAATTGTGTTCTCCCCGAGTGTGCACCGTTGTGAAAGTTCTTCGTGTCAAGACACCACGTGACGATCGGGTGTGATAGACTCTACGTTCACATACAACGGGTGCAAGCCAGTGTTGCACATGCAGAACACTCGGGTTAAACTTGATGATCCTAGCATGTACAGACATGGCCTCGGAACAAAAGAGACCGAAAGGTCGAACATGAGTCATATAGTAGATATGATCAACATGATGATGTTCACCATTGAAACCACCTCAACTCACGTGATGATCGGATTTGAGTTGATGAATTTGGATTATGTATCACTCGAATGACTAGAGGGATGTCAATTTGAGTGGGAGTTCTTAAGTAATATGATTAATTGAACTCATTATCATGAACATAGTCAATAGTGTCTGTGCAAATTATGTTGTAGATTACTTGGTCGTGTTGTAGCTCCCATGAATTTTTATATGTTCCTAGAGAAATAGAGTTGAAAGATGTTGGTAGCAATATTGCGGTCTCGGTCCATGATCTGAGAATTGTCCTCATTGCTGCACGGAAGGCTTATGTCCTTAATGCACCGCTCGGTGTGCCAACCCCTCTAGCATCGTTTGTAGATGTTGTGAACATCTGACAGGCACGTTCTGATGACTACTTGATAGTTTAGTGCGTCATGCATTATGGCTTAGAATTGAGGCTTCGAAACGTTTTGAACGTCACAGAACATATGAGATGTTCTAAGAGCTGAAATTAGGATCTCAGGCTCGTGCCCATGTTGCGAGATATGAGATCTCCAACAAGATTCTTTGACTGCAAGATGAAGGAGAATAGCTCAATCGTTGAGCATGTGCTCAAATTGTCTGGGTGCTACAATCGCTTGAATCGAGTGGGAGTTGATATTCTAGATAATATAGTGATTGATATAGTTCTCCAAGTCACTCTCACTAAGCTAGTAGAACTTGGTGATGAACTATAAAATGCCAGGGATAAAAATAATGATCCCTGAGCTATTCGCGATGTTTGACACCGCGAGGTAGAAATCAAGAAGGAGCGTCAAGTGTTGATGGTTAGTAAAACCACTAGTTTCGAGAAGAGCAAGGAGGGAAACTTCATGGATGGCAAGTCAGTTGCTGCTCCAGTGAAGCAACCCAAAGTTGAACTCAAACCCAAGACTAAGTTCTTCGATTATGAGGAGAGCGGTCGCTGAAGTGGAACAACCGTAGATACTTGGTAGATAAGAAGGCTGGCAACGTCAACAGAAGTATATTTCATATACGTGTTATTGATGTGTACCTTCCTAGTACTCCTAATAGCACCTGGGTATTGGATACCGGTTCGGTTGCTAAATGTTAGTAACTCGAAATAAAAGCTACGAAATAAACGGAGAACTAGCTAAGGGTGAGGTGACGATGTGTGTTGGAAGTGTTTCCAAGGTTGATGTGATCGACATCCCACACTCTCTCTACCTTCAGGATTAGTAACAAACCTAAATAAGTGTTATTTGGTGTTTTGCATTGAGCATGAACGTGATTAGATCGTGTTTATTGCAACACGATTATTCATTTAAGTTAGAGAATAATGGTTATTCTGTTTACATGAATAATACCTTCAATGGTCATGCACCCAGTGAGAATGGTTTGTTGAATCTTGATCGTAGTAATACACATGTTCATAACATTGATGTCAAAAGATGCAAAGTTAATAATGATAGTACCACATATTTGTGGCACTGCCGCTAAATGTCATATTGGTATAAAACGCATGAAGAAACTCCATGCTGATGGATCTTTGGACTCTTTCGATTTCGAATCGGTTGAGACATGCGAACCATGCCTCTTGGTCAAAGATGACTAAGGACCCCGTTTTCTAGTTTGACTGGGCGGGCAAGTGATTTATTAGAAATGATACATGTTGATGTATGCAATCCAATGAGTCTTGTAGCATGCGGTGGATATCGTTATTTTCTTACCTTCACTGATGATTTGGGTAGATATAGTGTATGCTTACTTAATGAAACACAAGTCTGAATCGTTTGAAAAGTTCAAGCAAATTCAGAGTGAAGTTTAAGATCATCGTGACAAGAAGATAACAATATTTGCGATATGATTGTGGAGGTGAATATCTGAGTTGCGAGTTTGGCATACAACTTTAGACAATGTGAAAGTTGTTTCACAACACACGCCACCTGGAACACCATAGTGTGATGGTATGTTCGAACGGCATAGTCGTGCTCTATTGGATATGGTGCATGTTATGATGTCTCTTATTGTTTTGCTACTATAATTTTGGGGTTGTGCATTAGAGACAACTACATTCACTTTAAATAGGGCACCATCTAAATCCGTTGAGATGACACCATGTGAATTATGGTTTGATAGAAACCTAAGCTGTCATTTCTTGATGTTTGGGGCTACGACGCTTGTGTGGAAAATGTTTTCACCTAATGAGCTCGAACCCAAAGCGGACAAATGCATCTTCGTAGAATACCCTAAGAACAATTGGGTGAACCTTCTATCTCAGATCCAAGCATAAAGTGTTTGTTGCTAAAACGGGTCCTTTCCCGAGAAAAAGTTTATCTCGAAAGAATTGAGTGGGAGGAAGATAGAAATTGATGAGGTTGTTGAACCTTTGTTTCAACCAGAGGGTAGCGCAGCGCAGAAAGATGTTTCTGTGGAACCTACGTCAGTTGAAGAGGAAGTAAATGATGATGATCATGAAGCTTCGGATCAAGTTACTATCAAACCTCGTAGGTCGACAAGGATGTGTACTGCTCCTGAGCGGTATGACAACCCTGTCTTGGAGGTTATGTTGTTGGACAACAATGAACCTGCAAGTTGTGGAGAAGCGATGATGGTCCCGGATTTCGACAAATGGTTAGAGGCCATGAAATCCGAGAAAGGATCCATATATGAAAACCAAGTATAGACTTTGGTAGACTTGCTCGTTGCAGGGCAGGTCGTTGAGTACAAATGGATCTTTAAAATGAAGACAGACGCTGATGGTGAATGTCACCATTTATAAAGCTCGACTTGTCGCAAAGAAGTTTCCGGCAGGTTCAAGGAGTTGACTGCGATGAGACTTTCTCTCGTAGCGATGCTAAAGTCTGTTAGAATTATGGTAGCAGTTGCTGCATTTTTCAATTATGAAATCTGGTAGATGGATGCCAAAACATCGTTTCCTTTCTTGAGGAAAGGTTGTATGTGATACAACCAGAAGGTTTTGTTAGTCCTAAGGATGCTAAAAGGTGTGCAAGCTTCAGTGATCCTTCTATGAACTGAAGGAAGCATCTCGGAGATGGAATATACACTTTGATGAGGTGATTAAAGTTTTTGAGTCTATACAAAGTTTACGAGAAACTTGTATTTACAATAAAGCGAGTGGGAGCACTGTAGAGTTTCTGATAAGCATATGTGGTTGACATATTGTTGATTGGAAATGATATAGAATTTCTGGAAAGCATAAAGGGTTGTTTGAAAAGAGTTTTTCAAAGGAAGACCTGGATAAAGCTACCTAATTGTTGAGCATCAAGATCTATAGAGATAGATCAAGATACTTGATGAGGCTTTCAATGAGTACATACCTTGACAAGATTTTGAAAGAGTTCAAAATGGATCAGTCAAAGAAAGAATTCTTGCCTGATTTGTAAGTTATAAAGTTGAGTAAGACTCAATGCCCAGTGATTGCAGAAGATAGAGAAAAGATGAGTGTCATCCCCTATGCTTCAGCCATAGGCTATATCATGGATGCAATGCTGTGCACAAGACCCGATGTCAGCCTTGCCATAAGTATGGCCGGAAGGTTTTAAAGTGATCCTGGAATAGAGCACTGGACAGTGGTCAAGATTATCCTTAGTAACTAAAAGACTAAGGAGATGTTTCTAGATTATGGAGGTGATAAAGAGTTCGTCGTAAAGAGTCACGTCGATGCAAGCTTTAATACCAATCCGGATGACTCGTACTAGCAATCTGGATACGTATAGTGGAGCAGCCATTTGGAATAGTACCAAGTGGAGTGTGGTAGTAGTGTTTATGGTTTGACATAGAAATTTGCAAAGTACACACGGATCTGAATGTCGCAGACCCGTTGACTATAAGACCTCTCTCACATGCAAAGCATGATCGAGCCCTAGAACTCATTGGGTGTTAGATTCATAACAATGCAAATCACATGGTGATGTGAACTAGATTATTGAATCTATTGCAAGTGGGAGACTGTTGGAAATATGCCCTGGAGGCAATAATAAATTAGTTATTATCATATTTCCTTGTTCATGATAATCGTTTATTATCCATGCTATAATTGTATTGATTGGAGACTTAGATGCATGTGTGGATACATAGACAAAACCATGTCCCTAGTATGCCTCTAATAGACTAGCTCGTTGATCAAAGATGGTTAAGGTTTCCTAGCCATTGACATGAGATTTCATTTCATAATGGGATCACATCATTAGGAGAATGATGGGATGGACAAGACCCAAACTACAAACGTAGCATATGATCGTGTCAGTTTAATGCTACTGTTTTTTGCATGTCAAGTATCTGCTCCTATATCCATGAGATCATGCAACTCACTGACACCGGAGGAGTGCCTTGTGTGTATCAAACATCGCAACGTAACTAGGTGACTATATAGGTACTCTACAGGTATCTCCGAGGGTGTCTATTGGGTTGGCATGGATCAAGACTGGGATTTGCTACACCGTGTGACGCAGAGGTATCTCAGGGCCCATTCGGTAATACAACATCACAACAAGCCTTGCAAGCAATGTGACTAAGTGTTAGTCATGGGATCTTGTATTACGGAATGAGTAAAGAGACTTGCCGGTAACGAGGTTGAACAAGGTATGGAGATACCAACGATCGAATCTCGGGATAGTAACATACCGAAAAATGAAGGGTGTTCCCACGGGATTAACTAAATCCTTGACATAGAGGTTCGACCGATAAAGATCTTCGTAGAATATGTAGGAACCAATATGGGCATCCAGGTCCCTCTATTGGTTATTGACCGTAGAGGTGTCTCGGTCATGTCTACATAGTTCTCGAACCCGCAGGGTCTACACACTTAAGGTTCGGTGACGTTTCAGTAGTATAGAGTTATGTATGATGAGATCCCGGACATCACGAGGAGCTCCGGAATAGTCCGGAGGTAAAGATTGATATATAGGAAGTCCCATTTTGGTTGGCGGAAAGGTTTCGGGCTAATCGGTAATGTACCGGGAGTGCCGGTACTGCACCGGGAGACCATCGGGAGGGGTATTTCGACCCAAGAGGCTTCATGGGCTGTGGGAGAGTAAATACCAGCCTTTTGTGAGCTGGTGGAAGTCCCACACGAGGCCCATGCGGCTGGGAGAAAAAGCCCAAAGGGAAAAAGGTGGAAAAAGGCAAAAAAAAAGGAGGAATCCTAGTCCTACTAGGATTGGAGGAGGAGTCCTCCTCTCCTCCCCACTTTGGCCGACCCAAGGGCTGGATTTTTGGCAGCCAAGCCTCCTACTCCTCTCCTATACTATATACTAGAGGATTTTAGGGTTTTGGCACAGAATTTTTAGCCACATGCTACCCGTTCCTCTAGTGCATAGTTTCTTCTCTAGATCGGTTTTTTGCAGTGCTTAGGCGAAGCCCTGCCGGAATAGCTCCATCACCATCGCCGCAGCGCTGTCACGCTGCCGAAGAACTCTTCCACCTCTCTGCTCCCTCTTGTTGTATCAAGAAGGCAGAGATCGTCATCAAGCCGTATGTGTGCTGAACGCGGAGGTGTCGTCCGTTCGGCGCTAGATCGGAAGGACCATGACGAGATCGCAGGACGGATCATGATGAGATCGCGGGACGGATCTTGATGAGTTCGCGGGACGGATCGTGATGAGATCGCGGGACGGATCATGACGAGTTCGCAGGACGGATTGTGATTGGATCGCGGGACGGATCGTGATGAGATCGTGGGACGCTCGGCGATTTGGATCGCGAAGACATTCGACTACACCAACCGCGTTTCTTAACGCTTCCCGCTTAGCGATCTACAAGGGTGTGTAGATCCACTCTCCCTCTCGTAGATGCTCATCACCATGGATAGATCTTGCGTGTGCGTAGGAAATTTTTTGTTTCCCATGCAACATTCCCCAACATATAATAGGTTGATAGCAGTAGTAACTGTAACAATAGTGGTAACAGTAGTAGTAGTGATTTTGTGGCAAGTGCACTAGTAATAGCAGCAGTAGTAACTTAATTAGCAATAACAATAAGTGGAAAACTTGTAGGCACTAGATCAGTGTATTTGTTGGATGATATTCATCATATGATAGTCATAAACTTTGGCGACACAGAATTAGCTCCAGTTCGCCAATTTAATATAGGCATGTATTCCATATATAGTCATACGTGCTTATGGAAAAGAACTTGCATGAAATCTTTTGTCCTACCCTCCCGTGGAAGCGGGGTCTATAAGGAAACTAAGGTTTATTAAGGCATCCTTTTAGTAGAGAACTGGAAGAAAGAATTAACACTTAGTGAATACATGAACTCCTCAAACTACGGTCATCACCGTGAAGTATCCCAAATATTGCCACTATGGGGTTGACAGATCATAACACGTAATAGGTGCATATGACTAGGCAAGATCAGATCAATAACATAGATATAATGATGATAACATAAATGGTTCAGATCTTAAATCATGGCACTTGGGCCCTAGTGACAAGCATTAACCATGGCAAAGTCATAGCAACATCAATCTTAGAACGTAGTGGATACTAGGGATCAAGCCGTAACAAAACTAACTTGATTACATGATGAATCTCATCCAACTCCTCACCGACCAGCAAGCCTATGAAGGAATTACTCACTCCCAGTGGGGAGCATCATAGAATTATCATTGGAGAAGGGTTCATGATGACGAAGACTGAAGATTGCCCTCTTTGGAACCCCAAATGGGCTCCAGATCTGGCCTCTCGATTAAGAACTTGAGGTGGCAGTGGCTCCGTATCGTAAAACACGATGAAACTTTCTCTCTCATTATTTTCTGGAAATTTAGGATTTTATAGCGCTGGAATTAGGGTCAGAGGGCCCACGAGGTGGGCACGCTCCACCAGGCCACGCCAAGGGGTCTGGCTCGCCCTGGTGGAGGGTGTCCACCCTGGGCCCCCTCTCCGGTGGCTTAGGGATCCAATATTCATCATCAATTCCAAAATAATTCTCCAAGATGTTTCGTTCCATTCTGAGAAGTTCTATTTCTGCAGAAAAACAGCACCATGGTAGTTCTGCTGAAAATGACATCAGTCCAGGTTAGTTTGATTCAAATCATGCAAATTAGAGTCCAAAACAAGAGCACACGTGTTAGGAAAAGTATATACGTTGGAGACATATCAACTCCCCCAATCTTAAGACCTTGCTTGTCCTCAAGCAATTCAATTGACAACTGAAAGTGATAAAGAAAAACTTTTACGAACTCTTTTGTTCTTGTTTACATGCATATGCTTAAGTAGCACCTAGGTTTTCGGCAAAGAACATGATTAACCATGTCAACAATAACTCTTAAAGATTATATTAGCTCATATCAATGACGCAAGAAACTAGCAATTAATAATAAGATATCTCAAGTGTAAACATTTGTCAAAACAGTCATGATATAATATGACAATAGTGGTATATCGCTAACCCTTTCTGGGACCGCAAAACATAAATGCATAGCACCTCCAAAGTTCAAGCGGCGACTAAACATTTTAATTCATGGTAGAAAAGATCCAGTCATGATGCATCCAACATTCACTATACACAATCCATGAGGATGACAATAGTGCTATCCGATTTGGCGCTCATTTTTGAAGGTGATGACTCAACATTAAAGCAAATAAATAGTCCCTTCACAAAGGGAAGCACGGATTTGCAGAGGTACTAGAGCTCAAGGATTAAATAAGAGATAAGTATAATTTTGAGAGGCACACCCTTTGTGTCAACTTTACGATCAAGAGCTATCAATATCTTCCATGTTAAACAAATTAGCGGCGGTTCCCCAGCGGTAAAAGTAAAGGTTTACTCCCCTCCACCAAAAAACACACTCCACGGTGAGCCGAATCCATGGGTACCATCCAAACCAGCAACATCCCTGCGGGAGTTTTGTTTAATTATTTGCATTTATTTTGATTTCTGGACTAGGAATCCCTATTACCGCCCTTCTCGTGCAAGGACGAGTGAATAAACACTCATCATGAGAGTAACCCACTTAACATGGAAGATGCTGACCACCCCCTGTTGCTCCATGAGAGGTCCAGGCACACAAAAACAAATGTTCAATTGAAAAAAAATAGAGGTGGCACATGCAAATTTACTTGGAACGGCAGGGTAATTCCGCATATAGTTAGATATAGTGGACTCAACTGGAATAACTTTGGGTTAAGGATTTTGATGCACAAGCAGAATTCCCACTTAGTACAGGTGAAGGCTAGCAAATAGATTGAGAAGCGTCCAGCTAGAGAGTGACTATGGTCATAAACATGCATTACGAATAATAATCATTGACTGCTATCATGAGTAGGATATGGACACCATGAACATAAATATCATGAAGGCTATGTTGGTTTTGATTCAACTACATGTGTGAAAATGTGCCAAGTCAGGCCGCATGAAACATTTAGAGGAGGACACCATATCATCATACTACATCACAACCATTTTAATGCATGTTGACATCTAAGATAAATCATTATCCACTCCTAGCTACTTGAGCATCACATGAGCAACTTTAATCTCTACTTGTCATTGCATAACATGTTCAATCATAATATGTTGAATCATGGATACTAGGTTAAACATATTTATAAAAACAAGAACAAGTAGAGTTAATACCCTCTCTACCACAACCCATTCATCAAATATCATCATTATTGCCTTTCACTTGCACAATTGAATGATGTGAAAATAATAATAGTGCAAGAGTGCCATGGACTAAGATGGAATCTGCAAACATTTTATTCAAGAGAAGAAGACAAGGTAATATGGGCTCTATGTTAGATCAACAATAATGCATATGGGAGCCACTCAACATTTTCATCATGGTCTTCTCCTTGGTATGGCTCGATAAAAGAAAAATAATTTTAGAGAAACACACTAAAATATTTTTGGAGTTTCTATTTTTTTCATGAAGAAAGCAAATAAGAGAAGGAAAACAAAAAGGAGAAAAACTATTTACACGGGAGAACTCCCAACAAGCAAAAGAATAAATGAAAAATATTTTTGGATTTTCTTTTAATACTACAACTAACTAAACAGAAAAGAAAAACCGAAAAGAAGCAAGAAATATTTTTGGATTTTCTCAAAGTTTTTCAAACATGCAAGAAGAAAACAAGAAAAATAAAACTATCATGGGTAATAGAATGAAAGAGTGTGGACACCGACAACTGGAATGAAATGTGTGAACATGAATGTAATGTCGATGGAAATACGTACTCCCCCAAGCTTAGGCTTTTGGCCTAGGTTGTCAATCACCATCCGTAGCCCGGATAATGGCCTGAGTGATAGCCTACCGAGGCTCTTGATGCAACCACCTGATCCCTCCTGGCAGCTTCAATATCTGCATTGTACGCGTGGGCCTTGCTCTCAAGGACGTAGTATCTTCCCTTTCTGTTAAAATAAAAGAGAGAAGGAGCAGGCAATACAATAGGCACGACGGGACAGTTATCGAACCTCAAGTTGTAAGTATAGTTATTGACTGTGCCCTTAAGAAATCTATGGCGTTTCATGCCATCAAAGTCTAAGTACTGGTAAAGGTAGGATAGGATCATTAGCCAAGGGGACACTCCCTACCTTGTAGCGAGGCGAGAGGCATAAATCCCTCCATATAAATTACTGTTAGAAGCATTGAGGGTCAATCTCCGTGCAATAATTGCTCCTAAATTGTAGTCTTTAATTCCCGTTAAAGAAGTGTATATAAGACTCAAATCATGGGCACACAGCGTGCTACAATCCTGCTTGCCTAGAATGCATTTACCATGAAAGAGTGCAACATACTGAATAGACGGAAAATGAATGCTTTTTATTCTGCCTTGTGCCACCCCTCTAATATTACCGCAACAAAGGTTTCTCATCAATGACTCATACTCATGCTTCATTGGTTCGTATAGCGAACCCCGGTATGGCATTTTGCACGCTTCGCAAAATGCGTCTACATGCATGGTGAAAGCATTATTATAAAGACTAAATGAAACTCTGGACTCACGAGGGAAATATTTATATTTCTTGGTAAATGTCTCTATGAGAGTGACGTGTTGAGTGCACTTATCTTCTATGAAGGGAACCTGATCGGCATTGTGAACATAATTCTCAAATTCTTCCTTAATACCTGCACTTTCCATGAAGGTAATACACGGCCAAAGGCATGTTTTGGTTTAGGCATCCCGTATCAAGCTTGCACTTGGCTCAACATAAGATTTTTGTATGGAACTTTCACTTCATGATGCCCCAAAGGATCTTCTCCTCGAAGAACTCCTGAATAATTGCATTTTATTTGCGAACAATTTCTGAAAAAAATTGTGACACAAAATTTTGTTAATGAAACCAAACAATAATGATAGCAACTAATCCTAGGGATGCATAGAGGCCATATCAATCATTCAAACTACTTAGAACACTAAGAATTCAACATGCAAGCTCATCTACAACAACACCAAGAGTAGCTAATTATTCTGAAAATAAACCGCAAAATCAAAAACCAATCAAAGGAATGGGGGAGTTACATACCAAGAAGCAATCCCCTAAAACAATTTTAGAAATGGAGCTTTGAGCAAAGAGATCAAAATCCACAGGTTCTTGAGTAAGAACACGGGGGAGAGAGCAATGGTGATTTTTTTCTGGAGGGAAGAGATGACCTGGGCTAGAGGGATAAGTGAGGGGACCCACCTGGGGCCCACCCTCTACCAGGCGTGCCAGGGGTGTCTGGCATGCCCTGGTGGAGGGTGGACACTAGGTGCACCCCCTCTGCTGTTATTTGTACCAAAAATTCACAAATATTTAGAAAACAAATCATGTTAAATTTTGAAGAAATTCAGAGAGATTTTATTTTTGGGTCACTTTTTATTGTAGGGAAAATTCAGAAAACAAGAAGTGGTATTTTTTTAACTAAGAAAACAAAAAACAAAAAGTGGATATAGAAAGTTGTGTCTACTAAACTCAGCAACTCCATACCTCTCAAGTCTTATTAACAACCACTTTCAATTAGCATGAAACCGAAGAACTTTTTGTAAAAGACTAGGTTACCTCAATTGGGATAGGCATATCCCCGACCATAATAATATCACATATTTTTTGATGGTACGTAGAAGTAATTTAAAGCTTCCAATAATTTGTGTCAGAGAATTTTCAATAACATTCACACCATTCACTTGGAATTGCTTCTTTCGAAAGTACACCGTAAGCTCATTACCATTGATATGAAAAGTGACCTTGGTTTTATTGCAATCAATAACAGCCCCTGCACTATTCAAAAAGGGTCTACCAAGGATAATTGACATGTTGTCGTCCTCGGGATCTCAAGAATAACAAAGTCTGTTAAGATAGTAACATTTGCAACAACGACATGCACATCCTCACAAATACCGATGGGTCTGGTAGTTGATTTGTCAGCCATTTGTAAAGATATTTCAGTAGGTGTGAGTTTATTCAAATCAAGTCATTTATATAAAGAAGAAGGCAGAACACTAACACCAACTCCCAAATCACACAAAGCAGGTTTGATATAATCTCTTTTAATGGAGCAAGGTATAGTTGGTACTCTAGGATCTCCAAGTTTCTTAGGTACTCCATCCTTAAAGAATAATTAGCAAGCATGGTGGAGATTTCAAATTCAGATATCTTTCTTTTATTTGTGATGATGTCTTTCATGTACTTAGCATAAGGAGGCATCTTTAACATATCAGTTAAGCGTGTATGCGAAAATACTGATCTAATCATTTCAGCAAAGCGCTCAAATTCTTCATCATCCTTTTTGTTAGATGGTTTAGGTTGAAAAGGCATGGGTTTCTGAACCCATGCCTCTCTTTGTTTACCATGTTTCCTAGCCACAAAGTCGTTTTTTATCATATCATTTATTTTTAGGTTGTGGGTTATCAAGATCAACAACAGGTTCTATTTCTACATCATTATCTGGTTCTTTATCATTAGTAGGTTGACTATCCTCATGAACATCACTATAATTATCATCATCACTAGGTGAATGTTCATTACCAGATTGAGTTTCAGCACCAGAAATAGAAACATCGTTATTATCATCAGGAGGTTTTTCTATCTCAAGTTCACTAGAATCACGCAAAGTCCTCACTTTTCTTTTTCTTTTTCTTCTTAGAAGGACTAGGTGTATCAACATTAATTCCTTGAGATTCTTATTCAATTATTTTAGGACGACCTTCAGGATAAAGTGGGTCATTCTACCTACTCTAGTCACTACTCTAATAGCATGATCATTCATATTATTATTAATTTCATCAAGCAATTCTCTTTGAGATTTAACAACTTGTTCTAACTTAGTTTGAACCATAGAGGCATGTTTTTCTACACCTCTAACATCATTACAGATTCTAAATAACAAGTGACTCAAGCAAGCAATCATATCAGGATTATATTTCTATTGTTTCAGAACATTTGCATTGAAGTGCTCTTGTTTCATAATGTAGTTATCAAACTCATATAAGCATTGACTAGGATGTTTATTGTAAGGGATATCTCCTGCATCAAACTTTAATAAATAATTTACCTCTATCACCTGTGGAGGTGGTGGTGCATTAAGTCCATGTCATGGGGAACGAGCACCTATGGGATCAGAGAGACCCCTTCCGGTTCAGCAGGGGAGAAGGCTCGCACAAAGAGCAGGTCTGATGAGCAACATGTGGGGATTTTACCCAGGTTTGCACTGCAAACATGCGTAAAACCCTACTTCTCCTTGGTTGTATTGTGGGTGTTCTTAGGGTTCTAGCTACGGGAGCGCTATGAGCAGTAGCTACCTGTGAGAGCTAGAAGGTCCCCCAAAGGTCCAAAAAAGTCCTCTACCGTATCGCCATTGGCCTCCTTTTATACTCTAAAGGGGATCTCAACTTTGATGTACAGTGCATACACGGGGTGTATAGAGCTATGGTGCTATCATACCTAACACTAACGGGGTAGGACAGATGCATTTAATGCACCGTCAGGCATCTCTGACTGCCCACGAGATGGGACAGGAGCATGTCCCATCGGCACCGGTTAGCCCCTCCATCACCGACACTGCGACACGTGCCCAGGCGGGGCGACACCTGGCTTGTGCGCTGGCGGGGCCTTGCCGGGGCTTCACCTTGTCGGGTCTTCACCTTTGCCCTACCGAGTATTGCTGCGGCTTTGCTTTGCCTGCGAGTTTGATGGCCATCCCCGATAAGGTCTTGCCGGGGGTCTTGATTCTCCTGTGCTTGCGCCTGGCAACTTCCTCCCGGGCCTTGCTGCTAAGGTGGCTACTACTGCCCGTGCATGAGTAAGGGGCACTAGAGAGCCCAAAACACTAGTGCACCAACAAGATCCCCCGGGCCTATGCCACACACGGTGCGAGGCATTGTTGGGCTAGGCCCAAATAGCGCACAGGCAAGCATGGCAGGGCCTTGCAGTCGTGATCATTGCACTTGTTGTGCCTCCCCACGATGCCCGTTGAATGTAGGACATGGGGTATGTGCATGGCGCGTCTGTTACAGCAGCGCACCCGCGAAATGTTTCTATAATATTTTAGTGAAGAGGCCGCCCTACGCCTTCCCCATAAAGAGGAAATTGCAGAGGCGTTGCTCATTTACCTCTTGTCCTTCCGAATCTAAGAACTGTCATCGTCTTCCTCCTTGAGCCCGAAACAGAGCTCCTCCCATTCATCCCCATGCCCTCTCCATCCTCAACCCCCACCCCACTAACAACCATGCCACCCAAGGCTAGCAAGGGCAAGGAAGAAGAGGTCGTCCCCGAGAACAAGCTGGTGAGGATGCGAAAGGAACACGTCATCTTTTCGTCGGGGCTTGACGTGGGCGCTCTGAAGGAGCGATATCGGTGCATGTGGGCGACGGCGATGATGGCGCATCCCTCCACCTGCGTGAGTCCAGGTCCATCCGAGGGAGGCCTAGATAAATGTGCTTTCTTTGCTGATTATTTTTACTGCAGCTCTCGCCCCTTTCTCGGATTTCTTCAGTGACATCATGTTCACTTACGGTTTCCAAGTCTTGGATTTTACGCCGAATGTCGTGATGTGTATGTTAGGGTTCGCTCATCTTTGCGATAACTTTGCCGGAGTAGTCCCTAGCACTGCCCTTCCGCCACTACTTTACTCCCTGCATCCAACAAGGCGGAGCCCTTTCTGGTGCCGTCGCTTGGATTCCACGGCAAGGAAGCAAGGAGGTCTACCTAGACGGGTCCTACTACGAGAGGTGGGATGAGTGGCGAGGCAAATAGTGCTGGATTTAGGAGGAGAAATTCCATCTTTCTACTCGTTGCGACAAGCCAAGATGGTGCACGGCGACGAGTAGAGTGCCCTTGACCCTGAGGATGGGAAGCTCACTGTCGTGACCACCAGGATTGACTACCTCAAAAATGCCGGCCTCACCGTAGAGATGATAGGCGCTGATTTCCTTTGCCGGTGTATTGCTCCCCTGCAGAATAAGGGGAGGCTAGCTTGGGAATTCGGGAATGCGGCGGACATCATGAGGCTGCGCCCCGGGCTGAACCACAATCTGACAGTTATGCAACACGGAGCTCTCTGCTAGAAACTATTCAGGAGTCCTATGGTACATGAGCTGCCGACAGGCATAGTCCCATTATGCAACAACTCTGTTTTAGATAGAATCATCGCCATGATGCCAGTGTTCGATGCCCATAGTCTTAAAACGTCCTGGATTGAGCCATTTGCAGAGCAGGTGCAAGAATTCTTTGACAACTTGGTGGAGATGGCCATCCGCAAGGAAGAGGGCCTCATCCGTGACACCACTGAGGAAGAAATGGCGTATATCGCCAGCAGGGCGGAGGAAACAGATCTTGCCATGGAGGCTGGCAGCGTCGGCTTCTTGGAAGTGAAGCCGGCGGATGGGAAATGTTGCCGGATGAAATCCTCGCCGGGCAGGGTGGGACCGCAGATGAGCAAAGCGGCACATCTACCCGGGGCCTTCCTGCCGAAGACACGGCTGAGGAGGAACTGCTTGAGGAGGCCCCATCTCTTGTGACAAGGAAGAGGCACGTCCTTCGAAGCGCTGCCTCTGGGCTTCCGGTCCATCAAGCTTCTTCGGGCAGCGCAGTCCCTGGCAAGGGGGCGACCGACAAGGCCGCGCAGCGTCAAGAAGCTCATCAACAACCTGCGCTCGCTGCGGCTATGCAATCCAGGAGCACCCCTCCATCTTGTTCTATCTTTTACCTTTCTTATTTTTGGTTTTACTTTACGCATTTTCTTTGCCTTGGCTTGCCTCCACAAGGATGCGAAAATGCTAGCACAAAGGGTAGCGAAGAGGGTGAGGACCTCGACGGTTGAGGAGCCGTCGGCAAGCGCCTTAGGCGCACCAAAGACGACCATCATCAACCCGGAGGCTAGCCCGCGGCGCAGCCCTCGACTCAGCCCCCGGTGGATCCACCAACGTGAGCCCATCAGTCACTTCCCACTAGCAAGTGCTGGGGTGCGCATCTTTACTGCTGACATCACCGGACATGCAGGAGGAGGGCGGTGACAAGGAGAACCATTAGAGGCTGTTCCTGATACGCCACCTCCATCATCTACGCCACCCAGAGATGGATCCCTGGTGAGGACTTCCTCTAGCGTGCTTTATCACGACGAGGGAGAATTGGTAGGCACGGGCATGGCTAGGTCTTCGCCAACACCCATCATTGGTGTAGGTACTCTTTCTTATGTTCGTCCCCCTTTTTTGTCTTCTTGAACTTCCATCTCAAATTTGTTTGGTTTATTTTCTTGGCCTTCAGACATTCCCTCGATGGAGGGCATGTATGTTGACACCATCATCGAGGAGACCGCCAGGGATGCTGCCGCCGAGGCCGCCGGGATCGATGCCGAGGAGGCCTCCAAGAGCGACACCACTGAACCTTCTGAAGCTGCCAAGAATGTTGCCGCCGAGGCCGCCAGCGCCGAGGCTGACAACGCTGCGCAGGAGGAGGCCGCCAGGAATGCTGCCGCCGAGGCCGCCAGCGCCGAGGCCGCCAAGGCTGCACAGGAGGAGGCCGCCAAGATGTCTGCCGAGAGGGCCGGTGAGGAGGCCAGTGGTCATACTAACATCATTCCTACCGCGGGAGCACCAGGCGCTACGCCGACCACGGAACCCCCAGCTGCTGGGGAGATGGCCGTCGGGGACCAGCCGCCTGCACTCGAAGCCCCTTCGTCGAGCAGATACCTCAGGGTTGGCGATAGCTTGTTCGTCAGCATCCCCGACATGGCAAGCATCAGGATGCCATCTGAAGGGTAAGCTCTTGTTGAGGAGGTCATTACTATTGCGACCATGGGCGACAACTTCCAAAAGCTTCAAGCGCTTCATCGTGCCCGAAAGGAGAAACTGGACTCGAGGGCAGCAGTTATGGAAGATGCTGAGGCCAACTTTCGGGAGCGTGTCAAAGAAACTCGGGCCTGGTTTGCCCAAGCTTCCCGGGATCTAAAGTCTGGTCAGACACAATTGAGCCAAGGCTGCAGCCAACTCTTCATGCAGCAGTCTGATGCCGAGTAGGCACAAGAAGAGGCCAAACAACGGGCTGCTACAGAGGATGCTCGCTTGATGGAGCGTCGTATCTTGCTCGATACCCATGAGGAAGACCTTATTGCTCGCGAGAAGGCGCTTGCCGACAAGCTTCACGGCAAGGAAGTGGAGATAGACAAGCTTGTTGCATGGCGGACCTAGGAGCTAGAGCAGAAACACAAGGAGACGCTCGAGGCTCTAACTGCAGATCACATCGGGAAGCTGAAGGATGCCGCCGATGCTGCTGAAGCTGCAAAGGCCGCCAAGAACTTGCTGGAGGAGAGGGTGAAGAAGCTGGAGGCCGACCATGAGGATCTCGACAAGGAGGTCTCGTTACTCAAGTCTGAAAGAGACAAAGCCCTCAACAGCCTGATGGAGATGCAGGTCACCATATCCGACAAGACCAAACAACTCTCCTCAGCCAATGAGTAAATTGAGGACCTGAACCTGAAGCTGGCTATGCTGATCGAGACTCTCGAGACCGCCAGGGGCCATGAGAAGGCTCTGGCCAAGGATCTACAGGATGAGAAGGAGCTTGTCAAGAGTGCTGCCACCATCCACAATGACTACGTGCATGTAGTAGAAGTTTGGGCTGAGAAGCTTGTCGACGTCACAGAGAAGCTTGCCACACAACTGTCCGCCATGGACCTGGAAGGTTTCAAGTATTATTCCGACCATAGAGTGTCCACGAGTGCTAAGGTGACCATGTTCTTCGACTGTGTGCTTGGAGCCTTGGAGCAGCTTCACTCCAACCGAGCATCCTACCTGGCCAGCGAATCACGCAAACTCTGCCAGGCTGTTCTCCACAAGGTGCTCATCAAGGTGGCGCACAAGAACCCCAGCCTCAACCTCTCCAACGTCCTCGACCGCTTGCCAAAGAATGTAGATGTCAAGGCGCTTGAGGAACTCGTCATGCCCATCGTCGATAGGGTAATCCAAGTCAAGCGGGTTGAAGGCGATCGTCGGGATTAGCTGCCTTACTCCTCGCCGCCGCCCATGGCAAGAATAATTTGTCTTATGTTAGAATCGCAACAGGATTTATGTAATATGACTTGTTATGCTTTGAGAGATGCTATGTTATCCCCCCTTGCTTAGTTTCTTTCTGTATATATTCACCCTACACTTGAGTGGGAGCTTGCTGGCGCACACACCCTTGCCGCAAGCGCTAGATGCGGGACTTTAAAAGCATGCTGGCAGGGCCGCTACCGACAAGAGACCATGGTGTTTTAAATGCAGCCACCTAGACTGTTTAGCGGGCTCAACCAATTGCAACAAGGTTCCTTAGCGTGCAGGTTTCTCATATAGAGGTCGAAATCGTCCAAGGGAAATAATTTTCACAACCAGAATTCACTTGGGGTTTTGCAACTTATCTTTTTGTTGTCGCACTCCTTCCGGCAAGTTTTTTTTGGGACGTCACCTGTAGGTATCCGTACCACCATTCCCCCATGGCATAGCTGCATGCGAGGTAACCTTCTGTCCTTTGAGAAAAACAAAGAAGAGAAAATATGGATGTGGAACCTTGGCGGTCCGTTAGCTCTTGCCAAGAGTAAGTGTAAAGCAATATCTCAGACAAACATGCACATAAGTAAACATGAGAATCAATCAAGATTTGCAAAACACTTATCTTTATTTAACTATGCACAGGGTTTGCGCCTGGCTTTGTACCAAGGATTACATGCTTCAGCGGCAAGACTTGTACAAAAGGTGGTTGCTGGGAGGCCCGGCAACCGCGCCTCATGGGTAGAACTTATGAAGATGTTCGATATTCCAGGAGTTGCTCACTGGGATGCCATCTTCGGTCTCCAGGCAGACTGTGCCAGGCCTAGTGACTCGTACTACCTGATAAGGGCCTTCCCACTTTGGCGTCAATTTGTTTGAATTCTTGGTGGACTGAACTCGACGAAGAACAAGGTCGCCTTCCTCAAGACTTCTGGCATTAACCTTGCAGCTATGATAGCGGTGCAAAGCTTGTTGGTAGCATTCAACTCTCACAGCAGCCTGAAGACGGTCTTCCTCAAGGAGCGGTGCGTCATCTTGCCGCAACTCCCCTTGCTCGAGCTCATCATAAGCGAGCACTCGAGGTGACCTGTACATGAGTTCTGTGGGGAGAACTGCCTCCACCCCATAGACGAGGGAGAAGGGTGCCTAGCCGGTAGCTCGATTTGGTGACGTCCTGATTGACCAAAGAACCATCGGCAACTCATCAATCCAGTACCTTCTGCACTTCAGCATGAGCCCTTTCTGCTTGACCGTTGCTCCTTGGGTGGGCAACAGAAGCAAAATAGATTCTGCTGCCAAGGTCTTGGACATACTGCATGAAGGTGCGGCTTGTGAACTGTGTGCCATTGTTAGTGATGATCCTATTGGGAACACCAAAGCGGCAGACTAGTCCTTTGAAGAACTTGACGGCTGATTGTCCTGCCACCTTTCTCACTGCTTCCACTTCCGGCCACTTTGTGAACTTGTCGATTGCAATGTACAAGTAGTCAAAGCCACCGACAACACAGGGAAAGGGGCCCAAGATGTCGAGCCCCTAGACGTAAAATGGCCAAGAGAGAGAGAGATTGTTTGAAGGGCTTGAGCTGGTTGATGTAATTTCTTCAAATGAAACTGGCATGCTTCCCACTTGGTTACTAACGCAGTTGCATCCTGGAGGGTAGTGGGCCAAAAGAAACCTTGCCATAATGCTTTTCTGGCAAGGGCTCTTGATCCTATGTGGGAGCCACATATGCCTCCATGTATCTCTGCCAACAGCTCCAGTCCATCCTCCCGAGAAATGCATTTGAGTTTCACGCCATTCGGTCTCTTTCTGTAAAGGATGTTGTCTACAAACTGGTACATATTAGACCGGTGGGCTACTTTCTCTGTTTCCTCTTGTTCCTCAGGGAGTTCTCCTGTCTAAAAGAAATGGAAGATGTGTTGTGCCCATGCTGGAGCCTCGGGCTCGACAACAAGGACTAAAGGCATCTCCTCTGCCCGGGGAGCACTTGTCTCAATGGCAAGGTCCCAAGGCCCCGCCAGAGCCTGCTGTGCCCCGGCAAGCCGAGCAGGAGCGCGTGCTTCCATGACAAGAGCCTGGGGCTATGCCGGAGCGCGACGGTCACTGACAAGCCTGACGTCGTCCCCGGCAACTTCCTTGCCCGCGGTATCTAGGAGCTCTGTCGGGAAGTACTTGTCGGAACTCAACTTTCTTCTTTTATCTTGTCCAGTTGATGGTTTCACGAAGGGTTGAGTCAGTCGGAGCACGAAAGTTCCTGGTTCCACAGGCAACTTAAGGGCAACACACTTTGACAAGCCATCGGCATCGCTATTCTCCGCACGCGGAATGTGCTCCATTTGTAGGCCGTCAAAATGTTCTTCCAACTTCCTCACTTCATCAACATAAGCTTCCATCAATGGACTCTAGTAATCTTTGTTCACTTGCTTGACGACAAGCTGAGAATCACCCCTGACAATAAGTTTCTTGATCCCCAGGTCTATCACGATCCTTAGACCGGCAAGCAGCCCCCCGTACTTGGCGGTATTGTTCGTTGATCTCTCCTAGGGAAAATACATCTGAATCACATATTTGAGTTGCGCTCCGGTGGGTGAAACAAGCAGCACTCCCACACCGGTGCATTGCAGCGAGAAAGCCCCATCAAAATACATGACCGACTCTTGATCGGTTTCCTTGCCGGGGAGAGTTGACTCTAGAACTCCTTCATCCGGCTTTGGGGTCCATTCTGTAATGAACTCTGCCAAGGCTCTGCTCTGGATGGTCGAAGTGCTTTCAAACTTGAGACCAAAGCTTGACAGTTCCAAAGCCCACTCTACAATCCTGCCGGTAGCTTCTAGGTTCCGTAAGATCTACTACAGCGAGAAGCGAGTGACAACGGTGATCTCATGTGCTTGGAAGTAATGGCGCAGCTTCCTTGAGGCCATAAGAAGGCCGAAGAGAAAATTTTGCATGCCAGAATATCTTGACCTAGCCCCCTGCAACAAGGAGCTGATAAAATAGACTAGGCGCTGCACCACCTTCTTCTTCTGAATTGTCTCCTTTAACTACACAGATCCTTCCTTGTCGACACCTGATCCCACCGGGAATGTCCTAGCTTATCACTTGGTGGTCCTGCCGATGCCGTTGTTTCTTCGTCAACTCCTCTTTCAACCACTAGTGCACCACTCACCACTTGATTTGTTACCGCTAGATATAGCAGTGACGGCTCTTGTGGTTTTGGCGCAACTAGGACTTGCGGAGAGGAGAGGTACTTTTTCAAATCCTGTAGCGCTGCCTCCGCTTCCGGAGTCCATTTCATTGGACCTCCCTTCTTCAAGATTTTGAAAAAGGGCAGGGCGCGCTCAACAGATTTTGAGATGAACCTATTAAGAGCAGCAACACAGTCGGCAATATGATGCACATCTTTGACACGTCCTGTTGCTTCAATTTGCTCAATTGCTTTGATCTTGTCAAGATTTGCTTCAATTCCATGTCGAGATACAAAGAACCCGATGAGCTTGCCGGATGGGATGTCGAACACACACTTCTCAGGGTTGAGCTTCATGTTGATCTTGCGCGGATATGCAAATGTTTCTTCTGGGTCTGTTATGAGCATAACCTTGTCCTTGGTTTTGACCACTGTGTCATCCATATAAGCCTCCATATTTCTATGTAGCTGGGGATCAAAACCAATCTGGACCGCTCTTGCAAATGTATAACCAACACTATTTAACCCCAAAGGCATATGCAAAAAGCCATACGTACCACATGGAGTGATAAATCCGGTCTTCTCGTCGTCTTGCTTGGCCATTGAAATCTGATGATAGCCTGAATAGGTGTCAAGGAAAGACAAAAAGTCGCAGCCAGTGGTGGAGTGCACAATATGGTCATGCACAGCAAGGGAAAAGGATCTTTGGGGAAGGCTTTGTTAATGTTTGTGAAGTTAATGCACGGCCTCCATTTTCCATTTGCCTTGTGCACTACAACTGGATTGGCCAACCAAGTTGGATGAAGTACTCCTCTGATCAAGCCAGCCGCTTCTAATTTCTTGATCTCTTCGGCAATGAACTGTTGCCACTCCAAAGCTTGCTTCCGGACCTTCTGCTTGATGGGTCGCGCGTATGGGAAGACGGCAAGGTGGTGCTCAATCACCTTCCTGTTAACACCGGGGATATCAGATAGTTTCCATGCAAACACGTCGACATTCGCCCGCGGGAACACGGCGAGCGCGCTTTCCTATTTGTCGCCAAGGGTGGAACTTATGGTGAAATTTCCTCCCGTGCCATCCTCCTTGGTGGGCACCTTCTTGGTCTTTGGTGGAGCTTCCTTAGACTTCTTGCTCTTTCAAGTGGAGCTCTCTGGCTCATCGTCAACGGGAGCACAACACCTCGAGGAGGCGCGCTTGCCGGAATGTGCGCCAGAGGCTTTGTCGGTCAGCACCCCGAGGAGGCGCGCTTGCCAGAATGTGGGCCAGAGGCTTTGTCAGTCTTCTTCCCCCCGGGAGCTTTAGCGGCAGGAGCAAGTGCCTTGGCGGCAGGTGCTGCAACTACCTCCGGGTAGAGTTGGTCGGCGCAGATAAGTGTGACCTTCTTGTTGGAATTGATCGTGATGACGCTATCACACCTTATGTTTGTAGCACATTGATATGTTCGGGTTTATAAAATTTGGAGCCAACTAAAAGTTTTTCTATGTGTTTCTACTTGCTTGCTATGTTGTTTGCTTGCTTGTTGATTGTGTTTTATGAAACTACTAGGTTCTATTCCACTTCATAATCATCTTCCTTGAACCAAAACCCTTGCACAATGATCATGCCATGTGAATAGTGCCCAAAACTATTTTTATCAAATTTTGTTTTAACCAAAAATGATTTATATAATTTAAGTTTCCAAAACCCCCTTTAATTAGGTTTGCACTACAAGTCCTCAAATGAGGTGGACCCTTCTTTCCCAAAAGCTTTATTTCAAACCTACTATATATATGACTTCTCAAAACCACCAAGTATTATTTTTAAAGATTATTTTCATATTTTATTTAAAGGCTTTTTCTTGAGGCCAGAAATGGTTTTTCCTAGGGAAAAATTATTTAAATGCCTTAAAAATATTTGAGAAAATTTAGAGAAACTCAGTGGACATATATTTTCCATATATATGAGTTAAAGAAATTTAGGGCATGATCGGATCATAGGCAAAATCCCTCAAAACCATTTCTGTTCAAATCAAACTTTTGAAATATTTATATAAGAAATATTCTCAATAAATTCCGGGAAAATTCTAGCAAGTCAACACTATCATGGGTGATGATCTTGCAAAGTTTCATCCCAATCCAAGTTGGTTTGGCTCATCAAATTATCCCAAAACCATTCATGTCCAGAATCAAATTTGAGCAACTTTTCATTGTGAAGTGTTCCCCCTTGGCCTAAAACTTTGTGGGCATGCTCTAATGGATAAATAGTGATGATACACTGAGTGGTGCATCATGAGTTAAAGCCTAGCATCATTGGATCTATAGAAATCTGATTCATCTAATTTCTAGGGTTCATCAAACCTCCATTGTCAACTTTCTCCCCTTAAGCTCAAACTTGGTGAATCCTCTCATTTTTACCTAGCCTTTCATCCTGGTAAGTATGTCAGTAAGGTGGTACAGTTTCCTTGCCCAAATCACTACCAAACACCTTCTGGTGATTTGGTAAAACCTCCAATTCCACCCCTTTCCCATTTACCCTTGGCCCCAACTTTTTACCACAACCTCCTATGGATGCATTTTACCTCCAGTAATAGTTCCATGGCCAAAGCCCAAGTGTACGGTGGGGTAAAACCCCTATTTCTACCCTGGCAGCATCTTTTTCAATCCTCCCCTGCCCATTTCCTTTCTCCCCTAGCTCTCCTTAGCCTCTAAGGCACCCAAGAGCAACTCCAGGCCTAGTGGACAAGGTGGGCACCCTAGAGCGCGCAGGCAGAAGCAATGCCGGCCATACGCACGCTCTGGAGCGTGCTACAGTGCACTCCCACACTGTAGCCGCCGCCCAATGGCCGGCCCCGACCACCTTGGGCCTCCCCCGTGTGTCCCCCGAGATGCCCTCGGCGTCCGTGACATGGCAAACGGTCGGCCCCCTCCTCTCTCTCCTTCCTCCGCCCTCCCTCACGCGTGCACAGCGCCGCCCGGTTCGGCCAACCGGGGAGCTCACATGCGCGGGCATCTCCCCCCTCTCTACTCCTTCCCTCTGGCCTAGACCGACCCCAGGAGCGCCCCAGACTCGCCCCCATCTCCGCCCGTGCCCTCTGGCCTCGACCACGAGCTCACCGGCGCACCAGCATTCGGTGGACTCGCCCCCTCCTATAAAAGGGCCTCCCGAGCCCCTCTCTCCCCTCTGGTGTCTCTCCTCTTCCCAATAGCCCCCCTTCGCGCTTCGAGAACCGCCCGACCTCTCTGCGCTCGGGATCAACCCGAGGGCCGCCACGGCCATCTCTCCGTCGATCTCTTGGTAACGGCGTCCTCCGACCCTCTTTCTTCTCCCGTTTGTCCTCCCTTGTCATGGTGACGCATTTACCCCTCTTCCTCGTCCTCTTTGCAGCCCGGAACGGCCCCGGTGACCCCCTTCCCGAAGCGCCCTCCGCCGTGGGTGCTCACCGCCGGCGACTCCGGCCACCTTCGACATCCATTCCACCTCCAGGAGACCAGCGGATCGACCCGAAGCCTGTTCCCCTCGTCTCCCGCCATCGCCGTGCCTCGTATCGTTGCCGGTGAGCTTCTCCCCCTCCCTATCCCGAGGTGGGAGAAGGACCCAACAGGTGGGGCCCACCTGTCGGCCTCTCTTCCCCTCTCCCGTGCTCTCTCTGCCCCTCGAGTCGCTGGCGACTAGGCCCCGCATGTCAGGTTTGAACCTGACCGCGTGCGAGGCTGGCTCGCTGGCCAGCTGGGCCGGCCCAGCCTTTAGCCGCCTCTGGCCCAGGTCCCACTGGCCTTTTCTCTCTCTTTTTTTTCTATTTCCTGTGGACTTTGCAAAAATCCCATAGAATAAAATATTTAACCAATGCCCATATTTCTTCCACCTAAAATCTTGAAGTAATCCCTAGAATTTAATGGTGCCAATTGTAAAAATGTTTGAAATTATATTTAGTACTATTTTATTTTAAAACCTATATATAGGCACCTTTTTGCCTTTGTTATTTTATTTCCAAAATCATTTTCACAACAAAAGCCTAGGAGAATATTTTTAGTATGGCATTTAGTATTTATCAGAGTAGGTTAACAGTTTTGGTAGTAGATTGAATGCTCTGTTTTGTGTGATTACTTAGTTTTATCATTTTATTTCGCGATGATAGATTGCGCAATTGACGAAGAAGTTGGACCCGAAGACTTCGAAGACCCTGGAGACTTTGTTGAGCCAGGCAAGCAGCCCTTTGACCATGATAAGAAACCATTTTATTGCATGTCATATAGCACTTTACTTTCATCGTATTTGATCATGTGTTGTGGTGTTCCCCTTTTGGTGGGATGCCTCCGATACTTCTCCTTTGACACTTGCATTGTGCATAACCCTATCCCTTATGAGGGTTATGCGGGTGGGTGTAGTTAGGATGCTAGTAGATGCTACGCAAGTGGGGATGGGACTTATGCATGGTGATGGAAAGAAAAGAAATTATATCAGACTCTTTCGAAAACCCCGTTGGGTGCCACTAATGCCCGACGGAGATGATGATGAGAAGGGTGACCACCTAAGAAAGAAGTGGTGTGACGTAGTAAGTTGAGTATGTATTTTCGAAAACGGATTAGATTTAAGGTCTGCTGACTGTCCCAACCTGACATGCGCAACCACAATACCCCTTATGGGATGGGGCTTTTTGATTACTATGGTTGGCGCTAGCAAGGAGCCCGCATTACTAGTGGCAAGAGTGAAGTGGTCACTCTTGATACGGGGGCGTCCCTGAGAGCAAGGTCATGCACTGTCTTTACAGGCACCGGGCACACCGTTGCGTGCCCTCATGGATGATATGAGTGATGTATATCATCAGGGATGGCACCAATGAGTGGACTCTTTGTTTAGTATCACCATGGGAAAGGCATTGTTCGGGTGCTTACCTTGGGTATGTTATATACCGCTAGTCGTGGATGATACGGAAGTTCCCCGAGTCTTGTGGGTAAAGTGTGCAACCTTTGTGGAGTGTAAAACTATTCTAATAGCCGTGTCCACGGTCATGGACAGTTGGAGGTCCTTATTAAACTACGTCCGGATGTTTTCATAAAACTTGGTGCGAGTATCGGTGTGGTGGTGACAAGAAGTCACATGAGCTAAGTCCGATGACTTAGCGTGAGGATTGAACTAAGTCCGATGACTTAGCGTGAAGGGTGAACATGAGATGTTCAACCAATACTTATGATGATATCTGCAATTTGTTCACATGGGTACCTACTAGATGTTGATGCATGCTCACTAGTTACTTGATCATGTCACTTTCATACAAAATTAGGTTTCCGCAAATTTTACCTACTTAGTGCTATACCATGCATCATTGTTACCTCGTTCCACAACTTGGGTTGCTTGCGAGTACATTCAAAGTACTCATTGGCTCGCCACTGGTTATTTAATTGGCCAGGCATGGAAGAACAGGAGTATGTTGAAGAGTTCGTTGGAGACGAACATGCAAACTAGGACGCTTCCCAGTCAAAATGCCTGTAGGTTAAGGTAGATGGCATGGGTTCATGCTTTTGATCAAGATTTCCGCTGCTTGTTCTAGTTTAAGTGTTTGGGCGTGTGGCCCTCTCTATGTAAGACTAAGACCTTTGTGGTCTTTATTGTCTAAGACGTTAAGTGTGGATGTAAGACTCTTGTTATTCAACTTCTGTGTGTTCAGTGAGCATTGATCTCTGGGATCACTATGCACGTGCATTCGTAAGTCGTGATCACCGAATGCAAGTGTACAGTCATCCTAGAGATCAATGCTCACTGAACACATAGAAGCTGAATAACAAGAGTCTTACATCCACATTTAGCGTCTTACACAAATAAAGACCATGAAGGTCTAGTATTACAAAGATAGGGCCACAAAGGCCTAACACTTAAATAGAACAAGCAGCGGAAATCTTGATCGAAAGCATGAACCCATGCCATCTGCCTTAAACCTACAGGCATTCTGACTGGGAAGCGTCCTAGTTCGCATGTTCGTCACCAACAAACTCTTCAACGTACTCATGTTCTTCCATTCCTAGCCAATTAAATAACCAGTGGCAAGCCAATGAGTACTTTGAATGTACTTGCAAGCAACCCAAGTTGTGAAACAAGTAATAATGATGCATGACATAGCACTAAGTAGGTAACTTGCGGAAACCCAATTTTTGAATGCAATAACATGATCAAGTAACTAGATAAGCATGCATCAACAGTTGGCAGATATCCATATGAACAAGTTACACATATCATCATAAGTAGGGGTTGAACACCTCATATCCATTCATTATGCTAAGTCATCATACTTAGTCAATCATTGTGCTAAGTCATCGGACTTAGCTCAAGTACCATCCTTGTCACCAACACACGCACACACATCAGTTGTGAAAACATTTGGACATAGAACAAGAGTGGTCATCCAACTGTCCTTGACCATGGACATGGCTATTCGAATAGTTTTACACTCTGCAGAGGTTGCACACTTTACCCACAAGACTCGGGGAACTTCCGTGTCATCCATGACCCGCGGTACATCACATACCCGAGGTAAGCACCCGAACAATGCCTTTCCCATGGGGATACTAAATAAAGAGTCCACTCGTTAGTGCCATCCCTCATGATATACATCACACGTATCATCCATGAGGACACGCAACGGTTTACCCGGTGCCTATAAAGACAGCGCATGGCCTTCAACTTCCGGGACGACCCCGTCTCAAGACTGACCACTTCACTCTTGCCACTAGTAATGCGGGCTCCCTGCTAGCACCATCCCTAGTAATGAACAAAGCCCCGTCACATAAGGGGTATCGTGGTCGTACATGTATTGTTGGAATAACGGTCACAACTTACACCAATCTGTTTTCGAAAACCACACACACTCACTTGCTCCGGTACACCACTTCTTTCTCAAGTGGCCAACCAACTAATCATCATCTCCCTGGGGCATTAGTGGCACCACACGGGGTTTTCGAAAGTATTTGAAATCATTTCTTCCTTTCCGTCTCTATGTATAAATCCCAACCCACTTGCGTCGCATCTATTAGCATCCTATCTACACCCACCCTAATAACCCTCATAAGGTGGTAGGGTCATGCATGATGCAAGTGTCAAGGGTAAAAGTATCGGAGGCAACCCACCGAAGGGGGAGCACCGACTTCATGATCAATCATCGAAACAACAAGTTCTATATGTCATGCATGAAAAAGTTTCTTAACATGGTCAAAGGGTTGCTTGCCTGGCTCAGCAAAGTCTTCGAGGTCTTCACACGCTTCTTGTCCATTCCGAGCACTTCATCTACTTCATCAACTATCGCCGGAAACAACCGCAATAAGAAACACAACAAGAAGAGAAATAAAACTGCTCTATAAATAGGAGTTTTATTATTCTAGGATGCCTTTGGTCATAATAAAAATAACCTAGGAGGTTTTTGTGTATGAGGGTCAAGAGGGATTTTTGAATGGTGGAAAAAGATGAAATGATGATCTTATAAGGTGTCCACAGAAAACATTTTTGTAAAAAGGAGTGGATGGTCCCAACAAATAGGGCATGCCTTTAGAAACATTTAGGAAGTGGTTTCACTTGGTTTGGAGTAGTGATAATTTTCCTATGAATTTCCTAGAAGGAAATAAATGGGAAAATGGAGTATTAATTAGGCCAAGCAGAATACGGGCATGGGAAAAATGTTAACCATGCCTAGATAAATAGGTAATGACATTATAGCCGTCTAGGAATTTGGATCACCCAATTTGGAGTTAATTTGAACTCACTAGGGATTTTGCAAGTGGGGCTTGAATAATTCAAATTTAATTTAAATTTGAACAATGCAAAAACTTGTAGTGGAAATTTTTGAAAGTTGAATAATTAAGTAGAATGGGATTTTTAGAAGAATATAGGAATTTGAATCATAAAAATTGGAGGTCATATGCATTTATTATGAATTTTACAAGTTCTGGAAAAGAGAAATTGGGAATTGGGAAAAGGGTTTTACCCAATGGGCCATTCATGCACTGGGCGCAAGATAGCCACTGGGCGCACTGGGCCGGCTCAGCCACGCTAGGGTCACGTCGATGGCGCATTCTTCGGAATACGCCTTCGGTCGGTGTCATGGTTTTATCATGGCAGATGTCCGAAGACTTGTGTTCGGAGCTATCGCTAAGGTGATGGACTCAAAGGACTTGGTTGGGAAGAAGGACACGAGTTTACCCAGGTTCGGCCCCTCAAGAAGAGGTAAAAGCCTACGTCATGCTTGTGTTGTATTGATTGGAGTATCCATTACAAGGGAGCGAATTCGCTTGACCTAGTTCTCGATTAGTTGGTCTCTGTCTAAGTCACCCCGGGTCTCTGCCTTTATATAGGAGGCCAAGACCACGTGTTACACCAGTCTCATACCGACTCTTACAACGTGTCTAACTCTATCTCTATGTCGCCTTGCCTTCCTGGGCAAGCTGTCTTCGGGCGGCTTAATTGCCCGGGTTTTCATTCCTTCTTTGTTTGGGCCTTGCCTAGGCCCATCTTGGTAAGCCACCATATGTCCAGGCTTACATCTCCAGGCTCATCTGCCTTGCTCTGGCTTATGAGCCGCCAGGTGTGACCGGCCCCACCTGGGGGGGTCGGGTTATATCCCAAACATTAGGCCCCAGGTTGATTTGAGCTTGCTCATGTCAATCTTCCATCTCACTTGGCGGCGAGTCTTACCCATTATCACCTGAAAGTAAGATAAATAACCCGCCACGATGTCATACCGGACATACCAAAAAGATTCTCTATCGACCACAACAAATCTTTTCATTGTTAAACTGATGGCTCGAAAATAGTGGCGTTTGTCTTGGTCAGTCAATTTCTGTCGCCTTGATTCTTGTGCCCGTTTCCACTTTCCCGCCTCTTAAATAGGACTGCGAAGGGACTTTTTCATTTCATCCGCCACCTGTGCCACTTCTTCATCCTCTCGACGTCGTCGCACCCGAGCTCCCTCGCTCCGGTGAAGCTTTAGCGTCGTCGTTGCCCTAGGCCGCTGCATCAACCTGAACCGAACCAGAGTATTGCCCGCGACCGCCGCCTATTTTCTGGTACGTTCTTCTCTATCCCCTAGATCTGTAGCTTAGGGTGTTGAATCCATCGAGTTCGTCAATCTGCTAGAGCGCAAGTTCTTCATAATGCCAAATGACATATAGCTTAGTACATCTTGTAATGATCCTCTTCCCATTGCGGAAAACCATAGGAAAACACCAATAGCCCAGCACAGATCCGCAGTTGCTTCCTTGTACTGTTCTCAAACATCGCATGTGCCTTCGTTCGTCGTTAGGTTTAGAATAAATCTGCTTTTTCCTCTATCTATAGATCCGCGCTTATGAAGATAACATGTGAAACCTGTTTTGCACACGTAGTAACTTTTTGCTTCATTGCCCTGCCAATTTAACTCGCCACAAACTTCCGGCTCTTGCCTCGACCTGCTCCAGCGGCTTAGCTTCATAGAGCTTAGATTTCATTAGCCGCCCTTAGTTGTCTGTCACCTTCTAACTCGCCGCGCACTGTTATTTTCCACAGTTTTAAGACGCCATTATGCCTTGTGTGTCCAATTCCTGTAACTGGGTCGGCTCTGTCGTTTCTGAAGAGTTTTTGAAGGATTTCGTAGATGCAGGGACCTTGCCAGCCAAAAATGCATTCATTGTTGGGTGCCAGGGAATGAGAAGAAACCCATCCCCTAAGAGGGTGAAGTAGTCATATTCATTGACCACCTTGTACGCGGTTTCAGCCAGCCCGGCTCTAAATTTTTCCGAGACGTCCTTCACTTCATCAAGCTACATCCTCAAGATATTGTACCCAACTCTGTCTCAAATATGTGCAACTTCCAAATCCTTTGTGAAGTCTACTTAAAGGAAGAGCCGTCGGTTGACCTCTTTCGCGACTTCTTTTATGCAAACCGCCAGACAGAAGTGGCAGCTGGCCTAGGCTTGGAGCTTGGCGGGATCTCCATTCAAGCAAGACGGGACATGGCCTTTCCCGATGTTTGGATGCCAAGTCATCCCAAAGACTGGAACAAAACCTAGTTTTATTGGAAAGACACTTCTCTAGAGGGAGAACGTCCATTGTCGGGTTATCGCCCGTCCTGGCTCAAGACCAGAACTAAACTCCCTGACCAGATGTCAGCTTCTGAACGGGCAAAGTATGCCCCGACTTACACCATTTTGTCAGAAGACAACATCGGTGCTGCCATCAAAAGCCTTTTCCATGAATCTCAAGATTCTTCCCGCACCATTGGAATACCACCCTTCTGCGCCGCAAACCCGAACCCGGATGTAAGGACGACTCTCAATCTCCAGACCTTCGCGTTAGCTATCCATGTATGTTTTTACAATATTTAATCTCTTTCGGAGGCTTTCACTTCTAGGATAACTCCATATTTTGGAAAAAGAAATACGTTCCTCCTCCGAAGAAGTCGAAGGAGAAGGCCGTCGGCCGAAACAAAAAGCCTGCACCTCAAGAGCAGCCTGAGGCTGACGACTCAGAGATAGAACTTGACTCTCTTGCCCGTCTCTTCATACGCCTGATTGACAATAATGATTCACAGGACGAAACGGAGACAAGCGACGCCAACGTTCCTGAGGGAACCTATGTTTCATCTCACTCAAAACATCTTCCACCAAAGAAGATACAGCGGGTCGTCCAAAAAGTCCCATTTTCTCATCCTCTCGCTTATTTAGACCCCAATTTTCATTTGAAAAAGCAACAACACCTCTCCCGACACCAAACCCGGAGCGTCGGCTCTGAAGATCTCATGGCCGGGTTGTCCCACTCTCCGGTTCAACGGAAACGATCGGCTGAGGTATTTGTTTAATGTAGTTTAACTCTATCAATCATGCCTTACAATCTTGCTTTGCGTTCATATTTCTTTGACTATTTTCAAGAATCGCGCCCTTCTTCAGGTGACTCTACGGCAACCAACATGCCGCCTCTGAAGATCAACCCAGAGTACGTGCTTTCATATTTGCATTCAATCTTTTGTCATCCTTTGACCTTTATACAATAACTCTCTGTGCTTTCCAGGGCTCAAGAAAAACGCAGGAAGACCAACAGGTCTGCCTCTGCCCCTGCTGCCAAAGAACCGAAGCCTGCCAAGCTGGACTCTCTCGTTGCGCATGCTGACCCTTCTGCATTCTCAAAGGATGCACCTCAAGACGCTCGTCGTCCCATCGAGCCGGCGGCCCATGAACCGACAACTGAAAGTCCTCCAAAGGCTAGTTCTAATCCGCCAAGCCCTTCCAAAGCCATTGAAGACCCAATTCTTCCGGACGGAATTATTAATGGCTTGGGCTTTCAATCTCCCAAGCCTCATGTGCTGACCAAGCACACCGAGAAAGCTGAAACTTTTGACAGTCCGGATGTTGAGCTTCCTGTGCTGGAAAACTTAACCACTGACGAGCTTCATGCCGGCTATCTAAACCGCCTGAACACAAGATAGAGCATGGAGCTAAAACTTGTTAATATCATGAAGAAAAAGCATGAGGTACGCCTTCCTTTCCTGATATCCTTTACGTAGCCCCAAGAGCCGGTTTAATATTTGCTAATGATAAGCCTGGTCTTCCAATCCATGTCATAAATAGAAACACTTAGCCGGTAGCCCCCAAGTATCGGTTTAAAATGGAAATATTGAGCCGGTACTTTAGTGTTTAAGTAGTTGATCAATTGTATCCCCCGAGTTCGGCTCAGTATGAAAATAATGAGTCGGAACTTCACTGTAGATTGATCAAAGAGCCATATGTAGCCCCCAAGTGCCGGCTTAATTTGATGAAGATGAGCAGGAACTTGTAATCTCGGAGATCAAACAAACATTAGCCCCCAAGTGTCGAGCATATTGCTTGCAATCTGCTTGAGACTTGCATTATATTGTCTTAATTTTAACCATCTGGTAACATGTTATCGTGGCGACTTAGCCCTTGTTTGCTTTTTGTATGTCATAGGAGGCTTTAAGCAATGCCGAGTCTAAACTGACTGGCTTAAGGAGCCATCTGGCCTCCCAACAAGTCGCTCGAAGTGAGGCAGAGGAGAAGTCCCGGCTCGCCGCCGAAGAACTTGTGAAAGTTAAAGCTAATTTCGATGCCTTGAAGAAAGCTGCTGAGATGGAGCAAACTGCCCTGGGCCAGCGTGCAGATGATGCTGACCAGCGGCTCATGGTTGTATCCGATGAACTGCATGCCCTGAAGCGCCATATTGCAAAGATGTCTGCTGCTATCTTTGGTAAGTAATAAAGACTTGTCCAATATCCTTGTCTGAAGAATGATACCAGTGGCTTATAACCAAAAATCCGTCTTATGCAGGTTAAAGGAGCCGTCAACTCACTGCTGATAGCTTGTTGTCGCTGAATGCCGTCTACACACTATCAGAACAGATGTACTGTGGAACTCTCTACACGATCAAAGCGGTGCTTAATAAAGAGAGTATCCCCCAGTCTATGAAGGGAGTCATAGAAGTGTTGTCCACCCTGCCCAAGAAAATTCCGGAGCTCAAAAAATCAGTCGCCATAATGGCAGCCATTGCGGCAATAAGCCGGGCTTTAGCCTTCGCCCTAGAGCTAACTCCTGAAGAGATGATGGACGGATTTCCATCAAAGAAGGACGATGGCTCAAAATTCACAGAAGCCGACCATGCTCGTTGTATGAAGGCCTCTAGAGTCCTTGCATCAGTATTAGCGGAAGAACTGAACTTGTAAACATATTAGGCGGCTTATAATGCCGAGAACAAGCGAGTGTGTGGCCCAACTTTCGAGGCCAAGGACTTAATTCCTACACGTCATAAGCACTTCTTTGCTCCTGATCTTGACCTGTCTCCCCTCTTTGAAGAGCCAAACTTTGAAGCTTTAACCAACTGCAACTGGGACGTGAAGAATCTCCGGATCGAGGAGGTCGAAGAAACATCGTAGCGTGACCCGCTGTCCGGCTGATCAATTTGATAATGCCATGGATAATCTGGCTTTCATGACTCGCCGTATTTTAGGGCATGTAAAAAACTAAGTAATTGCTTTCGAGCTCTATGGAGAGCATTGTAATAGGCCTTTAGTAAAAACTTTGTCTTGCCTGAACTGTGCCATCGTGCACATAGGAAATCGCACGGCTTTAACATATTGTGTCTGCCTTGTGCTTCAATTCATACCAGATGTCGTGGCGGCTCTTCTTGAGAAAACCAACCCATGAAAACAGAATATGTTCCATACTATTAGTAGGGCGGCTTAGAATAGCAAAACTCGGAGATGTTATATCTTTCCTGCTTTTTTTGAATTTTTTTGAACAACTCATGTTCCGGTTCTTCTAGGTGGACTCGCTAATTAAAACTCCTAATCAGTACAGGGTCTCTATCAAGATTGGCCGTCAATTTCTTAGAACGGCTCAGGGTCTCTAAGCGAGATTAACTGATAGGAAGTCTAACATCCCAGGAAGAGACACGGCAGGGCATGAGTACCCTGGTAGCTCATAAAATGGCTCTCACGTGACATAAATCCATCGTTTTAACCTTAAACAGTGTAGGGTCTTTGAAAGATTAACTGTCTAATAGTACGAAAGGGCCACATAGCGGAGAGTTGGCAGTAGATGAGAGAGCTTATCCTTGCTTTCTGTAAGCCGACCCTCACGTGATAAGAACCGCCGGTTTAACCTTAACCAGTACAGGGTCTCTAACAACATTGACCTTCAATTTCTTTGAGCCGGCTCAGGGTCCCTAAAGAAGATTAACTGGTAAGAGTTTGGCGGGTCACATAGCGGAGAAGCATCAGCTTACAGGCAGGTTTAACTCTGGTGGCTTAAGAGCCAATCAAGAGGGTATGTAATCTAAACCCGCTGGGTTGGAAGACCCCAAATGACCTTGTTGATGGAGTCAACTATTTGGCCTAAGAGATGATCAATAGGGTGTGATAAGCTAAACCCGGAGGGTTGGAAGCCCCCTAGATGACCTTGTTGACAGAGTCAACCAATTGGCTTAAGAGCCGATCAATAGGGTGTGATAAGCTAAACCCAGCGGGTTGGAAGCTCCCTAGATGACCTTTTTGCACAAACTGAGATATGCGAAACGGCAGAGGCCCTGGCTTGCGGGGATGCCAACTTTATTCATATATATATGATATGTACAATGATGGTGTACAATGTTAAATCTCAACGACTCAGGTATAATAAGGCCACAGATGAGCTATGTTCCATGGTCGGCGGGTCTCCTGTCTAGAAGTGCTTGACTCGTCTCGTATGTCAATGAGGTAATACGCCCCGTTGTTGAGATTTCTACTGACCACGAAAGGACCTTCCCATGGAGGGGATAACTTGTGTGCATCTGTCTGATCTTGAATCAACCACAACACTAAGTCGTCTTCTTGAAACGTCCGAGTCTTAACTCTGCGGCTATGATAGCGACACAGGTCTTGCTGAGAAATCGCCGATCGAGCCGCCGCCCGATCACGCTTTTCCTCCAAGGCATCCAACGTCTCTTGACGTGCTGTTTCATTATCCGCCTCAACATAAGCCGCCACCCATGGAGACTCATGGCGTATATCGCTTGGTAATATGGCTTCCGTGCCATAAACCATGAAGAAAGGCATATAGCCTATTGACCTGTTGGGAGTAGTTCTGATGCTCCATAAGACAGACGACAACTCCTCTACCCAACAACCCAGCATTCGCTGCAATGGAACCATAAGCCGGGGCTTGATACCTCTCAAGATTTCCTGGTTAGCACGATGTGCCTGACCATTTGATTATGGATGAGGAACCGCAGAAACGTCAAGTCGAATTTGCTCACTTTCACAGAACGCTTGCATAGACCCCTTGGATAAGCTTGTACCATTATCTGTGATGATACTGCGAGGGTAACCGAAGCGGTAGATCAGCTTTTTAGTAAATTGAATCACCGTAGCCGCGTCGCACTTGCTGACCGTCTCAGCTTCTACCCACTTGGTAAATTTGTCCATGGCCACCAAGAGGTGGGTCTTCTTATCCTTGGATCTCCTGAAAGGCCCAATCATATCAAGTCCTAGACTGCAAACGGCAAGGTAATTGGAATCATGCGCAACTCCTGAGCTGAGTCATGAGCACGCCGGCCGAACTTCTGACATCCATTGCACTTGTGAACCAAGTCTTACGCATCCTTATGAGCCATCAACCAGAAGAAGCCATGTCGAAAAGCCTAGGCTACGAGAGATTTTGAGCCGGCGTGATGACCACAATCGCCAACGTGAATTTCATTCAAAATTTCCTTGCCTTCCTTAGGTGAGACACATCGTTGAAAGACGACAGTGATGCTGCACTTATGTAACTCACCATTAATGATTGTCATAGAATTAGACCGCCTGATGATCTACCTCGCCAGATTTTCATCCTCAGATAACTCGCCGCGGGTCAAATACGCCAGATAAGGCACAGTCTAGTCGGGGATAGCATGTAGAGCTGCCATTAGCTGCCCCTTTGGGTTAGGTATAGCCAAGTCTTCCTCTGAAGGTAACTTAACTAACGGGTGATGTAGTACGTCTAAGAAAACATTAGGCGGTACCGGCTTACGTTGAGAGCCCAATCTAGAGAGTGCGTCGGCTGCCTCATTCTTGCGACGATCAACATGATCCACTTGATAACCTTTGAAATGACCAGCAATGACATCCACCGCCTGACGATAAGCCGCCATCTGTGGGTCCTTGGAATTGCAAGTACCTGAAACTTACTGAGCCACGAAGTCTGAGTCGCCGAGACACCTAACCCGGCTCAGGTTCATCTCCTGAGCCACCTAGAGGCCGTGAAGCAGGGCCTCATACTAAGCTGCATTGTTAGTACAAGGAAACATCAGCCTTAGCATGTAACATAACTTCTCACCTTTGGGGGAAGTTAAGACAACCCCTGCCCCTGATCCTTCCAGTTTCCTGGATCCATCAAAGTTGATTGTCCAATACGTGTTATCCGGCTTTTCCTCGGGCGCCTGACACTCCGTACAGTCGTTTATGAAATCCACTAAGGCTTGCAACTTGACCGCCGTGCGAGGCACGTATTTCAGATTAAGAGGTCCAAGCTCCAATGCCCACTTAGCAATCCAGCCGGTCGCTCTCCCAACGGGGTAGAGCTAACCACTGTGATCTGGTGCCCCAGGAAGTAATGCTTCAGCTTACGATTGGCCATGAACACCCCATATACCAGCTTCTGCCAATGTGGATACCTCTGCTTGGACTCTGTCATGACTTCACTGATATAATAAACTGGCCTTTGAACCGGATATTCCTACACTGCCTCCTTACGCTCAACAACGATTGCGGCATTGGCTGCCCTGTTATTAGCCGCCACATATAAGAGCAAAGGTTCCTTCTCAGTCGGAGCCGCTAACACTAGCAGCTCTGCGAGCTGCCTCTTGAGGGCCTCAAATGCTTCACCCGTTGCCACACTCCAGACAAAGTTGTCTATCTTCTTCATCATCTGGTACAAAGGGATGGCCTTCTCACCAACGGCGGCTTATGAACCGGCTTAACGCAGCGATCCATCCCGCCAGGCGCTGAACATCATTGATGCATGCCGGCTCAGACAGGGAAGTGATAGCCTTGATCTTATCTGGATTAGCCTCAATGCCATGCTCAAAGACTAGAAATCCCAAGAGCTTGCATGCAGGAACACCGAAAACACACTTAGCCGGGTTAAGCATCATCTTGTAGACCCGTAAGTTGTCAAAAGTTTCCTTCAGGTTGTCAAGCAAAGTCTCCTTCTTCCTAGATTTAATCACAATATCATCCACGTATGCATGAACGTTGCGGCCAATTTGGCTGTGAAGACAGTTTTGCACACAATGCTGGTAAGTCGCCTGGGCACTCTTGAGCCCGAAAGGCATGAAAACATTGCAAAAGGCACCAAAAGGTGTGATGAAAGCCGTCTTGTCTTGGTCCTTGACTACCATCTTGATCTGATGATAACCAGAATAAGCATCCAGGAAACATAAACTCTCACAACCCGTCGTTGCATCGATGATCTGGTCTATACGGGGAGAGCAAACGGGCTAGCCGGACAAGCTTTGTTAAGATCCGTGCAATCCACACACATATGCCACGTGCCTTTCTTCTTAAGCACTAGCACCGGGTTAGCAAGCCACTCTGGGTGAAACACTTCAATGATGAAACCCATCGCCAGGAGCTAGGCCACCTCTTCCCCCAATGGCCTTGCGCCTCTCTTCATTGAATCGTCGTAGGAACTGTTTGACCGGCTTAAATTTAGGATCCATGTTAAGGTGGTGCTCAGCAAACTCTCTCGGTACACCCAGCATGTCAGACGACTTCCATGCAAAGATGTCCCGATTCTCATGGATGAATTCAATGAGCGCGCTTTCCTATTTGGGATCCATATTGGCCCCAATGGTAAACTGTTGAGATGGGTCACCCAAAGTAAAATCCACTAGCTTAGTGTCATCCGCCGAAAACTTGAGGGGCGGCTCTGATTCTATGGTGGGCTTTTTGAGCGGAGTCATGTCCTCCGGGGCACCATTTTCCTTATAGAACTTGAGCTCTGCTTCCGCGCAACTTGACTCTGCATAAGCTACATCTCCTTCCTCACACTCAATAGTCCTCTCCTGATCACCATGCACTGTAATCGTCCCTTTTAGACCCTGCATTTTGAGCTGTAAGTAAACATAGCAAGGCCTAGCCATGAACTTGGCGTAAGTCGGACGCCCAAACAGGGCATGATACGGACTTTTGATCTTGACCACCTCAAAACACAAGGTCTCCACCCTGTAGTTGTATTCGTCACCAAAGGTGACTTCCAAAGAGATCTTAACCACTGGATAAGCCGATTTGCCAGGCACCACACCATGGAAGACCGTCGAGGAAGGCCTAAGATCCTTATCAAGCAACTTCGTCTGGCGGAAAGTGTCATAGTACAAAATATTGATGTTCCTACCACCATCCATAAGAACTTTTGTAAAAACATATCCTCCAACCTAGGGGCAACTACCAATGCGAGTCATCCCGGGTCATCAATACGCGGCGGGTGATCTTCTCTCCTCCAATTTATGTCGTACACAGGCAACTTCAAGTATTGCGGGAGAGCCGGTGTGATGGCATTGACCGCTCGCTTGTGCAACTTCTAGTCTCGCCAGTTAAGGCCGGTTGTAAAGACATGATACTGACCCGAGCTGAGCTGCTTTGGACTACTCTGATACCCAGACTAGTTATTTTACTACTGATTATTGCCACCAGACTCCTAATGATGCCCTCCTTGATTGCCCTGGCCCTGGTAGCCGGATCTTGAGCTGCCAGACCCCAGGCCAGCACCTGACCCGTCTGGCCCTGAGCCGCCTGGCGGGCCACCACCATTGTTGTTATGCTGCCGCACATTGTAATCCCGAAACTTTTACATAATGTGGCAATTCCTCCATGTGTGACCCGCCACCTTATCGGGCCGGCTGTGCTCTGGACAAGGTTTATTGAGCATCTCCTCCAAATGAAAAGGAGTTTTACCCTTATTAAATGGTTGCCTGAAGTTCCCGTTGCCCTTAGCACGATTTTTCCTGGCACTGGAGTTGGCCACCTATTCTGACCCGCCATATGGGTTCTTCCTTTTGCTCTGGTTGCCATTGCCTGCCGGACCCTTGCCATTGTTATTCTTCTTGCTCTGAATGGGCTTCTCCTCATCAGAGCCTAGATCTAGCTTATTGTTAGAGTCGGCGTACTTCGTGAGAGCCGCCATGAGCTCCCCCATGTCCTGACACGAGCGCTTGAGCCGGCCAAGCTTCTGCTTCAGAGGCGTAATGTGGAAATTCTTCTCCAGAATCAAAACTGCTTGCGCCGCCGTAATCTGCTCACACGAGTGGATGATGGTTGAGACCCGTTGGACCCAATGATGAGCCGACTCATTCTCCTGTTGCACACAATGATCCAAATCCACAATCGTCATGGGCGTCTTGCACGTTCCTTGGAAATTTTTGATGAACTTCGCCTTTAACTCGGCCAAGGAATTATTGGTGTTGGGTGGCAAGCCCTTCAACCACTTGCGAGATGGCCCTTTTAGCATCGTGATAAAATACTTGGCACATATTGCGTCGTTGACGTCTAACATCTCCATCGCTAGCTCATAGCTCTCAATCCACGCCTCTAAAGGTAGGTTAGCAGTGTAATTTGGGACCTTGCGAGGGCCCTTGAAATCCTTTGGTAGATGCTCGTTCCGCAAAGCCGGCACTAAGCACGGCACTCCCACGGCCCTGGTGGTCACTCCTGCTCCTACCGAGATGGAAGGTGCAGGTTCTTGATGAGCCGCCGCCACTGCCCGAGCCGCCGCCTCGCGTTGTGCCCACGCCTAGTCCACCAACTCCTGAGCATCTAGAACCACCTAGTCATCTCATGGCGAGTCCCGGTGCCGATAACTGCTAGAAACCGCCGACAACTCATACCACCAGCTAAAGCTGTGGCTAGGGATGGGGGTTGAATGCACGCGACTCCGGCTATAGGTTTACTTCTCCTGTTGGGCCATTGCTGTCTGCAAGTATCCAATGGCGTTCTGCACCTCTTCTGCGAAGGGCGTCTCGTCAGGGATAGGGATCGTCCCAAGATGGGTCGCTGCCGCCACCATGTTCGCCGTCGGGTTTGAATAATGACCCGCCGGCGTTGGGAAAGCTATTGGTGAGGCATGCTTCCATCGGGGCGGTTTAATATGCTACTGTCGAGCCGCCGGCCGACTCTTAGGTACTTCCATTGTCCATCCCGTTCTCGGCATGTTAAAAAGATTCCTAGCCTCGTATTGCTCCAGCAAGCGGGACTGATGTCTCAACCGCTGAACCGCCGTTGCAGATTGTTGCTCGAGCTCAAGGCGGAAAGCGTTCGTCTTAAGGCGTTCTGCCTCCGCATCCATCTAAGCCTTCAGCATGCTGATCCATTGTTGGAATTCTGTCATCTGGTCCTTTAGCCTTGCGATCTCCGCTTTCCGGGCGGCTTGATTCTCCGCTGTGACTTCTGTTGCCATCAAGGCTATAAGCTCATCCATCAAATCTAGAAGAACTTGAGATGGTAGCGGGTCGGCCCCTAACCCGGCTACCCCGGTGGCTGTACTGCTCGGGCCCGGTGCTGAACCCGCCATGAAGACGGCCGCATGCATCAGCAGCTCATGGTTCTCCGGCTCATGATACTTCGACCCGGGGTAAAGCTCGTCGTAGCCCCCGAGTCTACAATCATGAAGCTGGTAGGATTCCGTCTCTCCGCTTAAAGACTCGCCCTCCGAGCAGACGAGAGTTTCCCGAGACATAGAATCCTCCCGATCCATGCCCCGCGTGAAGCCGACGAAGACGTGCTTTCTGTTAGCACGGGCGGGTTGCACGTGTCGGACGGGTTGCGTGCGCCAAGCCGGCTCGACGATGTTGGTGCAAATGTCCGGCCCGGGTGTAGATCCGCTGACCTTGCCGATGAATACGTGGATTCCACCAAAGGGAACCCAAAAACCGTACTCCATAGAGTCGGCCTTGGGGGCTCAGCCGGCGCCATCGATGTAGATCCGGCCATGACGACTATTGTTCATCCTTCCAACAACGTATCCCTCGATCCCTGGGAGAGAGCCCTTTGAGAACTCAACACTATCGAGCGCTAGCCCCACGGTGGGCGCCAACTGTCGTGGTTTTATCACGGCAGATATCCGAGGACTTGTGTTCGGAGCCATCGCTAAGGTGATGGACTCAAAGGGGTTGGTTGGGATGAAGGACACGACTTTACCTAGGTTCGGACCCTCAAGAAGAGGTAAAAGCCTACGTACTTCTTGTGTTGTAATGATTGGAGTATCGATTACAAGTGAGCGGATTCGCTTGACCTAGTTCTCAATTAGTTGGTCTCTGTCTAAGTCGCCCCGGGTCTCTTCCTTTATGTAGGAGGCCAAGATGATGGGTTACACAAGTCTCATACCGACTCTTACAACGTGTCTGACTCTATCTCTATGTCGCCTTGCCTTCCTGGGCAAGCCGTCTCTAGGCGGCTTAATCACCTGGGTCTTCATGCCTTGTTTGTCTGGGCCTTGCCTAGGCCCATCTTGGTAAGCCGCCATATGTCTAGACTTATGTATCTAGGCCCATATGCTTTGCTCTAGCTTATGAGCCGCCGGGTGTGACCCGGCCCCACCTGGGCTGGTCTCAACATGAGGTTATATACCCAACAGTCAGGGAAGGCGCCAATGCCTGGAGCCGTCTCCACTTAAACTGTTGGCCCGGCCCTTGGGTGGCTTACAGGTGGGCTCGACCGACAGGGCTTCTCCCACCTCCCGCCAGGGCAAGACAGGGGAGGCAGGGCCGAGCACCCGCCGGCGTCGCCCCGGTGGCTCAGACCGCCCCCGGCGAGGCCTTGGCCACTAGCGAGATCAGGGCAAAGGGCCTCACACCCTAGGGGTCCTTTCCTTCGCCGGGAAGTGCCTGATTGAGCATAGCCTCACCTGCGGCGGATTCCGGCAACGTTGGCCATGGAGCTCGCTGTTCCGGCCACCCGAGGACAAAATGATGAGTGAGGGAGGGTGGTGGTGGAGTTGTTGTTGCCATGGTACTATTTTTAGGAGACGGGAGGGCCGGACCCAGGTGAATTTGTCCGGGCCCGAGGTGGTGCCATGGTGGCCATGGGAGAAGGAGGAGGGCACGGGAGCAAGGGGGCTCGGTCTGGGGAGGTCCAACGGAGAGAGGGACAGCCAAGGGGGATAAGAGGGGGCTCGGGAATGGTCTTAAGGACCGGAACGGCTAGAGAGAGATCGGGTGGCCTCGGATGCACTTTGGGCGCGGCGAGCACACGTGCCAGAGGGGTGTTGGAGCTTAGCGAGCATCGGGGAGGGGCGTGGGAGGCAAGGAGGGATTCCCCAGCGTGTTTTGGTTCTCTACCATGGTCAGTCACGAGCTATAGGACAAGCTCAAGGGGCAGAGCACCGTTGCTGCTTGCCCGCAGCATGGTCACCACGCCAACCCTTGTCTAGTGAGACATTTTGGTCGGCCAAAGCAGTCTAGGGTGTGAGGCACGCATTCAGTAGAGTATTGGAAGAATTCTCATGGTAAATGGAGCTAGTCATATGGGTTTTTACAGGGGGTAAGTTTGTTGTAGCAAACTGGAGACTCATCTAAGGGGTTTGTAATGGAGGGCATTGTGGATAAAACTTTGTCTAGTGGTCTATGTTATGGAAGCACTACATCTCCACCAATTTTCAGCTCAAGGAGATCAATGCACAAGGTACTTGTAGTTCAAGGCTACAATTACTTCCCTAAACTTAGTTCAGATGGTTTGCTCATATATTCCACATGGGCCTGCCATATTTGGTTATGCCAAGGTGCATTAGTATGCAAATGAGGTTGTAGAAAAGTTTGGGGAGAATTCCTAGAACAGAATAGTGGGGGAGGGGAAGAATAGGCCTCTCCATGGTAAAAAGAGAGGGAAAAGAGAGATTTACCCCCCCCCCCCAATAATTGATCAGAGGCCATGGTAAGGTTACTAGAGGTAAATTGAGGTTAGAATATGCTGTGGTGAAAAGTTGGGCCAAGAGGAATCTTTTTGGGCCCACTTTGCTTGTCCACAAGTTTATGGCTAAAGGTGTTTGTGTTTTAATTGGGCTAGGCAGGGGAATCCTATGACCTTGAGATTTACCAGGGGTAAATGATAAGTCCATTTGGTCCTGATCACAAGTTTGGAGATGATTTTCCGAAAGTTTGCAATGTAAACATGGTAAACCCTAGGATTCAATAAAATCGGGTTTTCATAGATCCAGATGGTTTAAGATAATCCCCTTGATTGACAACTTGGTGTAATATCATTATTTGTGGATTATAACATGTCCACAAAGTTTGGGATCAATAAGAGAAACTTCACAATGTAAAGTTGATCCAATTTGGCTCTGGACAGGAATGGTTTTAGGGTATTTTGGTGAACTAGAACAATTGGGATTGAGATGAAACTTGGCAAGAGGATCAAATATATCATGTGTGTCACTCTAGAATTCTCCTGGATTTGTTTGAGAATATTTCTTATAGAAATATTTCAAATCCTTGAAATAGGCAGAAAAGGTTTTGAAGGGTTTTGTTCAAAATTTTGAACATGACCATGTGTTGGAACTCTTATATATGGACACTATATGTCCACTGAGTTTTCCTATATTTTCTCAAATATTTTTAAATCATTTGAATAATTTTTCCCTGTAAAAGACCAGTTCTGGCCTTAAGCAAAAGCCTTTAAATAAAATATGAAAAAAATATTTTTAAAATAATATTTTGTGATTTTGGGAAGTTATATATATAGTAGGTTCCAAATAAAGCATTTGGGGAAAAAGGATCCACCAAATTTGAGGACTTGTCGTACAAACCTCATTTCAGGGTGTTTTGAAAACCTAAATTAAATAAATACTTTTTGACCAAACTAATATTTGATAAAAATAGTTTTGGGTACTATTCACATGGCATGATCATTGGGCAAGAAGTTTAGGTCAAGTAAAAGAGCTTTGAGAGTAGGAGGGAGTTTTATGAGTATAGAGCACTAGTAAGCAATCAAACAATCAGCAATCAAGTCAAGCATAAAAAGCACACAAACATTTTAATTGGCCCCGATTTTTGAGTCATGATAACTTAGCCATGAGGCTAGTTACATGGTGTGACAGACCTACCCCCCTTACAAGAATCTTGGCCCCGAGATTCCTAGGCTAGGCGTGGAAAGGATGCGGAAATTCAGAGGTGAGGTAGTATTCACGTTCCATGTTGCTTATGCTCCGGCATGGTTGTCCTTCTGGGTCTTGAAGTGCTATATGATATGTCTTCGAGTGCATTGTTGACTTCGTCTCATGGTGAACGGGGTTCCAGCAACCTGCTAGGCTTGCCTAATGGTTAAGGGTTTGGTGAATGAGGTCTTGGCAAGGCCTGGCTTGCGTGTGTAATCCAAAGTTGGAATACATGGCCAAGTAATGTGACTGTGCTAGTCTCGGGGTTTCTCACGTTGGTTAGTGACATCTAGATGTCTCGTGTTAGAATAGAAGGGTCGAGTCTTGGTGTAGCTTCTCGTTGACGGGGAAGTCCTTACCTTCCTTAAAGCAGGACGTCTTCAGTCGTAGGTGGTCTCCATCCTTGAGAGTGCTGAAGTGCGTCATCGTGGGCTTCTCTCCGAGGTCTTCTGCTTGAGTAAGTTGCCTAGGTAGATTCTTCATTCTTCTTTGGCAGTTTGTCTTCATCGTCATGGACAAACGTTTCTGGAGTGTCTTCGGGTGTTTGGTTTTCTTGTCTCTTCGTAGCCATCTGTGGCAAGGTCTGCGCTGAGTCTCGTCCCTAAGACTAAGTCTAGAGTCTTGGTGTGAAAATGGGTCCTACCACTTAGGAAAGCTCCTGAGGGGGGGGGTCCTAGATGAGCTGGCTACCCAAAAGTATAGACCATCCATCCAGTCCCCAAGGTCTGAAGCTTGGCAAGCAGGGTGAACAATCTTTGATAGGTGGTTTACCACGATCGAGTCAGGTTCACGTCCTTGATTCAACCCAAAAGGGGCTAGTAATGAGGTCATGATAGTCGTTCCACTCCATTCCAGGCATCTGAAGGGAGCAGGAACGTCATGCTCAACGTACACCGTCAAGGTGGTGGAGTGAGGGTGCCATCAACTTCTCAGTTCCATCCTAGTCAGGAACTGATAGGTAACTACTTAAAGCAAGCAGCTCTTTAATCCTATTGATGTCCAAGGGTTTCATCAGACTTGGGCGTCGGTGCTTCGAGATGTAGTCTAGTTGATGTAGCCGGATAAGGAGTGGTGGTTCACTTCTTCTTTGCCGTTGTCACGGCTTCGCAATCGCAGTGGTTCTTCATCTTGCTTGGGAAAGAAGGTCTTGTTCTATAGGGAGGGTGCTTCGCGAAGACCAACTCCTTCAAGGTGGAACCTTATACTCGAGAGTCATGGTAATTGGTGTTCCTGGGGCTGGTCCAAATAGGACTAAGGTGTTCGTCCTCTCATTGGGTAAATAAGTATGTTACGCTGGAGGACAACAACCTATTTCCCGAAGTATCACATAAACACATTGCTAATGGGATATGTGAGAGGAGCGGGCATTTGTCCCGGATGGTCACTAGTATCAAGGGTTGTGGTCCAACCAAATAAAGGTCTTCGCGACCACCTTCCTTTTGAACATGATTGGTGGTGGCCGGGGTGGAGTATCGGCCATAATCAAATGACTTAGAACCAAGGCATATGTTCATAACCTGATCACACTATGGCTTGATAAAGCTTTGGAGTTTCAAGGGGCTTAGGATGTGAGTGAACCTCTATCGTCTTATCCTTGAGCACAGTTCTTAGATGCCAATAGTACTTCCTATACTCCAAACAAAATCACCCTATATCATTGAAGGTATCATCTCATATAAGTCAACTCCAATATTACACATGCTACTCATATCTCCAAGGTTTGAGGGAAGGACTAGGCTGAAAACCTCATATGTATACTATAGCTAACTCACATATATCCGTATATAAGAATCCTCGGGATAATTTGCAAGCCGGTAAGATTGATCATGACACTACCAATCCAAGTGTCCTACTGACCTATCCAAGGTCTAAGGTACTACATTACTATGCTAAGGAAACACGTAATGAACCACTCCAAGATCTTGTTCCCTTCCTACGAATCCAATTAATCAATCCACGAGTACCATCCACTATTATATGACCTATTATTGCTACAAATCCAATACCAGTGTCATCCCATATATATATCCAGATTTTTCCAAATCTCCAAATTCCAGAAAGAACTGCCTCATCCGAGTATAACCAGCAATCCCTATCACGAGGATCTAGTGAACTCTGACGTTAGGTGCATATGGATCCTTGAATTGATTATAACAACAACCCAATATTCCTGGTTTGACTTCCATCGAGAAACATGGTATCAAGATCAAGATCATCGAACTAAATCCAAGTTACTCCAAACCATGTGGTTTAATGATCTCGAGCACCTAGTAGGATCACCTATTTCAGTCCAAGTTTTACATCTAGTAAGAACTTCCTACTAGTTACTCTAGTCACCATCATATCACCATCAATCCACTGTCAACATTACTTGCCAAAGTCACATTAATCCACCAAAAATTTGGGCTTGCGGTTACAATCGCCCTACTAAATCCAAATTGACTCAAGGGGGAAGTAAGTTATGCTACTCTATCAAATTGATCCACCAAGTCCGTCGATCAACATAAGGTATTGCAGTCCGTCCAAAGGTCTCAACTACTTGCTCCAGATACCTATTATGGCTAAATAAAATCATTATCTCACTAGCTATATATCCTAAGGACAATCTTCCTTATGGCATCATCAGTTCAAGTGCTGGCTTAGGGATGCAATGTGTCCGTTCACTATGATCACTAGTTCCATAATGAACCCGGTGCTAAGAAGGAGTTATTGGAGATCAATAAGTGCTCTAGCAAATCCGTGTATTAAACACGTAATCAGAGGCTTGTGCTGGGGGAGCTTGTGAGGTTTAGGTTGGGCAAGGGAGGGGTTTCCAATCTTGAGGGAAGAGCCTAACCCTATGGGGTTGCGTCTGGTCGAGTACATTGTAGTCGAAGTCTTCAACGCTAGCTATCCGTCGAGGTGGATCCTTAGTGCATCTTGTCTTGCCGGTCTTTAGTTAGCGAGATTGGGGAGAGGGAAAGTAGCATAGAGGAGCATGCCTAAGGGGGTGGTATAGTGGAAGTGCAATCAAGCAAGTGCCGAAAAGGCCAAACACAAACACCAAGGTAAGGTAGGTGATAAAGTCACGCACTTGTTGCCTGGGGCAAAAGTGCGACTTACACCAAAGCAAAACATGAAAAACAAGGAACACACATCATGGTTCCATTTGAACCATCATACGGACTCAACTTCGAATGGGGGACACACGACCTATCCTACCCTAGGGGTTCTCGGACTCATTAGTCGTGCTTGCTTCTTGTCTTGGAGGGGAGTCTGCTTAGCCTTTTGGGTCTTCTTTCAGGTGTTGCTATGTCTTTGGTTGTTGTTCATCAAAATGATCCTTGTTGCTCCTGAAGAGTCCTTGACGACTTCTTGTCTATTGAGTTGATGACAAAGGTGATTCTTCACGGTTGCTGTTGACAGGGTCTTTTGGTGTCCTCGTAATCGTGACAATGACTCCTTGTCTTCTGAGACGTCGAGGGTTCCAGGTAGGCAATCTCTTATTCATTGACATTAACAAGGCATGGTAGAGTTGTATCCTGTCGATCTCGTTGGCGATATCATCGGCACCAAGAGAAGGGGACGATGAGGACCGGTTTCCTGCTCATTACAGTGAGGTGGACAAAATGGCAAGGTTCTCATCCACCGGTGGTTGCCGAGACCACAACAAAAAAGACAGGGTCACTTGAGTAGCGATACGTACGACGACATTGCATGTCTTGTGCCCTGGTCATTAGACGTCAAGGTGGCATCATCCTGGGGCTGTGTTGAGGGTATCACTATCATCTAAGTCTTTACATCCTCATCCTTCGAGTAGGTACCTTCTATTAGTAGCCCCTTGTCTAGTGTCGCCAACTTTGGTCCAAGATATGTCGGCAATTTTCTGGCGAGGTGGCTTGCTTCCAGGGTACCCATGAGGATTTCAAGGAATCCCGTGGTCAGGAGCACAAGGGTAGTAGCGACCATTTACAAAGTTTTTGAAAAGAAGACGAGGAGAGCTAAGAGAAAACTGGTGGAAGTGCTAAGGCAAAAACCTTTGCTTTCCTTGGAATTTTAGGAGAGACGAGAAATATAGAGGCTTTGTAGGTGATCTTGAAGGATCTGGAAAAATGGTTTTGTCTTATCTAACGTCCATGCTAAATAAGGGCTTCCGATAGTCAGGATGGCTCTGATACCAGCTCTATGGGGACCCTGACTCATAAGTCGTGATTACCGAATGCATGTGTACAGTGATCCCAGAGATCAATGCTCACTGAACACACAGAAGATGAATAACAAGAGTATTACATCCACATTTAGCGACTTACACAAATAAAGACCATGAAGGTCTAGTCTTACAAAGATAGGGCCACAAGGGCCAAACACTTAAATAGAACAAGCAGCGGAAATCTTGATCGAAAGCGTAAAACCATGCCATTTGCCTTAAACCTACAGGCATTCTGACTGGGAAGTGTCCTAGTTCGCATGTTCGTCACCAACGAACTCTTCAACGTACTCCTCTTCTTCCATGCCTCGCCAATTAAATAACCAATGGCAAGCCAATGAGTACTTTGAATGTACTCACAAGCAACCGAAGTGTTGAGGAACGTTGCATGGGAAACAAAAAATTTCCTACGCACACGCAGATCTATCCATGGTGATGAGCATCTATGAGAGGGAGAGTGGATCTACATACCCTTGTAGATCGCTAAGCGGGAAGCGTTAAGAAATGTGGTTGGTGTAGTCGAACGTCTTCGTGATCCAAATCGCCGTGCGTCCCGCTATCCAATCACGATCCATCCTGCGATCCAATCACGATCCGTCCCGCGATTCGATCACGATCCGTCCCACGAACTTGATCACGATCCATTCCACGAACTTGATCACGATCCTTCCGATCTAGCGCCGAACGGACGGCACCTCCGCGTTCAGCACACGTACAGCTTGATGACGATCTCCACCGTCTTGATCCAGCAAGAAGGAGTGGAGAGGAAGAAGAGTTCTCCAGCATCCTGACGGCGCTCCAGCGATGGTGGTGGAGCAATTCCGGCAGGGCTTCGCCTAAGCACTGCAGAAAACCAATCTAGAGGAGAAACTATGCACTGGAGGATCGGGTAGCACGTGGCTGAAAATCTAGTGCAAAAACCCTCAATTCCACCAGTATATATAGGAGGAGAGGAGGAGAGGAGGCAGATTGGCCACCAAGCCTAGCTAGTTCGGCCAAACCTACTAGGAGAGGAGGACTCCTCCAATCCTAGTAGGACTAGGATTGCTCCTTTTTGCCTTTTTTCCACCTTTTTCCTTTTGGGATTTTCTCCCCAGCCGCATGGGACTTGTGTGGGACTTCCACCAGCCCACAAAGGGCTGGTATTAATCCTCCCACAGCCCATGAAGCCTCTTGGGTCGAAATACCCCTCCCGGAGGCCTCTCGGTACACTACCGGCACTCCCGATACACTACCGATGAGCCCGAAACTTTTTCGGCGACCAAAACGGGACTTCCTATATATGAATCTTTACCTCCGGACCATTCCGTAGCTCCTCGTGACATCCAGGATCTCATCCGGGATTCCGAACAACGTTTGATCACCACCATACACAACTCTATACTACCGAAACGTCACTGAACCTTACGTGTGCAGACCCTGCGGGTTCGAGAACTATGTAGACATGACCGAGACACCTCTACGGTCAATAACCAATGGCGGGACCTGGATGTCCACATTGGTTCCTACATATTCTACGAAAATCTTTATCGGTCGAACCTTTATGTCAAGGATTCAGTTAATCCCGTATGATGTTCCCTTTGTTCTTCGGTATGTTACTTGCCCGAGATTCGATCGTCGGTATCTCCATACCTAGTTCAACCTCGTTACTGGCAAGTCTCTTTACTCGTTCTGTAATACAAGATCCCATAACTAACACTTAGTCACATTGCTTGCAAGGCTTTTTGTGATGTTGTATTACCGAGTGGGCCCTGAGATACCTCTCCGTCACATGGAGTAACAAATCCCAGTCTTGATCCATGCTAACTCAACAGACACCCTCGGAGACACCTGTAGAGCACCTTTATAGTCACCCAATTACATTGCGACATTTGATACACACAAGGTACTCCTCCGATATCTATGAGTTGCATGATCTCATGGTCATAGGAACATATACTTGACATGTAGAAAACAGTAGCAATAATCTAACACGATCATAAGCTACGTTTGTAGTTTGGGTCTTGTCCATCACATCATTCTCCTAATGATGTGATCCCGTTATCAAATGACATATCATGTCCATGGCTAGGAAACCTTAACCATCTTTCGATCAATGAGCTAGTTCACTAGAGGCATACTAGGGACATTGTGTTTGTCTATGTACTCACACATGTATCCATGTTTCCAATTAATACAATTATAGCAAGGATAATAAACGATTATCATGAACGAGGAAATACAATAATAAACACTATTTATTTTCTCTAGGGCATATTTTCCAACAGTCTCCCACTTGCACTAGAGTGAATAATCTAGTTCACATCACTATGTGATTTACATTATAATGAATCGAACACCCATGCAGTTCTGGTGTTGATCATGTTTAGCCCTTGGAAGAGGTTTAGTCAACGGGTCTGCAACATTCAGATCTATGTGCACTTTGCAAATATTTATGTGTTTCTCCATGATGTAATCGCGGATGGAGTTGAAGCGTCGCTTTATGTGTCTGATCCTCTTGTGAAACCTTGGTTCCTTGGTGAGAGCAATGGCACTAGTGTTGTCACAAAACATGTTCATTGGATTCAGTGCACTGGGCACTACTCCAAGATCTGTCATGAACTGCTTCATCCAGACACCTTCCTTTGCCGCCTCCAAGGCTGTGATGTATTCCGCTTCGCACGCAGAATCAGCTACCACGCTTTGCTTTGAACTGCACCAGCTTACTGCTCCCCCCTTAAGAATAAATACGTATCCGGTTTGCGACTTAGAGTTGTCCGGATCAGTGTCAAAGCTTGCATCGACGTAACCCTTTACGACGAGCTCTTCTTCACCTCCATAAACAAGAAACATTTCCTTAGTCCTTTTCAGGTACTTAAGGATATTCTTGACCGCTTGCCAGTGCTCCATTCCAGGATCACTTTGAAACCTTCCGGCCATACTTATGGCAAGGCTGACATCGGGTCTTGTGCACATCATTGCATACATGATAGAGCCTATGACTGAAGCATAGGGGATGACACTCATCTTTTCTCTATCTTCTCTAGTTACTGGGCATTGAGTCTTACTCATTTTACACCTTGTATCACAGGCAACAACACCTTCTTGGACTGTTCCATTTTGAACTTCTTTAAAACTTTATCAAGGTATGTGCTCTGTGAAAGTGCTATTAAGCATCTCGATCTATCTCTATAGATCTTAATGCCTAATATGAAAGCAGCTTCTCCTAGCTCCTTCATTGAAAAACTCTTGTTCAAATATTCCTTCACGCTTTCTAGCATTTCTATATTGTTTCCAATCAACAATATGTCATCCACATATAATACTAGAAACGCTATAGAGCTCCCACTCACTTTCTTGTAAATACAAGCTTCTCCGTAAACTTGTATAAACTCAAACACTTTGATCACCTCATCAAAGCGCTTATTCCAACTCCGAGATGCTTGCACCAGTCCATAAATGGATCGCTGGAGTTTGCAAACTTTGTCAGCATTCTCTGGATCGACAAAACCTTCGGGTTGCATCATATACAACTCTTCCTCAAGGAAACCATTGAGGAGTGTTGTTTTGGCTTCCATCTGCCAAATTTCATAGTCCAAATAAGCAGTTATTGCTAACATGATTCTGACAGACTTAAGCATCGCTACGGGTGAGAAAGTCTCATCGTAGTCAACTCCTTGAACTTGTGAAAAACCCTTTGCCACAAGTCGAGCTTTATGGACGGTGACATTACCGTCCGCGTCTGTCTTGTTCTTAAAGATCCATTTTTCTAAATGGCCTTTCGCCCTTCAGGTAATACTTCCAAAGTCCATACTTTGTTTTCATACATGGATCCCATCTCGGATTTCATGGCCTCTAACCATTTCTCGGAATCCGGGCCCATCACTGCTCCTTCATAGCTCGTAGGTTCATTGTTGTCAAACAACATAACCTCCAAGACAGGGTTGCCGTACCACTCAGGGGTAGTACGCAGCCTTGTCGACCTACGAGGTTCAATAGCAGCTTGATCCGAAGCTTCATGATCATCATCATTAACTTCCTCTTCTATCGTCGTAGGTTCCACAGAAACATCTTTCTGCGCTGCGCTACTTTCTGGTTGAAGTAAAGGTTCAATAACCTCATCAATCTCTATTTTCCTCCCACTCAATTCTTTCGAGAGAAACTCTTTCTCAAGAAATGTTCTGTTCTTAGCGACAAACACTTTGCCTTCGGATCTGAGATAGAAGGTATACCGACTATCTCTTTCAGGTATTCTATGAAGAAGCATTTTTCCGCTTTGGGTTCCAGCTTTTTAGGCTGAAGCTTTTTGACATAAGCATCACATCCCCAAACTTTAAGAAACGACAACTTTGGCTTCTTGCCAAACCACAGTTCATATGGCGTTGTCTCAACAGATTTTGATGGTGCCCTATTTAAAGTGAATGCAGCTGTCTCTAATGCGTAACCCCAAAATGATAGTGGCAAATCAGCAAGAGACATCATAGAACGCACCATATCTAATAAGGTTCAATTACGATGATCGGACACACCATTACGCTGTGGTGTTCCGGGCGGTGTCAATTGTGAAACAATTCCACATTGTCTTAAGTGACTGCCAAACTCATAACTCAGATATTCACCTCCTTAATTAGATCGCAGGAACTTAATCTTCTTGTTATGATTATTCTCAACTTCACTCTAAAATTGCTTGAACTTTTCAAACGTTTCAGACTTGTGTTTCATTAAGTAAATATACCCATATCTACCTAAGTCATCAGTGAAGGTGAGAAAATAACGATATCCACCACGCGCTGTAACATTCATTGGACCGCACACATCAATATGTATGATTTCCAATAAGTCAATCGCCCGTTCCATTGTTCCAGAGAACGGCGTTTTAGTCATCTTGCCCATGAGGCATGGTTCACATGTGTCAAGTGATTCAAAATCAAGTGACTCCAAAAGTCCATCAGCATGGAGCTTCCTCATGCGTTTTACACCAATATGACCTAAACGGCAGTGCCACAAGAAAGTGGTACTATCATTATCAACTCTACATCTTTTGGCATCAATGCTATGAACATGTGTGTCATCACTATCAAGATTCAATATGAATAAACACCTAACATTGGGTGCGTGATCATAAAAGATATTACTCATATAAATAGAACAACCTTTATTCTTTGATTTAAATGAGTAATCGTCTCACAATAAACCAGATCCAGATATAATATTCAAGCTTAACGCAGGCACTAAATAACAATTATTCAGGTTCATCACTAATCCCGATGGTAATCGAAGAGAGAGCATGCCGACGGTATCACATCAACCTTGGAACCATTTCCCACGCGCATCGTCACTTCATCCTTTGCCAGCCTTCGTTTATTCCGTAGTTCCTGCTTTGAGTTGCAAATGTGAGCAACCGAACAGGTATCAAATACCCAGGCACTACTACGAGAGCTAGTAAGGTACACATCAATAACATGTATATCGTATATACCTTGTTTGTCATTGGCCGCCTTCTTGTCAGCCAGGTACTTGGGGCAGTTCCGCTTCCAGTGACCAGTTCCCTTGCAATGAAAGCACTCAGTTTCTAGCTTGGGTCCATGCTTGGGCTTCTTTACAGGAGTAGCAACTGCTTTGCCATCCTTCTTGGTTTTACCCTTCTTGCCCTTGCCCTTGACTTTGCCATTTTTCTTGAAACTAGTGGTTTTATTGAGCATCAACAGTTGATGTTCTTTCTGGATTTCAGACTCAGCGACTTTTAGCATCACAAACAGCTCGGCGACTGACTTGTTCATCCCATGCATGTTATAGTCATCACAAAGCTCTTGTAACTAGGTGGCAGTGATTGAAGAACTCTGTCAGTGATCGCCTTTGGCGGAAAGGCAATTTCCAAATCCGTTAGATGAGTTGAATACCCAAACATTCTGAGTATATGTTCACTGGTAGACCCGTTCTCCTCCATCTTGCAAGCACAGAACTTATCGGAGGTTTCATACCTCTCGCTCCGGGCGTTCTTCTGAAAGATAAACTTCAACTCCTAGAACATCTCATATGCTCCGTGACGTTCAAAACATCTTTGAAGTCCCGGTTCTAAGCCATACAATATTGCACACTGAACTATTGAGTAATCTCCAGTACGTGCCTCCCAAGCGTTCTTAACGTCTTCGGAGGTCATGCCTTCTGGTTGGTCACCAAGCGGTGCATCAAGGACATATGATTTCTGGGAATCCGCGAGGATAATCCTCAGATTACGGGCCTAGTCAACAAAGTTACTTCCATCATCTTTCAGTTTAGCTTTCTCTAGGAACGCATTAAAATTCAGGGGTGCTACTGCGCGAGCCATTGATCTACAACATAAATATGCAAAGTTTACTTAGACTATTGTTCAAGATAACGAGTTTAGTTAATCAAATTACTAAAGCTCCCACTCAAATTGATATCCCTCAGTTCATTTGAGTGTCACATGATCCAAATCTACCAACTCAAGTCTGATCATCACGTGAGTTGAGGTGGCTTCAATGGTGAACATCATTATGTTGATCATATCTACTATATGACTCATGTTCGACCTTTCGGTCTCTTGTGTTCCGAGGCCATGTCTGTACATGCTAGGCTCGTCAATTTTAACCCGAGTGTTCTGCGCGTGCAACACTGTCTTGGACCCATTGTATGTGAACGTAGAGTATATCACACCCAATCATCATGTGGTGTCTCAACATGACGAACTTTCGCAATGGTGCACACTCGAGGAGAACACAATTTTATCTTGAAATTTAAGTGAGGGATCACCTTATAATGCTACCGTCGTACTAAGCAAAACAAGGTGCATAAAGGGATTAACATCACATGCAATTCATAAGTGACATGATATGGCCATGAACTTGTGCTTTAGATCTCCATCTTGAAAGCACCAGCATGATCTCCATCGTCACCGGCACGACACCATGATCTCCATCATCTTGATCTCCATCAACGTGTCGCCATCGGGGTTGTCACGCCCTGCATGCTTCTACTACTATTTCTACCGTTTAGCGATAAAGTAAAGCATTACATAGTGCTTAATGATTGACACACAGGTCATACAATAATTAAAGACAACCCTATGGCTCCTGCCGGTTGCCGTACTCATCGACATGCAAGTCGTGAAATTCTATACATCACATGATCATCTCATACATCACATATATCACATCATGTAATTGGCCATATCACATCACAACATACCCTGCAAAAACAAGTTAGACGTTCTCTAATTGTTGTTACATGTTTTACGTGGCTGCTACGGGTTTCCAGCAAGAACGATTCTCACCTACGCATAAACCACAACGGTGATACGTAATTTGCTTTTCAACCTTCTCAAGGAACGCCTTTGTCGAATCCGATCCAAATAAAGTGAGAGAAACTGCCACCCGCAAGCCATCTAGGCAACAAGTTGCGTCGAGGGAACCGGTCTCTCGTAAGCGTACGAGTAATGTTGGTCCGGGCCGCTTCATCTCACAAAATCCGACCAAGGGAGGAAGCAATTTAAGCATCAACGCCCACAAAACTTTTGTGTTCTACTCGAGATCTCATCTACACATAGACCTAGCTCATGATGCCACTATTGGGGAACGTTGCATGGGAAACAAAAAATTTCCTACGCACATGCATATCTATCCATGGTGATGAGCATCTACGAGAGGGAGAGTGGATCTACATACCCTTGTAGATCGCTAAGCGGAAGCATTAAGAAACGCGGTGGGTGTAGTCGAACGTCTTCGCGAGCCAAATCGCCGTGCATCCCACGATCCAATCACAATCCGTCCCGCAATCCAATCACGATCCGTCCCACGAACCTGATCACGACCCTTCCGATATAGCGCCGAACGGACGACACCTCGGCGTTCAGCACACGTACAGCTTGATGACAATCTCCACCGTCTTGTTCCAGCAAGAAGGAGTGGAGAGGAAGAAGAGTTCTCCGGCAGCCTGACGGCGCTCCGGCGATGGTGGTGGAGCAATTCCGGCACGGCTTCGCCTAAGCACTGCAGAAAACCGATCTAGAGGAGAAACTATGCACTGGAGGAACGGGTAGCACGTGGCTGAAAATCTAGTGCAAAAACCCTCAATACCACTAGTATATATAGGAGGAGAGGAGGACAGGAGGCATCTTGGCCACCAAGCCTAGCTGGTTCGGCCGAACCTACTAGGAGAGGAGGAGGACTCCTCCAATCCTAGTAGGACTAGGATTGCTCCTTTTTGCCTTTTTTCCACCTTTTCCTATTGGGTTGTTTCCTCCAGCCACATGGGCCTTGTGTGGGAGTTTCCACCAGCCCACTAAGGGCTGATATTCACTCTCCCACAGCCCATGAAGCCTCTTGGGTCGAAATACCCCTCCTGGAGGCCTCCCGGTACACTACCGGCACTCCCGGTACACTACCGATCAGCCCGAAACTTTTCCAGCGACCAAAACGGGACTTCCTATGTATGAATCTTTACCTCCGGACCATTCCAGAGCTCCTCGTGATGTCCGGGATCTCATCCGGGACTCCGAACAAACTTCGGTCACCACCATACACAACTCTATACTACCGAAACGTCACCAAACCTTAAGTGTGCAGACCCTGCTGGTTCGAGAACTATGTAGACATGACCGAGACTCCTCTACGGTCAATAACCAATGGCAGGACCTGGATGTCCACATTGGTTCCTACATATTCTACGGAGATCTTTATCGGTCGAACCTCTATGTCAAAGATTCAGTTAATCCCGTATGATGTTCCCTTTGTTCTTCGGTATGTTACTTGCCCGAGATCGATCGTCGGTATCTCCATACCTAGTTGAACCTCGTTACTGGCAAGTCTCTTTACTTGGTCCATAATACAAGATCCCGTAACTATCACTTAGTCACATTGCTTGCAAGGCTTATTGTGATGTTGTATTATCGAGTGGTCCCTGAGATACCTCTCCGTCAAACGGAGTAACAAATCCCAGTCTTGATCCATGCTAACTCAACAGACACCCTCGGAGACACATGTAGAGCACCTTTATAGTCACCTAGTTACGTTGCGACGTTTGATACACACAAGGTACTCCTCCGATATATGTGAGTTGCATGATCTCATGGTCATAGGAACATATACTTGACATGCAGAAAACAGTAGCAATAAACTGACACGATCATAAGCTACGTTTGTAGTTTGGGTCTTGTCCATCACATCATTATCCTAATGATGTGATCCCATTATCAAATGACATCTCATGTCCATGGCTAGGAAACCTTAACCATCTTTCGATCAACGAGCTAGTTCACTAGAGGCATACTAGGGACATTGTGTTTGTCTATGTACCCACACATGTATCCATGTTTCCAATTAATACAATTATAGCATGGATAATAAACGATTATCATGAACAAGGAAATACAATAATAAACACTTTATTTATTGCCTCTAGGGCAGATTTCCAACACCAAGTTGTGGAACAAGTAATAATGATGCATGATATATCACTAAGTAGGTAACTTGCGGAAAGCCAATTTTTGATTGCAATTACATGATCAAGTAACTAGATAAAAATGCATCAATAGTTGGTAGGCATCCATATGAACAAGTTATATATATCATCATAAGCAGGGGTTGAGCACCTCATATCCATTCGTTATGCTAAGTCATTGGACTTAGTCAATCGTCGTGCTAAGTTATCGGACTTAGCTCAAGTACCATCCTTGTCACCAACACACGCACACACATTAGTTGTGAATACATTTGGACGTAGCACAAGAGTGGTCATCCAACTGTCCTTGACCGTGGACATGGCTATTCGAATAGTTTTACACTCTATAGAGGTTGCACACTTTACCCACAGGACTCGGGGAACTTCCATGTCATCAAAGACTCGTGGTACATCACGTACCCGAGGTAAGCACCCGAACAATGCCTTTCCCATGGTGATACTAAACAAAGAGTCCACTCGTTAGTGCCATCCCACGTATCACCCATGAGGGCACGCAACGGTGTGCCCGGTGCCTGTAAAGACAACGCATGGCGTTCCACTTTTCGGGACGGCCCCGTCTCAAGAGTGACCACTTCACTCTTGCCACTAGTAATGTGGGCTCCCTGCTAGCACCATCCATAGTAATCAACAAAGACCCGTCCCATAAGGGGTATCGTGGTCGTACATGTAAGGTTGGAATAACGGTCTCAACTTACACCAATCCGTTTTTGAAAACCACACACACTCACTTGCTCCGATACACCACTTCTTTCTCAAGTGGTCACCCAACTCATCATCACCCAACGGAGTTTTCGAAAGTATTTGAAATCATTTCTTCCTTTCCATCAGTATGCATAAATCCCAACCCACTTGCATAGCATCTATTAGCATCCTATCTACACCCACCCTCATAACCCTCATAAGGTGGTTGCGTCATGCATGATGCAAGTGTCAACGGTAAAAGTATCGAAGGCAACCCACCGAAGGGGGAGAACCACTTCATGATCAATCATCGAAAAAACAAGTGCTATATTTCATGCATGAAAAAGTTTCTTAACATGGTCAAAGGGTGCTTGCCTGGCTCAACAAAGTCTTCGGGTCTTCACACGCTTCTCGTCCATTCCGAGCACTTCATCTACTTCGTCAACTATCGTCGGAAACAACCGCAATAAGCAACACAACAAGCAGATAAATAAAAGTGCTCTATAAATAGGAGTTTTATTTTTCTAGGATGCCTTCGGTCATAAGAAAAATAACCAAGGAGGTTTTGGTGTATGAGGGTCAAGGGGGACTTTTCAATGGTGGAAAAAGATGAAATGATAAACTTATAAGGTGTCCACAGAAAACAGTTTTGTAAAAAGGAGTGGATGGTCCCAACAAATAGGGCATGCCTTTAGAAACATTTAGGAAGTGGTTCCACTGAGTTTGGAGTAGTGATGATTTTCCTATGAATTTCCTAGTAGGAAATAAATGGGAAAAGGGAGTATTAATTAGGCCAAGCAGAATAGGGGCATGGGAAAAATGTTAACCATGCCTAGATAAATAGGTACTGACATTATAGCCATTTAGGAATTTGGATCACCCAATTTGGAGTTAATTTGATCTCATTAGGGATTTTGCAAGTGGAGCTTGAATAATTCGAATTTAATTTAAATTTGAATAGTGCAAACACTTGTAGTGGGAAATTTTGAAAGTTGAATAATTAAGTAGAATGGGATTTTTAGAAGAATATAGGAATTTGAATCATCAAAATTGGAGGTCATATGAATTTATTATGAATTTTACAAGTTCCGGAAAAGTGAATTTGGAAAAAGGGTTTTACCCAATGGGCATTTCACGCACTGGGCGCAACATAGCCACTGGGCACACTGGGCCAGCCCATCAGTGCATGCCGGGGCCACGTCGATGGCGCATTCTCCGAAATACGCCTTCGGTCGGGGAAGGCGCCACTGTCTGGAGCCGTCTCCACTTAAACCGTCGGGCCCAACCCTTGGGTGGCTTATAGGCAGGCCCGACCGGCAGGGCTTCTCCCACCTCCCGCCAGGGCGATACAGGGGAGGAGGGGCCGAGTGCTCGCCGACATCGCTTCGATGGCTCAGACCGCCCCCGACGAGGCCTTGGCCACAGGCGAGATCAGGGCGAAGGGCCTCACCCCTCCAGGGGTCCTTTCCTTCACCGGGAATTGCCTGGTTGAGCGCGGCCTCACCCACGGCGGATTCCGGCAACGTCGGCCATGGAGCTCGCTATTCCTGCCATCGGAGGATGAAATGATGAGTGAGGGAGGGTGGTGGTGGAGTTGGTGTTGCCATGGTACTATTTTTAGGAGAGGGGAGGGACGGACCCTAGTGAATTTGGCCGGGGCCGAGGTGGTGCCATGGCGGCCATGGGAGAAGGCGGAGGGCACGGGTGCAAGGGGACTCGGTCTGGGGAGGTCCAAGGGAGAGAGGGAGAGCCAAGGCGGACAAGAGGGCTCGTGAACGGTCTTAAGGACGGGAACGGCCAGAGAGAGCTCGAGTGGCCTCGGATGCGCTTTGGGCATGGCGAGCACGCATGCTAGAGGGGAGTTGGAGCTTAGCAAGCGTCGATGAGGGGCGTGGGAGGCAAGGAGGGATTCCCCGACGCGTTTTGGTGCTCTGCCGTGGTCGCTCACGAGCTACAGGATAAGCTCAAGGGGCAGAGCGCCGTTGCTGCATGCCCGTAGCGTGGTCACCATGCCAACCCTTGTCTAGTGAGACATTTTGGTCGGCCAAAGCTATCTAGGGTGTGAGGCACGCATGCAGTAGAGTATTGGAAGAATTCTCATGGTAAATGGAGCTAGTCATATGTTTTTTTACTGGGGGTAAGTTTGCAACAACTAACTGGAGACTCATCTAAGAGGTTTGTAATGGAGGGCATTGGGGATAAAACTTTGTCTAGTGGTCTAGGTTATGGAAGGACTACATCTCCATCAATTTTTAGCTCAGGGAGATCAATGCACAAGGTACTTGTAGTTCAAGGCTACAATTACTGCCCTAAACTTAGTTCATATGGTTTTCTCATATATTCCACATGAGCATGCCATATTTGGGTATGGCAAGGTGCATTAGTATGCAAATGAGATTGTAGAAAAGTTTGGGGAGAATTCCTTGAACAAAATAGTGGGGGAAGGGAAGAATAGGCCTCTCCATGGTAAAAAAAGAGAGGGAAAAGAGAGATTTACCCCCCCCCCCAATAATTGATCAGAGGCCATGGAAAGGTTACTAGAGGTAAATTGAGGTTAGAATATGTTGTGGTAAAAAGTTGGGGGCAAGAGGAATCTTTTTGGGCCCACTTTGCTTGTCCACAAGTTTATGGCTGAAGGTGTTTGTGTTGTAATTGGTCTAGGCAGGGGAATCCTATGTCCTTGAGATTTAGTTGGGGTAAATGGTAAGTCCATTTGGTCCCGATCATAAGTTTGGAGATGATTTTCTGAAAGTTTGCAATGTAAACATGGTAAACCCTAGGATTCAATAAAATCAGGTTTCTATAGATCCAGTTGGGTTAAGCTAATCCCCTTGATTCACAACTTGGTGTAATATCATTATTTGGGAATTAGAGTATGTCCACAAAGTTTGGGATCAATAATAGAAACTTCACAATGTAAAGTTGATCAAATTTGGCTCTGGACAGGAATGGTTTTAGGGTATTTTGGTGAACCAAAACAATTGGGATTGAGATGAAACTTGTCAAGAGGATCAAATATATCATATGTGTCACTCTAGAATTCTCCTGGATTTATTTGAGTATATTTATTATAGAAATGTTTCAAATCCTTGAAATAGGCTGAAATGGTTTTGAAGGGTTTTCTCCAAAATTTTGAACATGACCATGTGTTGAAACTCTTATATATGGACAATATATATCCAGTCAGTTTTCCTAAATTTTCTCAAATATTTTTAAATCATTTGAATTATTTTTTCCTATGAAAGACCATTTATGGCCTTAAGAAAAAGCCTTTAAATAAAACATGAAAATAATCTTTTTAAAATAACATTTTGTGGTTTTGGGAAGTTATATATGTAGTAGGTTCCAAATAAAACATTTGGGGGAAAAGGATCCACACAATTTGACTACTTGTAGTACAAACCTCATTTGAGGGGGTTTTGAAAACCTAAATTAAATAAATACTTTTTGGCCAAAATAATATTTGATAAAAATAGTTTTGGGTACTATTCACATGTCATGATCATTGGGCAAGAAGTTTAGGTTAGGGAAAAGAGCTGTGAGAGTAGGAGGGAGTTTTATGAGTATAGAGCATTAGCAAGCAATCAAACAATCAGCAATCAAGTCAAGCATAACAAGCACACAAAAGTTTTAATTGGCCCTGATTTTTGAGTCATGATAACTTAGTCATGAGGCAAATTACAGGGTGTGACAGTCGCTTTCTTGACCAGGAGCTTGGTGGCCTCCGGTAAAGGCGCCAACAAACTCGTGGCACAGGTCCGGCCAGGAGGTGATGGATTCTTCTAGCAGGTGCATCAACCACGACCTGGCGTTGGGCTTGAGCACTAACGGGAAGTAGTTGGCTAGTATCTTGTCGCCACGTGCCCCGACACCCTGCACTGCAATGGTGTAGATGCTCAAGAACTCTAACGGGTGAGTCTTGCCGTCGTACTTCTTCGGGACCTCTGGCTTGAACGTGCGGGAATTGGGCCACTGAACTTGCCATAGCTCACGGGTAAACGCTGGACAACCCACCTCGTAAGGTAGGCTAACAGGATACCCTGGCGCAGACTTGTCTATAGTGGGCCCCGCGTGCCTATCAGATTGAAGGCGTGCTTCCTGCCGCCGTTCTAATGCAGTTCGGGCGTCTTCCTTGCCCTGTTCCCGAAGAACTTGACGTTGGTCGCGATGAGTCCGTGGGACGGACGACGCCATTGAGTAACCATCGTAAGCGTCGGTCCGCCGAGTCTATGACAAGTGTTGTTGTTGTGGAGGAGAGTGCACCATGGGCGCAGCGCCTTCGGCCTTTTCACCACTGGCGTGAGCCGTCTTGGTGGCCCGTATCCGTGAGGCTGAGGAGGCTCTGAATGGTTGCTCTCCATTCGTCGAGCTTCTCCACAGCAGGATGGAAGTTTAGGAGTAGTTGTGCCCGCGCCATTGCTTCCTCCGATGTGGTCGGCAGAGAACGGCACGAGGAACGCGAGGTGCTCTGACTTCTAACTATGTTAGAAGGAGCTCCGCCACGGTCCTGCGATGGCAGGCCACTCCCACTAGCATGCAGGCGAGCATGCTGGTCCCACACACCCTGGGAGTGCTGCATAGGAGCTTTTCTGTTGGGACGTTGAGAACCGTGGGCGCCATGGCGCGGCTCTTCGCACGCGTCATGGGAAGGTCACGACGTAGGCGCCGGCATGGGCATCCTGGACGATACCCTTCCATCCCTGGAGTTCACTGTACCACCTACAAGCGGTACAGTTCCGTCCTGAGACCCAGCAACGCGGGGGTTCCCGCCACCGCCATGGGTGTCTCCGCGGCGGGCGTCGTAGCTTGCTTGGCCTTAATCATCGGAGCGTTGTGGAAGTTATGAACCTCCGCCTACTCCTCCACCTGCGTCTACGTTGTCGCCTGTCTGAGCACATATAGGGATAGCAGACATGGATGGGCCAACTACCATCAGTTCCTTCTTCTTGGGGGGCATGGCAATGATGAGTATGCAGAAACTAGCACGCTGATCACCAGAATAGGTTCATACGGCTTATCGCCCCTACCCGGCACGCCGAAGATGTTGTCGGGAATGAGCACCTATGGGATCAGCGAGACCCCTTTCGGTTCGGCGGGGGAGAATGCTCGCACAAAGAGCATGTCTGATGAGAAATGCGTGGGGATTTTACCTAGGTTCTGGCCGCAAAGATGCGTAAAACCCTACTCCTGCTTGGTTGTATTGCAGGTGTTCTTAGGGTTCTAGCTACAAGAGCGCTATTGATACGTCTCCAACGTATCTATAATTTTTGCTTGTTCCATGTTGTTATATTATCATTCCTGGATTTTTTACAATCATTTTACTACAACTTTATATTATTTTTTTGACTAACCTATTAACATAGAGCCCAGTGCCAGTTCCTACTCTGTGTTTTGGGGCTTTACAGAAAAAGAGTACCAAACGGCACCCAGTGGAATTAAAATCTACAGTGAATTTTTATGGACCATAAGAAGCTCAAGGAGAGTTGGAATTGGGCCAGAAGACCCACGAGGAAGTTAGAAGCCTCAGGGGCGCGCCCACCCCCCTAGGGCGCGCCCACCCCCCTAGGGCGCGCCCCCAGGCTTCTGACTCCCTCATGGCCCATCCTGACTCGTTTCCACCGCCATAAATTCCTATAAATTCCAAAAAGAAAACAACGCAGAACCTAGATCGAGAGTTCTGCCGCCGCAAGCCTCCAGAGCCACAAAAACCCAATTGAGAGCCCGTTTCGGCACCCTGCCGGAGGCAAAAACCATCACTGGAGGCCATCTTCATCATCCTGACGCTCTCCATGACGAGGAGGGAGTAGTTCACCCTCGGGGCTGAGGGTATGTACCAGTAGCTATGTGTTTGATCTCTCTCTCTCTCTCGTGTTCTTGAGATGGCACAATCTTGATGTACCGCGAGCTTTCTTAATATAGATTGAATCATATGGAGTTTTACCTTCTCTATCTTGTTGTGATGAATTGAGTTTTCCCTTTGAAGTTTTCTTATCGGATTGAGTCTTTAAGGATTTGAGAACACTTGATGTATGTCTTGCGATGGGATATCCGTGATGACAATGTGATGTTCTATTGGTCCACTTTATGTATGTTTTGGTGATCAACTTGCGAGTTCCATGACCTTGGGAATCTATCCATAGGGGTTTGCACACGTTTTTGTCTTGACTTTTTGGTAGAAACTTTGGGGGCACTCCTTGAAGTTCTTTGTGTTGGATTGAACACGATGAATCTGAAATTATGTGATGCATATCGTATAATCAAGCCCATGGGTACTTGTGGTGACATTGGAGCATCTAGGTGACATTAGGGTTTTGGTTGATGTGTGTCTTAAGGTGTTATTTTAGTACGAACTCTAGGGCTGTTCATGACACTTATAGGGATAACTCATAAGGTTGACCAGAAAGGATAACTTTGAGGTGACTTCGTACCCTACAATAATTTATTCGTTAGTTTCAATAACTTTGAGGTCGCACAAGAGCTATTTACATATGATTCAATTATGCCAATATTGTTGAGAGAAATTGCACTAGTGAAAGTATGGACCCTAGGCCTTGTTTCCAAGCATTTATACAAGATTTTGCTTGCTGTTTACTATTTGTTACCTTGCTGTTTTTATATTTTCAGATTACAAAAAACTATATCTACCATCATATTGCATTTGTATCACCATCAGATTAGAAAATAAATGGTTGCAAGAAAGGCTATATGTTTGTGCTGAAAGACTTAATATTTCTAGCCATCCTGGTGAACTTCGCAATGGACGTGGTCATTATAATTTCCAATGTGAATTATTTCATGATCGAATTGTGTCCAAAAATCGTGATAACCTCATTACCCTTGAGCATCATATTGAACTTAGTCTATTTTGGGGGTATGAAGAAATGAAACGTGAAACTAAGGATGTTCCAGCATGGGCTCTCATGAAAATGATTGATTTTGATCTAAATAAAATCTATATGTATTTCCTAGTAAATTGCATTGAGAATCATTATATTTACAATTACTTAAAGACAAGGAAAAAAATAGAAGATGAAGAGAATACTAATGAAGGGGAAGAGGTTTCCCAATATCCTCTTATTTTTTCTTATGATAAATCAGGTAACGAGGAGAATCTTTTTATTCAACCAACCTCTTTGAAAAGAAGTTTGGAGGAATTAAATAAAGCCACACATAATGTGGTGAAGAAGAAGAAAAGAAGGAAAAGTAAAGGTAAAGAGGTATCTCTCCCAAATAATGTTGCTCCCATTATTGATAGGCCTCATGAGAATGAATCAAAACAATTTGTGGAAGATGATACACTTGAGGATGATTTTGGTATGCCTATTGCTTGTTGTGATAATTATTATTGGGAAGATAATGATACTTCTTATAATCTTGAAAATATTTATGGCACCAACTTATTGGATGATGATAATAATTGCTATACTATTGGTGCTATTCATACCATTAATGATGAGAGTGATTATGTTGATGATATACAAAGCCACAAGCTTGGGGATGCTATGTTTGATGAAAATGAGATGTTTGAGAATTTATTTTCTGAAATTAATGTTTGTCCAAAGATTGGGGATGCTATGCTTAATGAAGATGATCTTTTTATTCCCCCTACTTTGAATGATCAAATTGGTTATAATGATTGCATGCCTCCTACTTATGATGATTATTGTGATGATACTTATGCAATGAAAAAGAGTGATGATTAATATTATGATACTTGTAATAATTATGAATATCCTTTTACTAAATATTACTCTTTTAGTGTGTAACCAATTTGTAGTATTCGAGTTTCATATGATACTCCCACTATTAGTCATGACAAGAATTTTTCTTGTGTGGAGAGTAGTAAAATTTCTATGCTTGTAGATAATGAAAATAATGCTTTATGTGCTGGTTATATTGTTGAATTAATTCATGATTCTAATGAAAATTATTATGAGGGAGGAACATATGCTTGTAGGAGTTTCAATAATATCAAGTTTCCTCTCTATGTGTTCAAATTCATGAAGATGTGCTTGTTTTCCCTTCCTATGCTAGATGATTCTTGCTCCCATAAATTGTTTGCTCACAAAATCACTATGCATAGGAACTAGGTTAGACTTAAATGTGCTTGTCATGAGATGCATGATGCTCTTTTGCATGTTTCAATTACTATTCCTATGTGAGCATCATTGAAATCATCATGCCTAGCTAAAAGACATTAAAGAAAAGTGCTTGTTCGGAGAGAATCCAACACTTTTACTTTATGATTTGATGTGTTCACATGATTAAGATATTTTAGTAATCATGTTTTGTGCCTTTTATTTCAATAAAGTGCCAAGTAAAGCCTTTGGGATAGTGTGGATGATAGTTTACTTGATTCTATGGAAAAACAGAAACTTTTGCTCTCAGTCCAGGAATTTTGTAAATTCACGGGGACGTGATTTTGATCAGACTTTTTTACACATGATGTATATACAAATTTCCCAGGTTTAACTAATTTTTCAGAATTTTTAGAGTCAGGGAAGTTTGGTTATCATTCAGATATTCACAGATTGTTCTGTTTTTGAGAGATTCTGTTTTGCATGCATAATTTGCTTGTTTAAGTGTTCTGATAGCTTATTTTCGGTGGTATAAATTATGGTATGGTAGAATACAGTAGGTATCATATGGGAACCATTATGAATCTTGTCTTGACAGTACCAAAGTGAATTATCTTTGTTTATTATACTAACCCATCTCATGAAGTTCCGTTTAGTTTTGTGTGTTTGAAGTTTTCAAGTTTTGGGTGAGACACCGATATGAGAAGAATAAGGAGTGAAAATAAGATAATCTCGGGGATTCCCAAGGAACCCCCAAGGTAATATTCAAGGAAGAATCAAGCGCCTAAGCTTGGGGATGCCCCGGAAGGCATCCCCTCTTTCGTCTTCAACACTATCGGTATATCTTACTTGGAGCAATATTTTTATTCGTCACATAATATGTGCTTTCCTTGGGTCATCATTATATTTAGTTACTTTCTGTTAGGTTTTATTTATGATCATGTTTTTCAATAAAAAGTTCCAAGAATTGCCTTTAGGATGCTTGCATTGCATGATTCAATGAGTGCTGTGTAAAAACAGAAACTTTGGCTATAGTGTTTGAATTTTCATATTTTACTAGCACATGAGAAGTTTCTGAAATTTTCACACAGTATGGTAATGTAAAGTTTATAGCATGTACTAAAGTTTCATAATTTTTTGAGTTACATAAGTACACTGTTTTCATAAATTGCTACAGACTGTTCTGCTTAGACAGATTGTTGTCATAGTTTCGTTATCTGCTTATCCTATAGTTTCCATAACCTATATTGGTAGATATAAATTGTGGAAATGATAGTATACAGTACCTAATGTTTGAAAATTATTATGAAAATTTCCTTGGCAGTACATAAAGATTTGATTTATTATTACGTGTACTAACCTATCTCACGAGTTTTTTCTGAGTTTTGTGTGGATGAAGTTTTTGAGAATAGGTGAACCCGTGGTATGAGAGGATTGAACGAGATACAAAAGCTCAAGCTTGGGGATTCCCAAGGAACCCCAAGTAAATATTTCAAGAACTCTCAAGCATCTAAGCTTGGGTATGCTACGCATCCCACCTCTCTTCATCAACAATTATTGGTTAGCCTATGTTGAACCTAAATTTCTATTCGTTCACATGATGCGTGCTATTCTTGGAGTGCTATGTTTATTTTTATTGCTGTTTGAATAAAGTACTTAGTATATGAAAATATTTATTGAGGGAGAAAGAGTCCTCACATAGCTCCTTAATTGTTTGACTACTCATATCCTTTGAGAGTAGCTTGTCATTTGCTCATGTGCTTTACTTAAATTTGTTTGAGATTGTCGAAAAAACAATGACAATACATGAAACTAGTCCCAAAGTGACAGATATCCAAGGAGGATATAATAAAAACTTTCATGAAGATCATGGGACAAATTAAACTTGATTCTTTGTAATAGTTTTGCAACATGATGATAGTAATATGTGAGTCATGTTAGTGAGTAATTATGCTTGGTAAGAATATTGGTGTTAAGGTTTGTGATTCCCTATGCATGCACGAAAGTCAATAGTTATGCAATATAGTTACATCCTACTTGTGGTGCATTATTTTTTTAGTTATGACTCAATGCTCACTTATGTGATTTTTCGTTCCTCGGTTTCGTTGCTTCCCAATCTATTTGCTAGACTTCATTTCTACTAAGTTGAAATACTACTTGTGCATCCAAAATCCTTAAACCAAGTGTTGCCTTATGAGTCCACCCTACCTACCTATATGCGGTATTTCCATGCCGTTCCAAGCAAATTTGTATGTGCCATCTCTAAATCTTCAAAATAAATTTTCTCTTTTGTGTGCCCGTACCGCTCATAAAAAGGTGGAGAGTATCCAATATTTTCTCCATGTTAGGTGTGTTATTCTCACAATATATGTTGATTCACTGTCATTCACAAGAAAGTGGTTGGTATTCGGGATGCCCAGTCCCATGCTCAAAAGTTAAAGCAAAATATAATGAAACAAAACTCCCCCCAGGAATGTTGTTGGTATGGACGGTACCCGTGGATTCGGCTCGCCATGGAGTGTGATTGATTGGTGGAGGGGAGTAAAGACTTTACTATTCTGTTTGGGAACTGCCTATAATGTATCTAGCATGGAAATTATTGTGAGCTACTTCGTCGTTTTTGTTGACAGGAAAAGCATGCCACTCAAAATATTTTTCTATCTCAATATAAACCGTGATCTCTGGCACCTCTACAAATCCCTACTTCCCTCTGTGAAGGGCCAATCTATTTACTTTATGCTATTTTTATTTTTGCTTTGAGACTCGATCTTGTCTTTAAGCACCAACTAGGGGGCACTATGATCGTACTTGAGCATTGGGCATAGCTAATATTTGAGTGTGTTTCATGAATGGATCAATGATTGAGCATGATGGGCTAGGGATAACTTTCTTTAGTGTTGATATTTTGAAAGACATGGTTGCTTGTTGACATGCTTGAGTATTGAATTCATTATGTTAAAACTAGACTATTGCTTTGAAACATTTGCAAGTCCAAATGTCCATGCTATAAAAGAAGAAAAGAATATGATGAACATGTTAGGAAGCATCCGAAATCAAAAATTCTGGTTTTATCATTTACCTACTCGAGGACGACCAGGAATTAAGCTTGGGGATGCTGATACGTCTCCAACGTATCTATAATTTTTGCTTGTTCCATGTTGTTTTATTATCATTCTTGGATGTTTTATAATCATTTTACTACAACTTTATATTATTTTTGGGAGTAACCTATTAACCTATAGCCCAGTGCGAGCTCCTATTTTTCCCGTGGTTTTGAGTTTTACAGAAAAGGAATATCAAAAGGAGCCCAAATGTAATAAAAATCTTTGGTGAATTTTTATGGACCAGAAGAAGCCTAGGGAGAGTTGGAGTTGGGCCAGAAGACCCATGAGGCAGTCACAAGCCTCAGGGGCACGCCCACCCCCTAGGGCGCGCCCCCAGGCTTGTGACTCCCTTGTGGCCCATCTTGACTCATTTCTGCTGCCATAAATTCCTATAAATTCCAAAAAAACAACATAGAACCTAGATCGGGATTTCCGCCACCGCAAGCCTCCAGAGCCACGAAAAATCAATCGGGAGCCCGTTCCGGCACCCTGTCGGAGGGGGAAACCATCACCGAAGGCCATCTTGATCATCCCGACGCTCTCCATGATGAGGAGGGAGTATTTCACCCTCAAGGCTTAGGGTATGTACCAGTAGCTATGTGTTTGATCTCTCTCTCTCTCTCTTGTGTTCTTGAGATGGCATGATCTTGATCTACTGTGAGCTTTGTTGATATAGATTGAATCATATGGAGTTTTCCCTTCTCTATATATTGTTGTGATGGATTGAGTTTTCCCTTTGAAGTTTTCTTATCGTATTGAGTCTTTAAGGTTTTGAGAACACTTGATGTATGTCTTTGCAATGAGATATCCGTGGTGACAATGGGATGTTCTATTGATCCACTTGATGTATGTTTTGGTGATCAACTTATGGGTTCCGTGACCTTGGGAATCTATGCATAGGGGTTGGCACACGTTTTTGTCTTGACTTTCCGGTAGAAACTTTGGGCACTCCTTGAAGTTCTTTGTGTTGGATTGAACATGATGAATATGAAATTATGTGATGCATATGATATAATCAAGCCCATGGGTACTTGTGGTGACATTGGAGTATCTAGGTCACATTAGGATTTTGGTTGATGTGTGTCTTAAGGTGTTATTGTAGTACAAACTCTAGGGCTGTTCGTGACACTTATAGGGATATCTCATAAGATTGATCAGAAAGGATAACTTTGAGGTGATTTTGTACCCTACAATAATTTCTTTGTTAGTTCTCTGATACTTATGACTTTGGACTGAACTCATTGTCGCATGGGAGGTATTTACATATGATTCAACTATGTCAATATTGTTGAGAGAAATTGCACTAGTGAAATTATGGACCCTAGGCCTTGTTTTCAAGCATTTATACAACGTTTTGCTTGCTGTTTACTATTTGTTACCTTGCTGTTTTTATATTTTCAGATTACAAAAAACTATAGCTACTATCCATATTGCACGTGTATCACCATCTCTTTGCCGAACTACTGCACCTATACAATTTACCATTGTATTGGATGTGTTGGGGACACAAGAGACTCTTTGCTATTTGATTGCAGGGTTGTTTGAGAGAGACCATCTTCATCCTACACCTCCCGCGGATTGATAAACCTTTGGTCATCCACTTGAGGGAAAATTGCCATTGTCCTACAAAACTCTGCGCTTCGAGGCCCAACACGAGTCTACAAGGAGAAGGTTGTGTAGTAGACATCAGCTATGAGTAGCTACTACCTGTGAGAGCTAGAAGGTCCTCCAAAGGTCCAAAAAAAGTCATCTACCGTATCGCCCTAGGCCTCCTTTTATACTCTAAAGGGAATCCCAACAGTGGCATACATTGCGTACACGGGGTGTACAAAGCTACAGTACTATCATACCTAACACTGACGGGGTAGGACAGGCACATTTAATGCACCTTCATGCATCTCTGACTGCACACGGGACAGGACAGGAGCCCGTCCCATCGGCACCACTTAGCCCCTCCATCAGTGATGCCGCGACACGTGCCTAGGCAGGGCGACACCTGGCTTGTGCGCTGGCGGGGCCTTGCCAGGTCTTGCCGGGGCTTTGCTTTGCCTGAGAGTTTGATGGCCATCCCCGGCAAGGTCTTGCCACGGGTCTTGATTCTCCTATGCTTGCACCTTGCAACTTCCTTCTGGGCTCGTTGCCAGGGTGGCTACTATTACCCGTGCACGAGTAAGGGGCACTAGAGAGCCCAAAACTCTAGTGCACCGACAGTCCATGTATTTCTTCAATAGGTGGTAAATTCTTAACATCCTCAGCCTTAATACCTTTTCCTTGATACATTTCTTTGCCTCTTGCATATCTTCAGGACTGAGAAATATGATACCCCTCTTATTTGGAGTGGGTTCAATTGGTGGTTCATCGAGAGTCAAATCATCATAATTTTTCAATATATTATTCAATAGTTCCTCAACTTGTTTAGTAGTTTGTTCCGTGAAAACACAACAAGCACAACTATCTAGGAAGTCCCTAGAAGCATCAATTAGTCCATTATAGAAGATATCAAGTTTTTCATTTTTAAGAGGATGATCAGGAAAAGCATTAAGAAATAGGAGAAGCCTCCCCCAAGCTTGTGGGAGAATCTCTTATTCAATTTGCACAATGTTAAATATTTCATGTAAGGCAGCTTGTTTCTTATGAGCAGGAAAATATTTTTCAGAGAAGTAGTAAATCATATCCCGGGGACTACGCACACAACCATGAGTGAGAGTATTGTGCCATATCTTAGCATCACCCTTTAATGAGAACATAAATAATTTGAGAATATAATAGTAGTGAATCTTCTCATCATGAGAAAATAGGGTGGCCATATAATTTAGCTTAGTAAGATGTGCTACCATACTTTCAGTTTGTAGACATGAAAAGGATTGGATTCAACCAAAGTAATTAACTCTGGGTCGACAAAGAATTCATAATTCTTATCGGTAACAAAGATAGGTGAAGTAGCAAACTTAGGATCACATTTCATTTTAGCATTCAAAGTCATTTCTTTATACTTCCATCGTAGTTTCTTAAGATCAGTTCTATCCTTACAAGAAAGAATCTCTCTAGCTATTTCTCCATCTAAAGCATAACCTTCAGGTATCTTAGGCATTTCAAATCTAGGAGAGCTAGGCCTAATAGGTATTTCGTAATTATCAGTTTCAAAGATCTCATCAGTTTTAGCAGTTTCGTCAGTTTCAATGATTTCATTCTCTCTAGCTCTAGCAATTTGTTTATCAAGAAATTCACCTAATGGCACAATATCATCAAGCATGGTACTAGTAGCATCATAAGCATCATTCATAGCAGAAGTAACATCATCAACATCTGGATTAATAACATGTGGTGGTGTTGCAAACTTACTTATAACAGAAGGTGAATGAAGTGCAGAGTGTGATGGCAATTCCTTACCTCCCCTCGTAGTAGAGAGAAAAATATTGGTTTTGGTATCCTTAAGATTCTTCATATTGACCAATTGATATAAATCCCAAGTGACTCAACAAATATAGCTATGCTCCCTGGCAACGACACCAGAAAAAGGTCTTGATAACCCACAAGTATAGGGGATCGCAACAATTTTCGAGGGTAGAGTATTCAACCCAAATTTATAGATTGGACACAAGGGGAGCCAAAGAATATTTGAGAGTATTAATAGTTGAGTTTTCAATTCAACCACACATAGAGATAAATATCTGCAGCAAAGTGATCAGTAGCACAGTAATATGATAGGTTGATAGCAGTAGTAACAGTAACAGTAGCGGTAGCAGTAGAAGTAGTGATTTTGTAGCAAGTGCAATAGTAATAGAAGCAGTAGTAACTTAGGAAGAACAATAAGTGGAAAATACCTAGGCACCGGATCTGGATGATATTCATCATATAACAGTCATAACCTAGGGTGACACAGAACGGCTTCAGTTCGTCAATGTAATGTAGGCATGTATTCCGTATATAGTCATACGTGTTATGGAAAAGAACTTGCATGACATCTTTTGTCCTACCCTCCCGTGGTAGCAGGGTACATAAGGAAACTAAGCGATATTAAGGCCTCCTTTTAATAGAGAACCGGAAGAAAGCATTAACCCTTAGTGAATAGATGAACTCCTCAAACTACGGTTATCATTGTGAAGTATCCCAAATATTGTCAATTTGGTGTTGACGGATCATAACATGTAATAGGTGCATATGACTAGGCAAGATCAAATCAATAAAATAGTAACCAATTTAGATCTAAAATCATGGCACTCGGGCCCTAGTGACAAGCATTAAGCATGGCAAAGTCATCGCAACATCAATCTTAGAACATAGTGGATACTAGGGATCAAGCCCTAACAAAACTAACTCGGTTACATGATGAATCTCATCCAACTGCTCACCGTCTAGCAAGCTTATGAAGGAATTACTCACTCCCGGTGGGGGGCATCACGGAATTGGCGATTGAGAAGGGTTGATGATGACGAAGACCGAAGATTCCCCTCTCCATAGCGCCAAACGGGCTCCAGATCTGGCCTCCCGGTGAAGAATAGGAGGTGGTGGCGGCTCCATATAGTAAAAGGCGATGAAACTTTCTCTTAGATTTTTTCTGGAAATTTAGGATTTTATAGCACTGGAATTAGGGCCGGAGGGCCCACGAGGTGGGCATGCTCCACCAGGATGCGCTAGGAGGGTCTGGCATGCCCTTGTGGAGGGTGGACACCCTGGTCCCCCTCTCAGGTGGATTATGGCTCCAATATTCCTCATATATTCCAAATTAATTCTCCAGAAAGTTTCGTTCCACTCCGAGAACTTTTATTTCAGCACAAAAACAACACCATGGTAGTTCTGCTAAAAACAGCGTCAGTCCGGGTTAGTTTCATTGAAATCATGCAAATTAGAGTCCAAAACAAGAGGAAAAGTGTTAGGAAAAGTAGATATGTTGGAGATGTATCAGTAATTCTAATGCCTTTTCTCTCATAATATGCATGGTACGCACAAAGAGGGAGAATGCGAGCAGCTCGAACTGTAGACCTGAAAAAACATATTAGAGATACATATTCTACACATCTTCAAATGAGCTAAAAATTCACGGAGAAGTATTTTGGAATATATAAAAAATACTGCAGCAAATAATGATTTGAGGGGGGACTCCTCGTGAGCACAAGACACCAGGGGGACACCTCATGAGCCCTTGTACATGGAGACAATGTGTTCCCAACACTTTCGCAACAGTGAAAGGACGCAGGTGAGGTAGGTCTTCAGCGGGAACCACAACTTGGAGTTTGAACAAGGGGGGAGAATTTAGCTGTTTATCCGCTTGTTCTCTTGGAGTGAGGTTGTGTGGATCACGAGGTTAGTATCCTTCTTCAATTACTCCCATGAGCTGAATTGAGCTGTGATCTAAATGAGACTTGATACTGAAAATCCAATTAGCAAAATCATTCTTAACAAGTTTAGGAGGAGGACCATCATTAACTATATGAGGTGGGTGCACCGGTCCTCCATAGACCACGGGAGGGGGAACTGAGGCAAAGATCTCCAACGCATTAATTCCTTGAGAATGAATATTCTTATCAGCACTAGCCCCCTCCTTACCGGAGTTGACATCCGATGTCGAGTTAGTGGGATTAACCACTTGTACCGCATCAGCGGAAAGTTTAGGAGAATCAAGAAATTCTTTGAACATGGATTTGACCTCTGTTGTCATGGAAGATTTAAGATAGTACATGGCCTCATTCAAATCCTCATGAGAGACCGTGTTCACTCCCACGGCCTCGAGAAGTTCTCCCACATGCTCGTCTTTGACAGCCATACTCTTAATTTGGGTGGTGAAACCCTTAATAAAGAGATGTAGATTTGATACCAATTGAAAGGATCGATATGGTTCACTAGTGGGGGGATGATAGGAAACTAACAATTTTAACTTTTCTTTAACAATTTAGGCATAGCAACAAATTGGTTGGCTAGATATGCAACTAGGTGAGCAACCTATATGATGCTAATCACAAAAAGAAGCTAAGCAAGCAAGATAAAGCAATAAACGTAGCTTGCACAAAGTAAAGGTAAGGAGTAACCACAAGAGGAACCGATGGAGACGAGGATGCATTATCTAAGATCCTTCCCGGTAAGGAAAAGTATGTCTCTGTTGGAGCGGTGTGGAGATACAATGCTCCGTAAGAAGCTACTAGGGCCACAGTATTCTCCTCACGCCCTCACACCATGAAGCTTCACCACAATGGAATATGGCTTCGAGGTGACCTCTTATGTCTAGGGTGCTCAAACACCCATGAGTAACAAAATCCACACAAGAAACTACGAGGGAATCAATTTTCCTATGGTGGAAGTGTAGATCTTGATCTCCTCCTTCAATCCCTAGCAAGACAACAAGTTTGGGTGGCTAGATAGAGAGATCGGGCAAGAAAGCACAAGGGGCATCAATGGTGGAAAGAGAGAGGTAAGAGATAAGAGAGTGGTGGCAGAAACACCTCCTTATATAGGCCCCCCTTTTCCAACTGTTACAGCCAGTTCTGCATGGGAGCGGTACAACCAGAGAGTCGAGGGGTACAATTGGTATAACCGGTATAACTGGCCAACCACTGCCCAACCACCAGACCACACTAGAAGGTTGGCCCGGATGCAGCAGCTAGGCATGAGCCCCGGACCAGGCAAAGTCCTAAGCGGTACAACCGCCCAGGACCTCGGTTGCACCGGGCTATATGAATATAGCGGTACAACCGGTCTGGATCCGCCCAACAACCGAGGCACACTAGAACCATGTCTGGTTGTAGCACGGTGCTGGGCCAGTTCAACCGCTCAGAGTTGCCATTCGGTCACCCAGCCTTTGGCGGTACTACCACCAGGGGGTAGTAGTACAATCGCTAGGGACCACTTGTGGCAGCACCCCTAGGGTATCACCCCTAGAGTGGCAGTAGAACCGGAAGCTAAGAGAAAGCTAAGCATTTAGGTCGAGACCGCGGAATACCTGGCAAGTAACCAGGAAAAAGGGGCCTCTCTTTCTATGATGCGGAGAAGTGAGTTGGGTGAGGATGGATATGCGAAAGAACTAATTCACCCAAGACTTTCCAATGTGGATTCCCTCTTAATAGTACGGGATCCCTACGACCAAGAGAATAAACACGTAGAGAAACCCATCTTTGATCTATTCCGTTTGGAGGGTCCACCTAACCGTCTTGTGTTCCACATAAAATCCATGTATAAATTGACACACGGTTAGATCATAGTGAGTTGTCATCATCGCCAAAACACCAAGGTAAGAGAATTCCCTTAAAATCTCCCCCTTTTTGGTGGATGATGACAACAACACATTTTGCATTGATGATCCGTAAAATAAAAGTGGAGCTCCCCCTCAATGTGTGCAACAGATGAGACCTGTGCAAGAATTGGAGCCCAACCTTGATTTTATAGACCACCCACTAGGGATAAATATAAGATGAAACATTAAGGAGCAAAATGAACGAGATAATAAGTAGAGATTTAATAGTAAAGGTACGATAAGTCTCAGACTCTACTTAAACACACATAGTCTCCACGCAAACTGATAAAAAGCAAATAAGAGTTCGACTCGAAGACGCAACAAACAGATAAATAAACATCCATGCAACACCCATGCAAATCTTGTTATAATGTACTTTCTCCCCCTTAGGCATCAAGACACCGAAAAGCAAAAGAGTGATGCTAGCACCACGGAACTTAGTAGATCTCCTCGTTGGTCACATACCCACCGGAATCATCATCTCCACAGCCATCCTCATCATTATCATAATCATCAGTAGCATCATCATCATCAGCAGCAGCAGTAGCAGTAGCAGAGGAGGAGGCAGCCGGCTGTTTCGGGATCTCATCATCGGTCAAAGTGCTATGCTCATAGATCCACTGGTGTTCAGGAGTGATGTTCTTCTTAGAACCACTGGCGGCATCAAGATGGAGAGCCTGCATAATCTAAATATGTCTGAGTCGGGCAAGCTTCTCATTGACATGGGCTTCATAGAGCTTCTTCTGAACATGATTCTGGAGGCAAAAGGTCTTCTTGATCTTGTCAGAGAGCTTGGAGGCCCAAGATGGCTTGGCACTGCAGGAAGCTCAAAATAACTGTCACTAGAAGTAGAAAAGACATCCTCAGGGTTGGCATCAGGGTAGCGAGGTTCAACATGTTTCTTCCTCTAGAGTTGCTTGACCTCATGCACAATCAGGTTGTCTGGACAAGTGAGAAGCTCGTCCGGCCGACAGATTGCCCACATAGAGTTGAGGAAACTCATGATATAAGGAGCATAGGTGGGAACCTTTCGTGGAGTAGAACTCCTCCCACATCCATTTGGAAACATCAAAGGTAGCTCCAGAGCCAGCTTTAGTCTTCATGGCAACGAGCAGATCAATAAAGTACCCATGAATCTCATCCACATTTCCAACCTTGGACAAAAAACATTCTGGAACACGCGGTGTAAAATGTCATAGACATGTTGTAGGTCCTTAGAAGCTCCCATAACCCCCTTCCCAGGAATGTACATGGGGGCTAATCTGTTCTTATCCATATATTGAGCCCGATCATGAGGATGAATGTCGCCATTCCCAGTGAGGCCAATATCATCATAGCCAAGGACATTGCAGAAAGCACGCCACAGAACATGGAAGAATTCATCACGACACATGAAGGAAAATGACGCTCGGCATTAGTACCAAAGTGGACCATGGCGTAGAGCTGGTGAATGAGCTGCACATCAAAGGCACAGTTGAAGGTCATGAGCTTGATCAGGTCAAATTCTTAGCACAGTTCCAAAGCCTCGCCAAAGTAATACATGTTTTGCCTCCAGTGCTCGATGTCAATTATCCATTGCTTTGCATACTTGTTCTTGTGATGGTCATAGAGCTCATGTACGATCTGAAATGGCAACTCATTCCGGAACTAAGGTGTGGTCCACCTAGGAGCAACAGGAACCTCATACGGATTTGGAAGACGGACCCTCTCCCAATCAGCTTGCTTCCGGTAATGCATGGGCTTGGCATTTTTCTACTCGGCAACCAAGGACTTCTCACGGCAAGTGGGATTGGAGGGGATCAGAACTTCCTCATTCTCAGAATCCTCAACAATCCTGCACTTGCGAGCACGTTTCTTGATCTTCTTTCGAGGAGCAGCACTAGAACCACCTGTAGACATGCACATGAGAAACACAGAGAGGAAACCCAGAAAAATGATAGGATTGGACGCAAGAGAGGGAATAAATTAGCTACGGGGATAAGAAACAAAGAACAGGGGGTAGGAATCAAAGAGGCCGGTTGAACCGGTTGCCCATGCGGTTGTACCGCACTAGCAGTTGTACCGCTAACTAGAGTGATTGTACCGCTTCTGGGAAACCGGTGGATCTAGATTCACAGACATGCCCCCTCTTTGAGGTTTCTAATCAACGCAGCTAATTAGAGCGATAATATATGATCTTATCCCATCAATAGTTTGCCAAACAACACGGGACCCAAGCAATGCCCTAATAATGGAGGATTCAAAGAGGATCCAAGCACGAGGAGGAAATAGGCATTACCGGCATCCATGGGAGAAGATCAGGGAAGGAAGGGCCTCCATGAAGTAGATCCGGGAGGAGGCCACGAATCCAGGGCGCCGGAGGCACTCCGTGGCGATGGTGGTTGCGGCCGACGACAGGGGGGCACCAGGAGGAGTCAGGCACAAAGGGGATAATTGAATACCCCTTCGGCCTAGCCCTCCCATTCTAAGTACCGGTTCAAGACCAGTTGTACCGCTTTGCAACCGGTTGTACCGCTTTGAAAGAGCAGTTTTACCGGTCCAAGTACAGGTCCAGGGAATTAGCAGTAGAACCGCAATCATCCCTGGTTGTACCGCTGGGATGGGACAACAGGTGGATTAGCGGTAGAACCGCTTTCCCCATAGGTTGTACTGCTTGGCCACAAACACCACCACCAGATGACAAAGCGTACAATCCTTTTTAAGATATGGGGTATGGTGAGGAAACCTCCATGGTTGGAAGAAAACAAAAACTACAATAAAAAGGCATGGAGAATGCCCACACCTAGGACTCAAAGCACCACGGACACAAATGTCAAACTCAAATAAGAGAAAACGGGATGGGGCGGTGACTGAGGCCACCTATGTATGAGTCAATTGGTATGGCACCGCAAAAGATATGAACCTTGGGCTCATGACCAAAAGTCGTCTTTGAAGCACAGGAGTCATCAGAAATGACGAATGTGAAAGACATGATTTATTTATGCATAATAGGAGGGATAGTTCACTAAGAGAACTAGGCTACCCCTAAATCCATGCCTACACCTAGACAAGACATGATGATGAGTGTGGTCGGGGGTGCACTAAGTCAAACCACATTGCTCGAATCAATGATATTTAGATCATGCCTCAACTCGCAAAATCTTGCTTCATCCAATGCCTTCATAAAAATATCTGGAAGTTGCTCATTAGTGTTGAGATGGATAAGATTGATATCTCCCCGCTTGACGTGTTCCCGGAGGAAGTGATGACGAATATCAATGTGCTTCGTCCTGCAATATTGAACCAGATTGCTAGAGATCATAATGGCACTTTCATTATCACAGTAAAGTGGCACTTTGTCATAATTGACACCACAATCCTTTAAGGTTTGCCTCATCCAATGAATCTGTGCACATCAATCGGCAGCAGCTACATACTCGGCCTCGGTGGACGAGAGAGAAACACAATTTTGTTTCTTTGAAGACCAACTTACCAAATACCAACCAAGAAATTGGCAGCCTCCGGAAGTGGACTTCCTATCCACACGGTCTCCTACCCAATCCGAGTCAGTATATCTAATGAGATCAAACGAAGCACCCTAGGGATACCATAAGCCAAAGTTTGGGGTATGAGCCAAATATCGAAAGATTCGCTTGACGGCCACATGGTGACTCTCCTTAGGTGCGGATTGAAATCGTGCACAAATTCCTATACTTAACATGATATTCGGTCTAGATGCACAAAGGTCAAGCAAGGATCCAATCATGGAGCGATATACCTTTTGATCCACAGCTTTACCATTAGGATCACTGTCAAGATGGCATTTGAGTGGCATAGGAGTGTTGGCCTTCGGAGAATTGAGCTCATCCATCTTGAACCTCTTGAGCATGTCTTGAGTGTATTTAGCTTGTTGATGAAGGTACCTTAACTTCATTGCCTGACTTCAAAACCAAGGAAGAACTTCAACTCTCCCATCATAGACATCTCAAACTTATTTGTCATCAGAGTGGCAAATTCTTCGTTGAAAGCTTTGTTAGGAGAACCAAATATAATATCATAAACATATAGTTGGCATATGAACAAGTTCCCCTTGACCATCTTTGTGAAAAGAGTGGGATCAATTTTCCCAATTCCAAACCCATGGTCTTGCAACATCTCAGTAAGGTGCTCATACCACGCACATGGGGCTTGTTTAAGGCCATAGAGAGACTTATCGAGAACGTATACATGATTGGGGAACTTGGGATCCTTGAACCCCGAGGGTTGCTTAACACATACCAACTCCTTAAGAGGACCATTAAGAAATGCACTTTTAACATCCATTTGATATAATTTAAAGTTATGATGAGAAGCATATGCAAGCAACATGCGAATAGATTCAAGGCGAGCAACAGGAGCAAAGGTTTCACCATAGTGAATACCCTCGACTTGCGAGTAGCCTTATGCCACCAATCTTGCCTTGTTTCTAATGACGACATTGTTCGCATCTTGCTTGTTTTTTAAGATCCATTTAGTTCCACTAACATTGTGGTTCTCCTTACGTCTTGGCACCAATCACCACACTTGGTTGCACTCGAAGTTGTTGAGTTCATCGTGCATAGCTTCAACCCACTCCATGTCCACGAGCACATCTTGTACCTTGAGGGGATCGATGCAAGAAACAAACGCGTGATGTTCACAAAAGTTTGTTAATTGTCTATGAGTGGTTACCCCTCTTTTCAAGATGCCGTAGACATTCTCCATCAAATGTTGATTATTTACAAGCTTGGTAGCATTCTTGGCGGCTTGTCTCCCTAAGATTTCCTCCATGGAAAGTTGAGGGACAACATTCTTAGGAGCATCTTCTTGATGATATTGAGTGCCTTTGTGAACTTGATCTTGATATTGAAGAAGATCTCGATCTTGAGCTTGCTCGGGGATGTGGACTTGATCTTGGGCATCACTTGGTGAGACAACATCATCAGTAGATTGAGCTTGCCCTTGATCTTGTCCATGTGGTAGAGGACCTTCCTTTTGTTCTTCGGAAGCGTGTGGGTCTTGTGTTAGTGATGGTTACACTTGAGTGGAACATTGTCCTTCTCCTTCGGCCACAAGCGGTTCCTCAACGGTTAGGAAGTGTCCCACACCCATTCTTCTTATGGCTTGGGGAGGAATTTTATCACCTACATCACAAAGACCGCTTTGCTCCACTTGGGAGCCATTATTTTTGTCAAACTCTATGTTACACGTCTCCTTAATGAGTCCGGTGGACTTATTAAGGAAATGGTAAGCGCGATAGTTTGTAGCATAAGCAACAAATATGCCCTCTTGAGCTCTAGGCTCGAATTTAGACAAACGAACACATTTCTTGAGAATGAAACACTTACAGCCGAACACCCTTAAGTACTTGAGATTGGGCTTGTTACTGGTAAAAATTTCATAAGGAGTCTTATTCAAGCCTTTTTAGAGATATAGCTGATTGGATGCATGGCAAGCTGTGTTGATGGCGTCGGCCTAGAAATTGTACGGAGGTTTGAATTCCGCCATCATGGTCCTTGCCGCGTCCATCAGCGTACGGTTATTTCTCTCGGCAACACCATTTTGTTGAGGGGTATATGGTGCGGAGTATTGATGCTTGATTCCCTCATCACTAAGGAACTCATTCAAGGTGTAGTTCTTGAACTCGGTGCCATTGTCACTTCTTAACATCAGAATCTTTGCCTCATGTTGTCGTTGAGCTTCATTTGCAAAGTCAATGATTGTTTGTTGTGTTTCACTCTTCCACTTGAAGAAATATACCCAAGTGTATCTTGAGTAGTCATCCACGATCACCAAACAATACTTTCTTCCCCCAAGGCTATCAAAAGATGGAGGACCAAAGAGATCCATGTGGAGGAGCTCCAAGGGCCTCTTCTAGTAAATGTTAGTCATGGGGCGGTGAGCAGTCTCATGTAGCTTTCTTCAATACAAGAACTGCAAGCATGATCTTTTGCAAAACTCACATTTTTTAGTCCAAGGACGTGATCCCCTTTGAGGAGATTTTGCAAAGATCTCATATTAACATGGGCTAGCCGGTGATGCCAGAGCCATCCCACATCAACTTTAGCCATTAGGCAAGTCGCGGTCTTAGTGGGTGATACGTCTCCAACGTATCTATAATTTTTTATTGTTCCATGCTATTATATTATCTGTTTTGAATGTTTTATATGCATTAATATGCTATTTTATATTATTTTTGGGACTAACCTATTAATCTAGAGCCTAGTGTCAGTTTTTGTTTTTTCCTTGTTTTTGAGAATTGCAGATAAGGAATATTAAGCGGAGTCCAAACGGAATAAAATATTTGGAATGAATTTTTCTGGACCGGAAGGAAACCAGGAGACTTGAGAACCAAGGCAGAAGAGCCACCATGAGGGCATAAGCCTTAGGGGGCGCCTAGGGGGGTAGGGTGCGCCCAGCAAGCTTGTGGGCCCACGATAGCTCTCCCAACCCTAATCTTCGGCCTATAAATTCCCAAATATTCCATCATTATCAGAAAGAACCACGAAAACACTTTTCCGACCCCAGAAGCCTCCGTTCCTAAGAGATCCAATCTTGCAGCCTTTCCTGGTAATCTACCGAAGGGGGATTCGATCACGGAGGGAATCTACATCAACTCCATTGCCCCTATGATGATGCATGAGTAGTTCACCACAGACCTTTGGGTCCATACCTAGTAGCTAGATGTCTTCTTCTGTCTCTTTGCTCTTCAATACCATGTTCTTCATGATCTTCATGGAGATCTATCCGATGTAATACTCTTTTGAAGTGTGTTTGTCGAGAATCGATGAATTGTGGGTTTATGTTTGGATTATCCATGAATATTATTTGAGTCTTTCCTGAATTATTATATGCATGATTTCATATCGTTGAAAGTCTCTTCGAGTTATTGGTTTGGTTTGGCCAACTAGATTGGTAATTCTTGCAATGGGAGAAGTGCTTAGTTTTGGGTTCAATTTTGCGGTGTCCTCACCCAGTGAGAAAGTAGGGGTAGTGAGGCACGTATTGTATTGTTGCCATCAAGGATAACGAGATGGGGTTTCAATCATATTGCTTGAGTTTATCCCTCTACATCATGTCATCTTACATAATGCATTACTCTATTCTTCGTGAACTTAATACTCTAGATGCAGGCAGGAGTCGGTCGATGTGTGGAGTAATAGTAGTAGATGCAGAATCATTTTGGTCTACTTGACACGGACGTTATGCCTATATGCATAATCATTGCCTTGGATATCTTCATAATTATTTTCTTTTCTATCAATTCCTCAACAGTAATTTGTTCACCCATCGTAATACTTACTATCATGAGAGAAGCCTCTAGTGAAACCCATGGCCCCCGGGTCTATTTTCCATCTTATACTTTCAATCTAAAACCAAACATACTTGCTGCATTTTTTTAACTTTTGTTTTACTTTCCATTCAAGCAATCTATCTCTATGAGATCTCATCCTTGCAAGTAACCTTAAAGGGATTGGCAACCCCTTTATAGTGTTGGGTGCAAGAGTTTGATTCTTTGTGTAGGTACACCTATTGGGGACTTTCTTGTATCTCCTACTGGATTCATACCTTGGTTCTCAACAACTGAGGGAAATACTTATCTACTTTGCTGCATCACTCGTTCCTCTTCACGGAAACCAACACATGCTCGAGAAGTAGCAAGAAGGATTTCTGGCGCCGTTGTCGGGGAGATCTACATCAAGCCTACCAAGTACCCATCACAAACTCATCTCTTGCATTTACATTATTTTCCATTTGCCTCTCGTTTTCCTCTTCCCACTTATAAAACAATTTTCATAAAATACCAAAAAGATTTGCCTTTTTATTCGCCCTTATTTCGTTTTCTTTTTTGCTTGCTTGTATGTTAGACCACTCAAACTCATCGCTAGCCTTGCTACTATCGCTATTACTCCCGAGAATGAAATTCTTAATTTTAAGCAAAGGGAGGGAGAAAACTTAAAGGATGCTTGGTACATAATTTACAATGCTCAAAATATATCTATTCGTAAGCAATCTACTACCGTCCTCCTTCGCAATTTTTATATATGTGGGTGTTTCTCATTGTAATAGAAATGTTTTGCATACCATTATGGGAGGAAATTTCTTGGGAAGAAATATATTTGATTCCTATAATGCTATGATAAATTTGGTAGGCTCACCGCTCTCATGGTTAATAAAACAATCTTAACTTTGGAACATGTTATGCGAAGGCTAGATATCATTGAAAATAAAGTTGCTACTATAGTGCGCACTGAAAACTTGGATAAAAAGATCCATAATCATATCACTCAATATGGATCTAAGGTAGGAGTTACTCTAAAAACCCTAAAGGAAAAGGAACCTATAGTTAATGAAAAACTGGACCAAGATTCCTCTAGAATAGAAAAGGTAGAGGACATCATTACTTGGGTTCTGCTTTTTCCGCTGTTCAAACCACTCCTAAATTTGCACTTTCAAAGTCTGCCAAGTTTGTTTACGTTCCCAAGAATAAGGGTGAATCCTCTAGTAAAAAGGAGGAAGAACTTAAGATGATAAGTGTTCACCCTAAGTTTATCAATATTGTTCGGGAACAGATTGCTACAAAAGAATTTCTTGAATTTTTGCCTAGAAGTATGGTTATTGATATAACCAAAGAATCTCCTAAGGTTCGCAAGCGAGCTACTTATGGATTGCATACCAAAGATGACAATACCTAGATCTATTGCGTTTTGCCTAGCTAGGGGCGTTAAACAATAGCGCTTGTTGGGAGGCAACCCAATTTTATTTTTGCTATCTGATTTTTTTCTTCTGTTTTGGTGTGTTTTTCACATTATTATTTCTATATTAATTGTGTTTTGTCTTTTAATTAGTGTTTGGGCCAAGTAAAACCTTTGGGGTGATCAATGGTAGTTGTTGATTTGATCTTGCTGAAAAACAGAAACTTTTGAGCTTAGTCCAGGAATTTTCTAATTTTTTTAGAGCGTCAAATTGATTAATGTTTTTTACAAAAGATTTATATACAAATTTCCCTGATTTTAATAAGTTTTCAGAATTTTTAGAGTTATATAAGTATTCGAAGTTTACAGATTTCTACGGACTGTTCCGTTTTTGACAGATTCTGTTTTTCTTTGTGTTGTTTGCTTATTTTGATGTATCTATGGGTCGTATCGGGGGGTATGAGCCATGGAGAAGTTATAATACGGTAGGTATTACACAAATACAACTAAATAAGGAGTTCACAACAGTACCTAAAGTGGTGATTTATCTTTTTATAGTAACGGATCTCATGAGTTTTCTGTTGAGTTTTGTGTTGTGAAGTTTTCAAGTTTTGGGTGAAGATTTGATGGACTATGGAATAAAGAGTGGCAAGATCCTAAGATTGGGGATTAACAAGGCACCCCAAGTCATATTCAAGGAGACCAAAAATCCTAAGCTTGGGGATGCCGCGGAAGGCATCCCCTCTTTCGTCTTCAATCCATCTGTAAATTTACTTGAGGTTATATTTTTATTCACCACATGATATGTGTTTGCTTGGAGCATCTTGTATGATATGATTATTTTCTTTTTAGTTTTCCACAATCATCCTTGATGCACACATATTTTGAGAGAGATATGCTGAATCGTGAATTTATTAGAATACTCTATGTGCTTCACTTATATCTTTTGAGCTAGGCAATGTTGCTCTAGTACTTCACTTATATCTTTATAGAGCATGGTGGTGTTATATTTTATAGAAATTACTGAACTCTCGTTCCTCACTTAGATTATTTTGACAGTTCCTTAAAACAACATGGTAATTTGTTTAGGTTATGAATTTAGTACTAATATAATGGGCATCCAAGAGGGATATAATAAACACTTTCATATTAAGTGCATTGAATACTATGAGAAGTTTGATTCCTCGCATGTAGTTTTGAGATAATAGAGATGGTAATATGAGAGTCATGCTAGGGAGTAGTTGTGAATTGGAAGATATACTTGTGTTAAAGTTTGTGATTCCCGTAGCATGCACGTATGGTGAACCGTTATGTAACAAAGTCAGAGCATGATTTGTTTAATGATTGTCAACCTTTGTGTGAGGGTCGGGAGTGCGTGATGGTTAAATCCTACCAACATGTCCCCTAGGAGCATGCGTCTAATGCTTTGTTTGATAACTAATAGACTTTTGCAATAAGTATGTGAGTTATTTATGACTAATGTTGAGTCCATGGATTATACGCACTCTCACCCTTCCATCTTTGCTAGCCTCTCTACTACCACGCAACTTTCGCCGGTACATCAAACCCTCCTTCCTCAAAATAGACACAATATATTCTTCAAAACAGCCACCATACCTTCCTATTATGGCATTTCCATAGCCATTCCGAGATATATTTCCATGCAACTTCCACCATGTAGTTTTTCATGACTTGCACTATCACTTCATCTTGCATATAGAGTCATACTTTGTCATAGGTATCAAGTTGTAATTTTCTCTTTGAGTTATAAGTAAATAAAAGTGTGATCATTTTTCATTAATAGAGCATTGTCCCGTGAGAGAAAAGGATGATGGAAGCTATGACTCCCTCACAAGTTGGGATGAGTATCCGAACTTTACAAAAAATAAAGGAGGCTATCGAAGCCCAAACAAAAAGGAATAAAAGATGCCAAACAAGCCCACCAAAATAAATAAATAAATAAATAAATAAAAAGGAAAAAATGAGAGAAATAGAGAAGGGACAATTGCTACTACCTTTTTCCACACTTGTGCTTCAAAGTAGCACCATGATCTTCATGATAGGGAGTCTCCTATTTTGTCACTTTCATATAACTAGTGGATATTTTTGCACGACCACTTAGTTTTTTTTGAGCTTTCATACACTTATAGCTCCAAGTGCATTTGTTGCATGGCAATCCCTACTCACTCACATTGATATCTATTGATGGGCATCTCCATAGCCCGTTGATACGCCTAGTTGATGTGAGACTATCTTCTCCTTCTTCTCCTTGCACCTCCTCCATATTATATTCCAGCTATAATGCTATCTCCATGGCTCACGCTCATGTATTGTGTGAGAGTTGAAAAGGTTTGAGAACACCAAAGTGTGACAGAATTACTTGACTTGTTCATCGGGGTTGTGCATGATTTAGATACTTTGTGTGGGGAAGATGGAGCATATCCAGACCATACGATTTTGTAGGGATAACTTTCTAAGGCCATGTTATTTCAAAAGGACACGACTGCCTTGTTGGTGTGCTTGAAGTGTTATTGTTTTCATGTCAATATTAGACTAATGTTTTCAATCTTACGGATCTAAATATTCATGCCACAATAAAGAATATTACATGGATAAATATGTTAGGTAGCATTCCACATCAAAAATTCTGTTTTTATCATTTACCTACTGAGAGTTGATAAGTATCTGGATGTAGGGTGCATAGCAGCAAGAGCGCTTTTGATCAGCAGCAACCCTCTTAATTGTCTCAACAATTAAGTCCATAACTCTAATCCTGGTGTGACCGTCAAGATGGATCAGCATGTTGATGGAGTAGCCTTGGATTGTCTTGTCATCTCCTGACTTGGGCATCATGGTATGCCTCAGAAGAGTGTTCATGGTACGGAGGCCAACTTGAAGATAGTAGATGGATCCTAGCTTGTGAGATTGCACTTTGTCTGCAGGAATAGGAGTATACATATCCTTCATGGCATTGTGGCTTGCCTTGCATTCTGAGTATACATCCAAATCACCACCCTAAACCTCTCGAACTCCTAGAAGTGCATCCCACTCATCAACAGTAAATTCATACCTTGCTCCATTGGTCATCCATGCAAACCTACCATCTCCGTAGAAATGTGCAGTGGAGTACAATTGCATGATCATCTCATTGTTCCATGCAGTAAGCTCTCTTCCAACAAACTCATCCAGACCAATGCAGTGGAAATTATCTTGGACACTTGGAAAGTAGTCCTCATTCTCCTTAATGAATTTCCAATCAACATATCTCATATTACTTACAACTGGGCTCTTGTCTAGAAGCACTGACTCATAAAAGTCTTGCTGCTCTCCGGTGTAGAATCTGTAGTCCACAATAGTCTTCTTCCTCTCAGCATATGGATCTATACCTCTCCATGCCCTTAGTCTTGAGTCTTTCCTCTTCTTTATATCTTCAGCAACTAAGTGGCTGGCATCATGTACTGGAAGATGTGGTCTGAGCTTCAGCAAAGTTGTCAATTCATCATCATCTTCAACTCTGGAAGCAGTTCCCTTGTTCTTTTCAAAAGCTAGAATTTGCCTAGCTGTCCTCTTAGGATTTTTAGTAGCAGCCTTCTTGGATTTGGTGCCCTTGGATGTGCCAGTCTTTGGCATAGCATCAGCCATAAGCTACTTGGCCTTCTTCTTGGTAGGAGCCTTCTCAACATGTTCTTCCTCCTCTTCCCAAGCAGCAGCACTAGCAGCCTCCTCTGGATCTTCATACATGGAGGTAGGCCTACCAATCATATGAATAATCCTCTTTCTGGCTTTATTCTTCCCTGCCTTCTTAGGCATAGACTTCCTTGGGGGATCAATGGACATTGTGGCTCTAGCACTCTCATGTGCTTTGATAGTTTCAGAGCTGGCATAGATCTTGCTGACAACTCTCCTGGAAGAAGTGGCTTCAGTAGAAGACTTCTTAGTAGCTTTTTCTTGCTTCTTGGCAAGAATCTCCTTAGGGACAAAGTCTGAATCCTCCTCATCTGAATTCAGCTTCTTTATGGTCCTTGTAGCAGCCTTGGGCAACCCATGGAAGCTGGGGGTTTCTGGATCTGAAAATGAACTGGACTCTAGGCTTGTGCCTGAACTCATGTCAGCACCCTGCTCTGGCATATTCTGACTGTCCTCAACATCTGACATACTGACCCTATGAATGGAGTATAGAAGAGCAGAATAAGATGTGTCATCACAAAATGAGGCTAGTTTTTGAGAGTTTGAACAATAAATTTTCAAAGTTTTGCATTCTTTCAAATGAATATCGGTACAGCTGAAGTAAAATTTTCGGTGCTACCGAGACTGACTGTCCCTCTTAACAGAACCTTGCAACTCTTTTCGGTGAGACCAAAAAGAAGTACTCGGTTCCACTCAGATAGTTCTCAGTAACACAAAAAGTCAAATCGGTGACACTGATTTGTTTGCTTCGGTTCCATCGAGTTCCATCGGGCGGAAGGCAAACACTAGAAAATCTAACATTCGCTAGGCTATTGGAATTTTGTGTGGATAGGAGTACGTGCAATGAGTGGCTTATAGGTAAGATCAAATCCAATGCACAAGAATCGGGCGAGGAGCGCAAAGGGGGTCGAATCCGTACCCAAACTTGGCGCGGATCCGCTACGGCAGTGACGATGGAGAGGATTTCGTCGACGGCGATGAATTCCAGTGGCGGAGGAGTGCAGGGAGACAAGGGCGATGGGGGTCTCGAAGGTGGCAGCTTAGGGTTCTTAGGCACGGCGCTTGAGGATGAAATTTAAAGCATCGAGGTCCACAGTATTTATACCCACCATTGTCGGTGACACCGATTCTAACTTTTCAGTGTCACTGAGTTCCTCAACTGTCAGTTGATAGGGAAACTCGGTGTAACCGAGAAGATGGAATCGGTGGTGCCGCGATTGAAAACCAGATCAACCCTAGACATTTGGTGAGACCGAGATTTTGTGGTTGGTTCCACTGAGATGCACTTGGGAGGTTTTAAAGGTCAGTCCTTGTCGATATGGAACTCAGAGTGCTCCACACACAGAGGGATTGAAAAGCATGTGTTCAAATTTTGTGATGCAGCACGAATAGAGTGTGAGGTGAAAAAGCATAGACAGCTAAAGAGTGGTCCTAGGCACTCTTGTACATCCAATTGGCAAAAGATAAATCAAAAGCCAAATAGCAACAATTGGATATCCTCGAAAGTGTAAATAAATGCAGGCCAACATGCTCACACAATAAGATGTCAAATGAAATCATGGCAAACATGCACAAACATAATAGTATCTAACAAGCACTTTGACAATGACGAAGCCATCTATATATGAGTATTTGACTTAGGAGCCAAGTAAGAGTACTTGATCATAGGTCATAATCATCATTTAAGAACAAGTGGGCTTACCACTTTTACATAAAGCTTTTAATGTTGTCACATACTAAGAGATGCTTTGACTCAAGTATTAGAGTAAAGCTCCCCCTTGATGTGACATCCCCCCATAAGAGGGATAAACTAACCTTGGGTTTTGTCGATGAAGACTTCATGTTGGTGAGGTAGTGGTGGATGCTTAAAGTTGAGGAAGATCACCAAGAGTTGGGAGCATCCTTGTTGTTTCCTTACTCTTCTCACCTACATGGGTTAGTCTCAACACACAAGAAACAAATACAAGGATATCTATGGATATCGAGTGCAAAGCATGTGTGATGATGTCCATTGATTTGTTGATTACTTTGTCCCTTGCTTACCTTTGAGGGAATGTGTGACTCCTTGAACTATTGCATAGGGTTGATGTTGATTGCAAGTAGATCTTGCCAATAATGAATGTGAGTGAATTTGATTGGCGGAGTCACCCCTCAAGAACTTTCTAGTTCTTCTTCTTGGGGACCCACATCAAGTTGATGGGGATCCTCGGTTTTGAGGTAGCACTTGTAGAAGTTGAGCTTGTAGTAGCCTTGGGAACACACTTCACCAAAGCTTGGTATTCATCTTCATATGAGTCAATGTCCCCTTGAAGCTTGTTCTTGCCCTTGAGCTTGTGGTCTTGTGGTGGAAGGTCATCTTGAAAGCACATTTGCTCCCTTGGTGGTTTTGGTAATTAATAACAACATATAAGTCATCGAACTAATGTTTCCACTAAGTATATTTCAGGACAAATTCAATCATAGGGATGGCCAAAGTATTGTGGAATTACCCCAAGAGGCAAGGAAATAGGTTGGCCAGGCTTCAAGCAAGAGGACTCTAGATTTTACATTTGTGAGAAATCACTTTGAGTCCATAGGAAAGACAATACTATTAAAAGGGGGTAAAGTCTTGATGGTGAACAATATGCTCAAACATGCACAAGTGATAGTCACCAAAACATCCACAAACTCTCCCACCAAACTCTGTCCAAAGCCAAATATGCAAAATCGGTGCAACCAACATTCTTATCTCGGTCCACCAATTCTAAACCCTTGACAGACTCAGCCAAACCCTAACACTTCGATGCAGCAGACACTACTCTCGGTGCCACCGAGTTGGGTTGCCAAGATTCTATTACGCAAGTTCACATTTTCGGTCTGACCGAAAATGGTGAATCAGCGTCACCGAGATTGGAAAATCTGACCGTTGGTCACCTCGTCGGTGCAACCGAGAATCGTATATCGGTCCCTCCGAGATTCAAAAGTTGCCACTTTTGGTCACTTCGGTACCACCGAGTTTTACACATAGGTGTCATCGAGTTGGTCATTTTTTGTGTAATGGTTGGATTTTTGGGGATGCCTATATGTACCCCTTCACCACCACCCACTCGAAACATAAGCACTCAGAACTATTCTGTACCTATCCTACTCAGTTTTCTCAGAGAGAACCACCTACCCTTGTGTTGAGGTCAAGATCTTCCACTCCAACCATATGGATCTTAATTTCTAGCCTCCCCAAGTTGCTTTCCACCAATCCCATCTCTTCTACCAAGCCAACTCTGTGACAGAGTGATTGTGTGTTGAGGAGTCTATCATCTTGAAGCACAAGAGCAAGGAGTTCGTCGTCATTACTGAGCCTATTACCTTTTGGAGGGTGGTGCCTCCTAGATTGGTTAGGTGTCGCTTGGGAGCCTCCTACTTCATGTTGTGGAGTGAACCAAGAAGTTTGTAAGGGTAAGGAGATTGCCTACTTTGTGAAGATCTACCCATAGTGAGGCTAGTCCTTCATGGACGGAAGCCGTCTGGAATAGTCAAGGTTGCTTCTTCGTGGAACCCTCCCTGGGTAGAGCCCTCCATGGACTCTCGCGATCATTACCCTCCGTGGGTTGAAGACTCCATGAATGTGGACGTACGATAGCACCACCTATCGGGACCACGGGAAAAATCATCATGTCATCACTTGTGTTTGCTTTCCTAACCCTCTCTTTACTTACATGTGCAATGTCTTTATTTTCCGCTGCTACACTCTTAGAATTGCATGTGTAGGGTATTAATTGATATGCTATGAATGCTAAAACTTTCCAAGAATTAAAATTGGGAAAAAGGCAAAACTTTTATTTGGTCAAGTAGTCTAATCACCACCCTCTAGACCTACTTTTGATACTACACATCTTGAGTGTTTGTCCCCTTGGGAAGAGTATTTTCATATTTCTCCCTTTGAGGAACAAACTTGGGATTGGGTTGTTGACCTTCTTCCCACTCAACTCCATTTGCGTTGAAGTAGCCAACACCACGATTCTTCCGGTATCCTCCATGCTTGCGTACAATCTCCTCAAATTGTTTGCACCCGGCAAGACTCTTGTAGATTCCTTTCTCTATAATTCCTTTCAGTAAAGCATTTTCTTGCTCAAGTGTAACTTGGCTAAGATAATCATCATTAGTGGAATCAATAGAACTACTAGGAGAAACATCATTGGGTTTCGCATTTTTATTGTTGCTACTAGATGAAGAACCTTTCTTGCCTTTGTTACTAGTTTGGTTATATTTGACTTGTGGCATGAATGTAGACAAGAGTAGTCAATTGGCAAGATAAGATGAAGTCTTGTTTCGGAGATCGTCATTGATAGCTTTAAGAGATTCATGTTCTTGCTCCAAATTGAGCTTCTCAAAGCATAGCTTCTCATGATTTCTTACAAGCTCTCTATGATCTTTAAGAGTTGATTCATGGGCTAACTTAAGAGTGTTAAGTTCTTTACTTAGTTCTTATATTCTCATCTTATCATTTTCAATTGACCTATCTTGACTAGCATGAGAATTATCAAGTTCATTATGATCAACATCACTAGTTTTATCACATAGAAAGTCATCATCACAAAGCAAATCATCTTCATCACTATCGAAATCAAGATATTCGGGGTGTGATACCTTGGGGCCTTTAGCCATGAAGCAACTTCCACTCCCTTCATTTGGTGAATCAAATAGATCATAGGAGTTGGTTATCACTAGATCAATTCCGGCAACTCCATCATCTTGACTATAGTCGGAGTTGGAGTGATAGCTTCTCTCGGAGTGGTTGTCGGAGTCGGAGCCGGAAACCCATTCACCAACACGAGCTTGATGTTTTCTTCTTGAGTAGCTCTTGGTGTACTTTTCCTTGTTCTCCGAGTCTCTACTTCTCCTTGAGGGTCTTCGTTCATAACGATCATCTCTACTCCTTCTCTCTCTTCGAGGTGATTCATCTCTCGAGCTTCGTCTTCTGGGTGACTCTTCTCTTCGTTTGTAAGGAGCCATGCACTCATTGGAGTAGTGTTCGGGCTTCCCACAATTTTAGCAGTTTCGGTCATGACTTGACGAACGCTTCTCTTCATGTCTTGAGTTGGAGCTTCAATCTTTGCTTCTATTCTTGTAGAACTTGTTGAATTTCTTGACCATGAGGCTTATCTCTTCATTTGTGACAAGGTTGTCGCTTGAGGTAGTGAGAGCATCACTTGTGGCTTTGTAAGCCCCACTAGACTTGTGGTGAAGCTCTTCCTTGTCTTTCAGTGTCATCTCATGAGCAAAAATTCTACGGATCACTTCTGTTGGTTTGAGATCTTTGTAGTTGGGTCAATGTGAAAATGGTGTCATATCGATCACCCAAAGCTCGAAGTATCTTCATGACGATGAATTTATTTGTCATTTATTTGCTTCCTAAGCCGGCAATCTCATTGCTGATGAGAGTAGCCTAGAGTACATCTCAGCAACTCCTTCACCATCCTTCATCTTGAACTTATCAAGCTGACCTTGAAGAACATCTAACTTGGATTCTCTCACAGACTCAGTTCCTTTATGCATATCAACCAAAGTATCCCAGATCTCTTTTGTGTGTTCAAGACGACTTATTTTGTTGAATTCTTTGGGGCATAGGTAGTTGAAGAGAATGTCACATGCTTAAGCATTGAGTTGCAACAACTTCAATTCATCCGCAGTCGCTTCATGTTCCGGTTCCTTTCCTTCTGCAAAGAATTCACCTTGCAAGCCAACACGAACAACAGCCCAAACGGCAGGGTTATGACCAAGCGAATGCATTTTCATTTTGTGCTTCCAACTAGCAAAATTTGTGCCATCAAAATATGGACCTCTATGGTGATAATTTCTCTCACTAGATGCCATACTTCTCCTAGGTTGTCTAACCAATGTACTGGAGACCAAAGCTCTGATACCACTTGTAGTACCGAAATTAGGTCTAGAGGGGGGTGATTAGACAAATTGACCAATTAAAACTATGCTTTTTCCCAATTTTAATTATTGGCAAGTTTCAGCATTCATAGCATATCAAGTACACCCTAGACATGCAAGTCTAAGAGTATAGCCGCAGAAAGTAACAACAAGCATGAGTAAAAGGGATAGGGTAGGAAGATCAAATGCAATTGTAGACACGATGATTTTTCCCGTGATTTCGATAGGTGGTTCTATCGTACATCCACGTTTATGGAGTCTTCAACCCAGGGAGGGTAACGGCCGCAAGAGTCCACGGAGGGCTCCACCCATAAGGGTCCACGAAGTAGCAACCTTGACTATTCCATACGACTTCCGTCCATGAAGGACTAAGCTCACTATGGGTAGATCTTCATGAAGTAGGTGATCTCCTTGACCTTACAAGCTTCTTGGTTCCCTCCACAACATGAAGTAGGAGGCTCCCAAGCGACACCTAACAAATCTAGGAGGCACCACCCTCCAAAAGGTAATAGGCTCGGTGACGATGAACTCCTTGCTCTTGTGATTCTAGATGATAGACTCCTCAACACACAATCACTCTCTCACAGATTTGGCTTGGTAGAAGAGATGGGATTGGTTGAAAGCAACTTGGGGAGGCTAGAAATCAAGATCCATATGGTTGGAGTGAAAGATCTTGATCTCAACACAAGGCTAGGTGGTTCTCTCTCAGAAAATCTGATAGGATAGGTATGGAATAGTTCTGAGCGCTTCTCTTTTGAGTAGGTGGTGGTGGAGGGGTGTATATAGGCATCCCAAAAAATCCAACTGTTATACACAATAAGTCAAACTCGGTGACACCGATGTATTAATCTCCGTGGTACCGAAGTGACCAAAAGGTGGCAACTTCTGAATCTTGGTGAGACCGTATAGGAATATTGGTTGCACCGACAAGGTGACCAATGGTCAGAATTACTAAACTCGGTGACGCCGATTCAACATTCTTGGATGGACCGAAAATGTGAACTTGCGTAACAGAAAGTTGGCAGCCCAACTTGGTGGCACCGAAAGTAGTGTCGGCTGCACTGAAGGGTTAGGGTTTGGGTGAGTCTGTCTACCGTTTGGAATCGGTGGCACCGGGATAGTAATGTTGGTTGCACCGATTTTGAATGTTTGGCTATAGACTTTGTTTGGTGGGAGAGCTTGTGGATGTTTTTGGTGACTATCACTTGTGCACGTATGAACATTTTGTTCACCAACAAAACTTTACCCCTTTTAATAGTATTGGCTTTCCTATGGACTCAAAGTGATTTCTCACAAATGTAAAGTGTACAGTCATCTTGCTTGAAGCTTGGCCTACCTATTTCCTTGCATTTTGAGGTAATTCCAAAATCTCCACAATCCTTTTTGCCATTCCTATCATTGAACTTTTCCTAAAATATACTTGGTGGAAACATTAGTTCAATGACTTATATGTTGATATTAATTACCAAAACCACCAAGGGAGAAAATATGCTTTCACAACTAGATTGGTAATTCTTGCAATGGGAGAAGTGCTTAGTTTTGGGTTCAATCTTGCGGTGTCCTCACCCAGTGACAAAGTATGGGTAGCGAGGCACGTATTGTATTCTTACCATCAAGGATAACAAGATGGGGTTTTCATAATATTGCTTGAGTTTATCCCTCTACATCATGTCATCTTACCTAATGCGTTACTCTGTTCTTCTTGAACTTAATACTCTAGATGCAGGTAGGAATCGGTCGATGTGTGGAGTAATAGTAGTAGATGCAGAATCGTTTCGGTCTACTTGACACGAACGTGATGCCTATATGCATAATCATTGCCTTGGATATCTTCATAATTATTCGCTTTTCTATCAATTGTTCAACAGTAATTTGTTCACCCACCGTAATACTTGCTATCATGAGAGAAGCCTCTAGTGAAACCTATGGCCCCCGGGTCTATTTTCTATCTTATACTTTCAGATCTAAAACCAAAAATACCAAAAATACTTGTTGCATTATTTTTACCTTTTGTTTTACTTTCCGTCAAGAAATCTATCTCTATCAGATCTCATCCTTACAAGTAACCTTAAAGGGATTGACAACCCCTTTATAGCGTTGGGTGCAAGAGTTTGATTCTTTGTGTAGGTACACCTATTGGGCACTTGCTTGTATCTCCTACTAGATGGATACCATGGTTCTCAACAACTAAGGGAAATACTTATCTACTTTTCTGCATCACCCATTCCTCTTCACAGAAACCAACGCATGCTCAGGAAGTAGCAGTGGGTCGCTCTGAGAAGTTCACAACATAGAGACCGTTCTCGACATGCCCAACAAAAGCTACTTGAAGAGTCTTTCTCCACAAAAGGGCCATAGAGTCAATACCAAAGAAGGTACTAAAACCCATGAGTGCGAGTTGATGAACAGAAAGTAAATTGTATGGGAGGGTCTCAACAAGTATAACATTTTCTATGGAGAGTTCTAGAGAGATTATCACCTTGCCAAGACCCAATACCTTTGAAATTGCATCATCACCAAATGAGACTTGGGTGGCCACGGATGGTTCAGGATGAACGTCCACCACCAAGTCCTTGCTTCCGGTCATATGATTTGTCGCTCCATTATCGAGCAACCATGACACTCCTCCGGAAGCAAACCCCTAGAAGAGATCAATGTTTGGTTTTAGGTACCCATTCTTTAATGGGTCCTTTCATATTAGCAACAAGCGTCTTAGGAACCCAAATACACCATTCAATGTACTCATAAGAAGAACCAACATATTTGGCATAAACATGCCCATCACTAGCACATCATAAAACATAACAGGTGTTAAAGTCGCCGGTCTTGTTGGGGTGGGTGGTCTTGCCCTTCTTGGCATTACCAACCACAACTTTGTCTTTCTTCTTCTCATGAGGACCATCTCCTGCTTTTACAGAAGTTTCCTTAAGAGGTGGAACTTCCTTGGTTTTCACCTTCTTCTTGTTGTTGTTGTTGTTGTTGTTGTTGTTGTTTTTGGGTGCAAACCCAACTCCTTATTTTGAAACAACTTCCTTTTGATTACTCAAAAGTTCATTGAGCGTCTTCTCACCTTGGATACATGTCACCAAACCCTTTTCAAGCTGCTCTTTTAGCTTAGCATTTTCCTAAGATGTGCATGGTCACAATACGGGTTAGTAGCAGATGCATTATCAATTAGAATAAAAGGAGGACACGTGGAAATTTCCTTAGTGAGTTTTACTTGGAGTTGATCATGAGACTACTTAAGAGAGGCATGAGCACACTTCAATGCCTTGTGATCATTGTCAAGTGTGTCAAGCTCAACCTTGAGTCGATCATGGCCAACCCCAAGTGCAACCTTTTCAAACTTGAGCACACGGTTAAGAACAATAGCATGATCATAATCTTTACATAATTTAGAAAGGTCATCATTTTGTGAATCCTCAAGAGTCATACGAAGACCTCGCTCTTCCTCAAAAGTAATAGATAGATCTGCTATCTCGTCCACATAATCACGACTATGGCCTCTCAATTCCTCAAGATATTCTTCTCGAGAATCAATAGTGTCATTGGCCTCACCAAGTTGTTCCAAGAGAGAAAAAAAGTGCTTCTTGGATTCTCCCTTGAGTTTACACAAGAATTTGTCAAACTCATTTTTATCCTCTGTCGCCTCCTCATGTTCATCCACACAATCTAACAAAGACGGAGTGGGAGAAATACAAGTCTTAATGTTTGAGGTTTTGGTGTTGGAGGTTACCTTGGAGATACCTTTAGCCATGAGGCACCTAGTGATGTGGTTCTCATTGGGGCGTCGAAGAGTGACACCATTTTGGGGGTAGAGGAATCAATTCCCACAGATGCCATTGCCATTCCTTCACCGCTTGTGTCTTCATCATCAACATCATCATTCGAGGCATGCTCTTATTGAGCTACCAATACTTTGTGAGGAGCCTTCTTGGTGAAGTCGGTCTTGTTGGGGAAGGACTTGGCCTTATCTTTGGGAATTAGCTTGCCACCATTGTCTTCCCTCTTCTCATATGGGCAATCCACCACAAAGTGACTCACATTACCGTACTTCTAGGACGTTCTCACACATTGCATGCCCTTTGACCCATTTGAGTTGTTCTTGGAGAAGTTGGGCCTTGTGTTTCTCTTGTTGCCCCCAAAATTTCCTGGACACAAGAGCCATATGCTCATGATAAACATATTTGGTGTCCACGGGGCAACCCTCTTCTTCTTCTTCTTCTACTTCTTCCTCTTGACTGGCCTGGCCTTCAAAGCAAGTTTGGGAGATGATTTCTTTGACTGTTGCACACGGGCGAGAGCATTGTCAGCTGTCGTGTTCAAGATGTTCATTGCAATAAATTCATCCAACACATCACGAGAAGACAAGGTGTGAAAGTCCGGTCTTTGACGTATGACAGCGGACATGGCCTTGTTGTAGGGCATGATGGCCTTCAGAAACTTACGCTTGATCCAAGTATAATCCACATCCTTGCTGCCATGATCTTCGAGGGCAACGAGAGAGAAGTCACCCTTCTATAGAGCTCACACGGTTCCTCATCCTCAATCATTACAAACTCATCTGACTGATCAAGGACTACTTCATAGTTTGACCGTTGAATGATTGAGCTACCCTTGTACATGGAGACAATGTGTTCCCAACACTCTTTCGCAACAGTGAAAGGACGTAGGTGAGGTAGGTCTTCAGCGGAACTGTAGCTTTGAGTATGAACAAGGCAGAAGAATTTAGCTGTTTATCCGCTTGTTCTCTTGGAGTGAGGTTGCGTGCATCACGAGGGTAGTATCCTTCTTCAATTACTCTGAGATGAATTGAGATCTAATCTAAATGAGACTTGATACTGAAAACCCAATTAGAAAAATCATACATAACAAGTTTAGGAGGAGGACTGTGATTAACTATATGAGGTGGGTGCATCGGTCCTCCATAGACCACGGGGGGGGGGGGAACTGAGGCAAAGCTCCTCGATCCATTAATTCCTTGATAACGATTATCCTTATCGGCACTAGCACCCTCCTTACCGGAGTTGACATCCGATGTTGAGTTAGTGGCATTAACCACTTGTACCGCATCGGTGGAAAGTTTAAGAGAATCAAGAAATTCTTTGCACATGGATTTGACTTCGGTTGTCATGGAAGATTTGAGATAGTACATCGCCTCATTCAAATCCTCACGAGAGACCGTGTTCACTCCCACGGCCTCGGGAAGTTCTCCCACATGCTCCTCTTCGCCAGCCATACTCTTTGGGTGGTGAAACCCGTAATAAAGAGACGTACCTCTGATACCAATTGAAAGGATCGATATGGTTGACTAGAGAGGGAGGGGTGAATAGGAAACTAACAAATTTTAACTTTCCTTTACCAATTTAGGCATAGGAACAAATAGGTTGGCTACATATGCAACTAGGTAAGCAACTTATATGATGCTAATCAAAACAACAAGCTAAGCAAGCAAGATAAAGCAATAAAGGTAGCTTGCACAAAGTAAAGGTAAGGAGTAACCACAAGAGGAACCGATGAAGACGAGGATGTGTTACCGAAGTTCCTTCCCGGTAAGGAGAAGTACGTCTCCATTGGAGCGGTGTGGAGGCACAACGCTCCCCAAGAAGCCACTAGGGCCACCGTATTCTCCTCATGCCCTCAAAAAATGCGAGATGTCGTGATTCCACTAGTGGTTCCCTTGAAGGCGGCAATCGGACCTTTACAAACAAGGTTGGGGCTCTCTCCACAACTTAATTAGGGTCTCCCGACAAAACCACGAATCTTCACCACAATGCAATATGGCTTCAAGGTGACCTCTTTCGTCTAGGGTGCAAAATCCACACAAGAAACTATGGGGAATCAATTTACCTTTCGTGGAAGTGTAGATCTAGATCTCCTCCTTCAATCCCTAGCAAGACAACAAGTTTGGGTGGCTAGAGAGAGATCGGGCAAGAAAGCACAAGGGGCATCAATGGTGGAGAGAGAGGTAAGATATAATAGAGAGGTGTTAGAAGGACCTCCTTATATAGGCCCCCCATTTCCAACCGTTATAGCTAGTTCTGCATGGGAGCGGTACAACAGAAGAGTCGAGCGATACAACCGGTACAATAGGCCAACCACAGCCCAACCACCGGACCACACTAGAAGGTTGGCCCGGATGCAGCAGCCAGGCCTAAACCTCGGACCAGGCAAAGTGCTAAGCGGTACAACCGATCAGGACCCCGGTTATACCGGGCTATATGAATATAGTGGTACAACCGGCCCGGATCTGCCCAACAACCGGGGCATGCCAAAACCATGTCTGATTGTAGCCCGGTGCTAGGCTGATTCAATCGCCTAGAGTTGCCACATTGGGTCACCCAGCCTTTGGCGGTACTACCACCCGGGGGCAGCTTTACAACTGCTGGGGACCACTTGTGGTAGCACCCCCAGGGTTTCACCCCTATAATAGCAGTAGAACCGGAAGCTAAGAGCAAGCTGAGCATTTAGGTCGAGACCGCGGAATACCTGGCAGGTAACAAGGAAAAAGGGGCCTCTCTCTATGATGCGGAGAAGTGAGTTGGGTGAGGATGGATATGTGAAAGAACTGATTCACACAAGACTTTCTAATGTGGATTCTCTCTTAATAGTTTGGGATCCCTACGACCAAAGAGAATAAACATGTTGAGAAACCCATCTTCGATATTTTCGGTTTGGAGGGTCCACCTAACCGTCTTGCATTCCACATAAAATCCCTGTATAACTTGACACACGGTTAGATCATAGTGAGTTTTCATCATCGCCAAAACACCAAGGTAAGAGAATGCCCTTACAATACCCCTCTATTGAGCATGAATATCATTTGTGAGTAGTTACCTTTGTTCTTGAGGTCACGGGAGAAGTCATGTTGCAAGTAATGATGTGAATTGGATATGTGTTTGATATTTTGATGATATATATGTTGTTATTCCCTTATTGGTGTCATGTGAACATCGACTACATGACACGCCACCATCCTTGGGACTAAGGGAATGCATTGTGGAGTAGTTATTAGATGATGGATTGCTAGAGTGACATAATCTTAAACCCTAGTTTATGCACTACTTCTTAAGGGTCTGATTTGGATCCACATGTTTAATGCTATGGTTAGGTTTTATCTTAATACTTTTTTTGTAGTTGCGGATGCTTGCGAGGGGGTTAATCATAAGTGGGAGGTTGTTCAAGTAAGAACAGCACCCAAGCACCAGTCCACCCACACATCAAATTATCAAAGTAGCAAATGCAAATCAAACCAACATGATGAAAGTGACTAGATGAAATTCCCGTGATCCCTCAAGAATGCTTTTCTTATTATAAGAGACCATTTTGGCATGTCCTTTGGCACAAAAGGATTGGGATATCATGCTGCACTTTATTTACCATTATCGTTACTTGCTCATTACCAATTATCTTGCTAGCAAACTACCTGTTACCTACAATTTCAATGCTTGCAGAAATTACCTTGCTGAAAACCGCTTGTCATTTCCTTTCGTTCCTCGTTGGGTTCGACACTCTTACTTATCGAAAGGACTACGATTGACCACCTACACTTGTGGGTCATCAGTAAACTAGCAAGTATAACAAGCAAACAAGTAAACTAGCAAAGATAAAAAAAATTGTATTATTGTTTTTTATAGCAAGAAAAATATAATAGAAAATGAAATGTAGAATAAGTGAATGATAATTTATGATAATGTACTTGATAGGAAATTGATGATACTCCCCGGCAACCACACCAAAAATCCTTTCGGGTACTTGTGATCTGCGTTGGGTTTTCCCTGAAGAGGAGGGATGATGCAGCACAGTAGAGGTAAGTATTTCACTCAGTGAGAACCAAGGTTATCAAACTAATAGGAGAACCACGCAATTTACCATCTTTAGCGCCTACATATGAAAAAGCACACACCTGCACCCAATGCGGGCAAAAGGGTTGTCAATCCCCTTGAACTCGTTACTTGAAAGCGATCAGTAGTGATAGATAGATAATTTGATAAATATAAATTGCAAATAAAAAGGAAGTAAATAATGGCAGCAAGGTATTTAGAGGTTTTGTAAATATTTTTGTGAATAGACCTGGGGGCCATAGTTTTTGCTAGAGGCTTCTCTCTACAAGAAAGCATACAGTGGTAAAGAAATTACTGTTGGTCAATTGATAGAAAAGCGCATATGTATGCAATATTTATTCATGGCAATGATCAGACATATAGACATCATGTTCGTATGCAAGTAGACCGACTCCTGTTTGCATCTATTACTATTACTCCACTCATTGACCGCTATCCATCATGTGTCTAGAGTATTAAGTAAAAACAGAGTAATGCTTGGAGGATAATGACATGATGTAGACAAAGTAAATCCAATTAATACGAATAAACCCCGTCGTTTCACCCTTAGTGGTGGCAATACAATACGTGTTGCCCCTTTCTGTCACTGGGATTGAGCATCACAAGATTGAATCCACTATAACACACCTCTCCCACTGAGGATAAATCAATCTAATAAGCCAAACTAAATCGATAGATCGGAGAGAAAGAATTACGAAGATAGCACAATCATGCATATATATACATATATATACATACATATATATATATATGTGAGAGAGAGACCAACAAGGAACTCAATATAATCTCATGAATAATTTGACCATAAACCCACAATTCATCAGATCCCAACAAATGCACCGCGCAAGAGTGAGTACACAAGATAGATCACCTCGAGAATCGTGGTGATCATGGCAATGAAGAACATAGAGAGAGAGATGGCCATCTCGGTCCTAACTACGGACCGTAGGTCTATGGTGGACTACTTACACATCACCATGGGAGAAGCAAGGTTGATGTAGAGGCCTTTCATGATCGATGCCCCCTCCGATAAGACACCGGAATGGGGATCCAGATGGGCACATGGTGTAATAGAGACTTGCGGCGGTGCAAAAAGTGTTTTGGGAGGCTCTCTAGGGTTTTGGGGATCCTAGAGAATTTATAGGCCCGAGAACAAGGTTGGAGGAGTTGGGATGTGGCCCAAGCCATCAGGGTGCGGACACACCCTGGGTGCGCCCTGTTGGCTTGGGGACACCACGTGTGCCCTTCGATCTTCCTCCAAAGCTTAAAAGTCTTATTTTTGTATAGAAAAAATCATCAAAAAGTTTCGTGGTATTTGGACTCGGTTTGGTACAGTATACCCGAAAAGCCAAAAACATGCATAAAACAACAACTGACACTTGGCACTGGGTTAATAGATTAGTCCTAAAAAACAATATAAAACAGCAAGTAAATGCTTAAAAAGAATCCTAGAATGATAATATAATATCATGGAACAATAAAAATTATAGATACTTTGGAGATGTATCGACAGACAACCTTTATGATATGCTCCTCACACGAAAAAGTGGGGGATGTGTCCAAAGTACGTCTTGACTGGGGCGTGACCTGCATCAATAGTTGGTTGCCCAACCATAGGCCCTTACCGTCGCACGGGGTTACCTCAGTTATTAAGAGTAAATACTCAGACAAAAGCATTGACATTCAATGACTAGACCTCATTCGTCCCTAAGGAATTGATTTTCGCTACTTTACTCACCCTTTCTCTCACAGTTGCCCAGGATAGTGTTCCATGTCCTACTCACTCCTTACCTCATCCCAGATCAATCTATGGTATCCTGGGTACCTGCAAGGCTTTAGATCGAGAAGAATACAACATACAATCATGTTGCAATCAGACACATGCAGATAACTAAAACATACAAATTCCTACCAACAACCCTTCCACAAATATATAGGGGTGCAAGGCGATTCCTCGACCCATTGCTTTATCGATTTACTCACAAATGGTGATCGCATCGCAAGATGAACTCACTGAAGATGACATAAAGGTGAATGATTGATTGATAATATGTCTTACAATAGTTGCCAATGCGATACATCAGTTACAGGTATGACTAGCTTGAAGGTGGACTGCTACGGCGATGATGGTAGCGACAGCTAGGATTGAAAGATGGTTCTGGTACTCTATTCGTGAATGATATTCTCTCCGTTGAGAATTTAATATCACACCTTTTATAACTCCTAGCCAGGTGGATCTCCTGGTGTTGACAGTGGTTGGTATGACCGTTGGTACGAGTGTGTGCGGTCGTACCAAGTGTCATCTTGCCCTCTATTGCATCTTGAATTTCTCCTATTACTTGTCTCTTCCATGAAACTTGATGTTTTCTCATATGTGACAATTCCCTTCCATGTTTAGGCTCTTTTCCTACGGAAACACAATAAAAAAAGACTTCACGGTCTCTAGCATTCGTTAGTCATTAGTGTCAATGTTAGAGTAATTTTCTTTGAAATTTAGGGATTATCTCATTTAAACAACGATGTGATGAGGGCAAAAACATCACTCATCGGATACCAGTTGTGCATACACATACATGATTTCTAATTTGAGGGAGAAGGAGATGTACATGGGATTTCAAATACAGAGTTATGGAGAAGAAAGGGGGATTGTTCTCTATGTTAATTGACACCCTCTCACTCACGCTTGCCTCCTCAACTCCTCATTTATCCTTTTTCGTATGCCTTACTTCTTCCATCCCCGATTTTGCCTTCCAAATCCGTTCCAGCTGACGGTAGCGTCAAGAGGCCTTGGGCCTTCTACCTAGACTGGTCCACCACATAACAAATTATAAGGCCATTAAACCATTGTACCTTGGGACAATCCATCAAGCACCATGTACGCGGTAAACAACAAAGTCGATCATTTAGCACAACCATGCCTCAAAAGAAAATCAGACAGTGAGCGCTGGTTGTAAAGGAAGGTCATGAGACCGAGTTAACTACATAATCGATATATTTATTACCACCTCGCTCCTAGAAGAAAAATCAAAGGCTAGATGTTGTTTATAAACGAGGGTCATGGGAGCGATCAATGATGGAGGAAAAATAGAGACAATTAATATTAGCTATATAATCATAATAAAATAAATACGCCAATGGCAACACAACTATGATGGAAGGATGGGGCTAGGGGGAAAATCTCATTGATTATTTATAATGTCAGATTTAGCAAGTTACGACATTGTGTTCTTTCGTGATTCACATATATTCGAAATCTCTTTCTTTATCCATTGAAATTGCTAATATTAGAGTGCTATCACTGATTGCTTCTCATGTGGAGGCACAACGGGTAATCAGTTGTTCAACAAGACTTATAGTGGACTTTTCTTCGTCTTATTTTATAAAATAAAGTATTGTCACCAAGTTTATATGTTAGAACCCTATGTGAAAGAGAGTAAGGTGCCAGTGCCAAAGCTTCTTCTCAAGCATCAACACATGAGAGGAATAGGAATCGAAAGCCAGGAAAACAACATCAAAGACAGAACAAGTTGGCGAGTCAAGGTCGTGAGAGCGAGTTAACAACAAAACCAATATCTTCAGTACCACCTCACTTGCTAAAGAATATCGAAGGCTGGACGCTGTTTAAAAACTGCAGGAATTTAATATCAGTTATATTATATATACAAATGAAAAAAAAGAATATAACAACAGGCAATGCACGACTTCTTTTGCTAGTACTTGACTAGAAAAAAAGGGGGGAGGGAGTACAAAGGAAAAAAAGCAAATAGTCAATAATAAAGATTATATAATAAAAAAACATGCAAGCGGCGATACAACTATGATGGAAGGTTCGGGCTAAAGGAAGAAAATTCCATTCATTACTTATAATGTGTGATGAAGCAAGTTACAACATTGTTTCTTTCGTGATGCACTTATGTTGAAAATCTCTTTCTTCACCCATCTTGCTAATATTTGAGTGCTTTCACTTATTGCATGTGATGTGGAGGCACAAATGCTTTGGTTACATCGTATAATAAGTTGTTTGACAAGACTTATAGTGCAATTTTCTTTCTCTTGTTTTACAATATAAAGTATCGTAAAGAGTTTATAAAGCCTTATACAAAAGAAAGAAAGTGTTAGTGCCAACGCTTCTTCTCAAGTGTCAACAACACATCGGATGAATAGGAATCGAAAGCCACGAAAGCAATATCAAAAGACCAAAGAAGTATGCGAGTCAAGGTCATCGTAAATAGTTTATCTGTTAAAGCCTTACGTGAAAGAAAATAAAGTATTAGTGACAATGCTTCTTCTCAAGCGTCAACACATCAGATGCATAGGAATTGAAAGCTAAGAAAGCAATATCAAAAACCTAAGAAGTAGGCGAGTCATAGTCATAAGAGCGAGTTAACTATAGAACCGATATCTTTAGTACCACCTCGCTTGTTGAAGAAAACCGAAGGCTGAATCTTGTTTAAAATGTAAATAAATTTCATTTAAAAAACCGAATATAACAACGGGCAACGCATGACCTCTTTGCCTGATATACTTGACCAGAAAAAAAACCTGAAAGGGAAAAAAGAAAGCGTCGACAGCAGGGATCGAACCTGCGCGGGCGTAGCCCAACAGATTTCAAGTATGTCTCCTTAACAACTCGGACAAATCGACCTTTCTTGATAATTGATATATACACATATATACATATATACATATATATATATATACATATATATATATATATATACATATATATATATATGACTATACAGTATGTAGCACTAAACTATGTAGCATTAAACTATGAACGTTGACTGCGACCCTCACCAAAAAAGAAAAAGAACCGCGTGTGGTAGCCGACGAGAAACATTGCCAGTTCCCCACGCGGCTTCGCGTCGTTTAAATAGAAAATGCTGCAGTTGCAGTTACGTTGATATTGCCTTTGATGTTACTCATGCAATCTAATCCCTTCGCTGTTCTGCACGTTCATGTCAGGCACGATTTGTTCCAAAGCTTAATCTGCTTTGTAATCTTTCTGGTACGTAGGTAGCCAGCTGGACAGCGATCATCGTGGAAAAGTAACCCCGGCCGTTAGAAATATGTATATAAAACTATATATATAGTACCACTTGGCGCATATAGGTGGTAGGCTATCCGAAAACAAAGAGATATGTATAAACACGCATATATTTCTAGGCTCTGGCCGACAAATATTGTTAGTTCGTCACAGTCAATCATCATGTGGTGTTAAAGAAAATGAGAAAAGGACCTGCACTGCACATCATCGACATCGACGTTGTCTAAAGCGTAACTAACCGGCATTAAGTATATAACTAAGGGCAAGTCCAGCAGTTCCCCTAAAATTTATTTCCTATATCTTGAAACAGGGGATTCTTTTAAAAAAAAATCTTCCTTAAAAATTGCTCAACTCCAGCAGTTTCCCTAAACATTTCTCCTACTATATATTTTAGAAATATTTCATAACTATCGACGGCTTTTCGGACGCAGCCGTTGCTTCCTCCGGCAAGTAGGGGAGGGATATAGGAGAGGCCGTCGTTCCCCTAGATAGAGTGGAGAGAGGGGCTGTTTTAGGGGAGGCAAAAATAATGGGGAGGGTTTCGGGGAACTGTTGGAGGAAAAAAAATTGTATTCTTCCCTATAAGAACGATTGGGGAGGTTTTGGGGCGCTGCTGGACTTGCGCTAATGACCATACATATAAACTCGTGTCGGCGAAGAGAAATAAGGTTCCCACTGCTAGACTCTAGCTAGGATGTTGGACGAGCTGCATCCCTCAAAATCAAAAGAAAAAAAGTAGGACATCTGCACTGATGACACACGGATGGGACGCACCCTCCCACTGCTAGACTCTATGTAAGATTATAGACCGTTCCATTCCACTTTTTACCGTACGTTAGCTAATTTGTTCCATCTAGTCTAGGTTAATATGCCTAGTCGTCCAAGCATGTGTTCTCTGGTTTTGTCTTATACGAGCGCTCCTAACCGACGAACTATCGTTTTCAGCCCCCTCCTGTCGGCGCTGCCACGGATCAGCCTCGCCTTCTGTGGCCTTAGCTACGTGAAGGCGTGGTGGATCTTAGCTGCCGGTAGAAGGACTCTTTCTTGGTTTGTAGATGTGTTTTTTAGTTTATTTAGGGTTTGTGTCCTATTTAAGATGGCGAGGCGACGTAGGATATGTTTTTTTGCGAATAAGCAAAGCTTGCGTATCATTTCATTGATAGTAAAAGTTACGAAAAACTATAAGGAATGGTACAACACATGACACGAATGCCGGAGGCATGAGCACGACATACGGAACAGAGAAACATGGGATGCTCAGCCCAAAAAGAGAAAAATGCGATTAAACTTGACACCCCCGGACGCAACCCAAACGAAACCAACAAGACGACCGACATCTCTAAATCCACCGCCCAGGATGCCACGAGCAAATAAGATGATGCCTTCATGAAGGAGAACGACACTGAGGCATCGTCATCGTCCGATCCAAAAAGCCGGACCTAGGGTTTCCCCTGACGCTCGAAGAGGGGCACAAATAGCAACCACGACAGCGCCTCCAGGAAGGGAATGACACCAATAGATGTCGCCACTGCCAGCACCAAAAGGTTGAGATTTTGCCCTGGTGAGTCTGAGCAATCCCAAGCCGTCGGAGCAAAACTTAAAGATGAGGAAGTCTAGCCGTAGGCCGGAACCGCCAACACGGGAAGGGGAGCTACCGGAAGAATGAGCTGCGCAATAGGCAAAAGGGCGAATTGATGAGGACATCCCTACTAATGTTACACCCACAACCCCGACTGCTATACATACAGGACCAATTACTAGAGCTCGCGCACGTCAATTGAATTACCAGGTACTTTCGTTTCTTGGAAATTCTTCTAATGTTTATGAACATATGATGCTGCCTAAATTAGATACTTTTTTTATTTATGAATGAAGCACCTAGCATGGACAATAAGGATGACCATTGGAACAAGATCAAGCATGTAGGAGAAGGTGCGCGCGTGGGAAAGAACAACGGAGCTTCCAGTGATGATTTTCGCACATTGAAGCCACCATAATGGGAGCGGGAAGCCTTGGACGAAATATGCATGATGCCACTTTATAAAATTCGTCCATATGCTAATATAGGTGTTGCGCCACCTTATTTTTGGGCCAGGCCCATGTAATTTCGAAATACCATATTATAGGCTGTTTTTGGAGTTCATATGTATGGGGAAACTGAGTTAGGGTCGGTTTCGGACCCATCCTCCAAGGGGCCACGAAATTCCCCTCTATTCCCCCATATATACAGCCCTGAGGGCTTCATTTTAGGTTTGGGTTTTGTTTAGATTACAAGTTCTCCATAGCTGCAACTTCGCGTTCTTCGTTTGTGTTCCACGACCAGACAAACGCGTCACAGAACCCCACTTCATCAATAAAGCTTTCCGCTTATATTCGCAATATCTAGACTGCAATCTTAGTTTCTTGCTTGTTCTTTGTTTGCATGCAGGAAACAGACCTTCGTGGTCAGGTTGATCGTGCTCCGGCATGGTCAATAACCTCTCGGAGTTGGTTTAGCAATAGCTAAGGCGCGACGTCTCGCACGTTCGTAGTCGGATCATCAAAGTCTACTCCACCAAAAACGATAGCCACCATCTCATCGAAAGACAGGAACAACTTCGCTTCTATCAAGTGGTATCAGAGCTCCAGGTTGCTCGGTGAGATTTTACCAGTTTTTCGTAGTTTAGATCACATCTGTTCTTCATACCTATAGTCCACAAAAAAGCCATAAAAAATTAAAAATTAGTAGGGTTAGATCATCATATTTGAAGCAATCTAAGCCTTTGCATAGTGTTTTCAGTATTTTGCTTTGTTAAATTTGCGGTTACATCATCGTGTCGAGTTGCTGGTCTTAGTGTCTAGTCTTTTAAAATTTCGAGTTCTATTCACAGGTTGTCACTCCGCCACCGCATCGTCTTCATAGTTGCCATATACCACCACCATCATCACCGCTGCCATATATCATCACCCACCATCCCTATCCATTGGTGTCCATATATACCACCACAAACACGCCACCAATCCGAGTCCATATCTTTTTAGGTCTACTTTCGAGATCCTTTTGATTTCGGATTCGCGTTTTCCTACCTGAGTAGGTGTCGGAAGAAAAAACGATTCTGGCACGCTTTACAGAGCATGTTTTGGCCCAAAAAAATTCAGCCGAAAATATTTTTTCCCTATCTTCATTTTAGGTTCTCCGGAGCATTTTGAAACACTTGCCATCATAGTGATTTTTGACGAAATTTTTGGTCACCGCAGCCCCCGAATCGCTCCCGAAAAAAATTAGTCAAAAAAATTTCGTGTCTATCCTGCTTATACGACTTGGGAAGAGTTTTGAGACACTCGCCATTATAGTGATTTTCTGAGCAAAAAAAGAGCGCAAAAAAACAAAAAGAAAATCAGAGTGTGCTCTTCTTTTGATTACGTGTTGCGTCGTGATTTTGTTGGTGTTTTAGGCTCGCGTCTCTAGTACGGTCTAGCCTAGGACCAGCACAGTACCATCGTTGAGCGTTTATTCAACTTTGCATCTCTGAATTGATTATTGTTGACCCTTTTTTCTACCATATTATAAGTCATCCCAGCTCCACATATATCTACGTCATGTGTTTGACACCACCTGGAAATCGCTCTATCCAAGCTTTAAGAGTTTTGACTACAACGGTTGCCGATCACCGCCTGCTGCTCGGTAAAAACTGGTAAGAATTTGAGATTCGCTTGAAGGATTTGTGACACACCACCACCACCACTTCCCAATAGTCTTTAGGTTTCATATTCTTGTGTGTTTCCTATTTCTGCTAACCATGCCAGGATCACAAGACGACGAGATCGACTGGGAGAGCATGACCAACAAAGCGCTCCGTGATAAATTTCAGCAAATGATGGTTGACCAGGTACAAGACTTCGTGAACAACCTTGGAGAAGCCATGGAGAAGCTAGATGGTTTGGAGAAGACATTCGACACCAAGATGGACGCCAAGTTCAATGAGGTGCTTACCCATCTACCACCACCAGCTGCAGCTCGTATCCCTCTCGAACGACGAGCGCGACGTGTGCTCTCGGCCAAGCCCAACATACTGGTACTATTGATACTGCTGCTACTTCTGTGGCTCCTGCTGCTACTCTCGTTGAGCAGGTTGAGGATTATGATGGTTATTACGATGATGAGGGAGAGGCTGTTCTAGATCAGCCTCAGGGGCAACCACCACCATACGCACGAGATTGCCCACATGGCTACAACCATAACGGTAGGGCTGCACCACCCCCTCAGGTAAGGGATCATGACCATCTCCCTAAACTTAAATTGAGTATTCTGACATTTGAGGGTAGATATGTTCCTGATATATATCTTACATGGGAGCTAGAAACAGAACAACGTTTTACATGCTTACAATTTCCTGAGGATAGACGTGTTGCTGCTGCTGTTTGTTCATTCACTAGTTTTGCTTGTGTTTGGTGGTCAGAACATTGTAGAATACATCATGCTAATATTCCATCTACTTGGGCTGCTTTGAAAGCTGCTATGTGTAATCGTTGGGTTCCACCTTATTATCAACGTGAATTGCTTTAAAATTTGCAGCGTTTAAGACAAGGAAAAAATTATGTAGAGGAATATTATCAGGAATTACAAACTGGCATGATTAGATGTGGTATTGTTGAGGAGAATGAATCTATGCTTGTACGTTTTATGGGTGGATTAAATAGAGAGATTCAGACTATTCTAGAGTATAAGGAGTATAACACTATTACTCGTTTATTTCATCTTGCTTGTAAAGCTGAACATGAAGTGCAGGATCGACAAGCAATGGCGAGAACTACTGTTTCTGCAGGTTGCACTTCATCAAGGACTCCACGTACCTCCTCTACTTCCGCACGTCCTGCTGCAACACCACCTATTTCAACCTCCAACTCCATCCAAAATACCAGAAAACAGGCTCCTACCCCATATACCTAATCGATTGTGCATTTGCATTCAAACGCAAGTTCAAAATAATGCACAAATTGGGGGGGGGGGCGCTTGCTTATCACATACCTCTCAAAGCAACGATTAATCTCATTGATTTTATCATATGTCGAAGCTTTTATCTATATGTTGTCATCAATTGCCAAAAAGGGGGAGATTGAAAGCACATTTGCTTCCTTGGTGGTTTTGGTAATTAATAACAACATATAAGTCATTGAACTAATGTTTCCACTAAGTATATTTCAGGAAATGTTCAATAAGAGGATTGGCAAAAAGGAGATTGTGGAGAAACCCCAAGATGCAAGGAAATAGGTTGGCCAAGCTTCAAGCAAGAGGACTCTATATTTAATATTTGTGAGAAATCACTTTGAGTCCATAGGAAAGCCAATACTATTAAAAGGGGGTAAGGTTTTGTTGGTGAACAATATGCTCAAACGTGCACAAGTGATAGTTGCCAAAAACATCCACAAAACTCTCCCACCAAAGTTTGTTCTATACCCAACACTCAAAATCGGTGCAACCAACTATCCCACTTTGGTGCCACCGATTCCAGTACCTAGACAGACTCTGCCAAACCCTAGCCACTTCGGCGCAACCGATTCCATACCGATGCCACCGAGTTTAGGTTGCCAACTTTCTTTTACAAAAATTCATATTTTCGGTTCCACCGAGAATATTGTATTGGCGTCATCGAGATTGGAAACCTGACCATTGGTCACCTTATCGATGCAACCAAGAATTGTATATCGGTCCCTCCAAGATTCAAAAGTGCCACCTTTTGGTCACTTTGGTACCACCGAGATTAACACATCGGTGTCACCGAGTTGGTCATTTTTTGTGTAACGGTTGGATTTTTGGGGATGCCTATATATATCCCTTCACCACCACTCACTCGAAGGAGAAACACTCAGAACTATTCCATACCTATGCTATCAAATTTTCTGAGAGAGAACCACCTACCCTTGTGTTGAAGTCAAGATCTTCCACTCCAATCATATGGACCTTGATTTCTAGCCTCCCCAAGTTGCTTTCCACCAATCCTATCTCTTCTACCAAGCCAAACCCGTGAGAGAGAGATTGTGTGTTGAGGAGTCTATCATCTTGAAGCACAAGAGCAAGGAGTTCATCATCATTACCAAGCCTATTCCCTTTTGAAGGGTGGTGCCTCCTAGATTGGTTAGGTGTCGCTTGGGAGCCTCCTACTTCGTGTTGTAGAGTGAACCAAGAAGTTTGTAAGGGCAAGGCGATCGCCTACTTCGTGAAGATCTACCCCATAGTGAGGTTGGTCCTTCGTGGACGGAAGCCGTATGGAATAGTCAAGGTTGCTATTTCGTGGACCATTTTGGGTGGAGCCCTCTGTGGACTCTCGTGACCGTTACCCTCCGTGGGTTGAAGACTCCATAAACGTGGATGTACGATAGCGCCACCTATAGGAACCACGGGAAAAATCATCGTGTCCACAATTGCGTTTGATCTTCCTACCCTATCCCTTCTATACATGCTTGTTGTTACTTTCTGCTGCTATATACTCTTAGACTTGCATGTGTAGGGTGTACTTGGCTTTCCATGAAATGCTAAAAACTTTCAACCATAAAATTTGGTATAGGCAAAACCTTTAATTAGTCAAGTAGTCTAATCACCCCCTCCCTCTAGACCTACTTTTGATCCTACAAGTGGTATCAGAGCATTGGTCTCCATTGCTTAGGTCTAACAACCTAGGAAAAGTATGGCGTCTAGTGAGGGAAGTTATCACCGTAGAGGTTCGTACATTGATGGCACTAATTTTGCTAGTTGGAAGCATAAAATGAAAATGCATATTCTTGGTCATAACCCCACCGTTTGTGCTGTTGTTCGTGTTGGCTTGCAAGGTGAGTTCTTTGCGGATGGACGGGAACCAGATCATGAAGCGACCGCGGATGAATTGAAGATGTTGCAATACAATGCTCAAGCATGTGACATTCTCTTCAAATGCTTATGCCCCGAAGAATTCAACAAAATCAGCCATCTTGAGAATGCAAAGGAGATTTGGGATACTTTGGTTGATATGCACGAAGGAACCGAGTCCATGAGAGAATCCAAGTTAGATGTTCTTCAAGGTCAACTTGACAAGTTCAATTTGAAGGATGGTGAAGGAGTCGCAGAGATGTACTCTAGGCTAGATCTCATCACCAATGGGATTGCCGGCTTAGGAAGCGAAGAAATGACCGACAAATTCATCATCAAGAAGATACTTAGAGCTTTGGATGAGAAATACGACACCATGTAAACATTAATCCAAATGATGCGAAACTACAAAGATCTCAAGCCTACGGAAGTCATTGGAAGGATTGTTGCTCATGAGATGACACTCAAAGATAAAGAAGATCTTCATCACAAGTCTAGCGGTGCTTACAAAGCCACAAGTGATGATCCCACAACTTCAAGCAACAACCTTGTCACCAATGAAGAAATAAGCCTCATGATCAAGAAATTCAACAAGTTCTACAAGAATAGAAGCAAAGAAAGAAACTCCAACTCAAGATATGAAGAGAAGCGTTCATCAAGTCATGACCGCAATTGCTACAATTGTGGGAAGCCTGGACACTACTCAAATGAGTGCACGGATCCTTAAAAAGAAGAGAAGAGTCACCTCGAAGACGAAGCTCAAGGAATGAATCACCACAAAGAGAGAGAAGGAGTAGAGATGATCATTATGAACGAAGACACTCAAGGAGAAGTAGAGATTCAGAGAAGAAGGACAAGTACACCAAGAGCTACACAAGAAGAAAACATCAAGCTCATGTTGGTGAATGGGTTTCCAGCTCTGCTCCGACAACAACTCTGAGAGAAGCTATCACTTTGACTCCGACTATAGTCAAGACGATGGTGTTGCCGGAATTGCTCTAGTGACTACCAACTCCTACGATCTATTTGATTCACCAAATTAAGGGAGTGGAAGTTGCTTCATGGCTAAAGGCCCCAAGGTAACACACCCCGAGTATCTTGATTTTGATAGTGATGAAGATGATCTACTTTGTGATGATGACTTACTTTGTGATAAAACTAGTGATAGTGATCAAAATGAACATGATAATTCTCATGATAGTCAAGATAAGTCAATTGATGATGATAATATGAAAATAGAAAAACTAACTAAAGAACTAAACACTCTTAAGTTAGCTCATGAATCTACTCTCAAAGATGATAGAGAGCTTGTGAGAACTCATGAGAAGCTACGCTTCGGGAAGCTCAACTTGGAGCAAGAGCATGAGTTTCTCAAAGCTATCAATGACGATCTCCGGAAGAAGACCTCATCTTATCTAGACAAACAATTACTCTTGTCTACCTTCATGCCTCAAGTTAAAACTAAGCAATCTAGTAACAAAGGCAAGAAAGATTCTTCATCTAGTAGCAACAATAAAAGTGATAAATCCAATGATGTTGCTTCTAGTAGTTTTATTGATTCCACTAATGATTCTTCTCTTAGCCAAGTTACACTTGAGCAAGAAAATGTATTATTGAAAGGAATTATAGAAAAAGGTATCTACAAGAGTCTTGCCTGATGTAAGCAATTTGAGGAAATTGTACGCAAGCACGGAGGATACCGGAAGAATCGTGGTGTTGGCTACTTCAACGCTAATGGAGTTGAGTGGGAAGAAGGTCAATATCCCAAGTCCAAGTTTGTTCCTCAAAAGGAGAAGTATTAAAATACCCTTCCCAAGGGGACAAACACTCAATATGACCTTCCACCACAAGACCACAAGCTCAAGGGCAAGAACAAGCTTCAAGATGACATGGACTCATATGAAGATAAACCCCTAGCTTTGGTGGACTGGGTTCCCAAGGCTACTTCAAGCTCAACTAATACAAAGGCCACTTCAACACCAAGGATCCCCATCAACTTGATGTGGGTTCCCAAGAAAAAGAAGTAGTAAGTTCTTGAGGGGTGCCTCTGCCAATGAAATTCACACACATTCATTATTGGCAAGAACTTTTTGCACTCAACATCAACTCAATGCAATAGTTCAAGGAGTCACACATTCCCTCAAAGGTGAGCAAGGGACAAGGTAATCAACAAATCAATGGACATCATAACACATTCTTTGCACTCCATGTCCATAAATATCCTTGTATTTGTCTCTTGTATGTTGGGAATAACCCATGTAGGTGAGAGGAGTAAGGAAACAACAAGGATGCTCCCAACTCTTGGTGATCTTCATCAACATTGAGCGTCCAAAACTACCTGACCAACATGAAGTCTTCATCGACAAAACCCAAGGTTAGTTTATTCCTCTTATGAGGGGATGTCACATTAAGGGGGAGCTTTACTCTAATCTTGATTCGAAGCATCTCTTAACATGTGACAACATTAAATGCGTTATGAAAAAGTGGTAACCCCACTTGTGCTTAAACGATGAGTATGACCTATGATCAAGTACTCTTACTTGGCTCCTAAGTCAAATACTCATATATAGATGACTTTATCATCGCCCAAATGCTTGTTAGATGCTAGTGTGTTTGTGCATGTTCGTCATGATTTCTTTTGACATCTTATTGTGTGAGCATGTTGGTCTGCATTTATTTTCTCATTCGAGGATATCCAATTGTTGCTATTTGGCTTTTGATTTATCTTTTGCCAATTGGAGGACAAGAATGCCTAGTACCACTCTTTAGCTATCTATGCTCTCTCATCTCATATTCCATTCATGCCGCATCACAAAATTTGAACAAGTGCTTTTCGACGTTTGTGTGTGGAGCACTCGGAGTTCCGTATCAACAAGGACTGACCATTAAAACCTCCCAGGTGCAACTCGTTGGAACCAACACCAAAATCTTGGTCTCACCGATTGCCTAGGGTTGATCTGGTTTTTCAATCTCGGTATCATCGATTCCATTTTATCGGTTACATCGAGTGTCCCTGTCAGCTGACAGTTGAGGCACTCGGTGACACCGAAAACTTAGAATTAGTGTCACCGACGGTGGTGGGTATATAACTGTGGACCCCGACGTTTTGAAATTTCATCTTCATACGTCGTGCTCCAAAACCCTAAGCTATCGTTCCAAAGACCCCTGGTCATTTCCCTTGACTTCCCGAGCTCCTCCCCCGCTGGGAATCGCCGCCGTCGACGTAATCTTCACAAAAGTCACCACCATAGAGGATCTGCGCCAAGCTAGGGTACGGATTCGATCTCTAGTGCGCTCCTATTCTAATTCTTGTGCATTGGACCTTGTTTTCTCTATAAGCCACCTATTGCTCATTCATCTATCCACTAGAAATTGCAAAATCTTGAGTTTGATGGATTTTCTAGGGTTTTGCTGTCCCCCGGTACATCTCGGTGGAACCGAAACGAAAATATCGGTCTCACCGATATACTTTTTTGTGTTGCTGAGAACTGACTCGGTGGAACCGAGTGGCTCTTTTCGGTCCTACTGAAAAGGCTGCCAAGTTCCTATTAAGGAGTTGGTCTGTCTCAGCCCCACTGAAAATTTCATTTTGGCTGTACCGATATGTATGTTATAGATTGCAAAACTTTTGAAAAACTCATTGCTCAAATTTCAAAAATAGCCTCATTTTGTGATGACTCATCTACTTCTGCTCATCTACACTGTATTCACAAGGTCAGCATGTCAGGTTCAGAAGACAGTCAGAACAGGTCAGAGCAGAGAGCAGACATGAGTTCAGGCACAAGCCCAGAGCCGAGTTCATTCTCGGATCCAGGCACTGCCAACTCACATGGGTTTCCCAAGGCTGCCACTAGAACTAGAAAGAGGTTGAACTTAGAAGAAGAAGATTCAGACTTTGTCCCTGAGGAAGTTCTTGCTAAGAAACAAGAGTAGGCTACCAAGAAAGCTGCAACTGAAGCTACTTCCTCTAGAAGGGTTGTGAGCAAAATATATGCACCAGCTTCAACCTTCAAGGCTTATGAGACTGCTAGAGCAACTGTTTCTGTTGAGATCCCCAAGAAAGCTATGCCTAAGAAGGCAGGAGAGAAAAAGGCCAGGAAGAGGATCATTCACGTGACTGACAGGCCTACCTCCATGTTTGAGGATCCAGAAGCTGCTGATGCTGAGGAAGAGGAGGTTGAGCCAGCAAAGGCTCCTCCCAAGAAGAAGGCAAAGAAGTTGATGTATGATGCTATGCCCAAAACCAGCACATCCAAGAAGGTTGTTGAGAAGCCCAAGAGGACCACTAGGCAGATTCCAACCTCTGAGAAGAACAAAGGGAATGCCTCCAGAGCTAAAGCTGATGATGATCTAACATTTAGCTTAGACCTCACCTCCCTGTTCATAATGCCAGCTATCCAGTAGCTGAGGACATGAAGAAGAGGAAGGACTCAGGACTAAGGGCATGGAGAGATATTGATCCTTATGCCCAAAGAAAGAAAACAGCTATGGACTACAGGTTCTATACCAAGGAGCAGCAGGACTTCTATGAGACTGTGCTCTTTGACAAGAGTCCAGCTGTCAGCGATATGCGATACGTTGATTGGAAGTACATCAAGGATAATGAGGACTACTTTCCAAGTGTCCAGGACAACTTCCATTGCATTGGTCTTGATGAATTCATAGGCAAAGAATTCATAGCATGGAATGACGAGATGATCATGCAGTTCTACTCCACTGCACACTTCTACGGAGATGGTAGAATTGTGTGGATGACTGAAGGTGCCCGATATGAATCAACTGTTGAGGAATGGGCAGAGATCTTAGGAGTTCCTGAAGCACAAGATGGTGACCTGGATGTCTACTCAGAATCCAAGGCTAGTCGCAATGCTATGGCCAACATGTATAAGGAGATCCCTGCTGACAAAGTGAAGTCTCACCAGCTAGGGTCCATTTACTTTCTCTAGGCTGGCCTACGCACTATCAACACCATTCTGAGGCATACCCAGATGCCCAAGTCTGGAGATGACAAGATGATCCAACGCAACTCCATCAACCTATTGATCCATCTTGACACTCACACCAGGATCAGAGTCATGGACTTGATTGTAGAGACAATCAAGAGGGTTGTTGTTGATCAGAAGTGCTCATGCTTTTATGCACCCTACATCCAGATGCTCCTAAACTCAAGACTGGAGAAGCACATATTTGCCCTGGATCACCCACATTTGCCCGTACAGCCAGATCTAGAGGACAACGTCGTGGTGATGGAAACTGATCATCCCACTTCTGCTGCAGCTCAGGAAGCAACAGAGACAATGAGAGCCACTAGTGCTCAAGCCCCTCGATCCAGGAGTGAGCAAATGTATTTGCTGATATCATCTGTTTAGAGCATGCAAAAGGACATTAAGGGGATTCTGGATAACCAAAACAGTCTTGTCGGGATCTTTGAGACCAGAATCAAGTCCCTTACTAATAAAGTGGACGGGCTAACGAAGATAGTCACAGAACTTCAGCATGAAGTTGACTCCGTGAAAATCCCTCGGGTCTCTTCTACTTCAGATGATGATGATGATGAAGAGGAGGAATCACCTCTTGGGACAAGCACTCGGTTCGCTACTCAGGCCAGATCAGCCACAGTGCCAGCTCCAACAACTACATCAGCTCCATCGGTGACCACTCCATCTCCATCTACGACATCTGCAGAGATCTTTGCCGACGCCGTCATCTTGACTCCTTCATCAACAACCGGAGGAGATGCACACAAGAACGCTTAGATGTATGCCTTTGAACTTTTTGGTAACTATTGCTAAAGGGGGAGAAGTGTATATAGATCTATAGGCTTCGAGCGAGAGAGAGATTTGTCTTTTTACTTGCTTTTCAAAAACATTTGGTTCTTTTGATTTGATGTGAGATACTTTTGTGTTTGTGTTATGCTACTATGTTATGGGTGATGTTACTATTTCCTATCATCTTAATGCTCATGAGATGATCATTCACCCTTACTTATGTGTGTTGTGCCATGTTATTCACTCTACTTATTCTCGCACACCACCAAGTTGTATGTGACATGGAAGAAGTACCCCATATACCTAATCGATTGTGCATTTGCATTCAAACACAAGTTTAAAATAATGCACAAATTTAGGGGGAGCTCTTGCTTATCACATACCTCTAAAAGCGACAATTAATCTCATTGATTTTATCATCAATTACCAAAAAAGGGGGAGATTGAAAGCACATTTCCTCCCTTGGTGGTTTTAGTAATTAATAACAACATATAAGTCATTGAACTAATGTTTTCCACTAAGTATATTTCAGGAAATGTTCAATAAGAGGATTGGCAAAAAGGAGATTGTGGAGAAACCCCAAGATGCAAGGAAATAGGTAGGCCAAGCTTGAAGCAAGAGGACTCTACATTTTATATTTGTGAGAAATCACTTTGAGTCCATAGGAAAGCCAATACTATTAAAAGGGGGTAAGGTTTTGTTGCTGAACAATATGCTCAAACGTGCACAAGAGATAGTTGCCAAAAACATCCACAAAACTCTCCCACCAAAGTCTGTTCTATACCCAATACTCAAAATCGGTGCAACCAACTATCCCACTTCGGTGCCACCGACTCCAGTACCTAGACAGACTCTGCCAAACCCTAGCCACATCGGTGCAACCGATTCCATACCGGTGCCACCGAGTTTAGGTTGCCAACTTTCTGTTACGCAAATTCACATTTTTGGTTCCACCGAGAATTTTGTATCAGTGTCACCGAGATTGGAAATCTGACCGTTGGTCAGCTTATCGGCGCAACCGACAATTGTATATCGGTCCCTCCAAGATTCAAAAGTGCCACCTTTTGGTCACTTCGGTACCACCAAGATTAACACATCGGTGTCACCGAGTTGGTCATTTTGTGTGTAAAGGTTGGATTTTTGGGGATGCCTATATATACCCCTTCACCACCACTCACTCAAAAGATAAGCACTCAGAACTATTCCATACCTATCCTATCAGATTTTCTGAGAGAGAACCACCTACCCTTGTGTTGAGGTCAAGATCTTCCACTACAATCATATGGATCTTGATTTCTAGCCTCCCCAAGTTGGTTTCCACCAATCCTATCTTTTCTACCAAGCCAAACCGTGAGAGAGAGATTGTGTGTTGAGCAGTCTATCATCTTGAAGCACAAGAGCAAGGAGTTCATCATCATTACTGAGCCTATTCCCTTTTGGAGAGTGGTGTCTCCTAGATTGGTTAGGTGTCGCTTGGGAGCCTCCTACTTCGTGTTCTCGAGTGAGCCAAGAAGTTTGTAAGGGCAAGAAGATCACCTACTTCGTGAAGATCTACCCTATAGTGAGGCTAGTCCTTCGTGGACGGAAGCCGTATGGAATAGTCAAGGTTGCTACTTCATGGACCCTTTTGGGTGGAGCCCTCCGTGGACTCTCGCGACCGTTACCCTCCGTGGGTTGAAGACTCCATAAACGTGGATGTACGATAGTGCCACCTATAGGAACCATGGGAAAAATCATCGTGTCCACAATTGCATTTGATCTTCCTACCCTATCCCTTCTATACATGCTTATTGTTACTTTCCGCTGTTATATACTCTTAGACTTGCATGTGTAGGGTGTACTTGACTTGCCATGAAATGCTAAAAACTTTCAGGCATAAAATTTGGTATAGGCAAAACCTTTAATTGGTCAAGTAGTCTAATCACCCCCCCCCTCTAGACGTACTTTTGATCCTACACACAGGCTGAGCAGAATCAGAGGCACAACTTGTTCCACACAAAGGGAGTTCTAAAGGAGCATTCTGTTCGTGTCATCATGGATGGAGGGAGTTGCAATAAATTGGCTAGCATGGAGAGGGTGGAGAAGTTGTCTCTAACCACCAGACCACATCATCATCCATATTACATCCAATGGTTCAACAAAGTGGCAAGGTTAAGGTAATACGTATTGTTCGTGTGCATTTTAGCATTGCTACATATTCTGATTATGTTGATTGTGATGTGGTACCCATGCAAGCATGTTCTGTTTTACTTAGTAGACCATGGCAATTTGATAAAAATTCTGTACACCATGGTAGGACAAATCAATATACTCTTGTTCATAAGGATCAAAATATCATGTTGCTTCCTATGTCTCCTGAACATATTATGAAAGATGACATTGCTAGAGCTAGTAAAGCAAAACAGGAGCTACATAAGAGTGAAAATCGGATTGTAGCAATGGAATTTGAGCAAAAACATAAGCCTAATAAACCATCATCTAATGTTGCATATGAAATAAAATTAAAGAGTGGATGTTTACTTGCTACTAAATCTGATATTACTGCGTTGGATGTTACTAAATCTGTTTGCTATGCTTTTGTATGCAAAGAGGTGTTATTTTCATTCGAGGACATGCCTCCCTCTTTGCCTCCCGCTGTCACTAACATCTTGCAGGAGTTTGCTGACGTCTTTCCACAAGATGTGCCACCGGGATTGCCACCTATTCGAGGGATTGATCATCAGACTGACTTAATTCCTGGTGCATTGCTACCCAAACGTGTGCCATACCGTACCAATCTAGAGGAGACGAAGGAGATTATGGGTCAAGTACAGGAGTTGCTCGACAAAGGTTATATACGTGAATCGCTTAGTTCTTGTGTTGTTCCTATTATTTTAGTGCTAAAAAAGGATGGTACATTGCGTATGTGTGTGGATTGTAGAGATATTAATAATATTACTATTCGTTGTCGTCATCCTATTCCTAGGCTAGATGATATGCTTTATGAATTAAGTGGCTCTACAATTTTCTCCAAAGATGATTTGCGTAGTGGATACCATCAAATTCGTATGAAATTGGGAGATGAATGGAAAACAACATTTAAAACTAAGTTCGGATTATATGAGTGGTTAGTCATGCCTTTTGGGTTAACTAATGCACCTAGCACTTTCCTGAGATTAATGAACGAGGTTTTACGTGCTTTCATTGGACGATTTGTGGTAGTATATTTTGATGATATACTAATTTTTAGTAGATCTTTGGAAGAACATTTGGAACATTTACATGTTGTTTTTATTGCTCTACGTGATGCATGTTTGTTTGGTAACCTTGGGAAGTGCACCTTTTGCATCGAACGAGTCTCTTTTCTTGGCTATGTTGCTACTCCATAGGGAATTGAAGTTGATAAAGCCAAGATTGAAGCTATTGAGAGTTGGCCGCAGCCCAAAACGGTCACTATCACACAAGTGAGGAGTTTTCTTGGCCTCACTGGTTTCTATAGGCGTTTTATGAGAGATTTCAACACCATTGTTGCGCCTCTCAATGAGCTTACAAAGAAGGACGTGCCTTTTGCTTGGGGTACCGCACCGGAAGAAGCCTTCACGGTCTTGAAAGATAAGTTAACACATGATCGTTTACTCTAACTTCCTGATTTTAATAAGACTTTCGAGCTTTAATGTGATGCTAGTGGAATTGGGTTAGGAGGTGTGTTATTACAAGATGGTAAACTTGTTGCGTACTTTTCTGAAAAATTGAGTGGGCTTAGTATGAATTATTCTACTTATGATAAGGAATTATATGCTCTTGTTCGGACTTTAGAAACATGGCAACATTATTTATGGCCCAAAGAATTTGTTATACATTCTGATCATGAATCTTTGAAACATATTAAAAGTCAAGAAAAACTAAACCGTAGACATGCTAAATGGGTTCAATTCACTGAGACTTTCCCTTATGTCATTAAACACAAGAAGGGTAAAGAAAATGTTATTGCTGATGCATTGTCTCGTCGTTATACTATGCTTTCACATCTTGACTTTAAAATATTTGGTTTGGAGACCATCAAAATCAGTATGTGCATGATGCTGAATTTAGAGATGTGTTGCAGAATTGTAAAGAAGGGAGAACATGGAACAAGTTCGTTATTAATGATGGATTTGTGTTCCGTGCTAACAAGCTATGCATTCTAGCTAGCTCCATTCGTCTTTTGTTGTTACAGGAGGCGCACGGAGGAGGATTAATGGGACACTTTGGCATGAAGAAGACAGAGGATGTACTTTCTACACATTTCTTTTGGCCAAAGATGAGACGGGATGTTGAGCGTTTTGTTGCTTGCTGCACTACATGTCAAAAAGCTAAGTCACGACTCAATCCTCATGGTTTATATATGCCTTTGCCTGTACCTAGTGTTCCTTGGGAGGATATATCTATGGACTATGTTTTAGGTTTACCTTGAACAAAGAAGGGGAGGGATAGCATATTTGTTGTCGTGGATAGATTTTCCAAAATGGCACACTTTATACCATGTCATAAAAGTGATGCTGCTGCTCATGTTGTTGATTTGTTCTTTCGTGAAATTATTCGGTTTCATGGTGTGCCAAATACCATTGTTTCAGATCACGATGCTAAATTTCTTAGCCACTTTTGGAGATGTTTATGGGCTAAGTTGGGGACTGAACTGCTTTTTAGTACTACATGTCATCCCCAAACTGATGGCCAAACCGAAGTAGTCAATAGATCATTGTCTACTATGCTTAGGGCTGTTTTGAAGAATAACCTGAAAATGTGAGGAGAATGCTTGCCTCATATTGAATTTGCTTATAATCGTTCGCTACATTCTATCACTAAGATGTGCCCTTTTGAAGTTGTGTATGGTTTCTTACCTCATGCACCTATTGATTTGTTGCCTCTTCCATCTTCGGAGAAGGTTAATTTTGATGCTAAAGAACGTGCTGAATTGACATTAAAGATTCATGAGTTAACTAAGGAAAACATTGAGCGTATGAATGTTAAATACAAACTTGCTAGAGATAAGGGTAGAAAACATGTTGTCTTTGCACCTGGGGATCTTGTTTGGTTACATTTGTGTAAGGATAGATTTCTTGATTTGCGCAAGTCAAAGATAATGCCACGTGCTGATGGTACTTTTAAGGTGTTAGAGAAAATAAATGATAATGCATATAAACTTGAGCTGCCTGCAGAGTTTGGGGTTAGCCCCACTTTTAACATTGTAGATTTGAAGCCTTATTTGGGTGAGGAAGATGAGCTTCCGTCGAGGACGACTTCAGTTCAAGAAGGGGAGGATGATGAGGACATCCCTACTAATGTTACACCCACAACCCCGACTGCTATACATACATGACCAATTACTAGAGCTCGCGCACGTCAATTGAATTACCACGTACTTTTGTTTCTTGGAAATCCTTCTAATGTTCATGAACATGTGATGCTGCCTAAATTAGATACTTTTGTTTTACTTATGAATAAAGGACCTAGCATGGATAAGAAGGATGACCATTGGAGCGAGATCAAGCATGGAGGACAAGATGCGCGCATGGGAAAGAACAATGGAGCTTCCAGTTATGATTTTCGCACATTGAAGCCACCATAATGGGAGCGGGAAGCCTTGGACGAAATATGCATGATGCCACTTTATAAAATTCATCCATAGGCTAATATAGGTGTTGCGCCACCTTGTTTTTGGGTCAGGCCCATGTAATTTTGAAATACCATATTATAGGCTGTTTTTAGAGTCCGTATGTATGGGGAAACTGACTTAGGGTCGGTTTCGGACCCCTCCTCTAAGGGGCCACGAAATTCCCCTCTATTCCCCCATATATACAACCCTCAGGGCTTCGTTTTAGGTTTGGGTTTTGTTTAGATTACAAGTTTGCCATAGTTGCAACTTCGCGTTCTTCGTTTGTGTTCCACGACCAGACAAAGCCGTCATAGAACCCCCACTTCATCAATAAAGCTTTCCTCTTATATTCGCAATATCTAGATTTCAATCTCAGTTTCTTGCTTGTTCTTCGTTTGCGTGCAGGAAACAGACCATTGTGGTCAGGTTGATCGTGCTCCGACGTGGTCAATAACCTCTCGAAGGTTGTTTAGCGATTGCTAAGGCGCGACGTCTCGCACGTTCGTAGTCGGATCGTCAAAGTCTACTCCACCAAAAACGATAGCCACCATCTCATCAAAAATACAGGGACAACTTCGCTTCTATCGCGAATGGGGCACATGGTCTGGCAAACCAATGACGCAGGCATGGAGGGGGGCGACGATGGCCAAAATCGTGGACGAGATTCGGAGAGAGGCACAGATACGAGAGCACGTCGGAGTCAAAGCCGTGTCGGGGTGGATACCGGACAACGAAGGGCACCTATGGGAGATGGGTGCGGAGCCGGCAAGATGCCGACAAGCCAAAGAAGCTGGAACAAGACACAACTCCAACACGGGGGAGCGCCGAATGTGGATGCGCTCCGGACAGCCATGGACACAGGAGGGATGCATGTCCATGTCCACCGGCGTCGGAGCCGCACCTACAGGGAGGAGGGCTAAGGAAGCGCTAGCCTGGCGCCTGCCATGTTCTCGGCCAACGCACTGCAAAGCAGACACCGTCAGGCAACCACCAAATATCCACCATGGAGCCACCACCCTGGATCCATGGCCACAGCCTGGGGGGAGGAAGAACGCCACTGCGGCACCCCTAGGCCAGACCGAGACGACAAAGAAGCACCGACACCATCCTCTCAAAATCTGGTGCCAGCAATAGCAAAGGCGTTGGCGGCCACCCAGATCTGATATAGGAGAAGACGGGCGGGGGAGAGGACGTGCCGGCGAGCGGGCTGGGCTGCTGGAGCCTGAAGGAAGGGGCGGGCGAGGGCAGGGGAAGAGGGGTTGGTGGGAGCATGCCGGCACCGGCCATGACGGGGTTCGACGTCGGAGGAGAGGGCCAGCCAAGGCGCCTTGCGGGCCGACGCCACCTTCCTGGCAGCCGACGAGGATGTGGGGCCGGGTGAGAGGGGGGCGGATGCGTGGGCTAGGGTTCCCCCACATCCACCCACCCCCCCACCCCCCCCCACCCCCGCTGCCAGGGGAGGTGACACAAGGGTCACGGGTGTCGCCCCTCTCTTTTCCAATAAGGTTCTTTCCATTTAGCCTCCGTCTCGGTGATGCGTCTAGCATCATAAAAAGGCGTGTGGAGATGTGTTGCCGGTTGATCTCATGGGATTCAGATGATGTTTCTCTTCGGTGGTTCTGTTTGTATCCGATTGTCGTTTGTCTGCATTCATGTAACTATATATATGTTGGATCCTTCCGGTATACACTTCTCTTTAGCAGCGATGGTCATTGTTTTAGTGCATTGGTCCTCTAGGGCTTTACCATGACGACTTCCCAACTGTTTACAACGACAAGGTTTGCCCTGCTTTGATGAGGAGGGGCAATGACGGCGGCGAGCCTTGGGCTACTTGTAGTCTTTGCTAGGTGGTGTACAGACTTGATTGTAATGTTCGTTACTTCTGATCTTTTTTGTACTTTCATGATGTTTGATGAATAAATCAAATGACTTTCTCAAAAAAAGAAAAAACCATCTCTTCTCATATCAATACTACATGTGAAATGCAGAAATTATGCAACACGCAAACGATTCATATATTGTCGAATTATTCAATGAACAAACATATTGATGCAATACATATTAATTTCACAATTGGGGAAGCACAAAAAAATGAAAAGAACGAGATGGAACCACAAACTTGCAAACATGGATGTCTCAATACACATGCCGTATCAACTTGATCATAATGGTCATTTTAGTTACTCTTCCTGCAATTCTTCCTGATCTCTCCATTGTTCCCTGTGAGCGGCGCGATATCTCCCATCTTGATCATTCCTTCCACGAAGTCCGCGAAGAAAGCGCTCTGGCTGCTGACATAGTACTGAACCAGCGGGTCGGTGGCCCCACCATTGAAGAGCTCCTGATCGGAGTGCAGGAGCCCCTTCTTGGCAACGAGGTTCTTGTAGTAGTTGTTCTCGAAGGCGGTCGGGGTCTGAAGGTCCACCGGCGCTAGGTTGTTGTCACCGGAGCCAGAGTTGGGAGGGCAGCTCGATCGGCGGGTCCCGGCGAAGCCACTGTCGATGTTTGTCTCGTTGTAGACGTGTGCTCGGAAGTTGGTGCAGCGAGCTTGGCCTATGGTGTGAGATCCTGCGTACGTACATGCATGTATGTCCTCAGAGGAAGCGGAATTTGAGATGAGGGACACTTCTCTTTCCTTGTAAGGGATCGTTTGGGCGCTTTTTTTCCTCCAAAGGAACTTTTGGCACTTTTATTTAATTATTACTATTACTTACTTTAATTTGCAGCTAAGTGCGTATATTCTCTAAAAATAATGGGAGAAAGAAAAAGGGATTTGAGTCAGTCATGGAATAGAGCAAAAAGAATCATATGCGTTTGTGGTTGTTATTAATTTGTAATCAAGTTGTATATCTGGGAGATGCCAGCTTTATTCTTGCTTTTAATATTAGTCCAAAGACATGTGAATATGTGATGGGAGGCATCTGTCAACTAAAGCCAGAGCCAGCCATTTCACTGAAAAAGTTTTAAGTGGCCTGGCTGCTAGAATACTGGCATCAGATCTGTGACGTGCAAAATGCAATACAACTATGAGGTTCTTCTAGAAACCCATGCCGACAACCACAGGCCAATGCGAGTTTTTCTCGTCCACCTAAAAAGTAATGGAATCTACTCCTATTGGTAGCACGAGGTAATTACTAGTCACTAATCACCGATGACTGAACTCTGTCACCAGTAAAGTAACAATGTCCAGGCTTTCAAGTCAAAACTTAGCTATCAGTTGACAGTTCCGTTGGTGCATGCCGGCTACAGCTGATAAAGTAGAAGCAGAGTGTGAAATGGAAATGATTCTTGTCGCTTTCCTTGTTGTTAATTACTTACTGTACATTAGTACTACGTTCTCTCTCTTTCTTGCGAAAAATTAGGAGTACTTGGGAGTTGGGATTAGTTGGTTAATGCAATGGGAATAGTTAGTTATTTATTACTTTGAGCGATGGGTGGAGGTACGCACCGGAGAGCGCGACCATGTCCTTCTGGGACAGTCCCTGCGCCGCGAACAGTGACGTGAGGTTTGCGAGCCCCGACGTCGGCGGGGGGATGTTGTTGTTGGCACCGCTGAAGCTCGCCGTCGTGGAGTCCCTCCGCCCAAGCTTCACTGCCCAGTTCGGCCCGCCCAACTACACGTACACATACTCACAGTTTCAGCATGCATACCATATATAAGTACGTAAACGTATGCATGGGAAGAGAAGAGTACGTACGGCGACGACGCTGTCCCTGGCGGCGATGGCGAGCACGTCGGCGCAGGAGACGACGCCCGGGCAGATGTTCTCGACGGCCACCTTGATGGCGTCGATGACCTCGAACCCTCGCACCGACCCGTTGTTGGGCGTCGCCATCTTCTCCCCCTGGAAGCTCGCCGTGTCGTCCAGGAGCAGCGACCCGTCGCAACCCTGGACGAAGCAATCGTGGAAGAAGAGGCGGAGGATGGACGCGCCCATGCGCGGCTCACTCGCCACCGCCGACTGCACCGCCGACGCGACTGCGCCGAGCGCGCCTGGGCACGAGCTCGCGTAGAACCCCGTCGACAGCTGCGCCGACGCTCCGCCTGCCGCCATGATGACCAGCAGGACGAAGCACAAAGCACTTGCACTTGCAGCAGCCATGCTCGTTCGCGCCCGAGTGTGTGCAACTGTGGATATCCTGTTGCTAGGCTGACTAGAGCGTGCGTGTGTTGCCTTGAGCTAGCTTGCCGGGGCATGTGTATTTATAGCACAGATGAATTAGTAGTGGCACAGTGTGGTGCTTGAAAAAAGCATGAAAAGATTGAATCATCTTTCCCACCAACTCTGTTGGACTTTGAGTTGAATTAAAAGTACTGTTGTCTAGGGTACGTACACTAGTTTCAGGTTTTGGTGAGTGAGAACCCTTGGACTTGAAGCTGTGAAAGCAGAAAAGGGCGACACGGCTAAGTAAAAGATGGCCAGTGAGCCGCAAGCCTGGGGGCGTCGTCGCCTTTTCTCGGCCGGCGCACGATAAAGCTTAGCTACCATGTGATGCCGATTGCTCATCATCTCGGATGCATGGTGATCTTAGTAGGAAAAATAGGAGGATATTCTCATCACAAGGTGCTCTTAGCAGGAGAGTACTTTTCCGTCAAGATGCCATAACACCTGACCTGAGATTAATGGTACTTTTGACGGAAGAATAGGTGAATTACGTACTCCATAGTACATACTGTTACAAGATCAATAGATCCATCATCCATGATGCTACGGAAGTTACCAGTGAGAAATAGCCTGCTGGACCCAAGTGCCAGCACACCCTATATTCAAAAAGTAATTTGGTAATCACAAAAAAAGTCAAAATCCAATTCTTAGGACAAGTATTTTAATCGTACAAAAAAGTTTCGTCAAGGAATAACTTGCGTCAACTTCAGGGAAAAAAATTCAAGGACAAATCGCATGAAAATTACCTTGTATTAGCGTTTGATTTGTTTAATTTTTTTTCACCCAAAATACCATGAAATCCATTCCGTGGCGAAACTTTTTATAACATTAAAATACTTGATCACCTTTGTTTCCAAAAAAGATTCAGATTTTCTAACCTTTTTACAATTATTAAATATTCCTACATAATGATGATGATATCATCGTCATTATTATTATTACTATTATTATCATCATTATTTGTATTGACAATATAAAACTATTTCAAGAGACATTTACTTGTATGCTTAAATTTGAGACTATTTTCTTGGCAAAAAAATATTTGTTCTGAATTATAAGACATTTTGGATGCTTCAATTAGGCTATGTACGGACTGGAGTGAACGAACAAACACATTAAAACACGTATATATACATTCAGTTCTCAAAACAAAAAGTTGAAACATCTTATAATTCGGAATAGAGGGAGTAGTAGTATGGTTAGGGCATATAATCACCCACCCACTAGTAGGAACCTAAGTAGATCAAATCATATGATCATGATTCCGTATACGCGTGAATTTTGCCTTGAAATATAGGAAATCATTGAAGGGAGAGATGGAGAAGGTTCCTAACCTCTAAAGCGATCAGCAGTCCAATTAAAATATCCTACACTCATGCACGCTTAATTGCTTGGTAAAGTTAGCTTTTTCGGGGTGGCCAAAAATGGTCATTGCTTAGTAAGTTTTTTTCGCTTAATATGTTTAATTGTCTCAAATGATAGAAGCATTTGAGAGGTGTTTGATTCTCCTTTTGCGGTGTTCAGTTTCTTTTTTCTTTTTAACAAAGTATAACGCAGCTGCCACGTACATGCACACACACCTATCCCATGAATGCGGCACACACATCATATCCCTACGAACATCTTTGAGATATTGTGCCGTCACAGTATCTTAAAATTTGCAAAACCATCACACGCATCTTTGTAGTCAACAAAAATGTCTGCTCACATTGACTGGACATCATCGAAAAGTCTAAAATAAATCTAGAAAAATATGAACACCAATGCCAAGCCTAAGACTTGAACGCTGGTGAGTTAGTTTCACCACAAAGAATGTAAGCAGAGCTACGCACAGTTTGCCTTATTAAAAAGACACAAGGAGTCAAGAGCTACTCTGTTGTATTGTATCACTCTTTACCACATCACGATGACCTTAGAAGTTGCCTTATTATCGTCCGCTTTGGTGAAATTCAAACCACTTAGGGCATTTCAAACGCCGACCCTCAAGCCGTCCGTATACGTTCGGGTCGTGCTGTCCGGATATGTTGTCCGGACGTGTCTACATGTATCAGTCAGCCGAGCGGTTCGGGCACACTTTTTCCCGCAAAGTGGAAGCGAAGTGGGGGAAGGGGTCACTAGTAGAAAACAGGCCATTAGTCCCGTTTGGGAATGGCCTTTAGTCCCGGTTCCCCAACCGGGACTAAAGTATAGAGACCAAAGGGTCCAAGCGTTTAGTCTCGGTTGGCTACGAACTGGGACTAAACCCTGGCCATGTGGGCGGCAGAGCGCGCCAGGACATGGGGACCTTTGGTCCCGGTTGGTAACACCAACCGGGACTAAAGGTTTAGCGGTTAATTTGTGTTTAGCGATTATTTTTCCTTTTCATTTTGTGTTTTCCATTTAATTGTTTCCTCTAATTCAACATGATCGCTTGCATCCATCCACTTTAATCAAATATATGTCATATAACTCATCATCATCTTACTCATCTAACAACTCATCATCATCATCTTAATATACCAAGTTAAAATCTCATAAAACAAAAAAAAAAGATCATAATACTAATCATCCTCGATCATGCAAGTTAATATAAACCAGAAAAACTTCTCTCTCATAGGACCTAGTCCTCCCTCCTAGGTAAAATGACATAAAACAGAATAATACCTATGTCTCCATGATGGAGCAAAGAGATCCAACGGTCTTTAACTTGTGGCTTGCGATCCTTATTTATTTGTCCTCATGCTTCAATTCAGAGTTGTCTTGGTGGTTTGCGCTCAGTCGAGTATGCAAAAGAGAACTCGGGCTGGAAGGGGCTCTTAATTGTCATCTTACCTTCGGGTTGCATCAACGGAGGCACAACTTCATTTGGCAGTTACTGTTGAAAAACATAATAGTAGTCTAGTTAGCAATGTAATCAATACCATTTACGCAATAGTACTAGTGTACTTAATTAGCAACTCTTACCAAGATATTTCGGCGAATGTCATCTACCCTCAACCTATGCCCCAGTGTCTTGTACAATGTATAATTTGGGCCAGTTCCCAAATTATACGGAAAGAACTCCCTACCAGCTACGACACCAATAACAAACTTCATAAGATCATCCTTCTCCTCCCAAGTTAGATGTGATCCATAAGTATAGTGTGTCGTGTCGATTATGTTATGTGTTTCACTCGAAGAAACGAAATAAGTTGTAAATTATAAATTAACAAATTTAGTATGGATGAACACCAACTATTTTTAAATATAGAATGCAAATTACTTGATAAATATTTATGGTTGACAAACTCACATGTAGGTAAAACAGGAAGCATATCAACATCCATCCAAATGTCGATGTTACCTTCAATATGATCTTCAGGACGAATATCGAAGGTTATTTCCATATCCTCCTGAAATCCATATGCCTTACAAAGAGCTTCCCAATTTGAGCACCCTAATTATGTGTTATTAAGTGCATTCATTACTTTCACTAGAAATGAGTGACCATGTTTAGTCCTCAGCTTGGCTGTCCTCGTCTCGAAACTCTCGTGCTCCTCAAAATCGAGCCTCTCCAAAAAATACCGTCTTGCATGACAGGGGATGAACTAGTCAAATTGTATAAAACAGAAATTATGCGTTAAAGGAAAGAAACAGAAGTCATGCTTAATTACGAAAAAATAGTTGTCATCTTTGCGTACCGTAGAAATATCAAAGTTCTCGTAAAGCTTCATGGTGAAGAACCTGCCATCTCGCAGCCCAAGCTAGTCGCAAAGACCCTTATCTTCACCGCAAAATTCACACGCTTGGATCCTATTGTGGTCTGATGACGACGACATTTCCTGTGTTCATGATTCAAGAATTACGACACGCTTGGGTCCTAATGCGTGTGTGATTTTCGGTCCGTCGAGGCTTTCCTTAAATAACTCTCATATCTCATGGTGTGTTAGTGTGCACTCTCTCACACTGATATGGTGGTGTATATGTTGGTGGACACTCTCTCACAGTAATAGTTCCATTGTCGGTGATGGACGCCCCCTCTTCTCTTCTTGCGCATTATACCGACGAATATATCGCAAAGAAGAGAAGAAGAGGAGGCGCCCCCTGACAACAGTCGGGATTCCTCTATCAAGAACACACATGAAAGTAACACTAGGATCAACGACAGTACGAAAATTGCACACGCATTATACCGATAAAATATCACTAGTACATTTATAATGAACTGGAATATAATATCACTAATACATCATCTCGAATAATCCAGTTAATGCATCATCAAATATTAACTAATACATCTCGTATATTATCATATATGATCACTAATACAGATCTAATACTATGGAATAATCTAAGTCACTAGCAGTTCCTGAGTCGCCGATGGTGGATACCCAAAGATAAAGAACCATTACGGGATCATAACTTGCGTGAGATCCCTAAAGAATCTGCCAGGTATTATTGAACCACGCCGCCATGTAGAGACAGACGTGCTCGTCCTCCTCCCTGACATGGCGACGTACCACCTCCGCAGGTGGCCCGCTCCCTCTGCACCGAAAGTGGCCCACGTGACCGCCACCAGAGAGTTCGGTTCGACGACGAGACTAGGATTCCTCACCAAGCTCCGAGCTCGGGAAGGTAGCACCTCCCAGTGCCAGCCCGACGGAGCCCAGTCCCAGACATTGCGCCTCTCAACGATGTTGACGCAGACTCGACGCCGATGAGGATGCGGGCCAGACATCATCGACGTCGAGACAAATTCTTATGAGAACATTTTCTTATCGTTTAATCACTAAACATTTCAAAACCCAAGAATTTTTCTCTAAACTAACTAATCTTTTCCACTACCCAAGAATTTTTCCTAATATTTCCTAATCCCCCTAATATTTGCTAATATTTCAATATCCAAGAATTTTCTTTTCACTAAACTAACTTTTTGACTCAACGGCTATGCTATGCAATCAATTCGACGGTTAGAAAAGATGTTTTATATGCAATATGTCGATTAGCAAATCAGCAACATCTAAACATTTAAATTATACATATTATTCTAGTATTATCATTTTTTATAACATACACATCAATATATCTAACATACAAATACTATACACATACACATACTAACTTTATCTAACATACACATACTAATTTTTCCTAAGACTTCTAATTTTACACATCAGTTTTATACGCATACAAATATAGAATGCAAATCTTATACACATACACATATATACACATGCATATAAATACACATACACATACACATACACATACACATACACATATATACACATCAATTTGGAGGGTGGAGGACGGATCGGACTTACGGCATGGAGGAGGATAGCGGCGCCGGTGGAGCTGATGGCGATGGCGCAGAGGAGCGGCGCTGGCGGAGCAGGGCAACAACGTGGAGGAGGGTAGCGGCGCCGGTGGAGATGACGGCGATGGCGCGAAGGAGCGGCGCTGGCGGAGCAGGGAGACAACGTGGAGGAGGAGAGCGCGCGGCAGCGGCGTGACGGCGTGGAGGAAGAGACCTTTGGCTGCATCGTCGAGCGGCTGTAAGACGGAGTGATTTGGGGAGGAAGAAAGAGGGATTAAATAGGCCCGGAACCTTTAATCCCGGTTGGTAGCACCAACCGGGACTAAATACCCTTCAGTCCCGGTTGGTATCACCAACCGGGACTAAATACCCTTCAGTCCCGGTTGGTATCACCAACCGGGACTAAAGGGGCTTTTTCGGCGGCCCAAATTCGCACACGAAGGGACCTTTAGTCCTGGTTTGTTATACCAACCGGGCCTAAAGGGGCCTTTTTGGCGGCCCAAATTCGCGCGGGAAGGGACCTTTAGTCCCGGTTCGTTGTACCAACCGGGACTAGAGGTTTATTTTCTCTTTTTTTTGTTTTTATATTTGGAATAACTATTTTTATATTTGCAGTAACTGTTAGAATATTTATAGTTTTTAATGAATTTTTTTGCTTTACGTCAAAACAATTACAAACTTTCTGTTAGTGCGAGTAGTTTTCAAATTTAAATAGTTTAAATTTGAATTCTTTTGAAATTTTTGTGAATCACTAGTTGGTGAATAACTTTAGTTTAAAAATAGATTTTTGAGTGATTTTTTTGTTGTTCTTTAATATTAGTATGTTTTACCATTACGAAGGACGGGCTTCTTCCGGTGATGTGCCTCAGCTTTGAAATGCTTGCCTTTCTTTCTTAAGGCATGCTTGGCTGGAAGAAATTGACGATGTCCCATGTACACATTCTTCTTGCATTTGTCCAAATATATACTTTCGGTATCATCTAAACAGTGTGTGCATACATGGTATCCCTTGTTTGGCTGTCCTGAAAGGTTACTAAGAGCAGGTCAATCATTGATGGTTACAAAGAGCAACGGTCGCATCTCAAATTCCTGTTGTTTGTGCTCATCCCACACATGTACGCCTTTTTTATTCCACACCTGTAAAATTTCATCAACTAATGGCCTTAGGTACACATCAATGTTGTTGGCGGATTGCTTAGGGCCTTGGATGAGCACTGACATCATAATGAACTCCGCTTCATGCACAACCAAGGAGGAAGGTTATAGATACATAGAGTCACATGCCATGTGCTATGCTTGCTGCTCTGCTCCCCGAATGGATTAATGACATCTACGCTTAAACCAAACCATAAGTTCCTTGGGTCATCTACAAAGTTCAGCCACTCTCTCTCGATTTTTCTCCACTGCGACGCATCAGCGGGTACTCTCAACTTCCCGTCTTTCTTACGGTCTTCTTTGTGCCATCGCAATGGCTTGGCATGCTCTTTGTTTTGGAACAAATGTTTCAACCATGGTATTATAGGAGCATACCACATCACCTTGGTAGGAATCCTCTTTCCAGGGCGCTCGCCCTGAACATCATCTACAGGGTCATCGCGACCGATCTTATATCGCAATGCATTGCATACCGGGCATGCATCCAAATTCTCGTACTCACCATGGTAGAGGATGCAGTCATTAGGGCATGCATGTATCTTATGCACCTCCAATCCTAGAGGGCAGACAACCTTCTTTGCTTCGTACGTACTATCGGGCAATTCGTTGTCCTTTGGAAACTTATTCTTCATTATTTTCAGCAACTTTTCAAATGCCTTGTCAGCTACACCATTCTCTGCCTTCCATTGCAGCAATTCGGGTGTGGTACCGAGATTTGTGTTTTTATCTTTGCAATTTGGTTACAACGCTTTTTTGTGATCCTCTAACATGCATTGCAACTTGAACTTATCCTTTTCATTTTCGCAGTTTCTCTTTGCAGCAGCAATGACCTGACCAAGATCATCAACGGGCTCATCTGATGCCTCAGCTTCTTCTTCTTCATTCTCTTCCCCCATTTTACTACCATCATATTCAGGACACCCAAGATAGTTGTCATCATCCTCTTCTTCATTATCTTCCATTAGAACCCCTCTTTCTCCGTGCTTGGTCCAACAATTATAGTCGGACATAAAAAGGTGGATGTGAATATGTTTTGAGCTAGAGTAAGTTTTATCATTCTTACACACACCACATGGACAACACATAAAACCTGTTGGAAGACGCAGTAGTAAATCAAAATTTTCCTACGTGTCACCAAGATCTATCTATGGATAAACCAGCAACGAGAGGGGAGAGATCGCATCTTCATACCTCTTGAAGATCGCTAAGCGGAAGCATTACAAGAACGTGGTTGGTGGAGTCATACTCACAGCGATTCAGATCGCGGTGGATTCCGATCTTAGCGCCGAACAACGGTGCCTCCGCGTTCAACACATGTGCAGCCCGATGACGTCTCCTACGCCTTGATACAGCAAGGGGGAAGGAGAGGTTGAGGGAGAGCTCTGGCAGCACGACGGTGTGGTGACGGTGGAGCTACGTGAACTCCGGCAGGGCTTCGCCAAGCGCTACAGAGAACGAGGAAGAGGAAGGGTAGGGCTGTGCCGAGAGAGAGAGAGAGAAGTCGTGTCTCAAATCAGCCAAAACCCTTGCATATATATAGGAGGAGGGATAGGGAGGGATGCCTTGTCCCCTCCTCCAAGGAGGAGAGCTTCGGCCGAAGGTGGGGAAGAGTCCACCTCCCACAAGGGAGGTGGATCTCCTCCTTTTAAATCCTTTTCCCTTTATCTCTTGATCCCAACCGCATGGGCCTTTCTAGAAGGTCTTGGCCAGCTCACTAAGGGCTGGCACACCTCCTCTAAGGTCCCACAAAGTCCTTTGGTCGTCACACCCCTCCCGGGGGTCCTCTGGCACCCTCTCGGCACTCCCGGTACAATACCGATGAGCCCGAAAACTTTCCGGTGACCAAAACTGGACTTCCTATATATCAATCTTTACATCCGGACCATTCCGGAGCTCCTCGTGATGTTCGAGATCTCATCCGGGACTCCTAACAACCTTCGGTAATCACGTATACCATTTCCCTATAACCCTAGCGTCATCGAACCTTAAGTGTGTAGACCCTACGGGTTCGGGAGACACGTAGACATGACCGAGACATCTCTCCGGTCAATAACCAACAGCGGGAACTGGATACCCATGTTGGCTCCCACATGCTCCACGATGATCTCATCAGATGAACCACGATGTCGGGGATTCAATCAATCCCGTATACAATTCCCTTTGTCTATCGGTATGATACTTGCCCGAGATTCGTTCGTTGGTATCTCTATACCTTGTTCAATCTCGTTACCGGCAAGTCTCTTTACTCGTTCTGTAATACATCATCCCGTGACTAACTCCTTAGTCACATTGAGCTCATTATGATGATGTCTTACCGAGTGGGCCTAGAGATACCTCTCCATCACACGGAGTGACAAATCCCAGTCTCGATTCGTGACAACCCAACAGACACTTTCGAAGATACCCGTAGTGCACCTTTATAGACACCTAGTTACTATGTGACGTTTGGCACACCCAAAGCATTCCTACAGTATCCGGGAGTTGCACAATCTCATGGTCTAAGGAAACGATACTTGACATTGAAAAGTTTTAGCAAACGAACTACACGATCTTGTGCTATGCTTAGGATTGGGTCTTGTCCATCACATCATTCTCCTAATGATGTGATCCCGTTATCAACGACATCCAATGTCCATGGTCATGAAACCGTGACCATCTATTGATCAACGAGCTAGTCAACTAGAGGCTCACTAGGGACATGTTGTGGTCTATGTATTCACACATGTATTACGGTTTCCGGTTAACACAATTATAGCATGAACAATAGACAATTATCATGAACTAGGAAATAAAATAATAACCATTTTATTATTGCCTCTAGGGCATATTTCCAACAAAACCATCCCGCTTGTTTGCCTCAGCCGCACGCAAAAAACTCTGCACGCCATTAATGAACTGGGGAGAGCATTGGTCGACGTATATCCATTGTCAGTTCATCATCATTAGACAACAGCGAGAAGACCAAATTAATAAAAGTTCATACATAAAGTCCATACGCACTTATTATCATAAAACAACATAAAACTATCTAGCTAAAACATTTTAAATGCAACAATAAATGCGAACAAAATCGCAACTAAGGTAAAAATTGATCCAATAGCATAATGATATCAAGCCTCTTTATTAATGACATATTTTCTAATATTTCTAATCTTCAGGCGCATTGCATCCATCTTGATCTTGTGATCATCGACGACATCGGCAACGTACAACTCCCATTTCATCTTCTCTTCTTCAACTCTTTTCAATTTTTCTTTCAAATCCTCATTTTCTTTTTCAACTAAATTTAACTTCTCGACAATAGGGGCGGTTGGCATTTCCGGTTCAACTACCTCCTAGACAAAAATATCTATGTCAACTTGATGGGCATAATTGTCATTAACATGAAATGCAACAAATAGTTATAAAAGAGAATATACCACATTTGAATTGTAAACTTGACGAGGGCCGATGGGCACAGATATCATAACCATGGCACTATATATAACAACAATCATTTTTTGCGGGAATATATAACAACAATCATACAAGTAAGAAAACTTTGGAAGTAACTATCTAATCATACAAATATGATTTTATTTATATAAATGATGACAACACAAGAAGAGGCTCACCAAGGTGGTGCCAGCGACAGGATGGTGCGGTCGATCGTCGGCGGTTAGGACGGGGATGGGAAGGCACACTAAGTAAACCACACCTACACATATGCAAACTGAGGAGTTAATTTGAGCTCAAATTGCATATAAATCAAAATCAAACTATCACATAATTACATGCAAACTAAAACCCACAAATCACTATACTTATAAAGCATTGCACGAGCTAATATAGCAATAAGAGATGAAAGGACAAAGTTGCTAACCTTTGTGAACACTTGAATGGATTCGGGTGCCTCAAATCTTGACAAATCTTGGCAAAAATGGAGGGATGAGCTCGAGCTAGGTGAAGAAACAAAGAGGGGAGTTCGAATGGAGAAAACAGAGAAATGAGTCGGGTTGGACGAAGGGCTTATATAGGGAAAGATTTAGTCCCGGTTGGTTATACAAACCGGGACTAAAGGTCCATCTATAGTCCCGGTTTTTATCACAAACAGGGACTAAAAGGGTCGTGGGGGCTCTAGGCTGACACCAGCCTGCCACCACTCCTTTATTCCTAGTTTGTGATACAAACCGGGACTATATGTCCCAAATGAACCGGGACTAATGGGGCTCATGCCCCCTGACAGCGCCTAGCCATTGGAACCGGGACTAATGGACACATTAGTCCCGGTTCAAAGCAAAACTAGGACTACAGGTTGAAACGGAAGGCCTGTTTTTTACTAGTGGGTGGGGGCTTTGCGGGGGTCCGGACAACAGCCATGTAGGATTCTTACACCCTTGGCCCACTAAACCCCCTCCTGGTCACATTTTCTTCCATTCCGCCCCTTCTCTCGGCTTGCTTTGCATAGACATCCTCCTCCGATGCCATCATTGTACCTCTCCGGCTAGAGCTCATGCATTGAGGAACATCCACGTCGAGCACCAACCCGCCCGCTTGCCTTTCACGATGGCGTCGTGCACCCAGGACATGTTCGTAGGTCGGTACACTTTGCCCCCCCTCAGTCGACGTCATCCGTGACGGACACCACGTCCGATAGGTGTTCGATCAAATGCCACCGAGCTTATTTTCGAACGTCATGTCATTTTTAGGAGTAAGAAGGATAGGGGGTTACTCGGCCATCAACAATGAGTTGTTGTGTGATGCGCGGTGATTGTTTGCAAGATACGCATGGTAGTGTTGCACTTTCATTGAAGTATCTCAATTAGTTATCATCCCGAAAAGCGGAGGAGAGTATTTATGTTGGTGCTTCTGTCACACACAAGGTGTCATGATTCTCGTGTGAAGTAATTGCTTCTGATTCTGTAAATACTGATATTGTTCCAAAAGAGAAGAATAAACCAGAGTGAAAGCAATGATATAGGCTTTGTAGTGATTATAGTTATAGTGCTTGAAAGTAAATAACATAAATAAAACTGTAAATTGAGTTATATTTTCTGCAATGGAGAATTTAGTGTTGGGAGACGTAGTAGTAAATCAAAAATTTCCTATGTATTCACCAAGATCCGTCTATGGAGAAACTAGCAACGAATGGGGAGAGTGCATCTTCATACCTTTGAAGATCGCAAAGCGGAAGCATTGCAAGAATGCGGTTTGTGGAGTCGTACTCGCATCGATTCAGATCGCGGTGGATTCCGATCTTAGCGCCAAACAACGGCCCCTCCGCATTCAACACACGTGCAGCCTGATGACGTCTCCTACGCCTTGATCCAGCAAGGAGGAAGGAGAGGTTGAGGGAGAGCTCCGGCAGCACGACGGCGTGGTGACGGTGGAGCTGCGTGGTACACCGGCAGGGCTTCGCCAAGCACTACGGAGGACGAGGAGTAGGAGGAGTAGGCCTGCATCGAGGGAGAGAGATGCGTGTCTCCGGCAGCCCCAAGGGCTCCTCTATTTATAGGAGGAGGAGGAGGGAGGGCTGCGCCCTAGGGTTCCCACCCTAGGGTGGTGCGGTAGCCCGCAGATCCCATCTGGCCGGCTGTGGGGACCCCGACTCATAAGTCGTGGTCACTGAATGCACATGTACAGTGATCCCAGAGATCAATGCTCACTGAACACACAAAAGCTGGATAACAAGAGTCTTACATCCACATTTAACGTCTTACATAAATAATGACCATGATGGTCAAGTCTTACATAGATATGGCCTCAATGGCCAAACACTTAAACTAGAAAAAGCAGCGAAAATCTTGGTCGAAAGCGTGAACCCATGCCATCTGCCTTAACCTATAGGCATTCTAACTGGGAAGCATCCTAGTCCGCATGTTCGTCTCCAACGAACTCTTCAACGTACTCATGTTCTTCCATGCCTGACCAATTAAATAACCAGTGGCAAGCCAATGAGTACTTTGAATGTACTCGCAAGCAACACAAGTTGTGTAACAAGGTAACAATGATGCATGATATAGCACTAAGTAGGTAAATTTGCGGAAAGCTAATTTTGTATGCAATGACATGATCAAGTAACTAGTGAGCATGCATCAACAACTAGCAGGTATCCATGTGAACAAATTGCAGATATCATCATAAGTATTGGTTGAACATCTCATGTTCACTCTTCACGCTAAGTCATCGGACTTAGTTCAATCCTCACGCTAAATCATCAGACTTAGCTCATGTGACCTCTTGTCACCATCACATCCATACTCACACCAAGTTTCACAAAAACATCCGGACATAGTCTAAGAAGCACCACCCAACTATCCTTGACCATGGACACGGCTATTCGAATAGTTTTACACTCTGCAGAGGTTGCACACTTTACCCACAAGACTCGGGGAACTTCCGTGTCATCCATGATCCATGGTATGTAACATACCCGAGGTAAGCACCCGAACAATGCCTTCCCCCCGGCGATACTAAACAAAGAGTCCACTCAATTGGTACCTAGCCCTCATGATGTACATCACACGAGCCTCGCTCTAATCGTACCATCCATGAGGGGACCAACGGTGTGCCCGGTGCCTGTGAAGACAGCGCATGATCGTACACACCGGTACGACCCCGTATCGAGAGTGACCACGCCACTCCCACCACTAGTAATGCGAGATCCTTGCCAGTACCCACCAAGGTAATCAACAAAGCCCCGTCCCATAAGGTTGGGACGGTCGACAAATCTTAAATCTAATCTGTTTTCTAAAACACACCCTCAACTTGTTCCGGCACACCACTTCTTTCTCAAGTGGTCACCCTTCTCATCATCATCTCCCTCGGGCATTAGTGGCACCCGACAGGATTTTCGAAAGAGTCTTTGAAATCATTTCTCTCCTTTCCATATTTATGCATAAATCCCATCTCACTTGCATAGCATCTATATGCATTCTAACTACACCCACCCGCATAACCCTCATAAGGTGGTAGGATCATGCACGATGCAAGTGTCAATGGAAAATTATCGGAGGCATCCCACCGAAAGGGCAACACCACATCACATGATCAATTATGATGAAAGTAAAGTGCTATATGACATGCAATAAAAATGGTTTCTCATCATGGTCAAAGGGCTGCTTGCCTGGCTCAACAAAGTCTCCGAGGTCTTCGAAGTGTTCGGATCCAACTTCTTCGTCAACAGCGCAATCTATCGTCACGATAAAATAATGATAAAAATAATCAACACACAAAAAGAGAGCACTCAAGCTACTAATAAAAATGCTAACCTATTCTGATAAATAATAAGGACTATCTTAAATAAGTTTTTTTTATATGTTACTACGAAAAATATTTTTATAAACTATTAAACAGAGGCAGGAAAAGCCAAATAGGGATTTTTAATTAAAAATAGTACTAAAATGTTTTTCAAGCATTTTTAAAACTCGCACTTATAAATTCTATGGAATATTCTAAGATTTTTGGTGGAAGAAATATTGTCATAGGAACTATTTTGGTTTCTGTGGGAATTTTTGCAAAGTCCACAGAAAAAGAAAAAGGGAAAAAAAGGAAAAGCCATGGGACCTGGGCCAGAGGCGGCTGGAGGCTGGGCTGGCCCAGCTGGCCAGCCAGCCGGCCTTGCGCACGGTCAGGTTCAAACCTGACGCACGTGGCCCGGTCGTCAGCGACTTGGGGGGAGAGAGAGCACGCAGGAGAGGGAAAGAGAGGCCGACAGGTGGCCCCCACCTGTTGGGTCCTTTTCCCACCTCGGGACAGGGAGGGGAGCTACTCACCGGCGGCGACACGGGGCACGGCGACAGCGGGCGATGGTGGGAACGGGCTCGAGGAAGAGTCGCCGGTCTCCTGGAGGTGGAACGGAGGCCGGAGGTGGCCGAAGTCACCGGCGGCGAGCACCCATGGCGGAGGTGGCTTTGGGTGGTGGTCGCCGGGGCCGATTCAGCCTGCAAGGAGGACGGGAAGGAGGGGGATCGCATCAGGAGGGCAAGGGAGGACCGTCAGGAAAGAAATGGGGGCCGGAGAGGCTTCGTACCCGAAGATCGACGGGGAGATGGCCGCGGCGGCCCTCGGGTCGATCCCGAGCACAGAGACGACGGAGGCTCTCAGGGGAGGCTTAGGGAGGTTTCTAGGGAGAGAAGACGGGGGCCAGAGGGGAGAGAGGGGCCCGGGAGGTCCTTTTATAGGCGGGGGCGAGTTCACCGAACGCTGGTGCACCGGCGAGCTCCTGGCCGAGGCCAGAGGCCACGAGAGAGAGAGAGAGAGAGGGCGAGCGAGGGTGTCCGTGGTGTCGGTCTAGGCTAGAGGGAAGAAAGAGAGAGGGAGGTAGTCCCACGCGTGTGAGCTCCCTGGTTGGCCGAACCGGGCGAGCTGGGCACGCGTGTGGGAGGGCGGAGGAGAGAGAAGAGAGAGAGGGGGGGCGACAGCTTGGCATGTCACGGACGCTGAGGGCGCCTCTAGGGACACGCGGGGGAGGCCCAAGGTTGTCGGGGCCGGCCACTGGGCGGTGGCTACAGTGCGTGAGCGCACTATAGCGCGCTCCATAGCATGCATATGGCCGGCATTGTCGTTGCCTGCACGCTCTGGGGTGCCCCACCTTGTCAACTAGCTGCTGGAAGGCCTGGAGGTGCTCTTTGGAAGCCTTAGAGGCTAAGCAGGGCTAGGGAGAAAAGAATGGAAAGGGAAAGATAGAAAAAGATGTTGTCCAGGGGTGAAAATAGGGGTTTTACCCCACCTCACAGTGGCCTGATGGCTTGAGACTTTTACTAGAGGTGCAAGGCACTTACGAGAGGTTGTGGTAAAAAGTTGGGGACAAGGGTAAAAGGGAAAGAGGTGGAAATGCTAGTTTTACCATTTTCACCAGAAGATGTTTCCACCTTATTGAGATATTTAATAGGGTCAAAGTCTAGGTAGAAATGAGGGGATTCACCAAGTTTGAGCTTAAGAGGAAGAAGTTGAGAATGGAGATTTGATGAACCCTAGAAATTAGCATAATCCGATTTCTGTAGATCCATTGATGCTAGGCTTTTACCCTTGATGCACCACTTAGTGTATCATCACTATTTTGCCATTAGAGAATGCCCACAAAGTTTTAGGCCAAGGGGAGACACTTCACAATGTAAAGTTGCTCAAATTTGATTCTAGACAGGAATGGTTTTGAGATGGTTTGATGAACCAAACCAACTTGGATTGAGATGAAACTTTGCAAGATCATCACATATGATAGTGTTGACTTGCTGGAATTTTCCTGGAATTTGTTAGAAATATTTCTTATAGAAATATTCCAAAATCTTGATTCGAACAGAAAGGGTTTTGAGGGGATTTGCCTATGATCTGATCATGCCCTTGTGTTGAAACTCATATATATGGGAAATATATGTCCACTGAGTTTCTCTAAATTTTATCAAATATTTTGAAAGCATTTAAATAATTTTCCCCTAGGAAAAACCATTTCTGTCCTTAAGAAAAAACCTTTAAATAAAATGTGAAAATAATCTTTAAAAATAGTATTTTGTGGTTATGGGAAGTCTTATATATAGTGGGTTTGAAATAAAGCCTTTGGGAAAGAGGGATCCACCTAATTTGAGGACTTGCAGTGCAAAACTTCATTTCATGGGGTTTTCAAAACCTAATTTGAATAAATCATTTTTAGTTAAAACAAAATTTGATAAAAATAGTTTTGGGAACTATTCACATGGCATGATCATTGGGCAAGAGGTTTGGAACAAGGAAGATGAATATAAAGTGGAATAGAACCTAGTAGTGCCACACAACACAATCAACAAGCAAGCAAACAACATAGCAAAACAAGCACCTTGATAAGTTTTAGTTGGCTCCAAATTTTATAAACCCAAACATATCAATCTTCTACAAACACAGGGTGTGACAGACCTCCCCCCTTACAAGAATCTCGTCCCCGAGAATCCTAGGCTAAGCGCTAAAAAGATACGGGAACTCCGATCTAAGATAATCTTCACGCTCCCAGGTTGCTTCAGCTTCAGTGTGGTTTCTCCACTGGACCTTGAAGTACTTGATGGTGTGGCTTCAGGTGCACCGCTTGGCTTCATCCAAAATGCGAACTGGTCTCTCACGATAAGTGAGGTCTGGCTGAAGATCGATGGCTTGATGGTCGATGTCCTTGAAGAGGTCGGGGCGGTTGGGAACTTGTAGACACTTCCGGAGTTGTGACACATGAAAGACGCTGTTCACCTCCGACAGTACGGGAGGTAACTCTAGTTGATAGGCAACTTCTCCTCGTCTTGCGGTGATCTTGAAGGGGCCGATGAATCTTGGCACAAGCTTCCCTTTGACGTGGAAACGCTTGGTTCCTTTGAGATGCGTGACACGAAGGTAGACATAATCTCCGACATTGAGGTTCAGTTCTCGGCGGTGAGAGTCGGCGTGGCTCTTCTGCCTAGTCTTGGCGGTCTCAAGGAGTTCTCGGACAAGTTGAACTTGCTCTTCGGCTTCGTGGAGGATGTCCGGTCCAACAGCTAATCCTTCTCTGGTCTCTGACCAGTTGAGGGGAGTACGACACTTGCGTCCATACAACACCTCAAATGGTGCCATCTGAAGACTCGACTGATAGTTGTTGTTGTGGGAGAACTCGGCAAATGGTAGGCAATCTTCCCACTTGGCTCCATATGCCAAAACACAAGCGTAGAGCATATCTTCGAGTATCTGATTCACTCGTTCTGTTTGTCCATCGGTTTGGGGATGAAAAGCAGTGTTGAAGGAGAGCTTGGTTCCCAACGCTTCTTGGGACCTATTCTAGAATCTTGAGGTAAACTAGGTTCCTCGGTTCGACACAATCTCCTTAGGAACTCCGTGAAGACTCACGATGTGGTTGATGTAGAGGTTCGCGAGCTGGCTTCCATCATAGGTGGTTCTGACGGGAATGAAGTGGGCTACCTTGGTTAGGTGGTCGACAATGACCCAAATGGAATCATGTCCCTTGCTTGACCTTGGCAAACCGGTGATGAAATCCATCCCGACTTTATCCCACTTCCTTTCAGGCACTTTGAGAGGTTGCAATAGCTTAGCGGGCCGCTGATGCTCAGCCTTGACCCTCTGGCACATGTCACACTTAGCAACGAACGTGCCTATCTCCCGTTTCATGCCATGCCACCAGAATCTTGCCTTGAGGTCTTGATAAATCTTGGTTCCTCCAGGATGGATGGAGTATGGAGTGTCATGAGCTTCTTGCAAGATCAGGTTCTTGAGATCTTCCTTGTTGGGTATGCAAATGCGAGTCCCGAACCATACAACTCTTTATTCGTCCATCGAGAATCCTGGGGCCTTGCCTGCGTTGATCTTCCTCTTGATGCCTTCAATGCTCTCGTGTCCCTTCTAGGCTTCCTTGATATCATCCATCAAGGTAGGATTTTCTTCGAGGTTGGCAAGGAATCTTGGTGCAGCCAGTTCCAAGTCGAAGCTCTCAAGTTCTTCATACAGGGCGGGTAGCCTTTCCTTAATCATAGCATTCAAGGAACAAGCCTTTCTGCTTAAGGCATCTGCTACCGCATTGGCCTTTCCGGGGTGGTATTGAACACTAAGGTCATAATCCTTGATCAATTCCAACCATCTTCACTGCCTTATGTTCAACTCCCTTTGAGTGAAGATATACTTAAAACTCTTGTGGTCTGTGAATATCTCACATCGCTTCCCTAGAAGGTAATGTCGCCATGTCTTCAAGGCATAAACCACGGTTGCCAACTCGAGATCATGAGTTGTGTAGTTATCTTCGTGAGGACGTAGTTGTCTGGACAGATAGACTACGACTCTGCCTTCTTGCATCAGAATGCCTCCAAGCCCAATTCTTGATGCCTCACAATAAATCACAAATTCCTTGTGAATATCGGGGGTGGCCAAAATAGGGGCGGTGGTCAATCTCTTCTTGAGGTCCTGGAAGCTTTCCTCACACTTAGCTGTCCATTCAAACTTCTTGTCCTTCTTCAAAAGCTGGGTCATGGGCCGGGCAATGCCGGAGAACCCTTCCACGAACTTGCGGTAATAACCCGCGAGTTCGAGGAAGCTCCTGACTTCCTTCACGGTGGTTGGGGTTTGCCATTCAGTCACGGCTTCAATCTTGGCAGGATCCACTGACAATCCTTCTGCAGTCAACACATGACCCAAGAATCCAACGTCATGCAGCCAAAATTCACACTTGCTGAACTTGTCATAAAGCTGGTGCTCTCGAAGCTTCTCTAGGACGAATCTCAAGTGTTCCTTGTGTTCTTCTTCAGACTTGGAGAAGACGAGTATGTCATCAATGAAGACAACAACGAACTTGTCCAAATACTCCATGAAGACTTTATTCATGAGGTACATGAAGTAGGCAGGGGCATTAGTTAACCCGAAGGACATGACCATGTATTCATACATGACATACCGGGTTACAAATGTCGTCATCAGAATGTCTTGGGGTCTGATCTTCAGCTGGTAGTACCCAGACCTAAGGTCGATCTTGGAGAACACCTTGATCCATTCAACTAATCAAACAGGTCTTCAATCTTGGGGAGAGGGTACTTGTTCTTTATCATGACTTCATTGAGAGAACGGTAATCGACACAGAGTCTGATAGTTCTGTACCTCTTCGACACAAATAGAACAGGCGATCCCCAAGGAGAGGCACTAGGGCGAACAAATCCTTTTCTGAGGTGCTCAACTAGTTGCTTCTTCAACTCAGCCAACTCTTCGGATCCCATCCTGTAGGACTTCATATAGATGAGCCTTGATCCGAGCATAATCTCAATGATGAACTCAATGTCATGGTCAGGAGGCATTCCGGGCAGCTCATCAGGGAACACATACGGGTATTCACATACCATTGGCACTTGATCCAACTCAACTCCCGACAGACAGTTAGCCTTCGGGGCTTGAGTCGGGGCAGGGTTGGGAACATACTTGACTTCCACTCCTTGGCTATTGGTCATGGTGACAATCCTCTTGGCACAGTCTAACAAGCCTTGGTGCTTGGACAACTAGTCCATGCCTAGGATCACATCCAAGCCTTCTTACTTCAGGATGATAAGGTCGGCTAGGAAGTCTACCTCGTTGATGTTAATCTCAACTCCCTTACAACCTATCCTAGACTTCATAACTGATCTCGAGGTTTGTATCAACATACGGCTACCTAGGGGTGTAGGCTTCATGCCACTCTCTAGTGCAAACTTTTGGATGACAAAAGAATGCAAAGCTCCACAATCAAACAGTATTGTTGCTGGGGTTGAGTTGACGAGGAACGTGCCCAGTATGACGTCCGAGTCTTCCTGGGCTTCCTCTGCGGTGACGTGATTGACACGACCCTTGCCATTGTTGGGCTGGTTGCGGGGAGCGGGGTTCCTTGGTGGTGATCCACGGGCTTGACCTTGAGCTGGCGCATTGGGGCGTGGTAAATCTGGCTTCTTGCGGGACACAGCCTAGAGATGTGTCCTGGCTGACCAGATCCAAAGCAAGCGACTTGTCCAGGGTTGTTGTTGAAGTTTCTGTCACCGTTATTATTGGGGTTGTTGTTGTAAGTTGGCCTGGGATTGGCATACTGCTGAGGCGGGTAGCTCGAACGAGTGCAAGAGGTCTAGCCTGTTGCGGCTGATAGGTTGGCTTGGCTAGGGCTGGCTGCGAGGGACGAGGCTTCTAGTTGCTTGAGCTTCCCTTGCTGATCATCTTGCACTTGCGAGTGTCGTTGATGGCACGACGCTTGTCTTCTAGCATGAGGGCCTTGTTCACCAGGTCGAAGAAGGTACGACAGTCGCAGATGATGAATTGATACCGTAGGACCTGTTGAAGTCCTTCCATTAAGCGTTCCTTCTTGGCAGCCTCTGTGCTGACATCTTCAGGTGCATACCTTGACAGCAGGTTGAACTTCTGCAGGTACTCCTTGACAGAGCCACTTACTTGCTTCAGCGCTCGGAATTCTCTCTTCTTGATAGCCATGATCCAAGAAGGAATATGGGAAGTGCAGAATCCTTCCTTGAAGTCATTCCACGTGATCACACGCTCTCCTTGCATGACCTTGAATCCATCCCACCAAGCTTGGGTGGTACCTCCAAGGCAGTGAGAGGCATAAAGCACCTTCTCACGATCCTCATTGCAGTTGACCAATGCAAGGAGGTCCTCGATGGTGCGGATCCAGTCATGAGCATCCAATGGTTCAACAGTCTCAGTGAAGGTTGGGGGCGAGTTCCTCATGAACTTAGGCGGCATGGAGCGGCCATTGCCGTTCCTGCCTTCCTGCTGGTTGTTCACGAGGGCCTTAGCCATCTGCTGGATAGCAACATTGTTGGCTTGGTGCTCCTCCCGGAGGACTTGGAGAAACTGAGATATGGTCATGTTCTCCGGTGGAGGTGGTGCCGGGGGAATGTCGCCTTATGGCTGCTCCTGGTGTCCTCGAGCATGAGCAGCCCCACCAGCTCCCTGTTGCTAGCTTGAGTTGTCGGCTTCAGGGTTGGTGAAGGAGCTATTGCGGGTAGCAGTCACCATCCTGTTTGGATCAACCAAGTCAAACAACTAGGATTGACAAGAGGATAAGCAATAACAAAAAAGCGCGCCTAAGGGGGTCGGTCAAGTGCAAGTGTGTTAAAACAAAGGTCAAAAGACCAACATATATTAAGATAGATGATGGAGTCGCTTACATGTTGCCTAAGGCAAAAGTGCGACTTGCATCGGAACACAACAACAAAACAAACAACAAGCCCACATGGTTTCATATGAACCATTACACGGACTCGACTTCGCATGAGGTTTACATGACTGATCCTACCCTAGGGGTTCTCGGACTCAGGTGGTGGAGTGCTCGGTCTCGTAGTCACGCTCCTCTAGGTCTTCCTTCGGTTCATCATCTGAACGGGCACCATTCCCAATCGAAGGGGTGGGGGAACGAGGAGGTCCATCCTGACGATGTTTTGTTGGCGTGTCGGTGAAGAGCTCACGGTACTCCTTCACACTCATGCGATGACAACAGGTGGGTGCATCACTAGCTGGGGGTACTCCTCCTCTGTAAGCGACAGCTGGTCGTCCCTCGGGGGCTCCATCCTTCTTGATCTTGTCTGCCTTCGTCTTGTCTTGCCGAAGTAGCTCCCGGGTGTGGTGAAGAATAGGAGAGGTAAATAGTGCAGAATTCCTAAGTACAAATTCTAGGTGTAGTTTTGAAAGTCGGTTTTATCCTGGCTAACGTCCATGCTAACTAAGGACTTCCTATAGTCAGGATGGCTCTGATACCAGCTCTGTGGGGAATCCGACTCATAAGTCATGGTCACTGAATGCACGTGTACATTGATCCCAGAGATCAATGCTCACTGAACACACAAAAGCTGGATAACAAGAGTCTTACATCCAGATTTAACGTCTTATGCAAATAATGACCATGATGGTCAAGTCTTACATAGATAGGGCCTCAAGGGCCAAACACTTAAACTAGAACAAGCAGCAGAAATCTTGGTCGAAAGTGTGAACCCATGCCATCTGCCTTAACCTACAGGCATTCTGACTGGGAAGCATCCTAGTCCGCATGTTCGTCTCCAACGAACTCTTCAACATACTCCTGTTCTTCCATGCCTGGCCAATTAAATAACTAGTGGCAAGCCAATGAGTACTTTGAATGTACTCGCAAGCAACCCGAGTTGTGGACAAGGTAACAATGATGCATGATATAGCACTAAGTAGGTAAATTTGCGGAAAGCTAATTTTGTATGCAATGACATGATCAAGTAACTAGTGAGCATGCATCAACAACTAGCAGGTATCCATGTGAACAAATTGCAGATATCATCATAAGTATTGGTTGAACATATTATGTTCACTCTTCACTCTAAGTCATCGGACTTAGTTCAATCCTCACACTAAGTCATCAGACTTAGCCCATGTAACCTCTTGTCACCATCACATCCATACTCACACCAAGTTTCACGAAAACATCCAGACATAGTCTAAGCAGCACCACCAAACTGTCCTTGACCGTGGACACGGCTATTCAAATAGTTTTACACTCTGCAGAGGTTGCACACTTTACCCACAAGACTCGGGGAACTTCCGTGTCATCCATGACTCGCGGTATGTAACATACCCGAGGTAAGCACCCAAACAATGCCTACCCCCCCCCCCAGCGATACTAAACAAAAAGTCCACTCGATTGATACCCAGTCCTCATATTGTACATCACATGAGCCTCGCTCTAATCGTACCATCCATGAGGGGACCAACGGTGTGCCCGGTGCCTGTGAACACAGCGCATGATCATACACACTGGTACGACCCCATATCGTGAGTGACCACGCCACTCCCACCACTAGTAATGCGGGCTCCTTGCCAGTACCCACAAAGGTAATCAACAAAGCCCCATCCCATAAGGGGTATCATGGTTGCGCATGTAAGGTTGGTATGGTCGACAAATCTTAAATCTAATCCATTTTCGAAAAAAGACCCTCAACTTGTTTTGGCACACCACTTCTTTCCCAAGTGGTCACCCTTCTCATCATCATCTCCCTCGGGCATTAGTGGCACCCGACGGGGTTTTCGAAAGAGTCTTTGAAATCATTTCTCTCCTATCCATCTTTATGCATAAATCCCATCCCACTTGCGTAGCATCTATATGCATTCTAACTACACCCACCCGCATAACCCTCATAAGGTGGTAGGGTTATGCACGATGCAAGTGTCAATGGAAAAGTATCGAAGGCATCCCACCGAAAGGGGAACACAACATCACATGATCAATTATGATGAAAGTAAAGTGCTATATGACATGCAATAAAAATGGTTTCTCATCATGGTCAAAGGGCTACTGTCCTGGCTCAACAAAGTCTCCGGGGTCTTCGAAGTGTTCGGGTCCAACTTCTTCGTCAACAGCGCAATCTATCGTCGCGATAAAATAATGATAAAAATAATCAACACACAAAAACAAAGCACTCAAGCTACTAATAAAAATGCTAAGCTATTGTGATAAATACTAAGGACTATCTTAAAAATGTTTGTTTAATATGTTACTATGAAAAATATTTTTAAAAACTATTAAACAGAGGCAGGAAATGCCAAATAGGGATTTTTAATTCAAAACATTACTTCAAAGTTTTGCAAACATTTTTACAACTGGCACTAATAAATTCTATGGAATATTGTAAGATTTTTGGTGGAAGAAATATTGTCATAGGAACTATTTTGGGTTCTGTGGGATTTTTGCAAAGTCCACAGAAAAAGAAAAGGGAAAAAGAAAAGAAAAGGCCACGGGGGCCTGGGCCAGAGGCGGCTAGAGGCTGGGCCGGCCCTGCTGGCCAGCCAGCCGGCCTCGCGCGCGGTCAGTTTCAAACCTGACGCGCGGAGCCCGGTCGTCAGCGACTCGGGAGGAGAGAGAGAGCACGCGGGAGAGGGAAAGAGAGGCCGACAGGTGGGCCCCACCTGTAGGGTCCTTCTCCCACCTCGGGACAGGGAGGGGAGCTGCTCACCGGCGGCGGCACGGGGCACGGCAACGGCGGGCGATGGTGGGAGTGGGCTCGGGGAAGATTCGCCGGTCTCCTGGAGGTGGAACGGAGGCCGGAGGTGGCCGGAGTCGCCGGCGGCAAGCACCACTAGTGGAGGTGGCTTCAAGAGGTGGTCGCTGAGGCTGATTCAGCCTGCAAGGAGGACGGGAAGGAGAGGGGATCACATCAGGAGGGCAAGGGAGGACCGACGCGAGAGAAATGGGGGCCGAAGAGGCTCCGTACCCGGAGATCAACGGGGAGATGGCCGCGGCGGCCCTCGAGTCGATCCCGAGCACAGAGATGTCGGGGGCTCTTAGGGGGGCTCAGGGAGGTTTCTGGGGAGAGAAGTGGGGGGTAGAGGGGAGAGAGGGCTCGGGAGGCCCTTTTATAGGCGGGGGTGAGTCCACCGAACGTTGGTGCGGCGGCGAGCTCGTGGCCGAGGCCAGAGGCCACGAGAGAGAGAGAGGGCGAGAAAGGGGCGTTCCTGGGGTCGGTCTAGGCCAGAGGGAAGAAAGAGAGAGGGGGAGATGCCTGCGCATGTGAGCTCTCCGGTTGGCCAAACCGGGCGGCACCAGGCACGCGTGTGGGAGGGCGGAGAGAGGAGAGAAAGGGGACCGACTGCTTGGCGTGTCACGGACGCCGAGGGCGCCTCGGGGGACACGCGGGGGAGGCCCAAGGTGGTCGGGGCTGGCCATTGGGCGGCGGCTACAGTGCGGGAGCACACTGTAGCGCGCTCCAAAGCATGCGTATGGCCCGCATTGCCATTGCGTGCGAGCTATGGGGTGCCCCACCTTGTCAACTAGCTGCTGGAAGGCCTGGAGATGCTCTTTGGATGCCTTAGAGGCTAAGCGGGGCTAGGGAGAAAAGAAAGGGAAAGGGAAAGATAGAAAAAGATGTTGTTCGGGCGTGAAAATAGGGGTTTTACCCAACCTCACAGTGGCCTGATGGCTTGGGACTTTTACTAGAGGTGCAAGGCACTTACCAGAGGTTGTGGTAAAAAGTTGGGGACAAGGGTAAAAGGGAAAGAGGTGGAAATGCTGGTTTTACCATTTCACCAAAAGGTGTTTGATGGTGTTTTGGGCAAGAATATGTTTCCACCTTACTGAGATATTTACTAGGGTCAAAGGCTAGGTATAAATGAGGGTATTCACCAAGTTTGAGATGAAGAGTAAGAAGTTGACAATGGAGATTTGATGAACCCTAGAAATTAGCAGAATCAGATTTCTGTAGATCCATTGATACTAGGCTTTTACCCTTGATGCACCACTTAGTTTATCATCTCTATTTGGCCATTAAAGCATGCCCACAAAGTTTGAGGCCAAGGGGAGACACTTCACAATGTAAAGTTGCTCAAATTTGATTCTGGACAGGAATGGTTTTGGGATGGTTTGATGAACCAAACCAACTTGGATTGAGATGAAACTTTGCAAGATCATCACCTATGATAGTGTTGACTTGTTGGAATTTTCCTGGAATTTATTGAGAATATTTCTTATAGTGATATTCCAAAAGCTTGATTTGAACAAAAAGGGTTTTGAGGGGATTTGCCTATGATCTCATCATGCCCTTGTGTTGAAACTCATATATATGGGAAATATATGTCCACTGAGTTTCTCTAAATTTTCTCAAATATTTTACGAGCATTTAAATAATTTTTCCCTAGGAAAAACCATTTTTGGCCTGAAGAAAAAACCTTTAAATAAAATGTAAAAATAATCTTTAGAAATAATATTTTGTGGTTATGGGAAGTCTTATGTATAGTGGGTTTGAAATAAATCCTTTGGGAAAGCGGGGTCCACCTAATTTGAGGACTTGTAGTGCAATACCTGATTTCAGGGGGTTTTGAAAACCTAATTTGAATAAATCATTTTTAGTTAAAACAAAATTGGATAAAAATAGTTTTGGGCACTATTCACATGGCATGATCATTGGGCAAGAGGTTTGGAACAAGGAAGATGAATATGAAGTGGAATAGAACCTTGTAGTGCCACACAACACAATCAACAAGAAAGCAAATAACATAGCAAACCAAGCACCTTGATAAGTTTTAGTTGGCTCCAAATTTTATAAACCCTAACATATCAATGTGCTACAAACACAGGGTGTGACACCGGCGGCCACAGAGGGAGAAGGGTGCGGCTGCTTTAGGGTGGGCCTTAGGGCCCATCTACCCTAGGGTTTGCCCCCTTCCCACTTCAGCTGTGCCTTGGGACCTTGTGGGGGGTGAACCAGCCCATATAGGGGCTGGTTCCCTCCCACTTGCGGTCCATGCAGCCCTCTGGTGTGGGTGGCCCCACTTGGTGGACCCCCGGAACCCTTCCGGTGGTCCTAGTACGTTACCGGTAATCCCCGAAACACTTGCGGTGACCAAAACCTCACTTCCTATATATGAATATTTACCTCCGGACCATTTTGGAGCTCCTCGTGTCGTCCGGTATCTCATCCATGACTCCGAAGAAACTTCGGTAACCACGTACACTATTTCATATAACCATAGCGTCATCGAACCTTAAGTGTATAGACCCTAGGGGTTCGGGAGACACGTAGACATGACCAAGAAACCTCTCTGGTCAATAACCAACAGCGGGATCTGGATACCCATGTTGCCTCCCACATGCTCCACGATGATCTCATCGGATGAACCACGATGTCGGGGATTCAATCAATCCCGATACAATTCCATTTGTCTATCGGTATGATACTTGCCTGAGATTCGATCGTCGGTATCCCTATACCTTGTTCAATCTCGTTACTAGCAAGTCTCTTTACTCGTTCTGTAAAACATCATCCCGTGGGGAACTCCTTAATCACATTGAGCTCATTAATATGATGTCTTATCGAGTGGGCCCAGAGGTACCTCTCCGTCCTACGGAGTGACAAATCCCAGTCTCGATTCGTGCCAACCCAACAGATACTTTCGGGGATACCCGTAGCATACCTTTATAGCCACCCAGTTATATTGTGACGTTTGGCACACCCAAAATATTCATACGGTATCCAGGAGTTGCACAATCTCATGGTCTAAGGAAACAATACTTTACATTAGAAAAGCTTTAGTAGACGAACTACACGATCTTGTGCTATGCTTAGGATTGGGTCTTCTCCATCACATCATTCTCCTAATGATGTGATCTCGTTATCAACGACATCCAATGTCCATGGTCATGAAACCGTGACCATCTTTCGATCAACGCGCTAGCCAACTAGAGGCTCACTAGGGACTTGTTGTGGTCTAAGTATTCACACATGTATTACGGTTTCCGGTTAACACAATTATAACATGAACAATAGACAATTATCATGAACAAGGAAATACAATTATAACCATTTTATAATTGCCTCGAGGGCATATTTCCAATAGTCTCCCACTTGCACTAGAGTCAATAATCTAGTTACATTGTGATGAATCGAACACTCATAGAGTTCTGGTGTTGATCATGTTTCGCTCGTGAGAGAGGTTTAGTCAATGGATCTGTGACATTCAGATCTGTATGTACTTTACAAGTATCTATATCTTGCTCCTGAATGTAATCACGGATGGAGTTCAAGCAGCGCTTGATGTCTCTTGTCTTGTTGTGAAACCTAGGCTCCTTGGCAAGGGCAATAGCTCCAGTGTTGTCACAGAATAAAGTCATCGGGCCCGACGCATCGGCACCTCCATATACGAGAAACATGGCCTTTGTCCTTGTCAGGTACTTCAGGATATTCTTGACTGCTGTCCAGTGTTCCGCTCCGGGATCACTTTGGTACCTCCCTACCAAACCTATGGCAAGGTTCACATAAGGTCTGGTACACAGCATGGCATACATAATAGAGCCTATGGCTGAAGCATAGGGGATGACACTCATATCTTCTCTATCCTTTGCCGTGGTCGGGCATTGAGTCATACTCAATCTCACACCCTGTAACACAGGCAAGAACCCCTTCTTGGACTGATCCATATTGAACTTCTTCAATATGTTGTCAAGGTATGTGCTTTGTGAAATACCTATGAGGCGTCTCGATCTATCTCTATAGATTTTGATGTCTAATATGTAAGCAACTTCTCCAAGGTCCTTCATTGAAAAACATTTATTCAAGTAGGCCTTTACACTTTCTAAGATTTCTATATCATTTCCCATCAACAATATGTTGTCTACATATAATATGAGGAATGCTACAGAGCTCCCACTCACTTTCTTGTAAATACAAGGTTCTCCATAAACCTGTATAAATCCAAATGCTCTTATCACCTCATTAAAGTGAATGTTCCAACTCCGAGATGCTTGCACCAGCCCATAGATGGAGCGCTGGAGCTTGCATACCTTGTTAGCATCTTTAGGATCGATAAAACCTTCCGGTTGCATCATATACAGTTCTTCCTTAAGGGAACCATTAAGGAATGCCGTTTTGACGTCCATTTGCCAGTTCTCATAGTCATAAAATGTGGCAGTTGCTAACATGATTCGTACAGGCTTCAACAACACTACGGGTGAGAAAGTCTCATCGTAGTCAACTCCTTCAACTTGTCGATAACGCTCAGCGACAAGCCGAGCCTTATAGACGGTCACATTATCATCCGCGTCAGTGTTCTTCTTAAAGATCCATTTTTTTATATGGCTCGCTTATCATCAGGCAAGTCCACCGAAGTCCATACTTTGTTCTCATACATGGATCCTATCTCGGATTTCATGGCTTCAAGCCATTTGTTGGAATCCAGGCCCGCCATCGCTTCTTCATAGTTTGAAGGTTCACCGTTGTCCAACAACATGATCTCCAGGACAGGGCTGACATACCACTCTAGTGCGGAACGTGTCCTAGTGGACCTTTGACATTCAATAGTAACTTGATCTGAAGTTTCATGATCATCATCATTAACTTTCTCTCGAGCCGGTGTGGGCTCCACAGAAACAACTTCCTGTGTTGTACAACTCTTTGGTTTGAGTGGAGGTACAATTACCTCATCAAGTTCTATTTTCCTCCCACTTACTTATTTAGAGAGAAACTCTTTCTCTAGAAAGGATTCATTCTTGGCAACAAAGACCTTGCCTTCGGATCTGAGGTAGAAGGTATAGCCAATAGTTTCCTTGGGGTATCCTATGAAGACGCACTTTTGCGCTTTGTGTTCGAGCTTCTCAGGTTAAAGTTTCTTCACATAAGCATCGCATCCCCAAACTTTTAGAAACGACAGCTTAGGTTTCTTTCCAAACCATATTTCATACGGTGTCGTCTCAACAGACTTTGACGGTGCCCTATTTAAAGTGACTGATGTAGTCTCTAATGCATATACCCAAAATGATAGCGGTAAGTCGGTAAGAGACATCATAGGTCGCACCATATCCAATAGAGTGCGATTACGATGTTCAGACAGACCATTTCGCTGAGGTGTGCCAGGCAGCGTGAGTTGTGAAACAATTCCACATTTCCTTAGGTGGGTGCCATACTCGTGACTTAAATATTCTCCGTCACGATCAGATCGTAGGCACTTTATTTTCCTGTCACGTTGATTCTCTAGCTCACTCTGAAATTCCTTGAACCTTTCAAAGGTTTCAGACTTGTGTTTCATTAATTAGGCATACCCATATCTGCTCAAGTCATCAGTGAGGGTGAGAACATAACGGTAGCCACCGTGAGCCTCGACGCTCATTGGACCACATACATCGGTTTGTATTATTTCCAACAAGTCAGTTGCTCGCTCCATTGTTCTGGAGAACGGAGTCTTGGTTATCTTTCCCATGAGGCATGGTTCGCACGTGTCAAATGGTTCAAAATCAAGAGACTCCAAAAGTCCATCAGCATGGAGTTTCTTCATGCATTTGACACCAATATGACCAAGGCGGTAGTGCCACATGTAAGTGGGACTATCGTTATCAACCTTTCACTTTTTGGTACTCACACTATGAACATGCATAACATCACATTCGATATTCATCAAAAATAAACCATTGACCAGCGGGGCATGACCATAAAACATTTCTCTCATATAAATAGAACAACCATTATTCTCGGATTTAAATGAGTATCCATCTCGCATCAAGCGAGATCCAGATATAATGTTCATGCTCAAAGCTGGTACTTAATAACAATTATTGAGGTTTATAACTAATCCCGAAGGTAGATGTAGAGGTAGCGTCCCGGCGGCGATCACATCGACCTTGGAACCATTTCCGACGCGCATCGTCACCTCGTCCTTTGCCAGTCTCCGCTTATTCTGCAGCTCCTGCTTGGAGTTACAAATGTGAGCAACTACACCGGTATCAAATACCCAGGAGCTACTATGAGCACTGGTAAGGTACACATCAATAACAAGTATATCACATATACCTTTAACATTGCTGGCCTTCTTATCCGCTAAGTACTTGGGGTAGTTCCGCTTCAAGTGACTAGTACCCTTGCAATAAAAGCACTGAGTCTCAGGCTTGTGTCCATTCTTTTTCTTCTTCCCGGCAACTTGCTTAACGGGCGCGGCAACTGCTTTGTCGTCCTTCTTGAAGTTCTTCTTACCCTTGCCTTTATTGAAACTAGTGGTCTTATTGACCATCAACACTTGATGCTCCTTTTTGATCTCGACCTCCGTTGATTTCAGCATCGAGTACAACTCAGGAATGGACTCCTCCATCCCTTGCATGTTGTAGTTCATCACAAAGCTCTTGTATCTAGGTGGGAGAGACTCGAGGATTCTATCAATAATCGAGTCCGAAAGATTAACTCCCAGCTGAGTCAAGCGGTTGTGCAACCCAGACATTTTGAGTATGTGCTCACTGACAGAACTATTCTCCTCCATCTTACAACTGAAGAACTTGTCAGAGATATCATATCTCTCAACCTGGGCATGAGCTTGAAAAACCAGTTTCGGCTCTTGGAACATCTCATATGCTCCGTGTTGCTCAAAATGCTTTTGGAGCCCCGGTTCTAAACTATAAATCATGTCGCACTGAACCAGGGAGTAATCATCACAGCGCGAGTGCCAAGCGTTCATAACGTCTTGGTCTGCTGGGAAAATGGGTGCGTCACCTAGCGGTGCATCAAGGACATACAATCTCTTGGAAGCTATGAGGATGATCCTCAAGCCACGGACCCAGTCTGCATAGTTGCTTCCATCGTCTTTCAGCTTGGTTTTCTCTAGGAACGCGTTGAAGTTGAGGGTGACATTAGCATTGGCCAATGGATATACAATCTAGATTGTAAAGACAATTTTAGACTAAGTTCATGATAATTAAGTTCACATAATCAACTATTTAATATACTCCCACTTAGATAGACATCTCTCTAGTCATCCAAGCGACACATGATCCACGTCAGCTAGCCCGTGTCCGATCATCATGTGAGACGGACTAGTCATCCATGGTGAACATCTCCATGTTGATCGTATATTCTATACGACTCATGTTCGACCTTTCGGTCTTCCGTGTTCCGAGGCCATGTCTGTACATGCTAGGCTCGTCAAGTCTACCTAAGTCAATCGCGTGTGTAAATCTAGCTTACACCCATTGTATGTAAACGTTAGAACCTATCACACCCGATCATCACGTGGTGCTTCGGAACAACGATCCTTGGCAACGGTGCACAGTTACGGTGAACACATTTCATGAAATTTTATTGACAGTTCATCTTATTTACTACCGTCGTTCTAAGCAAATAAGATGTAAACATGGTAAACATCACATGCAATCAATATAGTGACATGATATGGCCAATATCATCTTGCTCCTTTGATCTCCATCTTCGGGGCACCATGATCATCACTGTCACCGGCATGACACCATGATCTCCATCATCATGATGTCCATCATCGTGTCTTCATGAAGTTGTCTCGCCGACTATTAATTCTACTACTATGGCTAACTTTTAGCAATAAAGTAAATTAATTACATGGCGATATTGATTGACACGTAGGTCATACAATAAATTAAGACAACTCCTAGGGCTCCTGCCGGTTGTCATACTCATCGACATGCAAGTCGTGAATCCCATTACAAGAACATGATCAATCTCATACATCACAATGCATCACATCACATCCTTTGTCCATATCACATCACAAGGCATATGCTGCAAAAACAAGTTAGACGTCCTCTAATTTGTTTTGCAAGTTTTACGTGGCTGCTATAGGTTTGTAGCAAGAACGTTTCTTACCTACGTCAAAACCACAACGTGATATGCCAATTGCTATTTACCCTTCATAAGGACCCTTTTCATCGAATCTGATCCGACTAAGGTGGGAGAGACAGACACCCGCCAGCCACCTTATGCAACAAGTGCATGTCAGGCGATGGAACCAGTCTCACGTAAGCATACGTGTAAGGTTGGTCCGGGCCCCTTCATCCCACAATTCCGTCGAATCAAGATAAGACTAGTAAGGTAAGCAAATTAACAATATCGACGCCCACAACAACTTGTCTTCTACTCGTGCATAGATTCTACGCATAGACCTAGCTCTGATACCACTGTTGGGAGACGTAGTAGTAAATCAAAAAAATTCCTACGTATTCACCAAGATCCATCTATGGAGAAACCAGCAACGAGTGGGGAGAGTGCATCTTCATACCTTTCAAGATCGCAAAGCGGAAGCGTTGCAAGAACGCGGTTGGTGGAGTCGTACTCGCAGGATTCAGATCGCGGTGGATTCTGATCTTAGCGCCGAACAATGGCGCCTCCATGTTCAACACACGTGCAGCCTGATGACGTCTCCTATGCCTTGATCCAGCAAGGAGGAAGGAGAGTTTGAGGGAGAGCTCCGGAACAACGACAGTGTGGTGATGGTGGACCTGCATGGTACTCTGGTAGGGCTTTGCCAAGCACTACGGAGGACGAGGAGTAGGAGGAGTAGGGCTGCGTCAAAGGAGAGAGAGATGTGTGTCTCCGGTAGCCCCAAGGGATCCTCTATTTATAGGAGGAGGAGGAGGGAGGACTGCGCCCTAGGGTTCCCACCCTAGGGTGGTGCGGCAGCCCCCAGATCCCATTTGGCCGACGGCCACAGAGGGTGAAGGGTGCGGCTGCCCTAGGGTGGGCCTTAGGGCCCATCTGCCCTAGGGTTTGCCCCCTTCCCACTTCAGTTGCGCCTTGGGCCCTTGTGGGGGCGCACCAGCCCACCTAGGGATGGTTCCCTCCCACTTGCGGCCCATGCAGCCCTCTGGTGCTGGTGGCCCCACTTGGTGGACCCCCGGAACCCTTCCGATGGTCCCGATACGTTATAGGTAATCCCCGAAATACTTCCGGTGACCAAAACCTCACTTCCTATATATGAATCTTTACCTTTGGACCATTCCGGAGCTCCTCATGATGTCCGGGATCTCATCTGGGAGTCCGAACAACCTTCGGTAACCACGTACATTATTTCCCTATAACCCTAGCGTCATCGAACCTTAAGTGTGTAGACCCTACAACTTCGGGAGACACGTAGACATGACCGAGACACCTCTCCGGTCAATAACCAACAGCGGGATCTGGATACCAATGTTGCCTCCCACATGCTCCATGATGATCTCATCGGATGAACCATGATGTCGTGGATTCAATCAATCCCATATACAATTCCCTTTGTCTACCGGTATGATACTTGCCCGAGATTCGATCATCGGTATCCCTATACCTTGTTCAATCTCATTACCGGCAAGTCTATTTACTCGTTCCGTAACACATCATCCCGTGGATAACTACTTAGTCACATTGAGCTCATTATGATGATGTCTTACCGAGTGGGCCCACAGATACCTCTTCGTCATACGGAGTGACAAATCCCAGTCTCGATTCGTGCCAACCCAACAGATACTTTCAGGGATGCCCGTAGCATACCTTTATAGCCACCCAGTTACGTTGTGACGTTTGGCACACCCAAAGTATACCTACGGTATCCGGGAGTTGCACAATCTAATGGTCTAAGGAAACGATACTTGACATTAGAAAAGCTTTAGCAGACGAACTACACGATCTTGTGCTATGCTTAGGATTGGGTCTTCTCCATCACATCATTCTCCTAATGATGTGATCCCGTTATCAATGACATCCAATGTCCATGGTCATGAAACCGTGACCATCTATTGATCAACGAGCTAGCCAACTAGAGGATCACTAGGGACTTGTTGTGGTCTATGTATTCACACATGTATTACGGTTTCCAGTTAACACAAGTATAGCATGAATAATAGACAATTATCATGAACAAGGAAATACAATAATAACCATTTTATTATTTCCTCTAGGGCATATTTCCAACAGTTAGGCATGGATGGTATATATCAAGTGTGCCTTGCCAATGGTAATACCAGTTACCTTGTATTGGGGCCATACTATTCGAGTTGTTTCTTCTGTAGACGGATCACCCATGGGTCATGAAACTCCTCCACATGGGATTACATTTCATTCTATAGTCCTGCTTCATCGTTGCCACAAAGTGGCCGTCTCCATAATTAAGGTCCTTGGACGGGAACCAAGCTTTAATTTTAATGGTTCAACGTTACCTCATATTGTCTTCGGTCCTCATAGATGTCTCCACATCACGTCAAAGATCGCAGATTTCCTAAACAATATGTGTTATCTATGTAGTTTTTCCGATCATGTTGTCTCGGCCCTTAACTTAGACAAAACATGCATAGAGTGCACCATAATATAACAACATACTAAACATATCATAAGACTACAAACACAAATGACACTCGCCTACATCTCCACACCTTAGGAGGGACTACACATGCATCATAAGGGAATAAGCAATCATCACAGAGAATAAGCCGAAGAAGATCCTCTCAATCTCATACATAAGATCCACTATGAAATGAATGATCCAAATAGTCTTGATCTCCAGATGAGTAGGAATAAAGTTTATAACTTGGAATTCCTCTTATAAAATAGTGAAGGATCAAATGATGATTGCGATGAAAGAACCAAAACTAGGAAGAACTCTGGTGGTTCTCCGGATCTCTCCTTCTTTCTTTTGGTTGTGTTGGTAGCGGCTAGGGTTCTCCGATGATATGTCCCTTCATGAAAGTGTCTTGTATAGAGGTGGTGGATGATATTTAATGCCAAACAGGAAAACAAATTTTCTTGTCTTTTGAAGGATTAGCGTCAGAAACAACCGGGAAGTGGCACGAACCCGTTCGAAAACAAGTGAGAATCACTCTAAAATAATCACAAATTCTCGAGCCATCACGTGATTGTCCCCATCTACGGATTTCGAAGGCAAGAGTAGAGGCGTGTCCTTCTGGCAACAAGTATACATGAATCATTTCGGGTACGTAAGCACATTGTGTCCTATGATATGCACATCATCCCTGATCGCAATGTGAGTCATTATTTTATCGATGGTACATCATCCAAACCTTTGCTAGCAAGTTTTGTGGCGCAGTTGATATGTTGAGCCAAGGTGGCCATTGTTCACAACATAGGAGGAGACCATAAGTTTTGTTTCTTCTTACTCAACTTGTTGATCCAAATGTTTTTTCTCAACTGCACTTAGAATGTTCTATTATCCTTTAAAGTTTGAAGTTTATATGTTGTTTTCTTTGTGAGAAACAAAAAATACAAATGTTTCTGCATGGATCGTCACTCATATAGGGGTGCATGTAGCTCGACCTACAGAAACCCACGGTCATACAATATTCAAATCTGCTATTCATCCCACTCATATAGGGGTGCCATACAACATTCAAATTCCCACTATTCATCCAGCTTCAAAAGTGTGAAGCATGATACGGTTTGAGTGCTATCCAGATGATAATAGGAATTAACCGTTTGATGTAAGAAAACCTAAACAACAACACTGGTGAGTACATCCGATGACTTTCATTAAAAGGAGAGTGCACATTCAGAGAAGGTACATCACCATTTCACGTACAATATCTTCACAATGGATGCAAAAAGGTACTATACAGTGTATGGAAGATGGAGTGATGGTCAAATTTGCTCGAGATCAACTGAAATTTGACCGATCTAAGGTCTCATGTGCATGATACAATGCACTGAAGATGGAATTGCACTTGCTATTTTCCTGAGTGCAAGGACTTGACTCACTAGTGCTTGACATTTTCCATCTTAATGGAAAAGAAAAGGAAAACATTTTAATATAGCCAGATGATTTCCTGCTATCATCAGCCGCGTCCGGTGCCGTCTGATCCCACTCGATCATGTGGCGCGGAGCGGCTGTATCCTTCATCCTTGACACAAAGGCGTGAGTGCATGACCATTAGTAGCGCATGTTACTGTTTTTTCTTAACGGTCATTTTCATACCTACACTTACACACGAAGTACTTCTTGTCAGATAGTTACATAATCTTGTACTAGTAAACTCATTGTGTAATGATTACTTTGGATATAGGGTCCTTGATGCCAGTGCCGCCACCTTCAAAGCATTGCCATTGCAGCATCACTGGAACAGCCAGTCATGCATCACCACACCATCATCAAAGCACGTTGTTGCACCATCATTGAAGCATGTCGTCGCATCATCATCAAAGCAGCTATGCCCATCGTCGCAACTCTATCGTGTCCATGAAACTTGCAGCAACGTGGAAGCAATTCTCCTTCTTCATAGAATCGCTACAGTTTGTTTAATCACGACGTTGCAACATCACCACGACTATTCGAAGCACATCGTCACAACATCACCATGGTTTCGAAGCATGCTGTCGTAGCATGATCATGGCCATCAAAGCACACCACGGTCGTTCAACGCATGTCATCCGCCATCGTCGTGGCTGCCACAACACGCCTTGTAGCATCATCGCGGTCCTCGGAGCATGACGTGCGGTGTTGCCGTGATCGTCGTAGCACACTACGAGTGTTCAAAGCATGTCATTGTGCCAACGCCGGGACAGTTGTAGTATCATTGTGTCCATCGCAACATCCTTCAATCAATCGGGATATTGTCTTAGCATGATCGTGGCCGTCGAAGAACACCACGGCCGTTCGAAGCATGTCGGTGTGCCATCATCGCAGCCGCTGCAGCATGCCTCTTAGCATCATTGGGGTCCTCGGAGCATGCCACTACGACATTGTCATAGGCGTCAAAGCACACCATGGGTTGCCAAATAATGTCATTGTGCCAACACCGCAACTGTTGCATCATGCCTCGTAGCATCATTGTGTCCGTCGCAACATCCTAGAAGCAACCGAGATGTTGTTGTAGCATCGCCACATTTGTAGAAACACAACATTGCGTTTGAAGCATGTCGTTGCTTCATCGCCATGGGCGTTGGTGCATCGCAACATGTCTCCTAGCATCGTTGTAGCTATTGAAGCGGCCTGGAGTAAGAAAGACCGTCTTCCAAGATCGCAGCATTACCCCGCGGATTCATAATGACGCCCCTAGCAGCCAGACCACCCTTGCAGCATCGTCGTCTTAGCTTACAGTGTGTCAATCCTCGTACGCAGTAGTTAATCGACCGCTCTCCATTGAAGCAACTCATGTTGATATAGCGGCGGCTGCCATTTTTACTTTCAAAGATGCACGCTGCTGCTGCTGCATGCCACTACAAGCCTTGGACATGCAGGTGTGTGCATAGCTGAGAGCCTGACAAAGCAAAAGCACTTGTGGCTCTTGATGCTTGCTGTGGCCCGGATTCATGGTGGCTCTTGGCCTCAGGTTGCACTCCTCTACCCCTTGTCAGCATGGTGCTTGGTAGGAAGTGGTGGACCCAGGATTAACTGACGTCCCAGGCAAAAACTATGGCTACCCTCACTACCCTAGGGGATTCGCATCGCTCTTTAGTGACGGAGGACAACGGGGGGTCCGGTCTTCCATGCACTGGCCGGCTGGCCCGCAAACCCAATATCGGGATGTCGTCCATGGAGAAGGCATGTCGGGGATATACCCCGCGGTATAATGTCACGCAAACATATTTCCTGCATAAAAATATTGCAAGAAAAAGAAGTAATTGTTCTTTTAACAATTTAATATGTATTGAAAACAACAAAGGGCAAATACACCTGATTTAGGATGACGGATGGCCCCTGTGTTAGTGAACTCTCCGACAGCTTGAAGCGATAGAGGTGGAGGGCGAGGCGAGACGGGGCGACTCGGCCACGGCTGCCGAAGGCGAGGCAAGAGACGGCGCGTGGATGTAGACCTGACCGTATGAATGGTGGTTTGTACGCGTCCGTCCAGTAGCTCATCATGGTGATATGCTAGGCCAAAAATTTATCCACCACGCAGTTGATGATCATTGTGGTGAAGCTTAAGTTTTACCACGGGCGAGTAGCCGACACCCGTAATCCTCATATATCAAAAGGGCCTGAGAGGGGCGTTGAGCCAGCAGGTGCAGAGACGGCAGCATGCCAGACGGAGGCAGCGTACGGGGGCGATTCGGAGCGGTCGGACGGACTGAACGATCGGGCGGCTCGATGGCGTTGGATGTGCCGCCTCCACACGTGGGTCAGTCGGCGGTGGAACCAAGGGCGGCTCGGCAAAGGCAGAGCCGGCGAGGGCGATTCGGCGACTCGACGACGCAAGGCGGCTCAAGCAGTGAGCGGGCGAGGCTGGCTCCACGGCGGCTTGCGAAAGTGGAATCGGCGCAGCGGCGGCTCGCGGTGTGGCGCGGCGCAGCTGCGGCTGCCGGGTCAGGAGGCATGCGGCTCTGTGGTGAGAACCGGCTGCAGCGGAGTGATGAGGAGGCGAGAGGAGCCCACGACGGTGTAGTCTGCGGAGGCGGCGAGAGGGCATGGCCGGTTTGGCCAAAAGCGGGAGAGCCGGACGTGGCGATGGCTGGCGCAGCTCGATGGAGTGTGAGGCCCGGTGATGGTGCGCGCAAGACGCGGCATCGGCCCGGTGATGGCGCGCGCGAGACGAGGAGCAAAGCCGGCCGCAGGAGCTGGTGAGTGGTCGTGAGGTCTGGGGAAAAACGGGGCCGACAAAGGCAACGCGGGGGCGGCTCAATGGATGAGGCGGGGAAGGTGTGTGGTAAAGCCGGCCAGCGGTTGCGGCGGAGGCGGCTCGGCAAATTGGCAGACCTTACCGGCGACTGTGGGAATGGTTGATGGCAACGACTGGCCGCCCAAGCACGGCCGGGGCAGAGACCGGTAGAGCAAATCTGTTGAGGCGGGGCGGCTAAGACCGGTAGATTCTTTCTGAACTGGCTCTTCTCATCTGGCTCATAATGAGCTTCTCGATTCCTGAGGGATCCCTCCAAGAACACAAAACCATCATGCGCAGCCCCACGATGGGCGCCAACTGTCATGGTTTTGTCACGGCAGATGTCCGGGTCACGGACTTAGGTTCGGGGCGAGACGCAACTACGTGGCGGCTTGAAGGGGTTGGTCGGAATCAAGAAGACACGGAGTTTTACCCAGGTTCGGCCCCTCAAGTCGAGGTAAAAGCCTATGTCCTGCTTGTCTGGTATTGATGATGATGAAGATCTCTCGGTTACAAGGGTGCTAATTGCTACCTCTAATCAGGAGAGCCTCTAATCTCTCTATCTCTAATCTTGTGTTGTCTAAACTTGTGGACTTGTGTCCCTTGAGAATCTGTCCCTCTAGGGGTGCTCTACCCCTCCTTATATAAGTGGAGAGGGTAGGCTTACAAATAGAGTCCTACTAGGAGTAGGATTAGGACTCGTCTCTCACAAATCCTACTCCAGGTCTTATTTCCTTTAATGGAATCCTTCTCTCTTCGGGCCTTCTCTTGTGGGCCTTCTCTTGTGAGCCGCCTGGCGCTGGCTCACCCACCGGGTCTTATCCCGTGAGCCGCCTGACGCCGGCTCACCCGCCGGGTCTTGGGCTTGGTCATCCTGTGACTCGCCTGCCGGGTCTTTAATAGAATGTCATTTCTTCGGCCGGGTCTCCTGTGAGTCGCCAGGGCGGGTCATACCTCAGGGTATATCCCCAACAAGGCACAACTGGTGCCGCTCAGGAGGTGGGGTCTGTATCGGAGATGGGCCGCCAACAGAGGTTAAGCTGCTGCGTTACAAGGATCTATACAAGAGTGAGTTGTCGCCTGGCTTCCCCGCGACAATCAAGTCGCTTGCCGCCGCTGCTGCACCACCAGGGACGAAGAAGAGTGAGAACAAGCAAACAATCCCTGCCGCGGTCGCCTCTTTGGGCTAAGAGCGCTGCCACTGTCAGCTGCTGAGTCCGTTTAGTTTACTATGTTAGTCTGTTGCTTCGTCAGGTCGGATGTGGGGCATGTGTGGCCCTGATGCCCTGTCAGTTAGCTGTTGTTGTTTGCATCTCAGTTTAGTCTCAGTCAGCTGCTTTTGTTTGCTTCTCAGTCAAGTTTCAGTTAGTTCTTTTAGAATCGTTGTTTGTGGTTTCCTTTGGGGTTGGGTCATGCCCTGTATGTTGCGCCAGAGTTCCTCTAGTTTCTTATGGATGTTTCTCTTCTTAATTGGAATGTCAGAGGGCTTTGCAACCCGGCTAAGAGGAGGGTTGTGTCAACTTTTGTGCAGCAACTTAGATGCAAGATTGTGTGTCTCCAGGAGACCAAGACTACTTTGGTAGATAGAAATTTTATTGCTGAATCCATTGTGAACAATTTTGCTAACAATTTTATCTTCAAGGAGGCCGAGGGTTCGTGAGGAGGCATTATACTTGCGAGCTCTAATGCATTTCAGCTTTCTATGAACCCTCGGGGTGTGCGGGAATTGTCGGTTACTGGAACAATTACTGATGGCTCCAATGGTTCTCCGTGGTCGTTCACTACTGTGTACAGGCCGCAATATGATGATGACAAGATCCGGTTTTTGCATTAGTTGCGCCTCATCCAACCTACGGTGTTGGACCAGTGGATGATCCTGGGTGACTTCAATCTCATTTGCTGCACCAACAAGAAGAACAACCCCATTGTCAATTTGCATGCTGGGAAGTTCAGAAATCTGATTGATGGTTTGGAGCTGAAGGATTTGCCACTATCGGGGAAAAGGTTCACTTGGTCCAATGAGAGAGAGCACTCAACTTTGACTCGAATTGATAGGACCCTGGTATCTGATGAGTGGGAAGCTTCCTTTCCTCAATATAACCTCTCGCCGGCTTCCATGGCTATTTCCACATTGTCCGTTAATCCTAAAGAAGATGGATGTCTAGAGATTCAAGGGGCTCAGATTCGAGTCCTACTGGCTGAGTGCAGAGGGTTAGGAAGTGATTCAGTCAGCTTGGGCAAACCTGGTGCGTTCCAACGATGTTTTGCAATCCCTGCACACTAAGCTCTCAAGGACTACTGCTGCACTCAAGAAGTGGGACAAGGCTCGTCGAGTGCATAATAATTTGGCGTTCAACATTGCTAATGAGGTTATCTTAAACCTTGATCTTGCCATGGAGGAGAGGGAGCTCTTGGAGGCCGAATGGGAGTTGCGTAGATTTCTCAAAGCCAGGTTGTTAGGCATTGCTACGGTTGAGAGGGCTCAATGGAGAAAGAGGTCTCGGCTTACCAAGATCAGAGTGGCGGATGCGAACTGCAAGTTTTTTTCTCTTGCGGGCTAACAAACGGAGAAGGAAGAATTATGTTTCAAAGCTGGCTACACCCTATGATGAGGTTTCGGATCATGGGGACAAGGCCAAGCTCATATTCGATCACTTCAACTCTTTGCATGGAACTGCTTCTACCTGAATGCTCAAGATGAACTGTGCGGCCTTGGGTATCCCATCCCACAATCTGCAACACCTAGATTATCCGTTCAGTGCAGACGAGATCAAGAAGGAAGTTTTTGATTTGCATGATGAGAAAGCTCCAAGACTGGATGGTTTTATTGGGGGTTTCTTTAAGAGGTTTTGGCCCTTGATCACTGATGACGTTTGCAACACCCTCAATCTATTTCACCAACTGTGAGGTGAACAATGGAAGCTGCTTAACTCTGCCTTGATAGTGCTTTTTCCTAAGAAGGTGGACACCACCAGAGTTGGAGATAACCGCCCTGTGAGCCACATGCATAGCATTGCTAAGATTGTCTGCAAGGTGCTTGCGAACCGTCTTGGACTAGAACTTCACCGGCTGATTTCCCACCGAAGACCATCTCGTGGGATGCCGGGGGAGCCTGCAGTGGTGCAGCCTTGCACCCTCGCCAAGGTCGCCGCCACGCCCCCGTGCCGGACACGGCAGTAGCTTGCTGCGGCGCAACCAAATGCGGGGATGCCACATAAGAGAAGGAAGACAGGAACTGGATGGGTGAGCTGGGGGAGGCTTCAGATGAAGGTGGTTGGTGCCGATGGCTGAAGGTGGCGACAGGCGGAGCCTAGGGTTCGTCGAGATGGGGGAAGAAGGCCAGAAGCAGGGCAATCAACCAGGGCGACTACGGCTTGTGCATTCCTGCCTCGCGCGCGCGCAATGCGGGGCATTCGACCTGGGCGACTGGGCCAGTTTGCCTGGGCTACCTGGGCTTGGAAGTGGGCTGCGGCCCAAGACAAACCTCTTTTTCTAAAATATATAGGCCTAGAAAATTCCCTATGCCTAGGCAATGGCCTGGGCTGCCTGGCACACAAATCCGCCCATGGTGGTAGGACATGTCGGCTCACGGCCAAATTCACTGTTTTGACCCTTTTTTGTAAGTTTAGTCGGATCTGACCCCAGTCTGATTTTTTTCTGAATTTGATGCTTTTTGCTACCGCCAGACACCGTGGTGGTAGGATTACATTGGCTATCTCCAGACTCCTCGACAGTAGGCCACTTAAGCCACGTCAGCCTTTAACTAATGCTCGTCATTACTCTGCACGACCCTACGGCCGGAGGGGCTGGCGATAGGTATTGAAATCCCACCGCCACAGAGTCCAGCGGTAGGGTCTGTAACTATATAACCTGGGCCACCGATTCGCTCCTTCTCATATCCTCCCACCCCAGCCATGGCGAACTCCTCAAGAACAGAGAGGGGGAACCTCTCTCGTTCCCTCCACTCTCTCCCTCGGATCTCTTTCATTTCTTCACCATTTTTGCGGATCGAGATGGCTCCGAAGAGAAAAGTAAGCTCCTCCGATCCCTCCAATTCATTTTAGTTGACAAGATTCCGATCGTCACACTATTTGATTGAAATCACTCCTATTTTCAAACTAGAATTGGTTTTTTCTACCATATGATTGTTTTAGGTTCATTCTAGATGTTCTATGGCGGATATGGGGTTGGATTTGAACTTGTATGTAATTGTTGTAGAGATTATATGTATTTTCATGATGAACTACATGATGAACCCTAGTTCATGTAAGTATCATCTTGATATGATCCATATTGAATAAATGAATTGATAGATTGGTTTTTATGTGATATGACCCAAGCCATGGATATAGTTGATGTTACTAAATTTTTAGAAATTAAAAAACTGATTGATTAATGTTAAAAAAATCTTATGGAAACTGAATAAATGAGTCATGCTTATGATAATCATGTTTTGGAATTGAATGAATAAAAATTGTCAATAGTGCTTGCTTATTCATGCTTATGCTATTTTAATTATGCTTATGATTATCTATGCTTATGTTTATGCAATTTTTAGGAGGGCACCTCTTCCGGACAACATCAGAACTAGGTATACCATGCTTGACCCTGCGTTCGACAAAGGTCATCGTTCCCGTTTCATTGAGAATGGAGTGGTAATTACCATTGTTGAACCAAATCGTTCGAATTGTTGAAAATAAGTTACTAATTATTTGGGTCTTCATTTTGGCAGATGCTCCCTCCACTCCGGATGAGGGCACACGGGACGACCGTCAAGCTGGAGAATGACGAGCGCTATGCGCCATTCTACAAGAGAGCCCGCCTGTTGGGTTTTGTTCTACAGTTCAAGCGTAAGCCGCCGATGCTCATCCACTCGACTCTCACAGCTTTGATCGACCGGTGGTGGCCAGAGACGCATTCCATCTTCCATGTGGGGAGATGACGGTGACCCTCTAGGATTGGGCAATGATTATGGACCTACCGATCGATGGTCGTGCTCTCACTAGACGAGTAGACGGGAGGAACTGGGAGGATAGCATTATCGCCCTTATCGGCGACTGCACTCCCTTTAAGGCTAACCGGACTTTCGACATATCGCTGCCCTGGCTCCTGAACGGAGCAAGTGCCCAGATGGTGCCGAACCCCGGGTGGTGGAGAAGTACGCCAAGGCCTACATGTGGTATCTTCTCACAGAGGTCGTGTTTGCAGACTGCTCTGGGGATACAGCCCTATGGACGTATCTTGACTTCCTAGCCGACTGGGATGTAGGCTATAGCTTGGGGTCCGTCGGTCTCGCCTACCTATATCGTTTTGTAAGAGAATATCTCATTGTTTTTAGTTATGTCACATATGCTCCTTTAAGTTATGTCATCTTATCATCAACGCGTTTATTGTACCTTGATGATGCAACCCAGAGAACGGAAGCCACATCTGGTATGTGTGGATGTTCCTAGGCCCTTTCCATTTGGATGTGGGAGCGAATCTCGGTGGGGCGTCCGGAGAAACTCAAACCACGAGAATGGAAAGACTATGGCAAAGATGATGATGATGGCGACCAAATTCGATACCCGACTGTCGCGTACGCATGGGACTGGGTGGGCATCTACATGGGCACAGGTGAGGCTTTGTACAAGGTCTTCACCAACGAGTTTGATGCTCTAATGCCTTTCAAGGTATACGAACTAGCTTTTTAATATTTTTTATGACACTGTCATGTGAGCTTACCATTTTTTGGTACTAGGTTAATTGGGAACCTTATGCTGCACGAGAGTGGGGGTCCGAGCTGAACGTGATGTGCACGCATGATAAACTTCTCTGGCGGTAATTGTGCCCATGATTTGTGTCTATGTTGTCGAGTACCACATGCCACATCACGTTGCCGCATAGTTTGGGTAAGGCACAAAATATCCCACCGGACAATCGCGTCCACACTGGTGTCTTGGATCTACACCTATGAGTGCATTGTACTCTACTTCCGTGTTTTTGTTTTGATTGTTTACATACATTTTTTAATGATGTTTTACATTCTTTCGTATGCCTTGCAATATGAGCAGAAAGAATAATCAGTCGATCATAAACTGGGGAGACACACATGCCCAATAAGTGAAGGAATGGAACGAGCGGAAAAAAAGAAAAGATGTGGAGAGGAGAGTGATCGACTAGGAGGACTACGAGGTGCACCGAAGGTGGTACAACGATGGCAACAAGTATCAGCTGCGCTTGAGGCTATAGTGGACGACAGAAGATGTCGAATATCTTTACGATGATGCTTCCGATAATGAAGCCTACAATAACAGCATCAGAGAGCTGGTAGGCGGCGGATTTAGGGAGTATGCAGCCCTCATGAATATAGTGGTAAGTTGTGTTTATATGTTTTCAACCCGCGATTCGATGAAATCTACTTTACTAATTGTGACAGATTTATTGTTTTCCAGTATTCGGAGCTGAACAAAAGCATTTTTGAAGGCTCGGATGCGTTAAGTACCATTCACGGTTCTCGAGATAGTGAGAAAAGGTACAGGACAACAATGAAGGTAACATCTAGCCTCCTACAACTACACTATTTCTTAAGTACATTTTCTTTTGTAACCATAAAGTTGATCCATATTGCAGAAGGTCGTCAACAAATGTCGCAAGATGATGGGCCTGCTTGGGTGTGCTACATCCATTATCGAAGAAGATGAAGAGGAAGAGGAAGAGCATGAAGCAGAAATAGAACAAGATGGAGAGGAAGAAGACCAGGAACGAGCAGAAGAGATTGAGAAAGAAGAGAGCAACGAAGAGGAGGAGTATGAAGAGGATGACGGACCTCCACCAACTCAGACAACCCAGCCTGAGAAGAGGAAGGCGCCGATGAAGGATTGGCAGAGCCCATCGCCGTTTCAGAGAGCGCATCCTTGATATGTCCATTTTGCCTCATGCTTTTATATTGACATTTATTGCATTATGGGCATTTATTACATGTTATGGTACAATACTTATGCCTTTTCTCTCTTATTTTATAAGTTTTACATGAAGAGGGAGAATGCCGGCAGCTGGAATTCTAGCCTGGGAAAGGAGCAAATCTGAGAGACCTATTCTGCACAACTCCAAAAGTCCTAAAAGTTATGTAGAATTGTTTTGGAGTATATAAAAAATATTGGGCGAAACAAATATCAATGGGGGCCACTAGGAGGTCACAAGTCTGCCAGGCGCGGCCACCCCCCTGGCCGTGCCTAGGTGGCTTGTGACTCACCTGGCAGGTCCCCGATGCCCATCTTCTTCTATATGAAGTGCTTTGACCTGGAAAAATCATAAGAGAGCTTTAGGGACGAAGCGCCACCGTCTCGAGGCGGAACTTGGGCAGAACCAATCTAGAGCTCTGGTGGAGCTGTTTTGCCGGGGAAACTTCCCTCCCGGAGGCGGAAATCGAAGCCATCGTCATCACCAACGATCCTCTCATTGAGAGGGGTTCAATCTCCATCAACATCTTCACCAGCACCATCTCCTCTCCAAACCCTAGTTCATCTCTTGTATCCGATCTTTGTCTCAAACCTCAGATTGGTACCTGCGGGTTGCTAGTAGTATTGATTACTCCTTGTAGTTGATGCTAGTTGGTTTACTTGGTGGAAGATCATATGTTTAGATCCTTTATGATAATTAATACTCCTCTGATTATGAACATGAACATGCTTTGTGAGTAGTTACGTTTGTTCCTAAGGACAAGGGATAAGTCTAGTTATAAGTAATCAAATGAGCATGATGAAAACTAGCTTGATAGAAATTTCCATGTGTCCAAGGGAGTGCTTCACTTTATATAAGAGTTTCTCTAGGCTTGTCCTTTGCTACAAAAAGGATTGGGATACCTTGCCGCACCTTTTTTACACTTGATACTTGTTACTCGTTACCAATTATCTTATCACAAAACTATCTATTACCGATAATTTCAGTGCTTGCAAAGAGTGCCTTACTGAAAACCGCTTGTCATTTCCTTCTGCTCCTCGTTGGGTTATACACTCTTACTTATCAAAAGGACTACGATAGATCCCCTATACTTGTGGGTCATCAAGACTCTTTTGTGGCACGGTTGCCGGGGAGTGAAGCGCCTTTGGTAAGTGGAATCTAGTAAGGAAAAATTTATATAGTGTCCTAAAATTTACTGTCACGTGTTACTATGGAAAGTAATCCTTTGAGGGATTTGTTCGGGGTATCTTTACCTCCACTATAAGCACAAAGAGTTGCCCCTCAACCTACTAAACCTACTGAAAATATTTATTATGAAATTCCTTCGGGTATGATAGAGAAACTGCTCGCTAATCCTTATGCAAGAGATGGAACACTACATCCTGATTTGCATCTAATCTATGTGGATGAAATTTGTGGATTATTTAAGCTTGCAGGTCTGCCCAAGGATCACATCAATAAGGTCTTTCCTTTATCTTTGCAGGAGAAGGCATCGACATGGTAAAGGCTATGTAATGATATTGTATCATGGACCTACAACCGATTGAAAATGGAATGTCATCAGAAGTTCTATCCTATGCATCTAGTTCATCATGGTCGGAATTATATCTATAATTTTTTGCCTCGTGAAGAAGAAAGAATCACTAAAGCTTAGGGAGGCTTAATTCAATGTTATATTCATGCCCCAATCATGAGCTCTCGAGAGAAATTATTATTCAGAATTTTTATGCTCTGCTTTGTCGTAATGATCAATCTGTGCTCGATACTTCTTGTACCGGTTCCTATATGAAGAAAGATATTGACTTCAAATGGGATTTATTGGAAAGAATTAAATGCAACTCTAGAGATTGGGAACTCGGTGAAGGTAAGGAGTCAGGTATAAACCTTAAGTTTGATTGTGTTAAATCCTTTGTAGACATCGATGCTTTTCGTGAAATTAGCACTAAATATGGACTTGACTCTGAGATAGTAGCTTCTCTCTATGAATCTTTTGCTGGTCATGTTGATCTCCCTAAGGAGAAGTGGTTTAAATATCATCCTCCCATTGAAGTGAAAGTAGTTGAACCTATTGAAGTTGAAGAAGAAACTATTACTTATAATGTTCAGCCTGTTATTCCTGCTGCTTATATTGAGAAACCACCTTTTCCTGTTAGAATAAAGGAACATGCTAAAGCTTCAATTGTGGTTCATAAGAGCTATGTTAGAACACCTACACCTCCTAAACAAATTAAAGTTGAGCCTAGTATTGCTATGGTTAAAGATCCCTTGGTTGATAATATTGATGGGCATGTTATTCAACTCTGTGATGAAGCTGCTAGAATTGCTAGACCTGATGCCAAAGATAAAAAAATATCTATTGTTGGCATGCTTGAGGTTTCTGTTAAAATAGGAGATCATTTTTATCATGGCTTATGTGATGTGGGTGCTAGTGTGAGTGCAATTCCCTTTACCTTATATAAAGAAATTATGAATGATATTGCACCAACTGAGTTAGAGGAAATTGATGTTACAATTAAGCTTGCTAATAGAGATACTATAGCACCAGTTGGGATTATTAAAGATATTGAAGTATTGTGTGGGAAAATAAAATATCCTATTGATTTACTTGTCCTTGGTTCCCCATAAGATGATTTTTGTCCCATTATATTTGGTAGACCTTTCTTGAATACTGTTAATGCTAGGATAGATTGTGAGAAGGAAACAGTTACTGTAAGTTTTAGGGATGCGTCTCATGAGTTTAATTTCTCCAAATTTCATAGACAACCCCATGATAAAGATTTGCCAAGTAAGGATGAAATTATTGGTCTTGCTTCTATTGTTATGCCTCCTAGTGACCCCTTAGAACAATATCTACTAGACCATGAAAACGATATGCATATGAATGAAAGGAATGAAATAGATAAGATTTTCTTTGATCAACACCCTATTTTGAAACATAACTTGCTTGTTGAAATAATTAGGGATCCTCCTCAACCCAATGGTGATCCCGTGTTTGAGCTTAAACAATTACTGGATACTCTGAAATATGCTTATCTTGATGAAAAGAAGACATATCCTGTAATTATTAGTGCTAAACTTTCAGAGCATGAAGAAAATAGATTATTGAAAACTCTGAGGAAGCAACGTGCTACTATTGGATATACTCTTGATGATCTTAAGGGCATTAGTCCCACTCTATGTCAGCATAAAATTAATATGGAGCCCGATGCTAAACCAGTTGTTGATCACCAACGACGGTTAAATCCTAAAATGAAAGAAGTGGTAAGAAATGAAATATTAAAGCTTCTGGAGGCAGGTATTATTTATCCTATTATTGATAGTAGATGGGTTAGTCCCGTTCATTGTGTCCCTAAGAAAGGAGGTATTACTGTAGTTCCTAATGATAAAAATAAATTGATCCCGCAAAGAATTGTTACAGGGTATAGAATGGTAATTAATTTTAGAAAATTAAATTAAGCTACTAGGAAAGATCATTACCCTCTACATTTTATTGATCAAATGATAGAAAGACTAACCAAACATACACACTTTTGCTTTCTATACGGTTATTCTAGCTTCTCTCAAATAACTGTGTCAAAATAGGACCAAGAGAACACCACTTTTACTTGCGCTTTTGGTACCTTTGCTTATAGACGTATGCCTTTTAGTTTATGCAATGCACCTGCTACCTTTCAAATAAGTATGACTGCTATATTCTCTGATTTTGGTGAAAGGGTTGTTGAGGTTTTCATGGATGATTTTTCCGTTTACGGAACTTCTTTTGATGATTGTTTGAGCAACCTTGATCGAGCTTTGCAGAGATGCAAAGAAACTAATCTTGTCTTAAATCAGGAGAAGTGACACTTTATGGTGAATGAAGGTATTGTATTGGGACACAAAATCTCCAAAAGAGGTATTGAAGTTGATAAAGCCAAAGTTGATGCTATTGAGAAAATGTCATTTCCTACGGATATCAGAGGTATAAGAAGTTTCCTTGGTCATGCTGGTTTCTATAGGAGGTTTATTAAAGAATACAGTAAGATTTCTAGGCCTCTCACTAATCTTTTGCAAAAATATGTTCCATTCGTTTTTGATGATGATTGTGTAGAAGCATTTGAATTTCTTAAGAATGCCTTGATTTCTGCACCTGATTGGAACCTACCCTTTAAAATTATGTGTGATGCTAGTGATTATGCCATTGGTGCTGTTCTAGGACAAAGAGTTGATAAGAAATTAAATGTTATTCGTTATGCTAGTAAAACTCTAGACAATGCTCAAAGAAACTATGCTACCACTCAAAAGGAATTTTTAGCAGTTGTGTTTGCTTGTGATAAGTTCAGACCTTATATTGTTGATTCCAAAATAACTGTTCACACTGATCATGCTTCTTTTAAATATCTTATGGAAAAGAAAGATGATAAACCTAGATTTACTATATTTGTTCTTCTGCTAGAAGAATTTGATTTGCATATTGTTGATAGAAAGGGTGCTGATAACCCCGTAGCGGATAACTTGTCTAGGTTAGAAAATGTTCTTGATGACCCACTACCTATTGATGATACCTTTCCTGATGATCAATTAGATTTCATATATGCTTCCCGTAATGCTCCATGGTATGCTGATTATGCTAATTACATTGTTGCTAAACTTATAATGCCTAGTTTCACATACCAACAGAAGAAAAAGTTCTTCTATGATTTAAGATATTACTTTTGGGATGATCCTCACCTTTATAAAGAGGAAGTAGATGGCGTTATTAGACATTGTGTACCTGAGCATGAACAGGAACAGATCCTATAGAAGTGTCTTTCCGAGGCCTACGGAGGACACTATGCTGGAGATAGAACTGCACACAAGGTATTACAATCTGGGTTTTATTGGCCTACTCTCTTCAAGGATGCTCGTAAGTTTTTCTTGTCATATGATGAATGTCGAAGAATTGGCAATATTAGTAGATGTTAGGAAATGCCTATGAATTATTCTCTTGTTATTGGACCATTTGATGTTTGGAGTTTTGATTATATGGGACCTTTTCCAAAGTCCAATGGGTATACTCATATTCTAGTTGTTATTGATTATGTTACTAAGTGGGTAGAAGCTATTCCAACTAGTAGTGATGATCATAACACCTCTATTAAAATGCTGAAAGAAGTTATTTTCCCTAGATTTGGAGTCCCTAGATATTTAATGACCAATGGTGGTTCACACTTTATTCATGGTGCCTTCCGTAAATTGCTTGCTAAGTATGACATTAATCATAGAATTGCATCTCCTTATCATCCTCAGTCTAGTGATCAAGTAGAATTAAGCAATAGAGAAATTAAATTGATCTTGCAAAAGACTGTTAATAGATCTAGAAAGAATTGGTCTAAGAAACTTGACGATGCATTATGGGCTTATAGAACCGCTTATAAAAACCCTATGGGTATGTCTTCGTATAAAATGGTTTGTGGTAAAGCATGTCACTTACCTCTAGAACTAGAGCATATAGCTTATTGGGCAATCAAAGAGCTCAATTATGATTTCAAACTTGCTAGTGAGAAGATGTTATTTGACATTAGATCACTTGATGAATGGAGAACCCAGGCCTATGAGAATGTCAAGTTGTTTAAAGAAAAGGTTAAGAGATGGCATGATAAAAGGATACAGAAGCGTGAATTCAATGTCTTGCTATAGAATTCACGTTTAAGATTTTTTGCAGGAAAACTTCTCTCTAAATGGGAAGGGACCTACATTGTCAAGGAAGTATATCGTTCCGGTGCCATCAAGATCAACAACACCGAAGGCACAAATCTGAAGGTGGTAAACGGGCAAAGAATCAAACATTATATCTCAGGTACTCCCATAAATGTTGAAACCAATATTGTCAATACCATAACTCTCGAGGAGTATATTAGGGAGACCTACCGGAATGATTTAAACTTTGAAAGGAATAGGTATGTGGTATGGTAAGCAAACCGACTCCAAAACTTTCCCAATATCATTTTTTATTGGTTTTGGAATATTTAATAAATTAGGAAAATTTAAAGTAGTCCGAAAGATGCATGAGGAGGTGACAAGCCTACCAGGTGCATCCACCCCGTGGTCGCGTCTAGGTGGCTTGTGACCACCTCGTGCACCCTCCGGACTCAGTTTTCTTGCGTGATACTCCTTTGGGTTGGTAAAAATTCATTATATAATCTCCTGAAGGCTTGGACTTTCGTATCATGACAATACCTCATGTTTTCGTTTTGAGCTGTTTTAGCAGCAGATTTAGAGCAAGATGTCGTCCCAAGAGTCTGATGGGGAGAGCTGTACATCGCAATATCTTACCAATCCCAAGCTCTATGGGGACCTAGATCCTTATGGATTATTCTTAGGGGAGGAACAAGAATACAAGTATGGGGAAGAAAGCTCGGATGAAGAGGAGACTCCCCTGCCTCAACTAGGAGATATGCACGTGGAGTTCATGAAATCAAGTCTCCCAAACACAAGGAGAAAACCTAAGGTTCTATTTATCTGTCGGGACCCCGATCCTAAGCCATAAGAATCCAGCCTATAACACATCACATCACTTTGCGGCCTCACGCACGGTTATCTCCACGGCTGCCACCTTACCTGGGCTGGGACCGTTTGCGTCTTTTGACTCGCATATGTGAATGTGTCGCTAGCATTCAAATGTCAAAGAACCCGGGCCGACATGACTAGTCATAGAACCCAAGTGGCACATCCATACAGGGATAGGCATACGTAACCCACCAATGCAGGTGTCAATCTCTAGCGTGTGTAGACGAGTCATAGCAAGCTACAAGGACTCCATTACGCTGTGGGACATAAATGTCATAACTATACGTAGACGAGTCATATCAGGCTACAAGGACTCCATTACACTGCGAGACATTTCCTCGAAAGGACAGACACAGCAGCAAAGAAGGATACACGCCGGTCAATCAATGTGTCCAGAGCAGTAGCAAGCTACCAAGGCTCGGTGGAAGCACAAAGAGGCATTTCCCCGTATAGAGTACTACTAAAGGCACACAACTAGGTGTCGAATCCCATACATACTGTTGCATGTCACACGTATGCACGACATGCCCGATATGCATAGATACAACTATGGCATCACAACATAACCATACAACATTACAACATTTATTTAGAAGGCTCGGAAGAGCCAACACAATAAGTTATTACAAGCAGGGGTCCCAGGACCCAACATTCAGAGCATTCAAACAAACAAGAGGAAGTTTAAATATGTATGGGTACAGACATCTACAAAAGTGGCTGGAGGAGCCTGAAAAGCTACAACGACCCTACCAAAGGAACCAGACCTCTATTTGGGATTCCCAAGCTAATCTGGTCAACATCGAACTTCACGTCGTAAATACCACTAATGAGACTGACGTCTCCTCTGCAAAAACATAAATTAAGCAAACGTGAGTACAAGGTACTCAGCAAGACTTACATCAGAACTAACTACATATGCATCAGTATCAATGAGGGGGTTTGTGGAGTTATTGCAGCAAGCCAGCTTTGACTCTTGGCTAACCTATACTATGACTACAAGTGATTTCTTTGAGGTGGGATAGCGCACACGAGTCCACATATTCACCAAATCAATACACCACTATGGATCCACTTCCATCTCCCTACGAGAAGGCCATCCATAGCACTCACGCTTATCTTGCGTATTTTAGAGGTATCCATTCCACTTATCTATGAAACCCATAAGTTCTCCAAGTAGTCCATATCCGAGGACGCGGCTATTCGAATAGTACTTCTTCACATAGCTCCTGCCACTTATCGCTATGTGCACATAAAAGGCACCTCAGCAACCTTCAAGCGGAAGCCCAACGAGGGTGTCAGCCACGACCGTCAATCACACAAGAACCTAGTCCAGGTTTATCGCCTATTTGAGACTGAACCCGCACGGAAGTCCGGCCAAAGTTTCTGCTATGGCCTCAAATGATGTGTACAGGGTTCCCAAGCCCACCTCGATGGATGGTACTATGATTGGTACACCGGGCCACGGTGCATCTACCGCGCCATAGCCTACCCCTCTGGTCAGCACTATGCACGGCCGCCAGCACATCCTACAAACACCAGAAACTAGTTGCAACTCCTGGACAAATATCAGGGCAATTAATAAACTGAGCGGGTCAATTAAGGATCCCAATGTGCGATAGTATCTTGTCTTGGATAACATACACATAACTCAATTTCTAAGGATGGTCTCAATGAGACAACCCGCCATGTACTCCTACATGGCCTCTCATCGCTACCTTTACCAAATCATGTCCACACACTTAGCTCTCACACAGTAGGACATGAACACATCCATTCCGATTCATCACTCAGATGGATCATACCCGACACGACTCTAAGCATAGCAGGCACAGTAAGCAAGCATGGATGAGTAACCACAATAAGGCTCAATCAGTTGCTACTCATGCTAAGTGGTTTCAACTATTTACTGTGGCAAAGACAGGTCATGCAAATGAATGGGTTCAACTACCGAGAACAGGTAACCGTTGAATCGTTGTTGTCCTAATGCAGTAAAAGAGAGCAGGAGCGAGAGAGTGGGTTCATATCAGTATGCTCAAGGGGGTTTGCTTGCCTGACACTTCTGAAGATAACAATGAGTCTTCATCGATGACAACAATCTCAACGTCAGAATCATCATCTATCGGGAAGGAACAACCACCGGTAAACAGAGAAATGAACACATTCAATGCAATGCAACAAACATGATGCATGATATGACAAGTTAAGGTACTGAATTTACCTAGAGGAATAATTAGCTAAGTTAATTGAAGTTGAATTCAAACAAGTTTCAAATCCAACTCCAAATAATATTTCCTATATTGCCCTAATCAAAAAATGTCCTACTTGGTGATGTTAACTTGTTCAATCATGCATGATCATGTCATAAACAGATTCATTGGATTTTTCTGATCATTTTTCATATATAAATTATTTTCATCCAAGTTACAGATTAATTTCTATGATTTTTAGAAGTTTTAAACATTTTCTAGAATTTCCTAAATTAATTTTTATTAGAGAAAATAATAACCACATCAGCATTATGTCAGGCTGATGTCAGCGGTCAACTGTGTCAGGCCCAGGTCAAACCTGAATGGTAGGACCCACATGTCAATGACCCAGGGCCATCTCCAGAGGCTGGCTGGTGAGCCCAGTGAGCCCTGATGTGGCCAGCTCAAAGCTGACCTGTGGGACCCATCAGTCAGCGACTGTTACCTTATTAACATATTTTAATTTTTAAACAAAGATTAGTTAGTCCGTGGGGTCCATTTGTCAGTGACATAGAGGGCTAATTAGGGGCATCATTAACCACTAATGATGTTGCCACGTCACGCCCGCCGGCGGCTGAATGCCGACGACCATCCACGAGGGCGGAGGTGCTCGGGATCGGGCTACAGGCCATGGTTTCGAGCGCGGTTTGCAGCTACAGCTTGTTGGCACTCGCCCGCATCCTTTGGAGGCCATGGGAGGTTGCGGGGCGGTCGGATTCGAGCACGGCGTTGACTGCGATGGCGGTAGGAGCTCGGCCAAGCTCGTGATCGACAACACGACGGGTGGACCGAGTAGCTGAAGGCATCTATGAGCTCTACGCGTGCGTACGAGCTGTTTTGGGCCCAGCAGTGTGGCCAACGGTCACCGAAGTGGCTCCCGGCGACGAGCTCGTGCGGCGGCGGTCCTCGGGCTTGCATCGATTCGGTGCCTAGAGCTCGAAATCAAGCATGTCAATAGGGGGAAAAGATCCGTGTCCTCACCTAGATCTCATAGCCGTCCTCAGCGTGCTTGGGGAGGCTTTGGTTCAGCGGCGAGCTTCGAGTCTTCGCCGGCGGCTGAAGGTTGCAAACGATGACGATGGAGACGACAGAGGGCTCCTTCGGTTTCTTGGCTCGGTGAGGACGTCGGGGTCGACGCTGCGGTTCTTCTGGGCACGGGAATATGGCAAGGGGGTCTTGGTGGCTATGGGGGTGACGGCAGCGAGGCGGCAATGACTTCAGCCATGGAGGCACACAGCAAGGGAGAGGGGAGGAAAGAGGGGGAGAGAGGGAGCTCCACGGCATCAATCTAGTGCAAGTAGATAAGCAAGGGGAGGGGAGGAAGCAGGCAGGAAGGTGGCCACGGCAACCGCGGGCATGTCGACACGCCTCTGCCTACTGGCAAAGGTTCAAGACGACTCCCTCGCTCGTGGGCTGGGCCTTGCTACAGGGTTGGGCCAACAGTGCCAGGTAAGTTTCTTTCCTTTTTGTTATTTCTGTTTTCTATTTCTAATTTCTGTTCTGTGTTATAATTTTGTTTGGGTAAAACGATAAAGCCAAAATTCCTGAAAATATTTGTGGGGTATATTTGGAATATTTCTAAACTACACAAAAAAGTTTCAAAAAAATTGAAGCAACTAAAATATTTACAATGCTTTATTAGTGATTTTCATAAACTTTCCTAATTTATTTAATTTTCCAAAATAGTTGTTAAAATATAATTCACCCCTAATATGTTGTTGCCAACATTTATCAAAGAGGGGGAACATTTTTGAAGAGCATTTTGGATTCACTCAATTGTCTTAATAGTTTAACCTATTTGAAATTTATCTGTGCTAGGGTTCGATCTCCCCCATTTCATATTAATTTGAATTTATAAATGATGGCATGATGCACATGTTGATGTTGATGCAAACAATTTCAAGAAAATTCTAGGGCCGTGACATTATCCCTTCTCATTTTCTGCAGGAGAGCACGGAAGAAATATGTCAAAGGATAGTGAAGCTCAAGCAGGAAGTAGACGATCTAAGGGAACAAAACTTTATGCTTAAGGGGAAACAGAACAAGCTTAAAGATCATACTCCACCACCATCACCTCCGAAGAAGGACATCTCAACACATGGGTATGGGCACTCCCCTTGGCTTGCGCCAAGCTTGGGGGAGGTGCCTTGGTATCGTATCACCATCACACCTTTTTCCTTTTCTTGTTTTTCTTAGTTCGATCCTTTTGGTTATATCTTGATCTAGTAGAATAAATTTTTAGTATGATCTAGCTTTGAGGTTTTGCTTTTTGGTCCCCTTATGTAAGCGAGTCCGAGAGTTATATAATAAATAGTAGTTTTGATGTGAGGGCTTTGCTCGCTTGCTATTATCTTGAGAAAAATAAATAAGAAATAAAAGAAGAATAGAATAAAAGCAAAGAGTATATATGATGATCTTATGGGGAGTGATGATTTCACATATAAGAAGTGTGTCGGTTGAAATTTGTTGGGAATTGACAAACATAGTGATTGGTCATTGGGGCAATTAAACGGAAGTAATAAATAAAGAGAGGTTCACATATAAATATATTATCTTGGACATCTTTTATGATTGTGAGCACTCATTAAAATATTATATGCTAAGAAGTTCATGTTGGACAAGGAAGACAATATAATGGGTTATGTTTGCTTATTTCCGAACAGAAGTTATATTGTTATAGATCCTCCAACATGTAGTGCTTTCTTCCACCTCATATTAGCCAAAACTTCCGCACCAAGTAGCGATACTACTTGTGCATCCATATACCCTCAACCCAATTTTGCCATGAGAGTCCACCATACCTACCTATGGATTGAGTAAGATCCTTCAAGTAAGTTGTCATCGGTGCAAAAAGCAATAAGAATTGCTCCTAAATATGTATGATTTTTTATTGTAAAGGAAAATAAGCGTTGTACGAACTTGTGAGAGTAAATAAATAAAAGCAACGAACTACATAATAAAGGTTTCTATCACAAAGGGCAATACAACACGACGTTCCTTTGCATTAAGGGTTTGCACATGCAAAAACAGAAAGCGCATGACAACCTCTGCTTCCCTCTGCGAAGGGCCTATCTGTTACGTTTACTTTATAAGTACTTACCTTTATGCAAGAGTCATGGTGATCTTCACCACTTCCTATATTTTGCCTTTTTCACTTGGCGAGCATTATGTGTTGGGGAATGATCTAAACATATATATCCACTCGGAGGTGGGTGATCATGAGTTATTATTGTTGACATCACCCTTGAGGTGACTAGTTGGGCCGCAAAACAATAAGCCCCTATCTTTCTCTGTGTCCAATTGAAGCTTTGATCTCATGAGTACCGTGTGAGTGTTAGCAATTATAAAAGACTAAAAGATGATTGAGTATGTGGATTTGCCTTACAAGCTCTTATATCGACTCTTTCCGATGTTATGATAAATTACAAATTGCTTCAATGACTCAGAGCACAGTTTGCTAGTTGTCAATAAAGTTCTTGGTTCACACTTCTACCCATTGAATGAATTGTTACTCCACCATAAGAAATTATATATCAATAATTATTTATGTTCTAAAGATGATCATGATGCCCTCATGTACGTATTTCATTTTATCGACACATCTATCTCTAAACTTGTGGACTTATTTATCAATCTCAGCTTTTGCTTGAGGACAAGCGAGGTCTAAGATTGGGGGAGTTGATACGTCCATTTTGCATCATGATTTTATATTGATATTTATTGCATTATGGGCTGTTATTACACGTTATGGTACAATACTTATGCCTTTTGTCTCTTATTTTACAAGGTTTACATGAAGAGGGAGAATGCCGCCAACTGGAATTCTGGACTAGGAAAGGAGAAAATCTGAGAGACCTATTCTGCACAACTCCAAAAGTCCTAAAAAGTTACGGAGAATTGTTTTGGAATATATAAAAATATTGGGCGAAACAAATACCAGAGAGGGCCCACCAGGAGGTCACAAGCCTGCCAGGCGCAGCCACCCCCTGGTCGCGCCTAGGTGGCTTGTGACCCACCTGGTAGGTCCCCGATGCCCATCTTCTGCTATATGAAGGGTTTTGACCTGGAAAAAATCATAATAAAGCTTTCGGGACGAAGCGCTGCCATCTCGAGGCGGAACTTGGGAAGAACCAATCTAGAGCTTCGGCGGAGCTGTTTTCCAGGGGAAACTTCCCTCCCGAAGGCGGAAATCAAAGCCATCGTCATCACCAGCGATCCTCTCATCAAGAGGGGGTCAATCTCCATCAACATCTTCACCAGCACCATCTCCTGTCCAAACCCTAGTTCATCTCTTGTATCCGATCTTTGTCTCAAACCTCATATTGGTACTTGTGGTTTGCTAGTAGTGTTGATTACTCCTTGTAGTTGATGCTAGTTGGTTTACTTGGTGGAAGATCATATGTTCAGATCCTTTATGATAATTAATCCTCCTATGATTATGAACATGAACATGCTTTGTGAGTAGTTACGTTTGTTCCTAAGGACATGGGATAAGTCTTGTTATAAGTAATCAAATGAGCATGATGAAAACTAGCTTGATGGAAATTCCCATGTGTCCTTGGGAGCGCTTCACTTTATATAAGAGTTTGTCCAGGCCTGTCCTTTGCTGCAAAAAGGATTGGGCTACCTTGTTGCACCTTTGCTACACTTGTTACTTGTTACTCGTTACCAATTATCTTATCACAAAACTATCTGTTATCAATAATTTCAGTGCTTGCAAAGAATACCTTACTGAAAACCACTTGTCATTTCCTTCTGCTCCTCGTTGGTATCGACACTCTTACTTATCGAAAGGACTACCATAGACCCCCTATACTTGTGGTTCATCAGTCCTCCTCAGCGTAAGAAGACGGGTTATGAGACCCGTCCAAAGCGGAACGAGGACCGTACCTCGAAGAGGGGAAGGAGCAAGTGAAGTTGTTGTCTTAATTGAACTTATGTGCGGAATTATTTGGGACTATGTTGAACTATTAATTACTATGTTATGTTGAACTATTTGCTATTTTCTATGTACCTACGTACCTATGTTGAACTATTTGGTACCTATGTTGAACTATTTGGTAGTACGTTGAACTATTTGGTACTATGTTGTACTATTTGCCTTTAGTTGTTGTGAAACTATATTGTTGTGTCCAAAAATGAAGACAAAAAGAGCAGGAAAAAAGCCCTGTGCTCATACCCTACCACCGTGGTCCCTGGCGGTAGGATGATCACACCCTACCGCCGTGTTCCCTGGCGGTAGAATTTTTTTTCGCCGTTCCAGTACTGAGCTGGAAATTGTATGCCTTACCGCCAGGGAACCTAACAGTAGGGTAGTACATCCTACCGCCTAGATCTCTAGCGGTAGGCTCCAGGTCCCTAGATAAGATAGAGGGGGTGAGTGAGTGGGGCCCACCAGCCACCCATTCACCCCAATGCATCTTCTTCCCTGAGCTCAATCCCCTCTCCCCTCTCTCTCCCCCACAAAACACCCAATAGATCCCCTCCAACTTCTTGGGAGTTAACCATTGGATCTGAAGCTTTTTCATCACCCAAGGTCTCCCACTCCCCTCGTTTTGGTTGGTTAAAATCATATATTATGGTTGATGTGCTTACTTATTTGCAAACCCTTGTTTTTGCTCATATGGCTTTGTTGTTGGCTTTAGTGCAAACCATAGTTGTTCTTATAATATTGCGGTGCCAAGTCCATGTATCTAATAAATGAGACACATTAACTTTTACTACATTTAGCATTAGGGTTAGCAGTCATGATAGAGGTTAGTTTCTTAACAAATTAATTAAGGCTGTTGTGACCTTACTAGCCAATCCTCGAAATGTAGGATGGCACCGTTCATCTACGTTGAGGCTTCCACTGAGGCAACGATGATGCATGAATGTGAATTTGTCAAGGAAAAGATGAACGTGTGGTTCAAAGCTGTTGATGCATTAAACAAGGCTTCGAAAGCATTTTCAAAGTATTATTTTTGTACGAAGGCTTCGGAAATTTTTATCAAGAAAAAGCAGAAGGGGATAACCAACCCTAGAAAGGCGGAAAAGGATTGTAGGTGTGATCTTGCGATGCAAATTGCTTACTGTACAACAAGAAAATAACATACTCAGTTTAACGTGCATAATCATGGCAGCGTCATCGATTGGGTAGTTAGGCAACCATTTCCACCCATACCAAAGCAAGCTTCTCATTGGACTTGGGTGAAAGAAAGAAAGGATGTTATTTGTTGCAATCCGGGACCGTATGACAGCCCGAAGGGGTATTGATTAGCATGATGCTATGTAACCTAATGTCATTTGAACTACAATGACATGTACTCATTTGCTTCCATGTTGACATTTGAACTATTATGACTTGTATTGTACCTTCATCATTTGAACTCGTCAAGGACTTCGTGTTGTATTTTATATTAAGTAGATATTGTGAATTATTTGTCGTATCCTTAAGTTCGTGCGGGAGGGCCTTGCCCAATATGTGATTTGCATTTCTACTCACTTCATCCTATCTCTTGATCTGCTACAGCCGTCAACTAGCTCTAGATGGACCAATTCGAGCGAGAGAACTGTAGGCCGGAGAACTGTGACTAGTCAAGGTAAGGATGGAACCGAGGTGCCCATGTCAACCTCGTGGCTTCCAACGTGAACTCATGCAACCGTATGGTAATCCCATTTGATGATTTGTTGATGCGAAGACTTGCGTGCTTGAAATTTCATCCAATCATGAACATTATCTAGATAGTCCATTTTATCCCCAATCCAACTGGTTGTTGATATGGAACGCTTAAGGAAATACTCGTTCAACTTCAAGAAGGTGTATTTCAATATTGCAGTCATGGGTAAAGAACGAACACCCTTAAGCACATAGTTGAAGCATTCCACTATGTTGCTTGTCATGTCGCCGTATCTCCAACCTCCATCATCATAAGCGCATGACCACTTCTGTTTTTCCTCATAATGCCTAGTCAGAAATGCTCTTCCCTTTTTGTTATTTTCCAATGCCTTCAAAATATTATCATAGCGTCTTGTGAATGCATTCAAGGAGAATGTCGTGCACACATGCGTAAGGTCTTTGCAAAACTCTTTGCTCTTGCATGCTTGGTAAAAGTTTGCCACGAAATGCCTCATGCACCATCGATGGTGAAGCTTTGGGAGGTCACGAATAAACACAGCTATCGCCTTGAGAATCCCATGATGCCAGTCCGATATGATGCATACCTCCCTATTGCAAATCAACTTGGTTCTCACATGCCTCATGAACCACTCCCAGTTGTCGTCATGCTTGGAAGGAACTAAAGCAAATGCAACCGGAAACACATTATCATTGGATGAGTGAGACATTTCCACCATTAGAGTGCCCTTGTACTTCCCATTCAAAAATGTGCCATCGATAGACAACATTGGACGACAGTGCTTGAATGCCTCGGTGCATTGCCTAAAACTCCAGAACGCACGGTGAAACACTCCATCAATTTCCTCCACCGCATGACACATGTGTTGGAAATATGCCCTAGAGGCAATAAATAAAGTTTTTATTATTATATTTCCTTGTTCATGATAATTGTTTATTATCCATGCTATAACTGTATTGGTTGGAAACATATTACATGTGTGGATAAATAGACAACACTTTGTCCCTAGTATGCCTCTAGGGAACTAGCTCATTGATCAAAGATGGTCAAGGTTTCCTAGCCATTGACATATGATGTCATTTGATAACGGGATCACATCATTAGGAGAATTATGGGATGGACAAGACCGAAACCCTAAACGTAGCATATGATCGTGTCAGCTTATTGCTACAGTTTTCTGCATGCCAAGTATATGTTCCTATGACCATGAGATCATGCAACTCACGGACACCGGAGGAGTGCCTTATGTGTATCAAACGTCGAAACGTAACTGGGTGACTATAAAGGTGCTCTACAGGTATCTCCGAGGGTGCCTGTTGGATTGGCCTGGATCAAGACTGGGATTTGTTACTCCATGTGACAGAGAGGTATCTTAGGGCCCACTCGGTAATACAACATCACAATAAGCCTTGCAAGCAATGTGACTAAGTGTTAGTCATGGGATCTTGTATTACAGAACGATTAAAGAGACTTGCCAGTAACGAGGTTGAAATAGGTATGGAGATATCGACGATCGAATCTCGGGCAAGTAACATACTCAAGAACAAAGGGAACATCATACGTGATTAACTGAATCCTTGACATAGAGGTTCGACCGATAAAGAACTTCATAGAATATGTAGGAACCAATATGGGCATCCAGGTCCCGCTATTTTTTATTGACCGTAGAGGTGTATCGGTCATGTCTACATAGTTCTCGAACCCGCAGGGTCTGAACACTTAAGGTTTGGTGACGTTTCGGTAGTAAAGAGTTATGCATGGTGGTGACCGAAGTTTGTTCGGATTCCCGGATGAGATCCCGGACATCATGAGGAGCTCCGGAATGGTCTGTAGGTAAAGATTGATATATAGGAAGTCCTGTTTTGGTCGCCGGAAAAGTTTCGGGCTCATCTGTAGTGCACCGGGAGTGTCGGTAGTGTACCGAGGGACCATCGGGAGGGGTATTTCGACCCAAGAGGCTACGTGGGCTGTGGGAGGGTGAATACCAGCCCTTAGTGGGCTGGTGGAAGTCCCACACAAGGCCCATGCTGCTGGGAAGAAAATCCCAAAGAGAAAAAGGTGGAAAAGGCAAAAACACCAAATAAGGAAGGAGTCCTAGTCCTACTAGGATTGGAGGAGGATTCCTCCTCTCCTCCCTTCGGTCGAAGCCTAGATGGCTTGGCCCTTGGGACAAGCCTCCTCCTCTCTTCCTCTTATATATAATAGAGGATTTAGGGTTTTGGCACAAGATTTTCAGCCACATGCAACCCTACCCTCTAGTTCGTACTTTGTCCTCTAGATCGATTTCAGTTGTGCTTAGGCAAAGCCCTGCTGAGATTACTCCACCACCATCGCCGCAGCGCCGTCACGCTACCGGAGAACTCGTCTACCTCTCCTCTCCCTCTTGCTGGATCAAGAAGGCAGAGATCGTCATCAAGTTGTACGTGTGCTGAACGCGGAGGTGTCGTCTGTTCAGTACTTGATCAGGACGGATCGTGATTGGATCACGGGACACTCGGCGACTTGGATCGCGAAGACGTTCGACTACATCAACCACGTTTCTTAACGCTTCCTGCTTAGCGATATAGAAGGGTACGTAGATCCACTCTCCCTCTCGTAGATGCTCATCACCATGGATAGATCTTGCGTGTGCGTAGGAAAATTTTTGTTTCCCATGCAACGTTCCCCAACAGTGGTATCAGAGCCAGGTTTATGTGTAGATGAGATCTCAAGTAGAACACAAAGAGTTCGTGGGCGTTGATGCTTACATTGCTTTCTCCCTTGGTCGTGTTTTGGTTCAGTGGTATTATGGGATGAAGCGGCCCAGACCAACCTTACTCGTACGCTTACGAGAGACCGGTTCCATCGACTGACGTGTAACCTCGTTGCACAAAGATGGCTGGCGGGTGTCTGTTTCTCCTACTTTAGTTGGATCGGATTTAACTAAGGCGGCCCTTGAGAAGGTTGAAAAGCAACTTATGTATCACCATTGTGGTTTATGTGTAGGTGAGAATTGTTCTTGCTAGAAACCCGTAGCAGCCACGTAAAACATGCAACAACAATTAGAGGACGTCAAACTTGTTTTTGCAGGGTATGTTGTGATGTGATATGACCAATTACATGATGAGATATATGTGGTGTATGAGATGATCATGTGTTGTATAGAATATCACGACTTGCATGTCGATGAGTATGACAACCGGCAGGAGCAATAGGGTTGTCTTTAATTATTGTATGACATGCGTGTCAATCATTAAGCGCTATGTAATGCTTTACTTTATCACTAAATGGTAGCAATAGTAGTAGAAGCATGGTGGGCGCGACAACCCTGATGGTGATACGTTGATGGAGATCAAGATGATGGAGATTATGGTGTCGTGCCGGTGACGATGGAGATCATGCCGGTGCTTTCTAGATGGAGATCAAAAGCACAAGTTCATGGCCATATCATGTCACTTATGATTTGCATGTGATGTTAATCCTTTTATGCACCTTATTTTTCTTAGGACGACGGTAGCATTATAAGGTGATCCCTCACTTAAATTTCAAGATGAATTGTGTTCTCCCCGAGTGTGCACCGTTGCGGAAGTTCGTCGTGTCGAGACACCACGTGATGATCGGGTGTGATAGACTCTACGTTTACATACAACGGGTGCAAGCTAGTGTTGCACATGCAGAACACTCGGGTTAAACTTGACGAGCCTAGCATGTACAGACATGGCCTCGGAACACAAGAGACCTAAAGGTCGAACATGAGTCATATAGTAGATATGATCAACATGATGATGTTCACCATTGAAACCACCTCAACTCACGTGATGATCGGACTTGAGTTGGTGAATTTGGATCATGTGACACTCAGATGACCTGAGGGATGTCAATTTGAGTGGGAGCTTTAGTAATTTGATTAACTAAACTCATTATCTTGAACAATAGTCTAAGTAACCTTTGCATATTTATGTTGTAGATCAATGGCTCGCGCAGTAGCACCCTTGAATTTTAATGCGTTCCTAGAGAAAGCTAAGTTGAAAGATGATGGAAGTAACTTTGTTGACTGGGCCCGTAATCTGAGGATTATCCTCACGGCTTTCCAGAAATCATATGTCCTATATGCACCGCTTGGTGACCAACCAGAATACATTTCATCTGAAGACGTTAAGAACGCTGGTGAGATTACTCAATAGTTCAACGTGCAATATTGTATGGCTTAGAACCGGGACTTCAAAGACGTTTTGAATGTCATGGAGCATATGAGATGTTCCAGGAATTGAAGTTTATCTTTCAAAAGAATGTCCGGATCGACAGGTATGAGACTTCCGATAAGTTCTATGCTTGCAAAATGGAGGAGAACGGGTCTATCAGTGAACATATACTCAGAATGTCTGGGTATTCGACTCGTCTGGCGGAGTCGGGAATTGCCCTTCCGCCAGAGGCGATCACTAACAGAGTTCTTCAATCACTGCCACCTAGTTACAAGAGCTTTGTGATGAACTATAACATGCACGCGATGAACAAGTCAGTCGCCGAGCTGTTTGCGATGCTAAAAGTCGCTGAGTCTAAAATCCAAAAAGAACATCAAGTGTTGATGGTCAATAAAACCACTAGTTTCAAGAAGAATGGCAAGGGCAAGGGCAAGAAGGGTAACACCAAGAAGGATGGCAAAGCAGTTGCTACTCCTGTAAAGAAGCCCAAGGCTGGACCCAAGCCAGACACTGGGTGCTTTCATCGCAAGGGAACTGGTCACTGGAAGCGGAACTGCCCCAAGTACCTGGCTGACAAGAAGGCGGCCAACGACAAACAAGGTATATATGATATACATGTTATTGATGTGTACCTTACTAGCTCTCGTTGTAGTGCCTGGGTATTTGATACCGGTTTGGTTGCTCACATTTGCAACTCAAAACAGGAACTACGGAATAGACGAAGGCTGGCAAAGGACGAAGTGACGATGCGCGTGGGAAATGGTTCCAAGGTTGATGTGATCGCCATCGGCACGCTCTCTCTTCAATTACCATCGGGATTAGTGATGAACCTGAATAATTATTTTTACTGCATGCATTAAGCATGAACATTATATTTGGATCTTGTTTATTGCGAGACGGTTACTCATTTAAATCAGAAAATAATGGTTGTTCTATTTATATGAGTAATATCTTTTATGGTCATGCACCCAATGTGAGGGGTTTATTCATATTGAATCTTGATAGTGATGATACACATGTTCATAAGATTGATGCCAAAAGATGTAGAGTTGATAATGATAGTACCACTTTCTTGTGGCACTGCTGTTTGGGTCATATTGGTGTAAAACGCATGAGGAAGCTCCATGTTGATGGACTTTTGGAGTAACTTGATTTTGAATCACTTGACACATGCGAACCATGCCTCATGGGCAAGATGACTAAAACGTCGTTCTCTGGAACAATGGAACGGGCAAGTGACTTATTGGAAATCATACATACTGATGTGTGCGGTCCAATGCATGTTACAGCGCGCGGTGGATATCGTTATTTTCTCACCTTCACTGATGACTTAAGTAGATATGGGTATATTTACTTAATGAAACACAAGTCTGAAACGTTTGAAAAGTTCAAGCAATTTTAGAGTGAAGTTGAGAATCATCGTAACAAGAAGATTAAATTCCTGCGATCTGATCGAGGAGGTGAATATCTGTGTTATGAGTTTGGCAGTCACTTAAGACAGTGTGGACAGTTGACACCGCCTGGAACACCACAGCGTAATGGTGTGTCCGAACATCGTAATCGAGCCTTATTAGATATGGTGCGTTCTATGATGTCTCTTGCCGATTTGCCACTATCGTTTTGGGGTTATGCATTAGAGACAGCTGCATTCACTTTAAATAGGGCACCGTCGAAATCCGTTGAGACGACGCCATATGAACTATCGTTTGGCAAGAGGCCAAAGTTGTTGTTTCTTAAAGTTTGGGGATGTGATGCTTATGTCAAAAAGCTTCAGCCTGAAAAGCTGGAACCCAAAGCGGAGAAATGCGTCTTCATAGGATACCCGAAAGAGACAGTCGGGTATACCTTCTATCTCAGATCCGAAGGCAAAGTGTTTGTCGCTAAGAACGGAACATTTCTTGAGAAAGAGTTTCTCTCGAAAGAATTGAGTGGGAGGAAAATAGAGCTTGATGAGGTTATTGAACCTTTACTTCAACCAGAGAGTAGCGCAGCGCAGAAAGATGTTTCTGTGGAACCTACAACGGTTGAAGAGGAAGTTAATGATGATGATCATGAAGCTTCGGATCAAGTTACTATTGAACCTCGTAGGTCGACGAGGGCATGTACTGCTCCTAAGTGGTACGGCAACCCTGTCTTGGAGGTCATGTTGTTGGACAACAATGAGCCTACGAGCTATGAAGGAGCGATGATGGGCCCGGATTTCGAGAAATGGTTAGAGGCCATGAAATCCGAGATGGGATCCATGTATGAAAACAAAGTATGGCCTTTGGAAGTATTACCTGAAGGGCGAAAGGCCATTCAGAACAAATGGATCTTTAAGAAGAAGACGGACGTGTACGGTAATGTCACCGTCTATAAAGCAAAGGGTTTTCCACAAGTTCAAGGAGTTGACTACGATGAGACCTTCTCACCGGTAGCGATGCTTAGGTCTGTCAGAATCATGTTGGCAATAGCTGCTTATTTCAACTATGAAATTTGGCAGATGGATGTCAAAATAGCGTTCCTCAATGGTTTCCTTGAGGAAGAGTTGTATATGATGCAACCAGAAGGTTTTGTCGATCCAGAGAATGCTGACAAAGTTTGCAAACTCTAGCGATCCATTTATGGGCTGGTGCAAGCATCTCGGAGTTGGAATAAGCGCTTTGATGAGGTGATCAAAGCGTTTGGGTTTATACAAGTTTATGGAGAAGCTTGTATTTACAAGAAAGTGAGTGGGAGCTCTATAGCGTTTCTAATATTATATGTGGATGACATATTGCTGATTGGAAACAATATAGAAATGCTGGAAAGCGTCAAGGAATATTTGAACAAGAGTTTTTCAATGAAGGACCTAGGAGAAGCTGCTTTCATATTAGGCATTAAGATCTATAGAGATAGATCGAGACGCTTAATAGCACTTTCACAGAGCACATACCTTGATAAAGTTTTGAAGAAGTTCAAAATGGATCAGTCCAAGAAGGGGTTCTTGCCTGTGTTACAAGGTGTGAAGTTGAGTAAGACTCAATGCCCAGTGACCGCAGAAGATAGAGAAAAGACGAGTGTCATCCCCTATGCTTCAGCCATAGGCTCTATCATGTATGCAATGCTGTGCACAAGACCCGATGTCAGCCTTGCCATAAGTATGGATGGAAGGTTTCAAAGTGATCCTGGAATGGAGCACTGGGCGGCGGTCAAGAATATCCTTAAGTACCTAAAAAGGACTAAGGAAATGTTTCTCATTTATGGAGGTGATGAAGAGCTCGTCGTAAAGTGTTACGTTGATGCAAGCTTTGACACTGATCTGGATGACTCTAAGTCACAAACCAGATACGTATTTATTCTCAACGGGGGAGCGGTAAGCTGGTGTAGTTCCAAGCAAAGCGTGGTAGCGGATTCTACATGCAAAGCGGAGTACATCGCAGCCTCAGAGGCGGCAAAGGAAGGTGTCTGGATGAAGCAGTTCATGACAGATCTTGGAGTAGTGCCCAGTGCATTGAATCTAATGACTCTGTTGTGTGACAACACTGGTGCCATTGCTCTGGCCAAGTAACCAAGGTTTCACAAGAGGACCAGACACATAAAGTGACGCTTCAATTCCATCCGTGATTACATCAAGGAGAAGGACATAAATATTTGCAAAGTGCATGCAGATCTGAATGTTGCAGACCCGTTGACTAAACCACTTCCAAGGGCTAAACATGATCAACACCACAACTGCATGGGTGTTCGGTTCATTACAATGTAAATCACATAGTGATGTGAACTAGATTATTGACTCTATTGCAAGTGGGAGACTATTGGAAATATGCCCTAGAGCCAATAAATAAAGTTTTTATTATTATATTTACTTGTTCATGATAATTGTTTATTATCCATGCTATAACTGTATTGGTTGGAAACACATTACATGTGTGGATAAATAGACAACACTTTGTCCCTAGTATGCCTCTAGTGGACTAGCTGGTTGATCAAAGATGGTCAAGGTTTCCTAGCCATTTACATGTGATGTCATTTGACAACGGGATCACATCATTAGGAGAATGATGGGATGGACAAGACCCAAACCATAAACGTAGCATATGATCGTGTCAGTTTATTGCTATAGTTTTCTACATGCCAAGTATATGTTCCTATGACCATGAGATCATGCAACTCACAGACACCGAAGGAGTGCCTTGTGTGTATCAAACGTCGCAACGTAACTGGGTGACTATAAAGGTGCTCTACAGGTATCTCCGAGGGTGCCTGTTGGGTTGGCATGGATCAAGACTGGGATTTGTTACTCCGTGCGATGGAGAGGTATCTCAGGGCCCACTCGGTAATACAACATCACAATAAGCCTTGCAAGCAATGTGACTAAGTTTTAGTCACGGGATCTTGTCTTACAGAACGAGTAAAGAGACTTGCCAGTAACGAGGTTGAACTGGGTATGGAGATACCGATGATCGAATCTCCGGCAAGTAACATGCTGAAGAACAAAGGGAACATCATACGTGATTAACTGAATCCTTGACATAGAGGTTCGACCGATAAAGATCTTCGTAGAATATGTAGGAACCAATATGGGCATCCAAGTCCCGCTATTGGTTATTGACCATAGAGGTGTCTCGGTCATGTCCACATAGTTCTCAAACCCGCAGGGTCTGCACACTTAAGGTTTGGTGATGTTTCGGTAGTATAGAGTTATGCATAGTGGTGACCGAAGGTTGTTAGGAGTCTCGGATGAGATCCCGGACATCATGAGGAGATCCATAATGGTCCATAGGTAAAGTTTTATATATAGGAAGTCCTGTTTTGGTCGCCGGAAAAGTTTCGGGCTCATCGGTAGTGTACCGGGAGTGCCGGTAGTGTACCGAGGGACCATCGGGAGGGGTATTTCGACCCAAGAGGCTACATGATCTATGGGAGGGTGAATACCATCCCTTAGTGGGATGGTGGAAGTCCCACACAAGGCCCATGCGGCTGGGAAGAAAATCCCAAAGAGAAAAGGGTGGAAAAAGGCAAAAAGACCAAATAAGGAAGGAGTCCTAGTCCTACTAGGATTGGAGGAGGATTCCTCCTCTCCTCCCTTCGGCCAAAGCCTAGATGGCTTGGCCCTTGGGCCAATCCTCCTCCTCTCTTCCTCTTATATATACTAGAGGTTTTAGGGTTTTGGCACAAGATTTTCAGCCACATGCAGCCCTACCCTCTAGTTTGTAGTTTCTCCTCCAGATCGGTTTCAGCTGTGCTTAGGTGAAGCCCTGCTGAGATTACTCCACCACCATCGCCGCAGCCCGTCATGCTGCCAGAGAACTCATCTACCTCTCCGCTCCCTCTTGCTGGATCAAGAAGACGGAAATCGTCATCAAGTTGTACGTGTGCTGAACGCAGAGGTGCCGTCCGTTCGGTACTTGATCGGGACGGATCGTGATTGGTCGCGGGATGCTCGGCGATTTGGATCGCGAAGACGTTCGACTACATCAACCGTGTTTCTTAACGCTTCCCGCTTAGCGATCTACAAGGGTACGTAGATCCACTCTCCCTCTCGTAGATGCTCATCATCATGGATAGATGTTGCGTGTGCGTAGGAATTTTTTTGTTTCCCACGCAATGTTCCCCAACAACATGCCAGGGTTCCTATGTGCGATTGCTCCCAACATCCTTGGGAGAATATTGTGTGTGGCCTCATAATCACCTTGCAACATCCTGATTGCATTTGCCTTCGCCTTCCATACCTTCCCATAGTTGACCGGGTATCTGAATCGTTCATAAACCGTACTCATGAGAAACTTCACTTTCACGGTTGGATCATGGGCTATATGAGGCAACAATTTGTATCCTAAAAAATTATACGTGAGTTGACGGTGTCCCTTGCTTCGGTCGGCTTTGTACGGCGGTATGCATGTGTGAGTGGCCACACAACTCTTCAGCACCCATTGCCCGGGTTGTTGAATTTTTCTTCCACGAACCTTCCAACGACAACCTTCTTTGTCATATTTGATGTTGTACCGCAGATTTTGGTAGGAATGACCAAAAACAAACGACCTATGGTTCCTAATAGCATAGTCACTCAACCATATCTTGAACTCTTGCAAGCAACTGAACTTGATTCCTTTCTTCAAATGAGCATTCTCGTCCTCATCGTTGGGTTTAGGGTCACCGAGCTTCGGGTACGGTCTTGGTTCAAGCAACCCCAATCTCATGCCACCATCAACAATAGCCTTTTGGGCAAGAGTGAGATCACGAAACAATGGGGGGCCTCTTTCCTTCCCCGTAACCTTCTTGAAAATTTCGTTCTCTTGTGAAGTGAATCCATCCTCGTCCAATTCCTCTGTCGGACCCTCGTCATCCGATCCATGTCTTGCTGATGCACAAACACATCCAAGTCCCCGATGGGAGTATAATGAATCTCTTTGGCTTCATCATAAACATCAACATGGCCGGCTTCAGCATCAACATGAACCTCTTCCTCATGAATTACCATGGCTCCATCATTAATCTCAGCTTCATTTGGTGGTTGACTAGAAGAATTGGGGACATACACCTCCACCCTTGCATCATGTATTGGGGAGGAGGCATGTCGGTTCAAGTCAATTTGCAGCACAGGAGGCTCAACCTTGGTGGCAAACAATTCAAGGGATTTGTCTTGCGATTCAAATAATTTATCCTTGTGAACCTTCCAATGCAATTCCGAGGTGATAAGCATACTCTTCAATCGAGACTTCACCCCGAGTCCAACATCATATCTTCCAATGAGTTTAACATCAACATTTGGATCGATCTAATTTATCACCTTCCTTACATTCACAACCACCTCCTCATAAGTTGGGCTTTAATAAAAAAAACAATGGATTCTTCCCCTTCATCGGCATTGGCTTTCATAAATGTCCCCTTGTCCAAATAGTGTACATTAACGAGCCTATCCATCTAAATGCATTGAAAAAATTGTCAAGAGGATAGGATTGCAACATAATATGAACCAAATATCTACACACTATATTGAAACAATAACAATAATATCACAATATCATTGATTAACCCTAACTACTAAATAATGACAATGCCTAACCCTAACCCTAACCTTAACCCTAAACCAACCCTAAACCTAACCCTAAACCTAACAATAACTATAGATCGGTGTTACAAACATGATGATTAGTCATACTAAAGCATTAAAACAACCCTATCATCCATCAAATCCATTGATTTCAAACACAAATGACATGAACTAGGGTTTGCATAAAAGTAAAGCATGCCACCAAATGAGATGATTCCAACCAACCAAAAAGAAGAGAGTTAGGGAGGTACCTCGAGTGATGAATATGGCCTCGATCCATCGGAGAAAACTCAAGCAAGGGAGATGGATTTGATGGAGGCAAGAATGGGGGATAGAGAGGGGAGAGGAGCTCAGCTCGGGGAAGGAGGAGGAGTTGGGGATGAATGGGTGGCTGGTGGGCCCCGCCAGCCCCACTCTCATAGTTTTACTGGACTGGAGACCCTACAGCCAGGGTCTCTGGCGGTAGTATCTTAAAGCCTACCACCGGAGATTGTGGCGGTAGGTCACTTATACACGTCAGCATGACAGACGGCGCCGTCCGGCCTAACGGGAGCCTATCGCCAAGGAGTCTGGCGGTAGCCAATGTAATCCTACCGCCGCGATGTCTAGCGGCAGCAAAAGGGTCAGATCCAAAAAAACCCGGACCGGGGTCAGATCCGACTAAACTTACAGAAAAGGGTCAAAACCATGAATTTGGTCGCGGCTCGCGCTGCATCCGACGGTCCTTCATCCGGTTGACAGCTGGGGGACTTGGCGCCTCGTGCCAGAGTTTGGCCGTCGGTAGTCTCCGCATGGTGCGGACGGCTGCAGTGGTTTTCGGTGCTTCTTCGTCTACGGGCAGGTTTGTTGGTGGTGGCGATGGGTGGGCGTATCGGCGTAAGGGTGGATTGATATGCGATCGAGGGCGTACTGGGAGCTTGGGTGAAAACCCTGTCTCAGCCTTGTTCCATGACCAGGGATGGCGGTGGTTGCGGTTGTCGTTGGCCTTTTTGAAGGCATTGCTGCTTTGTCGCCGCATCCCTCTCGCGCTGGATCCAGTCGACGGTACATCTTCGGAGGAAACCCTTGATCCCGGGTGATCAGAAAATGGTGGTGCTTTGGTGCCGTTTTCCCTGTGGAGGCTTCGTCTTTGGAGCTGAACATCGGCATGCGGGACTAGTGGATGGCATCGGTGTTCGCATCGAGGCTTCTATGGCAACAATTATGTGGGTGAGCAAGGTCGGAGACGTGGTGCCGGTTGAGGTAGTCGACTCTTCTCCGGCGTGTCCGTTGGATTGCCTCGACTGTTTGTCACGATCAAGTCGAAGTTGTTGTGGCGGGGGCTGATGGTATACGATGACAGGTGACGGTGGTCCGTTCGGTGACCCTCCACGACGCCAACCTTGCCTAGTTCTTCGTCGTAGTTCTCCGTATCTTCATGTGGCTCCACATGCTTTTTCAGTGTGGGTTGGTTCGTTAATCGTCTACGATGAAGTCAAAGTCGTTTGCTCAGTGTTTTAGGGGTGGTGATGAGGCCTGCTAGGGGAAAGTGATGACAATGATCAAAGAGTGTGTGCGATATCCAGTGTGTGCCGCTCAGCGGTTTGTAATGGTGTTTGCCCAATTTTTCATTAATTAACTGAACAACTCTCTTCTATTTATTTAATAGATGAAGGCAAATTTGTTGCCTCCGTTTAAAAAAAAAGCACGTGCGGGTCACAACGTGAAAGAAAAAGAAACGAGTTGGCGTTTCCAATCTAATAGTCATGATCAAGCAGATCGGGCAGCTGTCGATGCGGCTGATCTAGCGCGGGATCAGCCGGATGATTGGTAGCACTCGTCAAAAGAAAAAGTGCAATCACGAAATTTTAACACTTATCGATTTACTTATGATAGAGCCACTATGTATGTACGTCATTCAAGTACTATTTGTTTTCTTTCACATTCAAAGAGAGTACAAGGGAAAAATATTAAACCTAGGAAAACAAATGCTATATATTACTCCTTCCGTATCAAAATATAAGATATTTTTGTAGACTAGTTTAGCCTATAAAAACGTCTTATATTTTGGTACAGAGGTAGTAGTTTACATCTAGACAGAAGTTCAAAAAAAAAACTTTGTAGAGGTTGCTAAGCTCATGTTGCATCGCCGTACAGCCTACTTCATGCTCTTATACATGTCTTCGATGATGCCCTGCAGAGGAAACGTGGCCAACATATTCGGATGGATAATACTATCAAATTACCTTGAAAGAAACAATGCAAAATACATATGTATTGATGAATCACAGGTGTGAATCATACCTGATAATATTTGAGGAGCTGTGGCCGCTTCTTCTTGTAAGTCGGGGTGATGAGGTCACGCTCCATGTCGAAGAGCATCGGCTCCAGATGAACAGCCCTAATCATCTCAAAGCCTTTGAGCTGTTGCAACAAAATCAGAGAACGTCTCTCACATGTGACATTGTTTCAATAACTGTTGGTACGTTTAACTACTAGCCAGGTTAAAAAACTCACCTTCTTATCCTTGCCAGTTTTGCTCAGTTCTTCCAAGATGAACTCTTTCGCTTTAGGATCTCCGCATATCGAGGCAAAGTCTCCGCTAACCCCGTTCGACTGAGCCCATCGTTCCAGACCTTGCTTGTTGGGGTTGATCACCGCAACCAGGCATGATTCGAAGCTGTTTCCGTACACCCAAATCTGAAGAAATACGTCGAAGTCAGTGGGTAGCACTTGGATTATTTTTATATAATGCTGTGGAATACTTCGGGGCAAATGAGTGCGCAGAGGTTGTCCCCATACTGTACCGAATCAACATTAGGAGCTTGACCAAATATGTTCTCTAGATTCTCGACCGCGACGTATTCTCCTTGGGAAAGCTTGAAGATGTTCTTCTTGCGGTCGATGATCTTCATGCTTCCATCATGCTGCCACTCACCAATATCTCCTACAGTAACATGCAGAAATGAGCGCAACCCAGAAGAAGCATTCAGAGAGACTGATATGTCAAAGATCCTTATAATGGTAAGTTAAATGGCTGTTTTATGATAAGCATCGCCTATTGGCGAATATGTCTACGAAATATTCGGTTGCCTCTTGCCATTCGTGACTGACATTGACATCATACCTGTGTGGAACCAGCCATCGACCAAGACTTCCTTGGTAAGGTCTTCTCGTTTATAGTACCCCGAGAACAAGGTGTCCCCTCTGATGCAAATCTCCCCACGAGGTGATTCCTTTGATAATGAATCATACCCCATCTCAGGAACAGACTCTAAGCGTACTTCAACGTATGGGACAGGAGGACCGACAGTTCCCAGCATGGACATGTTGTTTGGCAATGAAACAAAAGACCCAGCACAGGTCTCTGTGAGACCTATAAAAGAAAGAATGGCAGTCTAAGTTATCCAGGCAAGAGTCAGAAACTACTCAAGATTTTTTACTTTTTGCTGAATTCTGTGCAATAAAATCATAATATATGGCTCAATAAGCATACCATAGCCTTGAAGAACATGAGAGCATGTAACGACACGCAGAAACTCCTCGACGTGATTCGATAGAGGTGCTGCGCCAGATAGAATTACTCGTACTCTACCACCTAGCCCTCGTTTCACCTATACAGTTGCATGATAAAATCACAAACATCAGAGAGTTTAGGTCAGAACTGCCATTTTAGATACTTTTCTCGTTTTGGGGTACCTTGGTGAAGACTAGTTTGTCGAAGATAGAAGCAGCATCTTCATGCTTGCTTCCTTTTATCATGTTCCCTTGTTTGCTGCAGAATCATTAAGTATATTCAGAATAAAATATCAAGAATTTCATCACCATGTCAGAGAAGAGACTTGACTTGAATGATCAGATAAAATCTTACTATTTGTAAGCAACATTGAACAGTGTCTTTTTTAAGAAACCACCGGTTGAGACTTTATCTTGAAGTCCTGAATCAAAGAAGCAATGCAATATTATCACCTGCCCAGATGGTAGAAGAATAACATTAACGTGCGTATTACGTTTGGATTCTTCAGGTTTAATGTTGTACCTCCATAGATTCTGTCTAGCACACGTGGAACAGCACAGAATATTGTTGGCTTGAGTTCTCCAATGTCTTCAACCAAGAGTTTGACATCCTGAACCATATTGTTTATTGATCAGAATGTGCTACTTTGATGTGAATAAAGCAAAAACCAATAAACAGTGTGTTTCTTCCATCCTTACTCCACGCCAAAATCCAATTGAAGCGCCATGGTGAATGAACACCTCCTCGATCACACGGTCAAATATATGGGCAAGCGGAAGATAAGAAATGTAAACATCATCCTCACGAATCTGTTACAACGAAATCAGATCCAGAAAAATGAGAATATATCTCAAAGGTACTGAAAACTGCAGTGAAATGTGAATAACTGCACCTGTTCATTTGAATTGCTAAGGAACTCATCCACTGCTGAAACAATGGTGATAATGCTCTTATTAGAGATTAAAACGCCCTTTGGATCACCAGTTGTTCCACTAGTATACATTATTGTGCATATGTCAGCCTTATCCTTTGGAGGGAGTTCATACTTCTCTTCAGCCCTATCTCCCTGTAGGTGTAAGAGTATATAATGTCAGTTATTCTAGTGTCAGATGGATGTAAAATCATATTGCTCACAAGGATGTCCTTCAAATTCTATATATACTTAAAGCATAGACAAGAAAGAGTGACTTTGATATATCAGTTGTTCCATCTTCACACAACCTCAGAAAGTGAGAACCTTACCTTAAGCACAAACTCGGTCCATGAGTAGATAGACAACCCGTTCTGCTCAACCTTTTCCTTATGATCAGGACTGACCTTACCAAAGCTCACGATGGCTTGAAACAAAATGTGACCATATCAACAAAACATATACATGGCACTATAGCTTTAACAACAGAGAACTAATTGATGTCTAACTCACTCTTCAAAAATTTGGTCGCGTTTGGTAACGTCTTGAGTACCTGAAAAGTACCCAAAAATATATTTGAAACACTCAAAACACAAGATAGATCACATGTCAATCACCAACTTCAACATTCACTGTGCTATGATGATTCTAATAAATCAACGAACACATTTGTATGTCATATCTTACAATCTCCTTGGGTGATTATTAGGATGGTCATAGAATATATAACGTAATATAGCACGGAATGTAGAACTCCAGGCTATTCTATCTGAGATAAATAGTCATTTTGCTGAACTGGTTGCTTTGAAAGAGATTTTTAAAAAACAAAGCACCGGTATTAGCAAAGTACCCCCACCGTTCCAAATTATTTGAAGTTCTAGCTTTGTCCTAAGTCAAACTTCTCTTAAGTTTTGACCAAGTCTATAGAAAACTATGCTGATATCTATAACATTAAACATATATAGGATGAAGATATATATTTTATGAAATTAGTGTTGGAAATGTTGATATAGATTCCTATAAAATTAGACAAACTTAGAGAAGTTTTACTTTGGACAAAGCTAGAATTTCAAATAATTTGGAACGGAGGTTTCTACTGCAACATGCTTTCTAGTATGGTACTCTAAAACCACGACAATGATTTTGGAATGGAGGGAGTAACATATAGTTAAACTAGTTCGCGTTCCAGTGGAGTAATGTACCTCTCCAATCTTCTTCTCCTGCACAAAAGCAATTTCAATCTCTGCATGGCACAATATAAATTCTATTGCCCCAGCACCTAAAAACAACATTTGACTGGAGATGTCAGCATGCCACTGTTAAACAATTTCGAAACTCAAAATTCTGACATGTGAGAGTATGCGTCCATGTTCTGGTGCTCACTGTTCCAGGTATCATATCATTATTTTTCAATATCCAGTGAAACCAAGAAAAACTTACCAAGTGTGTCATACAATGGAACACAGTAAATGCCATGGGCATTGCAGGCCTGAGAAAATAAGCAAAGAAAAAAAATTAGTGACGAGAAAATGGTGACAGCATTTTGGAAGTTGTGATGCGATAAACAAAAGTTACAACAATATTTTTAGAGAATGTTGATACAACATTATTTTAATACAATACATTAGGAAATTCCTTTTGAAGAGGAATACGCACAGTTTTTTCCATGTTTTCTTCTTTAAAGACAGTTAAACAAAATATGAGCAAATGTATGAGGAAACCATTTTTTTCATCTTTGGGTAGAACAGGCAAATTTCGTGCAGAACTTGAAGCTAAAAGAGGGGCCTTTCTTTTGGACACTAGAATACTGGGGTACACAAATTGGACTAAGCATTTCACAATACTGTCTAATGAAGACGGCAACATAACCAAAGTGGTAATACACTAACATTCAGTGTTTCTAATTTGCTCCACATATTAAGCATCATTAATATATACAGTGATTATATGTATCACATACCTGCATACTGACAACCCATTCAGGCGAATTGCCTCCATATATGCCACATCGTCCTCCCTGCAGATGATCAAGGAGCAACCAATCAGTAAATAGTTTCTGAATAATACTAAGCACTAGACACATATTCCCTCCATTCGGAAATATTAGCTGACGAATGGATGTATCTAGACGTATTTTACTTCTAGAAACATTCATTTTTATCCATTTCTCCGACAAGTATTTATGGACAGAGGGAGTATAATGATACCAAAAGGAATCATGAACAGTTCCCAATTTTCTGGTGTTAACTCAGAGAAAAAGGAGTATGCAAGATCACAGAACAAAAGCATCAAATACCCAGATCGCTGGACGCACATACCTTGTTCATGCCACAGCTCCGGATTGAAGCCCCTACCTTGATCACAGTGTCGTATACTTCTTTGTAAGTCACCCATGTGTACTTGCCAGCCTGATATGAGATTGACACGGTAGGAGATTGCAAATTAATCCGCCATAACAAAACTGAGAAGCATGAGTGCAAACGTATGAAATCTTGTTTGGGAAACTGAGAGCTATGGACCAACCTTTCCGTCCACGATTTCACGGCGGCCCATCATTGGGTTGCCAGGGTACTTCTCCACAGACAAACTGTACACATGCAAGCATGCATATTATTAGGCGATTAAAATGATGTTTCTTTAGAGAGAATGCAGTGATTTCATGAAGAAAGTGGATAGATTTTTCAATATTCAGAATGACTGCTGTAACTTGGATTTCTGGTTTCAGAGGTAAACTGGACATAAGGATAAGGTTTGGTATGAAATACTCCCTCTGTATCCTCTGTAAAGAAATATAAGAGCATTTACATCACTAGTTTAGTGATCTAAACGCCGCTCTTATATCTCTTTATGGAGGGAGTATGTAGAAATTGTGTCAGCGTTATGGTTTTTAACTGTTATACGATGAAGCTAACCCTTTTCAGTTTTGTACTCTACTTCAGTATGTTGTAAATATTGTTTGCAAACACGAGTACACGACAGAGAAGACATGGTTGACGCTTTCAGTTTTCTTGTCTGACGTTAAATTAAATTATTCTACGTAGTATCAGGTTCATGTTTACCCTTGTTCCTCTGAAGCCTGAATTGAATCTTCTATCCAATTTCGATCAGGGGGAAACTACAAGACGTTTCTGCGTGTGAATACCCGATGGATTTTGATATATTTAGAAAATCGCCACGGACTGTAACTGTTACGTCAACAATTGGGTATAATACTAACATAAATAAATAAAATAGACACCGACTGTTTAGACGGCGCGTACGTATTATAGCTTAATTGTGGCCGCATTGCAGGATCGTTCGAAGGCTTCAGCAGCTCTATGATCAGAAGAAATCGATCAGAGGGAACAACACAACAGGATCTATGATCCGTCCCGAGACCGCCCGAACGATTAACGAGTTTGTAAATTAATTGTTCCCGAGAGGGAGAAACGAGATAAAATAAAATCGAATCGAATCGACCAGCCGTACCGGAATATGTCCCAGCATGACTCGAGCCCCGGCACGGCGGGCGGCGACGCCCCGCCGGCACCGGCGGCGCAGCGGTACGCGGGCCCAGCCGACGGCGCGCCGCCCTCCTCGGGCGCCGCCTCCCTCCTCTCCTCCACCTGCACCAGGTACTTCATCATGGCGTCCGCCATCCCTCCCTCTCTCCCCTCTCGTACGCGGCCTACGCCTTCCACGATCTCTCTCCCCCTCTCTCGCTCGAGAGAATCCACAGGGGACGGGAAAGGCAAGGGAGACGGCACGGGAAGGAAGGCCAGGCTTGGCTTGCGCTCCAATATAGGAGTACGGCGCAGGTGTCTGCTGGATTCAAAATAGAATTATAGAGTATTAATTTATTAGCACGGCGTATATTTATTTTTTCAGAATAGTTGTACAGTATTTATCTATCTATTTATCCCATTAGCACGGCGTGCGGCGTAGGGACATGTTTCTTCTTCCTTTCTTGCTTGTGTAGACAGAGGTTCAGAAAAAAAAAAGACTTCAGATGTATGAGTGGTTGGTCAGCGAAATAAAGCGGCCATAACTATGAACAGAGAGGAACAGGGTAGTCACGTTTAATTCTAGGCAAAGGGGGTCCAACTTGGCCAACGGGGCCACTTTGTTGAACGCTGACATGATCACGGATCGCCGCCTTCTAGAACTTGAAAAATACTCCATTGCGGACTGTTTACAGTTTACAGTCCCAGCGGCAATCCAAGTACTCAACGAACAAACTTAAATGCGAACCAGTAGAAAATGCAGAACGTAATTTAGATGATGGTAGATTAAAGGAAGAAATATGGTTACCTTTTCACAGCCTTTTAGATTTCCCTATACTGATCTCATGAATGGGGCCTGAAATTTATAAGAAATATAATTGAATTTCGACAAAGAAGCGGTTGGCAGAATTGAATTTCGACAAAGATCTCTCGTACTATGTGGTCTCTACAAGAATTGGAATAATAAATTCCAAATCTAGTATCAGTGAATTTACATAATTAGAAATCTAATATGAGAAAATCAATTCCTTACTATAAGCAAAAAAATGTGAAATTACTACCAAAAGATTATTAAATGGAATTCATTTCACACACCCATCAGACCTACATGTACGTATGGACCCACTAACATGCACAAAGTTGATTTTCTATGTGCCAAACTCATGTATAGAAACTTTAGATAATTTTGTAGAAAAGTTATGGTGTAAATGCAAGTTTGAAAAATTAACACACCAAGCTATACAAATAGCATCTGGAATTGTGTTGAGACTCATTAGCAAGTTTTAATCTGCTAGTAAGCTCAAATTAGCAAGTGACACGTAATCCATGTTGGTTAAATATTAGTTGATTTCGAGCAAATTTTCCAGTGCAAACATGAGGTGAAATTCTAATGGAAATGCTTCCGCTCAACCGATAGATTTTTCTCACATTGTTCGATGCCTCTATGACAGTTAGCTATTCCTTCCATCAGATGGCCTGCAACAACCCACCATAGAATAGCTTGTTCATGGTGGCCCTTGTTGCGGTCGCTTCGAGCACAACAAGAGATATGTTGCATAGCGACCAGGGAAGAGTAGGGAGGTTGTCGGCATGCGGCGGTGCCATGGCCAGGCGCGACAACGACACGAGATCGGTTAGGTTCAAAGATATGCATAGGAGAGAGGAAGGCGAGAGAGGAGGTGGGGGAGGCGAAGAAGAAAGAGGGGGGTGAAGGGCGCATGGCGTGTTGTTCCAACGAGCTCGCCGGCTGATGCAACAAGTAACGAAGGTTCGCTGCACTCGGGAGGGGAGTTCATGGTGGATGGGCTTGAGGGTGGCGATGACAACGACAACGCAGGTCCCCAACCGCGGCGTCCTCCTAGCCTCAAATCCTCCACAACTGGAGATGTTTTTTTCCAACAAAGGTCATGTTGCAATTGTAACTGGGGTCATGTTGCAGATGCAATAAGGCTTTTGTTGCGATGAGAGATATAAAGAATAGGAGGAACACACCGTGAGCATCATAGCCAAATAAGTACTTCCCAAATTCTTCATTTTTCATGTCCGTGGGTTTAGGTTCACAATCCTGGGACGGGCTCCGAAAATGCATGGATATTTTCTCCTTGCCGCTTTCTTTGACGTAGGTGGTGTGGTGGCCGGTGGATACAAACTTTTCTTAACATAATACAATCATAGATGCTCACATACATATAAATACTTATATTTATGAGGGCACACATGTATATCTTATCTTTGTGAGCACCTCGGTGAAGTTTTGGTTGCTAGGTTATTCTCTCACACTCATGCCCGTTCGTGATTGCCTCCGATCTCAATATCCTTGTCCAATATATGTTCAGCAACAACTAGAGAAGACATAACGCGAATGTATAATTTTGAGCCCAAGCTCATCTGCATCCTGTTAAGAGAAAATTCACAAAAATTACTAAACAAATTCAGAAAAAACTGATTTCTTTTGCATGGAAGATAATTTGGTGTGAGATGCGCTTCAAATATCAGACCATTTAGACATATGAGTAGCTCTCAATAAAAATGATAAATTGGATCAGAATAATACATAAACATAATCTTTTTCACAAACCCTAAATTTTTATATTTTTTTGCGCACCTCGCGTAAAAGTATTTTTTGCGTAATCTATATCAGACTATTTAGACATATGAGCTATTAAGATGTCTAAATAATCTGAAATTTAAAACGCATCACGCGCACCAAATTATTTTACATGTAAAAAAACAAACTTTTCTTTTCTAGTGTCTTTTGTGAATTTTTTGTTCATCGAGAGCATGGACACCGAATCGCCTCATCGGACATAACGTTCGTTCGTAACCTCAACGCGATAGAGCAGGGAGCTTGGGATACGCTATTCATTGCTTTGCGCCATGCGCTTTAACTAAGACTAGGCCGAGCCCACGTGCATCAAGAACTGAATAAACGTTGCCAGTGCTTTGAATGCCCAAACCTATAAGAAGAACACATCAAAACCCATACACTGTTCCACTCAGCAAGAAGAAGACCCATAAGACGTACCTCCCGAACTGCCAACAGAACGATTGCACGACACTAAGGACTCCTTTGATTTATATACAAAGTCTATTAAAAAAAGTTAAGAGCCATTCGCAAAAAAAAAAAAGTTAAGAGGACTATTTTTTTAAATGTTTCCTCTGTTGATTCTAGTCAGGATTGGATTGTATTAAAGATACGACATGAAACTTAAATGACGAAGGACGAACTTAACATAGGGAAATACGAGATTTTAACGTGAAAAATCCTTCAACGCAAATGTGAAAAACTCACGGACGTCAGCCAGCGAACTTCATTATATCAGGAGAGATTACAACACGGGGGATTTACAACTGATTGACGTACCCCGTTCATTGCCTTACAATGGATGTATAGTAAAGGTTACCTAGATCAATACTGATCCGTACCACAAGAAGATAAAATTTGTCTTGTAGCATGGATGAGAACCTTCTCTCTGAACAACAAAGAAGACAACCACTAGGGCTAATTAGTTATACCAACTAAATGTGGGCAAAAATTAAACTTAGTAACATGAAATGGGTTTGTCAACATATCAGCAGAATTATCATGAGTACTAATCTTGCATACATTTAGTTTATCTTGCTCAACAATGTCTCGAACGTAATGGTATTTGATATGAATGTGCTTTGTTCTCTCATGAAACATATGATCCTTAGTAAGGTATATGACACTCTTACTCTCACAAAATAGATAAATGCAAGAATTATCTTCACAAAGCTGAGCATACAAATCTTTCAGCCAAGTTGATTCTTTACATGCGTATGCAATAGCCAGATATTCTGCTTCAATGATGGAGATTTGGCAACCATTGGCTGCAGCATTGCCCTCCAACTCACAGCACAACCATCAATAGTGAACACATAACCTATAAGGGACATTTTGTTGTCCAAATCGCTGGAAGAAAAATTGGAATCCACCTAGCCAGCTAGTCTCTCAGCAGTCCTGTCAAATTTGAAACAAGCATTTGAAGTTCCACAAAGGTAACTAAAATCCACTGAACAATCTTTCAATGTTCTTTACCAGGGTTACGCATGTATCTACTAACCAAACTCATTGCAAATGACAAATTGAGACGGGAACACACTATGTCATACATTAAAGAACCGACAACACTAGAATATGGAACTCTTGACATATACTCAAAATCTTCATTCGTATTAGGACATTGAGAATACGATAATTTAAAATGAGGATCAATGATAGTACTTACTGACTTAGCATTATGCATGTTAATGTGATGAAGACCTTTCTTAGTGTTACTCTGCTCCGCTCGTTAGAAGTTAGCATTTATCTTTATACTTGAATTTGGATCATAACATAACAAATTTCATAGGAAATTTTCCTATGTAATATTTTGTACTATATTTCATAGGAAACCTAAAATCTATTCCAACCTCTTTTTAATTTTTTTTTATTTTCCCTATCGCATCAAACACTCCTTACAAATTGAATTGAGTGAATATGCCACTCCAATCCTATACTTTATCTATTACTATATTTTTAGAATCACGCGAATCAAACAGGCCCTAACCTCATTTGATGCACTACAAACATTGTAACAATGATGGAACACATGGATAACCGTAGAAGCTAAGAAGTTTATAAGTATTGGTATTTGGTAGACACGAAGCAGTGAAATATAGCGTGTGCTACTTGGGGATAATATTTTACTCGTAATTCATTTTCTATGGAACAATGCCTGAATCAGCTGAATCAAGGCTCCACATTCTAATAATATTTCCATCAAAATAAAAGATACCTTTTGAACCTTCAACAGTTTCAGCTTTTGTTTCTTTTTCCATGGGAAAAACTTCTGATCTATTCATTATTTGTCAAGGCAGTACAAAAACAATAGAAGTAAAAAATTACATCGAGGTATGTAGACCACCTAGTGACAACTACAATCACCGGAGCGAGACGAAGGCGCGTCGCCCTCATTGCCCCTCCCACACCGGAGCCGGGCAAACCTTGTTGTAGTAGAGAGTCTATGATGGTGCCTGGATTAAGGGGTGCTTATGTTTGTCTCTTGACCTGGTGGGCCAGGCCGAGGACCCCCGTGACGGTTGATCTGTGGGCCACGTTCCTTGGGAGTAGAAGCGCCAAGATGGAAACTTTTGAAGATTTGGTGCCTACTCCAAGACTTAGAGGTCGTCCACGCCATAATTTCTCCAGAAGTAACAAACCCATTTGTAAACCCTAGACACCCCTTGTACCTATATAAACCGAGGGGGTAGGAATCATAGACGATGGATGCATACACACATGATCTCATGGTAGACCAACCAATACTTTATACTCCCTCAAAATCAATACAATCAAAGGAGGACGAAGAGTATTATCTCTTTGAGAAAACTCGAACGTGGGTAAAATCATGCATGTTACCCTCGCATAGTTTATACTTTATACTTCGTCAAGAAATATTGGTCAGCCTATGTTGAGCCTAAGTTTTTATCATTCACATGATATGTGCTATCCTTGGAGTGCCATTTTTGTTTTGTTTGTTGTTTGCATAAAATACTCAGATCTAAAATATTTATTGAGAGAGAGTCCTCACATAGCTACTTGATTGTTTTACTACTTACTGATCTTCACTTATATCTTTTGAGAGTAGTTTAATGTTTACTCTTGTGCTTCACTTATATCTTAAAAGAAAATGTTTAATTAATTGAATGTCATAAGTATGAAATTACATATGCTTCATATGCTTGTCCCATGGGAAGTAATGACTTCACATACAAAAAGTATAAGCGGTAAAATTATTGGAAGTTAGCAAACATAGCATTAGTTACTTGAACAATTCATGGAAGAACACTGAAGGAAGAGAGATTTCACATATAAATATGCTATTTCGGACATCTTCTATGATTGTGAGCCCCATTAATTATTTTTAAACTTGATGAATTAGTTGATGTTAGACAAGGAAGACAACATAATGGTTATGTTTGTTTATATTTGAAAGCGCATATGCTCCCTTGGTGGTTTTGACAATTCATGACCACATGCATTGTCTCCTGGACTAATAGTTTTACCTAGTTTATTTCAGGTGAAGTCCATTGAGAGAGTTGGCTAAGGAATGTGTGGAGAATTCCCAAGGAAACAAGAAGCAAAGGAATAGGATTGGCCAAGCTTCAAGCTACAAGACTCTACATTTTACATTTTTATGAGAAATCACTTTTGAGCCCATAGGAAAGCCAATACTATTAAAAGGGGGTGAGGTAAATATGATGGTCTGATTGCTCAAGCTCTTAGAGATTAGCCACCAAACATTACTCACCCATTCTCCCACAAAAATTATTCTGTCCAAACCAAAAATTCCAAAATCGGTGCAACCAACAAATCTCATTCGGCCCTACCGAGTTTTGCCTTAGACAGAACCTATGCCAGACCCTAACTTCTCAGTGCCACCAACTTCTATTTTTGGTGCAACCAATTTTATTTACCAACTTTCTGGTAAGCCATTTTTAAGAATCAAAATTACCGAGTTTTGGGATTCGGTCTCACCGAGATTTGGAAACTTCCTAGGCCACCCATATCGGTACCACCGAGAATTATATATCTCACTGAAAGCCAAAAGTTCCCACATTTTGCACTAGTCGGTGCAACCGAGTTTTGAATCGGTTTCACTGATTTGGGCAGTAATGTTGTAATGGCTGGATATTTGGATATGCCTATATATTCCCCTCCACCACCTCTCATTCGTAGAGGAAGCACTCATAACATACCTACACTTTCCCCATCCAATTTTCCGAGAGAGAGTGATAACCCACAAGTATAGGGGATCGCAATAGTAGAGTATTCAACCCAAGTTTATAGATTTGACACAAGGGGAGCCAAAGAATATATGAGAGTATTAGCAGTTGAGTTGTCAATTCAACCACACGTGGAGATAAATATCTGGAGTAGAGTGATCAATAGAACATTAATATGATAGTTTGATAGCGGTGGTGACCGTAACAGTAGCGGTAACAATAGCACCAGTGATTTTGTAGCAAGTGCAAGAGTAGCAGCAACAGTAGTAACTTAGCAAGAATGTGAAAATATCATAAGCACTGGATCGGTGTATTCGTTGGATCTTATTCATCATTCATCATATAACAGTCATAACCTAGGGCGACATGGAACTAGCTCCAGTTCGTCAATGTAATGTAGACATGTATTCCATATATAGTCATACGTGCTTATGGAAAAGAACTTGCATGCCATCTTTTGTCCTACCCTCTCGTGGCAGCAGTGTCCATAAGGAAACTAAGGGATATTAAGGCCTCCTTTTAATAGAGAACTGGAACAAAGCATTAGCACTTAGTGAATACATGAACTCCTCAAACTACGGTCATCACCGTGAAGTATCCCAAATAGTGTCACTATGGGGTTGATGGATCATAACACGTAATAGGTGCATATGACTAGGCAAGATCAGATCAAGAACATAGATATTAAGATGATAAACTAAATGGTTCAAATATGAAATCATGGCACTCGAGCCCTAGTGTCGGGACCCCGATCCTAAGCCATAAGAATCCAGCCTGTAACACATCACATCACTTTGCGGTCTCACGCACGGTTATCTCCACGACTGCCACCTTACCTGGTCCGGGACCGTTTGCGTCTTTTGACTCACGTATGTGAAAGTGTCACTAGCATTCAAATGTCAAAGAACCCGGGCCGACATGACTAGTCGTAGAACCAAGTGGCACATCCGTACAGGGACAGGCATACGTAACCTAGCAATGTAGGTGTCGATCTCTAGCGTGTGTAGACGAGTCATAGCAAGCTACAAGGACTCCATTACGCCGTGGGACATAAAAGTCTTCACTGCACGTAGACGAGTCGTAGCAGGATACAAGGACTCCATTACACTGCGAGACATTTCCCCAAAGGGACAGACACAGCAGCAAAGAAGGATACATGTCGGTCAATCAATGTGTCTGGAGCAGTAGCAAGCTACCAAGGCTCGGTGGAAGCACAAAGAGGCAGTTCCTCGTAAAGAGTACTACTAAAGGCACACAACTAGGTGTCGAATCCCATACATACCGTTGCACGTCACACGTACGCACGACATGCCCGATATGCATAGATACAACTATGGCATCACAACTTAACCATACAACATTAGAACATTTATTTAGAAGGCTCGGAAGAGCCATTACAATAAGATGTTACAAACAGGGGTCACAAGACCCAACATTCAGAGCATTCAAACAAGCAAGCGGAAGTTAAACATGTCTGGATACAGACATCTACAAAAGTGGCTGGAGGAGCCTGAAAAGCTACAACGACCCTACCAAAGGAACCAGACCTCTGTCTAGGATTTCCAAGCTAACACGGTCAACATCGAACTTCACGTCGTTATACCACTAATGAGACTACTGTCTCCGCTACAAAAACATAAATTAAGCAAATGTGAGTACATGAGTACTCAGCAAGACTTACATCAGAACTAACTACATATGCATCAGTATCAATGAAGGGGGTTGTGGAGTTTATTGCAGCAAGCCAACTTTGACTCTTGGCTAACCTATACTATGACTACAAGTGCTTTCTTTGAGGTGGGATAGCGCACACGAGTCCACATATTCTCCAATCAATACACCACTATATCCACTTCCGTCTCCCTACGAGAAGGCCATGCATAGCACTCACACTTATCTTGCGTATTTTAAGGTATCCACTTCCAGTTGTCTATGAACCACATAAGTTCTCCAAGTAGTCCATATCCGAGGACGCGGCTATTCGAACAGATTAATTCACCCTGCAGGGGTATACTTCTTCACACACGCTCTCGCCACTTAGCACCATATGCACGTCATGCATCTCGGCAATCTTCAAGCAGAAGCACTGGCTGGGCGTCGGCCATGACCGTCAATCACACAAAAACCCTAGTCCAGGTTTATCGCCTATTCAAGGTTGAACCCGCACGGAAGTCCGGCCGAAGTTTCCGCTACGGCCTCAAACGATGTGTGTAGTGTTCCCAAGCCCACCGTTCGGGTGCCACTTGGTACACCGTGCCATCATGCCTATACCGCATCATAGTTCACCCCGTCGGGCAGCACTATGCACGGCCGCCAACACTTTCCCTACAAACACCAGAAACTAGTTGCAACTCCTGGACAGAGGTCTAAGCGGTTAATAAGTCGAGCGGGGTCATATTTCAGGGCCCAATGTGTGGTAGTAACTGTCTTGGATCACAAACACAGAACTCAGTTCTTAAAGACGGTCCTGATGAGACAATCTGCCATGTACTCCTACATGACCTCTCATCGCTACCTTTACCAAATCGTGTTCACTCACTTAACCTCCACACAGTAGGACATGAATACTGCCATTCCGATCCATCACCCAGATGTATCAGACCCGATACGACACGACTCTAAGCATAGCAGGCACAATAAGTAAGCATGCATGTATGAGTAAGCACAACAAGGCTCAAACAGTTGCTACTCATGCTAAGTGGTTTCAACTATTTACTGTGGCAAAAACATGTCATGCAAAGGAATGGGTTCAACTACCGATGACATGTAACAGTTGAATCGTTGTTGTCCTAATGCAGTAAAAGGGAGCAAGAGCGAGAGAGTGGGTTCATATCAGTATGCTCAAGGGGGTCTTGCTTGCCTGACAGTCCTGAAGATGTACTTCTCTTCATTAGTGTCAACGTTCACATCGTTGGAATCACCGTCTTCCGAGAGGGAACAACACCGGCAAACAGAAAGAAAGAACATATTCAATGCAATGCAACAAACATGATGTATGACATGGCATATTAAGGTACTGAATTGATCTAGAGGAATAATTATTCAAGTTAATTGAAGTGGAATTCAAACAAGTTTGAATTCCTACTCCAAATGATATTTCATATATTGTCCTAATCATAAAATGTCCTATTTGGTGATGTCAACTTGTTCAAACATGTACGATCATGGCATAAACAGATTCATTGGATTTTTCTGATCATTTTTCATATATAAATTATTTTCATCTGAGCTATAGATTATTTTCTATGATTTTTAGAAGTTTAAAGCATTTTATGAAAATATTAAATCATTTACTAATTTGTTTTAATTCCAGAGGCATTTACTGCGTCATCATGATGTCATTGTGACATCAACAGGTCAAAGGCGCCAGCTCTGGTCAAACCTGATGGCTGGGCCCCACCTGTCAATGACACAGTCTAAAACAGAGTTTTAAGTTAATTCTAATTGTTAAATTTAAAGGGTCGGGCCCATATGTCAGTGGCTAATTAAGTTAATTAAGCAAATTAGTTATTTTAATCTAACCCAGAATTAAACAGGGCTGGGTCCACCCGTCAGCGACTCAGGGATTAATCCCGAGTTGACCCGAGGTTTGACTCGGGCCAGGGCCCACTTTTAGCGTCTAGGAGATTAGTTAGTGGGTTAATTAAGCCCTAATGGCTTGGCCACGTCACCCACCGGAGATCGGCCGGCGCGCGACCACAGAACGCGGCGGTGGCTGGCCGGAATCGCGGCTCCAGCATCCATTCGGGGTGCGGATGGTCGGAATGGGTTGCTGGCGAGAGGCCGCATCCAACAGGGGCAACAGGAGGACGCGGGGAGGTCGGGTTCGAGCATGGCGTCGACTACAACGGCGACCGTAGCTCGTCAACGACGAGGTTAGCGGCTAGGGGACGGGGAGGACCACAGGGAGAGGGGGGAAACGGGGGATCTCACAAGGAGTCGGACGACTAGCCAGTGGGCTCGGGGACGACCGGAGCTGCGCGAATTGACGACGGCGTCCGGCGACCGGAGGCGGAGAAGATGGCGGCAGACTTGGCTTCGTGGGTCTCCCGGCAACGGCTGGCTCCTTGGAGAGGTCGAGGGAGTCTTGGCGGAGCTCGAGGGCGGCTTGGGGGAAGCGGCGCAGCGACGGGTGCGGCTAGCGGCGGCGAAGGCCGGCGGCTGTCGGGCGGCAAGGGGAAAAGAGCAGAGAGCAGGAGGAGGGAGAAAGAGCTCGAGGGGGAAGAGAGGGACCCTCTGGGCGTCTCCAGGCGAGGGGATAGGCTCGGGGTGGCTCATCCACGGCAAGCAGGAGGTGGCCGCACCTCCTATGCGTGCGCCATGCCACCGTCCTCCTGGCAGAGGAGGAAGATGACCTCCTCGCCCCTGGTGGGCTGGGCTGGCTATTGGGCCTGGTAAGCTTTCTTTTCTCTTTTATTTTTAGCTTCTGTTTTCTTTTATTCTGACAATCTTCTTTTATTTTTGTGAGGCCAAAATACCTAGCACATTAATGCCCAATATTTTATGAAATATAGTCTGATTATCTTCAAATTTCCTCAAAAAGGTTTGGGCATTTTTAGACAACTATCATATTTATAATGCTTTATTAATTGATTTCAGGAGCTATCTTATTTTATTTAACTTCTCAAAATAGTTGTTAAATTATAGTTCACCCCTGATATGTTGTTGCCAACATTTATCAGAGAGGGGGAACATTTTTGAGGAGCATTTTGAAATCACTGAAAATTCAATTGTTGGAATTTGGTTTATTTAATGAGGTGCTAGGGTTTGACATCCCCATTTCAGGTTTCATTTGAATTTAATCATGATGACATGATGCACATGCAGATGTTGAGGCAAACAATTTCAAGCAACTCTAGGGCCGTGACACCTAGTGACAAGCATTAAGCATGGCAAAGTCATATCAACATCAATCTTAGAACATATTGGATAGTAGGGATCAAGCCCTAACAAAACTAACTCGATTACATGATGAATCTAATCCAACTCCTCACCGACCAACAAGCCTACGAAGGAATTACTCACTCCCGGTGGGGCGCGTCATGGAATTGGCGATGGAGAAGGGTTGATGATGACGAAGACCAAAGATTCCCCTCTCTGGAGCCCCAAACGGACTCTAGATCTGGCCTCTCGATGAAGAATAGGAGGTGGCGGCGGCTCCGTATCGTGAAACGAGGTAAAATCTTCCCTCTGATTTTTTCCAGAGAATTGTGAATTATAGTGTTGGAATTAGGGTCGGGGGACCCATGAGGTGTCCACCCTCCACCAGGCCGCGCTAGGGGGGCCCGACGGGCCCTGGTGGAGCATGGGCACCTTGGGCCCCCTCTTAGGTAGCTTTTGGCTTCATATTTCCTTAAATATTCCAAAATAAATCTCCAAAAAAATTTGCTCCATTCTGAGAACTTTTATTTCTGCACAAAAAATAACACCATGGCATTTCTGCTGAAAACATCGTCAGTCCGGGTTAGTTTCATTCAAATCATGCAAATTAGAGTACAAAACAAGAGCAAAAGTGTTAGGAAAAGTAGATACGTTGGAGACGTATCAACTCCCCCAAGCTTAAACCCTTGCTTGTCCTCAAGCAACTCAGTTGACAAACTGAAAGTGAGAAAGAAAAACTTTTACGAACTCTGTTGTTCTTGTTTACACACACACACACACACACACACACACACACATATATATATATATGCTTAAGTGGCACCTAGGTTTTCAGCAAAGATCATGACTAACCATGTTAAGAATAACTCTTAAAGACTATATTAATGCATACCTATGACGCAAACAACTAGCGAGCAATAATAAGATATCTCAAGTGCAAACAATTTGTCAAAACAATCATGATATAATATGACGATAGTGGTATCTCGTTAGCCCTTTCTGAGACCGCAAAACATAAATGTAGAGCACCTCCAAAGTTCAACAAGCGACTAAACATTGTAATTCATGGTAGAAAAGATCCAATCATGATGCATCCAACATTCACTATACACAATGCAAATAGTGCTCTCAGATCTGGCGCTTATTTTAGAAGATGATGACTCAACATTAAAGTAAATACATAGCCCCTTCGTAGAGGGGAGCAGGGATTTGCAGAGGTGTTAGATCTCAAGGATTAAATAAGATATAAGTATAATTTTGGGAGGTACACCCTTCCTGTTAATGTTACGACCAAGAGCTATCAATATGTTCCATGTTAAACAAATTAGTGGCGGTTCCCAAGCGATAAAATTAAATGTTTACTCCCCCTCCATCAACAAACACATTCCACGACGAGCCGAATCCACTGGTACCGTCGAAACAAACAACATTCCTGGGGGAGTTTTATATAGTTATTTGTATTTATTTTGATTTAGATACTGGGAGTCCCTATTACCGCCCTTCTCGTGCAAGGACAAGTGAATAAACAATCATCATAAGAGTAACCTGCTTAACATGGAAGATACTGACCACCCCCTGTCGCTCCTTGAGCGGTCCAGGCACACAAAAGATGTTTATTTGAAATTTTAGAGGTGGCATATGCAAATTTACTTGGAACGACAGGGTAATACCGCATATAGGTAGATATGATGGACTCATGTGTAATAACTTTGGTTTAAGGGGTTTTGACGCACAAGCAGAATTCCCACTTAGTATAGGTGAAGGCTAGCAAATAGATTAAGAAGAGGCCAGCTAGAGAGCAAATACGGTCATAAACATGCATTACGAATAATAAACATTGAATGTTATCATGAGTAGGATATGGACACCATGAACATAAATATCATGAATGATATGTTTGTTTTGATCAAACTACATGCGTGAACATGTACCAAGTCAACTCACTTGAAACATTCAAAGGGGGTACCATATCATCATACTATATCACAACCATTTTAATGCATGTTGACATCCAAGATAAATCATTATCCACTCCTAGATACTTGAGCATGGCATGAATCACTATAATATCTAATTGTCATTGTAAACATGTTCAATCATAATGTGATGACTCATGGATACCAGGTTAAACATATATACAAAAACAAGAACAAGTTGAGTTCATCCCGCTTTTCTCCACCACATTCAATTCATCCAATATCATCATTTTTGCCTTTCGCTTGCACAGTCGAATGATATGAAAATAATAATAGTGCAAGAGTGTTGTGGACTAAGCTGGAATCTGCAAACATTTTATTCAAGAGGAGAAGACAAAATAATATGGGCTCTGTGTTAGATCAACAATAATGCATATAAGAGCCACTCTACATTTTCATTGTGGTCTTCTCCTTGGTATGACTCAATCAAAGAAAAAGAATTTTAGAGAAACACACTGAAATATTTTTTGTGTTTTTAATTTTTCTCGAAGAAAGCAAATAAGAGAAGGAAAACAAAAATGAGAAAAACTATTTACACGGGAAAACTCACAATAAACAAAAGAAGAAATGAGAAATATTTTTGGATTTTCTTTTAATACTACCACTAACTAAACTGGAAAGAAAAACCGAAAAGAAACAAGAAGTATTTTTGGATTTTCGCAAAGTTTTTCAAACACACAAGAATAAAACGATAAAAATAAATCTAGCATGGATAATACAATGAAAGCGCATGGAGACCGACAAATGAAATGAAATGTGTGAACATGAATGTATTGTCAGTGGGAATACGTACTCCCCCAAGCTTAGGTTGTTCGTCTAGCTTGGTAATCACCATCCCTAGTAGCCATCTAGTCCCATGTTGAATTTTGGTGGAGGGGGTACCTGAGGATCCCAATCCCGGGGTTCCTCCTCTGCCGCAACTTGGTTGTTTCGATTGGCGATGATATCATCTGGCATAATTTTGTATCTGTTCCTGGAAATAGAATCAAACAAAGTAGATGCAGGCAATGGGATAACATCAAGGGTTGCGATGCTAAGTACCAAATTATAGCTAATATTATGAAATCGGCCAGCCTCATCAAGAAAGTGGTGATCCCTCAATGACCTGTAATCTATATAAACCTTGGGCAAAAGATAATCATGTGGGGTGTATCTGAACTCCTAAATGACTCACTAAATGAGTAGCGTAAATGCCACCATGTATCTTGCCCTTACTCTTGTGAAGTTGTAGTCGTCATGCAACAATAGTTCCTAGGCTAAAAGTGTGATCATTATATAATGCACGTCGCAAAATGGCAAGGTATGGAGCACTGAGTGCACCAACATTTTCCTTAGTAGTTAAACACTTAGAAATGAATATAGCAAAGTAGTACACAGAAGGAAACTGCAAACTAGTGGCAGTGGTTTTCGACACGCCTCTATCGTCACCCACTTTAAAGTGAGGAGAGAATCCTCAAACTCTGCTGGTCTATGGCTCTCTTAATTCCCCATCAGAAGGAATCAAGCATATGTCACAAAAGTTGGTGAATGGTATTTTGTAGTTTTCAGCATATAGATTAAAATGTACCTCAGGAGGGTTATTCCTACTTAGGAAATTAAAACCTTGCACAAAGGAATTTGTGAGGATGTGATATTGGTCACACTTATCTGCGAGGAAGTTGGCATCCCAGCATTGTCAATAAATTGAGAAAATTCTTGATAGAAACCGGTTTCCTCCATAAAGGGAATATGTGTCCATTCGCACGACCGCACTTCTTCCTTCCTCAGAATGTGTAGGTCACTATCAGACAACTCCCCAATAACTCGCTTGGCATTATTCTTGGAGGAATACTTCCTAAATAAATTCATCTTATTTTCTACAAATAAAATTTTGAAACTTTTTAGTCCACAAAAAATTGTTAACAAAACTAAATAAGATTGATAGAAACTACTCCTAGGGATGCATAGAGGCCATATCAAGCATTCAAACTACTTAGAACTCTAAGAATTCAACATGCAAGCACATCTACAGCAGCACCAAGAGTAGCTAATTATTCTGAAAATAAACCACTAAATCAAAAACTAATTGGAGCAATGGGGGAGTTACATACAGAGAAGCAATCCCCTAAATCAGTTTTGGAAATAGAGCTTTGAGCAAAGAGATCAAAATCCACGGGTTCTTGAGCAAGAACACGAGGGAGAGAGCAATGGTGATTTTTTTCAGGAGGTAGGAGATGACATGTGCTAAAGATATAAGTGAGGGGACCCACCAGGGGGCACTCTCTACCAGGCTGCGCTAGGGGGGCCTGGCGCGCCCTGGTGGAGCCTGGCCACCTGGTGCACCCCCTCTAGTATTATTTGTCCCAGAAATTCATAAATAATTAGAAAACATTCATGTCAAATTTTTAGGGCAATCTAAGAACTTTTATTTTTGGGACATTTTTTATTTCACGAGGAAAAGAGAAAACTCGAAAAGCATGACATTTATTTTATTTAACTAGAAAAATAGAAAACTAAAAGTGGGTATAGAGGGTTGTGTCTACTAAATTCACCAACTTCATACCTCTCAAAAATGATTCATTAATAAGGTTGATCAAGTCTTATTAACAACCACTTTCAATTAGCATGAAACCAAAGAACTTTCATAAAACACTAGCTTACCTGAATGGGGATAGGCATATCACCAATCATAATAATATCATATTTGTTTTTGACAATAGGTAGAGGTAATTGAAAGCTTCCAATAATGAGTGTCAAAGAATTTTCAATAACATTCACACCATTCACTTGGAATTGTTTCTTCGGGAAGTGCACCGTATGCTCATTACCATTGATATGAGAAGTGACCTTAGAAAAATCTCCTGATGATACTAATGATGTTTCTATTTATGATGCTGAAACTCAATATGGTAATGAACATCCACCTAGTGATAATGATAATGATAGTGATGTTCATGAGGATACTCAACCTAGCAATGATAAAGAACTAGATAATGATGTAGAAATAGATCGTGCTGCTGATCTTGATAACCCACAACCTAAAAATAAACGTTATGATAAAAAAGACTTTGTGGCTAGAAAACATGGTAAAGAAAGAGAGCCATGGGTTCAGAAACCCATGCCTTTTCCACCTAAAACTTCTAAGAAAAAAGATGATGAAGAATTCGAACGCTTTGCTAAAATGATTAGGCTAGTCTTTTGCGTACCCGTTTAACAGATATATTAAAGATGCCTCCTTATGATAAGTACATGAAAGACATCATCACTAATAAAATAAAGATACATGAAGTTGAAATCTCCACCATGCTTGCTAATTTTTCTTTTAAGGATTGAGTACCTAAAAAACTTGGACATCTTGGAATACCAACTATACCTTGCTCCATTCAAATAAATTATGTCAAAACTACTTTGTGTGATCTAGGAGCTGGTGTTAGTGTTATGCCTTTCTCTTTATATACAATACTTGATTTGAATAAACTCAGACCTACTAAAATATCATTGCAAATGGCTGACAAATCAAATGCCATACCTATCGATATTTGTGAGGGTGTGCCCATTGTTGTTGTAAATGTTACTATCTTAATGGATTTTGTTATTCTTGAGATGCCCGAGGACGACAAAATGTTCTTAACTGAAGGATATTTTTGATTTGTAGATAGTGCTTAAATAATTAGTTAAGATAGCTAGTGATCAAGTTTTGAAGTACTATAACACAAAACCACATGAACATGCAGTTGATCGAGCTAGAAGTATTGTAGAACCAACATCATAGGTAGCTGACTCTATCCTATTAGATATCAACATAAGGATCATTAACGTATTTATTCGCTGGATACACGATAGACACAAGACCGTCAGCATCAAGCCCTTCTTCCAAAGGCGAGCTTTTATCTCCTTCAGGCCACATGGTGTGCCGCCGTTGAAAACCCTGGCATGGTTGATGACATCCTTGTTGAGAATGGTAGGAAACTTCACCTGGATGCATCTGAATTCATCTCTTTTATTTCCCAGGATAATTTCCTCCATTTTCTTCCCCCATGCGATGACGTTTGAGTTTTTTTAAGGCATTCTCCCTCCCGTGTGTACTCCTCCATGTGGTGGAAAATGTAGTATCCGTCTATATCACTGTTTTCGGTTGCTGTATGCAACAAAAGTCTATTTTGTGGCTGAAACATAACACTTTAAACTTGTCAAACGTGCGATATCCGTATCTAATCACTCCTTCACATCTGATATACTCGAAAAGTGATTCATCCAAGACCTTCTTGATGCCTCTGTAGTCTTTTTTCACTTTCCTCATCGAATCCAAGAAATAAGCTTCGGTGAACTTAGGGGTAATAACGATGAGGACACAATGTTCTCTGCATACAAAGTCGATCGAGTTAATTAATGGTGTTAGCTGGAAGCATGCATAACAAGATTGTACGAAATAGTAATCTAGCTAGACAAAATCACTTACTTTAGATAGTAGGGCACGAGAAGGCAGCCTTTGTCCATGTTGCCAATCATGAAGTTTGTCAAATACTTCCGCATAGCTTGTCGGCGCTCAGGGTGATTGTCCTTGGTCTCGTACATGACGTAAGGGTCTGTTACCGCGACATCCTTGTTGACCTCACATTTGGCAGTGCAGGAAGCATTGATTGCCCATAGACGTACTAAGGAAGAACTAAGCTTCATTAGACGGAACATGTTGAAGATGTCTTCGAATGACACATAGAATATTTCCGCGGGGAAATCGTTGTACAAACCGGGATTTGGTGGTACCATCACTAAAAAACAAGGCGAAACCCACCTCTAGCAGAGAATGCATACTTCTTCCTAGATAGAACTGTGTCATGCAGAACCCTCAATTCATCTGCAGAAGATCGTTGAGCTCCTTTGGAAGGATGGGATCACCTAGGGAATGCTAATCCCATCATTCAACGACAATCCGAACTTGTCTACTCTTTTGAACCGGTTTGCTGGCATCATGTGCCTTCGTCTTATTACCAGCTAGTCTCTTTCTCTTGTTGCTTGTCGGGTTAGGCTTGTTGGCTATATTGTCTGGCAATGCATTTGTGACCGTCGTATTTAGTGTGATCGGACTCAGCAATGTTCCCCTGTGTGGTGGTGAAAGCACATATGCTCCCTTGGTGGTTTTGATAATTCATAAAAACATACATTTTCTCTTGGACTAATATTTCTACCTAGTTTATTTTAGGTTTAGTCCATAGAGAGTGTTGGCATAAAGGGTGTGATGAAATTACCCAAGAAGAAGAGAGGAAGGAATAGGATTGGCAAAGCTTCAAGCTAGAAGACTATCTTTTTACTTTGTGAGAAATCACTTTGAGTCCATAGGAAAGCCAGTACTATTAAAAGAGAGTAAGGTATTGTTGGTGAACAAATTGATCCACGTGCACAAGTGCCAGCCACCAAAAACACCCACAAGCGCTCCCACAAAATACTCTATCTAAACCCTACCACTAAAAATCGGTGCCACCAATAATTCCATATCGGCTACAGCGAGTCAAAACCTAAGACAGAGCCCTAGCAAAACCCTAGCTCTTCATTGCAACCGAGTTCACACCGGCGCAACCGAGAATCAATGACCAATATTCTGTTGGTTGTTTTCATAAAATCAGAATTTTTGATTTTTGTGTTTCGGTCCCACCGAATCTTGGAAAATGCCCCGGCAACTGAATTCGGTACCACCGAGATTCCTATATCGGTCTCACCGAGATTCCGAAAGTTGCCACATTTTGAATATATTGGTACAACCGAGTTTTGCATCAGTTTCACCGAGATGGTCAATAATGTGTGTAACAGTTGGATTTCTGGAGATGCCTATATATACCCCTTCACCACATCCTACTCGCAAGACAAGCTCTCAGATCAGTTCCCCACTTCCCATATCCAAATTTGTTAGAGAGAACCACCTACCCATGTGTTGAGATAAAGATCATCCACTCCAACCATATGTATTTTGATTTCTAGCCTCCCCAAGATCACCCAATAAATCTCTTCAACCAAGCCAAATTTATGAGAGAGTGATTGAGTGTTGAGGAGTCTATCATCTTGAAGCACAAGAGCAAGGAGTTCAATATGCTCCTAACAAACAACTATTTCCACTCCTTGGTGGTGAAATATTGTACTAGTAGTAGTAGAGTATTGACTATATGGGCCCTGTGATAGAGCCCAGTAGAGAAGAGAAGAGAAGCTGTCAACATGTGATGTTGTTGCCTAACAAACAAACAAACAAATGAAGTGCCAAGCATCCGATCTGAGATGGGGGTATCTAGCTTCTCTCTGCAACTCCACGGCAAAGGGCAAATGATGGCTATGATGAGGAAAGCGGTTGGTGGAAAGGGCAAGATATCTTCTATGCCAGCCAACCAACCTAATGGCACACGGATCGGACAGATAAAAAGGAAGAAGCTAGCACGCACGTCATCACTATCAAGCCTATTACCTTTTGGATGGTGGCGATTTCTAGATTGGTTAGGTGTTGCTTGGGAGCCTCCTACTTCGTGTTGTGGAGTTGAAAAAAAAAGTTTGTACGGGCAAGGAGATCGCCTACTTCATGAAGATCTACCCATAGTGAGGCTAGTCCTTCGTGGACAGAAGCTATTATGGAATAGTCAAGGTTGCTACTTCGTGGACCCTTATGGGTGGAGCCCTCCGTGGACTCTCGCGACCGTTACCCTTCGTGGGTTGAAGACTCCATAAACGTGGATGTATGATAGCGCCACCAATCGGAACCATGGGAAAAATCTTCGTGTCTACAATTGCATTTGATCTTCCTATCTCTACTATCTTACATATGCTTGTCTTACTTTCCACTGCCATATTTGTTGATTAGCATGTGTAGGGTGCATTAGACTTGTCATTATTGCTAAAATATGCCAACCAATTAACTTGGGAAAAGGTTAGGTTTTTATTTTGTCAAGTAGTCTATTCGCCCCCCTCTAGATGTCTCTTCTATCGATCCCTGCAACCGGTATCAGATCTTTGGTCTCCGTAGCTTTGGTTTCATCACCGTAGCAAGATGGGTGGTCTAGTTTGGGGAGCATTAGTTGTAGAGTGCCCGTTCTTGATGGCGAGTACTATAGTCAATGGAAATATGAGATGCTTGAGCTATTCCATGAATTCCATTTGAGCAAGTATGTTAAGAGTCCCTATGTACCCCCCCATTGACCCCTTACATTCTACACACGAAGATGAAATTGATATGCTTCGTAATCTTAGAACTGTTAATCTTGTTATCAAAGGATTGCCTAGATTTGTGTTTGATCAAATGAACAATTTTGAATGTGCTTATACTTTGTGGAATGACTTGGAGAAACGATATCCAAGTTATTCATTGAGTAATCTTGATGAAATTCTTCATAAAGCTATTGCCATTCATTTAATGAAGCCTAGTGATCCCAACTGTGATAAATGCTTATTTGACCTTCGAGGCCTCATGCGTGCTAAAGGAGATGTCACTACCATCAATAACATTATCCTTGATGCCATTCACACTCATAAACTTTAAAATTGTCATTATCTCAACCCTAAAGAATCTCTTGTCTCTTATGAGGAGGATATCCCACTTGATGATGACAACGTAGAACATGGCTACTATGAAGAAGATGAGTCATTCGACATCGAGTGTGAGAAGACTATGAAGAGTCTAAGTCTCATGGCAAACTTCAAAGACTACATGGCTGGAGGAAAGGGATGGATTCTCGATAGCGGATGCACAGATCATATGGCTAGAAATAGAGGAGTGTTTCAAGAAATAACACCAAACCATGGACCGCAAAGGTATGTTACTTTTGGAGACAATTCCAAGGGTAAGGTACTTGGTCTCGGTAAGGTGGCCATATCTCATGATAGCTCTATTCAAAATGTCATGCTTGTTGAATCCCTTGGCCACAATCTTATTTCCATATCTAGACTTGCCGACTTCTGTTTCAGTGTGCTATTTACCAAAGTAGATTGCCAAGGGTTTCTTCAAGATAACAATAGCATGGTATTTACCGATTTTCGTAGAGGTGATCTATACATTGTTGATTTTACTAAGAGATCCAAACCTCACACTTGTCTTATTGCAAAATCATCTAATGGTTGGGTTTGGCATAGAGGACTATGTCATGTTGGTATGCATAATATAGACAAGCTCATCAAAGGTGATCATATTCTTGGTGTTAAAGATGTTATCTTTGACAAAGATAGACTGTGTAGTGCTTGTCAAGACGGAAAGCAAGTAGGTGGAAGTCATCCCTTAAAGAATGGCATGACTACTAGGAGACCACTCGAGTTGCTTCATTTGGATCTTTTTGGTCCCAATGCTTACAAGAGCCTCGGTGAAAATTCCTTTGGTCTAGTTATAGTTGATGATTTTTCCAGATTTACATGGGTATTCTTTCTTGATGATAAGTCGTAGGTGCAAAAGATCTTAAAGAACTTCTCTCGCAAAGATCAAAATCAGTTTGAGTTGAAGATCAAGAAAGTTCGGAGCGATAACGGATCCGAGTTCAAGAACACAAATGTGGACACCTTTCTTTACGAAGAAGGGATTCTACATGAGTTCTCGGCTACATACACGCCTCAATAAAATGGAGTTGTTGAGAGGAAGAACCGAACACTTATTGAGATGGCAAGAACGATGCTTGACGAATACAAAACGCCAAGACACTTTTGGGTGGAGGCCGTGAAAATAGCTTGTCATGCCACAAGCCGACTCTATCTTCACAAGCTTCTTGGTAAAACGGCATATGAGCTATCACTGGTAACAAACCCCAAGTTGGATACTTTCGGGTATTCGGCTCCAAGTGTTACATTCTTGATCAGCATCGTCGTTCAAAATTTGCTACTAAATCTCATGAAGGTTTCCTACTCGGTTATGGATCAAACTCTCACACTTACCATGTCTACAACAACTTCACTCGAAAAGTTGAAGAGATGGTAGATGTGAAGTTTGATTAATCTAATGGTTCGCAAGTCGAACGATTGCCAAATGATGTAGGAGACAAAGAACCTTCGGAAGCTATCCAAGACTTGTCCATTGGCAAGATTTCCCCATGGAGGTCAAGGAAAGTACCTCATCAACCCAAGTGGAAGCTCCTACTTCTCGTCAAGGCGAACCTAAACACGACATGGAAGAATCCAAGAGTAGTACACGACAAGATGAAGAGGAGGAATAAGTACATCATGATGATCCACCTCAACCACCTTCACCACCACCTCTAGGAGACGACACCTTGAACAACAAAAATGAATAAGAAGAAGATGATGAGGAAGCTCCACCATACAACAAGCGAAATCTACCTCGAGTTTGAGCAAGAGTGAACAAGAATCATCCCTTAGAGCAAATCTTCGGTGACATTCAAAACGGGAGAATCACTTTCTCTAAAATCCGCTTAGCTAACTTTTGTGAGCACTACTCATTCATTTATAGTATTGAGCCTATGAAGGTGTAAGAAGCCCTCAAAGATCCAGATTGGGTAAATGCTATGCATGAAGAGCTTCACAACTTCGAGAGGAACAAAGTGTGGACACTTGTGGAGAAGCCCAAGGACGAGCAAAACATCATCGAAATAAAATGGGTATTTCGGAACAAGAAAGACAAAGATGGTCAAGTCGTTCACAACAAGGCACGTCTCGTGGCGCAAGGCTGCACGCAAGTCGAAGGTATGGACTACGGTGAGACCTATGCCCCTGTTGCTAGACTTGAAGCCATTCGTATATTTCTTGCTTATGCGAATCATCATGACATCATTATTTACCAAATGGATATTAAAAGTCCATTTCTGAATGGGGAGATTGAGGAAGACGTCTATGTTAAGCAACCCCCGGGTTTTGTAAATCCTAAGAAACACAGCCATATTTACAAGCTTCGTAAAGCTCTTTATGGACTTAAGCAAGCCCCCTGTGCTTGGTATAAGTGCCTAACGAAGCTTCTTATAGAAAAGGGTTTTGAGATTGGTAAAATTGACGCAACCTTATTCATTAAGAGAGTTAATGGTGAATTATTTGTGTGCCAAATTTATGTGGATGATATTATCTTTGGATCTACTAACCCACAATTTAGTGAGAAATTTGGAAGGTTGATGTCCGAGAAGTATGAGATGTCAATGATGTGTGAGATAAAAAAATCTTGGTTTGCAAATCAAGCAAAAGAGACAAGGAACTTCCATCTCTCAAACCAAGTTCACCAAGGACTTGATCAAAAAGTTCAACATGCAAGAGTGTAAAGGTATGAAAACTCCTATGTCTACTAGTGTATATGTTGATCTCACCAAGGAGGACGAACCGGTTGATCAAAAGGTGTATCGATCAATGATTGATTCATTGCTGTATCTATGTGCCTCCTGTCACGATATCATGCTTAGTGTTTTCATGTGTGATAGGTATGAAGCAGCTCCTAAAGAGTGTCATATTAAGGCCGTGAAAAGAATTGTGACATACTTGATACATGCACCAAACTTTGGCATATGGTATCCCAAGGGATCTTCTTTTAACCTTGTTGTCTATTCCGATTCAAACTACGCCAGAGATAAGGGGCTCCTCGGATGCCTGACGTGTGAACTCTTTAGATACACCTCGGTGATCCTCAAGATCGGAGATGGGAAGATTTGTTGAACTAGTTTTCAAGACTAGTGGCTGAAGATGAAGGACAGTTTGGAAGTATCAAGGAGCGTCCCCAACTTGAAGACCGGTTCAGGGGGCTACTGAGGGTGTCCTGGACTAGGTGGTACTCACCACGTCGTCTCCCAACCAGTGGGTCAGGTCGAGGACCCCCGAGGCGATTCACTAACGGGCCAGTTTGGAGAGCCCATGATGCATACAAGGGAGATTCCACAAGACTTGGCGCACAAGACAAGGACTCCTCTAAACCCTAGGCCTACGGTACATTATAAACCGAGGCCAGACTAGTTAATAGGACGATCTCATATTCATTACTACAATCTCGTGGAAGATACATGTACTATGTACTATCCCCATATCAATACAATCAAAAGCAGGACGTAGGGTATTATCTCCTTGAGATGGCCCGAACCTGGGTAAAATCCTGTGTCCATGTTATCATCTCTCCAAGACGCCCAGCTTAGGATCCCTACTAGGAGATATGCTGGATTTGACACTGACATCGGGTACTTGTCAATTTCTTGGTAGATCTCTTGTGCCTTGGTCCTCCAAGAAACAAAACTCGGTATCTTTATCTATTGCCAAAGCAGAATACATTGCCGCTGGATCATGTTGTGCTCAATTGCTATGGGTGACTCAAACTCTTAAGGACTATGGCATACATGTGAGACATGTACCATTGTTATGTGACAATGAGAGTGCAATCAAAATTTCTCATAATCCCATGCAACATTCATGAACTAAGCATATTCAAGTTTGACATAATTTCATTTGCGATCATGTTGCCAAAGGATATACAAATCTCAAGCATGTTTGTACTAGAAAACAATTAGCTGATATCTTTACTAAGCCACTTGATGAGAAAGTGTTTTATCATTTGATGAGTGAGTTGAACATCCTTGATGCTTCAAACTTTAGCTAGACTCACTTGGTTGCTTGCAAGGGCATGAACTTACATGAATATTTCATGATGCTTGACATGCTATTTTGGAAATATGCCCTAGAGGCAATAATAAAATGGTTATTATTGTATTTCCTAGTTCATGATAATTGTCTATTGCTCATGCTATAATTATGTTAACCGGAAACCGTAATACATGTGTGAATACATAGACCACAACATGTCCCTAGTGAGCCTCTAGTTGACTAGCTCGTTGATCAATAGATGGTCACGGTTTCATGACCATGGACATTGATGTTGTTGATAATGGGATCACATCATTAAGAGAATGATGTGATGGACAAGACCCAATCCTAAGCATAGCACAAGATCGTGTAGTTCGTTTGCTAAAGCTTTCCAATGTCAAGTATCGTTTCCTTAGACCATGAGATTGTGCAACTCCCGGATACCGTAGGAATGCTTTGGGTGTGCCAAATGTCACAACGTAATTGGGTGGCTATAAAGGTGCACTACGGGTATCTCCGAAAGTGTCTGTTGGGTTGGCACGAATCGAGACTGGGATTTGTCACTCCGTGTGACGGAGAGGTATCTCTGGGCCCACTCGGTAAGACATCATCATAATGAGCTCAATGTGACGATGTATTATGGAACGAGTAAATAGACTTGCCAGTAACGAGATTGAACAAGGTATAGAGATGCCGACGATCGAATCTCGGGAAAGTATCATACCGATAGACAAAGGGAATTGTATACGGGATTGTTTAAATCCCCGACATCGCGGTTCATCCGATGAGATCATCGTGGAGCATGTGGGAGCCAACATGGGTATCCAGATCCCACTGTTGGTTATTGACTAGAGAGGTGTCTTGGTCATGTCTACATGTCTCCCGAACCCGTAGGATCTACACACTTAAGGTTCGATGACGCTAGGGTTATAGGGAAATGGTATACGTGATTACCGAAGGTTTTGCGGAGTCCAGGATGAGATCCCGGATGTCACGAGGAGCTCTGGAATGGTCCGGAGGTAAAGATTGATATATAGGAAGTCCAGTTTTGGTCACCGGAAAGTTTTCGGGCTCATCGGTAGTGTACCGGGAGTGCCGGGAGGGTGCTGGAGGACCCCCGGGAGGGGTGTGACGACCATAGGACTTTGTGGGCCCTTAGAGGAGGTGTACCAGCCCTTATTGGGCTGGCGAAGACCTTCTAGAAAGGCCCATGCGGCTGGAGATCAAGGGATAAGGCAAAAGGAGTTTGAAAGGAGGGAGATCCACCTCCCTTGTGGGAGGTGGACTCTTCCCTAGCTTCGGCCGAAGCCCTCCTCCTTGGAGGAGGGGCCAAGGCAGCCCTCCCTCTCCCTCCTCCTATATATATGCAAGGGTTTGGGCTTATTTGAGACACGACTTCTCTCTCTCTCGGCGCAGCCCTACTCTTCCTCTTCCTCGTTCTCCGTAGCGCTTGGCGAAGCCCTGCCGGAGTCCACGTAGCTCCACCGTCACCACGCCGTCGTGCTGCCGGAGCTCTCCCTCAACCTCTCCTTCCTCCTTGCTGGATCAAGGCGTAGGAGACGTCATTGGGCTGCACGTATGTTGAACACGGAGGCGTCGTTGTTCGGCACTGAGACCGGAATCCACCGTGATCTGAATCACTGCGAGTACGACTCCACCAACCGTGTTCTTGTAATGCTTACGCTTAGTGATCTTCAAAGGTATGAAGATGCAATCTCTCCCGACTCGTTGCTGGTTGCTCCATGGATAGATCTTGGTGACACGTAGGAATTTTTTTGATTTACTACTACGTCTCCCAACAGTGGTATCAGAGCTAGGTCTATGCGTAGAATCTATGCACGAGTAGAACACAAGTTGTTGTGGGCATCGATTTTGTTAATATGCTTACCACTACTAGTCTTATCTTGATTCAGTGGTATTGTGGGATGAAGCGTCCCGGACCGACTTCACACTTATGCTTACGTGAGACTGGTTCCACCGCCTGACATGCACTTGTTGCATAAGGTGGCTAGTGGGTGTCTGTCTCTCCCACCTTAGTCGGACTGGATTCGATGAAAAGGGTCCTTATGAAGGGTAAATAGTAATTGGCATATCACGTTGTGGTTTTGGCGTAGGTAAGAAACGTTCTTGCTAGAAACCTATAGCAGCCACGTAAAAACTTGCAACTACAAATTAGAGGATGTCTAACTTGTTTTTCAGCATATGCCTTGTGATGTGATATGGCCAAAGAATGTGATGTGATGCATTATGATGTATGAGATTGATCATGTTCTTGTAAAAGGATTCACGACTTGCATGTCGATGAGTATGACAACTGGCAGGAGCCATAGGAGTTGTCTTATTTTATTGTATGACCTACGTGTCAATCATAAACGCCATGTAATTACTTTACTTTATTGCTAAACGTTAGCCATAGTAGTAGAAGTAATAGTTGGCAAGACAACTTCATGAAGACACAATGATGGAGATCATGGTGTCGTGCCGGTGATAGTGATGATCATGGTGCCCCGAAGATGGAGATCAAAGGAGCAAGATGATATTGGCCATATCATGTCACTATATTGATTGCATGTGATGTTTATCATGTTTACATCTTATTTGCTTAGAACGACGGTAGTAAATAAGATGATCTCTCAATAAAATTTCAAGAGAAGTTTTCACCCTAACTATGCACCGTTGCTAAGGATCGTCGTTCCGCAACACCACGTGATGATTGGGTGTGATAGATTCTAACGTTCGCATACAACGGGTGTAAGCCAGATTTAGACACGCGGAACACTTAGGTTGACTTGACGAGCCTAGCATGTACGACATGGCCTCGGAACACGGAAGACCGAAAGGTCGAACATGAGTCATATAGAAGATACGATCAACATGGAGATGTTCACCATGGATGACTAGTCCATCTCACGTGATGATTGGACACGGGCTAGTTGACATGGATCATGTGTCACTTAGATGACTAGAGAGATGTCTATCTAAGTGGGAGTTCATTAAATAATTTGATTATGTGAACTTAATTATCGTGAACTTAGTCTAAAACTATCTTTACAATCTATATTGTAGATCCAATAGCCAACGCGAATGTCACCGTCAACTTCAACGCGTTCCTAGAGAAAACCAAGCTGAAAGATGATGGAAGCAACTATGCGGACTGGGTCCATGGCTTGAGGATCATCCTCATAGCTTCCAAGAAATTGTATGTCCTTGATGCACCACTAGGTGACCCACCCCTTCTCCCAGCAGAGCAAGACGTTGCGAACGCTTGGCATTCTCGCTGCGATGATCACTCCAGTGTTCAGTGCGGCATGCTTTACAGTTTAGAACTGGGGCTCCAAAAGTGTTTTGAGCAACACGGAGCATATGAGATGTTCCAAGAGCTGAAATTGGTTTTCCAAGCTCATGCCCGGGTCGAGAGATATGACGTCTCCGACAAGTTCTTCAGGTGTAAGATGGAGGAGAATAGTTCTGTTAGTGAGCACATCCTCAAGATGTCTGGGCTTCACAACCGCTTGACTCAGCTGGGAGTTAATCTCCCGGATGACTCGGTCATTGACAGAATCCTCCAGTCGCTTCCACCTAGCTACAAGAGCTTTGTGATGAACTACAACATGCAAGGGATGGAGAAGTCCATTCCTGAGTTGTACTCGACGCTGAAATCAGCAGAGGTCGAGATCAAAAAGGAGCATCAAGTGTTGATGGTGAATAAGACCACTAGTTTCAAGAAAGGCAAGGGTAAGAAGAACTTCAAGAAGGACGGCAAAGCTGTTGCCGCGCCCGGTAAGCAAGTTGCCGAGAAGAAGAAGAACAAGCATGGACCCAAGCCTGAGACTGAGTGCTTTTATTGCAAGGGTACCGGTCACTCGAAGCGGAACTGCCCCAAGTACTTAGCGGATAAGAAGGATGACAACATTAAAGGTATATGTGATATACTTGTTATTGATGTGTACCTAACCAGCGCTCGTAGTAGCTCCTGGGTATTTGATACCGGTGCAGTTGCTCACATTTGTAACTCCAAGCAGGAGCTGCGAAATAAGCGGAGGCTGGCAAAGGACGAGGTGACGATGCGCGTCGGGAATGGTTCCAAGGTCGATGTGATCGCCGTCGGCACACTACCTCTACATCTACCTTCGGGATTAGTGTTAAACCTTAATAATTGTTATTTAGTACCAGCTTTGAGCATGAACATTGTATCTGGGTCTCGCTTGATGCGAGAAGGCTACTCATTTAAATCTGAGAATAATGGTTGTTCTATTTATATGAGAGAAATGTTTTATGGTCATGCCCCGCTGGTCAATGATTTATTTTTGATGAATCTCGAACGTGATGTTACACATGTCCATAGTGTGAGTACCAAAAAGTGTAAGATTGATAACGATAGTCCCACTTACATGTGGCACTGCCGCCTTGGTCATATTGGTGTCAAACGCATGAAGAAGCTCCATACTGATGGACTTTTCGAGTCTCTTGATTTCGAATCATTTGACACATGTGAACCATGCCTCGTGGGGAAGATGACCAAGACTCCGTTCTCCGGAATAATGGAGCAAGCAACTGACTTGTTGGAAATAATACATACCGATGTATGTGGTCCAATGAGTGTCGAGGCTCGTGGTGGCTACCGTTATGTTCTCACCCTCACTGATGACTTGAGTAGATATGGGTATGTCTACTTAATGAAACATAAGTCTAAATTTTTTGAAAGGTTCAAGGAATTTCAGAGTGAGGTAGAGAATCAACGTGATAGGAAAATAAAGTGCCTACGATCTGATCGTGGCGGAGAATATTTAAGTCACGAGTTTGGCACGCACCTTAGGAAATGTGGAATTGTTTCACAACTCACGCCGCCTGGCACACCTTAGCGAAATGGTGTGTCTGAACATCGTAATCGCACTCTATTAGATATGGTACGATCTATGATGTCTCTTACCAACTTATCGCTATCATTTTGGGGATATCCATTAGAGCCTGCCACATTCACTTTAAATAGGGCACCGTCAAAATCCGTTGAGACGACACCATATGAATTATGGTTTTGAAAGAAACCTAAGCTGTCGTTTCTAAAAGTTTGGGGATGCGATGCTTATGTGAAGAAACTTCAATCTGAGAAGCTCGAACCCAAAGCGGAAAGTGCGTCTTCATAGGATATCCCAAAGAGACTATTGGGTATACCTTCTACCTACGATCCGAGGGCAAAGTCTTTGTTGCCAAGAATGGATCCTTTCTCAAGAAAGAGTTTCTCTCGAAAGAAGTAAGTGGGAGGAAAATAGAACTTGATGAGGTAATTGTACCTCCATTCGAACCGGAGAGTAGCACAACACAGGAAGTTGTTTCTATGGAGCCTGCACCGGCTGGAGAGGAAGTTAATGATGATGATCATGAAACTTCAGATCAAGTTACTGTTGAATGTCGAAGGTCCACTAGGACACGTTCCACACCAGAGTGGTACGGCAATCCTGTCCTGGAGATCATGTTGTTGGACAACGGTGAACCTTCGAACTATGAAGAAGCAATGGCGGGCCCGGATTCCAACAAATGGCTTGAGGCCCTGAAATCCGAGATAGGATCCATGTATGAGAACAAAGTACGGACTTTGGTGGACTTGCCTGATGATAAGCGAGCCATTGAAAATAAATGGATCTTTAAGAAGAAGACTGACGCGGATGGTAGTGTAACTGTCTATAAGGCTCGGCTTGTCGCTAAGGGTTATCGACAAGTTCAAGGAATTGACTACGATGAGACTTTCTCACCCGTAGTGATGCTGAAGTCTGTCCGAATCATGTTAGCAATTGCCGCATTTTATGATTATGAGATCTGGCAAATGGACGTCAAAATGGCATTCCTTAATGGTTTCCTTAAGGAAGAACTGTATATGATGCAGCCGGAAGGTTTTGCCGATCCTAAAGATGCTAACAAAGTATGCAAGCTCCAGCGCTCCATATATGGGCTGGTGCAAGCATCTCGGAGTTGGAACATTCGCTTTAATGAGGTGATTAAAGCGTTTGGGTTTATACAGGTTTATGGAGAACCCTGTATTTACAAGAAACTGAGTGGGAGCTTTGTAGCATTTCTCATATTATATGTGGATGACATACTGATAATGGGAAATGATATAGAACTTTTTGAAAGTGTAAAGGCCTACTTGAATAAGTGTTTTTAAATGAAGGACCTTGGAGAAGCTGCTTACATATTAGGTATTAAGATCTATAGAGATAGAGTGAGACGCCTCATAGGTCTTTCACAAAGCACACACCTTGACAAGATATTGAAGAAGTTCAATATGGATCAGTCCAAGAAGGGGTTCTTGCCTGTGTTACAAGGTGTGAGATTGAGTACGACTCAATGCCCGACCACGGCAAAGGATAGAGAAGAGATGAGTGTCATCCTCTATGCTTCAGCCATAGGCTCTATTATGTATGCCATGCTGTGTACCGGACCTAATGTGAACCTTGCCATAAGTTTGGTAGGGAGGTACCAAAGTGATCCCGAAGCGGAATACTGGACAGCGGTCAAGAATATACTAAAGTACCTGAAAAGGACAAAGGACATGTTTCTCGTATATGGAGGTGCCGAAGAGCTCATCGTAAAGGGTTACGTCGATGCTAGCTTCGACTCAAATCCGGACGACTCCAAGTCGCAAACCGGATACGTGTATGTTTTGAACGGAGGGGCAGTCAGCTGGTGCAGCAGCAAGCAAAGCATCGTGGCGGCATCTACATGTGAAGCGGAGTACATAGCTGCTTTAGAAGCAGCAAAGGAAGGAGTCTGGATGAAGGAGTTCATCACCGACCTAGGAGTAATTCCAAGTGCGTCGGGCCCGATGACTCTATTCTGTAACAACACTGGAGCTATTGCCCTTGCGAAGGAGCCCAGGTTTCACAAGAAGACAAGACACATCAAGCGCCGCTTAAATCCATCCGTGATTACATTCAGGAGGGAGATATAGATATTTGTAAAGTGCATACGGATCTGAATGTCGCGGATCCATTGACTAAACCTCTCTCACGAGCAAAACATGATCAACACCAGATTTCTATGGGTGTTCGATTCATCACAATGTAACTAGATTATTGACTCTAGTGCAAGTGGGAGACTGTTGGAAATATGCCCTAGAGGCAATAATAAAATGGTTATTATTGTATTTCCTAGTTCATGATAATTGTCTATTGTTCATGCTATAATTGTGTTAACCGGAAATCGTAATACATGTGTGAATACATAGACCACAACATGTCCCTAGTGAGCCTCTAGTTGACTAGCTCATTGATCAATAGATGGTCACAGTTTCATGACCATGGACATTGGATGTCATTAATAACGGGATCACATCATTAGGAGAATGATGTGATGGACAAGACCCAATCCCAAGCATAGCACAAGATCGTGTAGTTCGTTTGCAAAAGCTTTTCAATGTCAAGTATCGTTTCCTTAGACCATGAGATTGTGCAACTCCCGGATACCGTAGGAATGCTTTGGGTGTGCCAAACGTCACAACATAACTGGGTGGCTATAAAGGTGCACTACGGGTATCTCCAAAAGTGTCTATTGGGTTGGCACGAATCGAGACTGGGATTTGTCACTCCGTGTGACGGAGAGGTATCTCTGGGCCCACTCGGTAGGACATCATCATAATGAGTTCAATGTGACTAAGGAGTTAGTCACGGGATGATGTATTGCGGAACGCGTAAAGCGACTTGCCGGTAACGAGATTGAACAAGGTATAGAGATATCGACGGTCGAATCTCAGGCAAGTATCATACCAATAGACAAAGGGAATTGTATACGGGATTGCTTGGATCCCCGACATCGTGGTTCATCCAATGAGATCATCGTGGAGCATGTGGGAGCCAACATGGGTATCCAGATCCCGCTATTGGTTATTGACCGGAGAGGTGTCTCGGTCATGTCTACATGTCTCCCGAACCCGTAGGGTCTACACACTTAAGGTTCGATGACGCTAGGGTTATAGGGAAATGGTATATGTGATTACCGAAGGTTTTGCTGAGTCCCGGATGAGATCCCGGATGTCACGAGGAGCTCTGGAATGGTCTGGAGGTAAAGATTGATATATAGGAAGTCCAGTTTTGGTCACCGGAAAGTTTTCGGGCTCATCAGTAGTGTACCGGGAGTGCCGGGAGGGTGCCGGAGGACCCCCGGGAGGGGTGTGACGACCATAGGACTTCGTGGGCCCTTAGAGGAGATGTACCAGACCTTATTGGTCTGGCCAAGACCTTCTAGAAAGGCCCATGCGGCTGGAGATCAAGGGATAAGGCAAAAGGAGTTTGAAAGGAGGGAGATCCACCTCCCTTGTGGGAGGTGGACTCTTCCCTAGCTTCGGCCGAAGCCCTCCTCCTTGGAGGAGGGGCCAAGGAAGACCTCCCTCTCCCTCCTCCTATATATATTCAAGGGTTTGGGCTGATTTGAGACACGACTTCTCTCTCTCTCGGCGCAGCCCTACTCTTCCTCTTCCTCGTTCTCCGTAGAGCTTGGCGAAGCCCTGTCGGAGTCCACATGGCTCCACCGTCACCACGCCGTCATGCTGCCGAAGCTCTCCCTCAACATCTCCTTCCTCCTTGCTGGATCAAGGCCTAGGAGACGTCATCGGGCTGCACGTGTGTTGAATGCGGAGGCGCAGTTGTTCGGCGCTGAGATCGGAATCCACCGCGATCTGAATCGCTGCGAGTACGACTCCACCAACCGCGTTCTTGTAACGCTTCCGCTTAGCGATCTTCAAAGGTATGAAGATGCAATCTCTCCCCACTCGTTGCTGGTTTCTCCATGGATAGATCTTGGTGACACGTAGGATTTTTTTTGATTTACTACTACTTCTCCCAATAGCTATCTTATATCTTGGAAATATATGCTCCCTTGTATTGCAACTAACCTTTTGTAGGTACTTGAAAGAACTACACTCCACAAGATTGCCACCAAATCATATCACAAGCTATCTTGTCATGACCAAGTATCCACAACCCCTCTTTAATGATGGAAGGAAGAAGACAACTCAACCATATCCTTGACATATATTTAATGATATCACGATTGCTAATTCTCAATTGGTATCAAATCATTTGGATATATCTTGTTCTTCCTTGCATGACTAATCTGTGTAGGTGAAAAGAGAACCAAAACAAACAAGGATTGCTCCAAACTCAAGATGGCCTTCATCAACATTGAGCATCCACAACAAGTTCTCCTACGTGCTATGTCATCAACATCACTCAAAGGTATGTGCTCATATCCTTAAAAAATCTTTACTCCAAGTCATGAGATAAAGCAACTAGAGAGATATGAAAATATTAAAAATGCTTAATTGAAAAATGGTAACCCCATTTTGAGATTAACGATGAGTATGACCTATGATCAAGTATTCTTGCTTGGCTCCTAAGTCAATATACTCTAATATAGGTGACCTAGTCACCGACCATCATCTAGATGAAGTTTCTTGTGCGGTCGATACTATATTTGCATGATTTCTTGGAACCACTCAAATCTTCTCTAGTTGATATTTCTTTGTAAATTCATTTGAATTTCCTTTGCAAACTTGTTTGAAATTCTATTGAAAGTTTCCTAAAAATAGTTGAATCTTCTGAAATTTGCCAAGTTTCTGTTTAGACCTCGGAGGCTCCGACCTAAACTAATTGGTTACACTGATTCAGCAGATGCACTGTATGGCTTCAAATCGGTTTCACCGACTCATTTGTCTTGGAGTCACCGACGGTGATTTCTTATATATTTTATGTTCATCTTAGCAAATTCTTATTTCTTCAGTGATCCCTTTTGATTTTAAAAAAGACCAGAGGAGGAGAAGTCTTACAAGCTTTCAGATCAGTGATAGGGGTAGAGATTGTATTCTATGATCCCTCAGTCGTAAATGCTCTCTATGATTCATATCTTTCCATGATCCCTATATTCTATGACCCTTGTTCTCTAGGTTCCCTTCTACCTCTATGATCCCTATGTGTCTCACCCTATGTATGAAACTTTTTGGAAATTAAGGCCAAAGGGGGAGAAATACCAAAGCTTCAATAGCTTCAAATATTAAGGGGGGGATACATGCTTCAATCCAAAGGAGAGAATGTCAAAAGCTTATGTTTATATAGACAGGGGGAGAATACCAAAGTCTGTGTCTATCCATAGGGGGAGAAACATCATGATTTCCTAAAGGGGAGAAACACTACAAAAAGGGGAGAGAGAATGCCCAATCTTGTTTAATCACTTGAGGAGAGAGAGAAAATATGCTTTATGTGACAACTTTATTTGACTACTCATGTTATAATTGTCTTACCCGACCTACTCCTAATATCTACATGCTAAAGATTCAGCGGGAGAGGATGACCTAAAATTTTATATTTAGGGGAGAAAGCTCTAAATGATATTGGAGACATATAAATCTTAGGGAATACCGTCTTCTATATGTTCTCTACATCTTGGTATTGTTGAGTTCTATTGCATTGTGATTTGTAGAATATTCATGTGTTTCCTAACACTGTTTTCTCAAGTGTGTTTCTACTACGAGAATGCTCAAGAACTAAAGGTAAGTATATGCATCATATATTTGATCAAGATGATCTCTTTCTTCTTGCACATATTGTTTGCAATAGTGAAGTCTTGAACAATGATACATCTCATTCAAATATATTTGATGCATATAGCCAAGATACGCATGACTCACCATATCCCTTCGACTATATGTGTGTCCATGCATTCCAAAGCAACTATCCTTTAAAGGAATTGCACACACTTAGGGGAGAAAGTTTTAGTCATGTGTCTCTCAAAGTCTTTATTATATCTATGCATATCTTTATTTGAAGCTTTAATTGTATGTTGTCATGAATTACCAAAAATGGAGAGATTGAAAGCACATATGCTCCCTTGGTGGTTTTGATAATTCATGACAACATACATTATCTCTTGGACTAATATTTGTACCTAGTTTATTTCAGGTTTAGTCCACAAAGAGTGTTGGCATAAAGGGTGTGAGGAGATTCCCCAAGAAGAAGAAGAGGAAGGAATAGGATTGGCAAATCTTCAAGCTATAAGACTCTTTTTACTTTGTGAGAAATCACTTTGAGTCCATAGGGAAGCCAATACTATTAAAAGGGGGTAGGTATTGTTGGTGAACAAATTTCTCCACGTGCACAAGTGCTAGCCACAAAAAACACCCACAAGCCCTCCCAAAAAATACTCTGTCTAAACCCTACCACTAAAAATTGGTGCCACCAAGAATTCCATATCGGCTACACTGAGTCAAAACCTAAGATAGAACCCTAGCCAAACCCTAGCTCATCGGTGCAACTGACGTGGCTTGAGACTGCATTGGTATTTCCAGAAAGAGGAAGGGTTGATAAAGCACAGCGATGGTAAGTATTTCCCCCAGTTTATGAAATCATGGTATCAAACCATAGAGGAAGATAACACACCCACGTAAACATCACCTGCACACAAACAAGAAATACTTGCAACCCGACACGAAAGAGAGGTTGTCACACTCTCTATGGTAATAAGATAGATTAGGTAGTGATAGTTTTGGCAAATAGATCTCACAAGAACACTGTTGGGGGAACGACACCCATGGGATCACGAGGGTCCCTTTCGGTTCGGCTGGGAGAAGGTATGCACAAAGAGCAGATCTGATGGGCAACGCGAGGAATTTTACCCAAGTTCGGGCCGCTAAAAAGCATAAAACCCTACACCTGCTTTTGTGTATTATGGGCGTTAGGGTTCCAGCTATAGGAGCGTTGTGTGATGGACGGTGCACAGCTGCTACGCGGGTGAGCCAGAAGGTCAAAAAAGATCCCCTCCTGTAACACCTTGGGCCTTCTTTTATATGACTAAGGGGTTCCCAACAGTGGTGTACAGTACGTACATGAGGTGTACAGTGCTACAGTGTTATCATACCTAACACTGATGGTGTAAAAAAACGCATTTAGTGCTCCATCAGGCGACCCTGACCTTCTACGGGACGGGACAGGAGCCCGTCCCATTGGCACCGCTTAGCCTCCTCCATCGCCAGCGCCTTGACACGTACCCTGGTGGGACGACACCTAGTCTCTACGCTGGCGGGGTCTTGCCGGGTGCACATCTTGCCGGGGCTTCATAGGCCATCCCGGAGAGATCTTGCCGGGGGCACAACCTTCGGTCTCCGGTCTTGATTGTTGGCTTGAATGTTTTGTTAACTTCCTTGTACTCGCATCCAGTAGTCCCCCGGCGGGCCTTGCCGCTGGTGTGGCTACCCTCTAGAAAAAAAAACTCCTGGTGATGTAGTCTAGACAAATTTCTTTGGTGATTGCGTTGTGTATGAAATTTGTAACACCAGAGTTATACAACAATTCATGATTAATATTTTCCTGTTCAAAAGCATCATGTTATTCCTTAAAGCGATCCGTAAAGAGCTAACACTGCAAATGAGAAATTGAAGTCATTATAAATTATCTACCCGTGCACAAGTAAGGGGTACTAAAAGACCCAAACTTTAGTACATCGACAGGAGCCCCCGGGCCTGGTCCACACACGGGCATGAGGCGTTGTTGGGCTAGGCCCAAATAGTGCATGGGCACACGTGGCAGGAATCTGCGGTTGTCAACATTCCGCTTACTGTGCCTTCCCATGACGCATGTTAAGTGCGCGACATGGGATACGTGTGCAAAGCGGCCATTTCCCCCACGTGCACCGCATGCATAGCGGGGGGTTGGCAACGGACGCTCGTGACTTAAAGTCTTGATCATGGCAGAAACTGCAGTGCCATGGATTGGAGTAACGAGGCGGTTACCTGTTCGCCCCGTGATCGTGGCCGACGCTATTGGTGTAGATGGACGGCGACTCTTGGAGCGGGGGAGAGCTAGCCCCCGCGCTTATCCCTATGAATTGAGGGGTAGCGAGGGCGATGCTCATCCATTCTTCCTTCCTCCTTGAGTGTGAATCTCCAGAGTTTTCCCTTCTACACGTTCCCAATCTTCGAGTTATGCTCGCCCTTAGCCATGAATAGGGGGCGAGGGCGGCCACCGTCCTCTGCACCAAAGACCAGGAGTTCCCGTCGGGATCATGCCACTACTTCAGCCACAGAGGTGGAGGGTGGCCCAAGCGTGTGTGGTGGAAGAGGTATGAGGGGTCGTGGTCTATGTGGAGGTCGAGGTCGGGGGAGGCGGAGCGCCGTTCCACCTCTTCCTCCGATGCTAGACCCCCTCCTTGAAGAAACTCATGCTGAGGGGACGACGCTAGAGTTCGTCCTCAAACTATACGGTCCCCTTCGGAGCCATCTGCGTCTCCCTCACCCTTTCGCCAGGGTGATGGAGGTCAACAAGCCACCCGCTCTATGGTTGCGGGCACATGGTTGCTATAATGGCGCTACACGGGTGGATGTTGAGTATCCGGAGAGTCGTGTCATGCTCTTCAGGCATGGCTAGAAAACCTTCGCCCGCACCCACAACCTCCTAGATGGGAACGTTCTCCGCTTCAAGATGGTGGAGGCCGAGCTGCTCTCCGTCAAGATTAACGGGTGTTCAAGCGCCCGCCTTAGCTGCTGCGAGGAAAGCTCGAGCGGTGTCGAAAGCTCCTCCTCGAGCGACAATGACAAGGAGGATGACATCGGTGAAGACACCATCGGCAAGTCTGAGCTCCAGGCCGTCAAGTCGGAATATGATGACCTGAGCTGCGACTGATCGGCGGCCGTACCGTCATCGTGATCTCATGCCTCTCCCCCTCCTGGCAGAGTGACCTTGCCGGGGGTCCTTGTCCTGGGCGCTACCTCATCTTCCAGCTGGATCTCCCGGCAGGCCCGTGGACTTCGGCTTCGTCTTCCCTTCTGGAAGCCCTACCCCTCCACGCAGTGCTGGTCCAGGAGGGGTCAGGCTGGGCTTCTGTTGGGGGCCTCTTCCTATCTTTTTCTACTTGTAACCTGCCCCTGGGGGAGAAAGTCAAATAAAGATGTACTTAGGAAGAGATGCCATCTCCTGTAAATTTCACTCTTTTTGAATGACTACACGTTATTCCTTTTGTTAGATTCCTCTCTGTATGGTTTACTCCCTACGCTTTATCAAAACCTTTCCGGCACACGCAGACCTGCCGCGAGCGCTTTGAGGAGTAGATCCTTAGTAGCCTGCTGGCGGTGCTGCTACCGGCAAGATACCTTGACATTTTCAGTGCAGCCACTTAGGCTGTTGAGCAGACTCGAAACAAAGTAAGGGCGCGACTAATCATGACAAGGTTACCTTGACATTTTCAGTGCAGCCACTTGAGCCGTTGAGCGGACTCGAAACAGAGTAAAGGCACGACTGATCGCAACAAGGTTCCTTCGCATGCAGGTTTCCCATAAAAGAGTTGAAATCGTCCAAGGAAGATAACTTCACAGTAAAAAAATAAATTTTACTCAAAGTTTTGCAACTTAGCTTTCCGTTGCAGTACTCCTTTCCTCAAGATGTCAACTTTAAACATTGCCCGTTTGGTGTCCATACCATCTCTTCCCCGCGACAAACTTGCACGTGAGAGAACCCTCCATCCTTTAAGAAAAAGAAAGAAGAGAAAATAGAGATATGGAACATTGGCAGTTCGTTAGCACTTGCTAGAAGTAAGCATAATGCAACATCTCAGATAAACATGCATATAAGTAAAACATGGAAATCGACAAGAGTTGTAGAACACTTGATCTTATTTAACTAGGCACAAGGTCTACGCCTGGCTTTGTACAAAGGATCACATGCCTCATCAGCAAGACCTGTACAAAAGGTGGTTACCAGGAGGCCTGACAACCGCGCCTTATGGATAGAAATTACGAAGATGTTTGATATTCTAGGAGTTGCTCACTAGGACGCCATCTTTGGTCTCCAGGAGGACTGCGCCAGGCCTGGTGATTCGTATATGAGTTCTGTGGGGAGAACTACTTCCGCCCCGTATACCAGGGAGAAGGGTGTCTGGCCGGTGGCTCGCTTCGGTGTCGTTTTGATTGACCAAAGAACCGCCGGCAGCTCATCAATCCAGCGTCTTCCGCATTTGCGCAGCCTATCAAAAGTTCTTGTCTTAAGTCCTCACAACACTTCAACATTTGCCCTTTTTGCTTGGTCGTTTCTCCTTGGATGAGCAATAGAAGGAAAACAGATCTTGCCGCCAAGGTCTTGGACGTATTGCATGAAGGTGCGGCTTGTGAACTGTGTGTCGTTGTCAATGATGACCCTGTTTGGTATACCAAAATGACAAACTAGTCCTTTGAAGAACTTGACGGCTGACTGTGTTGTCACCTTTCTCACTACTTCCACTTCCGGCCACTTTATGAACTTGTCGACCATGACGTACAAGTACTCAAAGCCCTCGGTAGCACGGGGAAAGGGGCCCAAGATGTCGAGCTCCCAGACCGAGAATGGCCAGGAGAGAGGGATTGTCTGCAGAGCTCGAGCTGGCTAATGTAGTTTCTTTGAATGGAACTAGCATGCTTCACACTTGGTCACTAGTGCAGTCGCATCCTGGAGGGCAGTGCGCGAAAAGAAACCTTGCCGAAATGCCTTCCCGGCAAGAGTTGTTGATCCTATGTGGGAGCCACATATGCCTGCATGTATCTCTGCCAACAGCTCCAGTCCGTCCTCCCAAGGAATGCACTTCAATTTCACACCGTTCGGTCTCTTTATGTACATAACATTGTCCACAAACTGGTACATATTAGACCGACGGGCTACTTTATCTGCTTCTTCTTGTTCCTCAGGGAGTTCTCCTGTTTGAAGGAACTGAACAATGTGGTGTGCCCATGCTAGAGCCTAAGGCTCGATAGCCAGGACTAAAGGCATGTCTTCTGCCATGAGAGCATTTTTCTCTACATTAAGGACTTGAGGCCCTGTCGGAGCCTGTGGCTCCCCGGCAAGCTTGGTGTTGTTCCCGGCAACTTCCTTGCCGGTAGCCTCTGGGAGTTCTACGGGGAAGTACTGGTCGGAACTCAACTTCCTTCTCTTGTTTTGCCTCGTTGATGGTGCTATGGATGGCCGAGTCAATTGGAGCACAAAAGTCCTTGGTTCCACACGTAACTTGAGGGCAGCGCGCTTTGACAACTCATCGGCAATGTTGTTCTTTGCGCGAGGAACATGCTCTGTTTGCAGGCCGTCAAAGCGCTCCTCCAACTTCCTTACTTCATCTATACAGGCTTCCATCAATGGGCTCTAATAATCCTTGTTGACTTGCTTGATGACAAGCTGAGAATCACCTCTTACGATGGGCTTTTTGATTCCAAGGTCTGTCATGATCCTGAGACCGGCAAGTAGCCCTTCTTATTCTGCTGTGTTGTTCGTCGACTTCTCCCGGGAAAGTTCATCTGAATCACATATTTGAGGTGCTCTCCGGTGGGTGCGACAATTAGCATGCCAGCACCGGCCCCTTGCAAGGAGAAAGCTCCATGAAAATACATGATCCATTCTTGATTAGTTTCCTTGCCGGGGAGAGCCGTTTCTTGGACCTCTTCGTGTGGCATTGGAGTCCATTCCGCAATGAATTCTGCCAAGGCTCTGCTCTGAATAGTCGAAGTACTTTCAAAACCGAGACCAAAGCTTGACAATTCCAAAGCCCACTCCACAATCCTGCCGGCCGCATCTGGATTTCGCAAACTCCATTGCAGCGGAAAGCGAGTGATGATGGTGATCTCATGTGCTTGGAAATAATGGCGCAGCTTCCTCGAGGCCATAAGGAGACCGAAAAGCAATTTTGCACGCCAGAATATCTTGACCTAGCCCCCTGCAAATGGGAGATGGCAAAATAAATTGGGCACTGCACCATCTTCTTCCTCTGTGCCGCTTCACTTGTCTGCATAGATCCTGCCTTGCCGGCACCAGACTCTGACGGGGGAAATCCTGGCTCATCATTTGGCGGTCCTGCCTCTGTCATTTCTTCTTCGTCGACCTCTCTTTGTGCCACTAATGCATCACTAGCCACTTGATTCGTTGCCGCCAAGTATAACAACAACAGATCTTGTGGTTTAGGTGCGACTAGTGTTGGTGGAGAGGAGAGGTACTTCTTCAAATCCTACAGCGCAGCCGCCGCTTCCAGAGTCCACTTCATTAGACCCGCCTTTTTCAAGATTTTAGAAAAGGGCAGGGCGTGCTCAGCGGACTTGGAGATGAACCTGCTCAGGGCCACAACGCTGGTGGCAAGACAACACACATCCTTGATGCGTCTTGGTGCTTCAATCTGCTCAATTGCCTTGATCTTGTCGGGGTTCGCTTTGATCCCACGTTGAGACACAAAGAATCCGAGAAGCTTACCGGACGGAACACCAAACACACACTTCTCAGGGTGGAGCTTCAAATTGATCTCGCAGATTTGCAAACGTCTCTTCTAGATCTTGTATGAGTGTTGCTTTGTCTTTGGTTTTAACCACTATGTCATCCATATAAGCTTCCATATTCCTATGTAGCTGAGGTTCAAAACCAATCTGGACTGCTCTTGCAAATGTTGAACCGGCACTTTTCAACCCGAAAGGCATACGCATGAAGCAATATGTACCACATGGGGTGATAAATGCGGTCTTCTCTTCGTCTTCCTTAGGCATGAAGATCTGATGATACCCTGAATAAGCATCAAGAAATGACAGCAAATCGAAGCCTGCAGTGGAGTCCACAATCTGGTCGATGCACAGCAAGGGGAACAGATCTTTTGGACATGCTTTATTGAGATCCGTATATTCAATACACAACCTCCATTTTCCATTCGCCTTGAGCACTACATCTGGATTGGCCAACCATGTTGGATGGAGCACTCCTCTAACCAAACCCGCCGCTTCCAACTTCTTGATTTCCTCGGCAATAAATTCCTGCTGCACCAAGGCTTGCTTCCTAAATTTCTTCTTGACGGGTTGTGCATGAGGACAGACAACAAGATGGTGCTCAATTACCTCCCTCGGAACATCGGAGACATTAGATGGTTGCCATGCAAACACATTGACGTTCACCCACGAGAAGGCAACGGGAGCGCTTTTCTATTTGTCATCGAGGGTGGAACTTATGGTGAAAGTTCCTCCCGTACCATCCTCCTTAACGGGCACCTTTTTCGTTTCTGGTGGAGCTGCCTTGGATTTATTGTTCTTGTCGGTGGATCTCTCTGGAACATCGTCAACAGGAGCGCAACACTCCGAAGAGGTGCGCTTGCCAAAGTGCGCACCAGAGGCCTTGCTGGTCTTCTTCCCCCCGAGAGCTTTAGCGGCAGGAGAAGGTGCCTTAGCGGCAGGTGCTGCAACTGCCTCTCGATAAAGTTGGTCGGCGCAGATAAGTGCATCCTTCTTGTTAGAGTTGATCGTGATGACGCTAATCGGCCCGGGCATCTTCAACACATTATAAGCATAGTGTGATGCCGCCATGAACTTGGCGAGCACTGGACGACCAAGGATCCCATTATATGGCAATGGAATCTTGGCGACATCGAAAACAATCTTCTCGATCCTAAAGTTCATGTCACTACCAAATGTTACCAGCGGTGTGATCTTGCCCTTCGGCTAGCTCCTCCCTGGATTGATCCCATGAAACGTGCATGTCTCCTCGAGATCTTCATCGGGAATTTGCAACCTTTTGATCACATCAGGCGAGATCAAGTTCAAACCGGACCCACCATCAACTAACATTTTTGTCACCTTGAGGTTGCGATTTGTCGGTGAAACCAACAATGGCAGACACCCGACCGCGGTTGTGCGATCAGGGTGGTCCTCGGGGTCAAAAATGATAGGCATATGGGACCATCTCGATTGTTTCTGTGCTTCGACTGACGACTCTGTCACATTAATCTCGCGCACCCACTGTTTAAGTTGGCGGCGAGAAGAATGTAACGAGGCTCCTTTGTCGATGCACATGACGGCTATAGCTTTCTGAAATTCATGCTCGCTGGACTTGTCGTCCTCCTCATTGCCATCGTCATCCCGTTCTTCCTTGTCACGGCCTCGAGGGGGCCTCTCTTGCTGCTTGGCCTTGCCGCGGCAACCTCCTCGACCACCGCACATCTTATTGGACCCTTCTGCACCATCTTGGGCCTTCTCCTTATCTTGCCTTACATACTTGGCTTTCTACCTCTCGGCAAGCTACTCAACTTGTCGGCAGTTTTGGAGATCATGGCCCTTGGTGTGATGGATCTTGTAGTACTGTTTGTCGGAGCCCTCCATCTTGTCAGCAGCCGCCAAGGCCTGATAAGAGTCGCACCCGACAACCTCCTTGCCTGGGTCGTCAACCTTAGTCTTCTTGGCGGTATTGAGGTCGCCGAATTCCTCGACGGCAAGCACGGCCTTTTCTTGCCCTTCTTGTTCCGCTGTCATCCTTTTCTTGCCGGGGCAGCAGTGTCTTCATCTTCAGAGTCGACTCCAGCGCCGGCATCCTCGCTGGGGAGCCTCCTCCCTTCTTTAGCTCGAGCACATCTATCAGCGAGAGCGTAGATCTCGGCAATGTCTCTCATCTTGTTCATCGCCAACTCTTCGCGCATCCTGCGGTTGCGCACGTTCTGATGAAACACGATGAGAACATCAGCAGGATGAACATCGGGGATGTTGTGATGTATACGAATGAATATCTGAATGTACTTGCACAAGGTTTCTCCTTCCTTCTGAGGGAGGAGATGCAAATCACTGGCTTCGCCAGGAGTTTGGTAGCCTCTGGTAAAGGTACCAACAAACTCATGACACATATCTGCCCAGGAAGAAATGGAATTCTCCGACAGATGCAACAAACAAAACTTGACGTTGGGATTGAGTGTTGGAAATATGCCCTAGAGGCAATAATAAATTGGTTATTATCATATTTCCTTCTTCATGATAATCATCTATTATCCATGCTATAATTGTGTTGATCGGAAACTCAGATACATGTGTGGATACATAGACAACACCATGTCCCTAGTATGCCTCTAATAGACTAGCTCGTTGATCAAAGATGGCTATGGTTTCCTAGTCATGGACATGAGATGTCATTTGATAATGGGATCACGTCATTAGGAGAATGATGTGATGGACAAGACCCAAACTACAAATGTAGCATATGATCGTGTCAGTTTATTGCTACTATTTTCTGCATGTCAAGTATTTGTTCCTATGACCATGAGATCATGCAACTCCCTGACACCGGAGGAGTACCTTGTGTGTATCAAACGTCGCAACGTAACTGGGTGACTATAATGGTGCTCTACAGGTATCTCTGAGGGTGTCTGTTGGGTTGGCATGGATCAAGACTAGGATTTGTTACTCCGTGTGACGGAGAGGTATCTCAGGGCCCACTCGGTAATACAACGTCACAATAAGCCTTGCAAGAAATGTGACTAAGTGTTAGTCATGGGATCTCGTATTACGGAACGAGTAAAGAGACTTGCCGGTAACGAGGTTGAACTAGGTATGGAGATACCAATGATCGAATCTCGGGCAAGTGACATACCGAACAACAAAGGGAACATCATACAGGATTAATTGAATCCTTGACATAGAGGTTTGACCGATAAAGATATTCATAGAATATGTAGGAACCAATATGGGCATCCAGGTCCTGCTATTGGTTATTGACCGTAGAGGTGTCTCGGTCATATCTACATAGTTCTCGAATCCGCAGGGTCTGCACACTTAAGGTTTGGTGACGTTTCGGTAGTATAGAGTTATGTATGGTGGTGACTGAAGGTTGTTCGGAGTCCCGGATGAGATCCCGGGCGTCAAGAGGAGCTCCGGAATGGTCCGTAACTAAAGGTTGTTATATAGGAAGTCCTGTTTTGGTCGCCGAAAAAGTTTCGGGCTCATCGGTAGTGTACCGGGAGTGCCGGTAGTGTACCGAGGGACCATCGGGAGAGGTATTTCGACCCAAGAGGCTACATGGGATGTAGGAGGAGGTAAACCAGCCCCTGGTGGGCTGGCTGAAGCCTCCTCTAAGGGCTCATGCGACTGGAGTGGTTTGAGAAGGAAAAATCCAAAGGTGGAGAGGTGGAAAGAGTTTCCAAGTGGAAAGGAGGAATCATACTCCTAATAGGATTGGAGTAGGACTCCTCCACCTCCAATTTCGACCAAACCTTGAGGGTTTGAGGCTGCCTCCTCCCCTCCCTCCCTCCTATATATACTAGAGGATTTAGAGGAAAAGTCTAACCCTAATATCCACGTGCTACCTCTCCTCTAGATCGTAGTTTCTCCTCTAGATCTGTTTTCAACGGTGCTTAGGCGAAGCCCTATTGGAATTGCTCCACCACCATCGCTGCAATGCTGTCGCGCTGCCAGAGAACTCATCTACCTCTCCGCTCCCTCTTCCTAGATCAAGAAGGCAGAGATCGTCATCGAGCTGTACGTGTGTTGAACGCGGAGGTGTCATCCATTCGGCGCTAGATCGGAAGGACCGTGATCAAGATCGCGAGATGGATCATGATGAGATCGCGGGATGGATCGTGATGAGTTTGCGGGACGGATCGTGATTGGATCGCGAGATGGATCATGATGAGATCGCAGGATGCTCGGCGATTTGGATCGCAAAGACGTTCGACTACACTAATCGCGTTTCTTAACGCTTCCCGCTTAGCGATCTACAAGGGTATGTAGATCCACTCTCCCTCTCGTAGATGCTCATCACCATGGATAGATCTTGTGTGTGCATAGGAATTTTTTTGTTTCCCATGCAACGTTCCCCAACAGTGGCATCATGATCTAGGTCTATGTGTAGATGAGATCTCGAGTAGAACACAAAGAGTTTGTGGGCGTTGATGCTTAGATTGCTTCCTCCCTTGGTCGTGTTTTGGTTCAGCGGTATTGTGGGATGAAGCGGCCCGGACCAACCTTACTCGTACGCTTACAAGAGACCGGTTGCATCGACTAACGTGTAACTTCATTGCACAAAGATGGCTGTCGGGTGTCTGTTTCTCCTACTTTAGTTGGATCAGATTCGACTAAGGCGGTCCTTAAGAAGGTTGAAAAGCAACTTATGTATCACCGTTGTGGTTTATGCATAGGTGAGAATTTTTCTTGCTAGATACCCATAGCAGCCACGTAAAACATGCAACAACAATTAGAGGACGTCTAACTTGTTTTTGCAGGGTCTGTTGTGATGTGATATGGCCAATTACATGATGAGATATATGTGATGTATGAGATGATCATGTGTTGTATAGAATATCACGACTTGCATGTCAATGAGTAAGGCAACCGGCAGGAGCCATAGGGTTGTCTTTAATTAATGTATGACTTATGTGTCAATCATTAAGCGCTATGTAATGCTTTACTTTATCGCTAAACGGTAGCAATAGTAGTAGAAGCATGGTGGGCGTGACAACCCCGATGGCGACACGTTGATGGAGAACATGGTGTCATGCCGGTGACGATGGAGATCATGCCGGTGCTTTCAAGATGGAGATCAAAAGCACAAGTTCATGGCCATATCATGTCACTTATGATTTGCATGTGATGTTAATCCTTTTATGCACCTTGTTTTGCTTAGGACGACGGTAGCATTATAAGGTGATCCCTCACTTAATTTCAAGATAAATTGTGTTCTCCCCAAGTGTGCACCGTTGCGAAAGTTCGTCGTGTCGAGACACCACATGATGATCGGGCGTGATAGACTCTACGTTCACATACAACGGGTGCAAGCTAGTGTTGCACATGCAGAATACTCAGGTTAAACTTGACGAGCCTAGCATGTACAAACATGGCCTTGGAACACAAGAGACCGAAAGGTCGAACATGAGTCATATAGTAGATATGATCAACATGATGATGTTCACCATTGAAACCACCTCAACTCACGTGATGATCGGACTTAAGTTGGTGAATTTGGATCATGTATCACTCGAATGACCGAAGGGATGTCAATTTGAGTGGGAGTTCTTAAGTAATATGATTAATTGAACTCATTATCATGAACAGAGTCAGTAGTGCCTTTGCAAAATTATGTTGTAGATTACTAGCTCACGCTGTAGCTCCCTTGAATTTCTATATGTTCCTAGAGAAATAGAGTTGAAAGATGATGGTAGCAATATTGCAGACTGGGTTCGTGATCTGAGGATTGTCCTCATTGCTGCACAGAAGGCTTATGTCCTTAATGCACCGCTTGGTGTGCCACCCCCTCTAGCGTCGTCTGTAGATGTTGTGAACATCTGACAGGCACGTTTCGATGACTACTTGATAGTTTAGTGCATCATGCATTACGACTTAGAATTGAGGCTCCAAAACGTTTTGAACGTCATGGAACATATGAGATGTTCTAAGAGATGAAATTAGGATCTCAAGCTCGTGCCCATGTTGTGAGATATGAGATCTCCAACAAGATTCTTTGCCTGCAAGATGAAGGAGAATAGCTCGATCGTTAAGCATGTGCTCAGATTGTCTGGGTGCTACAATCGCTTGAATCGAGTGGGAGTTGATGTTCCAAATAAGATAGTGATTGAAATAGTTCTCCAAGTCACTGTCACTAAGCTACTAGAACTTGGTGATGAACTATAAAATGCCAGGGATAGAAATAATGATCCCTGAGCTGTTCGCGATGTTTGACACCGCGAAGGTAGAAATCAAGAAGGAGTATCAAGTTTTGATGGTTAGTAAAACCACTAGTTTCGAGAAGGGCAAGGGCAAGGAGGGAAACTTCATGGATGGCAAGTCAGTTGCTGCTCTAGTGAAGCAACCCAAAGTTGAACACAAACCCGAGACTAAGTGCTTCTATTATGAGGTGAGCGGTCGCTGAAGTGGAACAACCCTAGATACTTGGTAGATAAGAAGGCTGGCAACGTCGAGACAAGTGTATTTGATATACGTGTTATTGATGTGTACCTTGCTAGTACTCCTAATAGCACCTGGGTATTGGATACCCGTTCGGTTGCTAAATGTTAGTAACTCGAAGTAAAAGCTACGGAATAAACGGAGACTAGCTAAGGGTGAGGTGACGATGTGTGTTGGAAATGTTTCCAAGGTTGATGTGATCGACATCGCACGCTCTCTCTACCTTCGGGATTAGTGACGAACCTAAATAAATGTTATTCGGTGTTTTGCGTTGAGCATGAATGTGATTAGATCGTGTTTATTGCAACATGGTTATTCATTTAAGTTAGAGAATAATTGTTATTTTGTTTACATGAATAATACCTTCAATGGTCATGCACCTAGTGAGAATGGTTTGTTGAATCTTGATCATAGTAATACACATGTTCATAACATTGATGCCAAAAGATACAAAGTTAATAATGATAGTACCACATACTTGTGGCACTGTCGCTAAATGTCATATTGGTATAAAGCGCATGAAGAAACTCCATGTTGATGGATCTTTGGACTCATTCGATTTAGAATCGGTTGGGACATGCGAACCATGCCTCTTGGGCAACATGACTAAGGACCCCGTTTTCCGGATTGATGGAGCGGGCAAGTGATTTATTGGAAATTATACATGTTGATGTATGCAATCCAATGAGTCTTGTAGTGTGCGGTGGATATCGTTATTTACTTACCTTCACTGATGATTTGAGTAGATATAGTGTATGTTTACTTAATGAAACACAAGTCTGAATCATTTGAAAAGTTCAAGAAAATTCAGAGTGAAGTTTAAGATCATCGTGACAAGAAAATAAAAATGTCTGTGATATGATCGTGGAGGTGAATATCTGAGTTACAAGTTTGGCATACAACTTTAGACAATGTGAAAGTTGTTTCACAACTCACGCCACCTGGAACACCATAGTGTGATGGTGTGTCCGAACGTCATAGTCGTGCTCTATTGGATATGGTGCGGGCTATGATGTCTCTTATCATTTTGCTACTATAGTTTTGGGGTTATACATTAGAGACAACTACATTCACTTTAAATAGGGCACCATCTAAATCCGTTGAGATGACACTGTGTGAATTATGGTTTGATAGAAACCTAAGCTGTCATTTCTTAATGTTTGGGGCTGCGACGCTTGTGTGGAAAAATGTTTTCACCTAATGAGCTCGAACCCAAAGCGGACAAATGCATCTTCATAGATTACCCTAAGAACAGTTGGGTGAACCTTCTATCTCAGATCCAAGCATAAATTGTTAGTTGCTAAAACGGGTCCTTTCCCGAGAAAAAGTTTCTCTCGAAAGAATTGAGTGGGAGGAAGATTGAGGAGTAGCTTATCCACTCATCACGCTTATCCACAGCAGGAGGAAAATTGAGGAGTATCTTTGCTCGCGCCAGAGTCTTGACACCTCATTTTGGGACGGCGCAAAATGCAGTAATCATGGACTCAAACAAAAAGGCTTTTTCTACGAGAAAGTTCATACTGCTGAATGAAACAACCTTGATGTTTAGGCCATCACCATTCGACATCATTTCAAGGGACAAATTACACTTGGATTGTCATGTAGATGTTGTGAGTGCTTTTTGGTCAATTACGCCTCCAAGAGAATGTCGAATGAAGGAATGCTCTACATGGATTGTCTTCGTCTAGTTGAGCTGGTCGATTTTGATATATAAAACATCTCAATCCGAGGTCATATGCAAAAGTTAGAGCAATCAGAGTGCATCCCTACCACAAGGCAAAATATGGCGTGGGGGATCAGACACATGTCTGATGGGTCATGCGAGTCATTCGGCCCTCAAGGCAAAACAAGATTAGGCTGAAGTTTCAGTCGGGACATCCGAGTGAAAGTTTGCCGGCCGAGTGAAAAGTTTGCCATCCGGCCGAGTGAAACGTTTGTCGACCGGTCAAGTGAAAAGTTTGCCGTCTGTCTGAGGGAAAAGTTTGCCGTCCGACCCAGTGAGAAGTTTGTCGTCCGGCCGAGTGAAAGTGTCGTCTGAGTGAAAATCGTCGTCCGAGTGAAAATTACTGGCCGAGTGAAAGTTTGTCGTCTGGTCAAGTGCCTCGGATGGAAAAGTGTTCAACATGAAAGTTGTTTGTAATGTCAAAACTGTCAACTTTGCTTTTAAGGTCATTATCATCTGAGATAGTATATGGCCTGCAGAAATGCTAGAACACTTGGATAGTCTAGTCCCCTACATGACCGAGTCCGATTCAAAGTTAAAGATGACCTCGTGGAGTATTCAAGATGGCTTTATTTGGGAAAGTGATTAACATACGGATTGTTGGCCTCGTCGAGGCACACAAAATTGATGTTTGGTCTATCTCCATCGGAGGTTATATGCAGATTCCACAACCCACGCAAAGAGCAAGACAGAAGATTGGGCCAGATTTGGGCTGAATCCGAGTGGGACTAGAACTAGGACTCTAGGACGTGAATTGATGTAATTTTCTTGTAAGGAAAGCCTAGATGAATCCTTTGCTTGCACAAGAAGTCCAGCCGCCTCTTATATATGTTGGGGTGACAGCCAATTAAAAAAAAACAATTGAACCAATCTATCAATTACACTTTCATGTTCATCTACTTTTATCTCCTACCCTCATATCTTCTTCCTCATTCTTCATTCGTTCTGCTCTTGGAGGGAAGTGATCCACGAGGCCCTAGGGGCGATCAGGTCGACCTAGGGCAGCCCATAGCCGCCGCGCGCCCTGACGGGGTCCCTCCCGGGCGTGCGGGGTTTCGGGTCTGCAAAATCGTCTGCCGGCTGTCTTGCGTATCGTGCTACCGGTCGGTCCTCCTTTGACGTGAGCTGCGGTGCATCACCCCCGCCGTCGAGGGTACATGGTGACGTGTTCATGTGTCAACACACTTTTTGGTGACTCCGCTAGGGATGAAGCTTTGAATGGTGTCCCGTCCGTTCTTGCTACGAGGAGAGCATCATCAAGCGACTGCAATCTACACGGTAACACATATCATAAATCTGCTTATGTAGACGAAAATAGCCATTATATTGGTGTCACTAGATCCTTTGATGGGCATACCATGTCGGCTATCCCTAACGAGCAAAGGCCGACTAAGGCCCTCTTTGTTTGAGCTTTAGCTTTGGCTTTGGCAGCTTTTTCATTTTGGTCAAAAAGCCACAAAAGCTCCTAAATAGGTGCTTTTGGAGCTTATATGGCTTTTGGAGACAAATATTCTTACATTGATTCATCGAAATCCATAAAAGCTCCAAAAGCAACTATTTAGGAGCTTTTGTGGCTTTTTGGCCAAAGTGGAAAAGCTATAAATGTTGAAGCTAAAGCCCAAACAAACATGGCCTAAGTATCCTGTTGGAGAAGCTTGGGAATTACATAATTGTGACATGCAACTTATAGATCCGAACTTTCGTGCATCGGCAACTCCCTTCAATATGAAGGTGAACAACATGATGAGTTTGAGTGATCAATATAAGACACCTCATGCACAGGGGGGTGTTTCACAGTTTTGTCCATCGACAGCCGTCTCGCAATATGCAGGTTCATCCCCAAACATGCCGATGGATGGGGGAATTGGCCATGCTTCCATTAGCTATTTGGCCGGTTATCCTCACTCATCATATACCACACCTCGTGAGGTTAATTGTTCAGCAGCATATGCAAATAACAATATTCATGACTCGGCTCACCTTCATGGTTATTGTCGAGTGAGTGGAGATTCTATAGGAGCATCTGTGTCTAATATTGCAAAAGATGAGGTGGCTTTGGCTACTTTAAAAAGTTTAGCCCAGAATAAGAAGATTACTGCTCTTTGCCTTGAGCAACATGATAAGGGTTTGGTACCTGATTATAAGGCAATAAGAGCTAAGGTTTTACAAGAAGACAATGTGTCACCAATTGACCAAATTGGCGAGGGGAAATATGGTTCAACAACAGTGCATACGTCTTCACCTATCATTGCAACGTGTCATACACCCCTTATACAATTGTAAAATTTTGGCAACATCAGTTCATTGCCGAAAGATCCTAAAAGCATTAGGGGGCAAGCCGATCCAAGCATGGACGAATTTAAAGAAAAATATGTGTCTCGAATGGACAAGGTCAATCCAAAGCTCACAGGGAATTGCGTCAACAATTTTGCCACATCGACTCTTGAGGAGTTACCAACAGAATATCGACAGGCTTATGAAGCACTCAAGAAGAACCGTGAGGAGAAAGATTTGCAAGAATACGTCAAGTCCCTTCCTTTATGCAGCAACCATGTTGTTCCCTTTGCAATATTGAGGCAAGATAAAACAGAAGCTTTGCAAGCCAAACAACAAAAATAGATTCACTCAGTTAATACGATTGATTTGGTAGAAACCGAGTCAAATATGACTAAGTCATTTACAGCAGAGTCAAACAGTTCCTTTAAAGCTAAGACAATGATGGATTCGGTTGAAACCGGATTGAGCACCGAGACGGCCAAGGTCGAGTGCATAGAGTCAATAACGAGTGCATCGAGCCAACCGAGTGCATCGAGCCAGTTAAGGCTAAGTCCATCAAGTCAACGAGTGCCTTGAGTCATCCAAGTGCATCACCGGCTAATGTCGAGTGCATCAACCCAGTCATTGCCAGGTGTACCAAAATAAAAGATGCAAGCTTCACCGAGCAAAGGAACGACAAACACAACAAATTGGCCGTGCTCGATTTTTCTAGATGTGAGGGAGCTTACATGCTGCCCTATGAGTTTCATGCTAAAGAAATTGGTGAGCATCAAGAACAAAGTAATATGGCCAAACACAGTTTGATTAACTTTGAACATCGAGAATAAGAACATGTTGCTAAGCAAAGTCCAGCTGACCAAGAGCGTCTGACTGGAATCCATTTGGATAGTACGAGTGAAATCTACACGGCAAATCCAAGTGATGATGCACGAGATCCAGAAGAAGAGGAAGGGGCATTGGAGAATTATTTAGAAGTGGAGCAATATATTGTTCCAGTTATGCAGCCATCTTCTCCTCCCAACATCTTCACAAAGGCACGCCTAGATGACAGTATACTCAATTTTGGATTCGGTCAAAATCATATTGTTGATCCACCCATTAGCAAGATTCTAATTAATTTTGAAAGACCAATCGAGATGAGTAATCTGTTTGTTTGGAATAATCTTGTCACTATTCATGCGGATCAACACATGGCACCATTCATAGAAGCTAATAGTGACAACTTATCACAACCAAATTGTTCACGTCATGTTGGCTAAACTTTATATTCATATGGACAACTTTGTTTGTTTTGTGCCTAGCTAACATTTGGTCTCAGATGAGACGTATATTCTATAATTATTTTTGTTGCAGAAACATAAAGCCAGGTCCAAACTGCTCCGAGATAGCCGATTCAAGAGCAGTGGGAAAGGAGGACGAAAATCAATGCATAGCCGAGTCGGATGACGTTAAGTCGGCACCACTCAGCTGTTTTGTTTCAGAGCTGGTATCACAATATCAGTTAATGGACGAGTAGTCTGCCTTCATTCCGGGCATATGTGATCACATTGTCGGTGCATCACCCACTAACTATTATTATAATTGATCACAATGCCGAGCTGTCAAAACAAGAACAAGTGCAATGTTCGTTTGAACAGAACGTCAAAGACAACAATGTGATTCATCAAGCCACACAATCGGCCAACAGAGGAAGATTGGAGCTCGTTGAGGCACAAGCATACGGCCAGTCGACTCAGATTGGTTTTGATGGTGATCAAGTGTTGACTCAGCTACCTCAAGCTGGCTCATCCAAACATGGACATGTATACGCTAATGATGATGGGATCAAATCTTCAAGTGAGGTACTTATTCAAAAATGCATCAGCAATAATACTGAAGACATGAATTCCACCAAAGTTACAACTGACACATCTAGCACTGGGGGGCAACAAGAAAATTCAAAGGCCAATGCACTCAAAACCAAAGAAAGCAAAGGTCGTGGTAAGCACAAAGGTAAAAAGCCAAAAGTCACTTACACGCAGTTATTGGAAAAATATCAGAAGATAAATGAGGCGAAGAGTGCTTATCAGCCAAGTGAAACAAAGGCATCGAAGTCACCCCAAGGAATAAATCTGAATACTGGGATTGGTGAAGGAAGAAGTTGACTCCATATCCTCCTTTTGGGACACCAATGCTGATGTCATACATACCTCCTCATGCCGACTATTATTCATATCAATCATGGGACAGGTATAAATCGAGGGATCACCGTCCATCATATTCTAAACCACCTCACCAAAATTATGCAGCTCCGAGAGGATCATTGTTTGTTCAACAACCACATGTTAAAGGCCGACTCAACCAAAAAGAATTGTTCCAGAGCTTGGCGAAAAAGATGGATGTGGTCAAGCAAATTTACTGAGTAAAAAAGAATGGCCGCAAGTGTGCTCTTTCATATCCGACGCCAGACAACAAAAAGCCAGTTGAGTCTACGTTGGCTACTAAAGGCAAGGAGATGAAGCGTGTAACTTTCGAGGATCCAATTGCCGAATTTCAACAGGCCAAGTTGGAGGTTCCCAAAGCCAAGAAAAACTTGCCAATGCATAAAACAAAGCCACAACCGAGATGCCCACTCGGCTTGTCATATTCACAAGAGAAGAGGCTGAAGCGGCTTAGGGCCTATGAGTTGGAGAAGAGGAACATGGTGTGGGTCCCCAAAGGAAGCCATCAAGGCAAGAATGATGTGACAGCTCCTGTTGCAGGAGTAAGGAACGACAAGCGTGAAGCCGATAGGCAAAAACAACAATTTTCATGTCACAATACAAGACTCCTGATAGTGCATCATCCATGTTCTTCAACTGTCCCATCAGAGTTTGTCCCCAACAATTTATCGCCAGCTGAAATTTCTGATGTATTTTGGTTGTTCACACTTTGGTGAGCAGGTTCCCCAGATCCTTTGAGATTAGGACGCATGGATGATATTTGTTTATCCTCCTAAGATTTCGTCATGTTGGTACAACAAGCATTAGGCTACTATCTCAGCTGAATCCGAGTGGATCATCATTTAGGTAATATTGCCAAGGTTCGAACCGAGTGAAATACAGTCGGTATGTCCGATTGAAAATCTTTGTGATGAACTGACTGGTCCTAACGCATCAAGTTGTGATCCGGGTGATTTTAAATCCATGTGGATGGCCACTCGGGTAATATCGATAAAACTAAAGATGGACCTATGAGAACTGTTCAAATAACTTCAGATGGAGTTGATCCAACAAGAAGCATGTTTTTCCACATCTAAACAGTCTGATGCTTGGTGTAGCCAATTCACAGATGGCCGACTTATTTATTCACTCGGCTCATGAGGAAAATACGGCTGACTCATCTTTGAATCTGCCAGGAAAACTACATGTGGCTGACTCCTTAGTCGATTCAGCCAGTAATGAAGGATCTAGTGCTATTTAGGAAGCTAACTGGAAGAAATCCGAGTGTCAGTCATTTGCAGGATCCGAGTGAAGCAAGATTGTTCGGCACATGGCTTAATATACAGTTTGATCTTTGATGATTTGTGTTGCCAAATAGTTGACGATATTCCTTTGAGGTGCATGGTCATAATCGTTCGACAGCTAGAATGGTGTATCGTCGAACGGTTCTAATATCGCCAAGGAGTGCCTGAGCATATGGCCGATAATAATTGTCGTCCTTAGCATGCACAGTCGATGGAGTGTTGACATCGTCCTTAGAACAAACGTGGTGCAAATTATTTTTCGGCATGCTTTGCCAAAAAATAGGGGGGCATGTGTTGACACCTGATTTTGGCACGATGCAAAATGCAGTAAAGATGGACTCAAACAAAAAGGTTTTTTCTACGAGAAAGTTCATATTGCCTAATGAAACAACCTTGATGTTTAGGCCATCATCATTCGGCATCATTTCAAGGGCCAAATTACACTTGGATTGTCATGTAGATGTTCTGAGTGCTGTTTGGTCGATTATGCCTCCAAGACAACCTCGAATGAAGGAATGTTCTACAGGGATTGTCTTCGTCTTGTCGCTGATTGATTTTGATATATAAATCATCTCAATGTGAGGTCATATGCAAAAGTTAGAGAAATCGGAGTGCAGCCCTACCACAAGGCAAAATGTGGCACGGGGGATCAAACACATGTCTGATGGGTCACGTGAGTCATTCGGCCCTCAAGTCGTCCTCGGATGGAAAACTTACAACATGAACAAGTTTCTCGTCATCGAGTCAATTGTTTTTGATATACAATTCTTCTTAATCCGAGGTCGTATCCGATCTGGAGAGGCAAAACAAGATCAGGGTGAAGTTTTAGTCGGGACATCCGAGTGAAAGTTTGCCGGCCGAGTGAAAAGTTTGCCATCCGGCCGAGGGAAATGTTTGCCGTCTGGTCGAGTGAAAAGTTTGCCGTCCGCCCGAGTGAAAATTTTGCCGTCCGACCGAGTGAAAAATCATCGACCGAGTGAAAAGTTTGCCGTCCGGCCGAGTGAAAGTGTCGTTCGAGTGAAAATCGCCGTCCGAGTGAAAACTGTCGGCCGAGTGAAAGTTTGTCGTCCGGTCGAGTGAAAGTTCAAGATGGCCTCGGATAGAAAAGTGTTCAACATTAAAGTTGTTTGTAATGTAAAAACTTTCAACTTTGCTTTTGAGGTCATTATCATCTGATATAGTATACGGCCTGCAGAAATGCTATAACACTCGGACAGTCCAGTCCGCTAGATGGCCGAGTCCGATTCAAAGTTAAAGATGACCTCGTCGAGTATTCAAGATGGCTTTATTTGGGAAAATGATCAACATACGATTGTTTGCCTCATCGAGGCACACAAAATTGATGTTTGGACCATATCCATCAGAGGTCACATGCATATTCCACGGCCCACGCAAGGAGCAAGACAGAAGATTGGGCCAGATTTGGGCTGAATCCGAGTGTGACTAGAACTAAGACTCTTCAGCTACTTTTAACTCCTACCCTCCTATCTTCTTCCTCATTCTTCGTTTGTTCTTATCTTGGAGGGCAGCGATCCACGAGGCCCTAGGGGCGATCAGGTCGACCTAGGGCAGCACATAGTCGATGCGCGCCCTGACGGGGTCCCTCCCGGGCGTGCGGGGTTTCAGGTCTGCAAAAGCGTCCGGCGGCTGCCTTGCGTATCACATTGCCGGTCGGTCCTCCTTCGACGTGAGCTACAGTGCATCAACCCCGGCATCAAGGGTACATGGTGACGTGTTCGTGTGTCAACACAACACTTCCGCTGATGTAGTTGGCAACGCAAGGTGTGAAGAGCGTGAGGTGCTCTAACTCCTAACCGTGTTAGAAGGAGCTCCATCTCGGTCCCGAGACCGCGCGCCACTTCCACCAGCACTTTGGCATGCATGCTGGTCCCGCGCATCTCGGGGGTGATGCTCAGGAGCCTTTCCATCTGGACGCTTAGAACCACCAACATCATGGCGTTGCTCATCGCGCGCGACCTGAGAAGGGCATGGCGCACGCACTAGCGTGGGTGTCTTAGAAGGCGCCCTTCTGTTCCTAGAGTTCACCACGCCGCCCGTAGGCGGCGCAGTTCCGCCTTGAGATTAAGCCGCGCGTGGGTTGTCATCGCTGCTGCGAACGATGCCGCTCACTTGGCCTTGATCACTAGAGTGTCATGGAAGCTCAAAATCTCCGCCTCCTCCACCTGCATCTACATCAGCTGCCCGTGCGAGTAGCTACAGGCACACCGGACGTGGATGGATCGACCGCTGTGAAACCCTTCTTCTTGGGTGCCATGACGGTGAAGATGATGAAGAAACTGATGCGCTGATTGTCAAATCAGGTTCACGCAACCTCGCCCCTACCTGGCATGCGAAAGATGTCGGGGGAATGACACCTATGGGATAATGAGGGTCCCTTTTGGTTCGGCAAGGAGAAGGTATGCACAAAGAGCAGATCTGATGGGCAACGCAAGGAATTTTACCCAGGTTCGGGCCGCTGAAAAGCGTAAAACCCTACTCCTGCTTTTGTGTATTATGGGCGTTAGGGTTCTAGCTATAGGAGCGTTGTGTGATGGACGATGCACAACTGCTACGCGTGTGAGCCAGAAGGTCGAAAAAAGGTCCCCTCCTGTAACGTCTTGGGCCTTCTTTTATATGACTAAGGGGTTCCCAACAGTGGCGTACAATGCTACAGTGTTATCATACCTAACACTGACGGTGTAAGACAAACACATTTAATGCTTCGTCAGGCGTCCCTGACCTTCTACGGGACGGGACAGGAGCCCATCCCATCGGCACCGCTTAGCCTCCTCCATCGCCAACGCCTTGACACGTACCCTCGTGGCACGACACCTAGTCTCTGTGCTGGCGGGGTCTTGCCAGGTGCACATCTTGTCGGGGCTCCGTAGGCCATCCCAGGAAGATCTTGCCGGGGCACAACCTTCAGTCTCTAGTATTGATTGTTATCTTGAATGTTTTCTTGACTTCCTTGTACTCGCGTCCAGCAGTCCCCTAGCGGGCCTTGTCGCTGGTGTGGCTACAACTGCCCGTGCACAAGTAAGGGGTACTAAAAGACCCAAACTTTAGTACAACGACAAACACAAAGTAAAATAAATAAACAAAAATTGGAGCAAGGTATTTTTGGTATTTTTGGAATAATAGATCTGAAAACAAAAGTTGCAAATAATAGATCGGAAAGCAATATGTTGGAAAAGTAGACCCGGGGCCGTAGGCTTCACTAGTGGCTTCTCTCATGAGTATAGCGCACAGTGGGTGAACAAATTACTATTGGGCAATTGGTAGAACATCTAATAATCATGACGATATCCTGACAATGATCATTATATAGGCATCACGTCCAAGACAAGTAGATCGAAACAATTCTGCATCTACTTCTATTACTCCACACATCGAACACTATTGTCGGATCTCAGGCTACGCAAAACCCAAGGAAGTTCGAACACATGGGCACGTGCAAAGATCCTCAATAGCCTCACCCCTCCTAGCTCACAACCTGGTCGCTTAGTCGATGAACTTGCACGATGATGAGGAAGAAGATGGCACAGGATTTACCCAAGTTTGGGCCGCTGCGAAGTGTAAAACCCTACTCCTTGTTTGGTGGATTTCCTAACGCGGAGGTTTTTGGATGAACTAGTACAGTGGTGAGTTGCCTCCCGAGGGTGTTCTGGTGGTCTTGCTTCTCTTTTCTCTCTCTCTTCTATGGGGCTGCCGGGCCTCTGTTTATAGCGGCATGAGTCCTCTTCCCTTATCACTATGGCGGGAAGGGATCCCACAACGGCCAAATTTGATGGGGGACAAGGGGTACACCCTTATCCTGACAAAAGGTGGTCTTCGCCTTCAAAGTAGTTGTTGGTGATGCAGTGGTGGGCTCGGTGATGACATCCATCCTGTAGGGCTCGTGGTCTTGGTCTTGTTGCACCGGAATGGAAACCTTTGGGCGTGCTTTGGGAACCCGCATACGTTCTTTCCCCCTTTGAACCAAAGAGGAAACTGCCCCGTCTGGCGCGTTGGTGCCTACCTAGCCCACCTTGCGTCATCCTTGGCCTCCCGAGGCCAAGCATTGCATAGTGATCTCCGCCGCTCAGGAGGGGGCCTGGGGAGGCCTGCTCCCCATGGGTCTTGGCATTGTCCCCCTCGTGAGCCCAAGGGTCTCGCGAGGGCCATGTCTTGAGTGGGGCCGCGCTGGGCTGTCCTTGACTGTTGGAGTGGGCCATGTCTAGGTACCCCTATTCCCAGAACGGCGACAACTATCCAGCATGCATCTAGTGTATTAAGTTCATGGAGAAACGGAGCAATGCAATAAGCACGGTGACATGATGTAGACAAGATCTATTCTTGTAGGAATAGACCCCATCTTGTTATCCTTAATAGCAACGATACATGCCTATCTTGATGCCCCTTCTGTCACTGGGAAAGAACACCGCAAGATCGAACCCATTACAAGGCACCTCTTCCCATGGCAAGAAAAATCGATCTAGTTGGCCTAAATAAACCAAAGATTCGAAGAAGAAAAATAAGAGGCTATAAGTAATCATGCAAATAAGAGATCAAAGAAGACTCAAATCATATTCATGGATAGAAACTGATCATGAACTCAAAATTCGTCGGATCCCAACAAACACACTGCAAAAGTCATTATATCAAATAGATCTCCAAGAGACCATTGTATTGAGAAACGTAGAGAGAGAGAGGAAGCCATCTAGCTACTGCGTACGGACCCGTAGGTCTATGGTGGACAACTCACGCATCATTGGAGAGGCACCTACGTCGAAGATTAACCCCTCCGTGATGGTGTTAGATTAGATCTCGAGGTTCTGGGACTTGTGGCGGCTGGAATTGTGTTTCATCAACTCCCCTAGGGTTTTTGGATTCTCGGGGAATTTATAGGCTTGATAGTCGGTTGGGGGGGTGCCCAAGGTGCGCACCTCCACCAGGCCACGCTAGGGGCCTCTGGCGTGCCCTGATGGATGGTGGTCACCCTGGGCCCCCTCTTCTGGTGTTGTTTGGCCCATCTTTCTTCTTCTGGTCCGTAAAAAATCCACAAAATCCCCGCAGCGTTTGGGCTCCGTTTCGTATTGATTTTCTGCGAAGTAAAGAACAAGCAAAAACAACAACTTGCACTTTGGTACTATGTCAATAGGTTAGTCCCAAAAAATGATATAAAGTTGCTATAAAATGATTGTAAAACATCCAAGATCCAAGATTGATAATATAACAACATGGAACACGCAAAAATTATAGATACATTGGAGACGTATCAGCAACCGAGTTCACACCAGTGCAACCGAGAATCACTAACCATGATTCTATTGGCTGTTTTCATAAAATCAGAATTTCCAAGTTTCGTGTTTTGGTCTCACCGAGTCTTTGAAACTGCTTAAGCCACTGAATTCATTACCAACGAAATTGCTATATCGGTCTCGCCGAGATTCCGACAGTTGCCACATTTTGAATAGATCGGTACAACCAAGTTTCGCATCGGTTTCACCGAGATGATTAATAATGTGTGTAACGATTGGATTTTTGAAGATTCCTATATATACCCCTCCACCACATCCCACTCGCAAGGGAAGCACTTAGAACAGTTCTCCTCTTACCATATCCAAATTTCTGAGAGAGAACCACCTACCCTTGTTGAGATCAAGATCATCCACTCCAACCATATGGATCTTGATTTCTAGCCTCCCAAGTTTATTTCCACCCAATCAATCTCTTCTATCAAGCCAAATATGTGAGAGAGTGATTGAGTGTTGACGAGTCTATCATCTTTAAGCATAAGAGCAAATTCTTTTATTTATAGCATGCACATTTGGACTTTTCATATGGTTCAAAGAAATATTTTATTATTGACATGAAAACTTCAATACCAGAATATCAACAAGCAACCATGTCTTTTGAAATATCAATGCTAAAGCAAGTTATCCCTAGCCCATCATGCTCAATCATTGATCCATTCACAATACACACTCAAATATTAGCTACACCTAATGCTCAAGTAAGATCATAGTGCCCCCTAGTTGGTGCTTTATAAGAGAATATGGAGACTCAAATTGAAAAATAAAAATGCATAAATTAAATTGCTAGGCCCTTCGTAGAGGGAAGTAGGTATTTGTAGAGGTGCCAGAGCTCAAGTGTTTAAATTGAAAGAGAAAAATATTTTGGGTGCCATGTCTTTCCTGTCAACGAAAACGACCGAGAGATCTCAATATGTTTCCACACTAGATGCATGATAGGCGGTTTCCAAACAAATAATAAAGTTTATTACTTTTTCCACCATACTTTCACTTTCCATGGCAAGTCGAATCCACGGTTGCCTTCCATACCAACACTTTCCAAGGAATTTACTATTCGACAACATAAAGTATTTTTTTTTATTTTTCATTTTGGGACTGGTCATCCCTATTACCGCCATAGTCTCGTGTAGTGAAAAGTGAATATACACTCATCTTGAGAATAAAACATCTAGCATGAAAAAATTGCGGTCACCCCCTACCGTTTCATGAGCGGTATGAGCACATAAAAAGGAAAATTTTATTTTGAAAGTTTAGAGATGGCACATACAAATTTGTGTCGAACGGCATGGAAATACCGTATATAGGTAGGTATAGTAGACTCGTATGACAAAACTTGGTTTAAGAATTTTGGATGCACAAGTAGTATTTCTACTTAGTACAAGTGATGGCTAGCATGAGATTGAGAAGCATACAACTAAGAAACAAAAAATCACATAAGCGAGCATTTAGCATAATCAACATTGAATAATGCACCATAAGTAGGATGTAATTTCATAGCACAACTATTTGCTTTCGCGCTTGCATAGGGAATCACAAACCTTAACACCAATATTCTTACTAAGCATAATTACTCGTCAACATAACTCACATATCACTATTGTCATGTCTCAAAACTATTACAAAGAATTAAGTTTAATTTGTCCAATGATCTTCATGAATGTTTTTATTATATCCATCTTGAATATATATCACTTTGGGACTAGTTACATATGTTGCAATTGCTTTTGATAAGCTCACATGGATATAAGTGAAGAACATGAGCATACAAGTTTCATCTCTCAAAATAATATAATTGAAGCATGACAGGATTTCTTCAAACTCAATAACTCTCAAATTAATATAAGTGAAGCATGAGAGCATTTCTTCAAACATGTAAAAGCACGCCGTGCTCAAAAAGATATAAGTGAAGCACTAGAGCAATTCCTTTGCTCAAAAGTTTTAAGTGAAGCATAAAGTACAATTCTAACAAATCATCGCATAGTTTTTGGCTCTCTCAAATATGTGTGTCCAACAAGGATACTAATAAAAATGCAAAAAAGCAAAGCAAGCAAAGATACAAGACGCTCCAAGCAAAACTCATGATATGTGACGAATAAAACTATAGTTTCAACTAGTATACCGATGGTTGTTGGAAGAAAGAGGGGATGCCACTCGGGGGCATCCCCAAGTGTTGAGTGTATATGTATATATATATCTTCACCCCCCCCTCAATTTTAGTATCAATGCATCGTAATTTTATGTTTCATAATTTTTGCCTCATTTCATACGTAAAGAGAGACGGTAAAAAAAATTATAATCAGCGTAAAAATTTTTTATGTCAGGTAAAATTATAAACATACAAAAATAATGGAAAATATACAATAAATTCAAAAATTTTGGTCTTCTGACTTATATTTTTGTTTTCTTATATGAAATTTTACGTCGTGATTCAATATAAATGTAACTTTAAGTATTCCGAACGTAATTTATTTATAAAATAATCGTAAGATTATCTCGGATAAAAAAATAACTTATTCTACACCGTGGGTGATGAATTGATTATATTGAATCACGTATATATCCCCTATAAAGGTGCCGATCGGATGTTCCTGAGATACTCGGACCGGTAGTAGAAAACAGTTTACCCCACCGACTCCCCACGACCTTCCTCTAACCTCCCCCGATCTCATCATGCCGCCGCCGCCTTCCACCTTGCCTCGCGCAGCCGACTCCCCGCCCTGTCCACCAACCGAGTCGCCGCCGAGCACTCTCCACCAACCGCGCCGCCGCATCCCTCCACCAACCGCATCGCCGCCGGCCATCGTTCACCAACCTCGCCGCCGCCTTCCCACAACTACCCAACGCGGAGGCTTCCCAACCCTCCCCCGTCGGTGCCATCCCCAAGACCAGTGATTCCCGTCGCCGGCGGGTAGCATCCTGCGCCATCGCCGCCCCTTCCCTGCTTGAACCGCGGCAGTGGACTTCCCCCTGCTTCAGCCAGCACACCACCCCGCCCTGGGATCCATCCATTGCCGTCAGCCTGCTCCCGGTGGGGCTCCAACATCGCAGCACCAACAACGCTCGTCACTGCCACCTCCGTCCGTTCCACTACGCGACCCCTAGAGGTTCACAGCCGCAGTCGTGACCGCATAAACCCTGGCGCGCTGCCTTCCGCCAGATTTCCGCTCCGTCGCCCCTGTGCAGCACCTCCACTAGGCGCCGCCGTGGGACAGGACTCCCATCAGGGATCCAGCCCCCCTGCCCTGTGCTCCCCACCAACGCACCCCGTCGCTGTCCATCGTGCCTATCGGGCGATCTACCTGCTGCTAGAAGATGTATCGGCTTGCAGCTAGAGCAGGGCCTGGACAACCGCTTCAGTTTGATGTCGCTGCATAGTGCAGCTTTGGTTATGCTCTTTTTCATGTTCTGACAAAGGATGTAGTTGTTTCTGTAGATTTGTGCGCATAAAGTTCAAAAAATATAATGGAGAGAAGGAGCATGTATGCGTGTGTGGTGGTGAGGTTGAGGTTCAGATAACGTGTGTGGTGATGGTGAGGTTCAGAAAAACACGTGTGTTGTGGAGAAATTCACTAGCTTTTTTAATCGGGACACAAGTAATAGCTTCTTTTGTGCAAACAAAAGACAAAAAATGCATGCGTCTTTTATAAGAGAAATAAACATATGGTCAAGTATCGTCCCATGAAAGTTCATGCATATGAAAAAGGAAATTCAGAAGGCCAGGGGTGACGAACAGAGAAGTTCATCCATCAGTGTTGAGGAAAAGTTCAAGTAAAAACTTAAGAGAAGTTCAAATAAATGAAGAAGTTCAAATGAAGAAGTAAAAACTTAAGAGAAGTAAAAACTAAACAATAAATGAAGAAGTTCAAATAAAAAAAGACAAGAAGTTTAAATTAAAACTTAAGTGAAGTTCGAAGTTTATGAAAAACTCAGCTTTTTTCTCGTTACTAAATAAAAAAATGAACTTCGAATAAAAAAAGACGAGAAGCTCAAATTAAAATAGCAGAGAAGTTCGAATTTTTTGAAAAACTAGTTTTTTTTCTCGTTACTAAAGAGTAAAATGAATAAGTTCAAATAAAAAAGTTGACAAGTTCAAATTAAACTTGTGAAATTCCTTACATGAAAAACATATTAGTTTTATTTCCCCGTTTCTAAAATAAATACGTAGAAGTTCAAATAAAACATCTAAGAAATTCAAATTAAAATAATGGAGTAGTTCAACGTGTAAACCAATCCGAAATTTTTTCATTACTAAACTAGGAAAATTGAGAACTTCAAAGAAGAATGTGACAGAAGTTCATAGTGAAAATAACGAGAAGTTCAAGTATTACACGGAATGCGTTTCAAATGAGAATAAAAAAATAGAAAAACAAAAGCTTAAATGGTTTGTTGAAAGAAGTTCACGTGCTCAGCCTGGGAAAGTTACTTGTGTATCCAATATTTCTTAAATAAATGATTTTTAAGTAGACATCGAAGTACTTTCAAAAGAATTGAACTTATGTACATTTTAAAAAATGACAGAGAAATTCAAAGTATATAAACTACACTGATTTTTTCTTGTTACTAAATAATAAAATGAAGAAGTTCAAGTTAAAACTAAAGAGAAGTTCGAAGTTTATGAAAAACTCGGATTTTTTTCTCGTTACTAGAATTTTGTACTCAAAAATAGAAATCGTGAAGTTTAAATTAAAATAACACAGAAGTTCAAAGTGAAAATAGCCAGAAGTTCACGTGTTGCATGGTGTGTGTTTTCATATTAGAAAAAAGAATAAAAAGACAAAGTATACAAAATTTGTTGCTAGAAGTTCAGGTGCTCGATACGGGAAGGTTCAAAACTTATTGTGAGTGTGGTTCAGTATGTATTTCTCACCCATTCTTATGAGTGAGAAAAATGAATAAAAAAGCAAGGTCCAATTTTTTTTTCTTGCTACAAGTTTAAATACTCGGTTGGAGAAAGTTAGAAAAATATTGTGAGAGAGGTTTGTACAGAAAGGAATATCATTTGTGTAACACCGACAAATGGGTGAAAAATTACAAACAAAAATACGCGACAGAAGTTCAACATGGAAACAATGGAAGTTCAACTACTACGATAAATGAATTTCGGATGATAATCTTTTAAACCGTCATGAGTATGAAAAAAATGATCAAGATGGAAAAGTTGCATGTTTACAGCAGCTTTCCATCGGTATATCACTTGCTCAATTCCGGTGAGTAGATGGAGAGCTACAAGCAAAAAATAGCACGTGAAGAAACAGAGTGAAGTTTAGGTAGACGTGTTGATGAAGTTCAAGTTTTTCACGCGGTGTATTTTCGAAGACTCTATTTTGCGATAAAAGGCACAACGCATGATCTTGCCATTTTCAAAATGGCTTGAAAACGGTTAGGAATCAGAGAAAACCACCTACATGAAAATGTTGCGCATTTTCCGTAGCTTTTTAACGGTATATTATTTTGCCCAATTCTGATAAAGTTTGTAGAAATTACGGTCATTTTTTTTTGCTATTTTCAAAATTGACTTAAAAGCGTAACGAATTGGAAAAATAATCTACATAAAAAGTTTCGCATTTGTACAAGCTTTCCAACGCCGTATCGTTTGCCTCATCTTGACGAACCGTTAAGAAAATAACGCGAAAATACGAACTTGGTACAAATTCGACCATTCTCCTAATTACTTTTAAACCGTTCAAAGTTAGAACAAACTTTTTATATGGAAAGATACGCATTTTCATAAGATTTCCAACACCATATCATATGCATCGTTAGGACTAGCCATTTGCAAATTAACCCTAAAATACGAACCTGGCTGTTCGGTTTATATAATTCCGCCATTTTTGAAATTCCTCTTAATCCGTAGGGAACTTGGAAAACTGTTTAACATATGAAATGAGCAGATTTGCAACAGCTATCCAACGTCATCTCATTTTCTTCATTCCGACAAACGATTTAGAAATGAGCTTGAAAATACTATTCATGTTTTTGTGTGTGAAGAAAAACGGTTTTCAAAACTGCTCTTAAACCATTTAGATTTTCACAATAATTCAACTTAGGTCGTGACCGTCGCATCCACAGCTTTGAAACGGTATATTGCAATCCTCATTTGGACAATCTTACGGGAAGCTCAAGCTCTCACCAAGGGAAGTTCAGGTCGAACAACTTAGGCAGTAAAATTGCAACAGACGCAAGTTCATCACGTCCCGAGAGCAAATCCACCAACGAGTAAGATTCCTATTTAAAACGGGCATTTAGTTGCTAAAAACCGTTTCCAGATTACACGTACATCACATAGAACACGACTGATAAGAAAAATTTGCACGGGGAGACACGGTTGTGAAGATAGCCCGAAGGTCGTGTTCCTACAAAGGGATGTTCAGGTTGTGTAACTCAGGAAGTTCAACCCATGATCATATTAATATTCTGATCCCGTGATCAGAATAGTGTGTATATATATAATAGTAGAAACTCTATTCATCACCCAGGGTGCATAATAAGTTATTCTTCACCCGAGATAATCTTACGATCAATTTGTAAATAAATTACGTTCGGAATACAAAAAGTTACATTTATATTGAATCATGACGTAAAATTTGATATAAGAAAACAAAAATAGAAGTCACAAGACCAAAAAAATTAATTTATTGTATATTTTCCACTATTTTTGTATGTTTGTAATTTTACGTGACATAAAATATTTTTTACGCTGATTATAAATTTTCTTACGGTCTCTTTTTACGTATGAAATGAGACAATAATTACGAGACGTAAAATTACGGTGCATTGATGTTAAAATTGAGGGGAGTGAAGAATAACTATTTCTCACCCAGGGTGACGAATAGCACGACCTACTCTATTCATCACCTAGGATGCATAATAAGTTATTCTTCACCCGAGGTAATCTTACGATCAATTATAGTGTATATATATTATGTACATATTATGCTAGTCTCACGTCCTAGTCTCTTGTATAGTTGAGGTCGTGGCCCATCTTGTACATCATATATACGTGCGATTGCACCTGATCAATATATCGTCCAATTCCATCATCATACATGGTAATAGTTTCTGGGTTCTAAACCCTAGCTTCCGCCCGCCGCCGCTGCCACGCCCACCCTTTGGCGCCGCCACCGCATCTCCCACCCGCCGCCGCCTCCCCACTGTGTTGCCTCTGCCGCGCCCTCTTAACGCCGTCGCCAACACACTCCCTAGTCGCCGCTGCCGCACCCTCTTGCGACGCCGCCGCCGCCGATCCATCTAGCGCCGCCGCCGCCGCCATGTCTTCCATTACCTCCTCCGATTCCAACCCCTTCGCCGATGCCAATCCTCCCGATGCCGCCGACATCTGCAACCTCAACATCCACGAACGTGTTCAGGTTCGTCTTACCCAGAGGATTCCTCCTCCTACACATGGAAGACCTATTTCTCCCTTGTGTTTCGGGAGTACAATCTTCTCGATCATGTGGATGGCTCCGCTGATTCCAGCCTTGTGCCTGCGCATCATGAGTGGTCCACCATCGACGCCACCCTCATCCTCTGGTTCTTCCTCACCAGCTCGCCCGATTTGTTTCACACGACCGTGCATGACAGTGACGATGCATGTGCGAATTGGACCAAGCTGAACGGGATCTTCACTGAAAATCTCCTCCAACGCCGCGTCTTCTTGCAGCAAGAATTTTTTGGGTGCCACCAAGACAAATCCTCCGTTGACGAATATTGCCCTCTGTCAGCGTTCTGGGAATGGGGGTACCCAGACCTACCTGCCTGCTGCCTAGGTCGTGGCCCACCTCATCAGTCAAGCGCGGTCTGGTGAGGTCATACTCAAGACAAGGCCCTCGTGAGTACCTGAACTCGCGAGGAAACAACACCAAGACCGGCGAAGGTGGGCCTCCTCAGGGCCCTCTCTGGACCGGCAGAGATCTCTATGCAGCGCCCGGCCTCGGGAGGCCAAGGATGACGCGCGGCAGGGCAGGCAGGCGCCATCATGCCAAGCGGACAGTTTCCCCTTTGGTGTAAAGGGAGGCAAGGATGGACGCGGGTTCTCAAAGCGTCCCCCAAAGCTTTCCCTTCCGGTGCAACAAGACCACGACCACGAGCCAGCAGGACGGATGTCATCGACGAGCCCACCTCTGCATCATCCACAACTACTATGCAGGCGAAGACCACCTTCGTATAGGGTAGGGGTGTAGTCGTGTCCCCTTCGAATTTGGCCATTGTGGGATCCCTTTCCACCATGGCGATAAGGGAAGAGGACCAGGGGCACTATAAATAGAGGATAGACTGCACTGTAGAAGGGGGAGGCAGGGAGAGACAACCAAAGGGAGGCAACACCGCCGGAGCCCTCTCACGAGTCTAGACACCACTATACTAGTTCATCCACAAACCTCCTCCTGAGGCAATCCACCAACGCAGGAGTAGGGTATTATGCTTTGCAGCGGCCTGAACCTGGGTAAATCATCGTGTGCATCTACTTCCTCGTCATCGTGCGAGTTCGTCGTAGTAACCATCGAGTAGCGAGCTAGGTTGGGCGAGGGTGCAGGGGATCTTCACACATGCCCTTGTGTTCGAACTTCTTGGGATTTTGCGGACCCCGAAATCCGACACCTTCATCTCAAGACCCTTGCTGACGAGCTCTGCGATATTGGCACGAAGATCAATGAAGATTCACCTTCTCAGCACACTCACCACCGGTCTCAACGAGGACTTCGGCAACGCCGCGACAAACCTTTCCCTCATCACCGACCCCTCCTTCGCCATGTTCGTGGCCTATCTCCAGTTGGAGGAGCACCAGATGAAGCAGGTTAAGAGCCAGGCCATGCACATTGCCCTAGAGGCCGACACCACTCGTGGCGGTCCGCCACCACCACCCGCCGCTCCTCACCAGCAGCGGCCCCCCGTGCTACAGCAGCCTCTGCTGCTCCCGACGCTGTTGGTGCCATTCGTCACACCTCTAGCCCCATAGGCACCTGCTATAGCTGGCCAAAAATGGGGCGGTCGGCGCGGTGGTCGCCAGCAGTAGTAGGGCGGCACCCCCAGCAGCAACATGTGCAACAGCAAACCCCGCCTTGGACTGGCGGCTACAACCCATGGACGGGTGTTGTCCATGCATACACCATGCCGGTTCCTCGGGGCCCAACACTGACCATGCCCACGCCGTGCCTGCCGACTCATCAGGCTTATCTTGTCGGGCTGTTGTCCTATGGAGGGTTCCCGACTCCACCACCTCCATAGATGACCGGCGCCTACAACATAGAGTCTCCATCACCCCCGTCCGCTTTGCCCCCAGCGCCATGGGATCTGGCGCTCCTTGTTGCGCTGCACTCCGCTCCTTTGCCCAACAACTATCCTAGTGGTGGTGATTGGTACATGGACACAGGTGCTACTTCCCACATGTTTGCTCATCCGGGTAATCTCACCTCTTTCTCTCATGTCAATACTTCCACCCGCGTCATTGTCGGTGATGGCTCCACCCTCACGATCACACATGTCGGGCGCACCTCGTTTCCTTCTTCTTCCATACCAATCACTATGTCTAACGTTCTTGTTTCTCCTGACCTCATTAATAATCTTGTTTCTGTTCTCATCTTGCTCATGAAAATTCTGTAACTATTGAGTTTGTCGAATTTGTTTTTTGTGTCAAGGACGCTCGAACCAGGATGGTACTCCACCGATGTGATAGTCCCGACGATGATCTCTATTTGGTCCAACCGAACTCCTCCACCACCACTGCTCTAGTTGCTCTCTCGACCGACGTCGACCTTTGGCACGCCCGTCTTAGCCATCCCAACCCCGCCCGTCTTGGCTCTATTGAGTTTCAGTTTTCATTGAAATAAAGTAGAGGACCACACTTGTCATGCCTGCCGTGTCGGCAAACATGTTCTCCTTTCGTTTAATAATTCAGCCACCATTGCGTCTTTTCATTTTCAGTTGATCCATAGTGATGTGTGGACCTCTCTAGTTTCTAGTAATTCAGGCTATGTCTACTATCTCGTAATTCTTGATGATTACTCCCATTATGTGTGAACTTTTCCTTTACGACGTAAATCGGATGCACTCTCTACCTTGATCGCTTTTTACTCCTATGTCAGCACGCGGTTTGGGCGTCCCATTCTCGCTCTTCAGACTGAGATTGGAATAAAGTTCGACGATCTTGCATTACGTTCCTTTCTCGCGCACCATGGCACAATTTTTTGTCTCACATGCTCGTACACATCACAGCAAAATGGTCGCGCTGAACGTGTCCTATGCTGTCACACCCTATGTTTTGCCTCTCATGACTAAGTTAACATGACTCAAAATTAGGGCCAATTAAAACTTTTTCTGTGCTTGTGATGCTTGTCTTGTGTGTTGATTTACTTGCTTGTTTGATTGCTTGCCGATGCTCTATAATTCATAAAACATCCTCATACCCTCAAGAACTCTTTTCCTTGATCCCAACTCTTGTCCAATGATCATGCCATGTGAATAGGACTTAAAAATAATTTTTGCATAATTTTATTTTGGCCAAAAAGCATTTATTTAAATTAGGTTTTCAAAACCCCCTGATTTGAGATTTGCGCTACAAGTACCCAAATTGGGTGGATCCTTTTTCCCCAAATGCTTTATTGGAACCTACTATATATATAACTTCCCAAAAACACCAAATATTATTTTTAAAGATTATTTTACTATTTTATTTAAAGGCTTTTTCTTAAGGCGAGAAATGGTCTTTTATAGGGAAAAATTATTCAAATGCTTCAAAAATATTTTAGAAAATTTAGGAAAACTCAGTGGACATATAGTGTCCATATATAAGAGTTTCAACACATGGTCATGTTCAAAATATTGGACAAAGCTCTTCAATACCATTTCTGCCTATTTCAAGCATTTGAAATATTCTATAAGAAATATTCTCAAATAAACTCAGGGAAAGTCTGGCATGTCACATATGATATATGTGATCATCTTGCCAAGTTTCGCATAAATCCCAATTGTTTTGGTTCATCAAAATATCCCAAAACCCTCTCTGTTCAGATCCAAATTTGTGCAACTCTAGATTACCAACTGTCTCCCCTTAAGCTCAAACTTTGTGGACATGATATAATCCTCCAATAATGCATCCACACCAAGTGCTTCATCAAGGAGAATAGATTAACTTGTCCCAATCCCCTCAAACCCATTTATGTTGTTTTCAAGAATTTGGTAATATTACATTGCCAAGTTTTTCCATTGGGCCCCAAACTTTTTGTGCATTTTATAGTACCTAAAATAGGTCACCACATAAATTGGTGCATCAAGGAGAATGGATTTGCATAGCTAGATCTAAGAAAATGCATATCTGCCCATTTCTAGGGTTTACCAAGTTTACATTGGCAACCTTCTTCAAATGAGTTCAAATTTTGTGATCAACCTCACTTATACCTATCCTCAAGTCCTGTTAAGTTTCATAGTCATGAGAATCACTTTGCTAGCTCAAACTTGCATCAAACACCTTCTGTAACAATTTTGTGATCAATGACTGGAGCACCATATGAGTTCTCCTTGACCCCCTAATTTTTACCACAACCCCTTGTAGATACGCTGCACCCCTAGTAGCAACCTCATGTCCTGTGCTCAATTATTGGAGGTGTAAAACCCCAATTCCCTCACTGTTTTCACCATGGCAGCACACTTTCTACCTCCATACCCCATCTTCTACCACTTCCTTACTTCCCAAGAGTGCCAGAGCATCTCCAGAAACCCCCTAGCACTTGTGGACAAGAGTGGCCATGACCAGGGCGCCTAGGACACACCATGGCATGCAAAGGCCACGCTTTGGAGCACGCTATAGTGCGGCCAAGCACTGTAGCGTCTCCCATCCCAAGCCACCCGACAACCTTGGGCGTCGTGATGGTGTCTCCCGAGGTCGCCTCGGCGTCCTCGACACGCCGGACGGTCGGGCCCCTCCTTCCTGGACCTCCTCTCCCCCTGTCAGGCACGCTCGAGCGTCGTCCATGGACTTCGTCCACGGTGCGCCTCGGACGGCTACTTAAGCCCGCACCTGAGCACCTGCTGCCTCCCTTCGCTCTCTCCCTCCCCCGTGGACCGCCCAGACCTCCCCATTATTCCTCCCGAGCTCCCCTTCTCCTCCAGCCGGTGACACCCGCCTCGGGACTCGCTCGAATTCGAGCTTCCCGCCGGTGCTCTCCCCCTCTAAGCCTCACCAGGGCACCTCCGGCACCAACACTAGCTCCCCGAGCTCTCCCCCTCTAAGCCTCACCACGTGGCCATGGCACTGTGCCCGTCTCAATCGACACCGCCCTCTGCCATGGTCGCCGTCGCGCTCGGCCTCCGCCTACCCAAGCCTCGAGGGCCACCTAGATGGGTGCAGCTCGGTTCCATAGGCCCGCTGGTGCCTAGGTCTTTGGGAACGGCGGCCGGTGGCGCTGGCAATCTTTGCCGAACCTCCCCTGCCTCTCCCGCGGTGGGAGGTTGAAGATGGCCCCATTAGCCGTCAGGCCCTGCATGTCGGTCAGCTAGCAAGGCTGACGGGTGGGCCTCGCCCATTAAGTGCAGGCGCGAGTGGCCAGATGCCGCCTTCGCCATGGGAAAACACATTTCTGTGGGGGCGCCTTCGTCGTGGCCTCTCTCCCACCAGGCCGGGTCACTGGCCCGGCCCAGATGCTATCATGTGCCCATGAGCGCAGTTTAGCCGACTTTTTGTTGGGTAAATTCTTTTCCCATTTTCTTTTTCAGAGATAAAGAAAACTTCATAGAAAATTCATATGACCTCCATTTTAGTTGATTCAAATTCCTACAGATTTCGAAAATCATTTCCTATCCAAATTTGTGCATTGCACATTTTTCCATAAATCTTTTCTGATAATTCAAAATCAAATTTGAATTTGAACCATATAGAACCCCACTTTGCAAATTCCTAGGGAATTATTATTAACTCCAAATGGGGTGATTCAAGTTCCTAGGTGTATCTAAATTAATTCACTAAGAGGTGAGCATTTTTTTCCTTATACTTATTTTGCTATGTCAATTATTGGGCCATTTAATTGAAAATCCATAGGATAATCATGCCAACTCCAAATCTAGTGAAACCACTTCCCTCATGTTTCTAAAATCATGCCCTATTTGTTGGGTCCAGCCACTCCTTTTTATAAAAACATTTTCTATAGACTTCTTATAAGATCATCATTTCCTTCATTTCCACCATTCAAGAATCCCCTTTGATCCATCCAATGAAACCTTCCTGATTAGTTTTCTTGTGAACCAAGGTGTCCTAGAAAAATAAAACTCCTATTTATAGAGCACTTTTATTTTCTGCATGTTGTGTTGCTTATTGCGGTTGTTTCCGGTGATAGTTGACGAAGTAGGCGAAGTGCTCGGATGGACGAGAAGCATGCGAAGACCTCGAAGACTTTGCAAAGCCACGCAAGCAGCCCTTTGACCATGTTAAGAAACCATTTTCATTGCATGCCATATAGCACCTTACTTTCGTTATACTTGATCATGTGGAGTAGTGACCACTTCGGTGGGTTGCTTATGACACTTTTGCCGTTGACACTTGCATAGTGCATGACCCTACCATCTTATGATGGTTATGCGGGTGGGTGTAGATAGGATGCTTGTAGTTGCTACGCAAGTGGGTTCGGGATTATTTATGGTGATGGAAATAAAGAGGTGACTTCAAAGACTTTTTGAAAACCCCGTCGGGTGCCACTAATGCCCAAGGGAGATGGTGTTGAGTTGGGTTACCACCTCATAAAGAAGTGGTGTACCAGAGCAAGTGTGTGTGGGTGGTTTTCGAAAAATGGATTGGTGTAAGTTGCGACCGTTATTGCAACCTTCCATGTACAACCACTCTACCCCTATATGGGAAGGGGCATTGTTGATTACCTTGGTGGGTACTAGCATAGAGCCCGCATTACTAGTGGTGGGAGTGGCGTGGTCACTCTTGATACAGGGTCGTACCGGAATGGACGATCATGCGCTGTCTTTACAAGCACCGGGCACACCGTTGGTCCCCTCATGGATGGTACGATCTGGAGCGAGGCTCGTGTGATGTACATCGTGAGGGCTGGGTACCAATCGAGTGGACCCTTTGTTTAGTATCGCTAGGGGAAAGGCATTGTTTGGGTGCTTACCTCAGGTATGTGATGTACCGCGAGTCGTGGATGACACGAAAGTTCCCCGAGTCTTGTGTGTAAAGTGTAGAACCTCTGCAGAGTGTAAAACTGTTCGAATAGCCGTGTCCACGGCCAAGGACAGTTGGATGACCGCTCTTGTGCTACATCCAGTGTTCTCTAAACTTGGTGTGTGTGTATGATGACAAGGATGATACTTGAGTCGAGTCGGATGACTTGGCATGATGACTTAACATGAGATGTTCAGACGGTACATGAGGCAAGCCTGAGGACTTGGTGTGATGGTGGAACATGAGACGTCCAAACCCCTACTTATGATGATGACTGTGACGTGTTCTTATGAACACGTGTCCATGGTCGATGCATGCTTACTTAAGTTACTTGATCATGTCATTGCACTCAAAACTAGCTTTCTGCAAAACTTACCTATTAGTGTTATATCATGCATTGTTACTGCCTTGTTCCAAGCATGGGTTGCTTGCGAGTACATTCAAAGTAATCATTGGCTTGCCACTAGTTATTTTATTGGCCAGGCATGAAAGATCAAGTTATGATGAAGATTACCTTGGTGACGGACATGCGGGCTAGGACGCTTCCCAGTCAGAATGCCTATAGGGTTAAGGCAGATGGCATGGGTTCACGCTATCGTTGAAGACTTCCTCTGCAATCATATGAAGACTTGGTCATAAAGACCATATTTCAGTAAACCGGTATGTAATGGATGTAAGACTCTTGTTATTCAGTTTCGATGTGTCCAGTGAGCATTGATATCTCGGATCACTGTGCACGTACATTCGGTGATCATGACTTATGTGTCGGGGTCCCCATAGAGCTCGTATTAGAGCCATCCTGACTGTAGGAAGCCCTTAGTTAGCATGGACGTTAGTTAGGTCAAAACTATTTTTCCAGACCCTTCAAAATCGCTTACAAAGCCTCTATATTTATTGCCTCTCCTAAAATTCCAAGGGAAGCAAAGGTTTTTGCCTTGGCACTTCCACCACTTTTCTCTTAGCTCTCCTCGTCTGCTTTTCCAAAACTTTCCAAATGGTCACTACGACCCTCGTGCCCCTGACCACGAGATTGCTTGTAATCCTCGTGGGTAACCTCGAAGGAAGCCACCTTGCCAGACGATTGCCGACATGTCTTGGACCCAAGTTGGCGACACTAGATAAGGAGCTACCAATAGAAGATACATTCTCGAAGGATGAGGATGTCAAGACTTAGATAATAGTGACACCCTCGGCACAGACCGAGGATGATGCCATCTTGGCCTTCGATGACCAGGGCACAAGACATGCAATGTCATGATAATGCGTCGCTAATAGAGCAACCCTGTCCTTTTCGTTGTCATATCGGTAACCACCGGTGGATGAGAATCTCGCCATTTGGTCCGCCTCACTATGGTGAGTAGGAAAACGGTTCTCATCATTCCCCGCTCTTGGTGCCAATGATATCATCAACATGACCGGCAAGATACAACTCTACCATGCCTTGTTAATGAAATTGCATAAAAGGTTGCCTACAAGGAATGCTCGATGCCTCAGAAGACAAGAAGGCATTGCCACGAACACAAGAACACCAGAATACCCTGTCAACAACAGTCGTGAAGAATCACCTTCATCATCAACTCAACAGACCCGAAGTCGTCAAGGACTCTTCAGGTGCAACCAGGATCATTTTGATGAACAACAACCAAAGACATAGCGACACCCGAAGAAGACCCAGAAGGCTAAGTGGACTCCTCTCCAAGACACGAAGCAAGCACGATTAATGAGTCCGAGAACCCCTAGGGTAGGATAGGTCATGTGTCCCCCATGCGAAGTCGAGTCCGTATGATGGTTCAGATGGAACCATGATCTGTGTTGCTTGTTTTTCCTGTTTGTGCTTTGGTGCAAGACACACTTTTTCCCTAGGCAACAAGTGCGTGACTATATCACCTACCTTACCATGATGTTTGTGTTCGGCCTTTTTAGCACTTGCTTGATAGCACTTGCACTATAACACCCACTTAGGCACTCCTCTCGATGCTACTTTCTCTTCCCAATCTCGTCAACTGAAGACCGACAAGACAAGATGTACCAACGATCCACCTCGACGGACAGAAAGCGTTGAAGACTATGACTACAATGTACTCAACAAAACGCAACCCCGTAGGGATTAGGCTCTTTCCTCAAGACTGGAAACCCCTCCCTAGACCAGCCTCTACCTCACAAGCTCCCCAACACAAGTCTCTGATCACGTGTTTAATACACAGATTTGCCAGAGCACTTATTGAGCTTCAATAACCCCTGCTTTGCACTGGGTTCATTATGGAGCTAGTGATCATAGTGAACAATCATCCTTCATTCTTACTATAGAACAAGAACCTTGATGCCATAGGAAGGACCGTTCTAAGGGTATACGATTTGTGGACAATGATTTGATTTAGGCATAATAGATGTCTTGAGCAAGCGGTTCAGACCCTTTGGTCAATTACGAAGCTTAATGTTGGTGGACGAACTTGGTGGATCAAGATTGATAGAGTAGCATAACTTACTTCTCCCTTGAGTCAAATGGATTTAGTAGGACGATTGTGATCGCAATGTGAAATTATTGGTGGATAAATGACCTGAATTTGGCAAGTAATATTGATATTGGATTGGTGGTGACATGATAGTGACTAGAGCAACTAGTAGGGAATTCTTACTAGATGTAAACCTTGGATTTAAATAGGTGATTCTAATAGGTGCTCGAGATCAATTAAACCACATGGTTTGGAGTAATTTGGATTTAGTCCGATGATCTTGATAATGATACCATGTTTCACTGTGGATGATAGTAGAAGGAATCGGATGATGTTAGGGATCTATATAAGCTCGACCTTGGAGATTAGTTAGCCATGAGATTGGAAGATCATGGATATACCATGATAATAGTCCTTGAAATGATTTGTGGATTATATGAACTCGAGGAGGTTATGTTGGACACCATCGATGCTGGATTTGTAGCAGTAATAGGTCATGTAATAGTGGATGGTATTCGTGGATTGCTTAATTGGATTTGAAGGAAGGAAACAAGATCTTGGAGTGGTTTATTACATGTTTCCTTAGCATAGTAATGCAATACCTTAGACCTTGGATAGGTCAGAAGGACACTTGGATTGGTAGCGTTGTGATCAAGCTTAGCTGCTTGTAAATTATCCTGAGGATTTTTATATAGGGATATATCTAAGTTAGCTATAGTATACATATGAGATTTTGGTTTAGCCCTTCCCTCGAACTTTGGAGTTGAATAGCATGTGTAATATTGGAGTTGAATTATATGAGATGATACCTTCGAGGATATAGGGCGATTTTGTTTGGAGTAATAGGCAGTACTATTGGCATCTAAGAACCGTGCTTGAGGATAAGATGATAGATGTTCTCTCACATCCTAAGCTCCTTGAAACCCCAAAGCTCTACCAGACCATGCGATGGTCGGATAAGACCATAGGCTCTGGCTCTCAGTCAAAAGACCATGGTCAATAATCCACCGTGACCACCACCCACCCTTTCCATAAGGAAGAAGGCCACTAAGACCTTTATTAGGTTGTACCACAACCCTTGATACTAGTGACGATCTGAGACGAATGCCCGCTCCTCTCACATATCCGATGAGCAATGTGTTTATGTGATACTTCGGGAAATAGCTTGTTGTCCTCCGGGATAACATACTTATTTACCCAATGAGAGGAGGGACACCTTAGTCCTGTTAGGACCAGCCCCAGGAACACCAATTACCATGGCTCTCGAGTATAAGGTCTCACCTTGAAGGAGTTGGACTCCGCGAAGCACCTTCCCTACATAAGAAGGCTTCCTAGCCCAAGCAAGATGAAGAACCACTGTGATTGCAAAGCCACGACAACGACAAAGAAGAAGGAAATAGGAGTCGACCACCACTCCTCTATTGGCTACATAAACTAGACTAGATCCCAAAGCACCAACGTCCAAGCATGATGTAGCCCTTGCACATCAAGAGGATTAAGGAACCCCTTATTATGACTGGTCATCCATCAGTTCCTGTCTAGGAAGGAATCGAGGAGTGAGTAACACCCATCACTCCACCACTTTGATAGTGTACGATGAGCATGACATCCCTACTCCCTTCAGATGCCTGGAATAGAATGGGCGACTGTCATAACCTCGTTACCAGCCCCTTATTGGTCCAATCTAGGGTGTAAACCCTGACTCGATCATGGTAAGCCACCTATCAAAGGTAGTTCACCCCGCTTGCCAAGACTTAGACCTTGGGGATTAGATGGCTGATCTATACTCTGAACAGTCAACTTATCTAGAACCCCACTGAAACCTTCCCAGATGGTAGAACCCATTTTGACACCAAGTCTCTAAGCTCGGTCTTAGGGACGAGACTCCGCGCAGACCTTGCCATGGTGAAACGAGTAGACCAAACACTATAAGACCCTCTAGAAATGTGTGTCCATGATAATGAAGACAAACGACCAAAGAAGAATGAAGGATCTACCTGGGCCACTTAATCAAGCAGAAGATCTCGACGAGAAGCCCACGATGACGCACCTTAGCACTTTCAAGGATGGAGACCACCTACGACTAAAGACCTCCTGCTAAAAGGAAGATAAGGACTCCCCCATCAATGAGAAGCTACACCAGGACTCAACCCTTCTATTCTAACGCGAGACATCTAGATGTCACTAACAAACGTGAGCAGTCCTGGGACTAGCACACAGACACACCCCTTGGCTAGGTATTCAGACTTTGGGATACACAGGCAAGCCAGGCCCTTGCAAGAACCTCGTTCACCCTTAGTAGAAGTCAACAATGCACTCAAAGACATATCATCGTGCACTTCAAGATATAGAAGGACAACCACGTCGGAGCAGAAGCAACGTGGAGCATGAAGACTATCTCACCTCTGGATTTCCGCATCTTCCCACGCCAAGCCTAGGAATCTCGGGGACGAGATTCTTGTAAGGAGGGTAGGTCTGTCACGCCCTGTCTTTTGCCTCTCATGACTAAGTTAACATGACTCAAAAATTAGGGCCAATTAAAACTTTTTCTGTGCTTGTGATGCTTGACTTGTGTGTTGATTTGCTTGCATGTTTGATTGCTTGCTGGTGCTCCATAATTCATAAAACATCCTCATACCCTCAAGAACTATTTTCCTTGATCCCAAATCTTGTCCAATGATCATGCCATGTGAATAGGACTTCAAAATAATTTTTGCAAAATTTTATTTTGGCCAAAAAGCATTTATTTAAATTAGGTTTTCAAAACCCCCTGATTTGAGATTTGCACTACAAGTCCCCAAATTGGGTGGATCCTTTTCCCCAAATGCTTTATTTGGAACATGCTATATATAACTTCCCCAAATTACCAAATATTATTTTTTTAAAGATTATTTTACTATTTTATTTAAAGGCTTTTTCTTAAGGCAAGAAATGGTCTTTTATAGGGAAAAATTATTTAAATGCTTCAAAAATATTTTAGAAATTTTAGGAAAACTCAGTGGACATATATTGTCCATATATAAGAGTTTCAACACATGGTCATGTTCAAAATATTGGACAAAGCCCTTCAAAACCATTTCTGCCTATTTCAAGCATTTGAAATATTTTTATAAGAAATATTCTCAAATAGATCCAAGGAAATTCTGGCATGTCACATATGATATATGTGATCATCTTGCCAAGTTTCACATAAATCCCAATTGTTTTGGTTCATCAAAATATCCCAAAACCCTCTCAGTTCAGATCCAAATTTGAGCAACTCTACATTACCAACTGTCTCCCCTTAACCTCAAACTTTGTGAACATGATATAATCCTCCAATAATGCATCCATGCCAAGTGGTTCATCAAGAAGAACATATTAACTTGTCCCAATCCCCTCAAACCCATTTCTATGGATTTCAAGAATTTGGTAATATTACATAGCCAAGTTTTTCCATCCGGCCCCAAACTTTTTGTGCATTTTATAGTCCCTAAAATAGGTCACCAGATCAAGTGGTGCATCAAGGAGAATGGATTTGCATTGCTAGATCTAAGCAAATGCATTTCTGCCCATTTGTAGGGTTTACCAAGTTTACATTGGCAACCTTCTTCAAATGAGTTCAAATTTTATGATCAACCTCACTTATACCTATCATCAAGTCCTATTAAGTTTCATAGTGATGAGAATCATTTTGCTAGCTCAAACTTGCATCAAACACCTTCTGCAAAAATTTTGTGATCAATGATTGGAGCACCATTTGAGTTCTCCTTGATCCCCCAATTTTTACCACAACCCCTTGTAGATACCCTGCACCCCAGTAGCAACCTCATGGCCAGTGCTCAATTATTGGAGGTGTAAAACCCCAATTCCCTCACTGTTTTCACCATGGCACCACCCTTCCTACCTCCATACCCCCTCTCTTCTACCACTTCCTTACGTCCTAAGAGTGCCAGAGCATCTCCGGAAACCCCCTAGCACTTGTGCACAAGAGTGGCCACGACCAGGGCGCATGGGACAAGCCATGGAATGCAAAGTCCATGCTCTAGAGCGCACTACACTGTGCCCAAGCACTATAGCGGCTCCCATCCCGAGCCACTCGACAACCTTGGGCGTCGTGCTGGTGTCTCCCGAGGTCGCCTCAGCGTCCTCGACACGCCGGACGGTCGGACCCCTCCTCCCTGGCCCTCCTCTCTCTCCTGTCAGGCACGCCTGAGCATCGCCCATGGACTCCGTCCATGGTGTGCCTTAGCAAGGCCACTTAAGCCCGCACTTGGGCACCTGCTGCCTCCCTTCGCTCTCTCCCTCCCCCGTGGACCGCCCGGACCTCACCATTACTCCTCCCGAGCTCCCCTTCTCCTCCAGCCAGTGACACCCGCCTCGGGACTCGCTCGAATTCGAGCTCCCCGCCGGTGCTCTCCCCCTCTAAGCCTCACCAGGGCACCTCCGACACCAACACCAGCTCTGTAAGCTCTCCCCCTCTATGCCTCACCACGTGGCCGTGGCACTGTGCCCGTCTCAGCCGACACGCCGTCTGCCATGGTCGCCGTCGCGCTCGGACTCCGCCTACCTAAGCCCCGAGGGCAACCTAGATGGGTGCGGCTCAGTTCCATAGGCCCGCCGGTGGCCAGGTCATCGGGAATGGCGGCCGGTGGCGCTGGCAATCTTTGCCAAACCTCCCTTGCCTCTCCCGCGGTGAGAGGTTGAAGATGGCCTCTTCAATCGTCGGGCCCCGCCTGTCGGTCAGCCAGCAAGGCTGACGGGTGGGCCTCGCCCGTTAAGTGGAGACAGGAGTGGCCAGATGCCGCCTTCGCTAGGGGAAAACGCATTTCCATGGGGGCGCCATCATCGTGGCCTCCCTCCCGCCAGGCCGGGTCATTGGACCGGCCCAGATGCTATCCTGCGCCCATGAGGGCAGTTTAGCGGACTTTTTGCTGGGTAAATTCTTTTCCCATTTTCTTTTTCAGAAATAAAGAAAACTTCATAGAAAATTCATATGACCTCCATTTTAGCTAATTCAAATTCCTATAGATTCAAAAAATCATTTCCTGTCCAAATTTGTGCATTGCACATTTTCCCATAAATCTTTTTTGAAAATTCAAATCCAAATTTGAATTTGAACCATATAGAGCCCCACTTTACAAATTCCTAGGGAATTATTATTGACTTCAAATGGGGTGATTCAAGTTCGTAGGTGTATCTAAATTAATTCACTGAGAGGTGAGCATTTTTTCCTTATACTTATTTTTCTATGTCAATTGTTGGGCCATTTATTGATATCTAACCTACTTTGAAAATCCATAGGATAATCATGCCAACTCCAAATCTAGTGAAACCAGTTCCCTCATGTTTCTAAAATCATGCCCTATTTGTTGGGTCCATCCACTCCTTTTTATAAAAAAAATCTGTAGACTTCTTATAAGATCATCATTTCCATCATTCAAGAATCCCCCTTGATCCACATCCAATTAAACCTTCCTGATTATTTTTCTTGTGAACGAAGGTTTCTAAGAAAAATAAAACTCCTATTTATAGAGCACTTTTATTTTCTGCTTGTTGTTTTGCTTATCACGGTTTTTTCCGGTGATAGTTGATGAAGTAGGCGAAGTGCTTGGATGGACGAGAAGCGTGCGGAGACCTCGAAGACTTTGCGAAGCTAGGCAAGCAGCCCTTTGACCATGTTAAGAAACCATTTTCATTGCATGTCATGTAGCACTTTACTTTCATTATAGTTTATCTTGTGGAGTAGTGACCACTTCAGTGGGTTGCTTCCGACACTTTGCCGTGGACACTTGCATACTGCATGACGCTACCACCTTATGAGGGTTATGCGGGTGGGTGTAGATAGGACACTTGTAGATTCTACGTAAGTGGGTTCGAGATTATGCATGGTGATGGAAATAAAGATATGACTTCAAAGACTTTTCGAAAACCCCTCGGGTGCCACTAATGCCCGAGGGAGATGGTGTTGAGTTGGGTTACCACCTCATAAAGAAGTGGTGTACCGGAGCAAGTGAGTGTGGGTGGTTTTCAAAAAACGGATTGGTGTAAGTTGCGACTGTTATTCCAACCTTACATGTACAACCACTCTACGCCTATATGGGAAGGGGCTTTGTTGATTACCTTGGTGGGTACTAGCATAGAGCCCACATTACTAGTGGCGGGAGTGGTGTGGTCACTCTTGATATGGGGTCGTATCAGAATGGACGATCATGCGCTGTCTTTACAGGCACCGGGCACACCGTTGGTCCCCTCATGGATGGTACGATCTGGAGCGAGGCTCGTGTGATGTACATCTTGAGGGATGGATACCAATCGAGTGGACTCTTTGTTTAGTATCGCTAGGGGAAAGGCATTGTTCGGGTGCTTACCTCGGGTATGTGATGTACTGCGAGTCATGGATGACACGGAAGTTCCCCGAGTCTTGTGGGTAAAGTGTGCAACCTCTGCGGAGTGTAGAACTATTCAAATATCCATGTCCACAGTCAAGGACAGTTGTATGACCACTCTTGTGCTACGTCTAGTGTTCTCTATACTTGAGTCGAGTCGGATGACGTGGCATGATGATTGAACATGAGATGTTCAGAAGGTACATGAGGCAAGCCTAAGGACTTGGTGTGATGGTGGAACATGAGACGTCCAAACCCCTTCTTATGATGATGACTGTGACATGTTCTTATGAATACCTGTCCATGGTCGATGCATGCTTACTTAAGTTACTTGATCATGTCATTGCACTCAAAACTAGCTTTCCGCAAAACTTACCTATTTGTGCTATATCATGCATTGTTATTGCCTTCTTCCAAACATGGATTGCTCGCGAGTACATTCAAAGTACTCATTGGCTTGCCACTTGTTATTTTATTGGCTAGGCATGAAAGATCAGGTTATGATGAAGATTACCTTGGTGACGGACATGCGATCTAGGACGCTTCCCAGTCAGAATGCCTGTAGGGTTAAGGCAGATGCCATGGGCTCACGCTATCGTTGAAGACTTCTGCTGCAATCATATGAAGACTTGGTCATAAAGACCATATTTCAGTAAACCGGTATGTAATGGATGTAAGACTCTTGTTATTCAGTTTCTGTGTGTCTAGTGAGCATTGATCTCTGGGATCACTATGCACGTACATTCGATGATCATGACTTATGAGTCGGGGTCCCCACATAGGCACTCTCAATGACTGCATTCGCACCCTCCTATTTCATGCCGACACGCCTCCTCGCTTCTGGCTAGATGCCCTAGCCGCCGTGTCACTTCTTATGAATCTCTGCCCCACCACCTTCTCTTCGATACGCTGCCTTCCTATGATGGCTAGCGTATCTTTGGGTGCCTCTGCAATCCCAGCATCATCAACATCACTCCTCACAATCTCGCTCCACGTTCCATTACCTGCATTTTCATCGGTTACCCTTCCAACTCCAAAGGATACCACTGCTATGATCCAGTCACCCATCGCATGTACACTTGTCAACATGTTTACTCTGACGAGTTTGTGTTTCCCTTTCAGAAGGTGCCTCCAGCCGCTCCTTCGTCGCTGGCCTCTGATGGTGCCAGGTTGCTGAGTCATCACCCCGGACATGCGCGTGCGGCCACTGGCCTGCCACCCGTCTTGGAGGTCCGCCATGGCACTATTGGAAATATACCATAGAGGCAATAATAAATTGGTTATTATCATATTTCCTTGTTCATGATAATCATTTATTATCCATGCTATAATTGTGTTGATCAGAAACTCAGATACATGTGTGGATACATAGACAACACATTGTCCCTAGTATGCCTCTAATAGACTAGCTCGTTGATCAAAGGTGGCTATGGTTTCCTAGACATAGACATGAGATGTCATTTGATAATGGGATCACGTCATTAGGAGAATGATGTGATGGACAAGACCCAAACTACAAACGTAGCATATGATTGTGTCAGTTTATTGCTACTGTTTTCTGCATGTCAAGTATTTGTTCCTATGACCATGAGATCATGCAACTCACTGACACCATAGGAGTACCTTGTGTGTATCAAACGTCGCAACGTAACTAGGTGACTATAAAGGTGCTCTACAGGTATCTCCGAGGGTGTCTGTTGGGTTGGCATGGATCAAGACTGGGATTTGTTACTCCGTGTGACGGAGAGGTATCTCAGGGCCCACTCGGTAATACAACATCACCATAAGCCTTGCAAGCAATGTGACTAAGTGTTAGTCATGGGATCTTGTATTACGGAACGAGTAAAGAGACTTTCCGGTAACGAGGTTGAACTAGGTATGGAGATACCGACGATCGAATCTCGGGCAAGTAACATACCAAAGAACAAAGGGAACATCATACGGGATTAACTGAATCCTTGACATAGAGGTTCGACCGATAAAGATCTTCGTAGAATATGTAGGAACCAATATGGGCATCTAGGTCCCGCTATTGGTTATTGACCGTACAGGTGTCTCGGTCATGTCTACATAGTTCTCGAACCCGTAGGGTCTGCACACTTAAGGTTCGGTGACGTTTCAGTAGTATAGAGTTATCTATGGTGGTGACCGAAGGTTGTTCGGAGTCCCAGATGAGATCCCAGACGTCACGAGGAGCTCCGGAATGGTCCGGAAGGAAAGATTTATATATAGGAAGTCCTGTTCTGGTCGCCGAAGAAGTTTCGGGCTCATCGGTAGTGTACCGGGAGTGTCGGTGGTGTACCGGGGGACCATCAGGGGAGGTATTTCGACCCGAGAGACTACATGGGCTGTGGGAGGAGGTAAACCAGACCCTGGTGGGCTGGCCAAAGCCTTCTCTAAGGTCCCATGTGGATGGAGTGGTTTGAGAAGGAAAAAAATCCAAAGGTGGAGAGGTGGAAAGAGTTTCCAAGTGGAAAGGAGGAATCCTACTCCTAATATGATTGGAGTAGGACTCCTCCACCTCCAATTTCGACCAAACCTTGAGGGTTTGAGGCTGCCTTCTCCCCTCCCTCCCTCCTATATATACTAGAGGATTTAGAGGAAAAAGCTAACCCTAATAGCCACGTGCCACCTCTCCTCTAGATCGCAGTTTCTCCTCTAGATCGGTTTTCAGCAGTGCTTAGGCGAAGCCCTGCTGGAATAGCTCCACCACCATCGCCGCAACGCCGTCGCACTGCCAGAGAACTCATCTACCTCTCTGCTCCCTCTTGCTGGATCAAGAAGGCGGAGATCGTCATCGAGTTGTACGTGTGGTGAACGCGGACGTGCCGTCCGTTCGGCGTTAGATCGGAAGGAGCGTGATCAAGATCGCGAGACGGATCATGATGAGATCGCGGGACGGGTCGTGATGAGTTCGCGGGACAGATCGTGATTGGATCACGGGACGGATCGTGATTGGATCACGGGACGGATCATGATGAGATTGCGGGACAGATCGTGATGAGATCATGGGATGCTCGGTGATTTGTATTGCGAAGACGATTAGCGATCTACAAGGGTATGTAGATCCACTCTCCCTCTCGTAGATGCTCATCACCATGGATAGATCTTGCGTGTGCGTAGGAATTTTTTTGTTTCCCATGCAACGTTACCCAACAGTGGCATCATGAGCTAGGTCTATGTGTAGATGAGATCTCGAGTTGAACACAAAGCGTTTGTGGGCGTTGATGCTTAGATTGCTTCCTCCCTTGGTCGTGTTTTGGTTCAGCGGTATTGTGGGATGAAGCGGCCCAGACCAACCTTAGTCGTATGCTTATGAGAGACCGGTTCCATCGACTGACGTGTAACCTCGTTGCACAAAGATGGCTGGCGGGTGTCTGTTTCTTCTACTTTAGTTGGATCGGATTCGACTAAGGCGGTCCTTGAGAAGGTTGAAAAGCAACTTATGTATCACCGTTGTGGTTTATGCATAGGTGAGAATTGTTCTTGCTAGATACCCGTAGCAGCCACGTAAAACATGCAACAACAATTAGAGGACGTCTAACTTGTTTTTGCAGGGTTTGTTGTGATGTGATATGGCCAATTACATGATGACATATATGTGATGTATGAGATGATCATGTGTTGTATAGAATATCATGACTTGCATGTCGATGAGTACGGAAACCGGCAGGAGCCATAGGGTTGTCTTCAATTATTGTATGACCTGCGTGTCAATCATTAAGCGCTATGTAATGCTTTACTTTATCGCTAAATGGTAGCAATAGTAGTAGAAGCATGGTGGGCGCGACAACCCCAATGGGGACACGTTGATGGAGATCATGGTGTCATGCCGGTGATGATGGAGATCATGCCGGTGCTTTCAAGATGGAGATCGAAAGCACAAGTTCATGGCCATATCATGTCACTTATGATTTGCATGTGATGTTAATCCTTTTATGAACCTTGTTTTGCTTAGGACGACGGTAGCATTATAAGGTGATCCCTCACTTAATTTCAAGATAAATTGTGTTCTCCCCAAGTGTGCACCGTTGCGAAAGTTCGTCGTGTCGAGACACCACGTGATGATCGGGTGTGATAGACTCTAGGTTCACATACAATGGGTGCAAGCTAGTGTTGCACATGCAGAACACTCGGGTTAAACTTGACGAGCCTAGCATGTACAAACATGGCCTTGGAACACAAGAGACCGAAAGGTCGAACATGAGTCATATAGTAGATATGATCAACATGATGATGTTCACCATTGAAACCACCTCAACTCACGTGATGATCGGACTTAAGTTGGTGAATTTGGATCATGTATCACTCGAATGACCGAAGGGATGTCAATTTGAGTGGGAGTTCTTAAGTAATATGATTAATTGAACTCATTATCATGAACAGAGTCAGTAGTGTCTTTGCAAAATTATGTTGTAGATTACTAGCTCACGCCGTAGCTCCCTTGAATTTCTATATGTTCCTAGAGAAATAGAGTTGAAAGATGATGGTAGCAATATTGCGGACTGGGTCCGTGATCTGAGGATTGTCCTCACTGCTGCATAGAAGGCTTATGTTCTTAATGCACCACTCGGTGCGCCACCCCCTCTAGCGTCGTCTGTAGATATTGTGAACATCTGAAATGCACATTTCGATGACTACTTGATAGTTTAGTGTGTCATGCATTATGGCATAGAATTGAGGCTCCAAAACATTTTGAACGTCATGGAACATATGAGATGTTCTAAGAGCTGAAATTGGGATCTCAGGCTCATGCCCATGTTGTGAGATATGAGATCTCCAACAAGATTCTTTGCCTGCAAGATGAAGGAGAATAGCTCAATCGTTAAGCATGTGCTCAGATTGTCTGGGTGCTACAATCGCTTGAATAAAGTGGGAGTTGATCTTCCAGATAAGATAGTGATTGATATAGTTCTCCAAGTCACTGTCACTAAGCTACTAGAACTTGGTGATGAACTATAAAATGCCAGGGATAGAAATAATGATCCCTGAGCTATTCACGATCTTGGACACCGCGAAGGTAGAAATCAAGAAGGAGCATCAAGTGTTGATGGTTAGTAAAACCACTAGTTTCGAGAAGGGCAAGGGCAAGGAGGGAAACTTCATGGATGTAAAGTCAGTTGCTGCTCCAGTGAAGCAACCCAAAGTTGAACCCAAACCCGAGACTAAGTGCTTCTATTATGAGGTGAGCAGTCGCTGAAGCGGAACAACCCTAGATACTTGGTAGATAAGAAGGCTGGCAACATCGACACAAGTGTATTTGATATACGTGCTATTGATGTGTACCTTGCTAGTACTCCTAAAAGCACCTGGGTATTGGATACCGGTTTGGTTGCTAAATGTTAGTAACTCGAAGTAAAAGCTATGGAATAAACGGAGACTAGCTAAGGGTGAGGTGATGATGTGTGTTGGAAATGTTTCCAAGGTAGATGTGATCGACATCTCATGCTCTCTCTACCTTTGGGATTAGTGACGAACCTAAATAAATGTTATTTGGTGTTTTGTGTTGATCATGAACGTGATTAGATCGTGTTTATTGCAACGTCGACACAAGTGTATTTGATATACGTGCTATTGATGTGTACCTTGCTAGTACTCCTAAAAGCACCTGGGTATTGGATACCGGTTTGGTTGCTAAATGTTAGTAACTCGAAGTAAAAGCTATGGAATAAACGAAGACTAGCTAAGGGTGAGGTGATGATGTGTGTTGGAAATGTTTCCAAAGTTGATGTGATCGACATCGCATGCTCTCTCTACCTTTGGGATTAGTGACGAACCTAAATAAATGTTATTTGGTGTTTTGCGTTGAGCATGAACGTGATTAGATCATGTTTATTGCAACACGGTTATTCATTTAAGTTAGAGAATAATTGTTATTATGATTACATGAATAATACCTTCAATGGTCATGCACCCAGTGAGAATGGTTTGTTGAATCTTGATCATAGTAATACACATGTTCATAACATTGATGCCAAAAGATACAAAGTTAATAATGATAGTACCACATACTTGTGGCACTGCCGCTAAATGTCATATTGGTATAAAGCGCATGAAGAAACTCCATGTTGATGGATCTTTGGACTCATTCGATTTTGAATCGGTTGAGACATGAGAACCATGCCTCTTGGGAAAGATGACTAAGGACCCCGTTTTCCGGATTGATGGAGCGGGCAAGTGATTTATTGGAAATGATACATGTTGATGTATGCAATCCAATGAGTCTTGTAGTGTGCGGTGGGTATCGTTATTTTCTTACCTTCACTGATGATTTGAGTAGATATAGTGTATGTTTACTTAATGAAACACAATCTGAATTGTTTGAAAAGTTCAAGCAAATTCAGAGTGAAGTTTAAGATCATCGTGACAAGAAGATAAAAATGTCTGCGATATGATCGTGGAGGTGAATATCTAAGTTACGAGTTTGGCATACAACTTTAGACAATGTGAAAGTCGTTTCACAACTCATGCCACCTGGAAGACTATAGTGTGATGGTGTGTCCGAACGTCATAGTCGTGCTCTATTGGATACGATGCGGGCTATGATGTCTCTTATCGTTTTGCTACTATAGTTTGGGGGTTATGCATTAGAGACAACTACATTCAATTTAAATAGGGCACCATCTAAATCCGTTGAGATGACACCGTGTGAATTATGGTTTGATAGAAACCTAAGCTGTCATTTCTTAATGTTTGGGGCTGCGATGCTTGTGTGGAAAAATGTTTTCACCTAATGAGCTTGAACCCAAAGCGGACAAATGGATCTTCCTAGATTACCCTAAGAACAATTGGGTGAACCTTCTACCTCGGATCCAAGCATAAAGTGTTTGTTGCTAAAACGGGTCCTTTCCAGAGAAAAAGTTTCTCTCGACAGAATTGAGTGGGAGGAAGATAGAACTTGATGAGGTTGTTGAACCTTTGTTTCAACCAAAGAGTAGCGCAACACAGAAAGATGTTTCTGTGGAACCTACGTCAGTTGAAGAGGAAGTAAATGATGATGATCATGAAGCTTCAAATCAAGTTACTATCGAACCTCATAGGTTGACAATGATGCATACTGCTCCTGAGTGGTACGACAACCCTGTCTTGGAGGCCATGTTGTTGGACAACAATGAACCTACGAGATATGGAGAAGCGATTATGGGCTCGGATTCCGACAAAAGGTTAGAGGCCATGAAATCCGAGAAAGGATCCATGTATGAAAACCAAGTATAGACTTTGGTAGACTTGCTCGTTGGATGGCAGGTCGTCGAGTACAAATGGACCTTTGAGATGAAGACAGAGGCTGAAGGTAAATGTCACCATTTATAAAGCTCGAATTGTCACAAAGAAGTTTCCAACAAGTTCAAAGAGTTGACTACGATGAGACTTTCTCACTCGTAGCGATGCTAAAGTCTGTTGGAATTATGTTAGTAGTTGCTGCATTTTCAATTATGAAACCTGGCAGATGGATGACAAAACATTGTTTCCTTAACAGTTTACTTGAGGAAAAGTTGTATGTGATACAACCAGAAGGTTTTGTCAATCCTAAGGATGCTAAAAGGTGTGCGAGCTCCAGCAATCCATCTAAGGGCTGGAGCAAGCATCTCGGTGTTGGAATATACACTTTGATGAGGTGATCAAAGTTTTGTAGTTTATACAAAGTTTATGAGAAACTTGTATTTACAATAAAGTGAGTGGGAGCATTATAGAGTTTCTGATAAGCATATGTGGTTGACATATTGTTGATCGGAAATGATGTAGAATTTCTGGAAAGCATAAAGGGTTGTTTGAAAGGAGCTTTTCAAAGGAAGACCTGGATAAAGCTACCTAATTGTTGAGCATCAAGATCTATAGAGATAGATCAAGATGCTTGATGAGACTTTGAATGAGTACATACCTTGACAAGATTTTGAAAGAGTTCAAAATGGATTAGTCAGAGAGAAGTGTTCTCGCCTACTTTGTAAGGTGTGAAGTTGAGTGAGACTCAAAGCTCGACCATGGCAGATGAAAGAGAAAGGACGAATGTCATCCCCTATGCCTTAGCCATAGGCTCTGTATAGTATGCCATACCGTGTACCGCACCTGTGTGTGCCTTGCCATGAGTCCGTCAAGGGGTACAAGAGTGATCCGGGAGTGGATCACTGGACAATGGTCAAGATCATCCTTAGTAACAAAAATACTAAGGAAATTTTTCTCGATTATGGAGGTAAAAAAGAGTTTGTCATAAAGAGTTACGTCGATGCAAGCTTTCACACCAATCCGGATGACTCTTAGTAGCAATCCGGATAGGTATAGTACAGCAGCCATTTGGAATAGCTCCAAATGGAGTGTGTTAGCAGTGTTTACAGTTTGACATAGAGATTTGCAAAGTACACACGTATCTAAATGTCGCAGACCCGTTGACTATAAGACCTCTCTCACATGCAAAGCATGATCGAGCCCCAGAACTCATTGGGTGTTAGATTCATAACAATGCAAATCACATGGTGATGTGAACTAGATTATTGACTCGAGTGCAAGTGGGAGACTGTTGGAAATATGCCCTAGAGGCAATAATAAATTGGTTATTATCATATTTCCTTGTTAATGATAATCGTTTATTATCCATGCTATAATTGTGTTGATCGGAAACTCAGATACATGTGTGGATACATAGACAACACCATATCCCTAGTATGCCTCTAATAGACTAGCTCGTTGATCAAAGGTGGATATGGTTTCCTAGTCATGGACATGAGATGTCATTTGATAATGGGGTCACGTCATTAGGAGAATGATGTGATGGACAAGACCCAAACTACAAACATAGCATATGATCGTGTCAGTTTATTGCTACTGTTTTCTGCATGTCAAGTATTTGTTCCTATGACCAGGAGATCATGCAACTCACTGACACCATAGGAGTACCTTGTGTGTATCAAATGTTGCAACGTAACTGGGTGACTATAAATGTTCTCTACAGGTATCTTCGAGCGTGTCTGTTGGGTTGGCATGGATCAAGACTGGGATTTGTTACTCCGTGTGACGGAGAGGTATCTCAGGGCTCACTCGGTAATACAAGATCACAATAAGCCTTGCAAGCAATGTGACTAAGTGTTAGTCACGGGATCTTGTATTACGGAACGAGTAAAGAGACTTGCCGGTAATGAGGTTGAACTAGGTATGGAGATACCGACGATCGAATCTCGGGCAAGTAACATACCGAAGAACAAAGGGAACATCATACGGGATTAAATGAATCCTTGACATAGAGGTTCGACCGATAAAGATGTTCATAGAATATGTAGGAACCAATATCGGCATCTAGGTCCCTCTATTGTTTATTGACCGTAGAGGTGTCTCGGTCATGTCTACATAGTTCTCGAACCCGTAGGGTCTGCACACTTAAGGTTCGGTGACGTTTCGGTAGTATAGAGTTATGTATGGTGGTGACCGAAGGTTGTTCGGAGTCTCGGATGAGATCCCAGACATCACGAGGAGCTCCGGAATGGTTAGGAAGTAAATATTGATATATAGGAAGTCCTGTTTTGGTCGCCAAAAAAGTTTCGGGCTCATCGGTAGTGTACCGGGAGTGTCGGTAGTGTACCGGGGGACCATCAGGGGAGGTATGTCGACCCAAGAGACTACATGAGCTGTGGGAGGAGGTAAACCAGACCCTGGTGGGCTGGCCGAAGCCTTCTCTAAGGGCCCATGCAGCTGGAGTGGTTTGAGAAGGAAAAAATACAAAGGTGGAGAGGTGGAAAGAGTTTCCAAGTGGAAAGGAGGAATCCTACTCCTAATAGGATTGGAGTAGGACTCCTCCACCTCCAATTTCGACCAAACCTTGAGGGTTTGAGGCTGCCTTCTCCCCTCCCTCCCTCCTATATATACTAGAGGATTTAGAGGAAAAAGCGAACCCTAATAGCCACGTGCTACCTCTCCTCTAGATCGCAGTTTCTCCTCTAGATCGGTTTTCAACGGTGCTTAGGCGAAGCCCTGCTGGAATAGCTCCACCACCATCGCCGCAACGCATTCGCGCTACCGGAGAACTCACCTACCTCTCCGCTCCCTCTTGCTGGATCCAGAAGGCGGAGATCGTCATTGAGTTGTACGTGTGCTGAACGCGGACGTGCCGTCCGTTCGGCGCTAGATCGGAAGGACCGTGATCAAGATCGCGAGACGAATCGTGATGAGATCGCGGGACGGATCCTGATGAGTTCGCGGGACGGATCGTGATTGGATCACAGGACGGATCATGATGAGATCGCGAGACGCTCGGCGATTTGTATCGCGAAGACGTTCGACTACACCAACCGCGTTTCTTAACGCTTACCGCTTAGCGATCTACAAGGGTATGTAGATCCACCCTCCCTCTCGTAGATGCTCATCACCATGGATATATCTTGCGTGTGCATAGGAATTTTTTTTGTTTCCCATGCAACGTTACCTAACAGGCACTCTCGCCGCGGCCTCCCCCGGCTCGAATGTTGTCCTCCCTAGCACCGTCGCGACCTCTTTACCGGCGTCGACCTCCTCTGGCCCGCCCTCACCAGCGGCGTCGACCTCACCAGTTGTGTCATCGTCACCTAACGAGCCGACCTCTCCCGCGGTGCTGCCAGCGTCTGCCGCGTCGGCCTCGCTCGCGGCCTCGATGCCTTCGGCTGCCTCGTCCACGCCACATGCGGCTGCCTCGCGGTGTTGCCACCTTTTGGTCACTTCGGTACCACCGAGATTAACACATCGGTGTCACCGAGTTGGTCATTTTGTGTGTAATGGTTGGATTTTTGGGGATGCCTATTAATACCCCTTCACCACCACCTTCTCGATAGAGAACCACTCAGAACTATTCCATACTTATCCTACTCAGTTTTCTGAGAGAGAACCACCTACCCTTGTGTTGAGGTCAAGATCTTCCACTCCAACCATATGGATCTTGATTTCTAGCCTCCCCAAGTTGCTTTCCACCAATCCCATCTCTTCTACCAAGCCAAATCTATAAGAGAGTGATTTTGTGTTGAGGAGTCTATCATCTTGAAGCACAAGAGCAAGGAGTTCATCGTCATTACCGAGCCTATTACCTTTTGGAGGGTGGTGCCTCCTAGATTGGTTAGGTGTCACTTGGGAGCCTCCTACATCGTGTTGTGGAGTGAACCAAGAAGTTTGTAAGGGCAAGGAGACCGCCTACTTCATTAGGATCTACCCATAGTGAGGCTAGTCCTTCGTGGACGGAAGTCGTATGGAATAGTCAAGGTTGCTACTTCGTGGAACCTTATGGGTGGAGCCCTCTATGGACTCTCGCAACCGTTACCCTCCGTGGGTTGAAGACTCCATAAATGTGGACGTATGATAGCACCACCTATCGGAACCACGGGAAAAATCTGTGTGTCTCCTATTGCGTTTGATCCACCTATCCCATCTCTTTACTTCATATGCATGTGTAGGGCTGTTTGATTTACTAGACTTGCTAAAATAGTTAAAATCTTCCAACCAATTAACTTGGGACAAGGTTAGGTTTTAAATTCCTGCTAGTAGTCTATTCACCCCACTCTAGACATTCTTCTATCGATCCTACAGTCGTCCTGCCGATCCAACTCGGCCTCCTTTTCCTCGTACATGTGCACTCTTTGTGCATCATGAATAATGTCACAGGGGAGGACTGCCTCAGCCCCATAGACCATGAAGGATGGTGTTTAATACGTTGATCTATTCGGGGTGGTGCGCAGGCCCCATAAAACAGAGTCGATCTCCTCCATCGAATGGCAGTCGGACTCGTGAAGAGATCGGACCAAGCGTGGCTTAATGCTAATCATAATGAGACCGTTTGCTCGTTCGACGTGTCCATTGGTCTGCGGATGATAGACCGATGCATATTCTAGCTTAATGCCCATTTTTATGCACCAGGACTTTACCTCTTGTGCCATGAAATTGGATCCATTATCCGTTATTATACTGTGCGGGACACCATAATGGTGTACCACGCCGGAGATGAAGTCGATCACTTGCCCGGACTTGGCCGATTTTATGGGTTTTGCCTCTATCCATTTAGTGAACTTATCATCCATGACCAGCAGGTATTTGTTCTTCTTGGTCCCTCCTTTAAGAGGTTCGACCATGTCCAGCCCCCAGATAGTGAAAGGCCAAGTGATTGTAATAGTCCGAAGAGCTGTTGAGGGCATGTGACTTTGATTTGCGAAGAGTTGACACCCTACGAAATGTTTGACAATTGCCTGGGCGTCCATGCAAGCTATAGGCCAATAGAATCCAGCTTGGAAGGCCTTGCTAACTAAGGCTCTTGCCATGGCGTGGTGGCCGCCCATGCCTGCATGAACTTCATCTAGGAGCTCCCGTCCTTCTTACTCGGATATGCACCGCTGTAATATTCCGGTGGTGCTTTTCTTATATAGCTCACCCTCATGTACATTGTAGGCTTTGGATCACCGAACTATGCGTCATGCCTCTGTCGGGTCTTCGGGGAGTTCCTTGTAGAGAACGTAAGCGAGGAAGGGCTTTGTCCATGGTGCGATTACTGCCAATACCTCATGAGCCCAAGGCGTTTCGTCCATGACGGAGCTGCTGATGATTTGATCGTCGGGTTCGTTTGTAGGGGGGACAACCTCGTCCGCCATATTTACACCGGTGACCTTGTCCTCGTCATGCCACACCACAGATGGCTTGAAGAGTGCTCCAGAAAGGTGTTTTGTGGGACAGGGTCGAGTTTGATTCCCATACGAGCTAATACGTCGGCAGCTTGGTTGTTGTCACGAGCAACGTGGTGGAATTCCAACCCTTCGAACCGAGCAGATATTTTTAGGACGTCATTTCCATATGCCGCTATCTTCGGGTTTTTGGCATTGAGTTCGCCATTAATTTGGGAGATGGCCAAATTGGAGTCTCCCCATACCTCTAGCTGTTGTATGCCCATTGATACTGCCATCCGAAGACCATGAAGGAGAGCTTCATATTCGGCTGCATTGTTGGAGTCGGCATACATGATTTGCAACACGTATCACATGTTGTCGCTTGTGGGGGATGTGAGGATAACTCCAGCCTCCAGTCCAGCCAAGGTTCTAGATGCATCGAAGTACATTGTCCAATGGGAGTATGCGCTGTATTCCTTGGGGAGCTCGACCTCTATCCATTCAGCTAGGAAGTCTGCCAATACTTGAGATTTTATGGCACAACGTGGCTTATAGGTTATTTCAAAGGGAAGGAGCTCAACGGCCCACTTGGCTATGTGGCCGGTGACATCCCTGTTGTTGATTATGTCGTTCAGGGGGACTTCAGATGCCGCTGCTACCGCACACTCTTCGAAGTAGTATATGAGTTTCCTTGATGCCATAACACTATGTAGGCTATCTTTTGGTAGTGCAGGTATCTAGATTTGCACTATGCTAGCACTTCTGACACGTAGTAGACTGGTTTGTGAGTCCAGAATTTGTGTCCTTCCTCATTTCATCCGACAACGAGCACCGCGCTGACCACTTGATGGGTGGCCGATATGTATAACAACATGGTCTCACCGGCGCCTGGTGCTGTGAGTATGGGATTGGTTGCGAGTAGTGTTTTCATTTCTTCTAGCGCAGCCGCTGCTTCGTCGGTCCACTCGAAGTTGTTGGTCCGTTTTAGCAGCTTATAGAATGGTAAAGCTTTCTCTCGGAGGCGGGAGATAAAGCAGCTTAACGCCGCTACACACCCGGCTAGCCTCTGGGCATGCTTCAACTCTGTAGGAATTGCAAGTTCCGATGGGGCGCGGATCTTAGCTAGATTTGCTTCTATTCCTCTATTGGAGATGATTACTCCAAGCAACTTACTAGAAGGAACTCCGAATACACATTTTTCCGGATTGAGTCGTATGTCATACTCGCGTAGACTAGCATAGGTTTGCCGTAGGTCGTCGATTAGCTGGCTGACGTGTTTGGTCTTGACTACCACGTCGTCCACGCATGCCTCGACTGTCTTACCGACCTGAGTCGTGAGACACGTCTGGATCATGCGCTGGTATTTGGCCCCAGTGTTTTTTAGCCCGAAAGGCATCATGTTGAAGCAGAATGGCCCGTTGGGGTGATGAATGCGGTTGCTGCTTGATCGGATTCCTTCATTTTAATTTGATGGTATGCAGAGTAAGAATCAAGGAAACACAACAAGTCGTGTCCGGCTGTGGTGTCGATGATCTGGTCTCGCAGATTAGCTTTGTCCATATCCCTTAAATTTGTCTCGTTGATGGAGCAAACTTCTCGAAGGATAATACCTAGGGCGTTGCCACAGTGAGCAGCAGCTTTCCACGGACTAAGAGGCTCACCAACCTCGTTAACTCATGTGACGACGAGCCTGTCGGTGCTTATATCATTTTAGCTCCTAGGTTTCTGCTGCTTCTTGGATTTTGAAACATGCTCGTCGACCTCCACATCCACCTTTCTACGGGAGAACACTCCTCTGTGTCCTCTCCATCAGTGTCCATATTAGGATTACTGTCCGCACTAGGAGGAACACTCTAGCCTCTACCACTCATATAGTAGTCATCCGGATTAGGCTCATCACCATAATCTTCCTGTCCCGGCGCATCCGTAAATGCATCACCATCGTGTGCCCAATGTGTAGAAGAAGAGTCCCGCGTGTCGTTTGTTTGATTGGACATATCTAAAAACAAAACATTGGCAACCTTATTAGTTCATATATAAAATATAAAATTTCAGCATGACCTTTGCTAAAAATAGGACATAGTGGTTGCTAGAAATTTGATGAAATGGAAATTAATCAACGTTTTGCCAAATCATTGGCAACCCTATGCATTCCCTACAAACAATAAACAAGCAACCACATTTCCATTGAAACAAAATTTGAACCACATTTCCTCGAACCCATTTCGATCACTTACCAGAGGAATCGAGGTGGCGTCAGGGGAGGTTGAGGTCGACGCTAGGGATGGTTGAGGTTGTTCGGGGCGGCGGCGCAACGGTGGCGAGAGGGGAGAAAGGCCTCTCAAGGTTGACACGGTTGGGGGCGAATGGCGAGGTCGAGGCGATTGGGGTCAACGGCAAGCCGAGGAGCGGCGACCGAAGGGGAAGGTGGGCGACAACGGCAAGGGAGGGGTTTGAAGGCGATGACAACGAAGGTGGCGGTGGCGCTGGGGGAGGGGGTGGTTGTGGCTATGATGAAGGTGGCGGCGGTGGCGCATGGAGCGGAGGGTGTACAAGCATGCGAAACGAAAGTTTGCGGTGAACATTCCCCCCCAAACGGGCGATGACAATGAGGAAAAATAGGTATGACGTTAGTAACGTATACAACACCATAGATATATTAGTTATGTCGTTCGTGACATCACCAACGCCATAGCTATTTTTCTTCCAAAATTACATCAACTTAATTAATTCAACTTCTGATGGTCAATACAAATGTGGAATAATAAAATACGGTCAAGACAAAAATGTTAAAAGGGATTCGATAAGGTCACATCCGAAAGAAGATTATTGCACATGTATCAATATTAAAATATGATCGACCTGCCGAATTAACAATAGATAAAAGATAGGTAAAAGTCAACTACGACGTTGTTTCTCAGTTTCTTTTTTTGCGGGGGCTCTGAACCGATATTTCCCTCTTGGTTGTGCGGAGGCTTTCAACGAAAGCTTTTCTCTTATTTTTGCGGGGGCTCTCTATGAATGTTTCTGCATCCGACATGCTTCTACGTCTTTTATTAGACATCTCCTTCTGAATAACTTCATCTTCTTGATAAATGCCATATTGGTCATAGTCATCTAGATCTTCCTTTGACAATTCTTTACCATTGCATTATTTCTGCCTGTCGAAGTGATTTTCATGTTCTGCAACATTCTTCACACCTCTTTCTAGCTGATCATCATGTACCTTCCCTTCGACTTCGACATCCTCCTTTCCTCACCAAGACTTGTCCACATTGTCTAACAAAGCATTAAATCATATTTCAACAAGGGCATCTTCACACGACTAGTAGAAGGGTCAATAAAAACTATGTTTTCGCACTTCTTACATGAACATAATATTTTTGTTTCCCCTATCCGATTTATATCTTCCAACGCGGCCTTGAAGAACCAATTTATAGTTTGATCCATATATTTATATATATTCCAGCATAAATCATTCACTTCCACAGTGCCTACAAAAAAGGTCAAAAACAATTTCAACATATTATATACTATATATACACACATATGCGGACATTACATACCTAAATTAATGATTTACACACAAAAAACAGTCTCCTAGTTCTCTCACTTGATCGAAGGAAGAGTTCGCCGGTCGTGTATCTATACACACATATATGTGAGAGTACCATTAAGAGATTACATATGATAAATCAGGCCGGCCGGGTCAGCTATATATAGAGATGCAACTACTAATGGCATTCTACATTTACGAACGCCGCCACAATATTTGTGGGCTCCACAAAATATACCTATGGCATGTTGTATAAGTTGCATGACACAAGTACAATGCATAATCCTGATGTGGAAACATTAGCCACGCCAACAATAATATGTGAAAGGGGGGAGCGTTGGGATCCACATACAAGTCGCGTTCGGTAGAATTTGAACGCCACCACTATGTGTGCACTAATAACGTACGAATTTAGGTAACACCAACACTGGATGAAAATTTTAGTGCCGACGTTGGTGAAAAACGGCGCGCAACCAACATCAGTTGTGACTAGCCATTTCTCTACTAGTGAATCTACCTCTTGTACCAAGCCAAATCTGTGAGAGAGTGATTGAGTGATTGAGGAGACTATGTTTTGAAGCACAAGAGCAGCAAGTTGATCATACTACCACATCTATTACCTTTTGGAGAGTCCTGTCTCCTAGATTGGTTAGGTGTCGCTTGGGAGCCTCCTTCTTCATGTGTGGAGTTGAACCAAGAAGTTTGTACGGGCAAGAAGATCGCCTACTTTGTGAAGATCTACCCATAGTGAGGCTAGTCCTTTGTGGACAGAAGCCATAATAGAATAGACAAGGTTTCTACTTCATGGACCCTTTTGGGTGGAGTCCTCCATGGACACTCACGACCATTACCCTCCATGGGTTGAAGTCACCATCAGCATGGACGTACGATAGCACCACCTATCAGAACTATCGTGGATTTTTCAGGACAGATGTCTGGGTGAACAGACTTAGGTTTGGGGTGGTCGCAACTATGTGGCGGCTTGAGAGGGGTTGGTCGAAATCGAGAGATGCAAGTTTTACCCAGGTTCAGCCCCTCCTATGGAGGTACAAGGCTACGTCCTGCTTGTCTGGTATTGATCATGAGGAAGATCTCTCGGTTACAAGGGTGTTGTCTTGCTACCTCTAATCTCGAGAGCCTCTAATCTCTCTATCTCTAATGACTTAGAACTTGTGAACTTGTCTATTGAGACGTCTAAAAAACCTGACCTCTCAGGGTGACCCGCCCCTCCTTATATAAGTTGAAGGGGCGGCTTACATGTAGAGTCTAAGTCGGATTGAGACTTAACCTATTATGACTTCCCATTGTGGTCTTCTCTTCATGGGCTTCTGAGTCCCGGGCGGCTTAACCGGGCGGCATAACCAAGGCTTATCTTCAATACTTATCTTTAGAGACTCATCTCTGGGACTTAACTTGTCTGCCGGGTCATAACTGTTTGCCGGCTTAGAACTTGTTTGTCAGCTTAGAACTTTGTCTGCCGGCTTAGAACTGTTGTGCCAGCTTAGAACTATTGTGCCGGCTTAGAACTTGTCTGTCGGCCTTGAATTGTTTGCCGTTTTAGAACTTGTCGCCGGGTCATACCACGGGGTATATCCCCGACATTAGCCCCTAGGTTAGCTTTAATTTATTCATGGTAACCTCTTGAAATAAGAATATGAAATGGACTGGTTGACTCAAAAATACCATTTAACCAGCTCCTGAAAATTCTAAAACTCTGTCATATCAATACACTGACGTTGACTCCTTGGAGAAAAATAATCCTCTTTATCTTTGTCAGCCTTTGTATTTATAAAAATTCATATGATTCCCTTATAACTGAGAATTTGAAGGCACTTCTTCCTCATATCCATATTACCTGTAGCCCCCATGTATTAAGAGGGGAACGTAGTGATAAACTTAAGACTTTCTCCAATATAATTCTGAAATGATCGTCCGAGTGACCAGCTATGAGTTGAATGTTCCACATATGTAGCCCCCAAGTACCGTGTTATCTTGCCTGCAGCAGCCTGGGACTTGTAACTGTCTTATACCTTATAAAGCTTCAGTGGGTGTAGCCCCCAAGGGCCGGCTCATCAGAATGTGATGCGCCGGGTCTTCAATTTGAACCTCTTAATCTGTTAAACAGCTGAATACTGTAGCCCCCAAGTGCCGGGTCGCATGCCTGCAGCAACTTGGGACTTTGAAAATTTTGACCTAAGTGGTGTAGCCCCCAAGTGCCGGGTCAGTAAGAATTACTGGGCTGGGACTTAGAAAAATATAGAAAGGCCGGCTCATCTCCTTGAGATAATAGGGTCTTGCTGACAATATAATGATTTGAAAACTGGCTTGCATTAGCCCCCAAGTGCCGTCATGCATGCTTGCAGCGGCATGTGACTTGCATACTTGATATAAACTGGACTTGAATAATGTAGGCCCCAAGGGCTAGGCCGCATGCCTGCGGCGACTTGCAAATTTTAGCAATTTTGATCTGTATAGTGCAGCCCCCAAGTGTCGGGTCGCACGCGTGCGGCGACTGTTGGGAGACGTAGTAGTAAATCAAAAAAATTCCTATGATCACCAAGATCTATCCATGGAGAAACCAGCAACGAGAGGGGAGAGATTGCATCTTCATACCTTTGAAGACCGCTAAGCGGAAGCGTTACAAGAACGCGGTTGATGGAGTCGTACTCGCAACGATTCAGATCGCGGTGGATTCCGATATAAGCGCCGAACAACGGCTCCTCCACGTTCAACACACGTACATCCCGATGACGTCTCCTGCACCTTGATCCAGCAAGGAGGAGGGAGAGGTTGAGGGAGAGCTCCGGCAGCACGACGGCGTGGTGACGGTGGAGCTACGTGAACTCCGGCAGGGTTTCGCCAAGCGCTATGGAAAATGAGGAAGAGGAAGGGTAGGACTTCACCGAGAGAGAAAGAAGTCGTGTCTCAAAACAGCCCAAACCCTTGCATATATATAGCAGGAGGGAGAGGGAGGGCTGCCTTGGCCCCTCCTCCAAAGAGGAGAGGTTCGGCCGACCCTAGGGAGGAGTCCACCTCCCACAAGGGAGGTGGATCTCTTCCTTTTGAATCCTGTTCAGCCCTATCTCTTATCTCCAGCCACATGGGCCTTTCTAGAAGGTATTGGCCAGCCCAAAAAGGGCTGGCACACTTCCTCTAAGGGCCCACGAAATCGTTTGGTCGTCACACCCCTCCCGGGGGTCCTCCGGCACCCTCCTGGCACTCCCGGTAAACTACCGATGAGCCCGAAAACTTTCCGGTGACCAAAACTGGACTTCCTATATATCAATCTTTACCTCCGGAACATTCCGGAACTCCTCGTGACGTCCGGAATCTTATCCGGGACTCTGAAAAACTTTCGGTAATCATGTATACCATTTCCCTATAACCCTAGCGTCATCGAACCTTAAGTGTGTAGACCCTACGGGTTCGGGAGACACGTGGACATGACCGAGACACTTCTCCGGGCAATAACCAACAGCGGGATCTGGATACCCATGTTGGCTCCCACATGCTCCACGATGATCTCATCGGATGAACCACGATGTCGGGGATTCAATCAATTCCGTATACAATTCGTTTTGTCTATCGGTATGATACTTGCCCGAGATTCGATCGTCGGTATCTCTATACCTTGTTCAATCTCGTTACCGGCAAGTCTCTTTACTCGTTCTGTAATACATCATCCCATGACTAACTCCTTGGTCACATTGAGATCATTATGATCATGTCTTACCGAGTGGGCCCAGAGATACCTCTCCATCACACGGAGTGACAAATCCCAGGCTCGATTCGTGCCAACCCAACAGACACTTTCGGAGATACCCGTAGTGCACCTTTATAGCCACCCAGTTACGTTGTGACGTTTGGCACACCCAAAGCATTCCTACAGTATCCGGGAGTTGCACTATCTCATGGTCTAAGGAAACGATACTTGACATTGAAAAGCTTTAGCAAACGAACTACATGATCTAGTGCTATGCTTAGGATTGGATCTTGTCCATCACATCATTCTCCTAATGATGTGATCCTGTTATCAACGACATCCAATGTCCATGGTCATGAAACCGTGACCATCTATTGATCAACGAGCTAGTCAACTAGAGGCTCACTAGGGACATGTTGTGGTCTATGTATTCACACATGTATTATGGTTTCCGGTTAACACAATTATAGCATGAACAATAGACAATTATCATGAACAAGGAAATACAATAATAACCATTTTATTATTGCCTCTAGGGCATATTTCCAACAGTCTCCCACTTGCACTAGAGTCAATAATCTAGTTACATTGTTTTGAATCATACACCCATAGCATTCTGGTGTTGATCATGTTTTACTCGTGAGAGAGGTTTAGTCAATGGATCTGCGACATTCAAATCCGTATGCACTTTACAAATATCTATATCTCCCTCCTGAATGTAATCACAGATGGAGTTGAAGTGGCGCTTCATGTGTCTTGTCTTCTTGTGTAACCTGGGCTCCTTCGCAAGGGCAATAGCTCCAGTGTTGTCACAGAATAGAGTCATCGGGCCCGACGCACTTGGAATTACTCCTAGGTCGGTGATGAACTCCTTCATCCAGACTCCTTCCTTTGCTGCTTCCGAAGCAGCTATGTACTCCGCTTCACATGTAGATAATGCCACTACGCTTTGCTTGCTGCTGCACCAGCTGACTGCCCCTCCATTCAAAATATACACGTATCCGGTTTGCGACTTGGAGTCGTGTGGATCTGTGTCGAAGCTAGCATCGACGTAACCCTTTACGACGAGCTCTTCGGCACCTCCATATACGAGAAACATGTCCTTTGTCCTTTTCAGGTACTTCAGGATATTCTTGACCGCTGTCCAGTGTTCCGCTCCGGGATCACTTTGGTACCTCCCTACCAAACTTATGGCAAGGTTCACATCAGGTCTGGTATACAGCATGGCATACATAATAGAGCATATGGCTGAAGCATAGGGGATGACACTCATCTCTTCTCTATCCTTTGCCGTTGTCGGGCATTGAGTCGTACTCAATCACACACCTTGTAACACAGGCAAGAACCCCTTCTTGGACTGATCCATATTGAACTTCTTCAATATCTTTTCAAGGTATGTGCTTTGTGAAAGACCTATGAGGCATCTCGATCTATCTCTATAGATCTTAATACCTAATATGTAAGCAGCTTCTCCAAGGTCCTTCATTGAAAAACACTTATTCAAGTAGGCCTTTACACTTTCCAAGAGTTCTATATCATTTCCCATTATTAGTATGTCATCCACATATAATACGAGAAATGCTACAGAGCTCCCACTCACTTTCTTGTAAATACAGGGGTCTCCATAAACCTGTACAAACCCAAACGCTTTAATCACTTCATTAAAGCGAATGTTCCAACTCCGAGATGCTTGCACCAGCCCATAGATGGAGCGTTGGAGCTTGCATACCTTGTTAGCATCTTTAGGATCGACAAAACCTTCGGGCTGCATCATATACAGTTCTTCCTTGAGGAAGCCATTAAGGAATGCCGTTTTGACGTCCATTTGCCAGATCTCATAATCATAAAATGCGGCAATTGCTAACATGATTCGGACAGACTTTAGCATCGCTACGAGTGAGAAAGTCTCATCGTAGTCAACTCCTCGAACTTGTCGATAACCCTTAGCGACAAGTCGAGCCTTATAGATGGTCACATTATCATCCGCGTCAGTCTTCTTCTTAAAGATCCATTTATTTTCAATGGCTCGCTTATTATCAGGCAAGTCCACCAAAGTCCATACTTTGTTCTCATACATGGATCCTATCTCGGATTTCATGGCTCCAAGCCATTTGTTGGAATCCGGGCCTACCATCGCTTCTTCATAGTTCGAAGGTTCACTGTTGTCTAATAACATGATCTCTAGGACAGGGTTGCCGTACCACTCTGGTGCGGAACGTGTCCTAGTGGACCTTCGACGTTCAATAGTAACTTGATCTGAAGTTTCATGATCATCATCATTAACTTCCTCTCCAGCCGGTGTAGGCTCCACAGAAACAACTTCCTATGCTGCACTACTCTCCGGTTCGAGTGGAGGTACAATTACCTCATCAAGTTCTATTTTCCTCCCACTTACTTCTTTCGAGAGAAACTCTTTCTCGAGAAAGGATCCATTCTTGGCAACAAAGACTTTGCCCTCGGTTCGTAGGTAGAAGGTATACCCAGTAGTCTCTTTGCGATATCCTATGAAGACACACTTTTCTGCTTTGGGTTCGAGCTTCTCAGGTTGAAGTTTCTTCACATAAGCATCGCATCCCCAAACTTTTAGAAACGACAACTTAGGTTTCTTTCCAAACCATAATTCATATGGTGTCGTCTCAACGGATTTTTACGGTGCCCTATTTAAAGTGAATGCGGCAGTCTCTAATGCATATTCCCAAAATGATAGCGGTAAGTCGGTAAGAGACATCATAGATCATACCATATTTAATAGAGTGCGATTACGACGTTCAGACACACCATTTCGCTGAGGTGTGCCAGGCGGCGTGAGTTGTGAAACAATTCCACATTTCCTAAGGTGCGTGCCAAACTCGTGACTTAAATATTCTCCGCCACGATCAGATCGTAGGCACTTTTTTTCCTGTCACGTTGATTCTCTACCTCACTCTGAAATTATTTGAACCTTTCAAAAGTTTCAGACTTATGTTTCATTAAGTAGACATACCCATATCTACTCAAGTCATCAGTGAGGGTGAGAACATGACGGTAGCCACCACGAGCCTCGACACTCATTGGACCGCATACATCGGTATGTACTATTTCCAACAAGTCAGTTGCTCGCTCCATTGTTTCGGAGAACGGAGTCTTGGTCATCTTGCCCATGAGGCATGGTTCGCACGTGTCAAATGATTCGAAATCAAGAGACTCCAAAAGTCCATCAGTATGGAGCTTCTTCATGCGTTTGACACCAATATGACCAAGGCGGCAGTGCCACATGTAAGTGGGACTATCGTTATCAACCTTACACTTTTTGGTACTCACACTATGGACATGTGTAGCATCACGTTCGAGATTCATCAAAAACAAACCATTGACCAACGGGGCATGACCATAAAGCATTTCTCGCATATAAATAGAACAACCATTATTCTTAGATTTAAATGAGTAGCCATCTCGTATCAAGAGAGATCGAGATACAATGTTCATGCTCAAAGCTGGTACTAAATAACAATTATTAATGTTTAACACTAATCCCGAAGGTAGATGTAGAGGTAGTGTGCCGACAGCGATCACATCGACCTTGGAACCATTCCCGACGCGCATCGTCACCTCGTCCTTTGCCAGCCTCCGTTTATTCCGCAGCTCCTGCTTGGAGTTACAAATGTGAGCAAATGCACCGGTATCAAATACCCAGGAGCTACTACGAGCGCTGGTTAGGTACACATCAATGACAAGTATATCACATATACCTTTAATGTTGCCGTCCTTCTTATCCGCTAAGTACTTTGGGCAGTTCCGCTTCCAGTGACCGGTACCCTTGCAGTAAAAGCACTCAGTCTTAGGCTTGGGTCCATGCTTGTTCTTCTTCTTCCCGGCAACTTTCTTACCGGGCGCGGCAACAACTTTGCCGTCCTTCTTGAAGTTCTTCTTACCCTTGAATTTCTTGAAACTAGTGGTCTTATTTACCATCAACACTTGATGCTCGTTTCTGATCTCGTCCTCTGCTGATTTCAGCATCGAGTACAACTCAGGAATGGACTTCTCCATCCCTTGCATGTTGTAGTTCATCACAAAGCTCTTGTATCTAGGTGGAAGCGACTGGAGGATTCTGCCAATGACCGAGTCATCCGGGAGATTAAGTCCCAGCTAAGTCAAGCGGTTGTGTAGCCCAGACATCTTGAGGATGTGCTCACTGACAGAACTATTCTCCTCCATCTTACAGCTGAAGAACTTGTCGGAGACGTCATATCTCTCGACCCGGGCATGATCTTGGAAAACCAGTTTCAGCTCTTGGAACATCTCATATGCTCCGTGTTGCTCAAAACGCTTTTGGAGCCCCGGTTCTAAACTGTAAAGCATGCCGCACTGAACAATGGAGTAATCATCGCAGCGAGAATGCCAAGCGTTCGCAACGTCTTGCTCTGCTGGGAGAAGGGGTGGGTCACCTAGTGGTGCATCAAGGACATACAATTTCTTGGAAGCTATGAGGATGATCCTCAAGCCATGGACCCAGTCCGCATAGTTGCTGCTTGCATCATCTTTCAGCTAGGTTTTCTCTAGGAACGCATTGAAATTGAGGGTGACATTCGCGTTGGCCATTGGATCTACAATATAGATTGTAAAGATAATTTTAGACTAAGTTCATGATAATTAAGTTCACATAATCAAATTATTTAATGAACTCCCACTTAGATAGACATCTCTCTAGTCATCCAAGTGACACATGATCCATGTCAACTAGCCCGTGTCCGATCATCACGTGAGACGGACTAGTCATCCATGGTGAACATCTCCATGTTGATCATATCTTCTGTATGACTCATGTTCGACCTTTCGGTCTTCCGTGTTCCGAGGCCATGTCTGTACATGCCAGGCTCTTCAAGTCAACCTAAGTGTTTTGCGTGTGTAAATCTGGCTTACACCCATTGTATGCGAACGTTAGAACCTATCACACCCGATCATCACGTGGTGCTTCGGAACAACGATTCTTAGCAACGATGCACAGTTAGGGTGAACACTTTTCTTGAAATTTTAGTGAGAGATCATCTTATTTACTACCGTCGTTCTAGGCAAATAAGATGTAAACATGATAAACATCACATGCAATCAATATAGTGACATGATATGGCCATTATCATCTTGCTCCTTTGATCTCCATCTTCGGGGCACCATGATTATCACTGTCACCGGCACAACACCATGATCTCCATCATCATGATCTCCATCACTGTGTCTTCATGAAGTTGTCTCGCCAACTATTACTTCTACCACTATGGCTAACGTTTAGCAATAAAGTAAAGTAATTACATGGCGTTTATGATTGACATGCAGGTCATACAATAAAATAAGACAACTCCTATGGCTCCTGCCGGTTGTCATATTCATCGACATGTAAGTCGTGAATCCTATTACAAGAACATGATCAATCTCATACATCACAATGCATCACATCACATCCTTTGGCCATATCACATCACAAGGCATATGCTGCAAAAAACAAGTTAGACGTCCTCTAATTTGTAGTTGCAAGTTTTTACGTGGCTGCTATAGGTTACTAGCAAGAACGTTTCTTACCTATGTCAAAACCACAACGTGATATGCCAATTGCTATTTACCCTTCGTAAGGATCCTTTTCATCGAATCCAATCCGACTAAGGTGGCACAGACAGACACCCGCTAGCCACCTTATGCAACAAGTGCATGTCAGGCGGTGGAACCAGTCTCACGTAAGCGTACGTGTAAAGTCGGTCCGGGCTGCTTCATCCCACAATACCGCCGAATCAAGATAAGACTTGTAGTGGTAAGCAAATTAACAAAATCTATGCCCACAACTGCTTTGTGTTCTACTCGTGCATAGATTCTACACATAGACCTAGCTCATGATGCCACTATTGGGAGACGTAGTAGTAAATCAAAAAAATTCCTACGATCACCAAGATCTATCCATGGAGAAACCAGCAACGAGAGGGGAGAGATTGCATCTTCATACCTTTGAAGATCGCTAAGCGGAAGCATTACAAGAACGCAGTTGATGGAGTCGTACTCGCAGCGATTCAGATCGTGGTGGATTCCGATCTAAGTGCCGAACAACGACGCCTCCACGTTCAACACACGTACAACCCGGTGACGTCTCCCGCACCTTGATCTAGCAAGGAGGAGGGAGAGGTTGAGGGAGAGCTCCAACAGCACGACGGCGTGGTGACGGTGGAGCTACGTGAACTCCGACAGGGCTTCGCCAAGCGCTACGGAGAACGAGGAAGAGGAAGGGTAGGGCTGCACCGAGAGAGAAAGAAGTTGTGTCTCAAAACAGCCCAAACCCTTGCATATATATAGGATGAGGGAGAGGGAGGGCTTCCTTGGCCCCTCCTCCAAAGAGGAGAGGTTCAGCCGACCCTAGGGACGAGTCCACCTCCCACAAGGGAGGTGGATCTCTTCCTTTTGAATCCTTTTCAGCCCTATCTCTTATCTCTAGCCACATGGGACTTTCTAGAAGGTCTTGGCCAGCCCAAAAAGGACTGGAACACTTCCTCTAAGGGACCAAGAAATCCTTTGGTCGTCACACCCCTCCCGGGAGTCCTCCGGCACCCTCCCGGCACTCCCGGTACACTACCGATGAGCCTGCAAACTTTCCGGTGACCAAAACTGGACTTCCTATATATCAATCTTTACCTCCGGACCATTCCGGAGCTCCTCGTGACGTCCGGATCTCATCCGGGACTCCAAACAACTTTCGGTAATCACGTATACCATTTCCCTATAACCCTAGCGTCATCGAACCTTAAGTGTGTAGACCCTACGGGTTTGGGAGACACGTGGACATGACCGAGACACTTCTCCGGCCAATAACCAACAGCGGGATCTGGATACCCATATTGGCTCCCACATGCTCCACGATGATCTCATCGGATGAACCATGATGTTGGGGATTCAATCAATCCCGTATACAATTCCCTTTGTCTATCGGTATGATACTTGGCCGAGATTCGATCGTCGGTATCTCTATACCTTGTTCAATCTTGTTACCAGCAAGTATCTTTACTCATTCCGTAATACATCATCCCGTGACTAAATCCATGGTCACATTGATCTCATTATGATGATGTCTTACCGAGTGGGCCCAGAGATACCTCTCCGTCACACGGAGTGACAAATCCCAGTCTCGATTCGTGCCAACCCAACAGACACTTTCGGAGATACCCATAGTGCACCTTTATAGCCACCCAGTTACGTTGTGACGTTTGGCACACCCGAAGCATTCCTACGGTATCCGGGAGTTGCACAATCTCATGGTCTAAGGAAACGATACTTGACATTGAAAAGCTTTAGCAAACGAACTACACGATCTAGTGCTATGCTTAGGATTGGGTCTTGTCCATCACATCATTCTCCTAATGATGTGATCCCGTTATCAACGATATCCAATGTCCATGGTCATGAAACCATGACCATCTATTGATCAACGAGCTAGTCAACTAGAGGCTCACTAGGGACATGTTGTGGTCTATGTATTCACACATGTATTATGGTTTCCGGTTAACACAATTATAGCATGAACAATAGACAATTATCATGAACAAGGAAATACAATAATAACCATTTGATTATTGGCTCTAGGGCATATTTCCAACAGCGCCTTGGGACTATGTGATAATAACCCATCATAATGCACCTCAGAAGTTCTCTTGAACTGATATTGATCTGAATTGAAAGAGTCCTTGATCGTGGCTGTAATATGACCCGGAATGAATATCCTGAAATAATTCTTTTGTCTTTGACATGAAATCCCTGCTCGTGGTTTCGATGCAACCCAACAAATATATGTTTTGAGAAATCCATGAGTGTTGTAGTATACTACAGAGCACAGGTTAAAGAAATACAATAGCTAGTCAATGAAATGACACGACATTACATCTGATAGGACGACTCTTCAAGAATAATCAACTTTCCAGTCTGGCTTGAAAATCCCCAATCACTTAATACTGATTATGATAAACCATGATGAAGATCCAGCCATTTTGTCTATCAAAGATCTATTTGTTCCTGCAGAAGTTCTTTCATCATACTTGACGGTGGCTCATCTTAAGAGACAAGACCTGAAAAAATAAACAAGAAAGAATATATTTTGTATTGTTGTAAGGGCGGCTTGAAAAAGCATAACCCGGAGATGTTAAAATCTGTTGTAGCCTTGCTTCATCTTTCACAATCTTGCTCTGGCCCGACTTATAACATGAATGCAATGTATGATGCAATATGTGATGCAATGTATGATGCAATATGTAATGCATGATGGTCTTGCTTTCCCCTTGTTTTTGTTTTTCGAAAACTCATATTCTGGCCTATCTGAGGGGAACTATTTCTTTGAACCGCTTAACCGTGCAGGGTGTCTAACGAGAGTGACCGCCAATCTTGCACGGCTCAGGGTCTCTAGGCGAGATTTACTATCAAGGGCACAACAAACCAGAATTTAGAACGAAGTGAGTGCCCCGGGGCCCATAAGCTACTTCTCACGTGACATAAATCTGTCGTTTGAACCTTAAACAACATCACTTGTTAAGAGTACGATGGGCCACTTGGCGGAGAGTATGTAGCAGATGAGAGAGAGAGAGAGAGAGCTTCCCTCGCCGCTATATGAGGCCCTCAGAGGGGGTGAGTTGACAGCTCCCTGCACCCCTGCATGAGCGGTAGGTATGACTCTACCAAGAGTGGGGGCGGCCTTCACCCACTCTGCCGCCTTGCTCTGGGCCATGACCCGTCTTGCATCATGGGACTTCTGTTTGAATGGCTCGCATCCTGGCAGCTCATCCTCTTTGGCTCCCATGGCACCCATGTTTGAATGGCTCCCATCATGGCGGCTCATCTGCTTGAGCGACTTTGCACCCATGTTTGAACGGCTCGCATCTTGGCGGCTCGTCCTCTTGAGCGACTTGGCACCCATGTTTGAATGGTTCGCATCATGGCCGCTCACCCTCTTGAGCGACTTGATATCTTTCTTCGATAAGGTAAGGCATCCATGTTTGAATAGCTCACATCGTGGTGGCTCATCCTCTTGAGTGACCTTACATACTTCATTAATAAAACGATGCACCCATGTTTTAACAGTTCGCAATGTGGCGGCTCGTCCTCTTGGGTGACCTTAAGCCTTTCACCATCTTGCACGCCATCATCCCATGGACCGTCGTTTTTGTAAGCCGCCATCCTGCAGATCGCCAGCTTGTAAGTCATCGCACAATGGTGCTATTGTGGCTGAAGAGCCGACCAAAGGGGTGAACAAGCTAAACCCGACGGGTTGGAAGCCCCCAAGTGACCATGTAGAAATATCCACCTATGCACAACCTGAAATACATAAATAGTAGAAACTCCAAGTTACTTTATGATGATCAAATAAATCAGGATACCCATGTTTGAACGTGCATCATGGCGACTCGTCCTCTTGGGCACCTTTTAATCTTCTGCCAATACTGCAGTAGCCCCCAGGATCGGGTTAACTTTCTCTTGCAAAGACCCGGAGTTTTCTTTGAAGATGACCAAATGTGTCTTGCCATATATGTAGCCCCCGAGTCTTAAGTTGACTTGAAGAGGCGGCTTGAGAATCTCCACTGAAGGTTGAGGTTGATCATGGCGGGTTATAGGTGATCCTTATGAACTGCTTCAATAATTCGGTCGATGGTTCGTCCTGACTAGTTGTCGAAGTTAACCAAACTGTAGCGGCGGCGACTTGTGCGCCTATCCGTAGGGAGGCTCGTATAGATGAGCACCGTACTGATATGTTGTAGATCAGACTGTGGGCGGTGTCTTGCGCACGTCCGTCGGGCGGCTCATACAGGCGAGCCCGAGACCAGTATGCCAATGTAGATTGGACCGCAAGGCAGGGATTCAGAACCGTCCATTCAGTGGCTCGTACTAGTGTATGTGGCCACTGGCATGTTGATGAAGACATAGAAGTCAGCCGCGACATTGTAAGCCGGTGTGGTCGCAAGAAAACGGCCGCGACATTGTAAGCCGGCACAAACGGTGAGTCGCCCATGGCGTTGGATACCAGCATGGACGGCGAGTCGCAGTGACCTTGTTATGCCAACGTGGTCACGAGAGACGGCCGCGGTGCTGTCTGCCGGTGTCTTGATGTAGACCCGACCATTTGGACGGCAGGTTGTATGCATCCGTCCGATAGCTTGTCATAGCGCATATGCGGACGCGGCCTCTGATGAAGGCATGCGAGGACCGGACCGTATTCTAGCCATGAGCTAATCGAGTTGCATACATAATAACATAGCTCGAAAGTTAAACCTTTCGATGATATTCAATTATAGCAAATAATAATTAGAAAAATATCGCCTGATTCTTTCTCTTGGACAAAATAAGGACACCTGTGCTGAGCTTCAGAGGAAAACAACAGGAAGGTGTCCTATAGTGAGCGCAGGGCCGTGCGATCGACGCTATCATGAGCTCTCAACCATCTCTTCCGCGGAGCACATCCATGGCCACCACGGTCGTCGTAACACATGTGCACGTCCCGCCGCAGACGATCCCCGCAAACGTCATCATCACGCACATGCAGGGTCTTGTTTTTTTAGTGGGGAGCCGACCTCACTTTCCTTTTCTTCCATCTGCCCTCATATGATCCTTTTCCTGTTGCTGAGAGGAGAACGCATGGGGGCAGCCGGCTCGCGAGCTCGTGGGTGCGGCCAAGGAGGACAGGAAGTGTGCGCGGGTAACACAGCCCCATGGCTGGGTGAAACAAGGCGGGTCATCGTGGTGGTCATCGCGGCGGCAGAGGCGAGCGACGGAAGCGGCTAGACGGAGACGGGGGCAGCTGTGCCCACTGGTGGCCAGGCGCGGGAAGCAGGGCCAGCAGATGCAAGGCGAGGCGAAAGGTGGGTCGACGGGTCTAGAAGAGAGGTGCTGACGACTTGGAGTTTGGCGGCGCGCGTGTGAGGTAGAGGCGCGGCAGGAGCCGGAGGCCATGGGAGGAGCTGAAGGCCGTCGCAGCTGGGCGGCTTAGCTTTGGCGAGGAGGCGGGGCCACAACGGCTCCGATGCGGGGTGTCCGAAAGGCAGAGCATAGCAGAGGTGGTGGCTTGTTTGTGGAGGTGGCGAGGCGGCAAGGCCATACTCAAGGTAGAGGTGATGGGAGGGGCTAGCGAGCGACTGGATCAGGTGCTACGGAGGGCAGCCGAGGCCGGGGCAGCATGCAGGGCGCGAGGTAGAGGCTCAAAAACGGCAGTCTCGGGCCACGGTAGCATGCAGTAGAAGCGGAGGCCAAACCAGCGCACAGCAGCGGCTCAAGAACAGGCGGCTTAGCGCGAGGGGTTGCCGGAGCGGCGGCTCAAAGGGCCATACAAGCGGAGGCAGGCAAACCGGCGAGGCAGAGGCGGCCCGTGAAGGCACAACTGCCTAGATGAGGAAATGGCTTGAACCCTGGCGGCTCGGAGGCGCAGAAGCCCGACCTCCGCGAGCCTCTACAGTCGTTTTGGTGGTCCGACAAGGGCGACTCGGAGTAGATGAGGTGAGGCCCAGCAGCATAGGAGGGGAGGAGTCCAAGGTGAAGCGCTGGAGCGGGCGATGCGTGAGGCAAGGCGGACAAGGGGGGGCGTCTACTCGGCGGCTCACAGCGCGGGAACGGAGAACATGGCGACTCAACGCGAGGCAGCAAGGGCTGGCGTGCGGTCGGGCCAGAGGCAAGGCAGGCGGAACTGGCAAGGACGGGACGCGGGCGCGTGGTGCCAAAATGGTGCCGGTGGCGTGTCAGCCCTGGTCGAGCTCAGAAAAGGATCCCGGGCGGGGCAAATTGCCAGAGGAGCCGGCGGGTCAACGATGGCGGCTCGAGGCCATGGCGAGCCTAGGGTGACTCTAGGCCATGGAGGACTTCGGCGGCACGGAACGGCACCTTGACAAAGACCAGCCCCTCACGCGCGGAGTCGGCTCTCGGAGGCGGAAGCGGCCCGGAAAGGCCGGCGGATCAGCAGCCCACAATGAGGCGAGGCCGACTTAGGGCCAGAATAGCGGCAGCTCGAACGTTTGCAGGGGAGGAGCGTCTTGGAGATGGCTGGCGGCTCTACCAAACCACGTGAGTAGTGGCGGAGGCGTGCCTGACCAGACCTGATTTTTGCGGGGTCAAGCAGCAGTTTGACGAGGTTTGACGAGGTGGGAGGCGGCTCGTCGGTGACTTGGCGGAGGCTGGCTCAGGGCCAAGGAGGCTCGGAAACGGTCGGGTTGACAGAGCGGCAGAGGGTGCTTGGAGCGGAGGCGTAGAATGGTGGACTGGCGCCGGCGATGCGAGCCTCAGCAGAGGTGGCGGCTCATCGGAGCGGCAAGGCTTGGCCCGAACAACGGTTTAATGGAAGTGCGTGAGCCGAAGCGACCTTGGTGAGTCTGAGGCTGAGCTTGTGGGCCCTGGCCAGTCCGAGGCAGAGACCGAGTCTTACTTCCTTTTTCTCTTCCTTGAGTAGTACTAGCTCACGTGAATCTCTCCTGGATCAATTAGTTTTTGTCTTGTGGGCTGCTATACTTGAAGTCGTCTCTGATTAGTACTCCTTTTCTTAGCAGAGGTGGCTGCCACCATGACAGAAGCATCCAGGTCAATTACCAAACAGTGTTTGATCCATAGTTTGACTTGATGGGTGCTTGGCCTGATGCGTGTTGGCGATTTACATCCATAGAACCCGGTGAATCCATGCTGAGCAAAAATAGCGACCCTCATCATGCTAAGCTTCGGAATCTTCTCTAATGATCTTGCCAACCGAACCGATGAATGCCATAAAATTTCTGATCTTGATCTAGTGACTCAACATTGATGTAGGTCTTTCCAAAAACCGGATTTTCTTCATCCGAGGTTTTGCGAACTTCTCAAAACCTTGGAAAGATCTCTCCAAAAACTCAATACCACCGCCTCTCTTGCCCCACGGTGGGCGCTAACTGTCGTGGATTTGTCACGGCAGATGTCTAGGTGAACAGACTTAGGTTTGGGGTGGTCGCAACTATGTGGCGGCTTGAGAGGGGTTGGTCAGAATCGACAAACACGAGTTTTACCCAGGTTCAGCCCCTTCGATGGAGGTAAAAGCCTACGTCCTGCTTGTTTGGTATTGATCGTGAGGAAGATCTCTCAGTTACAAGGGTGTTGTCTTGCTACCTCTAATCTCGAGAGCCTCTAATATCTCTATCTCTAATGACTTGGAACTTGTGAACTTGTCTATTGAGACGTCTAAAAAACCTGACCTCTCGGGGTGACCCGCCCCTCCTTGTATAAGTTGAAGGGGCGGTTTACATGTAGGGTGTAAGTTGGGTTGAGACTTAACCTATTATGACTTGCCATTGTGGGCTTCTCTACATGGGCTTTTGAGTCCCGGACGGCTTAACCGGGCGGCATAACCAAGGCTTATCTTCAATACTCATCTTCAGAGACTCGTCTCCGGGACTTAACCTATTTATCGGGTCATAACTATTTGTCGGCTTAGAACTTGTCTGCTGGCTTAGAAGTTTGTCTGTCGGCTTAGAACTGTTGTGCCGGCTTAGAACTTGTCTGTCGGCTTAGAACTGTTTGCCGGTTTAGAACTTGTCTCCGGGTCATACCACGGGGTATATCCCCGACAAGAACCATGGGAAAAATCTTCGTTTCTCCAATTGTGTTTGATTTTCCTACCTCTACTCTTACTTACATGTGCTTTTCTTTACCTTCCGCTGCTATACTGCTATACTCGTTGACTAGCATGTGTATGGTGCACTAGGCTTGTTAGAATTGCTAAAATCTGCTAACCATTAAAATTGGGAAAAGGTTAGGTTTTTTATTTGTCAAGTAGTGATGTGGAGCATCCGATGGTCAGCCCAATGGACCCATCACCAACACATCAAGCTATGCAAGGACGGACGACAAGGGCGCGTGCACGTGCTATCGAAAACGAGGTGGCATCTCTCCTTTACAACTCTCCCTTTCACACTCTTGGAACTTTGATGCCACCTCAGGCAGAGACTCTGTGCATACTTAGGTATCTCTACCCCGACCAGGACTCGAAGGCGAATGAAGAGGAATCATTCGAATAAGACGGATCAATCGGCAAGGGAAACTCTCTGGCCAACCTAGAACCTCTGCCCCCAGCGACCCAGGATCAACCCTGGGCGTGCAGACTTCCTATCTAGCCTGGAACCTGGCCGGACCCCTGCCCTGAACCTTCAACTCGCGAAACTTTCGTCCGGACCGGAACTTTCGATCCCGCACCAGCCCAGCCGCCGGTGACGGTGCCAACACTCGGGAAAGCCCGAAACCTGCCCGAACCCGGCCCGGAACTTTCGGTCTGAACCGGAACTTCCGGCCTACCTGCGTGCAATGACTCGGGCCCAATGGCCCTTGTACCCCTTTGTCCTATTTTCGACCTACATTATATATACTCTTCTTCCACCTCGAGTTAGGGTTAGCTTATGTTTAGCAAATATTTTTGTTGAGCATAGATCCATTACTTCCTCCTCCCCATGGAGATTGCCCTCCATTCAGAGAAGATCCAAGTGATGCCAAGGCCCCTCTAGAGGCAAGATCCCAAGGGATTGAAGGCCTCCTCCTTTGGAGTGAGGAGAATATCAGTTACGCGTTTCCTTTAATTGATTGTGGATCTAAGATTCTCGTGTGTTCGAGTATTTCTAGTGGATGTGTGACCGTAGATTGTTTGTGAGTTTGTGTTTTCTCTCTTGATTTCTCCCTTTCTCCCCTCCAAGTGTGAAAAGATCTATGCTACCGGGCTTTCCACGTATCATATTGGCATCAAGAGCCACGTTGATTCACGTCTTGGAGTCTCTCCCTCCACTTTCTAGCCAATTTTTGCTTTGATTTGACCTAATTTCAAAAATCCCCACAAAAATAGCAATACCAAAATTTATTGGATTCATTAGTTTTGGGGAGATTTTGTTGATTTGGATCTGTGGATTTCGTTGTGGACGTGTGGATCTAGCTTCCCATCCATCCAATCCCGACCAAATTTTCTTTTCCCCCGTCAAATTTGGGTTTTTCCTCATGATTTTCTGCCCAACTCTCATATCTAAATATTAGGGTTCGTCCCAATTTTCCGACCCCCGGAACTTCTGCTCCCCGGACCCTCTGGCCACCCCGGACCTTCCGGCACCCCAAACATCAAGCCTACCTAGACCTTCCGGCCTTTACAGAAACTTTTACCTCGTCAGTTTTACATTTACTTCGGTTTTCCCACCAAAGATTTTCCGCAAACCTCGACCATTTTCTTCCGCAACCCATTTGCATTTGAGATTTTGAATCGTGAGCCCACCACTTCCTAAGGTGTTTCGGGTACTTAGGAGCAGTTCTACATCATCATCGCCACTCATCATCGCTCTAGATCATCGGCAACCACCTCTTTAGTGAAACCAATCATAAGGAAGGACGGTAACCACATCGACACTCTTGACATATACCCTTGCCATTGCATTGTTACCCCGAGATTATTTGCGTTACTTGCCTATCGATACTAGCCATTAAGTATTGTCGGGCTATGCTACTTGTGACTTTAGTGATACATACTCCGCATATCTACAATTGCGTGCATATATCATCGTATCATCTTTTCTGTTACAAAATAGTACCCTCATACATAATTGCTATCTTGGTGTGCACGTACCGCATAGTGACCATCCAAATATTATTGCTAAAAGAATGAGAAGCAAAGCTTTTAAGCAAGGACAAAATAACAAAAGAAATAACATCGCCAAATTTGCATATCATACTTGATAATCTTGGATCACTTGAGCAAGTGACTTGTGCCACTTACATACATAGCAAGTCAGGAATAGAAAGACGAAACATTTTGTTTCTTATAGGTTGTGGACAAGTTCGTATCATGCCCATTTGAGAAATCATGCTAGCGTCGATCTAGTGTTGTGCAACACGAGCGTTTTCCATGGATTCCACATTTTGTGCTCAATCCTTGGTTGCATGACCCCACTTATCTATCTGTGTGTGTGTTTCCGTGTACACTCATTGCTACTGATCTACATTGTCTTACTTGTGAATTTACGAATCTCTTTCAACATTATTGAATCATATTCTTGAATTGCTTGAATTTTGTGCCACCATCCTAACCAAGCTACTCCATAAGCATTACTTGTGTAGGTGTGAGAGGGATGATTTTCGGCACTAATCCTACTATTTCCATACTTGCACATTGAGTGATCTTGATGCACTTTCAACTTTTGGAACGGTAATTGGTATTGTCTTATCACTCTTCCACTTATTTATTATTGAGTGCTATGGATAGGAACATCATGTCGAACCCGACCTTGGAGGAGCATGACGACGACGCGAACACCCACGTTACCAACTTGCACTTCCTCGGCACAACAAGGCAATTACTCAAGCACAAGATGTCTTGAAAAACTAGATCGAACAACTCGCCATCGACTTGCGTGAATCCAAGGTGCGCACATGGGACTACCTCGACACCAAGCTATCAAGGCAAATGTAGGAAATTTGTCCCTTGATGGTCAACCGCGCTCCCTCAACTTTGACTATGTCAAGACAATGCTCAAGTCACCACTCTTCGGAGCATTCTTCTGACGCAAGTCCTCCGCGAGCACGTGTTCATCACCTAGACGAACGCTCTGGTCCAAGCTCACATCAAGGTCGTCAATGCCAAGCCATCGAGAATCCATTCCAAGGCAATGGATTACAAGATCGTGTCTGCGCTCGAGACCATTGCTGTCAACAAGAACAAGATGCATTGGAGCAAGAACAATGACGCTGAGAAGAAGAACACCATTGTCGCCATGAACAAGCGCTTCAAGCACATCATGCCTTACAAGAAGGTACTCGCTCCTTGGAGGAGCGCAACCGCCAAGCTCACCATGAACAAGAAGCACTCTAGCAAGAACGATAAGAAGAAGCCACTCGCCAAGAGGAACAACAAGAACGACGAAACCGCGTGCGAGGACCTCATCAACTGCCTCAAGCACAAAGAGGACGACACCCCAAGGCAACAACAAAGTCAACTTGATAATAATGTTGACGTTCCTCCTCATTGCCAAGGGCATCACCAAAACAATTACATTAACGAACAATGCTTCAACAAGCTCAAGTTCACCAAGCCCAAGTTCTTCGGAAGCAATGACCCCGAAGACTACCTTTCATGGGCACTCAAAGTTGACAAGATATTTCGTTTTCACAATTTTAAGGAAGAGAAGAAGATTGACATGGCCTCTCTATAGTTCCACGGCTATGTTCTCATTTGGGGGGAACAAGTGATTGAGCGAAGAAGAGAAATAGGTGAACCTCCTATCACCACTTGGGGTCAAATGAAGGATCTCATGAGAGCTCATTTTGTAGCGAAACACTACAACCGGGATCTCTTCAAGAAACTCCAACTACTCAAGAAAGCCACAAATACCGTAGAAGAATACTATCAAGAAATGGAAATTGCCATGATCCGAGCCAATGTCAAGGATGATGACGAGCAGACAATGACACACTTCTTGAATGGTCTCAACTACCAAGTCAAGAAAATCACGGACTTCGAACCATACTCCAAGTTACTTGAACTATTCCATCAAGAAACCAAAGCGGAATGTCAAGTGCAAGATGACTACAAGTATTCCAAGTTATCTTCCAAGACCTACGTTTCAAGTGCTCAACATTCTATGGACACGACGCTTTCGATTACGAAATCTACAACACCTACCGGCGACAAGTCAAGTCCCAAGGACAAGATGAATTCGTCAAGCCGTCATCCTACTTCAAGAAACTAAAAGCCAAGGGCTTCACCCTATACACCAGCACCATATGACACCACTAAATCAAGTTGCATCAAGTATTTCATGTGTCAAGGCCGCGACCACAAGATGTATGAGTGTCCAACAAGATAGACCATAATTCTTGATGACGATGACAGCTATGACTCTATGAGCGACGACGAGATGCAAGCATTGGAGCACGTTGCCATGCATTGACAAGTCAACGAAGAAAAAGATTCACAAATATTTTGTGACAATGATCCGAGCCCTGCTCTCGTTGTTTCCAAGGTTTTGAATCTTGAAGAACAAGAAGATGAGGATCAATGTTGCCACATCTTCCACACCAACGCAGGTATCCAAGGCAAATCCGTCAAGGTCATCATCGACAGAGGAAGTTGCTAGAATTTGGCAAGTGAAGACCTTTGCTCCAAGCCCCAATTGGTCAAGAAGAAGCACCCTCGCCCATACAAGGTCCAATGGCTTAGTGACTCCGGCACTATCCAAGTTGACAACACCATGCAAGTTTCCTTAAAGATAGGCACTTATGAAGACACCTTGGAGTGTGATGTGGTTCCCATGTCCGTTTGCCATCTACTCCTTGGGAGACCTTGGCAATTCGACCATGGTGTCATCATGGTTGGACCAATCACTATAAATTCAAAAGGAAGGGCAAGGAGTATATGCTTCGACCAATGTCTCCAAGTCAAGTGACTGCCGACAAGCAAGCTTCATCCCATCATGGAGATAAAAGTAAGAGAGTGAGCTACCTCAAAGAGAGTGAGCGCCAGAAGCCAAACATGAGTGACTCCACGATGAGGGTCATGAGAGATCTAGTTATTTTAGCCACAAAAAGAGATTGGAGGGGTGTGAGTGAGAGCCCATCGACTGCTCTTGACTATGTGCTTGTGTGCAAGGATGACTTCGTACATCCTAACCCTTTAGAACATCTTCCTCTCGTGTTGTCTCAATTGTTGTAGGAATTTCAAGACATTTTTCCTGATGAGCTACCTCTAGGACTACCACCAAAACATGGGATCGAACACCGCATCGACCTCATACATGGCGCACCGCTCCCCAACAAGGCACCCTACCATTTCAACCCTGAAGAAACTAAGGAGATACAAAGGCAAGTCCAAAAACTCCTAGATAGAGGGCATGTACGCGAGAGTTTATGTCCTTGCGTGGTTCCCGTGATTCTAGTACCTAAGCAATATGGAAGTATCTGCATGTGTTTAGATTGCCGACCTATCAATGCTATAAATATTAGATATCACCACCCTATTTCTTGCCTAGATGTTATGCTAGATGAACTTAGTGGTGCCACTATATTTTCCAAGACTGACTTGAAAAGTGGTTACTGTCAAATACACATACAAGAGGGCGATGAGTCGAAAACAGCATTCAAACCAAGTTTGGTATCTTTGAATGGCTAGTGATGCCCATGGGCTTATCAGAAGCACCAGGTACATTTATGCATGTCACACATCATGTCCTACACCCTTTTATCGGATATTGTGTTGTAGTATACTTTGACGACATTCTTGTTTTTAGCGAATCTATTGAGGAGCATGCTAAACAGGTTAGGGAAGTATTGCTAGTTAGAACAACTGTATGCTAACATGGAAAAATGCACTTTTGGTGTTGACAAGGTTGTCCTCCTAGGATATGTGGTATCTTCTAAGGGTGTTTATGTTGATGAAACTATGATGGTATTAAAACTTGGCCCACACCACCAATTTGCAACAAGTGTGGAGTTTCCTTGGCTAGCCGGCTTCTACATTGCTTTATTAAGGATTTTAGAACTATTGCATCTCCTCTACATGCTTTGAGAAACAAGACGGCACCTTTTATTTTGGGAACAACGCAAGACACCGCATTGCTTGAGCTTAAAATTTTCTTACGCATGCACATTTGCTTGCATTACCTAACTTTGACAAAACTTTTGAAGTGCATGGTGACGCTAGTGGTAATGGCATAGGTGGTCTACTAATGCAAGGGAAGCACCCAATTGCATATTTTAGTGAGAAACTTTTCGGCACACAACTTAACTACCCCATATATGATAACGAATTGTATGCTTTAGTAAGAGTGTTACATGTTTGGGAGCATTACCTCCACCCTCATGAATTTGTCATCCATAATGATTATGAAACTCTCAAGTATTTGAAGGGTCAAACTAAGTTGAACAAACAACATGCTAAATGGAGTGAATTAATTGAGTCTTTCACATATGTCATCAGATACAATAAGGGTAAAGAAAATGTTGTGGCCGATGCTCTTTCTCACAAATGCATGCTAGTTACTCAACTTGAATTAAATGTTATTATTTTTGAGCATATAAAAGAGTTGTATAAGCATGATGTTCCTTTTGCTATTCCGTCTGCAAAGTACCAAGTGAAAACTTGTTGGGAGAACTACTGTATGAAACATGGTTATCTTATGCGTGCGAACAAACTTTGTATTCCCGAGTATTCTCTTTGTTTGTTTCTTTTGTAAGAGGCTCACGATGGAGGACTCATGGGTCATTTTGGACACGACAAGATGTATGCCACACTATCCAACACGTACTATTGGACAAAGATGTTTCCTGATGTTGCACGCTTCACCAACTGATGCTCGACATGCCGCAAAGTTAAGTTGAAAGCTCAGTCCCATGGTCTTTACATGCCTCTTCCTATACCTTTCCAACCTTGGGAAGACATTAGTATGGACTTCGTGCTTGGTTTCCGATGCACTAAATACATCCATGACTCCATTTTTGTTGTTGTAGATCGTTTTTTCCAAAATCGCTCATTTCATTCTATGTCATAAGACTGACGATGCATCACATATTGCAAATGTGTTTTGTAGGGACATCTTACGACTACATGGAGTGCCCAAGACCATTGTATCGGGTCGTGATGTCAAGTTCCTTAGCTACTTTTGGAAGAAACTATGCTCCAAGCTTAGGATCAAGCTACTATTCTCTTTGGCATATCACCCACAAACCGATGGCCAAACGGAAGCGATTAACCGGGCGCTCTCAACTCTCCTACGCGTGTTGATCAAGAGCAACATCAAGGAATGGGAAGATTGCCTCCCCATCGCCGAGTATGCTTACAACGGCTCCACACACTTGACCACCGGCAAGTCCCCTTTCGAAGTGGTCTACGGCTTCAACCCTTTGTCCCCATTCTACATACTCCCGCTTCCATTTCAAGAGCGAGTGAACATGGACGCAGGCACAAGGGCAAGCTACATCAACAACATGCATGACGATACAAGGCACACATTAGCATGCCAAGTGGACCGCTTCACTGCCAAGCACAACATCTACAAGCATCCCATGGTGTTCAAGGTCGGCTATCTTGTGTGGCTAAACCATCGCAAGAATCGTTTCCCCGTGGAGCGCATGTCCAAGCAACTACCTCGAGCTGATGGACCCTTCAAGGTGTTGGCACACTACAACAACAGTGCCTACAAGATCTACATTCCACATATATACTCGAGCATAAATCATTCACTTCCATAGTGCCTACAAAAAAAGGTCAAAAACAATTTCAGCATATTATGTACTATATATATACACACATATGCGAACATTACATAGCTAAATTAATGATATACACACACAAAAAATTCGCCTAGTTCTCTCAATGGATAAAAGGCAGAGTCCGCCGGTCGTGTATCTCTACACACACATATGTGAGAGTACCGTTAAGAGATTGCTTATGATAAACCAGGCCGTCCAGGTCAGCTATATATAGAGATGCAACTACTAATGGCGTTCTACATTCACGAATGCCGCCACAATATTTGTGGGCTCCAAAAAATATACCTGTGGCATGTCGTTTAAGTTGCACCACACAAGTACAATGCATAGTCATGGCGTGGAAACATTAGCCACACTAACAATATTACGTGAAAGGGGGGAGCACTGGGGTCCACATACAAGTGGCGTTCAGTAGAATTTGAATGCCACCACTATGTGTGTACGAATGACGTATGAATTTAGGCAACGCCAACACTATTTGAAAATATTAGTGTTGGCGTTGGTGGAAAACGGTGCGCCACCAACAGGAGTTGTGGCTAGCCATTTCTCTACTAGTGAATCCACCTCTTCTACCAAGCCAAATCTCTGAGAGAGTGAATGAGTGATTGAGGAGACTATCTTTTGAAACACAAGAGCAAGGAGTTTATCATACTACCACATCTATTAACTTTTGGAGAGTCGTGTCTCCTAGATTGGTTAGGTGTCGCTTGGGAGCCTCCGTCTTCATGTGTCTAGTTGAACCAAGAAGTTTTTACGAGCAAGGAGATCACCTACTTAGTGAATATCTACCCATAGTGAGGTTAGTCCTTCATGGACGGAAGCCGTGATGGAATATACAAGGTTGCTACTTCGTGGACCCTTTTGGGTGGAGTCCTCCATGGACTCTCGTAGTCGTTACCCTCCGTGGATTGAAGTCTTCATCAGCGTGGATGTACGATAGCACCACCTATTAGAACCACGGGAAAAATCTTTGTGTCTCCAAATGTGTTTGATCCTCCTACCTCTACTGTTACTTACATGTGTGTCGTGGTTTTGTCACAGCAGATGTCCTCATGCAAGGACTTAGGTGTGAGTCCGTCGCTGGCGGGTGGCTACTCAAAGAGAATGAATGAGAACGGGAGGCGGCTTTACCCAGGTTTGGCCCCTCCAATGGAGGTAATAGCCCGTGTCCTGATTTGTGTCTAGATTAGTGGAGATCTCGGTTACAAGGGTGCGGGGTCGCTAACCTAGCTTTTCAACGGTGACTAACTTGTCCTTTTACCTCAGGGGGCTTGCATTTATATATGGGTCAAGACCCCAGGTTTTACAACAGAGTCCGGGTCATAACATGACCCGTAACGTAACATATCTCTACCTTTGTCTTGCCTTTCAAGCAAGGAAGGTCTTTGGCGTCTCCCACTTTTTAGGCTCTAAGCCGACATCTTCTCAAGTTGGGCCACCATAGACCTGTTCAATAAATCATCTTATCTTCTATCTTTGCGACACGGTCCATCTTAGGCACAATCATCAAGCTGCCAATAGATTGACCTGGCTGACTAGGCGAGTCATATCGTGGAGCTATATCCCCGACATTAGGCCCCGAGTTAATTTGCATTCATTCATGTCAATCCTTCTCATTTCAACATGCGGCTTATCTTCTGCTCATACTTATGTGTCATCGGTGTCTCCAAACGCTGGCTCATGATATTTCTGAACTTTGTCAATTTTCCAACATCAGTCAAATAATGTCATATGTCAGAGAGTCAGAGACCAGTGCTGACTTTCGATGAATCTGGCTGTATCCAACTTTCTTCAAATCGAGGCACCATCACTTCCAAAATTTACCGTGTCACCTTGATTTTCATGCTTTCCGTTTCTCCTCCCGGTCCTTCCTTATTAAATACTTGCCACGAGCTTATTCTCCCACTTTCACCTCTGTCCTTTCACTTCTTCTTCCTCCCGTTTGAGCACTCCACCGACCACTGTTCGTTCATCATCGAAGATCATCCTTACGGAGACGAGGACGCCATGTTTCCATCGAGTTCGCATTGCTCGTCTAGCCGCTCATCTTCTCCGCTCCCGATCCCTTTTGTGCGGTAAGTGCTTTTCCTTTTATATCCATAGTAGTTCATCAACGTTCTTCATTCATTGAGTAGTTCTCCCCAAGCCGATTACCATCGTTGTTCTGTATCTCCAACCCCATGATTTTACTCTATAAAAATGGAACGGGTCCAGTGGAAGATTCGTTTCTCATGTTGCATCTCTAAACCTTCCTTTTAAATCCACACATTAGGTCACTTCTACTTCTCAAGTTGCATACTACGGTTGAAGAATATTTTCCTTTTCCGAGCCTTTACTAGAGACATAATTATATCTGGTTCGGTGGAAACTTGTTTCCTTTCGTACTTAGCATCAACCGAACATGTTACTTGCTAGAATGGGCCAGCCACATTGACGTCGGCTCATAATTTTAACCCCCCTTGATCCAACCTTGCGGAATCAACCATGATGTCCTTGTAGGGCGAGTCTTACCCCCATAATATTTTTAAGACCATCTTCGTCAGTAGTGTTATTCTGAGCCGCCCCTTTTCACTTTATTCAGGTAGCTCATCATGTCAAAAACTTCTTCTTGCAACTGGGTGGTTTCCCAAGTTTCCGAAGCCATCCTTCAAGACTATCACAAACAAGAATATTTACCACCTAAGGAATCAATTGGTTGGCAACCAACCATTGGAGAAGAGATCCCTAAGCCTACAGAAGGAGAGGTGGTGATTTTCCTAGACCACCTCCTCAGAGGTTTTTCTCTCCCTGGGTCAAAATTCTTCTGGGACGCCTTGACCTTTTTCAATTTCATCCTTAGGATTTGGCCCCCAACTCCGTACTAAACCTGTGCCAATTCCAAGTTTTCTGTGAGGTGTATCTTCAAATATAACCCTCTGTATCTCTCTTCAGAGATTTTTTCTACCTAAACCACCAAACTAAATGTGTTGATGGCCCTAGTCACGAACTTGGAGGGATCTCAATTCAGAGGAGGAGGGATGTCACCTTCCCTACTGCCACGTTGCTAAGTCATCCAAAGGGTTAGAATAAAAACTGATTCTACTACCAGAACACTTCCCTGGCTCATGAAAGACCCTTGTCGGGTTATAGACAAGACCGTCTCCCAATGACCTTCGAGATGCCTGGCTGGGCTTCTTCAGAAGAGCGTGCACAACACGCCAATGTATATCCAAGACCGAGGGCCTTGATGGCAAATGGTTTAACCAGGGTGGACCTGACTCGGTGTTGGGTATCTTGGAGCATTATGCCATTGAGCCGCCGAGGCAGCTTGATGCATATCTATTCCGGCGAGTTGAGAGACCCTCAAAGGTTTGGCGACATCACCTTACATGCTAGTGAAATAAATCAACTGGTGAAGAAGCTCTTGGGAGAAACTCTGTCTACTTGCAGTCAAGACGGATTGAAGCCCTTTTATATTCATAACCCGGCTCCTCCCGTAAGTACCTTTGACAATTTTACATCTAACTTTCACCGGTGCTTCCTCTTTTAATTTCTCACCACTTATCTGTTATTTCAACTTAATAGGCCAAACCACCATTTTTGGGCAAGAAACGAGCGAAAGTTGCCGCCAAGAAGACCAAAGCTCCTCCAGTTTCAAAGAAAGACAAGACAGTCATTGAGGAATCATCTCCCATGGATGAGTCTGAGACACCCATGGCTCAATCAGCGGTAGAAATTAAACTCCTTCAACTATGCTTTACTGAACTCAACTGACATCTCTTTTCCTTAGGTTGATGCCGATATGATTCCACCTTAAGATGTTGAGGTAATTTCCATCTCCTCTGGCTTAGAGAACTTATCACCCAAGAGAACAAGGTGATTTATTCAGAAACTATGTTTTTCAAACCCGGATGCTCACTTGGATCCCAACTTTATTTTGAAGCGAACTCAACATATGTCAAAGCGTAAGACCTGAAGTGGTAGTGGGGATGTTGTAGCCAGTTTACCCAACAAGTCGGTTGCCCGTAAGCATCCGTCACAGGTATCTTTCCATCTTATTCTTCTTTCTTCCATAGCCTTTGATCTTTTTCATCTATGACCAGGAGTCACCTTTTTCATCGGGCGACTCAACTGCTTCTAAGATGCCACCCCCCGTGATCAACCCAGGGTAAGCTCCTTGTTAAATTTTTAACTGAACACACCTTTTAGCATTTTCACTGATAATGTCTCCTTGTTTCATAGGGCTAAGGCCAAATCCAAGAAGAGGAAAGTTGATGACTCATCCACCAATCCTGAGGCTCCTAAGCAAGAAGCCCTGCCTCGGTTGCTCCCAAAGTTCAGGCGAGTCATCCTAATGATCATCAGGAGACTCAAGTTGATGTTACACCACCACTTGTTCCACCAAGTCCCCCTGTAGTTGGAGTTGAAGCTAACCTGACCATGAATCCTAACCCACCGAGTCCTCCCAAGGCAACTGAAGAAGCTCCTTGTGGAAAGCATGAAGTTGTCATTACTAGGTCAAGCTATGACGCCCCAGGGGTCTCAACCGTGTTTTCCAAGATTTTTGCCAAGGAAGAACCAGAACTACCAATTAGAGGCAAAACCAAGTTGGAGCTCCCGAATTACGAGATCATGAGTGTTGAAGAACTTCACGCTGATTACCTGGATCGCCTTATCACTAGCCGGGAGATGGAAGTAGGCCTTGTAACCTTGATGAAAAAAAATATGAGGTACATTGTTCCCATTTGTACTTGGTGTATCCCTACCTAGCCCCCAAGGGCCGGCCCAATTTCTTAATTTGAGTTGGGGCTTTGATAATCTTAACTTGCATTATGTATCCCCCAAGGGCCAGCTCATCTTCATCAGATGAGTTGGGTCTTATAAGATTTTCAAATAAATCGGCCTATAGCCCCAAAGGACCAGCTTATCTTCATGAGATGAGTCGGGTCTTTCGACACTTCAATCTTGACAAAACTAATATACATTAGTCCCCAAGTGTCAATGAGATTGCTTGCAGTTTGGATGAGACTTGTCATAATCCTTTATTGCATGGAATTGTTATTTGTGATTTTTATTATCGTTGAATATGCTAGCTCTTTTGTGTAGAAGGCCTTATGGTAAGTAGAGTCAAGTGTGACTGGCTTGAAGAAAAAGTTGGAACTAGGACAGAGCATCGAAGCCGCCGCCGACGAAAAACTGCGCCTCCCTTTAGAAGAAATGGACAAAATCAAGGGGCTTCTGAAAACACAAAAAGAGAGCTTTGATGCCGAGAATGCCACCTTGCTAAAGCAAGCAGAAAATGTGGAGGGCCAGCTGAAGCCCGTTACTAGAGAATTAGCCTGGTTAAAGCAACACATTGTCGCTTTGACTTAGGCTATCTTTGGTAAGTCGTCGTTTGTAACGTTGCAAAAAAATGTTGTTTTGGCAGGCATAACTCCTAATAGCCTTGGTTCTTATTTTGTTTTCACACGCCCTAGGACTTCCAATTTTCAGGATAACAGTCTGCTTATGCTAAAGGCCGAGTACAATCTGGCTGAGCAACTCTATACTGGAGGCCGGCTTGCCATGAAAGCGGTAACGGGGGAGAAAGAGCCGGCAATACTCATCAAGGACATGCGAAAAGTGCTTTCTATTATGCCCAAGCGAATCGATGAACTGAAAAGATCAGTTACCCGCCCTCGTGCAACGTCACTTTGAGTCAGGCTTTCGCTTATGCCAAGGACCTTGATCGTGATGAAACGGCCATAGGATTTCCTGAGCTTAAGGACGATGGGACGGTTTTTTATGAACCTGACTATCTAAAGTGTGTCAAGATAGCTCGGGTGCTGGCCACACGACTTGTTGTTGATCTGGGTCTAACGAAATACCGGCCAACTTATGACGGAAGAAATTCACGAATTCAGTTGCCCAGCTTCACATTCGTAGATCTGGTTCCTCAACACCGTAAGCATACCTATTCTCCTGAAGTTGACCCGTCTCCTATTATGCATGAAGAGGCTGCATTCCACGCTCTAACCAATTACGACAGGGACATGGACAATCTTCAGATCGTAGAGTCCACAGAGGCAGCGGAGGATGACCTAGAAGCAGCTCAGGGGAAGGAACAAACCGAGGTTAGCCCAGACGGCAAAGGGAATACATCCCAGGCGTGATGCATAAATAGTTTAAGTTGCTTGTATACCCCAAGTGTTGGGCCAGACAAATTTATTTTGACTCTTGACTGGAGTCTATAATAGGAGTAGCTTCTCACAGTCCTTGAAACTTTGTCATGTCTTCGTACATGTTTTGCTTTGGTGAAGGCATCTGGACTCGCTTCCCTCTTCGAATGAATGCATATTGCTTCATTTATTTTGCTTTGCCTTGGATATTTCTGTCATGCTTAGACAACCTTTTAGGGGATTTAGAGCCAGTCAAGGGATTATAATACCCAAGGCTTCAAGTTTTGGATGATCCGACAAAAGATTTGTAGTAGATGTAAGCCAGCACAATAGGCTTAGCAACAAAGGACTAGCCTTCGAGTCTTAGTCAAACAAAACCGGTTTTTATATTCCAACTTGGTTTAAAATTCACATAGCAGACATAAACAATGACAATTTACTCGTATACCACCATAGTATTGCGACACAATCATGTAAAAATTTGCTGGCTTTCGAAGCTTGACATAAATACCGGCTTTCGAAGCTCGAATCTGGCTTTAGTGAAGCAGGTATGATAACCCATAGTTTATCCTAGCTCTCTGTATGCCGGCTCTCACGTGACTCAAGCCAATGTTTTAACCTTAAGGAGTTTAGGGTCCTTGAAAAAGGATTGACTCTTAAGAGTACATGGGGTCACCTCATTAGAGTCGCATCAGGCATACAAGCAAGTTTAACAACACATGGCGTTTTTCTTTTGCCGAGTCAAGAGGGTGAGAAAGCTGAAGTTGACGAGTTAGAAGCCCCCAAATGCCCAATATTTTTGTGGAGTTTTTGTCGGGTCACAAAGGTGACAAAGCTAAACTCTGTGATTTGGAAGCTCCCATGTGCCCAATAAATAAATATTCAAACCAAATTGGCGGCTATAATGTCAAAAACTCCAAATTTTGGGTAAGCCAACTTTATTGAAACATAAAGGAGTACATAATTTGAAAAGGAATAAGTACAAAAGTAAAGGAGCGGGTGACTCTAAAGATAGAATGGCCGTAAATGAGCGGTGCTCTGAGCCGGTTTATTTCCTTCTTGGCGACATATGTTCTTCTTTGCAATCCTCCCAAATAATCATGATTCCAAACTCAAGTATTAATGATACTAACTGTTGTTCAGCTTCTTTGGGCTGCTTTGGAAACCACTTGATTATTGTGTTGATTATTCTGGCCAGGATGATTCCCATTGCCGTTATTCGCCTGATGCTGGAAACCATCTCTTGATCCGGCCTGAGAGCCATCAGGACCAAGCCGGCCAGGGTGCCCACCACCCTTACCTCCTAGATGACTTTGGAAAGCCTGGTTACAAAATTCCTGCATGATGTAGCAATTCTCCCATGAATGGGGAGATGGCTTATCCGGGGTACTATGTTTAGGACATAGTGACTTGAGCGCCTCTTCATATTTGCAAGGCTTATTCCCATTGTAAGCCTCTCCAGGACGGCCATTACGACGCTGGTTTTTAAAACCAACATTACTATTGGCGACGAAATCTGACCTACCATCTAGTTGCTTCCTTTTACCACTATAGTTCTCGTGCCCTTGGTTACCACCATGGTTATGCTGGCCCTTGCCACCTTCTCTCTTCCTACCTTTTCCAGTTTTATCCTCATCTGAACCGGGGTCTTCCGTGCCATGTGACTCAGCATACCTGGTGAGGACAACCATTAAGACACCCATGTCTTGCACCTTTTGCTTGAGTCACCCAACCTTTAGTGCAAGTGGCTAGAACTGGCAGTTCTTTTCCAAAATCAGGATGGCTTGAGCCACCATGATGCTATCCGATGAGTGTATAATCTCTGCAATGTGACGAGTCCAATGATGGGCGGACTCATCGACTTGCTGGACGCAATGTTGAAGGACCACAATCGTCATTGGCCTTTTGCATGTCCCTTGGAAATTCTTTATGAACCATTCTTTAAGTTCTGACCAAGTATTCATGGACTTGGGTGGCAGATTATTCAACCACGTTTGAGCCGGTCCTTTAAGAATCATGGTCAGGTACTTGGCGCACACAGCGTCACTAACATCGAGCATATCCATCGCCAATTCGTAACTTTCGATCCAAGATGCAAGCTCAAGATCCGCCGTGTAATTTGGCACCTTATGAGGCCCCTTGAAGTCTTTAGGCATACGCTCTACGCGGAGAACCGGCGACAGAAAAGGTATCCCGATTGTCCTATTATTGGTTCTAGTTTCCGTTTGAGGATGTAACTACTGGTTCACCTGTGTTGCTGCCTCCGCCTCTGCTTGTCGCATCCTTCTAGCCACATCCACAACTTCTTGAACTCCTGGTAGCATAGGTTGGGTCGGCAAAACCTGGGGTTGGTGGCTACGACCACTGCTAGAGACAGCTGGGGATTCCAAACAACGATTTTGACCATGGCTGGCGTACGGGGTAGAGTGCATCCGATAAACGTGGTAGGAGTACTATGCTTGTTGTACCACCGCTGTTTTCAACATCTCGATGGCGTTCCGGGCCTTGATATCTTCAGGGGTGTTTCCTAGTATTGGTAATGCTTCTAGGTGTCGGGTCGCAGCCAGCATGTTATCAACGAGGTTAGAGAAGTGACCCCGCAGCATCTAGAAAAGCTATGGTGGCAAAGGAACTGACAGGGGCTAGAGCGGCTCGTGCTGCTGGTTCATAAGTGGTTGCCCAACCCTTGGCGTCTATGGAGGGGTGTCAAAGATTTGCAATCGATATTTAGTGGCTGACGGCTTTGATGTCTCCTTTCATAAAATACCTCAGATGCCCCTTTCTGACGTTCAAGCTGCCAAGCCTCAACCTTAAGATGCTCGGACTCATCGTGTATGTGAGCCTCTAGTTCTATTATCCTGGCATTCTCAATATCTATTTACTTTTGTAGCTCAATCATCTAGTCTCTCAGCTTGATCAACTCCATCTTATGCCCCTCCCGATTTTCTGTTGTTACAGGACTCTCAACAAGTTTCACCATCTCGGCCATAAAATCTGTCATCGCTTGAGCTGGCGTCCTACCCGATCCGCCTGCCCGGAAGCCGCTCCATGCGCAGGTGGATTTTGAGCCTCCGTGACCCCAGCCATGTAAACGACGACTTTTCTAGCCGACACATGGACCTCCTTGGGAGCCTCAATCTCTGGTAATCCTCCGAGCCTACCATCGTAGACTGGACGTATCGATTCAGTTTCTCCCGTAGAAGTGTCACCCTTTGAACCGCCAAGCATGCCATCGCTGCTTGGCGATTCATCCATGAGAGAAACTCCCTGCAGGAAGCCAATGAAAACATGAGGCCGACTGGCTTGTGTCTGACGGGATCGCACAGGCCGAGCTGGATCATTAGTGTTGATCTAGAGATTCGGCTTAACAATGGTCGTACAAAACCCATCATGGGGAATCGGGCGCTCCTATTAGGACGAGCCGCCCGGGTTCCCCCGGATTGGATCGTCGATGCAGACCTTGCCATATCGGCTCTTGATCATCTGATCAACCACGAACTTCCCGAACCCTAGATAGGTTCCCTTTGAATTCTCAATCCCACCAGACGAAATCCACATAGTGGGCACAAACTATTGTGGTTTTGTCAAGGAAATTTCCTCGTGCGAGGACTTAGGTGTGAGGCCATCACCGACGGGTGGCTACACAAAGAGAATGAACGAGAATGGGAGGTGGGTTTACCCAGGTTCGACCCCTCCAATGGAGGTAATAGCATACGTCCTGCTTTGTGTCTAGATTAATGGAGATCTTAGTGTTGGAAATATGCCCTAGAGGCAATAAATAAAGTGTTTATTATTATATTTCCTTGTTCATGATAATCGTTTATTATCCATGCTATAATTGTATTGATTGGAAACACATTACATGTGTGGGTAAATAGACAACACTTTGTCCCTAGTATGCCTCTAGTGAACTAGCTCGTTGGTCAAAGATGGTCAAGGTTTCCTAGACATTGACATGTGATGTCATTTGATAACGGGATCACATCATTAGGAGAATGATGTGATGGACAAGACCCAAACTACAAACGTAGCATATGATCGTGTCAGTTTATTGCTACTGTTTTCTGCATGTCAAGTATATGTTTCTATGACCATGAGATCATGCAACTCACGGACACCGAAAGAGTGCCTTCTGTGTATCAAAAGTCGGGATCTTTTATTATGGAACAAGTAAAGAGACTTGCTGGTAACGAGGTTGAACTAGGTATGGAGATATCGACGATCGAATCTCGGGCAAGTAACATACCGAAGAACAAAGGGAACATCTTACGGGATTAACTAAATCCTTGGCATAGAGGTTCGATCGATAAAGATCTTCGTAGAATATGTAGGAACCAATATGGACATCCAGGTACCGCTATTGGTTATTGACCATAGAGGTGTCTCGGTCATGTCTACATAGTTCTCGAACCCGCAGGGTCTGCACACTTAAGGTTTGGTGACGTTTCGGTAGTATAGAGTTATGTATGGTGGTGAACAAAGGTTGTTCGGAGTCCCGGATGAGATCCCAGAGGTCACGAGGAGCTCCGGAATGGTCCGGAGGTAAAGATTGATATATAGGAAGTCCTATTTTGGTCGCCGGAAAAGTTTCGGGCTCATCGGTAGTGTACCGGGAGTGCCGGTAGTGTACCGGGAGACCATCGGGAGGGGTATTTCGACCCAAGAGGCTACATGCCCTGTGGGAGAGTGAATACCAGCCCTTAGTGGACTGGTGGAAGTCCCACACAAGGCCCATGTGGCTGGGAGAGAAAACCCAAAGAGATAAGGTAAAAAAAAGGCAAAATAAGGAGGAATCCTAGTCCTACTAGGATTGGAGGAGTCCTCCTCTCCTCCTTGATTCGGCCGAACCAAGGTCTGGTCCCTTGAGGGCCAAGCCTCCTCCTCTCTCCCTCCTATATATACTAGAGGTTTTAGGGTTTTTGCACTTGATTTTCAGCCACGTGCTACCCGTTCCTCCAATGCATAGTTTCTCCTCTAGATCGGATTTCTGAAGTGCTTAGGCAAAGCCCTGCCGGAATAGCTCCACCACCATCGCGGGAGCGCCGTCGCGTTGCCGGAGAACTCTTCTACCTCTCCGGTCCCTCTTTCTAGATCAAGAAGGCGGAGATCGTCATCAAGTTGTATGTGTGCTGAACACGAAGGTGCCGTCCGTTCGGTGCTTAATCGGGACGGATCGTGATTGGATCGCGGGACGCTCGGCAATTTGGATCGCGAAGACGTTCGACTACACCAACCGCATTTCTTAATGCTTCCCGCTTAGCGATCTACAAGGGTATGTAGATCCACTCTCCCTCTTGTAGATGCTCATCACCATGGATAGGTCTTGCGTGAACGTAGGATATTTTTTGTTTCCCATATGACATTCCCCAACACTTAGTTCCAAGGATGTTGGATTGCTAACCTAGATTTTCGGGGGTGACTAACTTGTCTTTTATACCTCTAGGGGCTTACCTTTATATATAAGTCAAGACCTCAGGTTTTGCAACAGAGTCCGGGTCATAACATGACCCATAACCTAACGTATCTCTACCTTTGTCTTGCCTTCCCAGCAAGGAAGGTCTTTGGCGTCCCACTTTTTAGGCTCTAAGCTGCCATCTTCTCAAGTTGGGCCGCCATCGTCCAATTCAATAAATCATCTTATCTTTTATCTTCGCGACACTGGCCATCTTAGGCACAATCATCAAGCCGCCAATAGATTGACCTGACGCACCAGGCGAGTCATATCATGGAGCTATATCCCCAACAATGTGCTTGTCTTTACCTTCTGTTGCTATACTCATTGACTAGCATGTGTAGGGTGCACTAGACTTGTTAGAATTGCTAAAATCTACCAGCCATTAAAATTGGGAAAATGTTAAGTTTTTAATTTGTCAAGTAGTGATGCGGAGCATCCCATGGTCACCCCCATGGACCCATCACCAACACCTCAAGCTACGCAAGGACCCGTGACAAGGGCACGTGCACGTGCTATCGGAAATGAGGTGAGATCTCTCCTTTACCACTGACCCTTTAACACTCTTGGAACTTTGATGCTACCTTAAGGAGAGACTCTCTACATACTCAGGTATCTCAACCCTGACCAGGACGCGGAGGCGCACAAAGAGGAAGCATTCAAAGAAGAAGGATCATGCACCGAGGAAAACTCTCTGGCCATCCCCGAACTTCCGGCTAGCCCAGAACCTCCGCCCCCCTAGCAAGCAAGGATCGAGCATGCAAAAGTAGACTTCCTGTCTAGCCCAGAACCTGGCCGGACCCTAGACAGACCCTGTCCCAGAACTTACGGCCCCCAGAACTTCCGGCCGGCCCAGAACCTCCGGTCGCTCACCAGCCCAGCCTCCGAAGACGGTGCCAACACTCGGAAAAGCCCGAAACCTGCCTAGACCTGGCCCGGAACTTCCAGCGCCCAGAACATCCAGCCTAACCCAAAACTTCCGCCATTCCTACGCACAAGGATGATGACCCACAAGTATAACAGATCAAGCAAAGTCCTTTCGATAAGTAAGAGTGTCGAACCCAACGAGGAGCAGAAGGATACGATAAGCGGTTTTCAACAAGGTAATTTCTACAGGCACTGAAATTTTAAGTAGCAAGTAGTTTGATAGCAAGGCAATTTGTAACGAGCAAGTAACGGTAACAATAGGTAAGGTGCAGCAAGGTATCCCAATCCTTTTGTGGCAAAGGACAGGCCAAAAGTATTAATTATGATCAGCAGAGTGTTCTTGAGGGTACACGAGAATTTCATCTAGCCACTTTCGTCATGTTGGTTTGATTTGTGTTTGCTACTTTGATAATTTGATATGTGGGTGGACCGTTGATAAGGTGATGTTCTTACTTGAACTAACAATCTACTTATGATTAACCCCCTCGAACACATCCACAACTACGAGAAATTTATTAATACAAGCTCTAACCATAGCATTACACATATGGACCCAAATCAGCCCCTTACGGAGTAGCACATAAACCAGGGTTTAAGTTTCTGTCACTCTCGCAACCCATCATCTAATAACTACTCCACAATGCATTCCCTTAGGGCCAAGGATGGTGAAGTGTCATGTATTCGACATTCACATGACACCACTAAGGGAATCACAACATAGACATCATCAAAATATCGAAAACATATCAAATTCACATGAGTACTAGCAACATGACTTCTCCCGTGACCTCAAGAACAAAGTTAACTAATCAAAAATAATATGCATGATCAAGATCATAGGTGAATTGAATAGCATAATTGATCTAAACTTATAATCTTCCACCAAATAAACGATATAGTAAACAACTACACAAGGTAGTCAACACTACTAGTCACCCACAGGTACCAATGTGAGGTTCCGGTACAAAGACTGGATACAAGAGATGAACTAGGGTTTGAGAGGAGATGGTGTTGTTGAACATGTTGGTGAAGAATGGCTTCCCCAAGATGATAGGGTTGTTGGTGATGACGATGGCTTCGATTTCCCCCTCTGGGAGGGAAGTTCCCCCGGCAGAATCGCTCTGCCGGAGGGCAAAAGTGCTCCTGCCCAAGTTCCGCCTCGAGGTGGCAGTGCTTCATCTCAAAAGTCCTCCTCTGATGTTTTTCTAGGTTAATTGGAGATATATACTAGAAGATGGGCTCCGGAGGATGGCATGGGTGTGGTGCTGGCAGGGGCCAGGCGCGCCCTGGTGGAGGGTGGCCACCTAGTGCCCCCCTCAGGTAGTTCTTGACTCTAGAAATTCTTAATTATTATAAAAATAATCCCCGTGATTTTTAGCTTCATTGGAGTTGTGCAGAATAGGTATCTTTGATGTGCTTTTTCGGGGTGCTGAATTCCAATTGCCGGCATTCTCCCTCTTGAGGTAAACCTTGCAAATTATGAGAGAGAAAGCATAAGAATTACTCCCCATAAGAATTATTATTACTCCCCAAAGAATTGCCGACATTATGCACGTATCAACTCCCCCATGCTTAGACCTCGCTTGTCCTCAAGCGAAAGCCGATATCGAAGAACATGCCCACATGGTTTGAGAGAGATGTGTTGATAAAAACAAAATACGAACATAGAAGCATCATGCTTATTATTATAAAAGCAACAAAAAATAACATAAAACTTTTGCATGAAACTTTTATTTCATACTAGCATTATATAACTTCTTATGAGAAAGTAACAATTCATCACAACGTGGACTTATAAAGCATAAACCTTATTGGAAACCAACAAACTATGTTCTTAGTCAAATATTGCAACTACAATTCATCATATATTAATCAAGGGTCTCATGTAGGAGCCTTTTGTCAAGTCCACATACTCAACCATCATTTAGTCTTGTATGATTGCTAACGCTCACAGCATATCCATGGACAAGAAGTTTCAACCTGACACATAGAAATATAGGGGCTTATAATTTACCTCCCAACATATTCACCTCAAGGGTGATGTCAACAATAATAGCTCATGCTCACTCATATCCAACTGGTCATATGTGCCTAGATCTTTCCTTGCCACATGATGCTTGCCAAATGAGAAAAAGAAAAAGGAATATGGAAGAATACTTTGACGCTTGCATAAAAGTAAGTACATGAAAGTAAAAGATATGCCCTTCTTAGAGGGAAGCAAAGGTTGCCATGCTATTTTTAGTTTTATGCCAAATCCCTTAGCGCAAAAGAACGTCATGTTGCATTGCCTCTTGTGATAACAACCTTTATTATACAGTCGGTCGCTTTTATTACTTTGCCATCACAAGTTCGTGCAACGCTCAATTTTCTCTTACACTAATTGATCCAAAACTTTTTAGAAGCAATTTTTTATTGCCTTGATGCACCTTTGACAACTTACTTGAAGGATCTTATTCAATCCATAGGTAGGTATGGTGGACTCTCAAACATGAGCTTGAGTTTTGGGTTTTTTGATGCACAAGTAGTATCTCTACTTAATGCAGAGTTTTTGGCTAGCATAAATCATTATGTTGTCTTCCTTTTCCAACATCAACAATTTTGGCATATAATATTTAATGGGGGCTCACAATCACAAAAGATGTCCATGATAGTATATTCGCATGTAAATCTTCTCTTCCCTAATTACTTATTTCATGAGTTGCATCATTGACTAATGCTATGTTTGCCAATCTCTAACAAATTTTACCACTTATACTTTTCTTTATTGTGATGTCATTACTCACCATAAAATTAGCATATGATCTTTTTCATTTATTTTCTTTCATCATGATTGCAACAAGAAAGTAAAAGGGGTGAAAGCTCAAACTAACTTTATTATATAACTCTCACTCAATTACATAGATAGATAGATCACGAAACTAGTGCTCGAAGATGGATCATACAAAAATTTTATTCAACCAAAACATGAAAGGCTAAGGATCGAAAATAAAAAGCAAAATGTAAAAGTGATGGTGATACGATACTAGGGAACCTCCCCCAAGCTTGTCTCAAGCCAAGGGGAGTGCCCATACCCGTGTACTTAGATCTCCTTTGGTGGTCGTGATGATGAAGGTGGTGGTGATGAAGCGTCACACTTCAGCTCCAATAGGTACCTCAATTTGCGGATGACACTCCTCGGGGTGGCGATATGATCTTCTAGAAAAATATTTTCACGGGTGAGGAATTTATTCTGAACACGAAGCTCCTCGAAAGCCTTGAAAGCTTCAATTTCAAGAGGGGTAAGGTGAGGATAGTAAGGCTGGAGCATATCTTCTTCTTCCTTTTCCACCATGCCCGTGGGTTGCCCTCCTTCTTGAACTTGATTTTGCATGGCCGCTTTGTCCTTGCTCTCCTTATTGGATTGTTTTGGCTCTTCTCTTTTCAGCTCCATCTTCATCAACCAATCATGTTCTTCTACGTCATTGGGAGAGGAAATAGACATGATGCTTGGCTTGATAGATCCACGAGAAAAACAGCACGAAACAAGAACAGAAGAAAATCTCGCGATGCGGTGGTCAAAACAGTCGGGGGGGGGGAATATAGAGAATTTTTATTCTTGGAAACCAAGCAAATGAAAGGAGAACAAAGTCGGGAAGGTTCCCGAGGTGGGCACGCTCCACCAGGGCATGGCAAGGGGGGCAAGCGCGCCCTGGTACTCCATGCCCTCCTTGGTTACCTTCTGTCGGTGCACTAGAGTTTCGGGGTTTTCTAGTGCCCCTTACTTGTGCACGGGAAGTCTAGGCCACGCCCGCGGCAGGGCCCACCAGGGGGCTGCAGGACGCAAAACCAGGGACGTCAAGGAAGCAATCAATCCAACGATCAAGACCAGAAGGCAAGGACCGAGCCCCCAACAAGATCTTGCTGGGATGGCCTACGAAGTCCCGGCAAGAAACGCATCCGGCAAGACCACACCGCCTCGCCAGCACAGAGGCCAGGTGTCGTCCCACCTGAGTACGTGTCGAGGTGTCGGCGATGGAAGGAGCTAAGCGGTGCCGATGGGACGGGGTCCTGTCCCATCCCATAGACAATTAGGGGCGCCTAAAGGAGCATTAAATGCACTTGTCTTACACTGTCAGTGTTAGGTATGATAACACCGTAGCACTATACCCCTCGTGTACATACTGCACGCCGCTGTTGGTGACCCCTTCGAGAGTATAAAAGGAGGCCCAAGGCACAGCTACATGGGACTTTTTTGGCTGGCCCATTCTGGATGAGTAGCAGTTGTGTACTCTAGCACTCCCAAAACCTGAGCTATAACTCATCTAATACAACCAAGCAGGAGTAGGGTTTTACACATCTTTGCGGCCCAAACCTGGGTAAAATCTCGCATGTTATTCATCAGATCTGCTCTTTGTGCAAGCCTTCCTCCCTACCGAATCGTAAAGGGATCCTTCAGATCCCATAGGTGTCGTTTCCCTGACACCTTCCAATTTTTTTACTAATATTCATAAATATTCCAAAATTGATAACAAATATTTTTGCGGATTTTTCAGAGTCTGTTTACTCACCACATCATGTACCTCTTTATTTTCACGATTCTAGAGCGTTCTGGAATGTTTCTTTTATGTGTTCCTCCGATGTCAAGGTTTGGATAACATTGCTTTCAATGTTAATAAGCGTACCTGAGATATAGTGTTTAATTCTTTGTCCATTGACCACCTTCAGGTTGGTATCTTCGGCATTATTAATCTTAATAGATCCAGAGTGATAAATTTCCTTGATAACATAGGGTCCTTCCCATTTGGAGAGAAGTTTCCCTACAAAAAATATGAAACGGGAATTGTACAATAGAACATATTCTCCAACTTTGAATTGTCTCTTTTGGATTATTTTGTCATGCCATCTTTTAACCTTTTCTTTGAATAACTTGGCATTTTCATAAGCTTGGGTTCTCCATTCATCTAATGAGCTAATATCAAATAACCTCTTTTCACCGACAAGTTTGAAATCATTGTTTAGTTCTTTGATTGCCCAAAATGCTTTATGTTCTAATTCTAGAGGCAAATGACAAGCTTTCCCATAGATCATCTTGTATGGGGACATACCCATATGATTTTGATAAGAAGTTCTATAGGTCTAAAGTGCATCATCTAATTTCTTAGACCAATTCTTTTGAGACCTATTGATAGTTTTTTGTAATATCAGTTTTATTTCTCTATTGCTAAGTTCAACTTGACCACTAGATTGAGGATGATAGGGTGATGCAATTCTATAGTAAACATCATATTTAGCAAGCACCTTACGGAAAGCACCATCAATAAAGTGTGAACCACCATCAGTAATTAGGTATCTAGGGACTCCAAAACTCGAGAAAATAACTTCTTTAAGCATTTCAATGGAAGTATGATGATTAACACTACTAGTTGGAATAGCTTCTACCCACTTAGTGACGTAATCAACAACAAACAAAATATGAGTGTGCCCATTAGAGGAAGGAAAGTTGTCATATAATCAAAACCCCAAACATCAAATGGTTCAACAACAAGTGAATAGCTCATAGGCATTTCGTGACGCTTACCGATATTACCAATTCTTTGACATTCATCATAGGATGAGACAAACTTACGAGCATCTTTGAAGAGAGTAGGCCAATAAAATCTAGATTGTAATACATTATGAGCAGTTCTATCTCCAGCATGATGTCCTCCATAAGCTTGGGAATGACATTTTCGTAAGATTTGTTCCTGTCCATGCTCAGGTACACAACATCTAATTATACCATCTACTCCTTCTTTATAAAGATGTGGGTCATCCCAAAAGTAATGTCTTAAGTGATAAAAGATTTTTTTCTTTTTTTGGTATGTGAAACTATGTAACACCCAAGATGCGCGCCTATCCATATTTGGCACGGGGGCTCGATAGGGATAGAGGCGCATCTAGTCATTTCGCAAGTTCAGGATCATTACATACATTTATGAAGAGAAGAGTATGTGAGTTGGATTACACTCGCCACATGCTAAAATAAAATTCCACACTATTTATTCAAAACATCAATCCAAAGACAAGGTCCGGCTACGGATGAAAACAAACGATAAAATGATGCAATGACACTGGCTTGCTAGCCCCAAAGATCATGACCGAGGCCTCTCTACTCGTCTGGATAAGTGACGTACATCCTACCACGCTCCTCGTCATACTTCCATTGGAGCTGCGTCACATCATCTGGCACGATCTCATCTGCACCTGCACCTGTATTTCTTGTAGTAATCTATGAGCCATGAGGACTCAGCAATTTCACGCCTGGGTATCGAGACTATTCAAGCTTATACGTTGGATGGGGGATAAGTGTTTAGTTTGCAGCAGCACTAAGCATTTATGGTGGCTAATCTTACGAGTACATGAATGTAAATATGTGGTCTACGATAACGATCAAGAACTAAATGACCTCTAAGAGATCCTAAACACCTACTTACGTCAAACATAAACCCGCCGTGTTCTCTCTCGGTTCATGTTCACGAGCAGAGACGATCACAGTTACTCACATAGTTGGCGTATTTTATTAGAGTTTACTTCAAGTTAACTATAACCGGGTGTTAAACAAATATCCAAGTTGCCACATAACCGCGGGCACGGCTTTCCGAAAGTTTTAACCCTACATGGGTGCTCCATCTAGTCCATCATAAATTAACCACACCCTACGGGAATAACCTCGACCACAGATCTCGTGATCATCCTAGGCAACTCCAAAGGAATTCCGACACCTTGAGATAGCCCAAAGAAAATCAGAGTCCCTCACGCAAGCCACTCGAGAAAGGTAAAACAAGTCAAGCAAGACCACCCGACGTGTCTATGAACCCGATAAGAGCCGTGTACTCGTTCTTAGGACACGACGGATGAGCGATGGTTACCACGCCAATCACCGACTTGCCCCGGGCAGCGTTAATAAGCTGCCCTGGGTTGGACCAACACTCATGAGGAGCACTGGCCCGGGTTGTTGATTAATCCACGGGGTTGCAAAGCCCTATGCAGTTTTATTAATTTGTTTAAGCAAATAGTACCAATGTTGGGTCTTGACAGACAAGTATTAATCTCAACCGAATAATCAAGGGGGTCCTCATAACAACCCGGAGCATGTTAGGAGCACAAAGTATGGAAACATACCACCGGTAACAAGAAACTATGGCGGTAAAAGTGGAACAAAACACCAAGCAAAAGGCCAAGCCTTCCACCATACCAAGATATATATGTGAATTAAATTAAATAGCAGTTAATATTGTGATATGCCAGATATCCATGTTATCACATGGAAACAACCTGCACCTGCAAGTAAGAACGATATAAGAGGGGCTGAGCAGCGGTAACTTAGCCACACAAGGTTTGCTAGGATGTGGAGGGGTTAGAGGCTATCATGGCAATGTAGGAGGCTTGCCATTCAAGTGGTAGGTAACACATATGTAATGATTAAAGCGAGAATCTAGCAAAGCAAAAATAGTGTCAGGATCCGAGTACGATCATCTTGCCTGTTGGTTCTTCAGAGGGACAAAGAGCGGGGTCCTCGTAGTGGTACTCTCCTGGATCCTCATAGTCAAGCTCAACACTCGTGTCTACCCAAGAGAAACAGCAACAATAAACAACCAACCAAGGTGCAATGCACAAACAAGATGATGCATGATTCATTTGAAGTATTTAACATGGCAATCCTAAACTACTCATGTTTCTCATGCAATAGTTTAGTTATTTACAATTCTGGAAAGAACCTCATCTCAAGTTGTTTAACCATGCATGATCATGACAAATATGTATGCTTCATGAAAAATCAATACAAATTCATATGTAGAACGTAGGATACGGAATTACGGTTCTCACACTACGCTCAGAGCAAGTTACGAAGGCAAAACACAAGACAATGAAGGCCATGGGCCTATTCCTTGGCATTTCAAGGTAGCCACTAGTTAGGCAATGAAAAACCAACCACAATAGAGTCAAATAGCAAACTATTCCATGGAGCATAACTCTCACAAGTCACAAAACACTAAAACAAACAATCTGCCAGAAAACTGCAACATGGCAACTTTCATAGCAAATATCTAGAGCTACAGGAAGTCTCCATCCACAAACAAAGCATTCGCAAAAACTACATAGCATGCTTATCTTATCATCCAACTACACAAACTAGAAAGGAGGCACATATCAATAAGCATGAAGCTGACAAGTTGGCATGATGAAACAGATTCTAGGTACTTAGAGAAAATCACAGTTTTCTGGAATCTGAGTTAAGCTGATAGCAAGTTGACATCAGAAACTAATGGTGATAGAGACCACCTCCTGGCATGAAAATTAACAGGATGGTAGAGGACAACATCTACCTCAAAACACTAGCACTGTGCTTGAGCTAATTCACAACATATCACATGGTAGCATCCACTCTTCATGGCATAACAATATTAACACATTCTCAGACTTGGAAATATTTAGCATGTTGAAAACAGCAACATTTTAATAGACACTTGAGAGCATGGTTCCCACTCATATGCAAGTTTAACATGACAAAAGAAAATACCATGGTATTCTACTCATCAAAGGCTACCATTTTCATGTTAAATATCATAGCATGCATGAATTAATTCTAACTAAAATGACAAAATGGCAATTTGAGACAAAATGACATTTTGACAAACTTGCTCAAATGACCAAACAAGTTACACCAATGAATTCCTTGGGTGATTGTACCCCAAAATCATGTATCACACTCATATGTTTGCATGGAGTAACATGGCAAAACACTAGCTAGCAAAATACCAACAATTCTTATAAGTGAAAACTTACCTAATATGCTCATGTTCAAATATGCACATAACCAGATTTGGAATTATACCAGAAAAGGAAATATCTATTTATATCACAATTAGACACAAAACAAAATAATATTTAGGAGGAGCCCACCTGGCATAGGCACCAAGGCCCCCTAGTGGATGACAAGTGGGGCCAGGGCCCACTTGTCATACACTCACAACCATAAACACACACACACCTGCCACACACACACACACTCCAAGCCACACGAGATCCCTGCTGGCCATAGGAGATCCTGCACACACCAAGCACACAGTAGCACACATGCACTAGCTGCACAGCCACACGGGATCCGAGTGTTGTCACACCGGATCCGAACACCACACACGCACATGCAGCCAATCAGAAAAAGGAAACAAAAGGGGGGCTGGATTTGATCCCTCAACCGCAAGGTCATCGGCCTGAGTCGATTGCCACTACGCCACTCAAGGATACTGACCAAGGAGGGTCTGCGCTAAATAACTACTAACTCGCCCCGGATCTATCTGAAGAAACTGAAGAAGAAAGCACCTGCGACAGCGACACGACGACGTGAAATTGCGGTAATAGAGGGGCTCTCCAGCAAGGAAAACCTTCTATCGGAGCTGCGGAACCTATGGGGTATCCATTCCCCTGCTCGTCTCGCAACGAGAGGGACGGAGGCGATCCCTCAAGGCCACGCCTTGCTCGGCCGGCGGCGATAGTGAGCACTACGACGACTAAAGCAATGGCTACTCTACGCTACGAGAAGGGAGATGCAGAGAGGAGGGGATGCATAGATGCTCACGAGGGGCTGACAACTACGCTCGGAGCAGTGCGGATCAGAGGTAGAAGATGACACGAGCTCCGGCAACGCGAGGAAGACGAGGAAGAAGAACACGCTGCAGGGGTGCTCCTCACACCCTATCACCGGGAACGGGACACGAACGACACCCGCGAGCTCCACGCCATCTCCGACGATGACGAGCAGGCCACCGGAGGCGACCACGATGACCGAAGTCATCAGCGCTCTTCTCTCTGAACCTCATCCACTCTGAAGCTTACCTGACAGGGAAGAAGGAGAAGCAGGAGAAAGAGGGAGAAGGGGAGTGGCGGCAGAGAGGAGGGAGAGGGGGAAAACCCTAGGGATATACGCCCTTTTAAAGGGGCGGCCTCGACGTCCGTGAGCCTCTCATGGCGACGGTGTCGACTCTCTCTCGAGCTCTCTCTCTCTCTCTAACGATGCTCTCTGAACCTAACGGAGGGAGACGGGAGCAGGTCTCCGCTACCTTGCAGGCTGGGCCGGTGGGGAAGGGAAAAGGCCCACCTCTCTCTCATACTCAGAGAAAAACAAAGGGAGGGTTTTCTTTGTAGATAAAAGTAAACAATACAAAATGGCCCAGAGTAAAGAAAGGGATTTTTGACAAAACAAAAATACTTTGACACAAAATTAAATATGCCCTATTTAAATCAAATACCAAGATGATTTCCAGAGAAAGTAAATTAATTACTTTTAAAACAACCAGTCCCTGTTTATATCAAAACCCCATGAGTGCAAATCTCAAACACCAAGGAGAGCAACACGCCTAACACCAAAATAATATTATCTACACCATGAACATTTTTAACAGAATTATTTAGCAAGTTAATTTTGCTGTAGAAAACAAAAGTAATAAAAAGGTTTAGGTATAGTTTTGAAAATAAGGGAGAGGAGGAAGTTGTTGCCCACACATGCACACAACACAATGCACTTCACACAAGACCAACAAGCAAGCAACACAAGATGCAAATTTAATGATGAGCATGATGCATGATGCATGATGCATGAGATGGAATGGAAAAGAGCAATCCTATCATTCAACACATGGCAACAAAGGTTCACATAGGTTACAAGACCATAAATGGCAAGGGTAGAACTTGGGCTGTTACAACTCTCCGACAATACAAGAGGATCTCGACCCGAGATATAGGAACGAAAGAACTCTGGATATTTGGAACAGAGAAGATCCTCATGTTCCCAAGTAGCTTCTTTGTCGGAATGATGAGACCACTTCACCTTGAGAAACTTGATTGATTTGCTGCGAGTCTTACGCTCAGTTTCATCAAGAATAGCCACTGGATGCTCACGATAAGAGAGGTCTTCTTGGAGATCAATGTCTTGGAGGTCAATGGTACGCTCGGGAGTCTTGAAGAACCTCCGGAGCTGAGAGACATGGAAGACATCATGCACATTTGCGAAGTTTGGACGAAGCTCTAGTTGATATGCAAGTTCACCTCTCTTGCCAACAACTCTAAAAGGACCAACAAAGCGAGGAGCTAGATTCCCTTTAATTCCAAACCGCTGATTGCCCTTCATGGGAGAGACTCTGAGATAGACTAGATCATCAACTTGAAAGGAGACATCCTGATGTTTGTTATCGTAATAACTCTTCTGTCGGGATTGAGCTGTTTTGAGGTTCTCACGAATGGCACGGCACATCTCTTCTGCTTCGGTGATCATGTCATTGCCCAAAAATTTATGCTCACCGGTTTCGGACCATTTAAGCGGGGTACGACACTTCCTGCTGTAGAGAATCTCTAAAGGGGCCTTGCCTGAGCTAGCTTGAAAGCTATTGTTGTATGAAAATTCAGCGTATGGAAGGCAGTCTTCCCATTTCATGCTAAATGAAATCACACAGGCTCTGAGCATGTCTTCAAGGACTTGACTGACTCTCTCAACTTGATCACTTCTCTGCGGATGGAACGCAGTGCTGAAACGGATCTTGGTACCCATAGCGGTCTGGAAGGACTCCCAAAACTTGGAAGTAAAGAGGCTTCCACGTTCAGATGAGATGAGCTGAGGAATACCGTGCAAACAAACTATCCTTGACGTATACAAATCTATTAGCTGAGCTAGATAGATTCTTTGACCGGAAGGAAATGAGCAAGTTTAGTCAGCTTGTCGATAAACACAAAGATGGCATCATTGCCTCTCTTGGACTTGGGAAACTCAATGACGAAATGCATCTCCACATGATCGAATTTCCACTCTAGGATAGGCAAAGGCTGAAGGAGACCTGATGGACATTGATGTTCTGCCTTCACTCTATGACAAACATCACACTCGTTCATGAACTGAGAAATTTCACGTTTCATGTGTGTCCACCATAAGGTTTGCTTGAGATCCTGATACATCTTGGAATTTCCTGGATGAATCGATAGAAGAGAATAGTGTGCTTCGTCCATGATAACCTTCCTAAAATCACCTTTTGGAACCACCAGACGGTCCTCAAAGAACAAGGTATCTTTGTCATCAATGCGAAAGCACTTAATACTACGGAATGGCCTTGGCCACAACTTTCTTCACTTTATTCACCATCGCATCAATAAGTTGAGCTTGGTGAACCTGATCTTCCAAAGGCGGAGAGACTTGAAGATTGGCAAGAAATCCTTGCAGAATCATTTGAAGGTCGAGCTTGCATAAGGCTTCACAAATCTCGGGTTGAAGAGGCTTCAGGATGAGACTGTTGCAGTACGCCTTTCGGCTAAGAGCGTCTGCAATGACATTTGCTTTTCTAGGAGTATACTCAATGATTGGATTGAAGTCCTCAAGCATTTCCACCCAATGAGACTGCGAAAGATTGAGATTGGGTTGAGGGGAAATTTACTTCAAGCTCTTGTGATCGGTGTACACCTCAACTTGTCTACCCAACAACAAATGCCTCCAAGTCATTAGAGCATGCACAACTGCCGCCAACTCGAGATCATGAGTGGGGTAGTTCTTCTTGGTAGGCTTCAACTGACGCAAGGTATAAGCAACTATCTTCTTATCTTGCATGATAACACCACCAGGACCTTGGAGAGAAGCATCACAGAAAACTTGGAAAGGCTTTGATTACTCGGGAGGGAGAAGAACTGGAGCTGAAGTCAGTCTCTGCTTGAGCATATTGAACGCCACATCACACTCAGGAGACCAAACATAGTTGACATTCTTCTAAAGGAGATTAGACAAAGGCTTAGCAATTTGGGAGAAGTTTTCCATGAATCTTCTGCAATAACTAGAAAGCCCGATGAAGCTACAAAGCTGCTTCACATTCTGAGGAGGCTCCCACTTCAAGATTACCTCAACTTTCTCAGGGTGCACTTTAATGCCCTCGGCAGAGATCACATGCCCAAGGTACACCACTTCATTGAGCCAAAACTCACACTTGGAAAACTTGGCATAGAATCGATGCTCTCTTAGCTTGTCAAGCACAAGCCGGAGATGCTCTGCATGCTCTTCTTCTGTCTCCGAGAACACAAGGATATCATCCATATAGACCAAGATGAACTCGTTCTTGAAAGGAGAGAATATGAAGTTCATCATTCTTGAGAAGGTTGGAGGAGAATTGGCAAGACCAAACGACATGACGGTGTAGACATAAGAGCCAAAACTCATCCTGAAAGCGGTCTTTGGAATATCTTCTTCGTGAATGTGAATTTGATGATAGCCCATGCGAAGATCAAGCTTCAAGAAAACCATGGCACCTTTCAGTTGTTCAAACAACTAATTGATGTTGGGAAGTGGGTATTTGTTTCTGATTGTCTTCTTGTTCAATGGACGGTAATCGACACAAAGTCGGTCCATGTCGTCCTTCTTCTTCACAAATAAAACACCACAACCCCATGGAGGGAACTTGGTCTGATCAGACCCAGACGTTCCTTTTCATCTAGTTGCTTCTTCAACTCTTTCAGCTCTTCGGGGCCAAGTTTATAAGGGCGCTTGCAAACCGGTCTAGTTCCGGTCTCGAGGTCAATCACGAACTCGACTGGTCGGTGCGAAGGCATTCCTGACAATTCTTCTCGAAAGACATCTTCATACTGACAAACCACCGAAATCTGAGAAAGAGCCAAGATTTCACCCTTCTCATTAAGAGAAAAGAGATGGATTGTGTCATCGCAAGCTGCGAAAATAATCACATCTTCTGAAGGATGAGTCAGCTTGACTTCTTTTGATTTACAATCAACATATGCCTTGTTCATAGACAGGAAGTCCATGCCCAGAATGAGATCAATATCGGAATTGCCGAGAACAATTGGAGAGGCTAGAAAAGAATAATTTCCCATCTTGATAGAAACATCCGGTACAACCACATGCGAACTCATGCGCATGCCTGGAGAGACCACGCGAAAAGGACTTGCTAGATGCTCCACTGATAACTCATGCATAGCAACAAAAGGCCGTGAAATGAATGAATGCGATGCACTAGTATCAAATAAAAATTTAGCAGGAATAGAATTAACTGAAGACTCCTCTGCTTCTGCTACGTTCACCATGTTCACACGAACTGACTTGGGATTATGCATCACCATTGCATTTCCTGGAGGTCTGACTTGAGGAGGAGGCGGAAGACGCCACTGGGTTGCATTTGTTTGAGTAGTGACCCTTCTGACCACACTTGTGACAAGTAACCTGAGATAGCGGACGAAAGTTGCCTTTAGGAGGAGCATTTGCTGACTTGGGAGCCTGGGGCCTTTGCTGATATCCTGGGTTGAGTGGGTGGGAAGAACCACGGCCACCGAACTGCTTCTGCTGCTGAGTAAGAAATGGAGGAGGATTAGGAACCTAATATAGGGACCATCTGAGAGCTAGAAGAGGAGGAATAGGAATACCTTGAACGCTTCCTTGCATTCTCCAACTTGAGATCCGTTGCCTCGACCTTCAAAGCCATATTGTAGAACTGATCAAACTCATGAGGCTCTTGAAGGACTAGACCTAGCAGAAGCTCATCCTTGAGACCACCTCTAAACTGATAAATCATGGCCTTGTCATCTGGAACATCTTGCTTAGCATAGCGGGCAAGATTCTGGAACTCGATGTTGTACTGATAGACAGACTTGCTTCCCAGCTTCAGGTGCCTGAACTTCTCACGCATCTCCTCGAAAAAGCTTGTCGGAATGTAATGGGCCCTGAAGTCATGACAAAAATCGTCCCAAGTAACAACACGATCGCCCCTGGAGTCCTTGTACTGCTGCCACCAATCTGCTGCCTGACCCTTGAGCTGGAACGACACAAATCTGACAAAGTCCTCTGGTCTGACATTGCTACACTCAAAATGCTTACTCATGTCACGGAGCCAATCATCAACATCAAAAGGCTGCTCACAATAGGTGAAAGACTTGGGATGGTTGGCAAGGAACTGGTTGAGCATCGAAAACTGAGGTTGATTCTGAAAATTCCCTTGGAAGCTGTGCTGACCCTGATCTCTTTCTTGCAACAGCCTGAGCAGCATCTGAGTATTCGCATTGGTTGCGGCCATACAGCTTGCCAAGCTTCTGGAGGAGACGGTGGCGGGGGTGGTGGAACATCAGGCTGCTCCTCACCACGACCCGGATTCCCGCGAGTTGGTGGAGCCATCCTGGAGATGGACAAACATCAGCACCTCATTGACAAGATGATAGCAATTAGCTGAATCGAATGACTTGAAAGAATTTGAACGAATAACATCACAGCCTTCCTACTGGAAAATTAGTAAGAATGCCTTCTTCGGTTTTGCGATAACATCATAAGATATTAGAAGCCACTCGCAATAACACAAAAGTATTGAGATAATGTTCCTCAGAACAAATGTATATGCCCTCATACACCTGAAGAAGATGATCCTAGATAACTACAAGAGTCCCCACCTAAGAACTTCCGAAAAATTTCTGGTTATGCAATCCGGTGTGGGGGATACAAGGAGGAAATATCTCACACAACTAACAAACCTACACCCCAACTGTATCCATCCTTCAACACATAACCAGAGGCTTTCGCAAATCCATCTAAATCGAATCCTCGAAATCACAACGATACTAACCAGGCTGGTACCCCGGACGCCTCCCCAGTACTGGGTGACTCCAACCTTATCTCACCACGACAAGTATTGAAGTAATTCCGAACACCCTTCGTCCTGAGATACTAAGGAAGCTGAATGATAACGATGTGCCAAGAATTCCCTAGAGCTCTACTCCCCGGAAGAAATCAAGTCAGACAGGAGGCACCAAGACAGAACTCCATCACATCGGTATCATATAGTTTCCAACATACCCGCGTGATCCTAAATTCTTTTTTGAGTAAGAAGAGGAGTAGAATCAAAATTACTAAGTCGAATACCTCACCAGAGCATAGAAGAGGAGTAAAAAGAAACCTACTCTCCGATATAACTAGAATCAAAATAGTTTTTACTAGACTCGACTCGGCCAAGTTCGATCAAGCAAAGGGGTCCTATGGTCGTATGGCTCTGAATACCAACTTGTAACGCCCAAGATGCGTGCCTATCCATATTTGGCACGGGGGCTCGATATGGATAGAGGCGCATCTAGTCATTTCGCAAGTTCAGTATCATTACATACAATTATGAAGAGAAGAGTATATGAGTTGGCTTACAGTTGCCACATGCTAAATTAAAATTCCACATGATTTATTCAAAACATCAATCCAAAGACAGGGTCCGGCTACGGACGAAAACAAACGATAAAATGATGCAATGACACTGGCTTGCTAGCCCCGAACATCACGACCAAGGCCTCTCTACTCATGTGGATAAGTGACGTACATCCTGCCACGCTCCTCGTCATACTTCCATTGGAGCTGCGTCACATCATCTGGCACGATCTCATCTGCACCTGCACCTGTATTTCTTGTAGTAATCTGTGAGCCACGGGGACTCAGCAATCTCACGCCTAGGTATCGAGACTATTCAAGCTTATACGTTGGATGGGGGATAAGTGTTTAGTTTGTAGCAGCACTAAGCATTTATGGTGGCTAATCTTACGAGTACATGAATGTAAATATGTGGTCTACGATAACGATCAAGAACTAAATGACCTCTAAGAGATCCTGAACACCTACTTACGTCAAACATAAACCCACCATGTTCTCTCTCGGTTCATGTTCACGAGCAGAGACGATCACAGTTACTCACATAGTTGGCGTATTTTATTAGAGTTTACTTCAAGTTAACTATAACTAGGTGTTAAACAAATATCCAAGTTGCCACATAACCGCGGGCACGGCTTTCCGAAAGTTTTAACCCTGCATGGGTGCTCCATCTAGTCCATCATAAATTAACCACACCCTACGGGAATAACCTCGACCACAGATCTCGTGATCATCCTAGGCAACTCCAAAGGAATTCCGACACCTTGAGATAGCCCAAAGAAAATCAGAGTCCCTCACGCAAGCCACTCGAGAAAGGTAAAACAAGTCAAGCAAGACCACCCGACATGTCTATGAACCCGATAAGAGCCGTGTACTCGTTCTTAGGACACGACGGATGAGCGATGGTTACCACGCCAATCACCGACTTGCCCCGGGCGGCGTTAATAAGCTGCCCTGGGTTGGACCAACACTCATGAGGAGCACTGGCCCGGGTTGTTGATTAATCCACGGGGTTGCAAAGCCCTATGCAGTTTTATTAAGTTGTTTAAGCAAATAGTACCAATGTTGGGTCTTGACAAACAAGTATTAATCTCAACCGAATAATCAAGGGGGTCCCCATAACAACCCCGAGGATGTTAGGAGCACAAAGTATGGAAACATACCACCGGTAACAAGAAACTATGGCGGTAAAAGTGGAACAAAACACCGAAAAAAAGGCCAAGCCTTCCACCATACAAAGATATATATGTGAATTGAATTAAATATATGTTAATATTGTGATATGCCAGATATCCATGTTATCACATGGAAACAACCTGCACCTGCAAGTAAGAACGATATAAGAGGGGCTGAGCAGCGGTAACTTAGCCACACAAGGTTTGGTAGGATGTGGAGGGGTTAGAGGCTATCATGGCAATGTAGGAGGCTTGACATTCAAGTGGTAGGTAATGCATATGTAATGATTAAAGCGAGAATCCAGCAAAGCAAAAAAAGTGTCGGGATCCGGGTACGATCATCTTGCCTGTTGGTTCTTCAGAGGGACAAAGAGCGGGGTCCTCGTAGTGGTACTCTCCCAGATCCTCATACTCAAGTTCAATACTCGTGTCTACCCAAGATAAACAGCAACAATAAACCACCAACCAAGGTGCAATGCACAAACAAGATGATGCATGATTCATTTGAAGTATTTAACATGGCAATCCTAAACTAGTCATGTTTCTCATGCAACAGTTTAGTTATTTACAATTCTGGAAAGAACCTCATGTCAAGTTGTTTAAACATGCATGATCATTGCAAATATGTATGCTTCATGCAAAATCGATACAAATGCATATGTAGAACGTCGGACACAGAGTTACGGTTCTCACGCTACGCTCAAAGCAAGTTACGAAGGAAAAACACAAGACAACAAAGGCCATGGGCTATTCCTTGGCATTCCAAGGTAGCCACGGGTTAGGTAATGAAAAATCAACCAAAATAGAGTGAAAGATCAAACAATTCGATAGAGCATAACTCTCACAAGTCACGAAACACTAAAACAAACAATCTGCCACAAAACACCAACATGGCAACTTGCACAGCAAATATCTAGAGCTACAGGAAGTCTCCATCCACAAACAAAGAATTCAAAGAAACTACATAGCATGCTTATCAAATCATCCAACTACAAAAATTGGAAAGGAGGCACATATCAATAAGCATGAAGCTCACAAGTTGGCATGATGAAACAGATTCTAGGGACTTAGAGAAAATCACAGTTTTCTGGAATCTGAGTTAAGCTGATAGCAAGTTGACATCATAACTAATGGTGATAGAGACCACTTCCTGGCATGAAAATTAACAGTATGTTAGAGGACGGCATCTACCTCAAAACACTAGCACTGTGCTTGAGCTAATTCACAACATATCACTTGGTAGCATCATTTAGCATGTCGAAAACAACAACATTTTAATAGCCACTTTAGAGCATGGTTCCCACTCATATGCAAGTTTAACATGACAAAAGAAAATACCATGGCATTCTACTCATCAAAGGCTACCATTTTCATGTTAAATATCATAGCATGCATGAATTAATTCTAACTAAAATGAAAAAATGGCACTTTGTGACAAAATGACATTTTGACAAACTTGCTCTAATGAGCAAACAAGTTACACCAATGAATTCCTTGGGTGATTCTACCCCAAAATCATGTATCACACTCATATGTTTGCATGGAGCAACATGGCAAAACACTAGCTAGCAAAATACCAACAATACCTATAACTGAAAACTTACCTAATATGCTCATGTTCAAATATGCACATAACCAGATTTGGAATTATACCAGAAAAGGAAATATCTATTTATATCACAATAAGACACAAAACAAAATAAAATAAAATAATATTTAGGAGGGGCCCACCTGGCATAGGCACCAGGGCCCCCTAGTGGATGACAAGTGGGGCTAGGGCCCACTTGTCATACACTCAAAACCACACATACACACACACACCTACCACACACACACACACTCCAAGTAACACCAGATCCCTGCTGTCCACGGGAGATCCTGCACACACCAAGCACACACTGGCACACACACTCTAGCTTCACAGCCACACGGGGTCCGGGTGTTGTCACACCGGATCCGAACACCACACATGCATACGCAGCCAATCAGAAAAAAGGAAACAAAAGGGGGGACTGGGATTCGATTCCTCGACCACGAGGTCATCAGCCCAAGTCGATTGCCACTACACCACTCGCGGCTATTGACTAAGGAGGGTGTGCGCTAAATAACTACTAACTCGCCCCGGATCTATCTAACGAAACTAAAGAAGAAAACACATGCGACAGCGGCACGACGACGCGAAATTCCGGCGACGGTGGGACTCTGAGGGAAACCTCCCGTGGGAGCTGCGGAACCTACTGGGTATCCGATCCCCTTCTCGTCTTGCGACGAGGGGGACGGAGGCGAGCCCCCAAGGCCACGTCTTGCCTGGTCGGCGGCAACTCTGAGCACTACCGCGACTAAAGCAATGGCTACTCTATGCTACGAGAAGAGAGATGCAGAGAGGAGGGGATGCGTAGATGCTCACAGGGGGGGGGGCGATGACTGCGCTTAGAGCAGTGCGGAGCAGAGGAAGAAAACGACACGAGCTCCGGCGACGCGGGGAAGATGAGGAAGAAGACGACGCTGGAGGGGTGCTCCTCACCCCCTAGCACTGGGAACGGGATGCGGATGGCACCCGCGAGCTCCACGCCATCTCCGACGGCGACGAGCAGGCCACCAAAGGCGACGACGATGACCGAAGGCACCGTCGCTCTGCACAATGAACCTCATCCACTCTGAATCTTACCTGATAGAGAAGAAAGAGAAGGGGGACAAAGAAGGACAAGGGGAGCGGCGGTAGCAAGGAGGGAGAGGGGGAATACCCTAGGGATCCGCGCCCTTTTAAAGGGATGGCCTCGACGTCCGTGAGCCTCTCACGGCGATGGCGTCGGCTCTCTCACGAGCTCTCTCTCTCTGACGACGCTCTCTGAACCTGACGGAGGGAGATGGGAGCAGGTCTCCGCTACCTTGCGGGCTGGGCCGGTGGGGAAGGAAAAAGGGCCCACCTCTCTCTCTCACTCATAGAAAAATAAACATAGACTTTTCTTTTTAGATAAAAGAAAACAATACAAAAAGGCCGAGAGTAAGGAAATGATTATTGACAAAACAAAAATACTTTGACACAAAAGGAAATATGCCCTATTTAAATAAAATACCAAGATGATTTTCAAAGCAAGTAAATTAATTACTTTTAAAACAACCAGCCCTGTTTATATCAAAACCCCATGAGTGCAAATCTCAAACACCAAGGAGAGCAACACACCTAACACCAAAATAATATTATCTACACCATGGACTTTTTTAACAGAATTATTTAGCAAGTTAATTCTGCTGTAGAAAACAAAAGGAATAAAAAGGTTTAGGTATAGTTTTGAAAATAAGGGAGAGGGAGGAAGTTGTTGCCCACACATGCACACAACACAATGCGCTTCACACAAGACCAACAAGCAAGCAACACAAGATGCAAATGAAATGATGAGGATGATGCATGATGCGTGATGCGTGAGATGGAATGGCAAAGAGCAATCCTACCATTCAACACATGGTAACAAAGGTTCACATAGGTTACAAGACCATAAATGGCAAGGGTAGCAGTTGGGCTGTTACAAACTAGGTGGAATATATTTAGCAAAAATGTAATTAGTACAATCAGCATACCATGGAGTGCTTTGAGAGACATTCATTGCATCTAGTTGTTCATGAGGAAAACTATCATCAATAGGTAGTGGGTCATCAAGAATATATTCTAACCTAGACAAGTTATCAGCTACGGGGTTCTCAGCTTCTTTCCTATCAATCATATGTAAATCCTATTCCCAAAGCAAGACAACCCACCTAATAAGTCTAGGTTTAGCATCTTTCCTTTCCATAAGATATTTTATAGCAGCATGATTAGTGTGAACAGTAACTTTGGAATCAATAATGTAAGGTTTGAATTTACCACAAGCAAACACAACTCCTAAAAATTCTTTTTCAATAGTGGCATAATTTCTTTGGGCATTGCCTAGAGTTTTGCTAGCATAATGGATAATATTTTATTTCTTACCAACTCATTGTCCTAGAACAGCACCAACAACATAATCACTAGCATCACACATAATTTCAAAAGGTAAGTTCCAATCAGGTGGTTGAACAATAGGTGCAGTGGTTAGGGCTTTCTTTTGTGTTTCAAAGGCTTCTATGCAATCATCATCAAAAGCAAAGGGAACATCCTTTTGTAAAAGATTAGTAAGAGGCCTAGAATTTTTTGAGAAGTCTTTAATAAACCTCCTATAGAAATCAGTGTGACCGAGGAAACTTAAAATAGCTTTGATATCTTTAGGACACAACATTTTCTCAATTGCATCAACTTTAGCTTGATCCACCTCAATACCTCACTCGGATATCTTATGCCCCAAGACAATACCTTCATTAACCATAAATTTGCATTCTCCCAATTCAAGACGAGATTAGTTTGTTCACATCTCGCAAAAACTCGATCAAGGTCGCTTAAGCAATCATCAAAAGAAGTTCTGTAAATGAAAAAATTGTTCATGTCTACTTCGCAACTTTACTCTTGTAGACTTTGTTGGGCCTCCAAGCATAGAGTTTTGTAGGAGAGTAGCAATTTTCCCTCAAGTGTATGACCTAAGGTTTATCAATCCATGGGAGGTGTAGGATGAAGATGGTCTCTTTCAAACAACCCTGCAATCAAATACAAGAAATCTCTTGTGTCCCCAACACACCCAATACAATGGCAAATTGTATAGGTGCACTAGTTCGGCAAACAGATGGTGATACAAGTGCAATATGGATGGTAGATATAAGTTTTTGTAATCTGAAAAGATAAAAACAGCAAGGTGGCAAGTAACAAAAGTGAGCAAAAAGGTATTGCAATGCTTGAAAACAAGGCCTAGGGTTCATACTTTCACTAGTGCAAATTCTCTCAACAATACTAACATAGTTGAATCATATGTAAATCCCTCACGAGCGACAAAGAGTCACTCCAGAGTCACAAATAATAGAAAACAAACGAAGAAATTATTGTAGGGTACGAAACCACATCAAAGTTATCTTTTCCGATAAATCGTATGAGCTATCCCTATGAGTGTCACGAACAACCCTAGAGTTCGTACTCAAATAACACCTTAAGATACACATCAACCAAAACCCTAATATCACCTAGATACTCCAATGTCACCACGAGTACCCATGGGCTTGATTATATGATATGCATCACACAATTTCAGATTCATCAGGTTCAATCCAACACAAAGAACTTGAAAGAGTGCCCCAAAGTTTTTAGCAGAGAGTCAAGACGAAAACGTGTGCCAACCCCTATACATGGATTCCCATGGTCATGCAACTCGCAACTTGATCACCAAAACATACATCAAGTGGATCAATAGAACATCCCATTGTCACCATGGATATCCCATCACAAGACATACATCAAGTGTTCTCAAATCCTTTGAAGACTCAATCCGATAACAAAACTTCAGAGAGAAAACCCAATTCATCACAAGAAGATAGAGAGGGGAAAACTCCATATGATTCATCTATATTAATAAAGCTCACGGTACATCAAGATCGTGTCATCTCAAGAACACGAGAGAGAGAGAGATCAAACACATAGCTACTGGTACATATCCTCAGCCCCGAGGGTGAACTACTCCCTCCTCGTCATGGAGACCACCGAGATGATGAAGATAGCCTCAGGTGATGGTTTCCCCCTCCGACAGGTTGCTAGAATGGGCTCCCGATTGGTTTTTCGTGGCTACAGAGGCTTGCGGCGGCGGAACTCCCGATCTAGGTTTCTTTTGGGGGGGATGGTATTTATAGGAGTTTTTGGCGTTGGTCTCATGTAAAGAGGACTCCCGAGGGGCCCACAAGCTAGGGGCGCGCCCCCTAGGCTTGTGGCTGCCTCGGGACTCCTCTTCGGTATCTTTTTGCTCTAGTATCTTTTATATTTTCCAAACATATTCTCCGTAAATTTTCAGCCCATTCCGAGAACTTTTATTTCTACAGCAAAAAACGACACCATGGTAGTTCTGTTGAAAACAATGTCAGTCTGGGTTAGTTCTAATAAAATCATACCAAAAGCATATAGAATTATTGGAAACATGGCATGAATACTTCATAAATTATAGATACGTTGAAGATGTACCAGCATCCCCAAGCTTAATTCCTGCTCGTCCCCGAGTAAGTAAATGATAACATAAATAATTTATGAAGCGTGAATGCTATCATAGTGCATAAATTTGATCAATGATAGTTCCAAACACTTTTTCTCGCATCATTCTATATCATAAACAGTATCTCATCTCATAAAACTTCTCATGATGAAGTAACAAGCTATTCACATGTTAAAGCATAGACCATAAAGTTTTTTGAAAGCTAACAAGCTATGCTTTCAGTCACCAAACAATTGCAATTCATCTTATTTTCAGGAAGGTTCTATGTAAGATCTTTGATTTAGCAAATTCCACATACTCAACTATCATATAGTCTTCCATGATTGCTAACACTTTAAGAATATTTTCAGAGAAATGGCATCCGTCAAACACAAACAAAGATAGGGGCTTAAAGTTTCTCTACCCAACTTATTTATCATATATATTATTGTCAACAATAATAATTCATGATTAAATACATTTGAATGTCCATATATGCTTGGATATTTCCCCACCACATGATGCTTGCCAAATAAAGAATAATTGAGGTTGAACTAAGAAGGAATACCATTGACTCTTGCATAAAAGTAAATACATGAAAGTAAACGATGGTCCCTTCACAGAGGGAAGCATATGTTGTCATCCGCTTTTTAATTTTGGATGTGCAAACCCTTAATGTAAAGGAACGTCAAGTTGTATTGGACTTTGTGATAACATCCTTTATATGCAGTCCGTCGCTTTTATTTGTTTACCATCACAAGTTCATACAACACTTATTTTACCTTACAATAAAAGATAATACATATTTAGGAGTAATTGTTTTGGTTTTTGCACCGATGACAACTTACTTGAAGGATCTTATTCAATCCATAGGTAGATATGTGGACACTCATGGCAAGAAACTGGGTTTAAGGGATTTGGATGCACAAGTAGTATCTCTACTTAGAACAAATTTTTGGATAGCCAAAGATCCTAAGCAAGCACCACATGTTGGAGGATCCATAACAATATAACTTCTATACAAATATACCCAAGCATAACTCATTACGTTGTCTTCCTTGTCCAACTTCAAATATTTTTCTCAAGTTTGAAAATAATTAATGGGGCTCACAATCATATAATATGTCCAAGATAGTATATTTATATGTGAAATCTATCTTCCTTCAATATTCTTTCATGAATTGTTCAAGTGACCAATGCGGTGTTTGCTAACTTTCAATAAATTTTACCACCTATACTTCTTATATGTGAAGTCATTATTCCCCATGGGATAAGCATATAAAACATATATAATTTCAGATTGATGATATTCAATTCATTCAACCATTTACTCATAGGATATAAGTGAGGCGCAAGAGTAAATGACAAAACTACTCCAAAATATATAAGTGAAGATAAATGAGTAGTCAAACAATTAAGTAGTTGTGTGAGGACTTTATATATATATCTCAATAAATATATTCACATATGATTATTTTATTTAAAGAGCAAGAAAAATAAAAATAGCACTCCAAGAATAATATGCATCATGTGAATGAATAAAAATTTACGCTCAACATAGGCTAACCGATAGTTGAAGAAGAGAGGTGGGATGCGTAACATCCCCAATCCTATATGCTTGAGAGTTCTTGAAATATTTACTTGGGGTGCGTTGGGAATCCCCAAGCTTAAGCTTTTGTATCTTGTTTAATCATCTCAAATCCCGATTTCACCTATTCTCAAAAACTTCACCCACACAAAACTCAAAAAGAACTATGAGATAGGTTAGTACACATAAGAACAAATCAACACTTCATGTACTGCCGAGACAAGTTGCACAATAATTTAAAACAATAGGTACTGTATACTATCATTTCCACAATTTATATCTACCAATATAAGCTATGGAAACTATAGGATAAGTAGATAACAAAACTATGACAACAATCTGTCTAAAGGGAACAGTCTGTAGCAATTTATTTCACCAGTGTACTTCTATAACTCTAAAACTGATGAAAATTTAGGAAACGCTAAATAATTTTTATGAAAATACTTTATAAAATTTTCAGAAACTTTACACGTTCCAGTAAAATATGAAAATTCAAACACTACAACAAAAGTTTCTGTTTTTACACAACACACATCAAACACATGCAATGCAAGCATCCTAAGACAATTCTTGGAAGTTTTTATTGAAAAAAGAGATTATAAATAACACCTAATAAATAAAAACAAAATAAAATGATGATTCAAGAAAAACTCATATTATGTGACGAATAAAAATATAGCTCCAATCAAGATACACCGATAATGTTGAAGACGAAAGAGGGGATGCCTTCCGGGGCATCCCCAAGCTTAGAAACTTGAGTCTTCCTTGAATATTACCTTGGGGGTGCCTTGGGAATCCCCAATCTTTTGTTCTTGTCACTCCTCATTCTCCTCATATCGGTGTCTCACCCAAAACTTGAAAACTTCAATCACACAAAACATAACAGAACTTCGTGAGATGGGTTAGTATACTAGATATAGATCATTCACTTAGGTACTGTCAAGACAAGATTCATAATTTCTCTCACATAATAACTAATTTATTTCATCATTATTGTAATTTATATTACTCAATATAAGCTATGGAACACTAAAACAAGCAAACAATGCATGCAAAACAGAATCTATCAAAAACAGAATAGTCTGTGAAGATCTGAATGATCACCATAGTTGCTTGACTCTAAAAATTATGAAACAATAGTAAAACGCATAGAATTTTCCCTGAATTATTCTGTAAAAATTTCAGAATTTTTTGATGTTCCAGTAAAATCATATAATTTATATACTGGACACAAAACTTTCTGTTTTTGCACAGAATCAAACAAAGAAGTATCCACACTATCCCAAAGGCTCTACTTGGCAATTTATTGAAATAAAAGCTATAAAACAAGATTAATACAGTATATTAATCATTTTAACACACAAAAATAGAAAGTAAAAGTGTTGGGTTGTGTCCCAACAAGCGCTTTACTTTAATACCATTTAGCTAGGCATGATGATTTCAATGATGCTCGTATAGGAAATAGTATTTGAGACATGCAAAAGAGCATCATGAATCACATGACAAGAAAATTTAAGTCTAAACCAATTCCTATGCATAGGGATTTTGAGAGAAAATAATTTATGGGATCAAGAATCTACTTGCATAGGAAGGCAAAACAAGCATAATTTCAAAACTTTCAACACATAGAGAGGAAACTTGATATTATTGCAGTTCCTACAAGCATATGCTCCTCCCTCATAATAATTTTAAGTAGCATCATGAATGAATTAAATTATATAAATATCACATACATCATTATTTTCATGATCTACAATCATAGACAATTTATAACTCTCCACATAAGCAAACTTCTTCTCATTAATAATAGTGGGAGCAAACTCAACGAAATAACTATCATGAGGTCCTTGATTGACATAACCACTTTGAATATTAAAATCATGATGTAAAGTTTCATGGTTACTACCACTCTTTATATCATACATGGAATCATCATAATCATCATAGGTAGGAGGCATGCCATCATCATAGTAGTTTTGCTCATCAAAACTTGGGGGACTAAAAATATCATTTTCATCAACCGTAGCATCCCCAAGCTTGTGGCTTTGCATATCATTAGAATAATGGAGATTAAGAGAATTCATACTAAAAATATTGCTATAATTCTTATCATTCAAGGAATTTTCATCAAGTATTTTCATAAATTCTTCCTCTACCAATTGAGCACAATTTTCCGAACCATCATTTTCACGAAAGACATTAAAGAGACGAAACAATTGATGCAAACTAAACTCCATTTTTTGTAGTTTTATTTTATAAACCAAACTAGTGAAAAGCAAGAAACTAAAATATTTGATTGGAATATCTAAATATATACCTTCAAGAACTCACCTCCCCGGCAACGGCACCAGAAAAGAGCTCGATGTCTACTACACAACTTTATTCTTGTAGACTTTGTTGGGCCGCCAAGCGCATAGTTTTGTAGGACAGTAGCAATTTTCCCTCAAGTGGATAACCTAGGGTTTAACAATCTGTGGGAGGCGTAGGATGAAGACGGTCTCTCTCAAACAACCCTGCAATCAAATACAAGAAATCTCTTGTGTCCCCAAGACACCCAATACAATGGCAAATTGCATAGGTGCACTAGTTCGGCGAAGAGATGTGATACAAGTGCAATATGGATGGTAGATATAAGTTTTTGTAATTTCAAACTATAAAAACAGCAAGGTAGCAAGTAACAAAAGTGAGCAAAACAGTATTGCAATGATTGAAAACAAGGTCTAGGGTTCATACTTTCACTAGTGCAAGTTCTCTCAACAATACTGACATAGTTGAATCATATGTAAATCCCTCACATGTGACAAAGAGTTCACTCCAAAATCACAAATAGCGAATAACAAACGAAGAAATTATTGTAGGGTACGAAAACACCTCAAATTTACCTTTTCCGATCAATCATATGAGCTATCCTTATAAGTGTCACGAACAGCCCTAGAGTTCATACTAAAATAACACCTTAAGATACACATCAACAAAAACCCTAATGTCACCTAGCTCCAATGTCACCACGAGTACCCATGGTCTTGATTATACGATATGCATCACACAATTTCAGATTCATCAGGTTCAATTCAACACAAATAACTTCAAAGAGTGCCCCAAAGTTTCTACCAGAGAGTTAAGACGAAAATGTGTGCCAACCCCTATGCATAGATTCCCATGGTCACGGAACCCGCAAGTTGATCACCAAAACATACATCAAGTGGATCAATAGAACATTCCATTATCACCACAGATATACCATCACAAGACATACATCAAGTGTTCTCAAATCCTTTTAAGACTCAATCCGACAAGAAAACTTCAAAGAGAAAACACAATTCATCACAAGAATATAGAGAGGGGGCAACTCCATATGATTCATCTATATTAATAAAGCTCGCGGTACATCAAGATCGTGTCATCTCAAGAACACGAGAGAGAGAGAGAGATCAAACATAGAGCTACTGGTACATACCCTCAGCCCTGACCGTGAACTACTCCCTCCTCGTCATGGAGACCACCGGGATGATGAAGATGGCCTCCAGTGATGTTTCCCCCTCTGGCAGGGTGACGGAATGGGCTCCCAATTGATTTTTCATGGCTACACGGGCTTGCGGCGGCGAAACTCCCGATCTAGGTTTCTTTCTGGGGTTTTTCGTATTTATAGGAATTTTTGGCATCGGTCTCACGTCAAGGGGACTCCCGAGGGGCCCACAAGCCAAGGGGCGTGCACTAGGGGGTGCCCCTAGACTTGTGGCTGCCTCGGGACTCCTTTCAGGTATCTTTTTGCTACTATATTTTTTATATTTTCCAAAAATATTCTCCATAAATTTTCAGCCCATTCCGAGAACTTTTATTTTTGCACAAAAAATGACACCATGGTAGTTCTGCTGAAAACAGCGTCTGTCCGGGTTAGTTCTAATAAAATCATATTAAAACCATATAGAATTATTGTAAACATGGCATGAATACTTCATAAATTATAGATACGTTGGAGACATATTAATCATCCATGAAAACCTCCACAATCTTTTCTCAAAAATCAGAGAATATAGCAGTCATATATCTTTGAAAGGTAGCAGGTGGATTGCATAAACCAAAAGGCATATGTCTAGAAGCATAGGTTCCGAAAGGACAAGTAAAGGTGGGTTTCTCTTGATCAAATTATAACATAGGTATTTGAGAGAAACTAGAATATCCATCTAGGAAACAAAAGTGTGTATTCTTAGATAATATCTCAAGCATTTAATCAATAAAAGGCAAGGGGTAATGATCTTGTCTGGTAGCTTTGTTTAATTTTCTAAAATCAATTACCATCCTATAGCCAATAACAATTCTCTGTGTAATAAGCTCATTTTTCATTAGGAACAATGGTAATACCTCCTTTCTTAGGGACACTATGAATGGGACACACCCATCTAATATCACCTATGGGATAGATTATACCTTCTTCCAGAAGCTTTAATATTTCAATTCTTACCACTTCCTTCATCTTGGGATTCAATCATCGTTGATGATCAACAACGGGTTTAGCATCAGGTTCCACATTAATCTTGTGCTGAATAAGAGTGGGACTAATGCCCTTAAGATCATCAAGACTATATCCAATAGAAGCAAGACCAATTATTTCATCCTTATTATGTAATTCTCTATCACAAGGTTGTCTATTAAACTTGGAAAAATTAAACTCATGAGACACATCACCAAACTCAACACTGGCAATTTCTTTTTTGCAATGTATCTTAGCATTAACATTGTTCAATAAAGGTCTACCAAAGATAATGGGACAAAAGTCATATTGTGGGGAACTGAGAACTACAAAACTCAGTACGATATTTTATTTTCCCACACAAGATTTCAACATCTCTAACAATCCCAAGTGGTGTGATTGTGTATCTATTAGCAAGTTTAATAGTAACATCAATATCTTGTATCTCAACAGGTGCTATTTCATTCATAATTTCTTGATATAAGGTAAAAGGAATAGAGCTCACACTAGCACCAACATCACATAAGACATGATAACAATGATCTCCTGTTTTGACAGAGACAATAGGCAAGCAACCTATGGGTTTAGCAATTCTAGCTGCTTCATCATAGAAGTAAATGACATGCCCATCAACATTTTCTACCAAGAGATCTTTAACCATAACAACACTAGGTTCTACTTTAATTTGTTCAGAGGGCTTGGGTGTTCTAATATTTCTTTCACGAAGCACAATTGATTCCTTATCATGTTCATTTATCCTATTAGGAAAAGGTGGTTTCTCAGTATAAACAGTAGGCACAACTGGATCAACGTTGTAAAGGATAGTTTCTTCTTTAGTTATGATCGATTCTTAAGTTTATTCATTAATAGGGGAATGCTATTTAAACCAATTCTCTTTAGGGAGATCAACATGAGTAGCGAATGATTCACAGTAAGAGGCTACTATCTCAGAGTCAAGTCCATATGTAGTGCCAAACTTACGAAAAGCATCAGTATTCATAAAAGATTCAACACAATCAAATTCAAGCTTTCTACCTGACTCATTACCTTCATCGAGTTCCCAAACTTCAAAGTTGCGTTTAATTCTTTCCAAGAGATCCAACTTGAATTCAATAGTCTTCTTCATAAAAGAACTAGTACAAGAAATAACGAGCATGGTTAGATCATTGTAAAGCCGAGCATAAAAATTCTGAATGATAACTTCTCTCGGGATGTCATGATGGGGGCATGAATATAACATTGACTTAAGCCTCCCCCAAGCTAGAGCGATACTGTCTCCTTCACGCGGCCAAAAATTATATATATAATTCCGATCATGATGAACTAGATGCATAGGATAAAAGTTTTGGTGGAATTCCAATTTCTAATGATTCCAGTTCCATGATCCAATATCATCACATAGCCTATACCATGTCAATATTTTCCCCTTCAAAGATAAAGGGAAATCCTTCTTCTTAACTTCATCTCCGGATAAACCTGCAAGCTGATGTAGTCCACTAATTTCTTCCACATGGATTAGGTGCATATCACGATGTTCAGTTCCATCTCCTGGATAAGGACTAGCTAGCAGTTGTTCTAACATACCCGAAGGAATTTCAAAACCAATATTTTTAGTAGGTGATGTAGGTTGAGGGGCAACTAATTGTGGTTCCGGTCGTGGTGAAGATACCCCGAACTAACCCCTCAAACGATTACTTTCCATAGTAACAAGTGACGGTAAATTTCAGCACGTATTATAAGTTTTTCCTTACCGATTTCCACTTACCAAGAGAACTTCAATCCCCGACAATGGTGCTAGAAAAGAGTATTCATGACCCACAAGTGTAGGGTATCAATCGTAGTCCTTTCGATAAGTAAGAGTTTCAAACTCACTGAGGAGTAGAAGGATATGATAAGCGGTTTTCAGCAAGGTAATTTCTGCAGGCACTGAAATTTTAAGTAGCAAGTAGTTTGATAGCAAGACAATTTGTAACGAGCAAGTAACAGTAATAATAGGTAAGGTGCAGAAAGGTAGCCCAATTCTTTTGTGTCAAAGAACAGGACAAAAGTATTTCTTATGATGAGCAAAGTGTTCATGAGGGTACACAACAATTTCATCTAGCCACTTTCGTCATGTTGGTTTGATTTGTGTTCGCTACTTTGATAATTTGATATGTGGGTGGACCGGTGCTAAGGTGTTGTTCTTACTTATGATTAACCCCCTCGCAAGCATCCGCGTATACGAGAAAAGTATTAAGACAAAGTCTAACCATAGCATTAAACATATGGACCCAAATCAGCCCCTTACGAAGTAGCGCATAAAGTAGGGTTTAAGTTTCTGTCACTCTCGCAACCCATCATCTAATAACTACTCCACAATGAATTCCCTTAGGACCAAGGATGGTGAAGTGTCATGTAGTCGACGTTCACATGACACCACTAAGGGAATCACAACATTCACGTCATCAAAATATTGAATACATATCAAATTCACATGAGTACTAGCAACATGATTTCTCTCGTGACCTCAAGAACAAAGGTAACTAATCCAAAATAATATGCATGCTAAAGATCAGAGGTGTATTGAATTGCATAATGGATCTGAACATATAATCTTCCACCAAATAAACCATATAGTAATCAACTTCACAAGGTAATCAACACTACTAGTCACCCACAGGTACCAATCTGAGGTTCCGGTACAACGATTGAACACAAGAGATGAACTAGGGTTTGATAGGAGATGGTGATGTTGAATATGTTGGTGAAGAATGGCCTCCCCAAGATTAGAGGGTTGTTTGCGATGACGGTGGCTATGATTTCCCACTCCGGGAGGGAAGTTCCCCCGATGGAATCACTCCGCCGGAGGGCAGAAGTGCTCCTGCCCAAGTTTCGCCTCGAGGCAGCAGTGCTTCATGCCAAAATTCATTCTCTGATTTTTTTTCTAGGTTAATTGGAGCTATATATCAGAAGATGGGCTCCGGAGGTGGGCCTGGGTGCCACCCCTCCACTAGGGCGCGGGTAGGGGCCAGACGCGCCTTGGTGGAGGGTGGCCACCAGGTGGCCCCCCTCTGGTAGTTCTTGACTCCATAAATTCTTATTTATTATTAAAATAGTCCCCATGAATTTTTAGCTGCATTGGATTTGCTCAAAATAGGTATCGCTGATGTGCTTTTTCGGGGTGCTGAATTCCAATTGCCGACATTCTCCCTCTTGAGGTAAACCTCGCAAATTATGAGAGAAAGGGCATTAGAATTACTACCCAATGCATTATTATGCATAAAAACATTATAAATAACGGTAGTAAAAGATGATGCAAAATGGACGTATCAAGTGACTCGGGCCCAAAGGCCCATGTACCCTGTCGCCCTGTTTTCAACCTAGACTATATATACTCCTCTTCCGCCTCAAGTTAGAGTTAGCGTATGTTTATAAAATATTTTTGTTGAGCATATATCCATTACTTACTCCTCCCCATGGAGATTTCTCTCCATTGAAATAAGATCAAGTGATGCAAAGGCCCCTCTAGAGTGAAGATCCTAAGGGATTCAAGGCCTCCTCCTTTGGAGTGATAAGACTATGGGTTATGTATATCCTTTCGTTGATTGCGGATCTAAGATCTCGTGTGTTCATGTGTTTCTAGTGGATGTGTGATCAGAGAGTGTCTTGATTTGTGTTTTCTCTCTTGATTTCTCCCTTTCCCCCCTCCAAGTGTGAAAAGATCTATGCTATCGGGCTTGCCCCGTATCAAGAAGTCTATTCACCCCCCTCTAGATGTCCCTTCTAGTGATCCCACAATTGGTATAAAATCTTCGGTATCCATGGCGTTTGTTTTATCACCATTGGAGGAAGATGGACGTGTCTAGTTTGGGGAGTCTTAGCTATAGAGTGCCCATTCTCGATGGGGATTACTATAGTCAATGGAAATATGAGATGCTTAAACTATTCAATGGTTTCCATTTGGGCAAGTATGTTAAGAACCCTCATGTGCATGTGCTAAGTTGAAAGAGCAACTTGAGAAAGGCCCCGTGACATGTATCCAAGGTGAGAAGAATCTCAATGACCTTTTGAGCAATCAAAAGGAAGTTGTTGCAAAGGAAGGTGTTGGGTTTGCTCCCAAAACCAAGAAGAAGAAGAAGAAGAAGAAGAAAGTGGAGACCAAGGAAGTTACCCCGCTAAAGGAAACCTTTGACGAAGCGGGGGATATTTGTCATGCGAAGAAGAAGGACAAGGTTGTGGATGGTAATGACAAGAAGGGCAAGACCACCCACTCCAACAAAGCCGAAGATTTTAACCCCTCTTATGTTTTATGTCGTGCTAGTGATGGGCATGTTTATGCCAAATATGTTGGTTCTTCTTATGAGTACATTGAATGGTCTATTTGCGTACCTAAGACCCTTGTTACTAACATGAAAGGTCCCATTAAAGAATGGGTACCTAAATCCAAGCATTGACCTATTGTAGGAGTTTGCTTACGGAGGAGTGTCATGGTGGCTTGAAACTGGACCAACAAATCATATGACCGAAAGAAAGGACTTGGTGGTGGACGTTCATACCAGTCCATCTTTGGCCACTCAAGTCTCATTTGGTGTTGATACAAGTTCAAAGGTATTGTGTCTTGGCAAGGTGGTCATCTCTCCGGACTTTTCCGTTGAGAATGTCATGCTTCTTGAGACTCTTGCATATAATTTACTTTATGTTCGTCAACTTGCACTCATGGGTTTTTGTACCTTCTTTTGTGTTGACACTGTGGCCCTTTTGTGGAGCGAGACTCTTAAAGTAGCCTTTTCTGGGCATGTCGAAAATGGTCTCTATGTGGTTAACTTCTCAGAGCGACCCCCTAGGACCGCGACTTGCCTAATGGCTAAAGTTGATGTGGGTTGGCTTTGGCGTCGCCGACTATCCCATGTGCAATATGAGATGTTTGCAAAGTCTCCTCAAAGGGGATCACGACCTTGGACTAACAAATGTGAGTTTTGTCAAAGATCGTGCTTGCAGTGCTTGTATCGAAGGAAAGCTACATGAGAAGGCTCGTCGACCCACGACTATCATCTATTCGGAAAAGGCCCTTGGAGCTCCTTCACATGGATCTCTTCAGGGCCCCATATTTTGATAGTTTTGGAGGTAGAAAGTATTGCTTGGTGATTGTGGATTACTACTCAAGATACACTTGGGTATACTTCTTCAAGAGGAAGAGTGAGACCCAACAAATTGTCATTGGCTTTGCCAATGAAGCTCAATGTCAACTTGAGGCAAATATTTTAATGATAAGAAGTGACAATGGCACCGAGTTCAAGAACTACACCTTGAATGCGTTCCTTAGTGATGAGGGGATCAAGCATCAATACTCCTCGCCATATAACCCTCAAAAAATGGTGTTGTCGAAAGGAAGAACCGAACGTTGATGGATGCGGCAAGGACCATGATGGTAGAATTCAAATCTCCATACAACTTTTGGGCCAAAGCCATCAACATCGCCTGTCATGCATCCAATCGGCTATACCTCCACAAAGGCTTGAACAAGACTCCATATGAAATTATTACCTATGACAAGCCCAACCTTAAGTACTTCCGGGTGTTCGGGTGTAAGTCTTTCATTCTCGAAAAGGGTGTTTGTTTGTCTAAATTTGAACCTAGAGCTCAAGAGGGCATATGTGTTGGTTATGCTACAAACTCTCATGCTTACCATGTCCTCAATAAATCCATAGACTCAATGAGGAGACATGTAACTTGGAGTTTGATGAAAATAATGGCTCCCAAGTGGAGCAAAGTGGTCTTTGTGATGTAGGTGAGGAAGTTCCTCCCCAAGCCATAAGAAGAATGGTGTGGGACACTTCCTACCCATTGAGGAACCCCTTTTGGCCGAAGGAGACGGGCAATGTACCAATCTAGTGGAACCATCCCCAACCCAAGACCCACACGCTTCCGAAGAACAAAGTGAAGGCCCTCAATTAAGTGAACAAGATCAAGGGCAAAATCAACGTCATGATATTAATGATCCACCAAGTGTTGCCCAAGATCAAGTTCACACACCCCGATAAAGCTCAAGATCAAGACCATGTTAGAGATCAAGAGCATGCTCATGATGATGCTCAAGGTTATCAAGATGATGCTCCTCCACCATCCAAAATGGTGCTCCACAACCTTCCATGGAGGAGATCTTAAAAAGACGAGCCGCCAAGATAGCTGCCAAGCGTAAACAGAAACAACATGTTTTGGAGAACATCTACGGCATCTTGAAGAGAGGGGTAACAACTCGTAAACAATTAACAAACTTTTATGCACATCATGCATTTGTTTCTTGTATTGAACCCGTTAAGGTACAAGAAGCGCTCGAGGACTCAGAATGGCTCGAAGCCATGCATGATGAACTCAACAATTTCGAGCGCAACAAAGTGTGGAGGTTGGTGCTAATACCAAAGGAGAACCACAATTTCATTGGAACCAAATGGATCTTCAAGAATAAACAAGATGCAAACGGTGTTGTCATTCGCAAAAAGGCAACATTGGTGGCACACGGCTACTCCCAAGTCAAGGCTATCGACTATGGTGAAACCCTTTGCTACCGTTCCACGTCTTGAATCTATTCACATGTTGCTTTCATATGCATCTCATCATGATTTTAAATTATATCAAATGGATGTGAATAGTGCATTTCTTAATGGTCCACTCAAGGAGTTGATTTATGTCAAGCAATCCCTAGGGTTCGAGGATCCCAAGTCCCCCAATCATGTATACATTCTCGATAAGGCTCTCTATGGCCTTAAACAAGCCCCACGTGTGTGGTAAGAGAACCTTACCGAGATGTTGCAAGACCATGGGTTTGAAATTGGAAAAATCAATACCACTCTTTTCGCAAAGAGTATTAAAGGGAACTTGTTCATATGCCAACTATATGTTGATGATATTATATTTGGTTCTCCTAACAAAGATTTCAATGAAGAGTTTGCCGCACTAATGACCTAACAGTTTGAGATGTCCATGATGGAGAGTTGAAGTACTTCCTTGGATTCGAAGTCAAGGAACAATGTTAAGGAACCTTCATCAACCAAGCTAAATATACACAAGACATGCCCAAAAGATTCAACAGGAATGAGTTCAATCCGCCCAAGGCCAACACTTCTATGGCTCTCAAATGCTATCTTGACAATGAGCCCAATGGTAAAGTCATGGATGAAAAGGTATACCGCTCCATGATTGGATCCTTGCTTTGCCTTTGTGCATCTAGGCCGGATATTAAGTTAAGTGATGGAATTTGTGCACATTTTCAATCCGCACCTAAGGAAAGCCACTTTGTGGCGGTCAAGCGAATCTTTCGATATCAGGCTCATACGCCCAACTTTAGCTTATGGTACCCCAACACTGCTTCATTTGAGATCACAGGTTATTCAGACTCGGATTGGGTGGGAGACCGTGTGGAAAGGAAGTCAGCTTATGGAGGTTGTCAATTCCTTGGTCGCTCTTTGGTAAGTTGGTCGTCAAAGAAACAAAAATGTGTTTCTCTCTTATCCACCGAGGTCGAGTATGTAGTTGTCGCAAGTTGCTGTGAATAGATTCTATGGATGAGGCAAACTTTAAAGGATTATGGTGTCATTTCTGACAAAGTGCCTCTTTACTATGATAATGAAAGTGCAATAAGGATCTCCAACAACCTGGTTCAACATTGCAAGACGAAGCACATTGATATTCATCATCACTTTATCCGGGAGCACGTGAAGCGTGGAGAGATCAATCTTATCCATTTGAACACTGATACATCCATTTTGCATCTTGATTTCCTACTGTTATTTATAATTTTTTATGCACAATAATGCTTTAGGGAGTAATTCTAAAGCCTTTTCTCTCATAATATGCAAGGTTTGCACAAAGAGGGAGAATGCCAGCAGCTAGAATTCTGGACCTGAAAAGGCATATCAAAGATACCTATTATGCACATCTTCAAATCAGATGAAACTTTCCAGAGAATTATGTTGGAATACATAAAAAATATTAGAGCAAATAACTACTCGAGGGGGGTCTCCTGGTGAGCACAAGACACCAAGGCGTGCCCTGTTGGGTTGTACTCAGCCCAGCCCACCTCTAGTTCCCGTCTTTTGGTATTTAAGGTGTTTTGACCTAGAAAAAATCAAGTGAGGACTTTCGGGATGGAACACCGCCGTCTCGAGGCGGAACTTGGGTAGGAGCACTTTTGCCCTCCGACAGAGCGACTCTGCTGGGGGAACTTCCCTCCAAGAGGGGGAAATCGAAGCTACCGTCATCACCAACAACCCTCTCATCTTTTGGAGGCCATTCTTCATCAACATCTTCAACAGCACCAACTCCTCTCAAACCCTAGTTCATCTCTTGTGTTCAATCTTTGTACTGGAACCTCAGATTGGTACCTGTGGGTCACTAGTAGTGTTGATTACATTACATAGTTGATTACTATATGGTTTATTTGGTGGAAGATTATATGTTCATATCCATTATGCTATTTAATACCCCTATGATATTGAGCATGAATATCATTTGTGAGTAGTTACCTTTGTCCTTGAGGTCACAGGAGAAGTCATGTTGCAAGTAATCATGTGAATTTTATATGTGTTCGATTTTTTGATGATATTTAAGTTGTGATTCCCTTGTTGGTGTCATGTGAACGTCGACTACATGAAGCTTCACCATCCTTGGGCCTAAGGGAATGCATTTGGAGTAGTTATTATATGATGGGTTGCTAGAGTGACAGAAGTTAAACCCTAGTTTATGCTCTACTTCGTAAGGGGGTGATCTAGATCCACATATTTAATGCTATGGTTACATTTTATTTTTCTCGTAGTTGTGGATACTTGCGAGGGGCTTAATCATAAGTGGGAGGTTGTTAAAGTAAGAAAATCACCCAAGCACCGGTCCACCCACATATCAAATTATCAAAGTAGCGAACACGAATCAAACAAACATGATGAAAGTGACTAGATGAAATTCCCGTGTACCCTCAAGAACGCTTTTCTTATTATAAGAGATCATTTTGGTATGTATGTTGCCACAAAAGGATTGGGCTACCTTGCTGCACTTTCTTTACTGTTACTGTTACTTGCTCATTACCAATTATCTTGCTATCAAACTACCAGTTACCTACAATTTGAGTGCTTGTAGAAACTACCTTGCTAAAAACCGCTTGTCATTTCCTTTTGCTCCTCGTTGGGTTCGACACTCTTACTTATTGAATGGATTATGATTGACCATCTAGACTTGTGGGTCATCAAGACTATTTTCTGGCGCCGTAGCCGGGGAGTGAAGCGCTCTCGGTAAGTAGAAATCGGTAAGCAAAAAGTTATACTACGTGCTGAAATTTATTGTAACTTGCTACTATGGAAAACAATCCTTTGAGGGGGGGTTTCGGGATATATTCACCTCGACCGGAACCACAATTAGTTGCCCCTTAATCTATTGCATCTACTGAAAATATTGGTTATGAAATTCCTTCAGGTATGATAGAACAACTGCTATCTAATCCTTATGCAGGAGACGGAACTGAACATCCCGATATGCGCCTAATACATGTGGATAAATTTTGTGGACTATTTAAGCTTGCAAGTTTATCCAGAGATTGAGTTCAGAAGAAGTTTTTTTCTTTATATTTGAAGGGAAAATCATTGACATGATATAGGCTATGTGATGATATTAGATCATGGAACTAGAATCGGTTGAAACTTGAATTCCACCAAAAGCTTTATCCTATGCATCTAGTTCACCATGATCGGTATTACGTATATAATTTTATGCCTCGTGAAGGAGAAAGCATCGCTCTAGCTTGGGGGAGGCTTAAGTCAGTGTTATATTCATGCCCCAATCATGATCTCTCGAGATAAATTATTATTCAAAACTTTTATGCCCAGCTTTCCCATAATGATCGATCCATGCTCGATACTTCTTGTATCGGTTCTTTTATGAAGAAGACTACTGAATTCAAGTGGGATCTATTAGAAATAATTAAATGCAACTCTGAAGATTAGGAACTCGACGAAGGTAATGCGTCAGGTATTAGGCTTGAGTTTTATTGTGTTAAATCTTTTATGAATACCGATGCTTTTCACAAGTTTAGCACTAAATATGTACTTGACTCTCAGATAGTAGGCTCTTTTTGTGAATCATTTTCTACTCATTTTGATCTCCCTAAGGAAAAGTGGTATAAATATCACCCCCTATAAAAAAAGGAAATCAAAGAACAAGTCATAGCTAAATAAGAAACTTTCATTTATGATGTTGATCCAGTTGTGCCTACTTCTTATATTGAAAAACCACCTTACCCTGTTAGGATAAAGGAACATGCTAAGGTATCAACTGTGGTTCACAAAAGTAATATTAAAGCACCTAAGCCCTCTGGACAAATTAAAGTAGAACCTAGTGTTTATATGGTTAAAGATCTCTTGGTAGAAAATATTGATGGGCATGTTATTTACTTATGTGATGAAGCTGCTAGAATTGCCAAACTCGATGAAAAAGATAAACATAGACCCGTAGTTGGCATGCTGGTTGTCTCAGTTAAAATTGGAGATCATTGATATAATTGTTTATGTGATATGGGTGCTAGTGTAAGTGATATTCCTTTTATTTTGTACCAAGAAATTATGAATGGTATAGCACCTGCTGAAATAGAAGACATTGATGTTACTATTAAACTTGATAATAGAGACACCATCACACCATTTGGGATTGTGAGAGATGTTGAAGTCTTGTGTGGGAAAATAATATATCCTACTGATTTTCTAGTTCTTGGTTCCCCACAAGATGACTTATGTCCCATTATCTTTGGTAGACCTTTCTTGAACACTGTTAATGCTAAGATAGATTGCGAGAGAGAAACCGTCAGTGTTAAGTTTAGTGATGTGTCTCACGATTTTAAATTTTCCAAGTTTAGTAGACAACCCCATAACAAAGAATTATCTAGTAAGGATGAAATAATTGGTCTTGCTTCTATTATCGTTCCTCCTACTAACACACTAGAACAATAATTTTTTAGACCATGAAAATGATATGCACTTGCGTGAAAGAAAAAAAGGATAATATTTTCTTTGAACTACAACCTCTACTAAAACACAGCTTGCCTATTGAAACTCTAGGAGGTCCTCCTCCACATAAAAGTGATCCTGTGTTTGAATTAAAACAACTGCCTAACACTTTGAAGTATGCTTATCTTGATGAGAATAAGATATATCTTGTTATTATTAGGTCTAACCTTTCAGAACATGAAGATGAAAGATTATCAAAAATTCCGAGGAAGCACCGAGCTACTATTGGATATAGTCTTGATGATCTTAAGGGCATTACACTAGTGCAGAACCGGCCTATATATATATCATCGAATTGCTCATACGACGACCATTCACATACATATATATATATATACAATTTCTCCTACAATTTGAGGATCATTACATATATATGCACATGCATTACTTGTTGTTGATCTTGTAATGGTATTATCCTTTGGGATCTATGACTTGGTTGACCAGAAATCTAGCTAATTCCTCTTGAATTGCTCGTACCCGAGCCTCTGGTATGAGATGGCCCCGCATCTCCGCCAGCTACAAGATGGAGATCAAGATGAATATATTAGTTGTGTATATATATATTAGCTAGATCATGATAAAAAATATGTATAGTGTTCTGGCAAACATACCCAAAGATTTCTTTCATTTCTGCTCCTTTCAGACGTTATCATGCGAATGTTCTCGCAAACATAGTATGTGCATAAACTATTCCACTGCTCCTGCCTCATGCACTTTACGAGAATAAAATTCAATCGGGTAATAATTAATCAAGCACGACAATGGTATTGAAACTAGAATTAAAGAGATGCACGGACATAGCTAGCTAGCTAGTAATACTTAATTACCTTGGGTCGCACCCATTTCAATTGTTGTGTCCAGGCGCCTGGGACCTATTTGATGAACTTGGCCCAAGCCCTGCCCGCCGACAAAGAAAAAGAATAAATGAGTTATTAACTAGTTGATATCAGGAAATGAAGTAATTAAAGAGGCTGACATAGTGCGATAATGATTGAAATTACCTGTCAAGCAGCCCCCTCACGACTGCGTATTCGGATGGATCCTTTAATAGCGAGTCGAGTACTTCAACTTTTCCCTTGTCAACTTCAATGATTAACAAGATCTAGTGGTAACTGCATAACTCATCAACAACACTTATTAACATCTAGTAAGCAAAAAATAGAATTTGTAGTAAAAGATATATATATATATATATATATATATATATATATTAACACTCACCCGAAGTTGTAAAGAAGTAGTATTTCTGGTTAGGTGTTTAGATGCTTAAAAAATTCTAGCATGGCTTTCTCTGTGTATTTTCTCAAATATGCATTTTCCCATATCTTTTGATTAATCGTATTTGGGTCAATGAACCCAATAGCGTCTAGCTTGTTTCATTTCATACATCTTCATTCTACATAATACCACAGAAACGAATATAGTTAGGATAATTACAGGTAATGAACGAGAGCACAGCTAGCTAGAGACTTAAATTATAGAAAGAAATCACTTATAGACAATAGCAACTGACTAAAGATTTGTCGATTACGTCTTGATTGAATAACTGAAACAACTCTGCATAATGAATCCACAGATCTTTTTTATGGAAGTAATGCTTCTTCTTGACTCTCACCATGAGAGACTCTTCATTGGTATTTGCTGTTATTTGCATGTACCACGTATGCAAATCATACATTCTCATTGGTAGAAGATTGACATCTTCAGGCTTGAACAAAGGTTTTTTGCGGGCATATTGATATTTTACTTCTGACTCTTTAAGCCAGGGGATTTCCTCAAGGCCTAGGAGTTGTTCAACACTAACACTGACCTCTTTAGCCATCCTAATATGGTCTTCGGTTACTTCTGGCCAACTGGTAGTACTCACAGGTGTTTGTACAATGAGCGGGGGGATCCATTGCACCGCCTATTCTCCCAGCTGGGGGATAGTTTTCCCGCTTTTTTGCCAACTCCTTGGCTCGATCTCGAGCTCGACTCCTTTTGTCCTGCAAGATATGACTTCTTGATAGACCACACATAGTCGCTGTCCTTCTGAGCCGATCGAGCCATATCAATGAAGTATTGTGAGACATGCTCAGGTACTTTCTCCTTTGGCGGCTGGGGCGGTTTCGGTCCAAAATGGGCCTTCAATTTGGCATCCATTGCATTGTCGAGTTCCTCCTCGGTCAGGTGGTAAGGCAACTTTGGAAGAGGCTTGAGGCTTGGACCATATTTGTATTTCTTGCCTTTGTACCGCTAGTCGTCGTAGCTGCGGCCTCTCTCTTCTGTTGTTGCTTAGACGACGGAGAACGCTGAGTCAACGGAGCACGCTGACGCGGTGCTGGACTTGGAGGAGGAGGAGTTGGCTAACGTCATGCCGGACATGGAGGAGGAGTTGGCTGACATGGTGCCGAACTTGGAGGAGGAGGAGGAGTCGACTGACACAGCGACGGACTTTGAGGAGGAGGAGTCGGTGGCCTTGAAAAGACGATGCAATCCTTTTTCCATACAAAGATACGATATATGGCCTCTCCCAGTGTTCTCACTCTAGGACATCACCTCTAGGAATGTCAAGTTATAGCTTGTGATATGCTGAGATTACTTCACACTAGCATAGCCAGCTGGAATGGGATTGCAATGGAAGGTTGCTTCTGGGGGATTTGCTAAAGCATAGCCGTCCGCCACCTTCATGGATAAGTTCTTCACTTTCATGTGTAGCTCACAATTAGCCAGCAGTGCATCGTCATCAGTATCGGCCGGGGCGGAAGCCATGTTGCTTCTCGACATAGCTGGAACGGTGGTATCCAATGCTGGATCGATCTGCTCATGCTGCCGCTGAGACCCCCTTTCCTGGCTGAGTGAGTCGATCTGCTCCTACTGCCGCTTGACTCTGGATTCCAACTCCATGTGCTTTGATTCGAGGCATTCAAGGTGGAGTGCTTCCTCCTTCTTCTTCCACTCCTCCTGCATCTTCTTTCTCGCACGAATTTTGTAGTCGTCGTTCCAACTAGAAAACCCCTCAAACCATGGAACAACGCCTTTCCCTCATGTTCTTCTCGGGTGTTTAGGATTCTTCAGGGTGCGCGTAAGCTCGTCGTCCTCTCTATTGGGCATGAACATCCCCGTTCGAGCTTCTTCGATTTTCATCAGAATTCCGTCTGTCACTTTTTTAAGACTTGCCTTCACCAGAATAGCCCCTGTCTTAGGGTCCAACTTCCCCCCCCCCATGCGCATAAAACCATGTCCTGCACCTCGGGGGCCAGGTCAGTGTAATTGGAGTGATCCCTGTACTAATCATATCTTTTTCGGATTGATCCCACTTAGGCAGGGCCGTCTGGTAGCCACCTGGCCCCACAGTATGGTGCCACTTCTTTTTTGCAGCATTAATCTTGTTCTTTCTCGACCGTTCCTTAGATAGTTCCGATTCCTTGAACTTCACGAAATCGTCCCAGTGATCGTTTGCCTTCACCAGTGCTCCCTCGAATTTTGGAGTCATCTTGTTTGCTTTGACGTACGCAGTCCATGCATCTTTCTTGAAGGTGTTGAATGCGATTGCCATCTTTTTAAGAACATAGTTTCCGACTTTCTTCAGATCTGCATCTGTCAAGTTATCTGGTAGTGTGAAATGTGACATCAGCTCAGTCCAAAGCACATCTTTTGCTCTTTCATCGACAAAAGTAACTCCTTCTCGATCTCCCATTGTTGGGTTCTTCCATTCTTGTGTGGAGATCGGGATTTGATCCCTGACAATAACTCTGCATTGATTCTCGACCTAGGTCGCATTTTTCTTAGGTTCAAGCGGTTCGCCAGTTGATGTATTGATGGAATCGATGCTGAACGCCAGGGTCCAACTTTTTGGTCGTGCCTCAAACTACCCTGTCGCCTGTAGAAGATTTGCTCGATCCGGAGGCCTAAGAGAAGAAAGATTGATTTGTTAATACATATACAACTCAATTAATACATGTAATGATCATCGGATGGCTTATATAATAAATATACCTCGCCGGTCTTTGTTATTTAAAGGACATTTTCTTCATCAACATCGTTGTCGAATTCATCTATTCTCTCGTCTTCATCAAACATACAACCCTCACCAGAATTGTTCATATTGCGAGCCGTCATCATCTTCATGTTCATGCTCTGGGCTTGTGGAGCGTATGATGTTGAAAAGAGCCTCTTCTCCTTCTCTGCTGGTATTGTCAATGGATTTTATTTAACTAACCCAGAACAAAGATAAAACAATTTAGTATTCAAATTAAAATGCATGCAATCAATAAGGAAAAGTTAATCATAGTACATAATATGCATCATCAAATATAATCTCGAATAAATCGTCTTGAATATTATCGAATATAATCTCAAATACGTCTCGAATATTATTACTAATACATCTCAAATATTATTGATTATATAATATCACTACTACAGATCCAGTTGATGTCTCGCACGGTAGGCGGTGGACACCCAAAGAGAAGGAACTATGACAGGATCATAGCTCGGGTGAGATCCCTGAAAAACCTGCCCGGTATTGGAGAACCTGACGTCCAAAGCATCCATGTACCGACGGACATGGTCGTCCTCCTCCTTGACATGGTGGCGTACGACCTCCGGTGGGCCGGCTGCCTCCACACCGAAAGTGGCCCTTGCGAACGCCACCAAAGAAGCTCAGGGTAGATGACTGGACCCGGGTTCCTCACCAAGCTACGCGCCCCTGAAGGTAGCACCTCCCAGTGCCAACCCGGCGGGGCCCAGTCCCGGACATGGCGCCTCTAAAGCAGGACGTCATCGCGAATGAGTCGACGACGAGGATGGGGCCCATGCATCGTTGACTCCGAGAAGAAATTCTTATGAAAAAAATTCCTCTAACATTTCATGAACATTCAAAATTCATCTAATTAACATCTAATTAAAATTCATCTAACATCTAATTAACATTCAAAATTCATCTAATATACATCTAATTAACATCTAATATACATCTAACATCTAATATACATCTAATTCATCTAATATCTAATTAACATTCAAAATTCATCTAATATACATCTAATTAACATCTAATATACATCTAACATCTAATTAACATCTAATATACATCTAATTCATATAACATCTAATTAACATTCAAAATTCATCTAATATACATCTAATTAACATCTAATTAACATCAAATATATCTAAAATTCATCTAATATACATTCCAGAAAACCCAAAGGCCGGCGAGGCGAGTTAGGGGCTCACAGTGGGGCGACGGCCGGCGAGGCGAGGCGAGTCATCCGCGACAGTGACGGCGATGGCGTGCGAGCTCGAGGAGGAGGAGGCACGCGACAGGGCCGGCGATGGGAGGCGGCGCGTCTGGGGCGGAGACGGCGTGGGTGACGCGTCGGGGCGGCAACGGCGTGGGCGGCGACGACATCGGGGGCGCGCGGGCGGCGATCTCCTCTACGGTCGAAGAGACGAAGAAAGCAGAGGGAAAATGAAAAAAGTTCAAGTGCTGCTTATATAGGAGGACCTTTAGTCGCGGTTGGTGGCTCCAACCACGACTAAAGACCCCCCATTTAGTTGCGGTTGGAGCCACCAACCGCGACTAAAGGTGAATTTCAGCGGGCGCGGGTGACGGGAAGCGAAACCTTTTAGTCGCGGTTGGTGGCTCCAACCGCGACTAAAGGAGGGGGTCTTTAGTCGCCGTTGGATCCACCAACCGCGACTGAAGGTGGTGCTTACGTAGGCGCGGTGCAGGGAAACTTTAGTCCCAGCTCGCCAAGCGAGGGGCAGCCGCACTGGTTTATAAGCCCCGCTGCGGCTGCTCACTCGAGCTCCTCTCTAAGAAGGCCTATGTGGGCCTATTGAACCTGCGCGGCCCTGTTGGGCCTACTAGGACTTGTGAGCTTGCTTCCTGGCCCAGGTTGGGTTTCTAGTCGTATGCAGCCCGTGGCGACCCAGTAGGCGGCCTATTATTTATTTATTTTCAATTTTTTTGTTTTTTGCTTTATTTATTTTCTTTTGTTTTTGAGTTTTTTTTGTGCTTTATTGAGAGTTAATGAGTGAATCTTTTTGCGTTAGGTCAAAAAAATTATGAACTTTCTGTTACTCGTAGTAGTTTTCAAATTCGAATAGTTTAAATTTGAATTATTTGAAATTTGTGTGAATCACTAGTTTGTGAATAACTTTACTTTAAAAATAGATTTTCTAGTGATTCCTTTTTCTACTGTTGTAACATCCCAAAATTTCATTTTTGGAATGTTATGATATATAGCTATGCATCATCATCACATTGTTTGAATGAATATACTTGTTGAAGTGTTTGTTTTGAATTTTTGAAAGGCCACTTTCATCTTTCCCTTTTTCTTGTTTCACCTATTTGAAAACCTCTGGAAAAGTTCAAAGAAAAGAGGGGAGTAACATGACACTCCACACCAGGGGCATCTTGGTGAAATATTTGAACAATAAAACCAGGGGCTATTTGAAAAATTATTGCAAAAGGATTTAAAATCAAATAAGCAATTTCTGAAAGAAAAAAATTCAAAGTATTCAATATGACAAAGGAAAATGCTCATTGAATAGCATTAATTCTCCTGATCATTTTGATATATATATATATTTCCTCTATTTGGAAATGTTTTGAATGCTTTTAAAAGAGTTTTACTACACTGGATATTAAAAAGGAAACGAATTAATTCGAAACGGGCCGGCCCACCTGCGCTTAATTCTCGAAAACGCTCCGAGCCGACCGACCGACGCGCTGACGCCGCCCTCTCTCTCTCTCTGACGCCCCGGCCCCACCGCCCGATCCCGTTGACGCCGCGGTCACCTTCCTCCTCGCGTCGACAGGACCTCGCCAGAGATCCCTCCTCTCCGGATCTCCCTCCTCTTTCCCTCCCCGACCACCGCACCGGCCCTATAAATAGCCCCGACTCCCCGCACCCTGTTCCACCCGTTTCCCCCTCGTCCGACCCCCTCCACTCACCGGAATCCCAGCCCCAACCGAAGCTCCCGGAGCTCGTGCCCATCGCCTCTGTCGTCGCCAGCCCCAACCGTCGCCACCAACGGACGCTAGAGGTCCGTCGCTGTCGACAGGACCCCTCGAACGTCGTCCCCAACCACCGGAGTGCCGCCCCTGATGACCTCGTCGCCTCGGCCTCACCGGAGAAACCCCCTCATCGGCGACACCTTCTCTGTGAGCCCCCTCTCCCTCTCTTAACCGTTCGATCGTAGATCAACGCATAGGATTAGATCATTTTAAAACCGAACCAGTACGCGCTAAGCTTCGGTCACCTGCCCGCAAACGCCCGCACGCACACCCTCTCGGCCAACCACAACCCGCCACGTAGCCCCTGTCCGATAAGTTTCATTTTCCCTTTTTCTGATTCTGTTTTAGAAACAGAATGGTTTCAAATCTTGTTTTTGTTATATCTTTTAAACTATTTGGTGTTTTTAGTTGATTCTTTTTGCAGTAGTTCACAAATTTGATGTAGTTTATGTATGTATGCTTATCTTTCAAATCTGAACTTCAAATTTTGAATGTAATGAAATTTGTTTAAATTACTAAAATCTGTATAACTAGAGTTTAAAAATATATTTTTGACTGAATCTTTTTGCCACTGTTTGGTATTAGTAAAACCTATCATTCTAGAAGAACGGTAGGAAAGGCTGGGCACCAACAGAGTCTCGGGGAAACCCTTTAAAAGACCATGTTTTGGTCAGCCGTTTCTCAAACACCTTGAAGTGCGAGACGTCCAACGGAGGCGACCAAATCTTGTGGGGAACGTGTGCAAAACTCTGCAAGTACCCAAATCTAATCGATTAGCCATGTCCATGTGCATGGACAACTTGAGCCAAAGGAACTGAAACTATCTGGAACTCTCAACACAATTAATTATATTGATGTGGGTTATTAATGTCAACTTGGGTATGAGAATTGGTTGGTGGAACCATCTCATTAATCAACCAACATTGTAGTAATTATGCCTTTGCCCTCTATTGTTGTAGGAGAAATTTGGTTTTATGCAAAACTTACTACCCCACCTGCCATATTTGCATATAGACTAGATGATTATTTTTACCCCCTCTCTTGTGACTTTGCCGGCATATTCAATATGTTGACCTACACGGCTGCAACGTATCATGTTGCAGAGTACTTTTCCGACCAGGAGTGAGGATACGCTCTACGCTCGGCGAGATGCCCTTGGAGTCACATGGACTCATCTATCTTTGAAGCTTCCGCAAGTTTAGTTATTCTCATGAGTTGGCCTTCAGCCACTTTATTGTAATTCTTATTGTAATAAAGGACTCGATATGAGATTTCGATTAATTAAGCTGTGTGATTTCCCTTTGATATATACATTGATGTACCGTGTGTGTACCAGCATGATCTTGGGATGGTACAGAAACACCGGAGATTCGACCTTTCAGGTCGGGTCGCTACAGAAATGGTATCAAAGCACACGCTGACCGTAGGACGTAACCTCTAGGATTGGAAAGCCTTAGGATTTATTTCTCTTTTGTCTTTAAAATTCTTATACTCTCATCTACTCGTTTATGACTTCCCTCCGATTATTTCAAAATTTATAGATGGGCACCTTCATCCCAGTTTTGATCACGGAGTTTTGCCAGCCTGACACAACGATGCCCTTTGGCAAGGAGCTGATGAGGATCGTCAGGGATGTGAGGATTGCTTTGCCGAGCATCACCGGGACTCCTATCATGTCTTTTCCACAAGGCGGACGCTACAGGATCGAGGTGCACATCCCCGGGAAGACCTTTGGGAATCGGAAGGAACCCATGGACTTCAAGTTTGTGGCACCCAGCTGGATACTTGGGAGAGACATGGCCATTTATCGTGCCCTTGGACGTATTCAGGAGCAACACAGAGGTGGAACCATTTCACCAGGACTCAGCGTGGTTTGTCGCAGGGATGCCAATGGAAATATCATAACCACTCCCACTGAAGACACCACCATTTCCTATATCCAGACTTTGGGGAGGCACATCAGGACCTTGGAACTTCGGGTACGTACCGACACGAAGACGATCAAGAGGCCGATGAACCGCGAGATTGACCTCGAAGCTGACTTACGGGAAGCCGAGTACGCACATGAGTATGAGGTGAAGGCTTTCTTAGAGAGGATCGACAAGCTGAACACTCGCATCGCAACTCTGGAGGAACAGATGGACATGGGTGAAAATCTTCATCCAGAAGGAGACATGGCTCCTTTGATCACCAACGAGGATGACTATGAGGAGAGCACCACCGGAGGAGGCTCTTTCACCATGTACTTTTGAGGAAAACTTTAGTTATGCCCCCATGTATCTTCATTTTCGTCGTTAAAGCGTAGGTCAATGTTTAGTTTGAATGGAGATTTGTATCTCGATGTTTGAACCTTGAGTTGAATAAATGAATGAGTGTTTGGTGTGATATGTTTGTTGCATTGCATATGGGTAGTGAATTTCCCTTTTAGGTCATTGTTCTATTCTAATTCTCACCCCTCTGAAAACAGCAAGATGCCTCCGTGACGTGAGCCCGACTTCACTTTCCCGCCAGAGCTCACCCAACTTCTTCAGCAGCAGAACGCCCTGATGCAGCTGTTGATTCAGAATCAGACCAACAACCACCCTCCACCTCAAAGCGACAACCTCACCCGTTTTCTGAGACTGAATCCTCCAACCTTCTCCAGCAGCACAGAGCCCATTGTGGCAGATGATTGGCTCCGCAAGATGGAGAGGGAACTTACCACCGCAGGATGCACTAAGGCTGAAAAAGTGCGTTTTGCCACCCATCAACTAGAGGGACCAGCAGCTTCATGGTGGGAGAACTACACCACCACATACCCCATTGCTGGTGTGACTTGGGAGCAGTTCAAGCAAGCTTTCTGCACCGCACGTGTCTCAACTGGAGCCATGAGTCTGAAGAAGCGCGAGTTTCACAACTTACGCTAGGGGAACCATTCCGTGGCCCAGTACGTGGATGACTTCAGCATGTTGGCTCGTTATGCACCAGGAGATGTGGCCGATGATGCAGCCAAGCAGGAAAAGTTCTTGGAAGGACTCAATGATGAGTTGAGCGTGCAAATGATGGTGGCTACCTTCAGCAACTACCAGGAGCTGGTAGACAAGGCCCTCATCCTGGAGGGGAAGCAACAACAAATCGAGAACCGCAAGAGGAAGTATGCACATGGGAAATCTACCCTTGGAGCTCATCAGAAGCCCCGTTACTCCTCGTACTCAGGAAATACCGGATCAGGGACCGGTAAGTATGGAGGACACACTCATCCAATGCACAACCATGGAGGCCACCACCATGGAGGATATGGGAATAATCGTCCCAACAATGGAAGCTTCAAGAATGGTAATGGAAGTGGGAATGGCAACCAACACCGTCCCGCTCCAGCTCAGAAGGATCTGAACCATATCACCTGTTTCAAGTGTCAGAACACAGGGCACTATGCCACTGAATGCCCTCAGAACAAGCAAGGGAATGGAAACGGCAACTCCGCAGCTAAGAAGCCAAATCCCTTTCCTCGTGCTCACGTGAATCACCTCGATGTGGAAGAAGTCTATGATCAGCCCGAGACTGTGGTTGGTAAGTTTTTATTGCATTCACGTCCAGTTCTGGTACTTTTTGATTCTGGTGCAACTCGTTCATTCATATCAAGGGTAGTTGTGGAAAAGTATGGTTTAGCCACCAGAACCCTTAGTCAGCCCATTATGGTCATTTCCCTAGGAGGAATGATGATGGCAGGGATAGGATGCCCTGCCCTGAAACTTCACATAGGAAACCATCTTTTTCCTACTGACCTCATCGTCTTAGAATCCCAGGGATTGGATGTAATCCTAGGCATGGATTGGATGACCAAGTATGAAGGAAACCTTGATTGCCCCAGCAAGTCTATTTCACTCACCACTCTGGAGAACAAGAGGATTAAGTATGTATCCCGACGCACAAAGATGAGTGCTCGGTTAAATTCCCTCACAGGAGTTGTTCAGGAGGAAGTACCAGTTGTATGAGACTTTCCAGATGTATTCCCGGAGGAATTACCAGGCATGCCACCAGATAGGGAGATTGAGTTTCTGATAGAGCTACTACCAGGGACAACCCCAATTTCCAAGAGACCCTATCGGATGCCCGCAAATGATTTAGTGGAAATCAAGAAGCAGATTAAGGACCTATTGGATAAGGGATATATTCTCCCAAGTTCATCACCTTGGGAGCCCTAGTTCTTTTGGTGGACAAGAAAGACAAAACCTTGAGGATGGTGGTCGATTATCGTGCCTTGAACAAGGTGACTATAAGAATAAGTACCCTCTGCCGATGATTAATGACCTGTTTGACCAGCTAGTAGGCGCCAAAGTATTCTCCAAGATCGATCTTCGATCAGGGTATCACCAACTGAAGATTCGTGAACAGGATATACCCAAAACAGCTTTCATCACCAAGTATGGCTTATACGAGTATACAGTCATGTCCTTTGGTTTGACTAATGCTCCTGCCTACTTCATGAATTTGATGAACAAAGTGTTTATGGAATATTTGGACAAGTTTGTTGTGGTGTTCATCGATGACATTTTGATATTCTCCAAGAGCGAGGAAGAACACAAGGAACACTTGCGTTTAGTTCTGGAGAAGCTTAGAGAGCATCAGTTGTATGCCAAGTTCAGTAAATGTGAATTTTGGCTGACGGAAGTCGGATTCCTTGGACATGTTATTTCTGGAGAAGGAATAGCAGTAGACCCCGCTAAGGTTGAAGCAGTCACTGAGTGGAAGTCACCCACCTCAGTTAAGGAGATCCGCAGTTTTCTCGGACTTGCCGGATAATACGGGAGATTCATTGAGAATTTCTCAAAGATTGCCAAGCCCATGACAGAGCTGTTGAAGAAAGATTCTAAGTATATATGGACTGAGGAATGTGAGGCCAGTTTCCAGGAGTTGAAGCAACGTTTGGTCAAAACCCCAGTGTTGATACTGCCAAACATTCGGAAGGACTTCCAGGTTTATTGTGACGCATCCCGTCAAGGCATTGGAGGAGTACTCATGCAGGAGGGAAAAGTTGTAGCATATGCATCCAGACAGCTATGACCCCATGAGTTGAATTGTGCCACCCATGATTTGGAACTAGCAGCCATAGTGCACGCACTCAAGACCTGGAGACATTTCCTTATCGGAAATAGTTGTGATGTGTACACTGATCATAAGAGCCTGAAGTATATCTTCACGCAGAAGGAGTTGAACCTCAGACAGAGGAGATGGTTAGAGTTAATCAAGGACTATGACATGAGATTACATTACCATCCAGGAAAGGAAAGTGTTGTGGCAGATGCTTTGAGTCGGAAGAGTTATGTGAACACACTCATAGCCGGAGGATTACCCCAGGAGTTAACCAAAGATCTCAGAGAGCTTCGGTTAGAGATAGTTCCACAAGGATATGTTGCCACACTTGAGATTCAGTCCACCTTGACCGAAAGAATTCAAGAAGCCCAGAAATCGGACAAGGAGATAGCTGAGATAAAGTAGAGAATGAAGGAAGGCAATGCTAAAGGCTTTCGTGAAGATGAAAAGGGTACTCTATGGTTTGAGAACCGAATCTATGTGCCCCATGACCCAGAGCTCCGGAAGTTGATACTTCAAGAAGCCCACGATTCACCATACTCAATACACCCAGGCAACACCAAGATGTACCTGGATTTGAAGGAAAATTACTGGTGGACAGGTATGAAGAAAGATATTGCCGAACATGTTGCGGTATGTGATGTTTCTCAGCGAGTAAAGGCGGAACATCAGAAACCAGCAGGGTTACTCCAACCTTTGCTGATACCCGAGTGGAAATGGGATAAGCTTGGTATGGACTTCATCACAGGACTACCTAGGACCCGTTCAGGATATGATTCCATTTGGGTAGTGGTCAATCGTTTGACCAAGGTGGCTCATTTCATTCCAGTGAAAACCACCTATACCAGTGCTAAACTAGCCAAGATATATATGACCAGGATCGTATGTCTGCATGGAGTTCCGAGGAGTATCGTGTCAGATAGAGGAACACAATTTACCTCAAAGTTTTGGCATCAGCTACATGAAACTTTGGGTACAAGACTGGAGTTCAGTACAACTTTTCATCCGCAGACCGATGGACAGACTGAGAGAGTCAACTAGATTCTGGAGGACATGTTGAGAGCCTGCGCGCTAGACTATGGGTCCAGTTGGGATGACAACTTACCTTACGCAGAGTTCTCATACAACAACAGTTATCAGACCAGTCTGAAAATGGCCCCTTTCGAAGCTTTATACGGAAGGAGGTGCAGAACACCATTGACATGGGATGGTGTTGGAGACCGACAACATTTTGGTCCCGATCTTATCAGAGATTCTGAAGATAAGGTCAAACTGATTCGAGACCGACTCAAGATAGCCCAATCCCGACAGAAGAGCTATGCTGATAACAAACGCAAGGAGGTGACATATGAAGTAGGGGATCGAGCATATCTTCGTGTGTCCCCACTTCGAGGAATCAAGAGGTTTGGTGTTAAAGGAAGTTAGCACCCAGATTCATAGGCCCCTACAAAATTCTAGAACATAGAGGAGAAGTTGCATACAAGCTGGAATTGCCGGAAGGACTGTCCGGAGTTCATGATGTTTTCCATGTTTCCCAGTTGAAGAAATGCCATGCTGAGATGGCTGATATTCCTTTGAGAGACACAGTGCCCCTAGAGGCCATACAACTTGAAAATGATCTAAATTACGAGGAGAAGCCTGTCAGAATCCTCGAGACTACCAACAGAGTCACCCGTAGCAGGATCATCAAGTTCTGTAAGGTTCTATGGAGTCAGCACACCGAGGAAGAAGCCACCTGGGAACGCGAAGAAGATCTTCGTAGAGACCATCCGCACCTATTTTCTAGCCAACCCGAATCTCGAGGGCGAGATTCATCTTAAGGTGGGTAGGTTTGTAACATCCCAAAATTTCATTTTTGGAATGTTATGATATATAGCTATGCATCATCATCACATTGTTTGAATGAATATACTGGTTGAAGTGTTTCTTTTGAATTTCTGAAAGGCCACTTTCATCTTTCCCTTTTTCTTGTTTCACCTATTTGAAAACCTCTGGAAAAGTTCAAAGAAAAGAGGGGAGTAACATGATACTCCACACCAGGGGCATCTTGGTGAAATATTTGAACAATAAAACCAGGGGGCTATTTGAAAAATTATTGCAAAAGGAATTAAAATCAAATAAGCAATTTCTGAAAATATTTTTTTTCAAAGTATTCAATATGATAGAGGAAAAATGTTCATTGAATAGCTTTAATTCTCCTGATCATTTTGATATATATATTTCCTATATTTGGAAATGTTTTGAATGCTTTTAAAAGAGTTTTACTGCACTCGATATTAAAAAGGAAACGAATTAATTCGAAACGGGCCGGCCCACCTGCGTTTAATTCCCGAAAATGCTCTGAGCCGACCGACCGACGCGCTGACGCCGCCCTCTCTCTCTCTGACGCCCCGGCCCCATCGCTCGATCCCGATGACGCCGCGGTCACCTTCCTCCTCGCGCCGACAGGACCTCGCCGGAGATCCCTCCTCTCCGGATCTCCCTCCTCTTTCGCTCCCCGACCACCGCACCGGCCCTATAAATAGCCCCGACTCCTCGCACCCCGTTCCACTGTTTCCCCCTCGTCCGACCCCCTCGACTCACCGGAATCCCACGCCGGAGCTCCACCCCCAGCCGAAGCTCCCGGAGCTCGTGCCCGTCGCCTCTGTCGTCCCCAGCCCCAACCGTCGCCACCAACGGACGCCGGAGGTCCGCCGCTGTCGACAGGACCCCTCGGACGCCGTCTCCAACCACCGGAGTGCCGCCCCCGACGACCTCGTCGCCTCGGCCTCGCCGGAGAAACCCCCTCGTCGGTGACACCTTCTCTGTGAGCCCCCTCTCCCTCTCTTAACCGTTCGATCGTAGATCAACGCATAGGATTAGATCATTTTAAAACCGAACCGGTACGCGCTAAGCTTCGGTCACCCGCCCGAAAACGCCTGCACGCACACCCTCTCGGCCAACCACAACCCACCACGTAGCCCCTGTCCGATAAGTTTTATTTTCCCTGTTTCTGATTCTATTTTAGAAAACAGAATGATTTCAAATCTTGTTTTTGTTATATCTTTTAAAATATTTGGTGTTTTTAGTTGATTCTTTTTGCATTAGTTCACAAATTTGATGTAGTTTATGTCTGTATGCTTAGATTCAAATTGAACTTTAAATTTTGAATCTAATCAAATTTGTTTAAATTACTAAAATCTATATAACTAGAGTTTAAAAATATTTTTTGAGTGAATCTTTTTGCCACTGTTTGGTATTAGTAAAACCTATCATTCTACATAATTTGAGAATTTTTAGAATTAACTTAATTTCTGTTTTTGACAAAAACAGAATCTGTTTAGTTCTTAATGTAGTTTAGTTATCGTAATTTTAATTTGATTTGAACCTGAATTAGTCTAACTTTTGTTAATAGTTTTAATAAGTTTCTGTTGTTTCAAACATTTAGGTAACATTACTTGCTAATATTTAGAACGATTGTTTAGTTTTATACCATGTTGTTATAGGAATCTTTATATCTTTTTCATTAGGTATTGTTTTCTAAAACAATTTAGTTTTGCTTTCACAAACTAGTTAGATGATTAAGTTAGATTTCTAATAAATAATTTTAGTAATTTGATTCTGTTAAGTAATATGATGATAATAATATTAGTGTTAATAATATTATTGTTTTGGTTTCCTATTCCAAAGTTATAGGAACATTCTAGTTATTTTCATTTTAGTAGTGTTTCTTTACACAAAAGTTTTAGTGAATTTGATTCTGTTTACTAAAATTGATTTTCTTTACTATTTCTTTTCTACTAGCTATTTCTTGGTTGTTTGTCTTAAAGTAGTAGTAGTAGAAGTTTTTTACACTAAAAATTTTTGTGAGTCAAATTTTTTATTTTTATTTCTTTCTCTTGATTGATACTATTGAATGGTTTTAGTATTGTTTGTTTAACCTTGCTGAATTGTGTGATTTTTTTTGTATTTATGCTTATGGTGTGCTCTTGTTAGATTCGTTAGATCATCCAAAGTGCGAAGCTTGTTATCTAGAGTCACTCGAGTACGAGGAACATCAGCAAGGCAAGTCACTTTGACCATGTATACCTATGTTTTATTGCATTAGTTCTTCCATCACCCCAATTGCATGCAAATTAGGTAATTGGAAACTTGGTTAATTTTTGTTGTAGTAACATGTGGTAGGTACCGCTCAACCCTTTGACACATTGGCCCCGGGAAACGTTGTTTTACATTTTGCTATGCTATTAGTAGACGGGGTTGGTTGTGTGATTCATGAGAGTTGTGAGTTAATAATTTCAAGACCTACATGATGATCAAGTCTTCAAGACTCCAAGTTTTCAACTTACCTCTGGGTGGATGATGGTTGAATGGTGCCCTAGAGAAACCAGTGGTTAGCCTAGATGATGTTGGAGAAGTGCCAGTATTCATGCGGAAAGGTCCACCTAGGCACAAAGAGATGGATGAATGCTTCAAGACCCAAGGCTTACCTACACAGCCACAAGCCATTATGGGCTCTGGCTTGGTTGGATATCGTGGTGACCCTGGACAGGCGGTGCTACGAGATGTAGAAGAACGGTAGGAAAGGATGGGCACCGACAGAGTCTCGAGGAAACCCTTTAAAAGACCATGTTTTGGTCAGCCGTTTCTCAAACACCATGAAGTGCGAGAAGTCCAACGGAGGCGACCAAATCTTGTGGGGAACGTGTGCAAAACTCTGCAGAGTACCCAAAACTAATCGATTAGTCATGTCCACGGTCATGGACAACTTGAGCCAAAGGAACTAAAACTATCTGGAACGCTCAACACAATTAATTATATTGATGTGGGTTATTAATGTCAACTTGGGTATGAGAATTGGTTGGTGGAACCATCTCATTAATCAACCAACATTGTAGTAATTATGCCTTTGCCCTCTCTTGTTGTAGGAAAAATTTGGCTTTATGCAAAAACTTACTACCCCACCCGCCATATTTGCATATAGACTAGATGATTATTTTTACCCCCTCTCTTGTGACTTTGCCAGCATATTCAATATGCTGACTACACGGCTGCAACGTATCATGTTGCAGAGCACTTTTCCGACCAGGAGTGAGGATACGCTCTACGCTCGGTGAGATGCCCTTGGAGTCAGATGGACTCATCTACCTTTGAAGCTTCCGCAAGTTTAGTTATTCTCATGAGTTGGCCTTCAGCCACTTTATTGTAATTCTTATTGTAATAAAGGACTCGATATGAGATTTCGATTAATTAATGTTGTGTGATTTCCCTTTGATATATACATTGATGTATTGTGTGTGTACCAGCATGATCTTGGGATGGTACAGAAACACCGGAGATTCGACCTTTCAGGTCGGGTCGCTACAACTGTTTAATATTATCACGTTTTATCATTATATCCAATTTGGGTGCGCGTTTGTCAGCATCATTCGGAACAGATTGTGCACCGTGACCCTTGCCAAAGATTACTTCTAAATCCTTAACCATATCAAGTATGTCATCACCCGTATGGTGGCGAGGCTTCTTCCGGTGATCTGCCTCACCTTTGAAATGCTTGCCTTTCTTTCTTACGGGATGCCTGCTCTGAAGAAATCGACGATGCCCCAGATACACATTCTTCTTACATTTATCCAAATATATACTATCGGTATCGTCTAAACAGTGCCAGCATGCATGGTATCCTTGTTTATCTGTCCTGAAACTTTACTGAGAGCAGGCCAATCATTGATGGTTACAAACAACAATGCATGTAGGTCAAATTCCTTCTGATCTTTCGCATCCCACGCACATACACCTTTTCCATTCCACACCTGTAAAAGTTCTTCAACTAATGGCCTTAGGTACACATCAATGTCATTGCCGGGTTGCTTGGGGCCTTGTATGGGCACTGACATCATAATGAACTTCCGCTTCATGCACAACCAAGGAGGAAGATTATAGATACATAGAGTCGCAGGCCATGTGCTATGATTGTTGTTCTTCTCCTAGAAAGGATTAATGCCATATGCACTTAAACCAAACCATACGTTCCTTGCATCTTTTGCAAAGTCCTTCCACTTTCTCTCGATTTGTCTCCATTGTGACCCGTCAGCGGGCACTCTCAACTTCCCGTCTTTCTTACGGTCTTTGTTGTGCCATCGCATCAACTTGGCATGCTCTTTGTTTGGAACAAACGTTTCAATCATGGTATTATAGGAGCATACCACATCACCATGGCAGGAATCTTCTTCCTGGAGCGCTCTCCCTCAACATCACTAGGGTCATCGTGGCCGATCTTATAGCACAATGCACAACATACTGGGCATGCACTCAAATCCTCATACTCATCACGGTGGAGGATGCAGTCATTAGGGCATGCATGTATCTTCTCGACCTCTAATCCTAGAGGGCAGACATCCTTGTTTGCTTCGTACGTACTCTTTGGCAATTCGTTGTCCTTTGGTAGCTTATTCTTTAACATTATTAGCAACTTTTGAAATTCCTTGTCAGATACACCATTCTGTGCCTTCCATTGCAGCAATTCTAGTGGGGTACCCAGATTTTTATTGTCATCTTCGCAATTTGGGTACAACCCTTTTTTGTGATCATCTAACATGCGCTGCAACTTCAGCTTCTCCTTTTCACTTGCGCAGTTTCTCTTTGCAATGGCAATGGCCCGACCAAGATCATCAGCGGGCTCATCTGATGCCTCTTCTTCAGCTCCTTCCCGCATTGTCGGCTCAACTTCTTCCCCCATTATAGTACCATCATATTCATGGAACCCATGGCCAAGATAGCTGTCGTCATCCTCTTTTTCATTCTCTTCCATTAGGATCCCTCTTTCTCCATGCTTGGTCCAACAGTTATAGCCAGACAAGAAACCAGACTCAAACAGGTGGACGTGAATGGTTCTTGAGTTAGAGTAATTTCAATCCTTATTACAGCCAGTACATGGACAATACATAAAACCATTTGGCTGCTTGTTTGTCTTAGCTGCAACCAGAAAAGTAGGCACACCATTAATGAACTAGGGAGAGCATCGGTCGTCGTACATCCACTGTCGGCTCATCTTCATTACACAAAACCGAAAAGACCAAATTAATACAAGTTCGTACATAAAGTTCATCCACACTTGTTCTCATAAAACAACATACAAACTCTCTAGCTAAAGGATTTAAATGCAACAACAAATGCAATCAACATCGCAACTAAGGTAACAATTGATCCAACATCATAGTGATACCAAGCCTCACTATCAATGGCATATCTTTTAAATTTTCTAATCTTCAAGCGCATTGCACCCATCTTGATCTTGTGATCATCGACGACATCGGCAACATACAACTCCAGTTTCATCTTCTCTTCTTCAACTCTTTTAAATTTTTCTTTCAAATACTCGTTTTCTTTTTCAACTAAATTTAACTTCTTGACAAGAATATCTATGTCGATTGGAATCTCCGGTGCACATACCTCCTAGATAAAAACATCTATGTCAACTTGATTGGCATAATTATCATGAACATGAAATGCAACAAAGAGTTATAGAAGAGAGTATATACCACATCCGCATCATAAACCGGATGAGGGCCAACGGGGACAGTTTTCAAAACCATGACACTATGTATAACAAACAACCATATAGGTAAGAAAACTGTACAAATAACTAACTAAACCTTACAGACATTGTTATTTATTATAAAAAGGATAAGAACAAGAGGCTCACCAAGGTGGTGCCTGCGACGGGACGGTGCGGGCGATCGACGGTGGTTAGGACGGGGACGGGAAGGCACTAAGTAAACCACACCTACAAATGCAAAGTAAGAAGTTAATTTGTGCTCAAATTGCATAAATCAAATAAACTACCACATACAAACTAAAACCCAAAAATTACTTTACTTATAGAGCATTGCAAGAGCTAATCTGGAAATGAGAGATGAAAGGACAAAGTTGCTAACCTTTGTGAACACTTGGATGGATGGGATGCCTCCAAATCTTGACAAATTTTGGCAAAAATGGAGGATGAGCTTGAGGAAGAGAGGAAGAATATAGAGGAGAGGAAAGGGGAAGAACAGAAGACTCTGCTCGGGCTGGCGCTGAAGGGTTTCAATATAGGGGAACCTTTAGTCCCAGTTGGTGGCTCCAACCGCGACAACAGGTTAGCCTATAGTCGCGGTTGGAGCCACCAACCGGGACTAAAGGTTCCCGTGGGACCCCAGGCTGACGCCAGCTTGCCACCACACCTTTAGTGCCTGTTTGTGGCACGAACTAGGACTAAAGGTCTGAAACGAACCGACACTAATGATGCCCGTCACGAACTAGGACTAATGGGCACATTAGTGCCGGTTCACAACCCAACCGGGACTAATGATGCAGACAAAAGGTCTGTTTTCTACTAGTGTTAGTCCCACTCTATTTCAGCACAAGATTAATATGGAACCTGATGCTAAACCCGTTGTTGATCACAACGGTGATTTAATCCTAAGATGAAAGAAGTGGTAAGAACTAAAATATTAAAGCTTATGGAAGCAGGTATAATCTATCCCATAGCTGATAGTAGATGGGTAAATCTGGTTCATTGTATCCCGAAGAAGGGAGGTGTTATTGTTGTTCCTAATGATAAAAATGAACTTATCCCACATAGAATTATCACTGGCTATAGAAAGGTAATTGATTTTAGAAAACTAAATAAAGCTACTAGAAAAGATCATTACCCTTTGCATTTCATTGATCAAATCCTATAAATATTTTCTAAGCACACACACTTTTGTTTCTTCGATGGATATTCTCGTTTTTCTCAAATACTCGTGTCACAATCTGATCAAAAGAAAACTACCTTTACTTGTCCAATTGGAATCTATGCTTATAGACGTATGCATTTTGGTTTATGAAATGCACCTTCTACCTTTCGAATATGTATGACTGCTATATTCTCTGATTTTGTCAAAAAATTGTGGAGGTTTTCATGGATGATTTTTCCGTGTACGAAACTTATTTTGATGATTGCTTAAGAAACCTTGATTGAGTTTTGCAGAGATGTGAACAAACTAATCTCATTTTGAATTGGGAGAAGTGACACTTTATGGTTAATGAAGGCATTGTCTTGGGGCAAAAAATCTCTAAACGAGGTATTGAGGTAGATCAAGCTAAAGTTAATGAAATTGAGAAAATGTCGTGTCCTAAAGATATTAAAGGTATTCGGAGTTTCCTTGCTCATGCTGGTTTCTATAGGAGGTTTATTAAAGACTTGTCCAAAATTTCTAGTCCTCTTACTAAACTATTACAAAAGGATATTCCATTTGTTTTTATGGTGATTGTGTAGAAGCCTTTGAAACTCTTAAGAAAGCCTTACCGTTTGCACCTTTGTTCAACCACCTGATTGGAACTTGCCTTTTAAAATTATGTGTGATGCTAGTTATTATGTTGTTGGTGCTGTTCTAGGACAAAGAGTTGATAGGAAATTAAAAGTTATCCATCATGCTAGCAAAACTCTAGACAGTGCCCAAAGAAATTGTGCTAATACTGAAAAGGAATTCTTTGCACTCGTGTTTGCTTGCGATAAATTTGGATCTTACATCGTCGATTCCAAAGTTATTGTTCAGACTGATCATGGTGCTATAAAATATCTTATGGAGAAGAAAGATGTTAAACCTACACTCATTAGTTGGGTTCTCTTGCTTCAAGAATTTCATTTACATATCATTAATAGGAAAGGAGTTGAGAACCCCGTAGCTGATAACTTGTCTAGGTTAGAAAATATTCTTGATGACCCACTGCCTATTGATGATAGTTTTCCTCATGAACAGTTAGCTGCAATAAATGTTTCTCAAAACACACCTTCGTATGTTGATTATGCTAACTATATTGTTGCTAAATATATATCACCTAGTTTCACTTATCAACAAAAGAAAAAAATCTTCTATGATTTAAGACATTACTTTTGGGATGACCCACATCTTTATAAAGGAGTAGATGGTATTATTGGACATTGTGTACCTAAGCATGAACATGAATAAGTCCTATGGAAATGCCATTCTAAAGCCTATGGAGGACATAATGCAGGAGATAGGATTGCTCACAAGGTATTGCAATGTGGTTTTTATTGGCCTACACTCTTCAAGGATGCCCGTAAGTTTGTCTTGTCTTGTGATGAATGTCAAAGAATTGGTAATATCGGTAAGCGTCAAGAAATGCCTATGAATTATTCACTTGTTATTGAACCATTTGATGTTTGGGGTTTTGATTATATGGGACCTTTTCCTTCCTCTAATGGGTATAATCATATTTTGGTTGCTGTTGATTATGTTACTAAGTGGGTAGAAGCTATTCCAACTAGTAGTGCTGATCATAACACCACCATTAAAATGCTTAAAGAAGTTATCTTCCCGAGGTTTGGATTCCCTAGATATTTAATGACAGATTGGTTCACGCTTTATTCATGGTGCTTTTCGTAAAATGCTTGGTAAATACGATGTTAACCATAGAATTGCATCACCCTATCAGCCTCAATCTAGTGGTCAAGTCGAACTTATCAATAGAGAAATCAAATTAATATTACAAAAAAATGTCAATAGGCCCCGAAAGAATTGTTCTAAGAACCTAGATGATGCACTTTGGGCCTATAGAACATCTTGTAAAAATCCTATGGGTATGTCTCCATACAAAATGGTATATGGGAAAGCTTTTCGTTTGCCTCTAGAGTTAGAACACAAAGCATTTTGGCCAATTAAAGAACTCAACTATGACTTCAAACTTGCTGGTGAAAATAGGTTATTTGATATTAGCACACTAGATGAATGGAGAACCCAAGCATATGAAAATGCCAAACTATTCAAAGAAAAAGTTAAAGATGGCATGACAAAAGAATCCAAAAGCGGGAATTCAAAGTTGGAGAATATGTTCTTTTGTACAACTCCCGTTTTAGATTTTTTTCAGGAAAACTTTTTTCCAATTGGGCAGGACCATATGTTATCGAAGAGGTTTATAGCTCTGGAGCTATCAAGATTAATAATGCCGAAGGTACTAACCCGAAGGTGGTCAATGGACATAGAATTAAATATTATATCTTAGGTACGCCTATTAATGTTGAAAGCGGTGTTATTCAAACCATAACACCGGAGGAACACATAAAAAAAACTTCCGGAACACTCCAGAATCTTGAAAAAGAGGAGGTACGTGATACAGTAAGTAAACGAACTCCGAAAAATCCACAAATATATTTTCAGTCAGTTCTGGAATATTAGAAAAATAGGAAAATAAGAAATAATAGGAAAACAACAGAGGTGAGGACGATACACCAGGGGGGAAGGTGCGCCCTGGTGGGTTGTGCCCTCCTAGGGAAGCTTCTCGACTCCATTTTCCTTCCATATGGTTGTTTCCCAAGAGTAAAACTTATCTCTCTCTGTATATATATATACCCCAGATTGTTTTGACCACCGCATTGTAGAAGAATCCCTTGTTCTTGTTTTGCGTTGTTTTCCTATCAGATCTATCAAGCTAGGCACCATGTCTTCTTCCTCCTCCAAAACATAGAAGAAGATGCTTGGTTGATGAAGATGGAGCCAAAAGAAGTCAACAATGAAGACAAGGGCAAGGAAGCTATGAGGGATCAAGATCAAGAAGGAGGGCAATCCATGCCAATAGAACAGGAGGAAGAAGAAGATATCCTTCGACCTTATTTTGATCATCTCACCCCCATTGAAATTGAAGCTTTTCGGGCCTTTGAAGCGGTTCGTGTTTAGAATAAATTTCTCACTCATGAAAATATTTTCCTAAAGGAGCACATCATCACCCTTCGTAGCGTCATCCGTAAATTGGAGTAGCTATTAAGGCTGATGTGTGACACTTCATCACCACCACCTTCATCATCCTCACCACCAAAGGAGACTTGAGTACACGGGTATGGGCACTCCCCTTGGCTTGAGCCATGCTTTGGGGAGATGCCTCGGTGTAGGATCAAAATTAGGTCTAGAGGGGTGTGACTAAACTACTTGACCAATTAAAAATCTACTTCTACCCAATTTTAAGTGTTGGAAGGTTTTAGCATTCATAGCAAGTCAAGTTCAGCCAACACATGCATGTCTACGAGTATAGAAGCGGAAAGTAAAGACAAACATGTAAGTAAAGGAAGGGTAGGAAGATCAAACGGAATTTGGAGACAAGATGATTTTTTCACGTGGTTCCGATATGTGGTGCTATCGTACATCCACGTTTGTGGAGTCTTCAACCCACGGAGGGTAACGGTCACGAGAGTCCATGGAGGGTTCAGCGAAGAAGCAACCTTGGCTATACCATGATGGCCTACGTCCATAGAGGACTAGCCTAACTCGGGGTAGATCTTGATGAAGTAGGCGATTCCCTTTCCCTTACAAACTTCTTGGTTCACTCAACAACACGAAGTAGGAGCTTCTGAAGCGACACCTAACCAATCTAGGAGGCCACACCCTCCAAAAGGTAATAGGCTCAATAATGTCGATGAACTCCTTGATCTTGTGCTTCAAGATGGTAGACTCCTCAACACATAATCACTCTCTCGTAGATTTGGCTTGGTGTAAGAGATTGATTGTGTGGAAAGCAACTTGGGGAGGCTAGAGATCAAGATTCATATGGTTGGAATGGAATGACATGATCTCAACACATGAGTAGCTGGCTCTAACCAATCTAGGTGGCCACACCCTCCAAAAGGTAATAGGCTCGATAATGTCGATGAACTCCTTGATCTTGTGCTTCAAGATGGTAGACTCCTCAACACATAAACACTCTCTCGTAGATTTGGCTTGGTGTAAGAGATTGATTGTGTGGAAAGCAACTTGGGGAGGCTAGAGATCAAGATTCATATGGTTGGAATGGAATGACATGATCTCAACACATGAGTAGCTGGCTCTTTCACAAAAAATCTAATAGGATAGGTAGGAATCTGTTCTGAGTGCTTCTCGTGCAAGTGGGTGGTGGTGGAGGGGTATATATAGGCATCTCCAAAAATCCAACTGTTACACCTGATAAGTCTAACTCGCTGACACCGATGTGTTAATCTTGGTGGTACCGAGTTTCCTCCAAGGTATCAACTTTTGAATCTCGGTGACACCGATACATAAAACAAGGTTGCATCGATAAGGTGACGAACGGTCATATTTGCAAACTCAGTGATGCTGATTCAACAAACTCGGTGGTACCGATTTTGTGAATTTGCGTAACAGGAAGTTGGCAGCCCAAACCTAGTAGCACCAAAGCAGAATTGGTTGCATCGAAGGGTTAGGGTTTGGCTGAGTCTGTCTGAGGCTGAGAATCGGTGGCATCGAGTGGAAAGTGTTGGTTGCACTAATTTTGGGAATTTCGCTTTGGACAGACTTTTGGTGGAAGAGCTTGTGGGTGTATGTGCTAACTATCACTTGTGCACATATGAGAATTTTGTTCACCAACAGTACCTTACCCCCTTTTAATAGTATTGGCTTTCCTATGGACTCAAGGAGATTTCTCGCAAAGTAAAATGTAGAGTCCTCTTGCTTGAAGCTTTGCCAAACTATTTCCTTGCATCTTGGGGTATTCCACAATCCTCTTGCCAACCCATTATTGAACTTTTCTTGAAACATGCTTAGTGGAAACATTAGTTTAGTGACATATATGTTGTTATTAATTACCAAAACCACCAAGGGAGCAAATGTGCTTTCAATCTCCCCCTTTTTGGTAATTTATGACAACATATATATCAAAGTTTCGACATATGATATAATCAATGAATATAATTGTCGCTTTGAGGAGTATGTGATAAGCAAGAGCTCCCCCTAAATTTTTTGCTTTACTTTTAAAATTGCATTTGAATGCAAATGCACGATCGATTAGGTACATGGGGCACTTCTTCCATGTCGCATACAACTTGGTGGTGTGCGAGATTAATAAGAGTTAATATCATAGCACAACACATCAAGAAAAGTGAATGATCATCTCATAACCATCAAAAGGATAGGAAATAGTAGCAACACACATTAAAGTGTATGACCAAACACGAATAAAAGTATAAAACATCCAAACCAAAAGACCAAATGTTTTTAAAACAGCAATAAAAACCAGACGCTCTCTCACTCGAAGCCTAAAGATCTATATACAACTTCTCCCCTTTGGCAACAAGTTACCAAAAATATCAAATACATATAGCTAATCGTCCTTCTATGGTTGATCTCCTCCTATGGTTGAAGTCAGAGTCAAGAGAACTGTGTCAGCAAAGACCTCTACAGATGTCCTGGACAAAGTTGGAGTAGCAACTCGAGGACTAGAGGAGCTGATGGAGCTGAAGTCACTTTAGCTAGTGTAGACGATGAAGGTCTCATCTCCGGAGCTAGCACTATAGGTGTCCTGACATGAGTCCTGAACTGTGTAGTCGCCTTGATAGGTACACAATCCTCATCATCATCAAAACCAGACTCTATAGAGGTGCGATGGATAGGAGCTTCATCTACGTCCTTCTTGAGCTCGTTCACGGTCTTGGTTAGCCCATCTACATTGTCATTGAGGGTCTTCACTCTATCCTCAAAGATGTTCACAAGGTTCTTCTCATCGTCTAGTATGCTTTTGATATCCTTCTGCAAGTCCATGACTGTAGAGATCAAAAGATCCATTTGCTCGTTCCTAGATCTAGGGACTTGAGCACTACTGGCTCTAGCTGGCTCTGCCTCTGTCTGAGCTGCAGCTGATGTGGGATGGCCTAGGTCCATCACCACAATGTTGTCCTCGAAGTCTGGCTATAGGGGCAAGTGGGGTATGTCCAGAGAAAATATGTGCTTCTGCAGCTTGGAGTTGATGAGCATCTGAATGTAGGGTGCATAGCAGCATGAGCGCTTCTGATCAGCAGCAACCATCTTCATAGTCTCCACTATCAGATCCATCAATCTTCTCTAGTTCCGGTTAATGTGAATCATTAAGTTGATGGAGTAGCCTGAGATCATCATCTCGTCACCTCACTTGGGCATCAAGGTATGCCTCATAATAGTTAATGGTGCAGACACTTGCCTGGAGATGATAGATGGATCCTAGCTTGTGGGACTGAAGCTATGCAATAGGAATGACATTGTACATGTCCTTCATGGCATTGTGGCTTGCCTTGGTCTCTGAGTATACACATATATCTCCATCCTATGCCTTTGGGAATCCTACGATGGCAGCCCATTCATCAACAGTGGACTCATATCTTGCTACCTCTATCATCCACATAATCCTACCATCTCCATAGAAGTGAGCAGTGGAGTAGAATTGCATGATCATCTCATCGTTCCATGCAGTGTATTCTTCGCCAAAAACTTGTCTAGGCCAATGTAGTGGAAGTTGTCTTGCACACTCGGGAAGTAGTCTTCATTCTCCTTGATGTACTTCCAGTCGACGTATCTCATGTCACTCACAGTTGGACTCTTGTCAACCAGCACAGTCTCGTAGAAATCTTGTTGCTCCTTGGTGTATAACCTGTAGTCCACAGCTTTCTTCCTCCTCTAAGAGTAAGGATAAATGGCTCTCCACTATCTCAAACCTAGATCCTTCTTCTCCTTCATGTCAACATCAATTGGAAGGCTAGCATTATGCTCTGGAAAGTGATGTCTGAGCTTCATCAAAGCAGACATAGCATCCTCATCAACTTCTCTGAAGGTAGATCCCTTGTTCTTTTCAAAAGATGGGATGTCTCTGGTAGTCCTCTTGGACTTCTCTGCAGCAGCCTTCTTAGGTGCAGACTTGGTGCTCTTAGAGGGACCTTGCTTTGGCATAGCATCTGCCAATAGCTTCTTCTGCTTCTTCTTGGGAGGGGCCTTGACAACATGCTCTTCCTCCTCCTCCTCCTCCTTAACAGCAACACCAGCAGCCTCCTCAGGGTCCTCAAACATTGAGGTAGGCCTTCCAATAACACGGGTGATCCTTTTCCTGGCCTTCTTCTCTCCTGCGTTCTTAGGCAATGACTTCCTTGGGGGCTCAATGGTCATGGTAGCCCTAGCACTCTCAGGTGCTCTCATAGTCTTTGGAGGTGCATATGTTTTGCTGACTACCCTCTTGGAAGAGGTGGCTGTTGGGGAATGTTGCATGGGAAACAAAAAAATTCCTACGCACATGCAAGATCTATCCATGGTGATGAGCATCTATGACAGGGAGAGTGGATCTACATACCCTTGTAGATCGCTAAGTGGGAAGCGTTAAGAAGCGCGGTTGGTGTAGTCGAACATCTTCGCGATCCAAATCGCCGAGCATCTCGCGATCTCATCATGATCTGTCCCACGATCCAATCACGATCCGTCCCACGAACTCATCATGATCCGTCCCGCGATCTCATCACAATCCGTCTCGCGATCTTGATCACGGTCCTTCCGATCTAGCGCCGAACGGACGACACCTCCGCGTTTAGCACATGTACGGCTCAATGACGATCTCTACCTTCTTGATCCAGCAAGAGAGAGTGGAGAGGTAAAAGAGTTCTCCGGCAGCGTGACGGCGTTGCGGCGATGGTGGTGGAGCTTTTACGGTAGGGCTTCGCCTAAGCACTACAGAAAACCGATCTAGAGGAGAAACTATGCACTAGAGGAGAGGTAGCACGTGGCTATTAGGGTTAGCTTCTTCCTCTAGATCCTCTAGTATATATAGGAGGGAGGGAGGGGAGGAGGCAGCCTCAAACCCTCAACGTTTGGTCGAAATTGGAGGTGGAGGAGTCCTACTCCAATCCTATTAGGAGTAGGATTCCTCCTTTCCACTTGGAAACTCTTTCCACCTCTCCAGCTTTGGATTTTTTCCCTATCAAACCGCTCCAGCCACATGGGCCCTTAGAGGAGGCTTCGTCCAGCCCACCAGGGGATGGTTTACCTCCTCCCACAGCCCATGTAGCCTCTTGGGTCAAAATACCTCTCCCGATGGTCCCCTGGTACACTACCGGCACTCCCGGTACACTACCGATGAGCCCGAAACTTTTCTGGCGACCAAAACAGGACTTCCAATATATCAATCTTTACCTCTGGACCACTCTGAAGATCCTAGTGACGTCCAGGATCTCATCCGGGACTCCGAAAAACCTTTGGTCGCCACCATACATAACTCTATACTATCGAAACGTCACTGAACCTTAAGTGTGCAGACCCTGCGGTTTCGAGAACTATGTAGACATGACCGAGACATTTCTACGGTCAATAACCAATAGCGGTACCTAGATGCCCATATTGGTTCCTACATATTCTATGAAGATCTTTATCGGTCGAACCTCTATGTCAAGGATTCAGTTAATCCCATATGATGTTCCCTTTGTTCTTCGGTATGTCACTTGCCCGAGATTCGATCATCGGTATCTCCATACCTAGTTCAACCTCGTTACCGGAAATTCTGTTTACTCATTCCGTAATACAAGATCCCGTGACTAACACTAAGTCGCATTTCTTGCAAGGCTATTGTGATGTTGTATTACCGAGTGGGCCCTGAGATACCTCTCGGTCACACAGAGTAACAAATCCCAGTCTTGATCCATGCCAACCCAACAGACACCCTCGGAGATACCCGTAGAGCACCATTATACTCACCCAGTTACGTTGTGACATTTGATACACACAAGTTACTCCTCCGGTGTCAGTGAGTTGCATGATCTCATGGTCATAGGAACGAATACTTGATATGCAGAAAACAGTAGCAATAAACTGACACGATCATATGCTATGTTTGTAGTTTGGGTCTTGTCCATCACATCATTCTCCTAATGACCTTATCCTGTTATCAAATGACATCTCATGTCCATGACTAGGAAACCATAGTCATCTTTGATCAATGAGCTAGTATATTAGAGGCATACTAGGGACATGGTGTTGTCTATGTATCCACACATGTATCTGAGTTTCTGATCAACACAATTATAGCATGGATAATAAACGATTATCATGAACAAGGAAATATGATAATAACCAATTTATTATTGCCTCTAGGGCATATTTCCAACAGTCTCCCACTTGCACTAGAGTCAATAATCTAGTTCACATCATCGTGTGATTCGCATTGTTATGAATCTAACACCCAATGAGTTCTGGGGGTCGATCATGCTTTGTATGTGAGAGAGGTCTTATAGTCAACGGATATGCGATATTTAGATCCATGTGTACATTGCAAATTTCTATGTCAAACTATAAACACTGCTACCACACTCCACTTGGACAAATGGCTGCTCTACTATACGTATCTGGATTGCTACTAAGAGTCATCCGGATTGGTGTCAAAGCTTGCATCCATGTAACTTTTACGACGAACTCTTTCTTACCTCCATAATCGAGAAACATTTCCTTAGTCTTCTAGTTACTAAGGATGATATTGATCGCTGTCCAGTGATCCACTCCTCGATCACTCTTGTACCCCTTGGCGGAATCATGGCAAGGCACACACAGCTGCGGTACACAACATGGCATACTATACAGAGCCTATGGCTAAGGCATAGGGGATGGCATTCGTCCTTTCTCTTTCTTATGCTGTGGTCGATCTTTGAGTCTCACTCAACTTCACACCTTACAAAGCAGGCGAGAACACTTCTCTCTGACTAATCCATTTTGAACTCTTTCAAAATCTTGTCAAGCTATGTACTCATTGAAAGTCTCATCAAGCATCTTGATCTATCTCTATAGATCTCGATGCTCAACAATTAGGTAGCTTTATCCAGGTATTCCTTTGAAAAACTCTTTTCAAACAACCGTTTATGCTTTCTAGAAATTCTACATCATTTCCGATCAACAATATGTCAACCACATGTGCTTACCAGAATCTCTATAGTGCTCCCACTCACTTTATTGTAAATACAAGTTTCTCATAAACTTTGTATAGACTCAAAAACTTTGATCACCTAATGAAAGTGTAATTCCAACTCCGAGATGCCTGCTTCAGTTCATAGAAGGATCACTAAAGCTTTCACACCTTTTAGCATCCTTACGACTAACAAAACCTTCTGGTTGTATCTCATACAACCTTTCCTTAAGGAAGGAAACAATGTTTTGGCATCCATCTGCCATATTTCATAATTGAAAACTGTAGCAACTGCTAACATAATTCCAACATACTTTAGAATCGCTACGAGTGAGAAAGTCTCATCGCAGTCAACTCCTTGAACTTGGCAGGAAACTTCTTTGTGACAAGTCGAGCTTTATAAATGGTGACATTCACCATCAGCGTCTGTCTTCATCTTAAAGGTCCATTTGTACTCAATGACCTGCCGTCCAATGAGCAAGTCTACCAAAGTCTATACTTTGTTTTCATACATGGATCCTTTCTCGGATTTCATGGCCTCTAACCATTTGTCGGAATCCGGGCCCATCATCGCTTCTCCATAGCTCGTAGGTTCATCGTTGTCCAAAACCATGACCTCCAAGACAGGGTTGTCGTCAGGAGCAGTACACATCCTTGTCGACCTACGTGGTTCGATAGTAACTTGATTCGAAGCTTCATTATCATCATCATTTACTTCCTCTTCAACTGACGTAGGTTCCACAGAAACATCTTTCTGCGCTGCGGTACTCTCTAGTTGAAACAAAGGTTCAACAACCTGATCAAGTTCTATCTTCCTCCCACTCAATTCTTTCGAGAGAAACTTTTTCTCGGGAAAGGACCCATTTTAGAAACAAACACTTTATGCTTGGATCTGAGATAGAAGGTTCACCCAACTGTTCTTAGGGTAATCTATGAAGATGCATTTGTCCGCTTTGGGTTCGAGCCCATTAGGTGAAAACATTTTTCGACACAAGCCGCAGCCCCAAACATTAAGAAATGAAATCTTAGGTTTCTATCAAACCATAATTCACACGGTGTCATCTTAACGGATTTAGATGATGCCCTATTTAAAGTGAATGTAGTTGTCTCTAATGCATAACCCCAAAATTATAGTAGCAAAATGATAAGAGACATCATAGCACGCACCATAGCCAATAGAGCACGACTATGACGTTCGGACACACCATCACGCTATGGTGTTCCAGGTGGCGTGTGTTGTGAAACAACTTTCACATTGTCTGAAGTTGTATGCCAAACTCGTAACTTAGATATTCACCTCCACGATCATATCATAGACATTTCTTCTTCTCACGATGATCTTAAACTTCACTCTGAATTTGCTTGAACCTTTCAAACGATTCAGACTTGTGTTTCATTAAGTAAATATACATTATATCTCCTCAAATCATCAGGAAGGTAAGAAAATAACGATATCCATGACACTCTAGAAGACTCATTGGATTGCATACATCAACATGTATCATTTCCAATAAATCACTTGCCCGCTCCATCAAACCAGAAAACGAGGTCCTTAGTCATCTTGACCAAGAGGCATGATTCGCATTTCTCAACCAATTCGAAATCAAATGAGTCCAAAGATCCATCAGCATGGAGTTTCTTCATGCGTTTTATACCAATATGACATTTAGCGGCAGTGCCACAAGTATGTGGTTCTATTATTATTAACTTTGTATCTTTTGGCATCAATGTTATGAACATGTGTATTACTACGACCAAGATTGAACAAACCATTCTCACTGGGTGCATGACCATTGAAGGTATTATTCATGTAAACAGAATAACCATTATTCTCTAACTTAAATGAATAACCGTGTTGCAATAAACACAATCTAATCACGTTCATGCTCAACGCAAAACACCAAATAACATTTATTTAGGTTCGTCACTAATCCCAAAGGTAGAGAGAGCGTGCGATGTTGATCACATCAACCTTGCAAACATTTCCAACACACATCGTCACCTCACCCTTAGCTAGTTCTCCGTTTATTCCGTAGCTTTTATTTCGAGTTACTAACATTTAGCAACCGAACTGGTATCCAATACCCAACTGCTACTAGGAGTACTAGCAAGGTACACATCAATAACAAGCATATCAAATATACTTCTGTCGACGTTGCCGGCCTTCTTATCTACCAAGTATCTAGGGTTGTTCCGCTTCAGCGACCGCTCTCCTCATAATCGAAGCACTTAGTCTTGGATTTGGGTTCAACTTTGGGCTGCTTCACTGGAGTAGCAACTGACTTGCTATCCATGAAGTTTCCCTCCTTGCAACTGCCCTTCTCGAAACTAGTGGTTTGACTAACCATCAACACTTGACGCCCCTTCTTGATTTCTACCTTCGCGGTGTCAAACATCGCGAACAGCTCAGGGATCATTATTTCTATCCCTGGCATTTTATAGTTCATCACCAAGTTCTAGTAGCTTAGTGACAGATACTTGGAGAAATATATCAATCACTATCTTATTTGGAAGATCAACTCCCACTCGATTCAAGCGATTCTAGAACCCAGACAATCTGAGCACATGCTCAATGATTGAGCTATTCTCCTTCATCTTGCAAGCAAAGAATCTTGTTGGAGATCGCATATCTCGCAACACGGGCACGAGCCTGAGATCCTAATTTCAGCTCTTAGAACATCTCATATGTTCCGTGACATTCAAAACGTTTCGGAGCCTCAATTCTAAGCCGTAATGCATGACACACTAAACTATCAAGTACTCATCAGAATGTGCCTGTCAGATGTTCACAACATCTTTAGATGATGCTAGAGGGGTTGGCGCACCGAGTGATGCATTAAGGACATAAGCATTCTATGTAGCAATGAGGACAATCCTCAGATCACGGACCCAGTCTGCAATATTGCTACCATCATCTTTCAACTCTATTTCTCTAGGAACATATAAAAATTCAAGGGAGCTACAGCGTGAGCAAGTAATCTACAACATAATTTGCAAAGACACTACTGACTATGTTCTTGATAATGAGTTCAATTAATCATATTACCGAAGAAATCCCACTCAAATTGACATTCCTCCGGTCATTCAAGTGATACATGATCCAAATTCACCAACTCAAGTCCGATCATCACGTGAGTTGAGGTGGTTTCAATGGTGAACATCATCATATTGATCATATCTACTATATGACTCATGTTCGACCTTTCGATCTATTGTGTTCCGAAGCCATGTCTGTACATGCTAGGCTCGTCAAGTTTAACCCGAGTGTTCTGCATGTGCAACACTGGCTTGCACCCATTGTATGTGAACGTAGAGTCTATCACACCCGATCAGCACGTGGTGTCTCGACACGACGAACTTTCGCAACGGTACACACTTGGGGAGAACACAATTTATCTTGATTTAAGTGAGGGATCACCTTATAATGCTACCGTCGTCCTAAGCAAAACAAGGTGCATAAAAGGATTAACATCACATGCAAATCATAAGTGACATGATATGTCCATGAACTCGTGCTTTTGATCTCCATCTTGAAAGCACCGGCATGATCTCCATCATCACCGGCATGACACCATGATCTCCATCATCTTGATCTCCATCAACGTGTCGCCATCGGGGTTGTCGCGCCCACCATGCTTCTACTACTATTGCTATCGTTTAGCGATAAAGTAAAGCATTACACAGCGCTTAATGATTGACACGCAGGTCATACAATAATTAAAGACAACCCTATGGCTCCTGTCGGTTGCCGTACTCATCGACATGCAAGTCGTGATATTCTATAAAACACATGATCATCTCATACATCACATATATCTCATCATGTAATTGGCCATATCACATCACAACATACCCTGCAAAAACAAGTTAGACGTCCTCTAATTGTTGTTGCATGTTTTACGTGGCTGCTACGGGTATCTAGCAAGAACAATTCTCACCTACGCAAAAACCACAATGGTGATACATAAGTTGCTTTTCAACCTTCTCAAGGACCGCCTTTGCCGAATCCGATCCAACTAAAGTAGGAGAAACAGACACCCGCCAGCCATCTTTGTGCAATGAGGTTACACGTCAGTCGATGGAAGCGGTATCTCGTAAGTGTACGAGTAAGGTTGGTCCGGGCCGCTTCATCCCACAATACCGCTGAACCAAAACACGACCAAGGGAGGAAGCAATCTAAGCATCAACGCCCACAAACACTTTGTGTTCTACTCGAGATCTCATCTACACATAGACCTAGCTCATGATGCCACTGTTGGGGAACGTTGCATGGGAAACAAAAAAATTCCTACACACACGCAAGATCTATCGATGGTGATGAGCATCTACGAGAGGGAGAGTGGATCTACATACCCTTGTAGATCGCTAAGAGGAAAGCGTTAAGAAACGTGGTTGGTGTAGTCAAACGTCTTCACGATCCAAATTGCCGAACATCCCGTGATCTCATCACGATCCGTCCCGCGATCCAACCACGATCCGTACCGCGAACTCATCATGATCTGTCCCGCGATCTCATCACAATCCGTCTCGCAATCTTGATCACGGTCCTTCCGATCTAGAGCCGAACGGACGGCACCTCCGCGTTCAGCACACGTATGGCTCAATGACGATCTCCGCCTTCTTGATCCAGCAAGAGAGAGCAGAGAGGTAAAAGAGTTCTCCGGCAGCGCAACGGCGTTGCGGCGATGGTGGTGGAGCTATTCCGGCAGGGCTTCGCCTAAGCACTGCAGAAAACCGATCTAGAGGAGAAACTATGCACTAGAGGAGAGGTAGCACGTGGCTATTAGGGTTAGCTTTTTCCTCTAAATCCTCTAGTATATATAGGAGGGAGGGAGGGGAGGAGGCAGCCTCAAACCCTCAAGGTTTGGTCAAAATTGGAGGTGGAGGAGTCCTACTTCAATCCTATTAGGAGTAGGATTCCTCCTTTCCATTTGGAAACTCTTTCCACCTCTCCGCCTTTGGATTTTTCCCCTCTCAAACCACTCCAGCTGCATGGGCCCATAGAGGAGGCTTCGTCCATCCCACCAGGGGCTGGTTTACCTCCTCCCACAGCCCATGTAGCCACTTGGGTCAAAATACCTCTCCCGATGATCCCCCGGTACACTACCGGCACTCCCGGTACACTACTAATGAGCCCAAAACTTTTCCGGCGACCAAAACAGGACTTCTAATATATCAATCTTTACCTCCGGATATCAACCGGGACTCCGAACAACCTTCGGTCGCCACCATACATAACTCTATACTACCGAAACGTCACCGAACCTTAAGTGTGCAGACCCTGCGGGTTCGAGAACTATGTAGACATGACCGAGACATTTCTACGGTCAATAACCAATAGCGGGACCTGGATGCCCATATTGGTTCCTACATATTCTACGAAGATATTTATCGGTCGAACCTCTATGTCAAGGATTCAGTTAATCTCGTATGATGTTCCCTTTGTTCTTCGGTATGTTACTTGCCCGAGTTTGATCGTTGGTATCTCCATACCTAGTTCAACCCTGTTACCGGCAAGTCTCTCTACTCGTTATGTAATACAAGATCCCATGACTAACACTAAGTCACATTGCTTTCAAGGCTTATTGTGATGTTGTATTACCGAGTGGGCCCTGAGATACCTCTCCATCACACAGAGTAACAAATCACAGTCTTGATCTATGCCAACCCAACAGACACCCTCGGAGATACCTGTAGAGCACCTTTATAGTCACCCAGTTACGTTGTGACGTTTTATACACACAAGGTACTCCTCCGGTGTTAGTGAGTTGCATGATGTCATGGTCATAGGAACAAGTACTTGACATGCAGAAAACAGTAGCAATAAACTGACATGACCATATTCTACGTTTGTAGTTTGGGTCTTGTCCATCACATCATTCTCCTAATGACGTGATCCTGTTATCAAATGACATCTCATGTCCATGACAAGGAAACCATAGTCATCTTTGATCAACGAGCTAGTCTATTAGAGGCATACTAGGGACATGGCGTTGTCTATGTATCCACACATGTATCTGACTTTCCGATCAACACAATTATAGCATGGATAATAAACGATTATCATGAACAAGGAAATATGATAATAACCAATTAATTATTGCCTCTAGGGCATATTTCCAATAGTGGCCTCATTGGCTGACTTCTTGGCAGCCTTTTCTTGCTTCTTAGCAAGAACCTCCTCTAGCACAAAGTCTGAATCTTCCTCATCTGAATTCAGTCTCTCCCTGGTCCTGCAAGTCTTGGGCAACCCATGTGAACTAGGGGTGCCTGGATGTAGCGACCCGACTCAAAACAAGTCAAGCCTTTGTGTTTTCTGTGCCATCCCTGGATCAGTATGCTGGCACACACAGTACATCAATGTATATATCAAAGTGCAATCACATATAATTAACGTAAAACTGATATATACCTTAAAATAGCAGTGGATACAGTCAACGGGAGTGGAGTCAAAATAACACCATCGGCAAGTTGAGTGCGGACCGTAACCCTGAATCGCACTCTTACCCATCATAGAAGAGTATCTGCAACATAAGACGTTGCAGCCGTGTAGGTCATTACATGGAATGTACTGGCAAGATCACCATAGTAGAACAGAAGATAGAAACTATACTATATGCAATAAGGCTTTATGGCTCTGTGGCTAAGTTTTTGCATAAAAGCTGATTTTATTTTCCTACAACAAAGGAATATCAGGAATTTCACTATGGAGTTACCTATCATGACATGGTTCCGCCAACCAATGTCTCAATGCCCATAAGTATCATAAGTTGCCAACAATTAGTTATCAGTCCAGTGTTGAGAGTTTAGAGATAGATCCAAGTCCAGAGGCTCAAATTGTCCGTAACCGGGGAAACGGCTAATCGATTAGGTTTTAACTCTGCAGAGTGTTGTGTACTTTACCCATAAGATTCGTTCCCTCCTGGTAAGTCCTCGCACTTCATGGTGTTTGAGAACAGGATGAACGAAACATGGTCTTTCAGAGTGCTTCCCTGACTATCCGACAGTGCCTATCCAATCCTAACGTCGACTACATCTCGTAGCACTGCCTAGACAGAGTCACAAGAAAGATCAACCAAGCCAGAGCCCATAATGACTTGTGGCTACACAGGTAAGCTTCCGGGCATGAAGTATTCATCCTTCCCTTTGAGTCTGGGTGAGGCTTTCCGCGTGAATACTGGCCATCTCTAGCAACACCTAGGCAAATCCACTGGCTTCTCCAGGGTGCCATTCCAACCATCCCTCACCCAGTAGTGTGTATTGAAAAACTTTTTTCTTGAGTCTCGAAGTCTTAAGGTCTTGAATATGCAGGTCTTGAAGAAGCCTTCATGAAGTCGTCATTTTTACGTGGAGTCATCCTTCTCACACCACTCACGAACACTCATACCAGACCCTGTCTACTTTAGCATAGCATTGCACTAACTAGCGTTCCCGAGGCTTTAGTAACAAGTGGTGGGTTCCTACCTCTTGCATTCTACTCAACTACAAGAATTTCAATAACACTACGGGAGGGATTTGTTGAATGATGTCACTACATGCAATAAAACATAGGTATGAACAAAATGGTCAAAGTGAACTTGCCTGTACTGTTCATGAAGATAAGTATCGCTCTCAGAAAATACTTGATAGAACTATTTGTCACTCTCCGATGAAAATCTATAATATCAAACATTGCATTCATAAGCAAAAACTTCTAGCAATCAATACTAACAATCACAAGGTAACACAAGAACCAAAAGTAACAAGGTTGATGAAGGAATTACTTAAGACAAATCTCAAAAATCAACAAAGTTTTCACGAACACAACTAAGGTAGTTTTCCCCTACAAACAAAAATTTTCAAACAAAAACTAAGTAAAATATAACAAAAGGATTTTTGTAAATCTTAGCAAAAATAATTACTTTTGAAGAACAAGTAAAACTATGAAAATAACATCCTAAACAACATAAGTGTTTGCCCACTAAGCTTAACAACAAGTAAAACAATGCAATATTAAAATAAGGGAAAACCAAAGTACAAAAAAATTAAGTTAACAGAAAATAAAACTTATAAAACAATTTATGATAATATTTTCAAATAAGAGTTCCAACTAGCAATGAAATCAACTTGCAAGTTATTATGAAACTAGAATTGATTTCATGCTATCAAAATAATAACATAAAATAAGTTTAGTTGAAGTACTACTGATAACTAACAGAAAACAAAATATATATTAACTAAGTTAACATAAAGTATATTTTATAAAACAAAATTTTATTAGAAGTATTTTCAAATAGCAAATCAAACTAGCAATAGAAATTCAATTGCCAGTTATAATCGAACTAGAATTGATTCCATGCAATGAACTAATAGAAAAAATATTTTTTTCAAGGACTACTATCTTCTAACAGAAACTTTATATAATTTATAAACTAATATAAAATAAAATAATTTTAACACAATTTAAAACAAAAGGAACATAAATAATCCTAACATGAACTAAACAGAATCTGTTTTGGTTGAAAATACTATTTTAAAATATTCTAAACATTCCCAAACTCTACCTAATGGTAACTAAGGTCACTAGTGACCAGTAGCAAAAAGAATCAATCCAAAATATATTTTTAAACTCAAGTTATTCAGAAAACAAGATTTAAATCAAATCTGTTTAAATTCAACTTTAATATTCAAAAATAGTCAAACTTGGCATCTACAGTAAATAGATGAAAATTGTGACACAATGCAAAAAGAATCAATTAAAAACAACTAATAACATAAAAGATATGATAAAAACAAAATCAGAACTATTCTGTTTTTAAAAACAGAAAACAGAAAATATAAATCCTAACTAACGGACAGGGGGTGACGTGGCTGTTTCTGATTGGTCTAGAGGCGTGCGCGTGAGTGTTAAACGAGCAGATGGCCGATATGTAAACAAAATGATTCGGTCAATTTATTCATAAAGAAAAACTGGCCGGTTCTTTTTAAAAGAACCGGAGGGGTAAGCTCCTTCTAATCTTGACCGTTCAACGAAGATCGGACGGATGGGGCAGAAGGGGGCTCACAGGGGTCGCCGGCGAGGTCGACGTCGACGGCAGGGATGACGAGGTTGACGGGGAGACGGCTCCCGTGGTCTTCCGACGTCGGAGATGGCACCAGACGATGCGTCGCGGAGCGTCGCGTCCAATGGTGGTCGGGGATGGGCTCGGGGCGATGGAGACGAGCGGCACGAGCTCCTAGAGCATTCGAGAGGAGGTCCGCTCCGGCAAGGTCGTTGACGTGGGGGCTCTAGTGGATCCGGGGTGGGAGTGATGGCACGGGGAGGTGCGGGAGAGCGAGGGGAGCTCGGTGGTGGACTCGGGTGGCGGAGGGGTGGTCGGGGTGGAGCAGCAGGAGAGAAATGATGCGGCAGCGGCGCTCGTGGTCCGGCGAGGGATTCCGGCAAGGAGAGGGCACGGGGATGGGGCTTCGGAGGGGGAATGGAGCGCGGAGAGTCTGGGGCTTTTATAGGCGGGCTCAGGGCGTCCGAAAGGAAGGAGGAGGGGAGATCACGGCGAGGGATCGCCGGCGATGTTATCGGGTGCGGGGGGAGGAGGAAGGTGACTGGCGGGGATTTTGGTCGGGTGGTGGGGTCGGGCGTCAGTGGGAGAGAGAGGAGGGCGCGGCAGCGGGCGGCAAGTCGGGAGCGATTTCGGGAAGCTAGTTAAGGTAAGATGGGCCGGCGACAATTTAAAACGCTTTAAAACCTTTCCTTTTTTTTACCAGAGAATCAAAAAGCAATAAAGGTCCAAAATACTTTTGAATAAATATAAAGTTTTATACCAAAATTATCAGGAGATTTAATGGCATTTAATGGACATTTTGTCCTGGCCAAATTAAATACTTTAAAATAATATTTTCAGGAAATGCCTAAATGGCTTTATTTATTTTTGCAAATTATTTTTCATATAACCCCTTGGGTTTTATGTTTCAAAAACTTCACAAAATACCCCCCTGGTTTGGAGTGTCACATTACTCCTCTCAAAAATTTGTCCAGGGGTTTGAATGCTTTTTGAAATTTGAATAGGAACCAAATATGACATGGATTCCAAGAGAATAATTCAGAGGTTTTCAAAAGCATTTTCAAATCCTTCCTTTAAACTTCCAACTCATATTTCATATAATTTGAAGAAGTCCTTTGATCCTCTCTCATGAAAATCGTTGAGTTGCATAAAGTTTCTGAATTTGAAATATTTTCAAAATGGAATTAAAATCTCATGGGAAAGTCATTTTATTCCCTCTCATTCAAAAGTTTTCAAAAGTTTCAAATTTTCACTCAATTCAATCACTCAAAAAAAACAAAAAAACAAACATTCTAATAATTATAACATTCCAAAAATTTGGGATGTTACAAACCTACCACACTTAAAATGAATCTCGTCCTCGAGATTCGAAAGGGCTAGAAAGAGAAGGTTAGGGTTTGGGGGTCTTCTAACAAATCCACAGACCAAGAAAGGTGTGGGGTCTTCCAACAACACTCCATTGACCTGGAAGTGTGGGTCTACCACACTTAAAATGAGAGTTACTGGTCTCTCAAAATCCTGGTATTCTTGTGGGTACATCTATCTGTTCACATTCTTCACGATAGCTCCTTCGGTGATGCTCTTCCGTTATATCAAAATCTTGTGTTCTCACAAAAAAAATTATTTCCTCCGATACTGGATCTTCTTAGATGATAGGTCTAATGATCATTCTAGATAACCTACCGAAGATCTCATGGTGGTCTACCATTAGTGGTTATCCTGCTGTGAAAATGGGTCGTGGCTTCATTCCTCACCGTAAAATTCCTACGTGGGACAACAACTGTCATGTACAAGGGGTTTCATCATACCATTCTAAGGCTTAAACAAAAGCTTCAAAGAATGTCGTCTCTTTACTATGGGTAAGTCACTCAGATTTACCAATCCGAATAGCAAGAGAATGATAAAAGTAAGTCGTCATGGTGGCCAAGCCATGTCACACTGAAATCATTACCTTGTATAAGGTTTAGTTAATCTCGTATTGTAGCACTTGGTCTTCCTCACAAGCATTGCAGAATGTCTCTTGTCAACGAACGAGGTTCGGATAATCCATTGATTCTTCAAGCTAAGTAAAAACATCTATCGTTTCTTCACAACTCTCAGGTTATCGTATACTCCTAAGAAAATGTTTGCTGGTCAGTCGTAGCTTCTTCCAAGTTTCTTCCTTCACCAAGGTGGGGCTTGATCCTTATCAATCCTGAGGGCAGTGAATTGTGGGTTCACTTGAATACTTGAACAGCCATAACTCACTCTATCGTTCCACATTCCAACATTACCTTTAGTTCACTCCATCATACCTTCGAGGTAACAAATCACAGACTTGTTATTGTCTGGATTCCACCCTGTGGAATTGATTTTCCTTTCCTTGGGTCTGTTTATCCTTGGGTATGGTTGCATCACAATCATTCCTTTTTTTCAATATTCCAACTTCAAAAGCACTTTGTCTCAAAGGTTATCATCCAGATAGTTTCAGGTGGTTCCATATTCTCTTCACATGTATTCACTTATCCAGAAAGGTACCTGTGGTTACTACCACACTTAAAACGAAATGCACTCATGTCTTCATAGACCATATTTTCTTATATCCTCGAAAATTGGTCAGAGATCTTTGTTCTTAGAGTGGCAACTCATATAATTCAACACAAGAAAATCATAACACCATAAATTTCATTGATCTCATGAACTTATTACAAACTCTGAGGCTTCCGTTACCTAACTTCAAAAAGGTAAGAGTGCTACCTATTACATTTATTACTTCCAAAATCCAAAACTCACACTACTCATGTTTATCCTTCTTCTCCGGGCAGGTATAGGAGTAATGTCCTGTCTTCTTGCATCGGTAACACATGATTTGACTCAGATCCTTCTTTGTAGAAATTGGTTCTAAGGACGTCTTCGATTTCTCTTCTTGGGCTCCTTTGTTCCGATCAAAATTTCAATTTCATGTGGATCAAACTCCACTTCTTCTGTCGGGAAGTTTCCCAAATACTCTTTTCTCTCCTTCGTATAGTCCTGTGAGAAATGTCCTTCTTCTCCACATGAATAGCAGGCATTGGACTAAAATCTTGTTAGGCCTTCTCCATTAGGGTCTTCAACATCTTCCTTCTTCACAAGTTCTGCTAAATTTTCTCTGAAGGCTTCCTTCGTGGCTTCCTTTTGCTGCTTGATGACTTCTTGTACCATGGGGTACATTTGGCATTGAGCCGGGTAATCCGTAGTTCCTTTGCAAAAGAAACATGTCACCTGCCTAGTTGGGCATTCCTCAGCTCGGTGATTTTCTTCACAATGAGGACATCTTTCTTTGTGTTCTTCTTGGGTGTGTCCTATCTCTCCACATATCCTGCATGCACAAATCTTCTTCACATCTTTGCCACGGGGCTTCTGGGTGTTGGTAACAACATGAGATCCTTGCAGAGTTATCTTGAATTCTTCCCAAGTGTTTGATGCTTGCCTATCATGGATATCTTCATGCATCTTCCACCAATTTGCAGCACCTTTTGCAAAGTACCAAAGAGCATACTGGACCATCTCGTTCCTTGGAACATGGTTACTCCTTAGGTGGTCCTCCATGTTCTGAATCCATTCTTCTGTCTCTAACCGAGTCATCGATCCAGAATACATGAGTCCAGCTTCACTCATCATCTATTGGGTTCAAGGTTTTGGGGATGAGATGGGTAAGAGAGATAAAAGAGGGGATACACACAATACAAACAATGGTTTTGAAAATAGATATTAGTTGTGGCTGTCAAAAATTTACACACAAATGACAACTCACAAATCATCGTATCTAACGTAAGTATACAACAGGGGTTTGGTCTTCTAGGGCATAATATCTTGGAAATTCTTCATGGTCTTTAGTTTCTTCAGATCTGTAAAATCTTCAATCCTTTTTGTAGCTCTTCCATAATGGAATACATCTTTGTCTGAGTTGGTCACCAGTTGTCTGATATCTTGTCCTTCTTGGAGGGCTTCAGTTGATCCTTCGTGTGGTCAAAAAGGAAGGGTATATTCTAACTAACTTAGGTAAGAAGGACTACTTGGAAAAATCAGAGAAGACAAGAAGTAAAGAATCTTTTTAGAAGATAAAGTTTTAGGGATATCCTATCCTAGGGCTTTCCATTTGTCTAGGGTCACGTCCTACAGTCAACTTGTGCTCTGATACCATTTCTGTAGCGACCCGACTCAAAACGAGTCAAGCCTCTATGTTTTCTATGCCATCCCTAGATCAGTATGCTGGCACACATAGTACATCAATGTATATATCAAAGTGCAATCACATATAATTAACGTAAAACTGATATATACCTTAAAATAGCAGCGGATACAGTCAACGGGAGTGGAGTCCCAATAACACCAACGGCAAGTTGAGTGCGGACCGTAACCCTGAATCGTACTCTTACCCGTCGTAGAAGAGTATCTACAACATAAGACGTTGCAGCTGTGTAGGTCAGTACATGGAATGTACTGGCAAGATCACCATAGTAGAACAGAAGATAGAAACTATACTATATGCAATAAGGCTTTATGGCTCTGTGGCTAAGTTTTTGCATAAAAGCTGATTTTATTTTCCTACAACAAAGGAATATCAGGAATTTCACTATGGAGTTACCTATCATGACATGGTTCCGCCAACCAATGTCTCAATGCCCATAAGTATCATAAGTTGCCCACAATTAGTTATCAGTCCAGTGTTGAGAGTTCAGAGATAGATCCAAGTCCAGAGGCTCAAATTGTCCGTAACCGGGGACACGGCTAATCGATTAGGTTTTAACTCTGCAGAGTGTTGTGTACTTTACCCACAAGATTCATTCCCTCCTGGTAAGTCCTCGCACTTCATGGTGTTTGAGAACAGGATGAACGAAACATGGTCTTTCAGAGTGCTTCTCTGACTATCCGACAATGCCCATCCAATCCTAACGTCGACTACATCTCGTAGCACTGCCTAGACAAAGTCACAACAACGATCAACCAAGCCAGAGCCCATAATGACTTGTGGCTACGCAGGTAAGCTTCCGGGCATGAAGTATTCATCCTTCCCTTTGAGTCTGGGTGAGGTTTTCCGCGTGAATACTGGCCATCTCTAGCAACACCTAGGCAAATCCAGTGGCTTCTCCAGGGTGCCGTTCCAACCATCCCTCACCCAGTAGTGTGTATTGAAAACCTTTTTTCTCGAGTCTCGAAGTCTTGAGGTCTTGAATATGCAGGTCTTGAAGAAGCCTTCATGAAGTCGTCGTTTTGACGTGGAGTCCTCCTTCTCACACCACTCACGAACACTCATACCAGACCCCGTCTACTTTAGCATAGCATTGCACAAACTAGCGTTCCCGGGGCTTTAGTAACAAGTGGTGGGTTCCTACCTCATGCATTCTACTCAACTACAAGAATTTCAGTAACACTACGGGAGGGATTTGTTGAATGATGTCACTACATGCAATAAAACATAGGTATGAACAAAATGGTCAAAGTGAACTTGCGTGTACTGTTCATGAAGATAAGTATCGCTCTCAAAAAATACTTTATAGAACTATTCGTCACTTTCCGATGAAATCTATAATATCAAACATTGCATTCATAAGAAAAAACTTCTAGCAATCAATACTAACAATCACAAGGTAACACATGAACCAAAAGTAACAAGGTTGATGAAGGAATTACTTAAGACAAATCTCAAAAATCAACAAAGTTTTCACGAACACAACTAAGGTAGTTTTCCCCTACAAACAAAAATTTTCAAACAAAAACTAAGTAAAATATAACAAAAGTATTTTTGTAAATATTAGCAAAAATAATTACTTTTGAAGAACAAGTAAAACTATGAAAACAACATCCTAAACAACATAAGTGTTTGCCCACTAAGCTTAACAACAAGTAAAACAATGCAATATTAAAATAAGGGAAACATAAAGTACAAAACAATTAAGTTAACAGAAAATAAAACTTATAAAACAAGTTATGAAAATATTTTCAAATAAGAGTTCCAACTAGCAATGAAATCAATTTGCAAGTTATTATGAAACTAGAATTTATTTCATGCTATCAAAATAATAACATAAAATAAGTTTAGTTGAAGTACTTCTAATAACTAACAGAAAACAAAATATATATTAACTAAGTTAACAGAAAGTATATTTTATAAAACAAAACTTTCTTAAAAGTATTTTCAAATAGCAAATCAAACTACCAATGGAAATTCAATTGCAAGTTATAATTGAACTAGAATTGATTCCATGCAATCAATTAATAAAATAATATTTGTTTTGAAGGACAACTATCTTCTAACAGAAACTTTACAAAATTTATCAACTAATATAAAAGAAAATAATTTTAACACAATTTAAAACAAAAGGAAGATAAATAATCCTAACAAGAACTAAACAGAACCTGTTTTGGTAGAAAATACTATATTAGATTATTCTAAAAATTCCCAAACTCTAGCTAATGATAACTAAGGTAACTAGTGACCAGTAGCAAAAAGAATCAATCAAAAATATATTTTTAAACTCAAGTTATTCAGAAAACAAGATTGAAATCAAATCTTTTTAAATTCAAATTAAATTATTCAAAAATAGTCAAACTTGGCATCTACAGAAACTAGATGAAAATTTTGACACAATGCAAAAAAGAATCAATTAAAAAAACTAAAAACATAAAAGATATGATATAAACAAAATCAGAACTATTCTGTTTTTAAAAACAGAAAACAGAAAATATAAATCCTAACTAACGGACAGGGGGGTGACGTGGTTGTTTCTGATTGGTCTAGGAGCGTGCGCGTGAGTGTTAAACGAGCGGATGGCCGATATGTAAACAAAATGATTCGGTCAATTTATTCAAAAAGAAAAACGTCCGGTTCTTTTTAAAAGAACCGAAGGGGTAAGCTCCTTCTAATCTTGGCCGTTCAACGAAGATCGGACGGATGGGGGAGAAGGGGGCTCACAGGGGTCGCCGGGCGTCACTTGGAGAGAGAGGAGGGCGCAGCATCGGGCGGCCGGTCGGGAGCGATTTCGGGAAGCTAGTTAAGGTAAGATGGGCCGGCGACTATTTAAAACGCTTTAAAACATTTCCTTTTTTTTACCAGAGAATCAAAAAGCAATAAAGGTCCATAAATACATTTCAATAAATAAAAAGTTTTATACCAAAATTATCAGGAGATTTAATTCCATTTAATGGACATTTTTCCCTGGCCAAATTAAATACTTTAAAATAATATTTTCAGAAAATGCCTAAATGGCTTTATTTATTTTTGCAAATTATTTTTCATATAACCCCTTGGGTGTTATGATTCAAAACTTCACAAAATACCCCCCCTGGTTTGGAGTGTCACATTACTCCTCTCAAAAATTTGTCTAGGAGTTTGAATGCTTTTTGAAAATTTGAATAGGAACCAAATATGACATGGATTCCAAAAGAATAATTCCTTTAAACTTCCACCTCATATTTCATATTATTTGAAGAAGTCCGTTTATCCTCTCTCATGAAAATCATTGAGTTGCATAAAGTTTCTAAATTTGAAATATATTCGAAATGGAATTCAAATCTGATGGGAAAGTCATTTTATTCCCTCTCATTCAAAAGTTTTCAAAAGTTTCAAATTTTCACTCAATTCAATCACTCAAACAAAAAAACAAACAAACATTCTAATAATTATAACATTCCAAAAATTTGGGATGTTACATTGGATCTGAGAAAGAATTGGACTCAAGGCTAGTGCCTGAACTCATGCCAATGTTCTACTCCTGCAAGTCCTCGTTGTCCTCGGTATCTGATATATCTAACCCTATGAATAGAGTATAGAAGAGAGGATAAGTCATCACAAAATGCAGATGGTTTTTGAAAGTTTGAACAGAAAAATCATAGATGTAGTTCACAGCAAAATTGAAATTCGATGTCATCGAGTCAAATATTTCTGTGCTGCCGAGACGCACAAAACTCTTAACCGAAACTTGGCAACAATTTCGATCAGACCGAAAACTATCACTTGGTCTCACCGAGTTCTATCCTCGGTAGTAGAAAAAGGAAATCGGTCGAACCAATTTTTCTCACTCGATATCACCAAGATGCAACTTTGTGGGCAACTAAACCTAGAATTCTTCGATTCGATAGACTAATGGAATTTCTCGTGGACAGATCGATCACAAACGGTGGCTACATGATAGATAAGCCCTAATGCGCAAGAATCGAAGGTTATATTGCAAGAGGTGTTAAATCATACCCTAGCTTGGTGACGATTTCGCTACGGCGGTGACGGGGGTGAAGATTCCATTGACGACGCCGATTCCCAGTGGCGGAGACGCTCGGGGAAGCAAAGGCAATGATCAGGGGGTCCTTTTCGGCAGCTTCGGGTTTTGGGGTGTGACATTTTGAGGATTGAATTTCAAAGCATCGGGTCCACAACATATATACCCCTTACTATCGGTGACACCGATTCTAAATTTTTGGTGTCACCGAGTTTCTCAATTGTCAGCTAATAGGGAAACTTGGTGTAACAGAGAATATGGAATCGGTAGTACCGAGATTGAAAACCAGATCAACCCTATGGATTTGGTGAGACCAAGTTTTTTGAGTTGGTTCCACCGAGATGCACTTGGGATGTTTTAATGGCAGTCCTTTGTTGATACGGAACTCCGAGTGCTCCTCACACAGAGAGATCGAAAAGTACTTGTTCAAATTTAGTGATGCAACATGAATAGAACATGAGGTGAGAAAGCATAGATAGCTAGAGGAGTGGTCCTAGGCATTCTTGTGCATCGAATTGGCAAATAAACATCAAAAACCAAATAGCAACACTTGGATGTCCTCGAATGAGTAAACAAATGCAGACCAACATGCTCACACAATAATATGTCAAATGAAAACATGCAAAACATGCACAAACACACTAGCATCTAACAAGCACTTTGGGAATGAGGGGGTCATTTATATATGAGTATATTGACTTAGGAGCCAAGTAAGAATACTTGATCATAGGTCATACTCATCGTTTAAGCACAAGTGGGGTTACCACTTTTACATAAAACATTTAATGTTGTCACATACTAAGAGACTCTTTGACTCAAGTCTTAGAGTAAAGCTCCCCCATGATGTGACATCCCCCCATATGAGGGATAAACTAACATTGGGTTTTGTCGATAAAGACTTCATGCAGGTGAAGTAGTGGTGGATGCTCAAATTTGATGAAGATCACCATGAGTTGGGAGCATCCTTGTTGTTTCATTACTCTTCTCACCTACTTGGGTTAGTCCCAACACACAAGAGACAAATACAAGGATATCTATGGACATGAAGTGCAAAGCATACGTTATGATGTCCATTGATTTGTTGATTACCTTGTCCCTTTCTTACCTATGAGGGAATGTGTGACTCCATGAACTATTGCATGATGTTGAAGTTGATTGCAACTAGTTATTGCCAGTAATGAATATGAGTGGATTTCCTTGGCGGAGTAACCCCTCAAGAACTTCTCTAGTTCTTCTTCTTGGGGACCCACATCAAGTTTATGGGGATCCTTGGTGTTCAAGTAGCACGTGTAAAAGTTGAGCTTGTAGTAGCCTTGGGAACCCACTTCACCAAATCTTGGAATTCATCTTCATATGAGTCAATGTCCTCTTGAAGCTTTATCTTGTCCTTGAGCTTGGGGTCTTGTGGTGGAAGGTCATCTTGAGATTTTGTTCCCTTGGGGAGAGTATTTTCATACTTCTAATTTTGAGGAACAAACTTGGGATTGGGGTATTGACCTTCTTCCATTCAACTCAATTAGCGTTGAAGTAGCCAACACCACGGTTCTTCCGGTATCCTTCGTGCTTGCGTACAATCTCCTCAAATTGTTTGCACCCTTCAAGAATCTTGTAGATACCTTTCTCTATAATACCTCTCAAAAGTTCATTTTCTTGCTCAAGTGTAAATTGGCTAAGAGAAGAGTTAGTGGGATCAATAGAACTACTAGAAGCAATATCATTGGATTTATCATTTTTATTGCTACTAGTTGAAGAACTTTTCTTGCCTTTGTTACTATTTTGCTTAGTCTTAACTTGTGGCATGAATGTAGACAAGAGAAGTCGTTTGTCTAGATAAGAGGAAGTCTTCTTTCGAAGATTGTCATTGATAGATTTAAGGAACTTATATCTAGCTCTAAATTGAGCTTCTCGAAGCGGAGCTTCTCATGTATCCTTTCAAGCTCTCTATAATCGTGTAGAGTAGACTCATGAGATAACTTAAGAGTTTTTAGTTCTTGAGTTAGTCGTTCTATTTACAACCTATCGTCATTACACGAGTTATCTAGACTAGAGTTTTTATATTACTAGCAAGTTCATCTTGACTAACATTACTAGATTTGTCAAATAGCAAGTCATCTTCAATTAACAAGTCATCCTGATCACTATTGAAATCAAGATACTCGGGGTGTGATACCTTGGGGCCTTTAGCCATGAAGCAACATCCACTCTCTTCATTTGGTGAATCAAATATTTCATGGGAGTCGGTCGTCACTAGTGCAAGTCCGGCAACACCTTCATCTTGACTATAGTCAGAGTTGGAGCGATAGCTACTCTCGGAGTGGTTGTCGGAATCAGAGCCGGAAACCCATTCACCAACATGAGCTTGATGTATTCTTCTTGAGTAGCTCTTGGTGTACTTGTCCTTCTTCTCCGAGTCCCTTGTCACACCCTGTGATTTGCCTCATGACTAAGATATCATGACTCAAAATTAGGGCCAATTAAAACTTTTGTGTGCTTGTTATGCTTGACTTGATTGCTAAATGTTTGATTGCTTGCTAGTGCTCTATATTCATAAAATCCCTCCCACTCTCAAAGCTCTTTTACTTGATCCCTACTCTTGTCCAATGATCATGCCATATGAATAGGACTTAATTATATTTTTACAAAATATTATTTTGGCCAAAAAGGTTTTATTCAAATTAGGTTTGCAAAACCCCCTGAATTGAGATTTGCACTGCAAGTCCCCAAATTGAGTGGATCCTTTTTCCCCAAATGCTTTATTTGGAACCTACTATATATATAAATTCCCAAAACCAAAAAATATTATTTTAAAAGATTATTTTCATATATTATTTAAAAAGTTAATTCTCAAGGCTAGAAATGTTTTTTCATAGGGAAAAATTATTTAAATGCTTTATAGATATTTGAGAAAATTTAGGGAAACTCAGTGGACATATATTATCGATATATAAGAGTTTCAACACATGTTCATGTTCAAAATACTGGACAAAACCCTTCAAAACCATATCTGTCTGTTTCAAGGTTTTGAAATATTTCTATAAGAAATATTCTCAATTAAATCCTATAAAATTCTAGCATGTCACATGTGATATATGTGGTCATCTTGCCAAGTTTAATTTCAATCCCAATTGTTTTGGTTCACCAAAATATCCTAAAGCCATTTCTGTCTAGAGCCAAATTTGATCAACTTTACATTATGAAGTATCTCCTATTGATCCCAAACTTTGTAGCATTCTCTATTACCCAAATGATGATGCTACATCAAGTGGTGCATCAACGGGAATATAATTGCATGATCAGATCTACAAAAAGGCATTTTTGCCCATTTCTAGGGTTTACCAAGTTTACATTGGCAACTTTCTTCAGATAATCTCAAACTTGGTAATCAGCCCTACTTTTGACCACCATTTGATCATGTTAAATCTCAGGGCAAGTAGAATTTATTTGCCTGGCCAAATCACCATCAAACACCTTCTGGTCATTTCTAAAAGTCACTGTTTTCCCCTCTTAACTTATTCTCCTTGACCCACAATTTTTACCACAGTCCCTACTTGACCCCCTATACCTCCAGTAAGAAACCCAGCCCCCCAGCTCAATAATTTGTGGGGTAAAACCCCCATTTCTACCCTTGTACAACAATGTTTTACCTTCTTCTTCACTTCCTTCCTATTCTAATCATGCAATTATATTCCCGTTGATGCCCTAGAAATGGGCAAAAATGCCTTTTTGTATATCTGATCATGCAATTATATTCCCGTTAATGCACCACTTTGTACCCTCCTAGAGCATCCAAGGACTCCTCCACTTTGTTTTTACCCTCCTAGATGCCCTAGACATAGGTGGCCATCCATAAGCTGCCAATGGCATGCCCTGACATGCCAAAGGGGCGCTCCAGAGCATGCTACAGTGTGCACCCGCACTGTAGCTGCCGCTCAATGGGTGCCCCCGACAGCCTTGGGCGCCGTGGGCCCCTCCTCCATTGCCCTCCTCTCTCCTCTGTCGTGCGTGTCTGGCGCCGCTCCGCTCGGCCAGTAGCCGGACTCACACGCATGAGCCCCTAAGGATGCCAAGCTCTCTCTCTCTCTCTCTTGCTCCTTTGTGTCGTGGACTAGCTCCACCAACACCCGGACACGCTCCCGCGGGCCCCCGTGCCCTCCAGCAATGGCAGTGGCTGGGCTAGCACACAAGCTCTCGGTGCTCAGCAGCCTTCTCTATTAAAGCTCTCCTGAGATCTCCTCTTGCCCTCTATCGCCCCTATCCCTCCCAGGAACCTACTGTGCCAACCACCCCATCCTCCCATGACCACCTCCTCTTCCCACGTTTGGCATTTCCAGCTTGGCCTCCCCTTCAATTCGGGCTCTCTCGAGCCCCTCCTCCTCCGCTAACCACTCTGGTTCCCTCACACACCATCATGAAGCCCCACCTTGCCTCCTCTCCTCCCCGAAGTTCCCCTGCGCTCAAGAAGAATGGCGATCGGCGGCCTCCCGCGCGGCCTCCCTAGTGTGGCGCCGCTAAGCCCCTCCCCCGCGCGCGTGCGGCACCCAGGTGGGCGAGGCGCGTCGCCCCGATCACGCCGGTGGCCGGGGCTCCACCGGAGGTAGCCTGGGCCGCTGGTACGGCACCGACACCACTCGATCCTCCCCCCTCTGTCTCTCTCAGCTCAGGCAGGAGGTGGGGGATGAACCTAACAGGCGGGCCCCGCCTGTCAGTGACCTCTTGGCCGGGGCCCCGGGGGTTAAGTGAAAGCGTATTCCACGGAATCCGTGTTTCTGTAGTGAAAACGGCCCAACGGCATACCGGCTTCGACGTCACCGGCTTCCAACGCGACTGGGCCATTGGGTCAGCCCAGTTCGCTATTTAGCGCATGGAGCGTTGTTTTGGCCCATGTGGTAAAGTCTTGTTTCTCTTTTTGTTTTTTCAGAGAGACCTATACATCCATATTAAATTCATTTGGACTCCAAATTTGATCATTCAAATTTCTGTAGACTCCTAAATTCATGGCCAATCCAAATATGTCCATTGCACATTTTCCCTACAACCTTTTATGTAGGGTTCAAATTCAAATTTGAATCTGAACTTTGAAATGCCCCACTTATAAAATCCCTAGGGCACTCATATCTAATCCAAATGGTATGAGTCAAGTTCCCAAATACTCCAAAAATCATTCCTTGTTTATCTAGCCATGGTGAACATTTTTACCATGCACATATTCTGTTGGATCTAATAAATGGCCCATTTTCCCTCAATTTCATCTTAGGAAAATCCTAGGGAATTCATCCCAACCCCAAAAAACAGTGAAAACAATTCCCACATGTTTCTAAAATCATGCCATATTTGTTAGGATCACCCACTCATTTTTGTTAAAAACAATCTGTGGACACCTTATAGGACCATCAATTCCTTCACTTCCACCATTCAAAAAAGAAATCCTCCTTGATCCACATCCAATGAAACCTACTTGGTTATTTTTCTTGTGACCAGAGGTGTCCAAGAAAAATAAAACTCCTAATTATAGAGCACTTTTATTATCTGTTTGTTGTGTTGCTTATCGTGGTTGTTTCCGACGATAGTTGACGAGGTAGACAAAGTGCTCGGAGTGGATGAGAAGCGTGTGAAGACCTCGAAGGCATTGCCAAGCCAGGCAAGCAACCCTTTGACCATGTTAAGAAACTTTTTCATGCATGACATATAGCACTTGTTGTTTCAATGATTGATCATGACATGGTGCTCCCCCTTCGATGGGGTGCCCCCGATGCTTATATCGTTGACACTTGCATCGTGCATGACCCTACCATCTTATGAGGGTTATGCGGGTGGGATTAGATAGGATGCTAGTAGATGCTATGCGAGTGGGTTCGTGTTTATGCATAGTGATGGAGAGGAAGAATGATTTCAGAGACTTTTTCGAAAAACCCTGTCGGGTGCCACTAATGCTCGAGGGAGAAGATGATGAGTTGGGTAACCACTTGAGAAAGAGGTGGTGTACCAGAACAAGTGAGTGTGTGTGTTTTCGAAAACAGAGAGTTTTAAGGTCTGCTGACCGTCCCAACCTTCATGTACAACCACACTACCCCTATATGGGAAGGGGCTTTGTTGATTACTATAGTTCATGCTAGCAAGCAGCCCGCATTACTAGTGGCGAGAGTGAAGAGGTCACTCTCGAGACGGGGTCGTCCCAGAGTGGAAGGTCATGCGCTACCTTTACAGGCACCGGGCACACCGTTGCGTGCCCCCATGGATGATACGAGTGATGTGTATCATGAGGGATGGCACCAACGAGTGGACTCTTTGTCTAGTATCACCATGGGAAAGGCATTGTTCGGGTGCTTACCTCGGGTATGTTAAATATCGTGAGTCGTGGATGACACGGAAGTTCCTCGAGTCTTGTGGGTAAAGTGTGCAACCTCTGTAGAGTGTAAAACTATTCGAATAGCCGCGTCCGCGGTCATGGGTAGTTGGAGGTCCTTCTTAAACTACGTCTAGATGTTTTCACAAACTTGGTGTGTGTGTGTGTGTGGTGACAAGGATGATACATGAGTCGAGTCGGTTGACTTGGCATGATGACTGAACATGAGATGTTCAGACGGTATAAGAGACAGGTCTGAAGACTTAGTGTGATGGATGAACATGAGATGTTCAACCCCTTCTTATGATGATGACGGTGAGGTGTTCTTATGAACACTTGTCCATGGTTGATGCATGCCTACTTAAGTTACTTGATCATGTCAGTGCACTCAAAACTAGCTTTCTGCAAAACTTACCTATTAGTGTTATATCATACATTGTTATTGCCTTGTTCCAAACATGGGTTGCTTGTGAGTACATTCAAAGTACTCATTGGCTTGCCACTGGTTATTTTATTGGCCAGGCATGAAAGATCAGGTTATGATGAAGAATACCTTGGTGACGGACGTGCGAGCTAGGACGCTTGCCAGTCAGAATGCCTGTCGGGTTAAGGCGGATGGCATGGATTCACGCTATCCTTCAAGATTCCCGCTGCAAGTTTATGAAGACTAGGCCTTAAGGGCCATATACGAGTAAAACGGTATGTAATGGATGTAAGACTCTTGTTATTCAGTTTCTGTGTGTTCAGTGAGCATTGATCTCTAGGATCACTGTGCACGTACATTCGGTGATCACGACTTATGAGTCGGGGTCCCCACATCCCTACTTCTCCTTGAGGGCCTTCGTTCATAACGATCATCCTACTCCTTCTCTCTCTTCAAGGTGACTTGTCTCTTGAGCTTCGTCTTCTTGGTGACTCTTCTTTCCTTTTGTAAGGAGTCATGCACTCATTGGAGTAGTGTTCGGGCTTCCCACAATTGTAGCAGTTTCGGTCACGACTTGACAAACGCTTCTCTTCATATCTTGAGTTGGAGCTTCGATCTTTTCTTCTATTCTTGTAGAACTTGTTGAATTTCTTGACCATGAGGCTTATGACTTCATTTGTGACATGGTTGTCGCTTGAGGTAGTGGGAGGATCACTTGTGGCCTTGTAAGCACCGCTGGCTTGTGGTGAAGCTCTTCCTTGTCCTTGAGTGTCATCTCAGGAGAAACAATCCTTCCAATCACTTCTGTTGGCTTGAGATCTTTGTAGTTGGGCATCATTTGGATCAATGTGCATATGGTGTCATATCGATCATCCAAAGCTCAAAGTATCTTCTTGATGATGAATTTGTCGGTCATTTCTTCGCTTCCTAAGCCTACAATCTCATTGGTGATGAGAGCTAGCCTAGAGTACATCTCAGTGACTCCTTCACCATCCTTCATCTTGAAATTGTCAAGTCGACCTTGAAGAACATCCAATTCGGATTCTCTCACAGATTCGGTACCTTCATGCATATCAACCAAAGTGTCCCAAATCTCTTTTGCATTCTCAAGACGGTTGATTTTGTTCAATTCTTCAGGGCATAGGCAGTTGAAGAGAATGTCACATGCCTTAGCATTGAGTTGGAACATCTTCAATTCATCCATAGTCGCTTTGTGATCCGGTTCCCTTCCATCCACAAAGAATTCATCTTGCAATCAAACATGAATAATATCCCAAACGGATGGGTTATGACCAAGAAGATGCATTTTCATCTTGTGCTTCCAACTAGCAAAATTAGTGCCATCAAAGTATGGACTTCTATGGTGCTAATTTCCCTCACTAGACGCCATACTCTCCTAGGTTGTGAAACCAATGCAATGGAGACAGAAGCTCTGATACCACTTGTAGGATCGAAAGTAGGTCTAGAGGGGGGTGATTAGACTACTTGACCAATTAAAAATCTACTTCTTCCCAATTTTATGTTTTGGTAGATTTTAGCATTCATAGCAAGTCAAGTTCACTCAACACATACATGTATACGAGTATAGTAGCGGAAAGTAAAGACAAGCATGTAAGTAATGGAAGGGTAGGAAGATCAAACGCAATTTGGAGACACGGTGATTTTTTCCCATGGTTTCGATATGTGGTGCTATCGTACATCCATGTTTATGGATTCTTCAACCCATGGAGGGTAACGGTCGCGAGAGTCCGTGGTGGGCTCTACCCACAGAGTCTTCCACGAAGAAGCAACCTTGACTATACCATGATGGCCTACGCCCACGGAGGACTAGCCTAACTCGGGGTAGATCTTCACGAAGTAGGCGACCTCCTTGCCCTTACAAACTTCTTGGTTCACTCCACAAGACGAAGGAGGAGGCTCCCAAGCGACACCTAACCAATCTAGGAGGCACCACCTTCCAAAAGGTAATAGGCTCGATAATGTCGATGAACTCCTTGCTCTTGTGCTTCAAGATGATAGACTCCTCAACACACAATCACTCTCTCACAGATTTGGCTTGGTGGAAGAGATTGATTGGGTGGAAAGCAACTCTAGGAGGCTAGAGATCAAGATTCATATGGTTGGAATGGAATGGCATGATCTCAACACATGATTAGGTGGCTCTATCACAGAAAATCTGATAGGATAGGTAGGAATCTGTTCTGAGTGCTTCTCTTGCGAGTGGGTGGTGGTGGAGGGGTATATATAGGCATCTCCAAAAATCCAACCATTACACCTAATAAGTCAGACTTGGTGACACCGATGTGTTAATCTCGATCAGATTGCCAAACTCGGTGACGCCAATTCAACAAACTCGGTGGTACCAATTTTGTGAATTTGCATAACATGAAGTTGGCAACCTAAACTCGGTGGCACCAAAGCAGAATCGGTTGCACTAAAGGGCTAGGGTTTTGCTGAGTCTATCTCAGGCTAAGAATCGGTGGCACCTAGTTGAAAGTGTTGGTTGCACCGATTTTGGAAATTTGGTTTTGGACAGACTTGTGGTGGAAGATCTTGTGGGTGGGTGTGATGACTATCACTTATGCATGTATGAGCATTTTGTTCACCAAAAGTACCTTACCCCCTTTAATAGTATTGGCTTTCATACGGACTCAAGGTGATTTCTCACAAAGTAAAATGTAAAGTCCTCTTGCTTGAAGCTTTGCCAAACTATTTCCTTGCATCTTGGGGTATTCCACAATCCTTTTGCTAACCCATCATTGAACTTTTCCTGAAACATGCTTAGTGGAAACATTAGTTCAATGACATATATGTTGTTATTAATTACCAAAACCACCAAGGGAGCAAATGTGCTTTCACCCAGTATCGTATCACCATCAATTTTACCTTTACTTATTTTATTTCGATCCTTAGGTATTTCGTGATTTAGTTGAATAAAAGTTTAGTATGATCTATTTTCGAGTGCAAGTTTGTGATCTATCTATCGATGTAATTGAGTGAGAGTTATATAATAAAGTTTAGCTTGAGCTTTTTCTTATTTACTTTCTTGTTGGAATCACAATAAAAGAAAATAAATGAAAAGGATCATATGCTAATATTATGGTGAGTAATGACATAACATAAGGAAAAGTATAAGTGGTAACATTTATTGGATATGAATAAACATAGCATTGGTCAATGATGCGACTCACGAAAGAATTAATTAGGTAAGAGAAGATTCACATGCAAATACACTATCTTGGACATCTTTTATGATTGTGAGCCCCCATTAAATATTATATGCCAAAATTGTTGATGTTGGACAAGGAAGACAATGTAATGATTTATGTTGGTTCGTATTCACATAGAAATTATATTGTCATAGATCCTTCAACATGTGGTGCTTGCTCAATATCTTTGCTAGCCAAAAATTCTGCACTAAGTAGAGATAGTACTTGTGCATCCAAAAACATTAAACCCAAAATCATGTTTTGAGAGTCCACCATACCTACATATGGATTGAATAAGATCCTTCAAGTAAGATTTCATAGGTGCACTAAGGCAATAAAAATTTCTTCTTAATGTGTTTGGTCAATTAGTGTAAGGGAAAATTGAGCGTTCTACGAACTTGTGATGGCAAAGTAATAAAATTAATTGACCGAATAATAAAGGTTGCTATCACATGGGGCAATACAACATGACATTATTTTGCACTAAGGGATTTGGCATACAAACTAAAAAGTGCATGACAACCTCTGCTTCCCTCTGTGAAGGGCCTATCTTTTACTTTTATGTATTTACTTTTATGCAAGGGTCAAAGTATTCTTCCCTATTCCTTTTAATTTTTCACTTTTTGCAAGCATCATGTGGTAAGGAAAGATCTAGGAACATATATGCAGTTGCATATGAGTGAGCATGAGTCATTATTGTTGGCATCACCCCTGAGGTGAATACGTTGGGAGGCGAAACTATAAGCCCCAATCTTTCTATGTATCCGGTTGAAACTTTTTTCGCATGGGTATGTTGTGAGTGTTAGAAATCATAGAAGATTAAATGATGGTTGACTACGTGGACTTGCCAAAAGGCTCCGACACGAGACCCTTCGTGAAAATATGATGAATTGTAGTTGCAAAGTTGGTTGGGAACATAGTTTGTTGGTTTCCAATAAGGTTTAGTCTTTATATTTGTATGTTGTGACGAATTGTTACTTGTTCATGAGAAGTTATATGGTGACGTTATAAAATAAAAGTTACATGAAAGAGTCTTATGATAAAGTTTTTTGCTACTATGATAATTAGCATGATGCTACTATGTTTGTATTTTGTTTTTATCAACACCTCTCTCTCAAACCATGTGGACATGTTTTTCGATATCGGCTTTTGCTTGAGGACAAGCGAGGTCTAAGCTTGGTGGATTTGATATGTCCATTTGGCATCATGATTTCCAAATGTTATTTATAATGTTTTCATGCACAATAATGCTTTATGGAGTAGTTATAATGCCTTTTCTATCATAATATGCAAGGTTTGCACAAAGACGGAGAATGTTGGCAGGTGGAATTCAGGACCTGAAAAAGCATATCAGAGATACCTATTTTGAACATCTTCAAATGAGCTGAAACTTTCTAGAGAATTATTTTGGAATATATAAAAAAATACTAGCGCAAATAACTACCAACGGGGGGCACCTGGTGAGCACAAGACACTAGGGCACGCCAGCCCCCCAAGCGCGCCCTGGTTGGTTGTGCTCAACCTGGCTTGACTTAGGTGCCCATCTTCTGGTATTTAAGGTATTTTGACCTCGAAAACATCAAGAGAGGACTTTCCAGATAGAATGCCGCCGTCTCGAGGTGGAACTTGGGCAGGAGCACTTTTGCCGTCCGGCGGAGCAATTCTGCCAATGGAACTTCCCTCCAAGAGGGGGAAATCAAAGCCATCGTCATCACCAACAACCCTCTCATCTTTGGGAGGACATTATTCATCAACATCTTCAGTAGCACCATCTCCTCTCAATCCCTTTTCATCTCTTGTGGTCAATCTTTGTACCGGAACCTCAAATTGGTACCTGTGGGTGACTAGTAGTGTTGATTACATTGCGTAGTTGATTACTATATGGTTTATTTGGTGGAAGATTATATGTTTAGATCCACTATGCTATTTAATACCCCTCTGATCTTGAGCATGAATATCATTTGTGAGTAGTTACCTTTGTTCTTGAGGTCACGAGAGAAGTCATGTTGCAAGTAATCATGTGAATTTGATATGTGGTCGATACTTTGATGATATGTATGTTGTGATCCCCTTAGTGGTGTCATGTGAACGTCGACTACATGACACTTGACCATCCTTGGACCTAAGGGAATGCATTGTGGAGTAGTTATTAGATGACGGATTGATAGATTGATAGAAGCTTAAACCCTAGTTTATGCTCTAGTTCGTAAGGGGCTGATTTGGATCCACATGTTTAATGCTATGGTTAGATTTATCTTAATACTTTTCTCGTAGTTGTGGATGCTTGCGAGGGGGTTAATTATAAGTGGGAGATTGTTAAAGTAATAACATCACCCAAGCACTAGTCCACCCACATATCAAATTATCAAAGTAGCGAACACGAATCAAACAAACATGATGAAAGTGACTAGATGAAATTCCCGTGTACCCTCAAGAACACTTTGCTTATTATAAGAGATCGTTTTGGCCAGTCCTTTGCCACAAAAGTATTGGTCTACCTTGCTGCACTTTATTTACAGTTATCATTACTTGCTCGTTACCAATTATCTTGCTATCAAACTACATGTTACCTACAATTTCAGTACTTGCAGAAACTACCTTGTTGAAAATTGCTTATCATTTCCTTCTGCTCCTCGTTGGGTTTGACACTCTTACTTCTCGAAAGGACTACGATTGACCCCCTACACTTGTGGGTTATCAAACACTAATGAGGAGCTCGCCGATATCTTCACGAACCCTTTGGATGAAGCTAGATTTCGCGAGTTAATGCATGAGCTAAATATCATTGATTCGAGCAATGTGGATTGAAAACTTACACACCCCACCACACTCATCATACTATCTTACTTAGCTGTAGGCATGAACATAGGGGAAGAATAGTTCTCCCAATTAACTCTATCTTCCCTTATTATGCGCAAATCAATCTCATCTATCACATTAGTCATTTTTTATGACACTTGTGCTTGAAAGACGAGTTTTGGTATTGGACCCAATGTTAAAATCTTCACGGTGACATACGAATTTACTCAGACACAGGTGGCCTCGGCCACCGCCCCCTCTACGTGAGACATTTGGCATCGTTTTGTCCTAAGTTTGTGTTTGTTGGCTTCTATTTGTTCTTGCTAGATTTGTTAGGTCTTAGGTGTGGCCATCCTCCATGGTTTGACTTTTTGCATTTTTGTTTTTGCAACCATGGAGCTGACCCCACCATACACCCGTGCCATGTCTCTATCCCAAGCTCTCCTCAACTCGAAACCCTCTAAATTCAATTTTACCCTTTGACAACAGGTTGGTGGTGGTTGTGGCCAGGCGGTACAACTGGTGGTCCAAGCGGTACAACCGTTGGCCATCTTGTTGTCCCGCCCCAACGGTACAATCGATGGATTTACGCGGTACAACCTCTATTTCCCAGGTTTGTCCCAGGACCGGTACAACCTCTCTATCGGGTGGTACAACCGGTCGCAGCTGTACGTGCGCTTAAATGGAGGGTCGGGCCGAAGGGGTCTTCAGTTTCCCCCCTTGCTGCCCTAGTTGTCGACCGCCGCCACCACCGCCTGAGAGTGCCCTCGACGCCTCGGATCTGCGGCCTCCTCTCGAATCTGAGAGTGCCCTCGGCCATTCCCTCCCCGATCACTTCCCGTGGATGTCGGTAATGCCTCGTTTCTCTTGTTCTTGGATCCTCTCTTTTGGATCCTCCATTGTTAGTGCAATGCTTGGTTTCCCGCGTTTCTAGTCCAACTATTGGACGGAAGAGATCATATATACACCTCCTATTAGTTTTGATGCTTAGAACCTAGAGTTGTTGGGGATTCAAATCTGGATGCACCGATTCCCCCCACCAGTGGTACAACCGCTTACACTTGCGGTATAATGGATGCAGCGGTACTTTAATGCCACGAACACACCCGCCGGTGGTCGTTACTCTCGGCAGGATCTAGACTGGCCTCACAGGTCAATACTAGTATTTTCTACGCACTTTGTCCTCACTCGTGCGCACCCGGGACCAACTTCCCGGTCAGTCACCCATCCTAGACTACTCCAAGCCAAGCACGCTTAACCTGGGAGTTCTATTTGAATGGGATCCCGGAAAAGAAGGAATTCATTATTGATATGAGTAGTCTGTCATCCCTAATTTGTGAGGCTATCACATACAACACCACTCAGAGGAACTAACGTGCTCGTCGGGTCACAGGAACGTTCCCTCTTGGCAGAAATGTCTATGATTCCAGTCCGATACATGTGTCATTCCATGTGCCACAACGGGTCACAAACTTCATTAACAACATGACCGCGCACCTATCGGCAAACATCAGTGTAACCACGAGGGTCAGCTATGATACCAACTTGTAATGCCTCGGACACTCCCGCCGGTGGTCGTTACTCCTGGCGCCTCACATATACATACTAGTCTTTTCTGCGCACTTTGTCCTCACTCGTGCGCACCCGGGACCAACTTCCCGGTCGGTTACCGATCCTAGAACTACTCCAAGCCAAGCATGCTTAACTTGGGAGTTCTATTCGAATGGGATCCCAGAAAATAAGGAATTCCTTATTGATCTGAGTAGTATATCATCCCTAATATGCTAGGCTATCATAGGTACAACCGTTGTGGTGATCGGTACAACCAGTTTCTCTTAATCCTATCCCACTATTTCAGTTTCTCTACTAGACACCTAATATATTCCTATTTTTGCGTACAATCCTCTCATCTCGTCTGGATTTCTCCTGTGTGCTCCTCTTGTGTGTTCTGCAGGTGGCTCTGGTTCTCGCTCTGCTCCTCAGAAGAAATCCAAGAAACAAGCTCGCAAGTGTAGGCTCGTTAATGAGTCTGAGCCAGAGGAAGTCATGATCCCCACCAAGCCCACTCGCCGTGAGAAGTCTTTGGCCACCAAGAAAAAGTCTGCCAAGCCTATGCACTCCTAGAAGCAAGTTGATTGGGAGAGGGTTCCCTTTCAAATCCTTATGAGGTTCCCGTTTCTCCTAGGTGGTCCACCCCTCTGTTCATGAATGAGTTACAAATGTGGATTGTGCACAAGCTCTATGACCATCTCAAGAACAAGTTTGCCAAGCAATGGACAATTGACATTGAATACTGGAGGAACAACATGGATTACTTTGGAGAGGCTTTGGCACTATGCGATGAGTTTGACTTGATCAAGATCATGACTATCAACTGTCCTTTTGATGTGCAGCTCATTCAACAATTCTATGATACTATCCACTTTAGCACCGATGATGATCGTCACCTTTCCTTCATGTGCCGTGATGAGTTCTTCCAGGTTCCGTGGCGTGCCTTCTGCAAAGCTCTTGGGTATGATTATAATGGTCCCATTAGGAATGGTGGCATCCATCCTCATGACCGGGATACTCCCATGGATAAGAAGGAGTTAGCCCCCTTGTACATTCCCGGGTGTGGCGTTCTTGGAGCATCTAAGGACCTATAGAAGGTCTATGCCATCTTACATCGTGTGTTCCGGAATATTCTTCTGCCAAAGGTTGAAAATCAAAATGAGATTCATGTATACTTTGTTGATCTACTTGTTGCCATCATGACTGAAGCTGGCTCTGGTCCTACGATTGATGCTTCCAATTGGTTGTGCGAGGAGTTGTACAGCACGATCTTCTATACCAAAGTCCCCACTTATGCTCCCTTCATCATGTGTTTCCTCAACTTTGTGTGGGAAGTTTGTAGGCCTCGAGAGCCTCTCACTTCTCTGGACAACCTCATCAAGCATGAGATCAAGCAACTCCGAAAGAAGCAGCATGTTGAGCCTCGCTTTCCTATTGACCCCCTGAGTATGACTACGCCACTTCTAGTGACAGTGATTTTGAGCTTCCATCAGGGGCCAAGCCATCTTGGGTCACTAAGATCACCACCAAGATTAAGAAGACCTTCTGCCTCTAGACTCATGTTCAGAAGAAACTCTATGAAGCCCATGTAACTGAGAAGCTTTCCAGACGTAGATAGCTTCAGATTATGTAGGCTCTTCATCTTCAGGTAGACAGTGGTTCCAAGAAGATCATCACTCCTGAGGAGAAGTGGATCTTTGAGCATAGCACTTTAACTGATGATGAGATCTCTAGTTAGACTGCTGCCTCCTCCTCTGCTGCCGCTGCTGCTGATGACATTCTGGAGGATGATGATGAGGGTGATGATGAGGATGATGGTGATGGTTCTGAGGATGATGATTCCGAGGAGACTGTCAGTACGGATGAGGTCTACTGAGTTCGGGGGCGTTAGCATCACGTTTATTTTCCTTTTTTGTGTCTCGGTGCCAAAGGGGGGAGAGTTATATTATGACAGGATTTGCATGGGTGTGGTTGTGATGGTTATCTTTCGTTTTGTTTCTTCCTAATTGAACTTTTCTTTGCTCTTAGTCGGTTATGAACCTATCTTATGTGAAGAATCCTTGCATTTAAGTATACCCTAAGATTATTGATGCCCTAGTTATTAAGATCTACTTATTATCCCGTACTAATGCTCTTTAATGTTATTCCTTCTTTTGTACCCATTGGTTGTTCTATAAAATCGAGGGGGAGCTCCAATATTTGCACATATCTCATCTAGTGCACACATCGAGGGGAGATCTGCTTTTATTTTCTAGATCCTCAATGCAAATCATGTTGTTGTCATCATGCACCAAAAAGGGGGAGATTGTAAGGGCATTCTCTTACCTTAGTGTTTTGGTGATGATGACACCTCACTATGTTATCTAACCGTGTGTCAAGTTATTCAGGTACTATGTGTGAGACACAAGACGGTTAGGCATTCCCTTCGGATAAAAAAGAACGAAGGCGGTGTTCTCTACACGTTTATTTTCTTTGGTCGTAGGGATCTCGTACTATTAATAGGGAATCCTCATTGGAAGGTCTTGGGGTGAATCAACACACACACGCATCCTTAGCACCCACCTCATTCCCTTCCATCAAAGAGAGAGAGGCCCTGCTTTCCTTCCATGTAGGCCGGTTCTACCGCTGGCCCTATCAATTGTACCGCTCACTCGTGTCATCCGGCGTAACCACCACTCCAGGGGTGATACCTTTGGGGTGCTGCCAGTAAGTGGTCCCCAGCGGTTGTATCACTGCCTCCAGGCGGTTGTACCGCCAACAGCTGGGTGACCCTGGGTGGCAGCCCTAGGCGGTTGTACCAGCCCAGCACTCGGCTTCAACCTGACGCGTTTCTGTTGACCTACGGTCGTTGGGTGTACGTGGGACGATTGTACCGCGATATTATTACAGCCCGATACTACCAGTGTCCCAAGCGGTTGTAGCACTCGGAACTTTGCCGTGTCTAGCACTCGAGTCGAGCGGTTGCACCGGGGAGGAACTAACGTGTCTTGAGACTACGTCGGTAGTTCCCCAAAGAGGAAGGGATGATGCAGCACAACGACGGTAAGTATATCCCTGAGCTTATGAAACCAAGGTACCAATCCGTAGAGGAAGATCACACACCCACGTAAATAGCACCTGCACACAAACAACAAATACTTGCAACCCAATGCAAAAGAGAGGTTGTCACGCTCTCTAAAGTAATAAGATAGATTAGGTAATGATAGTGTTGGCAAATAGATCTCGCAAGAACACAAAATAAAATAAGTAAAAGGAAGTGTAGCAAGGTATTTTTGGATTTTTGGATTAATAGATCTGAAAACAAAAGATGCAAATAGTAGATCAAAATGCAATATATTGTAAAAGTAGACCTGGGGGTCGTATGTTTCACTAGTGGCTTCTCTCATGAGTATAGCACATGGTGGGTGAATAAATTACTGTTGGGCGATTCATAGAAGATGAAATAATCATGACGATATCTAGGCAATGGTCATTTTATAGGCATCATGTCAGAGATAAGTAGACCGAAATGATTCTGCATCTACTTTTATTACTCCACACATCGACCGCTATCCAGCATGCATCTAGTGTATTAAATTCATGGGAAAACAGAGTAATGCAATAAGAACGGTGACATGATGTAGACAAGATCTATTCATGTACGAATACACCCCATCTTGTTATCATTAATGGCAATGATACATGTGTGTCGTGTTGCCCCTTCTGTCACTGGGAAAGAACACCGCAAGATCGAACCCATCACAAAGCACCTCTTCCCATGGCAAGAAACATCGAACTAGTTGGCCTAACTAAACCAACGATTCGAAGAAGAAATACGAGGCTATAAGTAATCATGCAAATAAGATATCAAAGAAGAATCAGATCATATTCATGGATAGAAATGGATAATGAACTCAAAATTCATCGGATCCGAACAAACACACCACGATCTCCAAGAGACTATTGTATTCAGAAACCTAGAGAGACATGAAGCCATCTAGCTACTGCCTATGGACCTGTAGGTCTATGGTGGACTACTCACGCATCATTAGAGAGGCACCTATGAATAAGATGAACCCCTCTATGATGGTGTTAGATTGGATCTCGAGGTTCTGGAACTTGCGACGACTGGAATTGTGTTTTGTCGAGTCTCCTAGGGTTTTCGGATTTTCTAGGAATTTATAGGCTCGATAGTCGGTTGAGGGGGTGCTCGAGGTGCCCACCCTCTACCAGACCACGCCAGGGGCCTCTGGCGCGACCTCGTGGAGGGTGGCCACCCTGGGCCCCCTCTTCTGGTGTTCTTTGGCCCAACTGCTTCCTTCTGGTCCATAAAAAATCCTAAAAAATGCCCATAGCGTTTGGGCCCCATTTGGTACTGATTTTCTGCGAAGTAAAAAACAAGCGAAAACAACAACTAGCACTTACGGGGGGATAACCTCGAGGTAGCCTCAGCTGGGTCTTCACTCCAGCTTTTCGAAACGACTACAGGACGAGCCGCGTCCCCGTGTAGTCCGGCTCCGCGCAGCCGACTATGACCAGTCGGCTGGCTAGAGGTGGGGACGCTTGGCCTTATACTCGGCGGTGCCGCAGGTACCACGGTCAGAGCACACGTGGCTACAGTGGCTCCCGTCGCGTCAGATGTCAATGCCCACATGACCATAGTGGAGGCAACAGTGCCTCTGACCCTGGCCGACTGCGACCGGGCGAATAGCACAATGCTGGCATGCCCTCAACCACTCCATTACCTGCCCCGTTATGGCTACAGCGCGGCCGGCGGTACCATTGACCGCGGTCGGCCGTACCACTGACCGAGGCCGGCTACCACAAGACAACGCCCCGAAGGACGACCCGTGCTGCCATGTGATGGGAACAGGGGCCTACCAGACGAGGCCCCCTCCGGCCCCGGACGGGACCCTACAGTCGGCAGGGCCTACCAGCGACAAGACCCCTCAGCCGGGGTCCCCATGGCCAGCTAGAGAGCATGACTAGGGAAAATCCTAGCAGTAGCGCGGTTTTTAGGTGTATCAGTAGCTCGGGTACCCGTACTACTGATACGGTGCTACAACTAACTTTTAGCAGTAGCGTTGGTGGACCCACGCTGCTGCTATAAATGTGAGCAGTAGCATGCTTTACAGGGGCGCACTACTGATAATAGTTGTAGCGCTATAGAGTAAGACGCGCTAATGCTAAACATGGGTAGCATTAGCGAGCTTTACCGAGACGCGAAGCCACTCTACTACTGGTTTTATTAGTCTCTATGTTTTCTTCGATAGGGACATAAAACCTTTGTTAGTTTATTTGGTTTCATGTCCTGCATTGCCGACCGCAACTACCTCCCCAACACCATTCCACTGACCATCATGAACGCCTGCACGGTAATAATAAACAAATTGATTATAAAAATGCATGCATGCATCAAAGTCATACAAAAAATCGGCATGACCTTCCCTAAAAATAGGACATATTGAGTTTGCCCGGAATTCGCTGAAACGGAAATAATCAACATTTCGGCAAAACATAGGAAATTCACAAACACAATTCGGCGGCAACTCATGCCACACACACAATTTCCATCATATCACTCGATTATGTCATATCACACACATACACATATTTCATTCTTGCAAAAATCATAAATTTTAATCACCTATCTCGAGATCGAGCATGGTGATGATGATGTCGATAGGTGTCGCCACACACACCTATGGAATGATCAAAAGTGGACAAAGCTCTTCTTGACAAGGCTATAGATCTAGTTAGGGAGGTACATAGGTCACTTCACTAAATTCTAGCTAGATCTACCTAGCTAGCTAGTTTGGGAGGAGATAAGTTCAACTAGTGGAGGGGGAAGGAAAAAGAGAAAGGAGATGCATTAATGGAGGTGGTGTAGTTCGCTACGAGTAATAAAGAGAGACAAAGATAGGTAGAAGAAGGAGAGAAATGGGGGGAGAAGTAGTGAGGAAGAAGCAAAGTGAGGGAGAGAGGAGGTGGGAGCTTGGGGAAAGTGAGGAAGAGATGAGGGGAGGGGGAGGTGGAGGAAAAAGGTGGTATGGCTGCATCTTAGCAGTAGCGCTCGGAGCAAAACGCGCTGTTGCTAATAAGATAGCAGTAGCGCTCTTCTGGCACACACACGCTACTGCTAAGCGGGGCCCGCCACGTGTCAAGTTCAAAATTAGCAGTAGCGACATGAAAAAAACGCGCTACTCCTATTACATTAGCAATAGCACGGTTAGCGTGGGCGCGCTACTGCTAAACCTAGCGTGGCGGGAACGGTCGGTCAATTTTAGTAGTAGCGTGATTCTATCGAGCCGTGCTACTTATAAGTTGGTAGCAGTAGCGCCTGTTCGCAAACCATACTACTGCTAATTAGCAGTAGCGCCTCTTCCTGTCCCACGCTGCTGTTAAGATTATGTGTATAAGGTTTTCCCTAGTAGTGGAGACCACCAGCTAGGGCCCTCCGGCACCTTCTACACATATTGTAATCCAGGGTGTTGGCCTATAAATCCCCTCGGAGCTCCCCCATGCACAGGCATGATCGATTCACACATACTCACGCACACCTTCACGTAGAGAGGCAAGGCAAGCGAGCTAGCTCCTTCTTCCTCCTCTACCCATACATCCCAAGGAGCACCATTGTAACCCCTCTTGGTTCATCAACCAGACCAGCAGGACAAGGGGTGTTACCTCCTGCTGAGGGCCCGAAACCTGGGTACATCGTGTGTCCCGCACAGCTTGTTCCCGATCCCGCTCCCAGAGTCAACCAGCGCTCTTTGGCCCTAACCACTCTTGATAAGCCACCCCATGGCATTTGTCATGAGAAAACGATGACAGTTGGTACCCATCGGGGGGTCGGACACGTTGTCGGCCAAGTCATACTCCGAGCGGGACACCTCGCCAACTCCGTCGGGCATCTCATGTTCGTGCTGATCAGCATGCTAGTGGGGCTCATCCTGGCGGAATCTCCCGTGGCTCCTGGCCGCACACCCACCTGCCTCGCAGGCGGAACCGTCGTCTCCTCCCCCGAGCTGAGCCGCATCAACTCTTCGCTCTCCGCCGGGCTGCGTCTCGACAACGCGCCGGCACAAGAAGAGTACCCCAGCATGGTGCTCGACTAATGCGACCTACCCCCGTGCATGGGCGGAACCACCATGGACGGTGCGCGTGACTTTCGCGTCATCGCGGAGGTACTGACCACCAGCTCCTCCACATCCTCTGGTCATGCCAGGGAGGACGCGTTGGTGTCCGTCGCTGCCGTCGGTGCTGTCGGCTCCGACCCCATCGGCTCCGCCCTTCGTGGCCTGAGCACCCCCATCACGCCGACAACCAACCCAGCCATGGTTACAAACAAGCTGGAAGCGATGCGCCAACTGCTGTTTGCAGAGGCTACCTCTCTCGCTACCGCCAAGCCCCGGATGGAATCCACGCAACGCAAGTCGATGCGCCAACTGCTGTTTGCAGAGGCTACCTCTCTCGCTACCGCCAAGGCCCGGATGGAATCTGTGCAATGCTAGTACAACTCCGCCTACGGTCTCACCCTAGCTGGCAAGGAGCCCAGTCAGGGGAATGACGTATGCGGCCGCGGCCACGTGGTCACAGAAATCCTTGGTGGTCGGCTGCCCACGTACGATATGCCGATGGCCAACATGAGAGATGCCCAGGTGGCTTACGCCGACTTGGCCGACTTGGAGGGCGAGGAGCGTGCCCAACAGGATCAGCACATTCAGGACCTCATCAACACCGTCAACGGGCAGCAGGCCCAGCTCGACCACATCCACCTCGGCTCCGAGGTACCGCCTCCCAAAGGAGACGGTGCACCGACTGCCGCCCAGCGTGGGCTAGTCCAACAAGCCTCTTCCCCCGACGCAGCAGAGGCTCTCGCGGCACGCGTTCTCAGCATGCGAACGAGCCGCCGGCTGTCACCAGCCGGCACACCAATGGGCCGGAGGAGGACGACCGACGCCCGCGCGCACTTGCCCGCCCCGTTGGTTAGCCACGAGCTCGTGGTTCGCCTTGGCCCGCGCGTCCCCCGGAGCGAGAATGATGCCCGGACCCGCATCGACCGGCTAGTGCAGTCGGCCCTCCTTGAAGAGGAGGGCTCGATCGGCTTGGCATGTTTCGGCCCCCATTTCCGCAATGAGTCATTCCCAAGTGTCTGCACTCTCCCTCGTGACACCTCAAAGTACAACCGCAGTCGGCATCGCCAGGGGACACATGCATGTTGCCGTCTGCTACGCCCCCCTCATGTTGATCGGCTCGGCCAGCACTTGGCTTAACAGCCTGTCGACCGGCAAACATCAACACCTGGACCGACTTCGAAGAGGCGTTCATCGACAACTTCACCAGCACCTACAGGAGGTCCAGTCGCCCTGCAAGCTGACCATGTGTGTTCAAGGCCCGGACGAGGCCCTCCGTGACTACCTCACCCGATGGACCGAGCTCCACAACTCCTGCGAGGGGTACACAAGGTGCAGGCCATCTAGTATTTCATCGAGGGTGCCGTGCCGGCACCCACCTCAAGCACAAGGTCCTATGCTTCGAGCCAGTGACCCTGGCGGACCTCATGGCCAAAGCGGACAAATAGGCCATGGCTGACTCCATGATGCGGGTCAAGGTCAGCATGTCTGGCAAGGCAATCCCGCTACCGTCCGTGCCACATCTAACTGCCGACAACCGGCAGCAGCAGAACAACAAGCGCAAAACAGGTCGCATCATCGAAGAGGAGCAACCGGCTGCCTAGGATCCTAGCCGGCGTCAGCACACCGGCAAGGCCTCCTGGCAGCCCAAGATTACTTTCGAGCAGATGCTCGACGCGCCTTGCAAAATGCACCCTGGGGCCAAGCCGGCCACACACACGCTTCGGCAGTGTAGCTTCTCATAGCGGCTGGCCCAGGGAGAGGGCCTTTCGGACCCTCCACCACCATCGCCCCGGGCTCCAGCTCCGGCTACGGTGTCGGCCCAAGCTCCGGCTCCGGCCCCGCGTGACAGTCACCTTCACGACCAGTCACCTACGTCGTCTACACTAGCGAGGAGAGGGACAAGCACGCTCAGTGTCGTCTCTATGCGAGGTGAACGCCCATGTGCCCTCGACCCCCTAGTTCATGCATTGGTCCGAGAAGCCTATCACCTAGAGCCGGGCGGACCACCCGGCAGTGATGCCAAACCCGGGCAGCTACGCCCTAGTTCTCGGTCCCACCATCGCCACCGAGACGCTCACCTGCCGGTTCTCGCGGGTGCTGGTCGACGGAGGCAGCAACATCAACATCCTCTATCGCGACACCTTTCTCAAGCTGGGGCTCAAGGAGATGGACATGCAGACGAGTCGGACGGTCTTAAACGGCATCGTGCCCGGGCAGTCCTGCTCCCCCATGGCAAAATCCAACTCGATGTCCTCTTCGGTGACAAGCTCCACTTCCGCCGCGAGTCGATCTGGTTCGTGGTGGTGGACCTCGACAGACCCTACCAGGCGCTGCTGGGCCGCCCGGTTCTTGTCAAGTTTATGGTGGTACCCACTATGCCTACCTCAAGCTCAAGATGTCGGGCCATAAGGGCATCATCACCATTGACGACAACAACATATCAATAGCATGCGCACGCGATGGCAGTCGGCTGGCCGAGGCACTAGTGATCATGGAGGAGAGGCGGTAACTTGACCGGCTCGTGGCTCATGCTGCCGAGTAGCCGGCAGTGCCGGCTCCCCCATCCCAGACGGCCAGCAAGGCGTCTTTCCAGCCGACCAAGGACACGAAGCAAGTGTCTCTCGACCCGGCTAACCCCAAGCAGTGCGTCACCATCGGCGCCAACCTCAGCAGCAAATAGGAAGGCGAGCTCGTCAACTTCCTCCGTGAGAATTGGGACATCTTTGCAGGGTCTCCCAAAGACATGTCGGGTGTTCCAAGGATGTACGCCGAGCACAAACTTCGTGTGCAGCCGGATGCGAAGCAGGTCAAGCAACCCCTATGTTGTTTATCCGAGGAGAAGCGGCACACTATAGGAGAAGAGATAGCTCGGCTGCTCGTAGACGGCTTCGTCATGGATGTTTTCCACCCAGACTGGTTGGCCAACTCAGTCCTGGTGCTGAAGAAAAACAAGACTTGGCGCATGTGTATCGACTACACGAGCCTGAACAAGGCATGTCCCAAGGACCCGTTCTCCCTGCCTTGGATCGATCAAGTAATCGACTCCACGGCCGACTGTGATCCGTTGTCCTTTCTGGACGCCGCCTATCCCGGCAACCACCAGATCAAGCTGGACCCAGTCGATCGGCTAAAGACCTCCTTCATTACCCCCTTTGCGGCCTACTGCTACATCACCATGCCCTTCGGCTTGAAGAATGCAAGCATGACCTTCCAGTGCAACATTCGCTAACCTGCACGAGTACAAGGTCAAGCTCAGTCCGAAGAAGTGTGTTTTCGGTGTTCTAGCCGGCCAACTCCTGGGCTTCTTCCTGTCCGCTCGCGGCATCGAAGCCAACCCGGAGAAGATCAGGGCAATCGAGTGCATGCCCAAGCCGACCCGGCTCCATGACGTTCAAAAATTCACTGGCTGCCTAGCCTCGCTCAGCCGGTTCGTCGGTCGGCTAGGAGAGTAGGCCCTGCCCCTCTGCCAGCTCAATGCAGAAGATGACACTAATCGAGTCGGGCCACGACTTCACAAGGAAGCCGGCCAAATTCGAGTGGACCAACAAGGCGGATGAAGCATTCCGCGACCTCAAATGGGTCCTCACCAGCGTGCCCTTCCTGGCCGCACCGGTTGAGAAGGAGCCCCTGCTCGCATACGTCGTGATGACCACGTGCGTCTTCAGTGTCTTCCTGGTGGTGGAGCGGTCGGAGGAGGGAAACGCGCTGCCAGTCCAGCGTCCCATCTACTACCTCAGCGAGGTCCTCTCCACCTCTAAGCAAAACTACCCCCACTTCAAGAAGATGTGCTACGACATATACTTCCAAGAGCATACCATCACTTCGGTGAGCACGGCGCCGCTGGGCGAGATCATGAGCAACCAAGACGCCACCGGCCGGATGGCCAAATGGGGCATCACCCTCGCCGACTACAAAATCCGATACGAGCCATGCACCGCCATCAAGTGGCAGGCGATGGACGACTTCCTCGTCGAATGGGCCGAGACCCAGTTCGTGCCGCCTCCCTTGGACTCTACGAATTGGCGCAAGCACTTCTACGGCTCGAAGATGCGAACCGGTCTGGGAGCCGACATCCAAAGGGAGACCAGCTCAAGTATGCACTCCAAATCCACTTCGTCGCCTCCAACAACGTGGCCGAGTATGAGGCACTCGTCCACGGCCTCCGACTCGCCAAGGAGATTGGCATCCGGCGCATCTTGTGCTTCGGTGACTCCAACCTCATGGTGCAGCAGGTCTCTAGCGTATGGGACACCACGGACGCCAACTTGGCCAGCTACCGTTTCCTCGTCCAGCAGCTTACCGGCTCCTTCGAGGGCTGCGAGTTTCATCACATCCCCTGGGCGGACAACGAGGAAGCGGATGCCTTGGAAAAAATCGGCTCCACCCGCCAGGCAATCCCGGCTGGCGTCTCCCTCGAGTAGTTGTGCAAGCCATGAATCAAACCCTCCATCGAGCCAGAGTCCATCTTCGTGCCTATGGATCCCACCGTCTCCTTGATGGGCCCGGGGGCTCCTCCGGCTCCACCGGCTACGACCGTCGTGCCGGCTCCGGCTGTTATCATTCCGATTGTTGTTGTCTCCGAGCCCGCGGCCGTCATGATGGTTGTCGACCAGCCGGACCTGGGGACTAATGAGCCTATCCCAGGGGCTCCGGCTGCCCAGGGCCTCCAGCTCGAGCCAGAACTGGCCCCGGTCTCGACCCCTCCCCGATCTCGGCCCCTTCATGGGCCCAGCCGATCTTGGGTTACCTCTTACGCGGTAAGCTCCCCTCCGACAAAGACAAGGCCCATCAAATCTAGCGCCGGGCACCCGCCTACAGCATCATCAACCGCAAGCTGGTCCACCGCAGTATAACCGGTGTGTACCGGCGCTGCATCGAGTCCGAGAGGGGCCAGGAGATCCTCCAAGATATCCACCAGGGCAAGTGTGGGAACCACACTGCCTCGAGGACCCTGGTGTCCAAGGCGTTCTGTCAGGGCTTTTACAGGTCGACTGCCCCAGAATAGGCGATGCAGCTCGTTGATAGGTGCGAGGGATGCCAGCATTTTCACACGCAAAGCCACCTGCCGGCTATGGCACTCAAGACTAACCCGTTGTCATGTGGGGGCTCGACATGGTGGGGCCATTCAAGACCGCTCGAGGCAGTATGATGCACATGCTGGTAGCCATCGATAAGTTCACTAGGTGGATAGAGGCCAAAACCATCAAGAAGTTGGACGGCCCCACCGCCGTCCGATTCATCGAAGACATGATAGTCCGCTATGACGTCCCGCATAGCATCATCACCAAAAATGGCACCAATTTCGCCAAGGGCGCGCTAGCGCATTTTTGCGCCAAGCAAGGCATCCAGCTTGACCTGGCTTCCGTTGCCCACCCATAGTCAAACGGCCAGGCCAAAAGAGCAAACGGCCTGATCCTAGCTAGCATCAAGCCCTGGCTCGTGGCACCACTCGTTCAGCCAGCCGGCTGCTGGGTCAAAGAACTACCATCCGTCTTGTGGAGCCTCAGAACGACGCCCAACCGATCAACCGGCGGCATGCCTTTCCTCCTCGTGTATGAGTCCGAGGTTGCATCCCCATAGACATCGAGTTCGACTCGCCTCGCATCACCCTGTACACGGAGACGGACGCAAAGGAGGCAAGGGAAGACGGCGTCGACCTCCTTGATGAGTCCTGAGAGCTAGCGCTGAGTCGAACAACTATCTACCAGCATAAGCTCCAGCACTAGCACAACAAGCAGATCCGGCCCTCTCCTTTCGTGAGGGGGACCTGGTGCTTAGGCGGATCCAGCAAACCACCGGCAACACAAGCTATCCTCCCCATGGGGGGCCCATTCATCGTCAGCAAGGCACTACACAATAAGGCGTATTATCTAACAAATGCCCAAAAGCTGCAGCAGCGCAAGAGAGACGCCTCCAGCGAGGAGACGGAGTGCCCGTGGAACGCGGCGCTCCTCCGTCTGTTTTACTGCTAAGAAAGTCCAGTGTATGTATGTACCGTCCCTTTTGGGCTTATGAATGCAACGGGTGCCCCAAGCCAGTTCTTGGGGCACACCTCTTTGTTTCCTTCCAAAGAAGTTCATCCCACACACCAGCTCCCGGACCTGGCCCCGCGGTCTCGAGGGCTTGCCGGCTAGCACTAACGTCGCTCCCCGAAGACGGTCAAGTAATGTGAACTAAAGAAAAACCCTCCCACCCCTCCTAGCTACAGACCGTCTCCCGGATGTCTGGTTGATGGGTTTTCAGGAAGTAAACATAGCACGCACGAAAAATGGTCATAAGGGGGTCACCGGCTAGGGCTAGCCAAAACACTTTTCTTGGCTTCTGCCACTCACCTTAGCCAAAACAGCCTCGCTGCTCGCAAACTCACGACTGACTCCCCCGAGGCAAATGCCCCGTCCCAGCTATAGACCGGCTCCTGGTTGTCTATCTGGTGGGGCCAAAGCCGAAGGGGACAAGGCTTTGGGCAGACGGAGCCAAAAGGACAAAAAGCTAAGGCCGAGTCGGCACACACAAAAAACTTTGGCAACCAAAAGCATAAACTTATATACAAAAGTATAAATGGCCCACGACCACAAGTTCATTACATTTACACCCCTAGTGGGTGTGATTGAAGTCTAACAAAGTATAGCAAAACAAAGGGTACTAAATAGCGACGACGCTATCTCCTCCACTGGCACCCTCCGTGGCGACTAAGGTAGAAGCCTCGTCCTTGACCACGGCGCGCTCCGTGTGAGGCCCCGCGTCCAAGTCATGAGTCGAATTGGAGTCGATGTAGTCGTTAGTGCTGGACCCGGCATCTCTGTCACCCGTCTCATCGGTGCTACCCTCTGGGTTGTCAAGGGAAAGCGTGAACGGGTTCTCTGGGATCAATTTGTCATGTGTTGTATGCTCCGAGACATACTCGTCCCACGTGGTAAAGGACACAAGATCACTGGCCCGCATGGCCAGTGCATTGGCAACCGCCTCCAGCTCCACATCAGTGCAAGCACACTAGGCCGTAAGCAGCCCCAAGTCCATCTCGGGGTACCAAGACCTCGCGATGTGAAGCGCCTGGCCGCTCTGGTGTGCGCTTCGGAAGCCCTCCAGGCATTCACCCGCGCGGACCCGAATTCCAGCCACCTCAACAGTTGGCTCATGGAGTGCGAACAAATGTCGTCCCGGCCACTTGGAGCCACTTCATGGCCCGAACCACCTCGGACAGGGGCACCTTGGCAGCAATCCGCACCTCATCCAGGGTCTAGGCAGCAAACTGCCCAACGACGACTCACTGCGCTCGCTGATCCTCGCGGTGGGCCTCCACAACCACTTCTGTGACCTCCTGTGTGCCTGGGAAAAGCCCTACGGGAGACGGGGATGCAGGATGAAAGACAAAGGAAACTAAGAACCTTAAAAAATGCACGGAGACAAGCAAGACAACAAGACTTACCGACCAGAAGTCGGTCCACCTCGTGCCCCTACTCCTGCAGTGTGGCCTCCTTGGCCGACCACTCCTGGAGTTGGTGCTTGTGCTTAGCATGGGACGCCTGCGCCTCCTCGGCAGCCTTCGCCAATGAGGCGTCCTTCGCCTCCAACTCCTAGCGGAGAGCCGTCTCCTGCTCCTCCAACTCCTGACGAAGAGCCGTCTCCTGCTCCTCCATCTCTCGGCGGTGGGCCGTCTCGTGCTCATCCTTCTCCGCCTATGCCCGATCCGCCTCCTGACGGAGCCGGTCGCACTCCGCGGACGGGAGGTCCTGCCGTTCGCCAAGCTGCACCACCTGGTGACGGAGGCTGACCATCTCGGCATGGGTAGTTGCCAGGGATGAAGACGCCTTTGTCAAAAAGCAAAGAATGAGAGGTATTCAGCCCGCCTTCGGAGTGGCGGGCCTGAATCCCGAGGGCTACACCCACTGGGTGCGCTCGTGCGCCCCCACTAGAAATTCGCAAGACCCTTACCTTGTAGATCCGCGGACATGATGGGCAGCCGGCTCTCGGCTCCATGGTACAGGCTTAGCAGCGCGTTGTACATGGCCACCCGATGGTCCTGTATAGCCTACGAAGAACACAGAAACAATGTAGCTATTAGACTCGAACCGCCTACGTCCCAGTCGGCCCGAGTCTCAGGGGCTACACTTAGTGAGTGCTTTGGCGCCCCCGCTGGAAAAAACCAAAGCAAAATACAAGGCCTCGAGACCTTACCGTGATGGATTATTCGAGGTGCATCAATCGGTTATTGGCGGCCTCGGCCTCCTGCACCGCCTGGGCTGTGATGGCAAACTCAGTGACGACCGCAGCCACCGCATCCCCAAGGGCGCTCGGCGCATCGTATATGGGTGTGCTACCAGCCGCTTCCCAGGCCTCCTACGGCCTATCCTCGTCGGCGGGCCCGGGTGGACCCTTCGTCGTGGAAACCATAGGACCCGCCCTTCCCAGCATCGAGGTTCCTGGTGCCCCGGCTAATGAGCACCCCGGGCGCCGCAACCTCGATCTCCGGCACGCCGCCTCCAGTGGCGCCACCACGGCTCGCCTCCGAAGCCGGAATCTTCGGATCTAGAACGATGACTATCGGTGTCAAAACCACCGGATCTTAGGTAGGGGGTCCCAAGTTGTCAGACTAGGATCGCTGGTAATAGGGGACGAAAGAGACGATGTTTACCCAGGTTCGGGCCTACCTCCTGCTTGATTATATTGATGGTATGAAGGTTACAGAGTTGATCTACCTCGATATCGAATAGCTAAAACCCTCGATGAGTTTTTTTGCCCTACAATCTAACCCCCCCCCCCCGCAGTGTATATATGTTGGAAATATGCCCTAGAGGCAATAATAAATTAGTTATTTTCATATTTCCTTGTTCATGATAATCGTTTATTATCCATGCTATAATTGTATTGATCGGAAACTCAGATACATGTGTGGATACATAGACAACACCATGTCCCTATTATGCCTCTAATAGACTAGCTCGTTGATCAAAGATGGCTATGGTTTTCTAGTCATGGACATGAGATGTCATTTGATAACGGGATCACATCATTAGGAGAATGATGTGATGGACAAGACCCAAACTAGAAACATGGCATATGATCGTGTCCATTTATTGCTACTATTTTCTGCATGTGAAGTATATGTTCCTATGACCATGAGATCATGCAACTCACTGACGCCAGAGGAGTACCTTGTGTGTATCAAACGTCGCAACGTAATTGGGTGATTATAAAGGTTCTCTACAGGTATCTCCGAGGGTGTCTGTTGGGTCGGCATGGATCAAGACTAGGATTTGTTACTCCGTGTGATAGAGAGGTATCTCAGGGCCCACTCGGTAATACAACATCACAATAAGCCTTGCAAGCAATGTGACTAAGTGTTAGTGATGGGATCTTGTATTACGGAAAAAGTAAAGAGACTTGCCGGAAATGAGATTGAACTAGGTATGGAGATACCGACGATTGAATCTTGGGCAAGTAACATACCGAAGAACAAAGGGAACATCATACGGGATTAACTGAATCATTGACATAGAGGTTCGACCGATAAAGATCTTCCTAGAATATGTAGGAACCAATATGGGCATCCAAGTCCCGCTATTGGTTATTGACCATAGAGGTGTCTCGGTCATGTCTACATAGTTCTCGAACCCGCAGGGTCTGCACACTTAAGGTTCGTTGACGTTTCAGTAGTATAGAGTTATGTATGGTGGTGACCGAAGGTTGTTCGGAGTCCCGGATGAGATCTTGGACGTGACGAGGAGCTTCGGAATGGTCCATAGGTAAGGATTGATATATAGGAAGTCCTGTTTTGGTCGCCGGAAAAGTTTCGGGCTCATAGGTAACGATAAAATCTTGGGCAAGTAACATACTGATGGACAAAGGGAATTGTGTACGGAATTAGTTGAATCCCCGACATCGTGGTTCATTCGATGAGATCATCGTGGAACATGTGGGAGCCAATATGTGTATCCAGATCCTGCTACTGGTTATTTACCGGAGAGGTGTCTTGTTCATGACTGCATGGTTCCCGGACCCGTAGGGTCTGCACACTTAAGGTTCGGTGACGCTGAGTTGTAATGGGAATTGTATGTGGTTACCGAAAGTTGTTCAGAGTCCCGGATGAGATCCCAGATGTCACGAGGAGTTCCGGTATGGTCCGAAGGTGAAGATTTATATATGGGAAGTCCACTTTAAGTCACTGGAAAGGTTTCGGGGTTTATCGGTATTGTACCGGGACCATCGAAGGGGTTCCGGGGGTCCACCTCTCCACTTGGAATCTCTTTCCACCTTTCCACCTTTTGAGTTTTTCCCACCCTTAGCCGCATGGGCCTTAGTAGGGGGGTAGGCCATCCCACTAGGGGCTGGTTAACCTCCTCCCGCATCGCATGTGGCTCCTCGGGTCAAGACACCCCTCCCGATGGTCCCTCGGTACCCTCCCGACACTCCCGGTACACTACCGATGAGCCCAAAACTTTTCGGTGACCAAAATAGGACTTCCTATATATCAATCTTTACCTCCAAACCATTCCAAAGCTCCTCGTGACATCCTGGATCTCATCCATTACTCCGAGCAACCTTCGGCCACCACCATATATAACTCTAGTGTATCGAAACGTCACTGAACCTTAAGTGTGCAGACCCTGCGAGTTCGAGAACTATGTAGACATGACCGAGACACCTCCACGGTCAATAACCAATAGCAGGACCTGGATGCCCATGTTGGTTCCAACATAATCTACGAAGATCTTTATCGGTTGAACCTCTATGTCAAGGATTGAGTTAATCCCGTATGATGTTCCCTTTGTTCTTCGGTATGTTACTTGCCCAAGATTCGATCGTTGGTATCTCTTTACCTAGTTCAATCTCGTTACCGGCAAGTCTCTTTACTCATTCTGTAATACAATATCCCCTGGCTAACACTTAGTCACATTGCTGGCAAGGCTTATTGTGATGTTGTATTACCGAGTGGGCCTTGAGATACCTCTCCGTCACACGGAGTAACAAATCCCAGTCTTGATCCATGCCCACTCAACAGACACCCTCAGAGATACCTATAGAGCATATTTATAGTCACCCAATTACGTTGTGACGTTTAATACACACAAGGTATTCCTCCGGTGTCGGTGAGTTGCATGATCTCATGGTCATAGGAACAGATACTTGACATGCAGAAAACTATAGCAATAAATTGACACGATCATATGATATGGTTATAGTTTGGGTCTTGTCCACCACATCATTCTCCTAATGTTGTGATCCCGTTATCAAATGACATCTCATGTCTCTGGCTAGGAAACCTTGACCATCATTGATCAACGAGCTAGTCTATTAGAGGCATACTAAGGACATGGTGTTGTCTATGTATCCATACATGTATCTGAGTTTCCGATCAATACAATTCTAGCATTGATAATAAACAACTATCATGAACAAGGAAATATGATAATAACTAATTGATTATTACCTCTAGGGCATATTTCCAATAGTCTCTCACTTGCACTAGAGTCAATAATCTAGTTCACATCACCATGTGATTTACATTGTTATGAATCTAACACCCAATGAGTTCTGGGGTTCAATCATGCTTTGCATGTGAGAGAGTTCTGGGGTAGACACTCCTACCACACTCCACTTGGAGCTATTCCAAATGAATGCTCCACTATACACATCCAGATTGCTACTCAAAGTCATCTGTGTTGGTGTTAAAGGTTGCATCGACGTAACTCTTTACGACGAACTCTTTATCACCTCCATAGTCGAGAAATATTTCCTTAGTCCTCTAGTTACTAAGGATAATTTTGACCGTTATCTAGTGATACACTCTTGGATCACTCTAGTACCCCTTGACAGCCTCATGGCAAGGCACACATAGGTGCGGTACACAACATGGCATACTATATAGAGCCTATGGATAAATCATAGGGGAAGACCTTCGTCCTTACAGTTTGTTCTGCCGTGGTCGAGCTTTTAGTCTCACTAAACTCCACAGCTTACAGACCAGGCAAGACTCCTTCTTTGACTAATCCATTTTGAACTCTTTCAAAACCTCGTCTAGGTATGTACTCATTGAAAGTCCAATCAAGCATCTTGATCTCTCTATATAGATCTTGATGCCCAATAATTAGGTAGCTTTATCCAGGTCTTCCTTTGAAAAACTCCTTTCAAACAACCATTTATGCTTTCCAGAAAATCTACATCATTTCCGAGCAATAATATGTCAACCACATATACTTATCAGAAATTCTATAGTGCTCCCACTCACTTTCTTGTAAATACAAGTTTCTCGTAAACTTTGTATAAACCCAAAAACTTTGATCACCTCACCAAAGCGTATATTCCAACTCCGAGATGCTTGCTGCATCCCATAGAAGGATTGCTAGAGCTTGCATGCCTTTTAGCATCCTTAGGACTGACAAAACCTTCTGGTTATATCACATACAACCTTTCCACAAGTAAACCGCTAAGGAAACGATGTTTTGACATCCATCTGCCAGATTTCATAATTGAAAAATGCAGCAATTGCTAACATAATTCAAACAGACTTTTAGCATCGCTACGGGTGAGAAGTTCTCATTGTAGTCAACTCCTTGAACTTGGCGGAAACTTATTTGCGACAAGTCGAGCTTTACAAATGGTGATATTCACCATCAGCGTCCGTCTTCATCTTAAAGGTCCATTTGTACTCAACGACCTGTCATTCAATGGGCAAGTCTACCAAAGTCTATACTTGGTTTTCATACATGGATCCTTTCTTGGATTTCCGTGCCTCTAACCATTTGTTGGAATCTGGGCCCATCATCGCTTCTTCATAGCTCCTAGGCTCATCGTTATCCAACAACATGACCTCTAAGACAGGGTTTTCATACCACTCAGGAGTAGTACGTGTCCTTGACGACCTACGAGGTTCGATAGTAACTTGAAATGAAGCTTCATGATCATCATCATTAACTTCCTCTTCAACTAATGTAGGCTCCACACAAACATCTTTCTGCGTTGCGCTACTCTTTGGTAAAAACAAAGGTTCAACAACCTCATCAAGTTCTATCTTCCTACCACTCAATTCTTCCGAGAGAAACTCTTTCTCGAGAAAGGACACGTTTTTAGCAACAAACACTTTTCCCTCGGATCTGAGATAAAAGTTATACCCAACCGTCTAGGGTATTCTACGAAGATGCATTTGTCCGCTTTGGGTTCGAGCTCATCAGGTTGAAAACCTTTTTCACACAAGCGTCGCAGCCCCAAACATTAAGAAATGTCAGCTTTTGTTTCTGCCAAACCAAAATTCATACGGTGTCACCTCAACGGACTTAGATGGTTCCCTATTTAAAGTGAATGTTGTTGTCTATAATGCATAACCCAAAACGATAGTGGCAAAACAATAAGAGACATCATAGTATGCACCATATCCAATAGAGCATGACTATGACATTCGGACACACCATCACACTATGGTGTTCCAAGTGGTGTGAGTTGTGAAACAACTTCCACATTGTATAAAGTTTTATACCAAACTCGTAATTCAGATATTCACCTCCACGATCATATCGTAGACATTTTATCTTCTTGTCATGATGAACTTCAAACTTCACTCTGAATTTGCTTGATCCATTCAAACGATTCAGACTTGTGTTTCATTAAGTAATAAATATACTCATATCTACTTAAATCATCAGTAAAGGTAAGAAATTAATGATATCCACCGCATGCTACAACACTCATTGGACCGCATACATCAACATGTATCATTTCCAATAAGTCACTTTCCCGCTCCATCATACTGGAAAACGAGGTCTCAGTCATCTTTCCCAAGAGGCATCGTACGCATGTATCGACCGGTTCCAAATCGAGTGAGTCGAAAGTTCCATCAGCATGGAGTTTCTTCATGCACTTTACACCAATATGAAATTTAGCGGCAGTGCCACCAGTATGTGGTACTATCATTATTAACTTTGTATCTTTTGGCATCAATGTTATGAACATGTGTATTACTACGATCAAGATTCAACAAACCATTCTCGTTGGATGCATGACCATTGAAGGTATTATTCATGTAAACAAAATAACCATTATTCTCTAACTTAAATGAATAACCTCATTGCAATAAACACGATCTAATCACGTTCAAGATCAACGCAACACCGAATAACATTTAGGTTCATCACTAATCCCGAGGGTAGAGAGAGCATGTGATGGTGATCACATCAACCATGGAAAACACTTCCAACACACATCGTCACCTCACCTTTAGCTAGTCTTCGTTTATTCTGTAGCTTTTTCTTTGAGTTACTAACATTTAGTAACCGAACCGGTATCCAATACCCAGGTGCTACTAGGAGTACTAGCAAGGTACACATCAATAACACGTATATCAAATATACTTCTGTCGACGTTGCCAGCCTTCTTATCTACCAAGTATCTAGGGTTTTTCTGCTTCAGCGACCGTTCTCCTCATAATTGAAGCACTTAGTGTCGGGTTTGGGTTCAATCGTGGGTTTCTTCACTAGAGCAGCAACTGTCTTGCCATCCATGAAGATTCCCTCCTAGCCCTTGCCCTTCTCGAAACTAGTGGTTTCACTAACCATCAACACTTGATGCTCCTTCTTGATTTCTACCTTCATGGTGTCAAACATTGCAAATAGCTCAGGGATCATTATTTCCATCCCTGGCATTTTATAGTTCATCACAAAGCTCTAGTAGCTTAGTGAAAGTGACTTGGAGAACTATATCAATCACTATCTTATCTGGAAGATCAACTCCCACTCGATTCAAGCGATTGTAGTACCCAGACAATCTGAGCACATGCTCACCGATTGAGCTAATCTACTCCATCTTGCAGGCAAAGAATCTTGTTGGAGGTCTCATACCTCTCAACACGGGCACGATCCTGAGATCCAATTTCAGCTCTTAGAACATCGCATATATTCCATGACGTTCAAAATGTTTTGGAGCCTCAATTCTAAGTTGTAATGCATGACGCTCTGAACTATCAAGTAGTCATCAAAACGTGCCTGTCAGATGTTCACAATGTGTATAGACGATGCTTGAGGGGGTGGCGCACAGAGCGGTGCATTAAGGACATAAGCCTTCTGCACGGCAATGGGGACAATCCTCACATCACGGACCCAGTCCGTATTATTTCTACCATCACCTTTCAACTCTATTTCTCTAGGAACATATAAAAACTTCATGGGAGCTACAGCGGGAGCTACTAATCTACAACACAATTTGCAACGAAATTTTGACTATGTTCATGATAATGAGTTTAGTTAATCAAATTACTAAAGCTCCCACTCAAATTGACATCCCTCAGGTCATCTGAGTGATAGATGATCCAAATTCACCAACTCAAGTCCGATCATCACGTGAGTTGAGGTGGTTTCAATGGTGAACATCATCATGTTGATCATATCTACTATATGACTCGTGTTCGACCTTTTAGTGTCTTGTGTTCCGAGTCCATGTCTGTACATGCTAGGCTCGTCAAGTTTAACCCGAGTGTTCTGCACGTGCAACACTAGCTTGCACCTGTTGTATATGAAAGTAGAGTCTATCACACCCGATCATCACATGGTGACTCAAAACGACGAACTTTCACAACGGTTCACACTCGGGGAGAACACAATTTTATCTTGAAATTTTAGTGAGGGATCACCTTATAATGCTACTGTCATCCTAAGCAAAACAAGGTGTGTAAAAGGATTAACATCACATGCAAATCATAAGTGACATGATATATCCATGAACTTGTGCTTTTGATCTCCATCTGTAAAGCACTGGCATGATCGCCATCGTCACCGGCATGACACCATGATCTCCATCATCGTGATCTCCATCAACGTGTCGCCATCGGGGTTATCGCGCCCACCATGCTTCTACTACTATTGCTACCGCTAAGCGATAAAGTAAAGCATTACATAGTTCTTAATGATTGACACGCAAGTCATACGATAATTAAAGACAACCCTATGGCTCCTACCGGTTGCCATACTCATCGACATGCAAGTCGTGATATTCTATACAAAACACAATCATCTCATACATGACATATATCTCATCATGTAATTGGCCATATCACATCACAACATACCCTGCAAAAACAAGTTAGACATCCTCTAATTGTTGTTGCATGTTTTACGTGGCTGTTATGGGTATCTAGCAAGAACTATTCTAACCTACGCAAAAACCACAACGGTGATACACAAATTGCTATTCAACCTTCTCAAGGACCGCCTTTGTCGAATCTAATCCAACTAGAGTAGGAGAGACACACACCCGCCAGCCATCTTTAGGCAACAAAGTCGCATGTCAGTTGATGGAACTGGTCTCTCGTAAGCGTACGAGTAAGGTTGGTCCAGGCCGCTTCACCCCACAATACCGCTGAATCAAAACACGACCAAGGGAGGAAGCAATCTAAGCATCAACACCCACAAAATCCTTTGTGTTCTACTTGAGATCTCATCTACACATAGACCTCGCTCTGATACCACTGTTGGGGAACGTTGCATGGGAAACAAAAAATTACTATGCACATGCAAGACCTATCCATGGTGATGAGCATCTATGAGAGGGAGAGTGGATCTACATACCCTTGTAGATCGCTAAGCGGAAAGCATTAAGAAACACGGTTGATGTAGTCGACGTCTTCGCGATCCAAATCGCCGAGCGTCCCGTGATCCAATCATGATCCATCTCACGGTCCAATCACGATCCGTACCGTGATCCCATCATGATCTGTTCCACGATCAAATCATAAATCATCTCGCGATCCTGATCACGGTCCTTCCGATCTAGCACCGAACGGACGGCACCTCCGCTTTCAGCACACGTACAACTCATTGACGATATCCGCCTTCTTGATCTAGCAAGAGGGGGTGGGGAGGTAGATGAGTTCTTTGGCTGCGCGACTGCACGACGATAGTGGTGGTGGAACTATTCTGCAGGGCTTCGCCTAAGCACCGTCGAAACTATACTAAAGGAGAAAACAATCAAGAGGAAGTAGAAGGCGCACGTCGCAATTAGGGTTAGCTATCCCCTCTAAATCCTCTAGTATATATAGGATGGAGGGAGGGGAGGAGGAAGCCTCAAACCCTCAAGGGTTGGCCGAAATTGGAGGTGCAGGAGTCCTACTCCAATCCTACTAGGAGTAGGATTCTTCCTCTTCACTTGGAAACTCTTTCCACCTTTCCACCTTTTGGGTTTTTCCCACCCTTAGCCACATGGGACTTAGTGGGGGGTTAGGCCAGCCCACTAGGGGCTGGTTAACCTCCTTCGACAGCCCATGTGGCTCCTTGGGTCGAGACACCCCTCCTGATGGTCCCCTGGTCCCCTCCCGACACTCCCGATACACTACCGATGAGCCCGAAACTTTTTTGGTGACCAAAACAGGACGTCCTATATATCAATCTTTACCTCCAGACCATTCCGGAGCACCTCGTGACATCTGTGATCTCATACCGGACTCTGAGCAACCTTTGGACACCACCATACAAAACTCTAGTGTACCGAAACGTCACTGAACCTTAAGTGTGCAGACCTTGCGGGTTCGAGAACTATGTAGACATGAGCGAGACACCTCCACGGTCAATAACCAATAGCGGGACCTGGATGCCCATATTGGTTCCTACATATTCTATGAATATCTTTATCTGTTGAACCTCTATGTCAAGGATTCAGTTAATCCCGTACGATGTTCCCTTTGTTCTTCAGTATATTACTTGTCCAAGATTCGGTCGTTGGTATCTCTATACCTAGTTCAATCTGGTTACCGGAAAGTCTCTTTACTCGTTCCATAATACAAGATCCCATGGCTAACACTTAGTCACATTACTTGTAAGGCTTATTGTGATGTTGTATTATCGAGTGGGCCCTGGGATACCTCTCCGTCACACGGAGTAACAAATCCCAGTCTTGATCCATGCCCACTCAACAGACACCCTTAGAGATACCTGTAGAGCATCTTTATAGTCACCCAGTTACGTTGTGAAGTTTCATACACACAAGGTATTCCTCCGGTGTCGGTGAGTTGCATGATCATGGTCATAGGAACAGATACTTGACATGCAAAAAACTATAGCAATAAATTGACATGATCATATGCTATGTTTATAGTTTGGGTCTTGTCCATCATATCATTCTCCTAATGATGTGATCCCATTATCAAATGACATCTCATGTCCATGCCTAGGAAACCTTGACCATCTTTGATTAACGAGCTAGTCTACTAGAGGCATACTAGGGACATGGTGTTGTCTATGTATCCACACTTGTATCTGAGTTTCTGATCAATACAATTCTAGCATGGATAATAAACAATTATCATGAACAAGGAAATATGATAATAACTAATTTATTATTGCCTCTAGGGCATATTTCCAACAGTCTCCCACTTGCACTAGAGTCAATAATCTAGTTCACATCACCATGTGATTTACATTGTTATGAATCTACCACCCAATGAGTTCTAGGGTTCGATCATGCTTTGCATGTGAGAGAGGTCTTTAGTCAACGGGTCTGTGACATTCAGATATGTGTGTACTTTGCAAATCTCTATGTCATACTATAGACACTCCTACCACACTCCACTTGGAGCTATTCCAAATGGATGCTCCACTATACGCATCCGGATTGCTACTCAGAGTCATCCAGATTGGTGCTAAAGCTTGCATCAACGTAACCCTTTATGATGAACTCTTTATCACCTCCATAATCGAGAAATATTTCCTTAGGCCTCCATTTACTAAGGATAATTTTGACCGTTGTCCAGTGATCCACTCCTGGATCACTCTTGTACCCCTTGACAGACTCATGACAAGGTACACACAGGTGCGGTACACAGCATGGCATACTATATAGAGCCGATGGATAAAGCATACGGGACGACCTTCGTCCTTAATCTTTCTTTTTCCATGGTCAAGCTTTGAGTCTCACTCAACTCCATAGCTTACAAACCAGGCAAGAACTCCTTTGACTGATCCATTTTGAATTCTTTCAAAATCTTGTTTAGGTATGTACTCATTGAAAGTCTCATCAAGCATCTTGATCTGTCTCTATAGATCTTGATGCCCAATAATTAGGTAGCTTTATCCAGGTCTTCATTTGAAAAACTCCTTTCAAACAACCGTTTATGCTTTCTAGAAATTCTACATCATTTTCGATCAATAATATGTCAACCACATATACTTATCAGAAATTCAATAGTGCTCCCACTCACTTTCTTGTAAATACAAGTTTCTCGTAAACTTTGTATAAACCCAAAAACTTTGATTGCCTCATCAAAGTGTATATTCCAACTCCAAGATGCTTGCTCCATCCCATAGAAGGATTGCTGAGCTTGCACAGCTTTTAGCATCCTTAGGACTGACAAAACATTCTGGTTGTATCACATACAACCTTTCCTCAAGTAAATTGTTAAGGAAACGATGTTTTGACATCCATCTGCCAGATTTCATAATTGAAAAATGTAGCAACTACTAACATAATTCCAACAGACTTTTAGCATCGCTACGGGTGAGAAGTTCTCATTGTAGTCAACTCCTTGAACTTGGCGGAAACTTATTTGCGACAAGTCGAGTTTTACAAATGGTGACATTCACCATCAGCGTCTGTCTTCATCTTCAAGGTCCATTTGTACTCAACGACCTCCTGTTCAATGGGCAAGTCTACCAAAGTCTATACTTGCTTTTTATACATGGATCTTTCTCGGATTTCATGGCCTCTAACCATTTGTTGGAATCTGGGCCCATCATCGCTTCTCCATAGCTCGTAGGCTCATCATTGTCCAACAACATGACCTCTAAGACAGGGTTGTCGTACCACTCAGGAGCAGTACGCGTCCTTTGTCGACCTACGAGGTTTGATAGTAACCTGACATGCAGAATTCTATAGCAATAAACTGACACGATCATATGCTATATTTATAGTTTGGGTCTTGTCCATCACATCAATCTCCTAATGATGTGATCCCGTTATCAAATGACATCTCATGTCCATGGCTAGGAAACCTTGACCATCTTTGATCAACGAGCTAGTATATTAGAGGCATACGAGGGACATGGTGTTGTCTATGTATCCACACATGTATGTGAGTTTCTGATCAATACAATTCTAGCATAGATAATAAACGATTATCATGAACAAGGAAATATGATAATAACTAATTTATTATTGCCTCTAGGGCATATTTCCAATAGGCTCGTCGCGTACCCGTGGAGCCAGACGGTCTTGGCTGTACGGGGTCTTCCCCCATTGCCATTCGCCCCCGTACATCTTGGCGGACGAGTTGGAGTTCACCCTCCTTGCCACCTACACCGCATTCAGCTCTTTGGTGGAGAGCCGGCAAGGGTCGTGCTACCCTCCCATCTGGCAGATGAGGTGCAGCTGGTGCTGCAGCGGCTGCACCCGGTGAGCCACCATCGTGGCCTGGAGGTCCACGGTCGTGAGCCACACCGTCTTGTTCATCACCACTAGCCGCTCGCAGAGCCGGTCCGCTGTCTCGGGCGATTGGGGCAAAGGTGTCCTCCTGTTTTCCATCGTGATGAAGTTGGGGAGGTTGATGTAGTCCTCCTCTGGCTTCACGTTCTTCATGTAGAAGAACCCCTTCTGCCAGCTCCTCATCGAGTCCTGTAGGGGGAGCTACGGGAACCTGACTCCGGTGCGGTAGTGGACCAGGGTGGCTCCGCAGACGGTCATAACCTTCTGGCCGGTTGCTTGGATCTTCACCGTCTGGCGCTTGAGGTAGAAGAGCCGGCACCAGAGGTTGAGGAGCAGCTCCATTCCTAGGAAGCCCTCGCAGACGGTCATGAACACCACCAGATGCAGGACAGCGTTGGTGCTCAGGTGGTGCGGCTGCAGCCCCAAATGCGAGAGGAATCGTCAGAAGAAGGTGCTCGCCGGCATGACGAGCCCGTGGGCAAAATGTTTAACAAAGACCACCACCTTGCCCTCTCGCGGGTCCCGCACGTTCTCTCCCTCGCCGATGCGTGCCTTCAAGTTCTCCGCTGGCGGTAGCTTGTAGCGATGACGGAGTCACACGATATAGGCCTCGTCGATATCGTCGTCCTCCCAGGCCCCCTTGCTCACCATTTACCTCAAGGGTATCTTGGTTGCGGCGGCGGGGCGCATGGGCTCGGTCCGTCATAGCTCCCGACGACGGCGGTCGGCGGCACGAGGGGGGCATGGCCTCTGCTCTCTCTCTCTCTCTCGATGCGGGCAGGGGAGGGGCGACAAAGGTGAAGCACGGGGGCAAAGGAAGCAAATGCCCCATTCCGCTCCTCTCCTCTCATTTAAACCCCACGTGGGGGTAGTGGGGAGCAGATCAGTCGCGCACGATCCCCACTACTTCTGCCACACGTGGGAAGGGCGTTAGTGCATTTCAGGAATGGCAACCGATGGCCCGGCCCGCAGAATATCCGCATGCACGGGCCGAGGCCACGCCCGAAGTGGGCCCCGCCCCATGGCCCGGTCTTGTCCTCCGTGTGGCTTGTCAGGCCGCAGCCCATTGCGCTCCCCACATGGTGTGCTTCCTCTACCCATTGGGGCAGCGGAGGCGTCACGAGGAGCTTCAGAATGGTCCAGAGGAAAAGATTGATATATAGGAAGTCCTGTTTTGGTCACCGGAAAAGTTTTGGGCTCATCAGTAGTGTACCAGGAGTGCCGGGAGGGGTACCGGGGTCCATCAAGAGGGGTGTCTTGACCAAAAGGGACTCGTGGGCTGTGGGAGGAGTCAAGCCAGCCATTAGTGGGCTGTCCGAGCCCCTCACTAAGCCCCATGCGACTAGGGGTGAGAAAACCCCAAAGGTGGAGAGGTGGAAAGAGTTTCCAAGTGGAAAGGAGGAATCCAACTCCTAATAGGTTTGGAGTAGGACTCCTCCACCTCCAATTTCGGACAACTCCGTCGCCGCCATGCCGAAGCCCTATAGGAATAGTTCCACCACCATCGCCGCCACACCGTCACGCTGCCAGAGAACTCATCTACCTCTCCTCTCCCTCTTGCTGGATCATGAAGCTGGAGATCGTCATCGAGTTGTACGTGTGCTGAACACGGAGGTGCTGTCCGTTCGGCGCTAGATCGGAAGGACCGTTATCAACATCGCGAGACGATTCGTGATTTGATCGCAGAACGGATCGTGATGAGATCACGGAATAGATCGTGATTGGATCGCGAGATGGATCGTGATGGGATCTCAGGACGCTCGGCGATTTGGATCGTGAAGATGTTCGACTACATCAACCACGTCTCTTAACGCTTCCCGCTTAGCGATCTACAATGGTATGTAGATCCACTCTCCCTCTCGTAGATGCTCATCACCATGGATAGATCTTGCGTGTGCGTAGGAATTTTTTTGTTTCCCATGAAACATTCCCCAACGGTGGCATCATGAGCTAGGTCTATGTGTAGATGAGATCTCGAGTAGAACACAAAGGAGTTTGTGGGCGTTGATGCTTAGATTGCTTCCTCCCTTGGTCGTGTTTTGGTTTAGCGGTATTGTGGGATGAAGCGGCCTGGATCAACCTTACTCATACGCTTACGAGAGACCAGTTCCATCGACTAACGTGTAACTTCGTTGCACAAAGATGGCTGGCAGGTATCTGCATCTCCTACTTTAGTTGGATCGGAATCGACAAAGGCGGTCCTTGAGAAGGTTGAAAAGCAACTTATCCATCACCGTTGTGGTTTTTGCGTAGGTGAGAATTGTTCTTGCTAGATACCCATAGCAGCCACGTAAAACTTGCAACAACAATTATAGGACGTCTAACTTGTTTTTGCAGAGTATGTTGTGATGTGATATGGCCAATTACATGATGAGATATATGTGTGGTATGAGATGATCATGTATTTTATAGAATATCATGACTTGCATGTCGATGAGTACGGCAACCGGCAGGAGCCATAGGGTTGTCTTTAATTATTGTATGACATGTGTGTCAATCATTAAGCGCTATGTAATGTTTTACTTTATCGCTAAGCGGTAGCAATAGTAGTAGACGCATGGTGGGCGCGACAACACCGATGGCGGCACGTTGATGGAGATCATGGTGTCATGTCGATGACAATGGAGATCATGTATGTGCTTTAAGGATGGAGATCAAAAGCACAAGTTCATGGCCATATCATGTCACTTATGATTTGCATGTGATGTTAATCCTTTTATGCACCTTGTTTTGCTTAGGACGACGGTAGCATTATAAGGTGATCCCTCACTAAACTTTCAAGATAAATTGTGTTCTCCCTGAGTGTGCATCGTTGCGAAAGTTTGTCATGTTGAGACACCACGTGATGATCGGGTGTGATAGACTATACGTTCACATACGACGGGTGCAAGCCAGTGTTGCACATGCGAAACACCTGGGTTAAACTTGACGAACCTAGCATGTATAGACATGGCCTCAGAACACAAGAGACCGAAAGTTCAAACATGACTCATATAGTACATATGATCAACATGATGATGTTCACCATTGAAACCACCTCAACTCACGTGATGATCGGACTTGAGTTGGTGAATTTGGATCGTGTATCACTCAAATGACCGGAGGGATGTCAATTTGAGTTGGAGTTCTTAGGTAATATGATTAATTGAACTCATTATCATGAACATATTCAGTAGTGTCTTTGCAAATTATGTTGTAGATTACTAACACATGTTGTAGATCCCTTGAATTTTTATATGTTCCTAGAGAAATAGAGTTGAAAGATGATGGTAGCAATATTGCGGACTGGGTCCATGATCTGCGGATTGTCCTCATTGTTGCACAGAAGCTTATGTCCTTAATGCACCGCTTGGTGCGCCACCCCCTCTAGCGTCTTCCATAGATGGTGTGAACATCTGACAGGCACGTTCCGATGACTACTTGATACTTCAGTGCGTCATGCATTACGGCTTAGAATTGAGGCTCCAAAACATTTTGAATGTCACAGAACATATGAGATGTTCTACGAGCTGAAATTCGGATCTCAGGCTCGTGCCCGTGTTGTGAGATATGAGATCTCCAACAAGATTCTTTGCCTGCAAGATGAAGGAGAATAGCTCAATCGTTGAGCATGTGCTTACATTGTCTAGGTACTACAATCGCTTGAATCGATTGGGAGTTGATCTTCCAAATAAGATAGTGATTGATATAGTTCTCCAAGTCACTATTACTAAGCTACTAGAGCTTCGTGATGAACTATAAAATGCCAGGGATGGAAATAATGATCCCAGAGCTATTCGCGATGTTTGACACCGCGAAGGTAGAAATCAAGAAGGAGCATCAAGTGTTGATGGTTAGTGAAACCACTAGTTTCAAGAAGGGCAAGGGCTAAGAGGGAAACTTCATGGATGGCAAGTCAGTTGCTGCTCCAGTGAAGAAACCCAAAGTTGAACCCAAACCCGAGACTAAGTGCTTCTATTATGAGGGGAACGGTCGCTGAAGCGGAACAACCTTAGATACTTTGTAGATAAGAAGGTTGGCAACGTCGACAGAAGTATATTTGATATATGTGTTATTGATGTGTACCTTGCTAGTACTCCTAGTAGCACCTGGGTATTGGATACCGGTTCGATTGCTAAATGTTAGTAACTCGAAATAAAAGCTACAGAATAAACGGATACTAGCTAAGGGTGAGGTGACGGTGTGTGTTGGAAATGTCTCCAAGGTTGATGTGATCAACATCGCACGCTCTCTCTACCTTCGAGATTAGTGATGAACCTAAATAAATGTTATTTGGTGTTTGCGTTAAGCATGAACATGATTAGATCCTGTTTATTGCAACACGGTTATTCATTTAAGTTAGAGAATAATGGTTATTTTGTTTACATGAATAATACCTTCAATGGTCATGCACCCAATGAGAATGGTTTGTTGAATCTTGATCGTAGTAATACATATGTTCATAACATTGATGCCAAAAAATACAAAGTTAATATTGATAGTACCACATACTTGTGGCACTGCCGCTAAATGTCATATTGGTATAAATCGCATGAAGAAACTCCATGTTGATGGATCGTTGGACTCACTCGATTTCAAATCGGTTGAGACATGCGGGCCATGCCTCATGGGCAAGATGACTAAAGACCCCGTTTTTGGTATTATGGAGCAGGCTAGTAACTTATTGGAAATGATACAAGTTGATGTATGCGGTCCACTGAGTGTTGTAGCATGCAGTGGATATCATTATTTTCTTACCTCCACTGATGATTTGAGTATATATGAGTATATTTACTTAATGAAACTCAAGTCTGATACGTTTGAAAAGTTCAAACAAATTCAGAGTGAAGTTTAAGATCATCATGACAAGAAGATAAAAATGTCTACGATATGATCGTGGAGGTGAATACTGAGTTACGAGTTTCGCATACAACTTTAGACAATGTGAAAGTTGTTTCACAACTCACGCCACCTGGAACACCATAGTGTGATGGTGTGTCCGAACGTCGTAGTCATGCTCTATTGGATATGGTACAAACTACGATCTCTATTATCGATTTGCCACTATTGTTTTGGGGTTATGCATTACAGACAACTACATTCACTTTAAAAGGGGCACCATCTAAGTCCGTTGAGATGAAACCATATGAATTTTGGTTTTGCGGAAACCTAAGCTGTCATTTCTTAATGTTTGGGGCTATGACGCTTATGTGAAAAAGGTTTTCACCTAATGAGATCGAACCCAAAGCAGACAAATGCATCTTCATAGAATACCGTAAGAACAGTTGGGTATACCTTCTATCTCAGATCCGAGTGCAAAGTGTTTGTTGCTAAAACGGGTCCTTTCTCAAGAAAGAGTTTCTCCCGAAAGAATTGAGTGGGAGGACGATAGTGTCACATCCCTAGCTAGCCTAGTTAGGATAGCATGTGTGTGCATCATATTTCAATTTTTGCATCAACTTGAAATGCGGATCAAAAGAAACCCCAAACAATTCATTTGAATCAAAACAACCTAATGATTGTGAAAAATCAAGAAATCCAAAATGCCCATCTAAAATGTCCCCTATGTTTGATAAATGTGGACATGATTATACAAGGGGTCATTTAAAATGTTTGAACAGTTATAGCATTTCAAAAAGAAATAATAAAGCTTCTGAAAATGCCAAATAAAGCATTATCATTATTTCAGATTTCAAAATATCCTGAATTTTTTTACAAAAGTTTGAAATATTCAAACTTAATGCTATAAAATATTTGGGATATTTATTACTTAGCAATTGTGCCTGGAAATAAAATAAAACTAATGTTAGAGGAATAGGAAACAAATAAAAAAGGGGAAAAGCAAAAAACGCACCTGGGCCTTACCTGTGAAGAAGAGGCCCAACCCATGGGGGCAGCAGCGTCTTCTTCCTCCTGCCAGGAGGAGAAGCACCTACGTGCCTTCACCGCAGCCGGCCATGGCCACGCGCCCGGCCACCTTCTCCATGCCTGCTTGTTGCTGGCCTCGCCTAGGCGTGCCACAACGCCTCCCGCCACTCTCTCGCCCTCATTCCCCTCCCTCTCCCCTATGCTCTCCCCTCTCCTCTGCCCAAGCGCCGTCGTCGCTGTCGCCTGCTAAACCGCGGCCACCACAGCCGCGTCGCCTGTCCAAGCCGCCTCCGAGCTTCGCCGTGACCCCCTCGACCTCCTAGTGGAGCCAGAAGCCTCCGGGAGTTCCTCAAAGCCGTCCCGCCGCTGTCTTCCCTGCCTCCGGCCGCCTCTCCCCGTTGTCGATTCGCCAGCTGCCGGTCGTCCCCGAGCCCGTTGAGCCCTCCTGCAGCCCCTTGTGAGCTCGTCGTCCCTCTCCCCTCCCCCTTTGGTTCTTCCCGCTCTCTAGCGGACCTCCCCGTCATGGCCGTACGGGCGCTACCGCGGAATAGCTTGCCGGCGAGCCCTCCAGCGACGTCGAGCCCCCAGACCAGCCCCACTCGACGCGGTCGAGCACGGGCTCCCGCCCAGCGCCTTCGGCGCGCGAATCCGAGCCCCCTAGCGCGGTTTTGACCAAATCCGGTGGTCCTCCGCCGTGGGTTTGGTTGCCGCCGGCCCCGCTCTGGTGGGCGCCGACAAGGCCGGTCAGTTAGTGCTAACCAGCCAGGCTAATTAAGTCGTTAGCCGCTGATAGCGGGCCCCGCAGAGGGTCAAACCTCTAGTCAGCGCGGGGAATTAGCCCCTGACATTGACACGAGGGCCCCACCTTGTCAGGTTTGACCTGGCTCGGTCAGCCGACTGCTGACGCATTGCTGACGCGGTGCTGATGCAATAAAGGAATTTCTGATTTAAATTAATTCCAGAAAATAGTTAAAACTTAGAAAATTCATAGAAATTAATCTATAACTCAGATTGAAATAATTTATATATGAAAATTTATCAAAAAAATCCAATGAATCCAATGGTGCTCTTATCATGCATGTTAGAGCAATGTATGTAGGAGAACATTGACATTTAGTAAGGTCGATATATGGAATATGAAATGGAGAATAACTTTGAACCTATATTCAAATCCACTCCATCCAACTCGAATAATAGTTGCATTAGCTCATCCATTCATGTTGCCATGTCATGATCATGCATCATATTGTTGCACTTGCCGTGTATTGATTGCTATTTATCTGCATTGCGGTAGGCCCTGCTTCTGAGGATACTTCCAAGTATTCCAATGAAGGAGAAAACCTTCCCGCTACCCAGCAAGGCAAGCAACCCCTTTGATCATTCCGATAACATCCCACTCTCTCGCTCCTGCTCTTATTTATTGCATTAGGACAAACATTCACTTGTCTGTCATACACGGTAGATGAACCCATTCCTTTCCATGACCTGTCATTGTCATAGTAAATAGCTAAACCTTGCAACCTAGCATACCTGGTAGATGCTTGTGCCATGATGTCCTTTGCTCACTTTGCCTGCTATGCTTGCTATGCTTAGAGTTGTGTCAGGTCTGATTCATCTGGGTGATGAACTAGAGTGAAACAATGTTGTTCTGATGAGATAAGCTTATGATGAACCCGATTTGATAAAGGTAGCGATGAGAGGCTATGAAGGAGTACATAGCGGGTTGTCTCACCGGGACCGTTCTTAGGAACTGAGTTCCGTGTTTGTGATCCAAGACTAGCTACTACCACACATTGGGTTCCGGTAACTCGACCCCTCTTGACTTATCAGTCGCTTAGTCCATGGTCCAGGAGTTGCAAGTAGTTTCTGGTGTTTATAGCATGCTAGAGGTCGTGCGTAGCGCTGACCCTAGGGGTGGGTTACGACGTGGTAGGAAGTGGCACGGTGTACCAAGGGTCACCCGGATTGTGGGCTTGGGAACCCCGCGCACATCGTTTGGGTCGTAGCAGAAACTTTTGCCGGACTTTCGTGCGGGTTCAGTCTCAAATAGGCGATAGCCTGGACTAGAGGTATTGTGTGATTGACGGTCGTGGACGACTCCCTCGCTGGGCTTCCGCTTGAAGGTTGCGGAGGTGCATGGTTTTATGAGCACTCAGCGATAAGTGGCGAGAGCGTGTGTGAAGAAGTACACCCCTGCAGGGTACGAAACTATTCGAATAGCCGCGTCCTCGGATATGGACTACTTGGAAAACGTATGTTGTTCGTAGATAATTTAATGGATACTCATAAAAATATCAAGTCAAGTGTGAGTACCGTGGATGGCACTCTCGTGGGAGACGGAAGTGAATCCATGGTGGTGTATTGATGTGGAGTTAGTGGACTCGTGTGCGATATCTAAAATCTAAACAAAGAGTTAAAATTGTGTAGTATAGGTTATCCATGAGTCAAAGCTGGCATTGTTGCATAAACTCCACCAGTCCCCTTGTTGATACATGAGCATAATTAGTCTAGGTCTGCTTTAAAGACTTGCTGAGTACATTTGTACTCACATTTGCTTAATAAATGTTGTAGATGAGACTCAGGACCCATCAGGTGGGTTCTATCTAGATGTCAACAATGCCGAATAGTTGGAGTCCTAGCTACGACCTTATGCCCTGTGGCGGGTTGTAGATAGTCATGCCATGTGCCTTTTTACCCTTTCAACTGTCTGTACTCAGACAGCTTCATGCTTTCGCTTGGTTTGTATGAACTTGCTTGTATGACTTGAGTGTCGGGTCATGTGACCCCTACCTGTAAGAACATATTATGCAAGGCTCGTCTGAGCCTCTTAAATAAAAGTTGTGTTGATGTATGGTTATGTTGTGATGCCATAGTTGTATCTATGCATATCGGGCATGTCGTGCGTACGTGTGATGTGCAACGGTATGTATGGGATCCGACACCTAGTCATGTGCCTTTAGTAGTACTCTTTACGGAAAACTGCCTCTTTGTGCTTCCATCGAGCCTTGGTAGCTTGCTACTGCTCCGGACACATTGATTGATTGCCAGCTACATGTTCACATACGTGAGCCAAAAGATGCAAATGGTTTCGGCTAAGGTAAGGTTGCAGCCCTGGAGTTTACCGTGCGTGAGGCCGCAAAGTGATGTGATAAGTTATAGTCTGGATTCATATGACTTAGGATCAGGGTCCCGATAGATAGAACTTGATGAGGTTGTTGAACCTCTATTTCAACCAGAGAGTAGCGCAACGGAGAATGATATTTCTGTTGAGCCTACGTTAGTTGAAGAGGAAGTTAATGATGTTGATCATGAAACTTCGGATCAAGTTACTATCAAACCACATAGGTCGACCACGCATACTGCTCCTGAGTGGTACGACAACCCTATCTTAGAGGTCATGTTGTTGGACAACGATGAACCTACAAGGTATGGAGAAGCGATGATGGGCCCGGATTCCGACAAATGGTTAGAGGCCATGAAATTCGAGAAAGCATCCACATATGAAAACCAAGTATAGAATTTGGTAGACTTCCCGTTGGACGGCAGGTCATTGAGTACAAATGGACCTTTCAGCTGAAGACAGACGCTGATGGTAAATGTCACCATTTATAAAGCTCGACTTGTCACAAAGAAGTTTCCAACAAGTTCAAGGAGTTGACCGTGATGAGACTTTCTCACTCGTAGCGATGCTAAAGTCTGTTGGAATTTTGTTAGCAGTTGCTACGATTTTTCAATTATGAATTCTGGCAGATGGATGTCAAAACGTAGTTTCCTTAACGGTTTCCGTGAGGAAAGGTTGTATGTGATACAACCGGAAGGTTTTGTCAGTCCTAAGGATGCTAAAAGGTGTGCAAGCTCCAGCAATCCATCTAAGGGCTGGATCAAGCATCTCGGAGTTGGAATATACACTTTGATGAGGTGATCAAAGTTTTTGAGTTTATACAAAGTTTACGGGAAACTTGTATTCACAATAAAGTGAGTGGGAGCACTACAGAATTCCTGATAAGTATATGTGGATGACATATTGTTGATTGGAAAGTGATTGTCAAAGGAAGACCTGGATAAAGCTACTTGAACATTGAGCATCAAGATCTACAGAGATAAATCAAGACGTTAAGCATGAATATGATTAGATCGTGTTTATTGCAACACGTTTATTCATTTAAGTTAGAGAATAATGGTCATTATATTTAAATGAATAATACTTTTAATGGTCAAGCATCCAATGAGAATGGTTTGTTGAATCTTGATTGTAGTAATACACAAGAGACCGAAAGGTCGAACATGAGTCATATAGTAGATATGATCAACATGATGATGTTCACCATTGAAACCACCTCAACTAACATGATGATCAAACTTGAGTTTGCGAATTTGGATCATGTATGACTCGAATGACTGGGGGATGTCAATTTGAGTGGGAGTTCTTAGGTAATATGATTAATTGAACTCATTATCATGAACATAGTCAGTAGTGTCTTTGCAAATTATGTTGTAGATTACTAACACATGTTGTAGCTCCCTTGAATTTTTATATGTTCCTAGATAAATACAGTTGAAAGATGATGGTAGCAATATTGCGGACTGGTTCCGTCATCCGAGGATTGTCCTCGTTGCTGCATAGAAGGCTTACATCCTTAATGCACCGCTCGATGCGCCACCCCCTCTAGCGTCTTCTGTAGATCTTGTGAACATCTGACAGGCACGTTCCGATGACTACTTGATAGTTCAGTGCGTCATCCATTACGGCTTAGAATTGAGGCTCCAATACGTTTTGAACGTCAAGGAACATATGAGAAGTTCTAAGAGCTGAAATTGTGATCTCAGGCTCATGCCCGTGTTGTGAGATATGAGATCTCCAACAAGATTCTTTGCCTGCAATATGAAGGAGAATAGCTCAATCGTTGAGCATGTGCTTACATTGTCTAGGTACTACAATCGCTTGAATCGATTGGGAGTTGATCTTCCAAATAAGATAGTGATTGATATAGTTCTCCAAGTCACTATTACTAAGCTACTAGAGCTTCGTGATGAACTATAAAATGCCAGGGATGGAAATAATGATCCCAGAGCTATTCGCGATGTTTGACACCGCGAAGGTAGAAATCAAGAAGGAGCATCAAGTGTTGATGGTTAGTGAAACCACTAGTTTCAAGAAGGGCAAGGGCTAAGAGGGAAACTTCATGGATGGCAAGTCAGTTGCTGCTCCAGTGAAGAAACCCAAAGTTGAACCCAAACCCGAGACTAAGTGCTTCTATTATGAGGGGAACGGTCGCTGAAGCGGAACAACCTTAGATACTCGGTAGATAAGAAGGCTGGCAACATCGACAGAAGTATATTTGATATATGTGTTATTGATGTGTACCTTGCTAGTACTCCTAGTAGCACCTGGGTATTGGATACCGGTTTGATTGCTAAATTTTAGTAACTCGAAATAAAAGCTACGGAATAAATGGATACTAGCTAAGGGCGAGGTGATGATGTGTGTTAGAAATGTCTCCAAGGTTGATGTGATCAACATTCCACGCTCTCTCTACCTTCGGGATTAATGACGAACCTAAATAAATGTTATTTTGTGTTTATTGCAACACGGTTATTCATTTAAGTTAGATAATAATGATTATTCTGTTTACATGAATAATACCTTCAATAGTCAAGCATCCAATGAGAATGGTTTGTTGAATCTAACACATGTTCATAACATTGATGACAAAAGATACAAAGTTAATAATGATAGTACCACATACTTGTGGCACTGCCGCTAAATGTCATATTGGTATAAATTGCATGAAGAAACTCCATGTTGATGGATCTTTGGACTCACTCTATTTCGAATTGGTTTAGACATGTGGGTCATGCCTCATGGGCAAGATGACTAAAGACCCCGTTTTCGGTATGATGGAGCAGACTAGTAACTTATTGGAAATGATTCATGTTGATGTACGTGGTCCAATGAGTGTTGTAGCATGTAGTGGATATCATTATTTTCTTACCTTCACTGATGATTTAAGTATATATGAGTATATTTACTTAATAAAACACAAGTCTGAAACATTTGAAAATTTCAAACAAATTCGGAGTGAAGTTTAAGATCATCGTGACAAGAAGATAAAAATGTCTACGATATGATCGTGGAGGTGAATATCTGAGTTACGAGTTTGGCATACAACTTTAGACAATCTGAAAGTTGTTTCGCAACTCACGCCACATGCAACACCATAGTGTGATGGTGTGTCTGAACGTCGTAGTTGTGCACTATTGGATATGGTACGAACTATGATGTCTGTTATCGATTTACCACTATCGTTTTGGGGTTATGCATTAGGGACAACTACATTCACTTTAAAAGGGGCACCATCTAAGTCCGTTGAGATGAAACCGTATGATTTTTTCTTTGGCGGAAACCTAAGCTGTCATTTCTTAATGTTTGGGGTTGTGATGCTTATGTGAAAAAGGTTTTCACCTAATGAGCTCGAACCCAAAGCAGAAAAATGCAGCTTCATAGAATACCCTAAGAACAGTTGGGTATACCTTCTATATCAGATCCGAGTGCAAAGTGTTTGTTGCTAAAACGGGTCCTTTCTCAAGAAATATTTTCTCTCGAAAGAATTGTTTGGGAGGAAGATAGAACTTGATGAGGTTGTTAAACCTTTGTTTCAACTAGAGAGTAGCGGAACGCAGAAAGATGTTTCTATGGAGACTATGTTAGTCGAAGAGGAAGTTAATGATGATGATCATGAAACTTCGGATCAAGTTACTATCAAACCACATAGTTCGACAAGGACGTGTACTGCTCCTGAGTGGTACGACAACCCTATCTTAGAGGTCATGTTGTTGGACAACGATGAACCTACGAGCTATGGAGAAGCGATGATAGGCCTGGATTCCGACAAATGTTTAGAGGCCATGAAATCCGAGAAAGGATCCATGTATGAAAACCAAGTATAGACTTTGGTAGACTTTCCCGTTGGACGGCAGGTCATTGAGTACAAATGCACCTTTCAGATGAAGACAAACGTTGATGGTAAATGTCACCATTTATAAAGCTCGACTTGTCACAAAGAAGTTTCCGACAAGTTCAAGGAGTTGACCTCAATGAGACTTCCTCACTCGTAGCGATGCTAAAGTCTATTGAAATTATGTTAGTAGTTTCTGCGGTTTCTCAATTATGAATTCTGGCAGATGGATGTCAAAACATAGTTTCCTTAACGGTTTCCGTGAGGAAAGGTTGTATGTGATACAACCAAAAGGTTTTGTCACTCTTAAGGATGCTAAAAAGTATGCAAGCTTCAGCAATCCATCTAAGGGTTGGAGCAAGCAGCTCGGAGTTGGAATATACACTTTGATGAGGTGATCAAAGTTTTTGAGTTTATACAAAGTTTACGAGAAACTTGTATTTACAATAAAGTGAGTGGGAGCACTATAGAATTTCTGATAAGTATATGTGGATGACATATTGTTGATCGGAAATAATGTAGAATTTCTGGAAAGCATAAACGGTTGTTTGAAAAGTGATTTTCAAAGGAAGACCTGGATAATGCTACTTGAACTTTGAGCATCGAGATCTATAGAGATTGATCAAGACACCTGATGAGATTTTTCAATGAGTACATACCTTGACAAGATTTTGAAGGAGTTCAAAATGGATCAGTCAAAGAAGGAGTTCTTGCCTGATTTGTAAGGTGTGGAGTTTAGTGAGACTCAAAGCTCGACCACGATAGATGAAAGAGAAAAGACAAAGGTCGTCCCCTATGCTTAATCAATAGGCTCTATATAGTATGCCATGCTGCGTACCGCACCTGTATGTGCCTTTCCATGAGTTTGTCAAGGGGTACAAGAGTGATCCAGGAGTGGATCACTGGACAGCGGTCAAGATTATCCATAGTATCTAGAGGACTAAGGAAATATTTCTCAATTATGGAGGTGATAAAGAGTTTGTCGTAAAGGGTTACGTCGATGCAAGCTTTGACACCAATCTGGATGACTCTTAGTAGCAACCCGGATACGTATAGTGGAGCGGCCATTTGGAATAGTCCCAAGTGGAGTGTGGTAGCAGTGTCTACAGTATGACATAGAGATTTGCAAAGTACACACAGATCTGAATATTGCAGACCCGTTGACTAAATACCTCTATCACATGCAAAGCATGGTCGAACCCGAGAACTCATTGGGTGTTAGATTCATAACAATGTAAATCACATGGTGATGTGAGCTAGATTATTGACTCTAGTGCAAGTGGGAGACTATTGGAAATATGCCCTAGAGGCAATAATAAATAGGTTATTATCATATTTCCTTGTTCATGATAATCGTTTATTATCCATGCTATAATTGTATTGATCGGAAACTCAGATGCATGTGTGGATACATAGACAACACCATGTCCCTAGAATGCCTCTAATAGACTAGATCGTTGATCAAAGATGGTCAAGGTTTCCTAGCCATAGACATGAGATATCATTTGATAACAGGATCACATCATTAGGAGAATGATGTGATAGACAAGACCAAAACTATAAACATACCATGTGATCGTGTCGGTTTATTGCTATAGTTTTCTACATGTCAAGTATCTATTCCTATGACCATGAGATCATGCAACTCACTGACACCGGAGAAGTACCTTGTGTGTATCAAACATCGCAAAGTAACTAGGTACCTATAAAGGTGCTCTATAGGTATCTTCGAGGGTGTCTATCGAGTTGGCATGGATCAAGACTGGGATTTGTTACTCCGTGTGATGGAGAGGTATCTCAAGGACCACTCGGTAATACAACATCACAACAAGCCTTGCAAGCAATGTGACTAAGAGTTAGTCATGGGATCTTGTATTACGTAGCGAGTAAAGAGACTTGCCGGTAATGCGATTGAACTAGGTATAGAGATACCGACGATCGAATCTCGGGCAAGTAACATACCGAAGAACAAAGGGAACTGTATATGGGATTAACAGAATCCTTGACATAGAGGTTCAACCGATAAAGATCTTCGTAGAATATGTAGGAACCAATATGGGCATCCAGGTCCTGCTATTGGTTATTGACCGTAGAGGTGTCTCAGTCATGTCTACATAGTTGTCGAACCCGCAGGGTCTGCACACTTAAGGTTCGATGACGTTTCGGTAGTATAGGGTTATGTATGGTGGTGACCGATGGTTGTTTGGAGTCTCGGATGAGATTCCGGACGTCACTAGGAGCTCCGGTATGGTCTGGAGGTAAAGATTGATATATAGGAAGTCCTGTTTTGGTCACCGGAAAAGTTTTGGGCCCATCGGTACTGTACCAGGAGTGCCGGGAGGGGTACTGTGGACCATTGGGAGGGGTGTCTCGACCCAAAGGGCCTCATGGGCTGTGGGAGGAGTCAAGCCAGCCCTTAGTGGTCTGGCCGAGCCCCCCACTAAGGCCCATGCGGCTAGGGGTGAGAAAAACCCAAAGGTGGAGAGGTGGAAAGAGTTTCCAAGTGGAAAGGAGGAATCCTACTCCTAAGAGGATTGGAGTAGGACTCCTCCACCTCCAGTTTCGGACAACTATTGAGGGTTTGAGGCTGCCTTCTCCCCTCCCTCCCTCCTATATATACTAGAGTATTTAGAGGGGAAAGCTAACCCTAATTGCCACATGTTGCCCTCTTCTTCCCTAGATTAGTTTCTCCTCTAGATTAGTTCTACGGTGCTTAGGCAAAGCCCCGCAGGAATAGTTCCACCACCATCGCTGCCACGTTGTCCCATTTCCGAAGAACTCATCTACCTCTTCGTTCGTGGAGGTGTGCTGAATGTGGAGGTGTCGTCCGTTCGACGCTAGATCGGAAGGACCGTGATCAAGATCGTGAGACGATTCGTGATTTGATCGTGGAACAGATCGTGATGATATTGCAAGACGGATTGTGATTGGATTGCGAGATGGATCATGATGGGATCGCGGGACGCTCGACGATTTGGATCGTGAAGACGTTCGACTACATCAACCACGTTTCTTAACGCTTCCCGCTTAGCGATCTACAAGGGTATGTAGATCCAGTCTCCCTCTCGTATATGCTCATCACCATGGATAGATCTTGCGTGTGCATAGGAAATTTTTTGTTTCCCATGCAACGTTCCTCAACAGCGCGAGGGGTGCGTGGCCCCTGCTCTCTCTCTCTCCCTCTCTCTCTACAGGGAGGGGAGGGGCGATGAAGACGAAGCACGGGGGCAGAGGAAGCAAATGCCCCATTCCGCTCCTCTCCCCCCATTTAAACCCCACGCGGGGGTAGTGGGGAATGGATCCGTCACGCGCGGGAAGGGCGTTAGTGCATTTCAGGAATGCCAACCAATGGCCCGGGCCATAGAAGATCCACATATGTGGGCCAAGGCCGTGGCCGAAGTGGGCCCCGCCCCACGGCCCGGTCTTGTCCTCCGTGTGGCTTGTCAAGATGCGGCCCATTGTGCTCCCCACGTGGCGTGCTTCCTCTGCCCATCGGGGCAGTGGAGTCGTCCTGTGAAGCGTCGGCCGGCTGTGAAGACGTACACCACACCCCCATGCCTTCTAGCTCTGGGACTGCACACGGTATTAAAACACGAGACTGAAGCCAGCGAGGTCTGCCGCAGCCCATCGGTGGGCCTCCCCTGCTTTGGGGACTACTGACATGGGGATAACCTCGGGGTAGCTCATACGTCCATTTTGCATCATGCTTTTATATCAATATTTATTGCATTATGGGCTGTTATTACATGTTATGGTACAATACTTATGCCTTCTCTCTTATTTTACAAGGTTTACATGAAGAGGGAGAATGCCGGCAACTGAAATTCTGGACTTGAAAAGGAGCAAATCTGAAATACCTATTCTACACAACTCCAAAAGTCCTGAAAATTTACGGAGAATTATTTTGGAATATATAAAAATACTTGGCAAAACAATTACCAGAGGGGGGCACCAGGAGGCCACAAGCCTGCCAGGCGCAGCCACACCCCTAGCCTCTCCTAGCAAGCTTGTGGGCCACCTAGTAGGCCCCCGACGCCCATCTTCTACTATATGGACGGTTTTGACCTGAAAAAATCAGAAGGGAGATTTCGGGACGAAGCGCAGCTGTCTCGAGGCGGAACTTGGACAGAACCAATATAGAGCTCCGGCAGGGCTGTTCTGCCGGGGAAACTTCCCTCCCATAGGGGGAAATCAAAGCCATCATCATCACCATCGATCTTCTCATCAAGAGAGGGTCAATCTCCATCAACATCTTCACCACCACCATCTCCTCTCCAAACCCTAGTTCATCTCTTCTATCCGATCTTTGTCTCAACACCTCAGATTGGTACATGTGGGTTGCTAGTAGTGTTGATTACTCCTTGTAGTTGATGCTAGTTGGTTTACTTGGTGGAAGATCATATGTTCAGATCCTTTATGATAATTAATACTCCTCTGATTATGAACATGAACATGCTTTGTGAGTAGTTACATTTGTTCCTGAGGACATGGGATAGGTCTTGTTATAAGTAATCATGTGAATTTGGTATTCGTTCGATATTTTTGATGAGATGTATGTTGTCTCTCCTCTAGTGGTGTTATGTGAATGTCGACTACATAATAGTTCACCATTATTTGGTCCTAGGGAGCATGATGAAAACTAGCTTGACAGAAATTCACATGTGTCCTCGGGAGCGCTTTCCTTTATATAAGAGTTTGTCCAGACCTATCCTTTGCTATAAAAAGAATTGGGCTACCATGATGCACCTTTGCTACACTTGTTACTTGTTACACGTTACAAATTATTGTATCACAAAACTATTTGTTACCGATAATTCGTGCTTGCAGAAAATACCATATTGGGAACCGTTTGTCATTTCCTTCTGCTCCTCGTTGGGTTCGACACTCTTACTTATTGAAAGGACTATGATAGATCCTATTGGGAACGTAGTAATAATTCAAAATTTTCCTACGTGTCACCAAGATCAATCTAGAAGATGCTATCAACGAGAGAGAGGGAGTGCATCTTCATACCCTTGAAGATCGCTAAGCGGAAGCGTTGCATGGAACGCGGTTGATGGAGTCGTACTCGCGGCAATTCAAATCACGGAAGATCCGATCCAAGCGTCGAATGGATGGTGCCTGCGCGTTCAACACACGTACAGCCTGGGGATGTCTCCTCCTTCTTTATCCAGCAAGGGGGGAGGATAAGTTGAGGGAGAGCTCCGGCAGCACAACGGCGTGGTGGTGGTGGAGCTCCCGGTTCTCCGACAGGGCTTCGCTAAGTCCTACGGAGGAGGAGGAGGTGTAGGAAGGGGGAGGGCTGCTCCAGGGGCAAGGGTGTGGCTGCCCTACCACCACCCCACCATTTATAGGGGGAGGGAAGAGGTGGCTAGCCCTCCTAGATCCATCTAGAGAGGGGGTGGCGGCCAAGGGGGGGAAACTTGCCACCCAAGTTAGTTGGGAGGGGCCCCCACCCCCTAGGGTTTCTAACCCTAGGCGCCTTGGGGCCTTGGGGGCGCACCAGCCCACTAAGGGGCTGGTTGCCACCCAACTTCAGCCCATTAGGCCCTCCGGGGCAGGTGGACCCTCCCGGTGGACCCCTAGAACCCCTTCGGTGGTCCCGGTATAATACCGATAAACCCCGAAACCTTTCCGGTGACTGATAGACTTCCCATATATAAAATCTTCACCTCCGGACCATTATGGAACTCCTCGTGATGTCCGGGATCTCATCCGGGACTCCGAACAACTTTCAGTAACCACATATAATTCCCATTACAACTCTAGCGTCACCGAACCTTAAGTGTGTAGACCCTACGGGTTCGGGAACCATGCAATCATGATCGAGACACCTCTCTAGCCAATAACCAATAGCGGGATCTGGATACCAATATTGGCTCCCACATGTTCCACGATGATCTCATCGGATGAACGATGATGTCGGGGATTCAATTAATCCCGTATACAATTCCCTTTGTCCATCGGTATGTTACTTGCCCGAGATTCGATCGTCGGTATCCCTATAGCTTGTTCAGTCTCATTACCGCCAAGTCTCTTTACTCGTTCCGTAACATATGATCCCTTGACTAACTCCTTAGTCACATTGAGCTCATTATGATGATGTATTACCGAGTGGGCCCAGAGATACCTCTCTGTCACACGGAGTGACAAATTCCAGTCTCGATTCGTGCCAACCCAACAGACACTTTCGGAGACACCTGTAGTGTACCTCTATAGTCACCCAGTTATGTTGTGATGTTTGATCCACCCAAAGCATTCATATAGTATCCGGGAGTTTCACAATCTCATGGTCTAAGGAAATGATACTTGACATTAGAAAAACTCTAGCAAACGAACCACACGATCTTGTGCTATGCTTAGCATTGGGTCTTGTCCATCACATGATTCTCCTAATGATGTGATCCCGTTATCAACGACATCCAATGTCCATGGCAAGGAAACCATGACCATCTATTGATCAATGAGCTAGTCAACTAGAGGCTCACTAGGGACTTGGTGTGGTCTATTGTGGGGATCCCGACTCATAAGTCGTGATCACCGAATGCACATGTATAGTGATCCCAGAGATCAATGCTCACTGAACACACAGAAGCTGAATAAAAAGAGTCTTACATCCACATTTAGCGTCTTACACAGATAAAGACCATGAAGGTCTAGTCTTACAAAGGTAGGGCCACAAGGGCCAAATACATAAACTCAACAAGCAGCGGAAATCTTGATCGAAAGCGTGAACCCATGCCATCAGCCTTAAACCTATAGGCATTCTTACTGGGAAACATCCTAGTTCGCATGTTCGTCACCAACGAACTCTTCCACGTACTCTTGTTCTTCCATGACTGGCCAATTAAATAACCAGTGGCAATTCAATGAGTACTTTGAATGTACTCGCAAGCAACCCAAGTTGTGGAACAAGTAATAATGATGCATGATATAGCACTAAGTAGGTATTTTGCAAAGAGCGAATTTTAAATGCAATGTCATGATCAAGTAACTATGTGTAAGCATGCATCAACAATTGACGGATATCCATATGAGCAAGTTATAGATATCATCATAAGCAGGGGTTGAACATCTCACGTTCAATTATCACATCAAGTCTTCAGACTTGAATCAAGTATTATTCTTCTCTCATCCGCACACACTCACACCAAGTTTGCGAAAACATCTGGACATAGTCTACGCAGCACCACCCAACTGTCCTTGACCGGGTACACGGCTATTCGAATAGTTTTACACTCTGCAGAGGTTGCGCACTTTACCCACAAGACTCGGGGAACTTCCGTGTCATCCACGACTCACAGTACATTACGTACCTGAGGTAAGCACCCGAACAATGCCTTTCCATGGTGATACTAAACAAAGAGTCCACCCGTTGGTGCCAACCCTCATGATATACATCACGCGTACCATCCATGAGGGCACACAACGGTGTGCCCGGTACTTGTAAAGACAGTGCATGGCCTTCCACTTCCGGGACGACCCCATCTCGAGAGTGACCACTTCACTCTCACCACTGGTAATGCAGGCTCCTTGCTAGCACCAACCATAGTAATAAACAAAGCCCCGTCCCATAAGGGGTATCGTGGCCACACATGTAAGGTTGGGACGGTCGAAAAATCTTAAATCTAATCCGTTTTCGAAAACACACCCTCAACTTGTTCCGACACACCACTTCTTTCTCAAGTGGTCACCCATCAACTCATCATCATATCCCTCGGGCATTAGTGGCACCCGACAGGGTTTTCGAAAAGTCTTTGAAATCATTGCCTCATCTCCATAACCATGCATAATTCCCACCCCACTTGCGTAGCATCTACTAGCATCCTATCTACACCCGCTCGCACAACCCTCACAAGAATGGTAGGGTCATGCACGATGCAAGTATCAATGGTAGAATATCGAAGGCATCCCTTCGAAGGGGAAACACCACATCATGATCAATCATCGAAACAACAAGTGCTATATGTCATGCATGAAAAAGTTTCTTAACATGGTCAAAGGGTTGCTTGCCTGGCTCAACAAGGTCTTTGGGGTCTTCTAAGTCTTCGGGTCCAACTTCCTCGTCAACAGCGCAATCTATTGCCGCGATAAATAGCGATAAAAATAAGCATCACCCAAAAATAGAGCATACAAGCTACTATTAAAAATGCTACCCTATTCTGATAAATACTAAAAGCTATAATAAAAATATTTGCTTAAGGTTTTGCTATGAAAAATATTTTTTAAAACTATTTAACAGAGGCAAAAAGGTGCCAAAATAGGTTTTTAATTAAATCAGTGCATAAAAAGTTTCCAACATTTTTCACAAATGGCACTATTAAATTCTATGGAATATTCTAGGATTTTAGGTGCAAAAATTATTGTCATTGGATTTATTTTCTGATCTGTGGGATTTTTAGAAAAATCCACTCAAAAGGGAAAAAGAAAAAGGGGAAAGAGGGCCTCTATGCCTGGGCCAGAGGCGGCCAGCAGCTGGGCCGGCCCAGCTGGCCAGCCAGCCAGCCACGCGCGTGGCCAGGTTCAAACCTGACGCACGAGGCCCGGCTATCAGCGACCGTGAGGGGAGGGAGAGAGCGTGGGAGGGGAGATGAGAGGCCGACATGTGGGACCCCCCTATCGGATCCTTCTCCCACCTCAGGGCAGAGAGGGAAGGCTCTCACTGGCGGCGATGTAAGGCATGGAGACGACGGGCGAGTGTGGGGATGGGCTCAGGGTCGAGCCGCCGGTCCCCTGGAGGTGGAGGGAGCACCGGAGGTGGCCGGGGTCGCCGGCGGTGAGAAGGCCGCGGCGGAGGAGCTTCGGGAAGGGGTTGCCGGGGCCGTCTCGTGCTACAAAGAAGACAGGGACGAGGGGGAATCGCGTCAGAATGATGAGGGAGGAACAGCCAAAGAGAAAGGAGGGCCGGAGAGGCTTGCTACCTCAAGATCGATGGTGGTCACGCCGCGGTGATGCTCCGGTCGATCCCGAGTGCCCGAGCCCCAAATGAAGGGGACGGGGCACGAGAGCTCTATTGGGAGAGGGAGAGAGGGACCAGAGGGGAGAGAAGGCTCGGGGGAGGCCCTTTATAGGTGGATGCGAGTCCATCGAGGGCTTGTGCGTCGGCGAGGTCGTGGCGCTCGCTGGAGGGCGCGGGAGAGGGAGAGAGCATGTTTGGGGTGCTTGTGAAGTCGGTCTAGACAAGGGGGAGAGAGGAGAGAGGCGGGGGAGCGCGTGCATGCGAGCCCCGCGGTTGGTCGACTCGGGTAGTCGTGGCGCGTTCAAGAGGGGGCAGAGGAGGGAGAAGGAGGAGGAGAGAGGAGGGGGCTGACAAGGTGGCGTGCCATGGGCGCCGAGGGCGTCTCGGGGGACGCGAGGGGGAGGTCCAAGGTGGTCGGGGGCGCCCATTGGGCGGCGGCTACAGTGCGGGAGCTCACTGTAGTACGCTCTAGAGCGTGCATATGGCCCGCATTGCCGTTGCCCGCGCGCTCTGGGGCGCCCCACCTTTTCTAGTAGCTCCTGGAGGGTCTGGAGATACCCCTTGGATGCTATGGAGCTAGGGAGAAAATAAATGGGAGGGAGGAAGCTCCTGCCATGGTGAAACAGAGGTAAAAATCGGGGTTTTACCCCATCTATTATTGATCTGAGAATGTGGGATTTTTACTGGAGGTGATTGAGCATTGCACTAGGGTGTGGTAAAAAATTGGAGGCAAGGGTAAGAATAGAGGTGGTGAAAATACTAACTTTACCATTTCACTAGAAGGTGCTTGATGGATGTTTGGGCAAGATAACTTTACCCACTTACTCTGATATTTAACAGGATCAAATGGTGGGTAAAAATGAGATGGATCACCAGATTTGAGCTCAAATGAGCAAAGTTGACAATAGAAAATTTGTGAACCCTAGAAACTAACAGAATCAGGTTTCTGTAGATCCAGTTATGCTAAGCTAATCCCCTTGATGCACCACTTAGTTTAGCATCATTATTTGGTGATTAGAACATGTCCACAATGTTTGGGGTCAAGGGAAGAAACTTCACAATGTAGACTTGCTCAAATTTGAATCTGGACTAGGAGGGGTTTGGAATAGTTTGATGAACCAAATCAACCTGGATTGAGATGAAACTTTGCAAGATCATCATCTATGATAGTGTTGACTTGCTGGAATTTTCTAGGAAATTATTGAGAATAGAAATATTCCAGAAGCTTGATTTGGACAGAAAGGGTTTTGAGGGGTTTGCCCATTATTTTGATCATGGCCATGTGTTGAAACTCATATATATGGAAAATGTATGTTCATTGAGTTTCCGTAAATTTTCTCAAATATTTTGAAATCATTTAAATAATTTTTCCTATGAAAAACCATTTCTGGTCTTAAGGAAAAGCCTTTAAATAAAACATTAAAAAATCTTTAAAATTTATATTTGGTGGTTTTGGCGGGTCATAAATATAGTAGGTTTGAAGTAAAGCCTTTGGGGAAGAAGGATCCACCCAATTTGAGGACTTGCAGTGCAAACCTCATTTCAGGGGGGTTTGAAAACCTAATATGAATAAATCATTTTTGGTCAAAATAAAATTTGATGAAAATAGTTTTGGGCACTATTCACATGGCATGATCACTGGGCAAGAAGTTTTAGTCAAGGAAGATGAATATGAAGAGGGATAGAATCTAAGAGTGCCATACACAACAAGCAAACAATCAACAATCACCAAATCGAACAAGCACAAGCACCGAAAAAGTTTTAATTGGTTCCAAATTTTATAAATCCAAGCATAACAAGTGATACAAAAACAGGGTGTGACATCTATGTATTCACACATGTATTGCGGTTTCTGGCTAATACAATTATACCATGAACAATAGATAATTATCATGAACAAGGTAATATAATAATAACCATTTTATTATTTGCCTCTAGGGCATATTTCCAAGAGTCTCCCACTTGCACTAGAGTCAATAATCTAGTTACATTGTGATGAATCGAACAACCATAGAGTTCTGGTGCTAGTCATATTTCGCTCGTGAAAGAGGCTTAGTCAACGGATCTGCGACATTCAGATTCGTATGTACTTTACAAATATCTATATCTCTATCCTGAATGTAACCACGAATGGAGTTGAAGTGGCACTTGATGTGCTTGGTCTTCTTCTGAAACATGGGCTCCTTGGCAATGGCAATAGCTCCAATGTTGTCAAAGAAGAGAGTCATCGGGCCCGCCGCATTGGGAATCACACCTAGATCAATGATGAACTCCTTCATCCAGAATCATTCCTACGCTACTTCCGAAGCAGCTATGTACTCCGCTTCACATGTATATGTCGTCACGATGCTTTGCTTGCAACTGCACCAGCTGACTGTCCCACCATTCAAAATATACACGTATCCGGTTTGTGACTTGAAGTCATCCGGATCTGTGTTGAAGCTAGCATTGACGTAACCCTTTACGACGAGCTCTTCGGCACTCCATAAATGAGAAACATATCCTTAGTCCTTTTCAGGTACTTACGGATATTGTTGACCAATGTCCAGTGTTCCATTCCGGGATCACTTTGGTACCTCCCTACCAAACTTATGGCAAGGTTCACATCGGGTCTGGTACACATCATGGCATACATAATAGAGCCTATGGCTGAGGCATAGGGGATGACACTCATCTTTTCTCTATCTTCTGCCGAGGATGGGCATTGAGCTATGCTCAATCTCACACCTTCCAATATAGGCAAGAACCCTTCTTGGACTGATCCATATTGAACTTCTTCAATATCTTGTCAAGGTATGTGCTTTGTGAAAGACCAATGAGGCGTCTCGATCTATCTCTATAGATCTTGATGCCTGATATGTAAGCAGCTTCTCCAAGGTCCTTCATTGAAAAACACTTATTCAAGTAGGCCTTTACGCTTTCCAAAAGTTCTATATCATTTCCCGTCAACAATATGTCATCCACATATAAAATGAGAAATGATACAGAGCTCCCACTCACTTTCTTGTAAATACAGGCTTCTCCATAAGTCTGTATAAACCCAAACGCTTTGATCACCTCATCAAAGAGAATGTTCCAACTCCGAGATGCTTGCACCAGCCCATAGATGGAGCACTAGAGCTTGCATACCTTATCAGCATTCTTAGGATCGACAAAACCTTCCGGCTGCATCATATATGATTCTTCCTTAAGGAAACCGTTAAGGAATGCCGTTTTGACGTCCATTTTCCAGATCTCATAATCATAAAATGCGGCAACTGCTAACATGATTCAAACGGACTTCAGCATCGCTACGGGTGAGAACGTCTCATTGTAGTCAACTCCTTGAACTTGTCGATAACCCTTAGCGACAAGCTGAGCCTTGTAGACGGTCACATTACCATCCGCGTCAGTCTTCTTCTTACAGATCCATTTATTTTCTATGGCTTGCCGATCGTCGGGCAAGTCCACTAAAGTCCACACTTTGTTCTCATACATGGATCCTATCTCGGATTTCATGGCTTCAAGCCATTTGTTGGAATCTGGGCCCGCCATGGCTTCTTCATAGTTTGAGGGTTCACCGTTGTCTAACAACATGATTTCCAGGACAGGGTTGTCGTACCACTCTGGTGCGTAACGTGACCTTGTGGACCTACGAAGTTCAATAGTAACTTGATCGGAAGTTTCATGATCATCATCATTAACTTCCTCCCTAGTCGGTGAAGGCACGACAAAAATACTCTCATGCGCTGCGCTACTTTCCGGATCGAGAGGGCGTACAATAACCTCATCAAGTTCTACTTTCCTCCCACTTACTTCTTTTGAGAGAAACTATTTCTCTAGAAAGAATCCATTCTTGGCAACAAAGATCTTGCCTTCGGGTCTGAGGTAGAAGGTATACCCAATAGTTTCCTTAGGGTATCCTATGAAGATGCACCTTTCCGATTTGGGTTCGAGCTTTTCAGGTTGAAGTTTCTTGACATAAGCATCGCATCCCCAAACTTTCCAAAATGACAACTTAGGTTTCTTCCCAAACCATAATTCATACGGTGTCGTCTCAACAGATTTAGACGGTACCCTATTTAAAGTGAATGTGGCAGTCTCTAATGCATATCGCCAAAATGGTAGCGGTAAATCAGTAAGAGACATCATAGATTGTTACATATCCAATAGAGTGCGATTACGATGTTCGGACACACCATTACGCTGAGGCGTGCCAGGCGGCGTGAGTTGTGACACAATACCACATTTCCTTAAGTGCGTGCCAAACTCGTGACTCAAATATTCTCCTCCATGATCAGATCGTAAGAACTTTATTTTCTTGTCACATTGATTCTCTACCTCACTCTGAAATTCCTCGAACTTTTCAAAGGTCTCAGACTTGTGTTTCATTAAGTAGACATACCCATATCTGCTTAAGTCATCAGTGAGGGTGAGAACATAACGATAGCCATCGCGAGCCTCTATGCTCATCGGTCCACATACATCGGTATGTATTCTTTCCAACAAATTGGTTGCTCGCTCCATTGTTCTGGAGAATGGAGTTTTAGTCATCTTCCCCATGAGGCATGGTTCACACGTGTCAAATGATTCATAATCAAGAGACTCCAAAAGTCCATCTGCATGGAGTTTCTTCATGTGTTTGACACCAATATGACCAAGCCGGCAGTGCCACAAGTATGTGGGACTATCATTATCAACCTTACATCATTTGGTATTCACACTATGAATATGTGTAACATCACATTCGAGATTCAATAAAAATAAACCATTGACCAGCGGGGCATGACCATAAAACATATCTCTCATATAAATGGAACTACCATTATTCTCGGATTTAAGTGAGTAGCCATCTCGCATGAAAGGAGATCCAGATACAATGTTCATCCTCAAAGCTGGTTCTAAATAACAATTATTGAGGTTTAGAACTAATCCCGAAGGTAGGTGTAGAGGTAGCATGCCGACGACGATCACATCGACCTTGGAACCATTCCCGACGCGCATCATCACCTCGTCCTTTGCCAGTCTCCGCTTATTCCGCAGCTCCTGTTTTGAGTTACAAATGTGAGTAACCGCATCGGTATCAAATACCCAGGAGCTACTACGAGCGCTGGTAAGGTACACATCAATAACATGTATATCATATATATATATATACCTTTGACATTGCCGGCCTTCATATCCGCTAAGTACTTGGGGCAGTTCCGCTTCTAGTGACCGATTCCCTGCAATAAAAGCACTCAGCCTCAGGCTTGGGTCCATTCTTGGGCTTCTTCCTGGCAACTGATTTACCGGGCATGGCAACTACTTTGCAGACCTTCTTGAAGTTCTTCTTACCCTTGCCTTTCTTGAAACTAGTGGTATTATTCACCATCAACACTTGATGTTCCTTTTTTATTTCCACCGCTGATTTTAGCATCAAATATAACTCAGGAATGGACTTCTCCATACCTTACATATTGTAGTTCATCACAAAGCTCTTGTAGCTAGGTGGAAGCGACTGGAGGATTCTGCCAATAACCGAGTCATCCGGAAGATTAACTCCCAGCTGAGACAAGCGGTTGTGCAACCCAAACATTTTGAGTATGTGCTCGTTGACAAAGTTATTTTCCTCCATCTTACAACTGACTAACTTGTCGGAGACTTCATATCTCTCAACCCAGGCATGAGCTTGGAAAACCATTCTCAACTCTTGGAACATCTCATATGCTCCGTGTTTCTCAATACGCTTTTGGAGCCCTGGTTCTAAGCTGTAAAGCATGCCGCACTGAACCAGGGAGTAATCATCACTATGCCGTTCATAATGTCTTGTGTTGCTGGGAAAACGGGTGCATCACCTAGCGGTGCATCAAGGACATATAATTTCTTGGAAGCTATGAGGATGATCCTCAAGTTACGGACCTAGTCTGTATAGTTTCTTCCATCGTCTTTCAACTTGGTTTTCTCTAGGAACGCGTTGAAGTTGAGGGCAACATTAGCGTGGGCCATTGGATCTACAAGATAGATTGTAAAGACAATTTTAGACTAAGTGATACATGATCCAAATTGACTAGGTCGTGCCCGATCATCACGTGAGACGGACTAGTTATCAATGGCGAACATCTCCATGTTGATCGCATCTACTATATGACTCATGTTCGACCTCTCGTGTTCCGATGCCATGTTTGTACATGCTAGGCTCGTCAAGTCAACCTAAGTGTTTCGCGTGTGTAAATCTGGCTTACACCCATTGTATGCGACAGTTGGAATCTATCACACCCGATCATCACGTGGTGCTTCGAAACAACGATCCTTCGCAACGGTGCACACTTAGGGGGAACACATTTCTTAAAATTTTAGTGAGGGAACATCTTATTTATGCTACCGTCGTTCTAAGCAAATAAGATGTAAGAACATGATAAACATCACATGCAAATCATAAAGTGACATGATATGGCCAATATCATCTTGCGCCTTTGATCTCCATCTTCGGGGCGTGACACGATCACCATCATCACCGGCATGACACCATGATCTCCATCATCATGATCTCCATAATCTTGTCTTCATGAAGTTGTCTCGCCAACTATTACTTCTACTACTATGGCTAATGGTTAGCAATAAAGTAAAGTAATTACATGGCGTTTTTATTGACATGCAGGTCATACAATAAATTAGGACAATTCCTATGGCTCCTGTCAGTTGTCATACTCATCGACATGCAAGTCGTGATTCCTATTACAAGAACATGATCAATCTCATACATCACATATATTTCAACACATCCTTTTGGCCATATCACATCACATAGCATACCCTGCAAAAACAAGTTAGACGTCCTCTAATTGTTGTTGCAAGTTTTACGTGGCTGCTATGGGTTTCTAGCAAGAACGTTTCTTACCTACGCAAAAGCCACAACGGCGATATGCCAATTTCTATTTACCCTGCATAAGTACCCTTTTCATCGAATCCGATCCGACTAAAGTGGGAGAGACAGACACCCGCTAGCGACCTTATGAAACAAGTGCATGTCAGGCTATGGAACCTGTCTCATGTAAGCGTACGTGTAAAGTCGGTCCTAGCCGCTTCATCCCACAATGTTGTCGAATCAAGATAAGACTAGTAACGGCAAGCAAATTGACCAAATCATCGCCCACAACTACTTGTGTTCTACTCGTGCATAGAATCTACGCATAGACCTAGCTCATGATGCCACTGTTGGGGAACATAGTAATAATTCAAAAAAAAATCTACATGTCACCAAGATCAATCTAGGAGATGCTACCAACAAGAGAGAGATAGTGCATATCCATACCCTTGAAGATCGCTAAGCGGAAGCGTTGCAAGGAACGCGGTTGATGGAGTCGTACTCGCGGCGATTCAAATCGCGGAAGATCCGATCCAAGCGCCGAATGGACGGCGCCTCCGTGTTCAACACACGTACAGCCTAGGGACGTCTCCTCCTTCTTGATCCAGCAAGGGGGAAGGATAAGTTGAGGGAGAGCTCCGGCAGCACGACGGCATGGTGGCGGTGGAGCTCGCGGTTCTCCGGCAGGGCTTCGCTAAGCGCTACGGAGGAGGATGAGGTGTAGGAAGGGGGAGGGCTGCGCCAGGGGCAAGGGTGCAGCTGCCCTCCCACCCCCCCCCCCCCCACCCCACTATTTATAGGGGGAAGGGAATAGGTGGCCGGCCCTCCTAGATCCATCTAGAGAGGGGGCGGCAGCCAAGGGGGGAAACTTGCCCCCCAAGTTAGGTGGGAGGCGCCCCCACCCCCTAGGGTTTCTAACCCTAGGCGCCTTGGGTCCTTGGGGGTGCACCAGCCCGATAAGGGGCTGGTTCCCACCCAACTTCAGCCCATTAGGCCATCCGAGGCAGGTGGACCCCCGAAACCCCTTCAATGGTCCCCGTACAATATCGATAAACCCCGAAACTTTTCCGGTGACTGAAACTGGACTTCCCATATATAAATCTTCACCTCCGGACCATTCCGGAACTACTCGTGACGTTCGGGATCTCATCTGGGACTCCAAAAAACTTTCGGTAACCACATACAATTCCCATTACAACTCTAGCGTCACCGAACCTTAAGTGCGTAGACCCTATGGGTTCGGGAACCATGCAGTCATGACCAAGACATCTCTCCGGCCAATAACCAATAATGGGATCTGGATACCCATATTAGCTCCCACATGTTCCACGATGATCTCCGGATGAACCATGATGTCGGGGATTCAATTAATCCCGTTTACAATTCCCTTTGTCCATCGATATGTTACTTGCCCAAGATTCGATCGTCGATACCCCTATACCTTGTTCAATCTCGTTACCGGCAAGTCTCTTTACTCGTTCTATAACATATGATCCCTTGACTAACTCCTTAGTCACATTGAGCTCATTATGATGATGTATTACCGAGTGGGCCCAGAGATACCTCTCTGTCACACGGAGTGACAAATCCCAATCTCAATTCGTGCCAACCCAACAGACACTTTCAGAGACACATGTAGTGCACCTTTATAGTCACCCAGTTATGTTGTGAAGTTTGATACACCCAAAGCATTCCTACGGTATCCGGGAGTTTCACAATCTCATTAGAAAATCTCTAGCAGACGAACTACACGATCTTGTGATATGCTTAGGATTGGGTCTTGTCCATCACATGATTCTCCTAATGATGTGATCCCGTTATCAACGACATCCAATGTCCATGGCCACAAAACCATGACCATCTATTGATCAACGAGCTAGTCAACTAGAGGCTCACTAGGGACTTGGTGTGGTCTATGTATTCACACATGTATTGTGGTTTCCGGCTAATACAATTATAGCATGAACAATAGACAATTATCATGAACAAGGAAATATAATAATAACCATTTTATTATTGCCTCTAGGGCATATTTCCAACAGATCCCCTATACTTGTGGGTCATCAGTAGCCTCAGCCGGGTCTTTACTCCAGCTTTTCGAAACGACTACAGGATGAGCTGCCCCCCCTGTAGTCCGGCTCTACGCAGCCGGCTTCGACCAGCCGGCCAGCTAGAGGTGGGGACGTCTGGCCTTCTAGTCGGCAGTGCCACAGGTACCGCGGTCAGGGCACGCAGGGCTACAGTGGCCCCTATCGCGTCGGAGGTCAGCGCCCGCATGGCCACGGTGGAGGCAACAGTGCCTCTGACCCTGGCCGACTACGACCGGGCAAACAGCACAATGCTGGCACGCCCTCAACCAGTCCATTACATGCCTCGGCATGGCTACAGCATGGCCGGACATAGCGCTGACCGTGGCCGACTACCGCAAGACGACGCCCCCAAGGACGACACGTGCCGCGACGTGACGGGCACGAGGGCCTACCAGACGGCCCCACCTTTGGCTCCCGATGGGACCCTGCAGCTAGCGGGGCCTACCAGGGACAAGACCCCTCAGCCGGGGGCCCCATCACCGGTTAGAGAGACCGCCAGCTGGGGCCCTCCGGCGCCTTCTATACATATTGTAATACATGGGGTTGGCCTATAAAACTCCCCGGAGCTCCCCCATGCACAGGCGTGATCGATTCACACACACTCACGCACACCTTCACGTAGAGAGGCAAGGCAAGCGAGCTAGCTCCTTCTTCCTCCTCTAACCATACAGCTCAAGGAGCACCATTATAACCCCTCTTGGTTCATCAACCAGACTAGCAGGACTAGGGGTGTTACCTCCCACGGAGGGGCCCGAACCTGGGTACATCGTTTGCCCCGCACCACTTGTTCCCGATCCCGCCCCCGGAGTCTGTCGGCGCTCTTCGGCCACAACCACTCTAGATAGGTCACCCATGGCATTTGTCGTGAGAAAACAACGACAAGTACTTTGGCACTATGTCAATAGGTTAGTCCCAAAAGATGATATAAAGTTGCTATAAAATGATTGTAAAACATCCAAGATTGATAATATAATAGCATGGAACAAGCAAAAATTATATATACGTTGGAGACGTATCAGGAACCATCGCCTCAGATTCTCTTTTGATGCGGTGGTTGGCCGGTTGTTAGGTTGTTGTACATGTCCTACCAGTTATACCGCCCGCATCACCGGTTGTACCGCTGCCATGTAAAATGGTTGTAATGGTAGGAAAATGGGGGCTCTATATAAAGGGGTGGCTCTTTCACCTCGACCTTATCTCTTACCTCTCTCTCTCTCCACCATCAATGCCCTTCAAGCTTTCTTGCCTGATCTCTCTCTCTCTCTAGTCGCTCAAACTTGTTGATTTGTTAGGGATTGAAGGAGAAGACCTAGATCTACACTTCCACCAAAGGAAAATTGATTCCCCCGTACTTTCTTGTGTGGATTTTGTTACTCTTGGGTGTTTGAGCACCCTAGACGGAAGAGGTCACCTAGAAGCCATATTCCATTGTGGTGAAGCTTCGTGGTTTCATTGGGAGGCTCCAATTAAGTTGTGGAGAGGGCCCCAGCCTTGTTTGTAAAGGTCCGGTTGCCGCCTTCAAATGCACCACTAGTGGAATCACGGTGTGTGATGGCGTGAGGAGAATACGGTGGCCATAGTGGCATCTTGGGGAGCATTGTGCCTCCACACCGTTCCAACGGAGACGTACTTCCCCTCAAAGGGAAGGAACTTCGGTAACACATCATCATCTCCAACGGTTTCACTTGTGGCTATTTCTTACCTTTACATTGTCCAAGCTTATATCTTGTTATTGTAGCTAGCATCATATAGGTTGTTCACCTAGTTGCATATCTAGTTAGTCTATTTGTTGCTAAACCTAATTTGCTAAGAAAAGCTTAAAAATTGATAGTGGCCTATTCACCCCACCCTCTAGTCAACCATATTGATCCTTTCACCTGCCAGCCCCGACTTTTCCATCGCCTGTGAATTTTGGTGTAGTCGTAGTGTAAGATTTTAGTGTAGTTTGCAGTGTAGAAATTTTAGTGTAGGTGTAGCGTATAATTAGTGAGATTATAGTATAAGATTTTAGTGTAGTTGTAGTGTACAATTTTTAGTAAGATTATAGTATAAGATTTGAGTGTAGTTGTACTGTACAATTTTTAGTGAGACTATAGTATAAGATTTTAGTGTGGTTGTAATGTATAATTTTTAGTGAGATTATAGTATAAGATTTTAGTGTAGTTGTAGTGTACAATTTTTAATGAGATTATAGTATAACATTTTAGTGTAGTTGTAGTGTACAATGTTTAGTGAGATTATAGTATAGCATTTTAGTGTAGAATTTTTAGTGAGATTGTAGTGTAAGATTGAGGTGTATTTGTAGTGTACAATTTTTAATGAGATTATAGTGCAGTTGTAGTGTAATATTTAGTTTACTTATAGTGTAAGATTTTAGCATAGTTGTAGTGTAACATAGACTATGGTCAAGTTATAGTGCAAGATTGTAGCATATTATTTAATTGGGTTGTATAGATCGCGCGCGTGTGTAAGGTGCGTCTATTTTGACATCACCTTAAGACCTTATTCTAACATCACATCGCCTTATTTTGACAACACACCGCACATGTCACCGGCCACCTCCCACCCCGCGACCGGCCACCACCTCCCACCGTGCTGCCAGCCAGCACCACACATCACGCCGCCGGGCCACCACCTCCCAGCGTTCCGCCCACAACCACCCCTGCCACCAATGGCCGATCCCCACCGCGGCGCCGCACGCCTCCCCACACCTTCCGGACACCGCAACCTAGCGCCGCTAGATCGGGCCTCCCCGCTTCCCTCGACTCCAGATCGGGCCTGTCGGGTGCTCGTCGCAACCGGATCGGGCTCCCAAGCCACCGTCTCAACTTCCTGATGTCGCCACCTCTCCGGAATTGCCGGTGCACCACCTCTGCCAAATCCATTGGGCGGTGTGCCGGATCAGCCGAGCCATGACCGGATCCATGGAACCAGCTGAAGCTCACGTGATCCACCGCCCATCAGTGATCCACCTTGGATCTACGTCGTCTTCGCCCATGGGGCCCTCTCCTCCCCATATCCGGAGCCCCCTCTGGCCCTCTCCTCCCCAGCTCGTGGTGATCCCCCTCATTCCCTTCCGCGACTCTCCTATAAGGTAAACTGGAGCATTCGTTGACCGCAAGATGTAAGCAATGGACGCCTATCATCTGTGTCGCTCCGCCGCAGTTCGGCTGCTCGTGGCGTGCGGTTTGATTCGCCCGGGCATGCAGTCTAGTAGCTCGTCCACCATGACGGCAGGAGCGCCTCGCCTCGCCGTCTCCAGGAAGACTTCTGCCCAACCTCGCATCTATAGCAAATCACTCGCGGGCGCTCCATCAGCTTAACTAGCAAAGATGAAGTCCTATTCATGCAGTCCATGCCGTTTGAAGTGGAGTATTTTTGAATCTGTTGTGTTTGCAGCAGTACGGTTTGCACATTGGGTGCGATTCATTTATTTATTTTTCTATTTTTCGCTGGAAGAAAAGAACTGCCACTGTGTGTAGTAAGTCACCCCGTGCATGTGTGGTTCGGTTTTTCATTGTACCGTGTGCAGTGCTTCATTCGTCCGTGCATGATATGGTTTGATAGAAGAAAATGATGTAATTCCTTTGTGGTGGTTGGTAGTTCACTTCGTACAATAAAAGAGAAAATATATTCTCATGAAAAAAGGACAAGGAAATCATGTAGCTCTCTTGACCGATTGATGCAGTCCAGATCTTCTTCATCCGAAGCAGTGCAGTCGATCATCTGATGTTCTTCATCTTGTGCAAGAAATTAGTACGGAAATACCTGATATGAAGCGTCCTACTATTTCATATCTAGGGGAGAAAGCTCTAAATGATCTTGGAGACATATCAATCCTAAGGAATACTATCTTCTATATGTTCTTCATATCTTGATACTTTTGAATTCTGTTGTTTTTTATTGGTAAAATACTCTTGCGTTTCCTAACATTGTTTTCTCAAGTGTATTTCTACTACTAGAACGCTCAAGAACTCAAGGTAAGTATATGCATCATATCCTTGATCAAGATGATCTCTTGCTTCTTCCACATATTGTTTGCAAGAGTGAAGTCTTGAATAAAGATACACCCCATTCGTGTATATTTGATGCATATAGCCAAGATACACATAACTTATTATATCCCTTCTACTATATGTGTGTCCATGCATTCCAAATCAACTATCCTTTAAAGGGATTGCACACATGTAGGGGGAGCAAGTTTAAGTCATGTGTCTCTCAAAGTATTTAATATATACATACATATCTTTATTTAAAGCTTTGATTGTATGTTGTCATCAATTACCAAAAAGGAGGAGATTGAAAGCACAATGTTCTCCCTTAGTGGTTTTGATAATTCATGACAACATACATTGTCTCTTGGACTAATAATTTCATCTAGTGTATTTGAGATAAAGTCCATAGAGAGAGAAGGGTTGGTAAAAAGGAGTGTGGAGAGTATCCCCAAGAAGAAGAAGGAGAAGGAATAGCATTGGAAAAGTTTCAAGCAAGAGGACTCTACATTTTACTTTGTGAGAAATCACTTTGAGTCCATAGGAAAGCCAATACTATCAAAAGGGGGTAAGGTATTGATAGTGAATAAAATGCTCATACGTGCACAAGTGATAGTCACCACATACACCACAAGCTTTTCCACAAAAGTCTGTCCAAAGCCAAATATCCAAAATCGGTGCAACCAACACTCCACACTCGCTGCCACCGATTCTCAGCCTCCGACACACTCAAGCCAAACCCTAGCCCTTCGGTGCAACCGATTCTGATTCGGTGCCACCGAGTTTGGGTTGCCAACATTCTGTTATGCAAATTCACAAAATCGGTCCGACCGAGTTTGTTGAATCGGCGTCATCGAGTCTAGCAATCTGACCATTGCTCACCTTATCGATGCAACCTAGTTTTATGTATCGATCTCACCTAGATTCAAAAGTTGCTACCTTTTAGGCAACTTGGTACCATTGAGATTAACACATCGGTGTCACCGAGTTGGACTTATCAGGTGTAACGCTTGGATTTTTTGAGATGCCTATATATACCCCTCCACCACCACTCACTCACAAGAGAAGCACTCAGAACAGACCCCCACTCATACCAACTGACTTTTTGAGAGAGAGCCACCTACTCATGTGTTGAGATCATGCTATTCCATTCCAACCATATGAATCTTGATCTCTAGCCCCCCAAGTTGCTTTACACGCAATCAATCTCTTCCACCAAAGCCAAATCTATGAGAGAGTGATTGAGTGTTGAGGAGTCTATCATCTTGAAGCACAAGAGCAAGGAGTTCATCGACATTATCGAGCATATTACCTTTTGGAGGGTGGTGCCTCCTAGATTGGTTAGGTGTCGCTTGGGAGCCTCCTACTTCGTGTTGTGGAGTGAACCAAGAAGTTTGTAAGGGCAAGGAGATCGCCTAATTCGTGAAGATCTACCCGAGTTAGGCTAGTCCTCCGTGGACGTAGGCCATCATGGAATAGTCAAGGTTGCTACTTCATGGACCTTTATGGGTGGAGCCCTCCGTGGACTCTCGTGGCCATTACCCTCCGTGGGTTGAAGACTCCATAAACGTGGACGTATGATAGCACCACCTATCGGAACCATGGGAAAAATCTTCGTGTTCTTCATGCGTTTGATCTCTCTATCTCTACTCCTTACTTTCATGTGCAATGTCTTTACATTCCGCTGCTATACTTCATGACTTGCATGTGTAGGGTGTGGTAGACTTGCTATAATTGCTAAAATCTGCCAACACTTGACTTTACACCTTGTGTAGATTTTAAATCCTGCTAGTAGTCTATTCATCCCCTCTAGCCATACTCTTCTAGTGATCCCACAATTGGTATCAGAGCATTGGTCTCCATTGCTTTGGTTTCATCATCGTGGAGGAAGATGGATGTGTCTAGTGTGGAAAGTTTCAGTTGTAGAGTGTCCATTCTTGTTGGAGAGTACTGTAGTCACTGGAAGAATGCTATGATTGATCTAGTTGACAAATTCCATTTGAGAAAAAAAATTGAAAATCCTTATGTGTTCCCCATCGATGAATTACATCCCACACACGAAGAGGAAATTAAAATGCTTGGTAACCTAAGAACTGTCAATCTTATTGTTAGAGGTTTACCAAGATTTGTGCTTTCTCAATTGAAGAACTTTGCATGTGCTTATACTTTGTGGAATGATTTGGAGAAACGATATTCAAATCTTACATTAAGTAATCTTGATGAAATTCTTCATAAAATTGTTGCTTTTCACAAAATGAAGCCTAGTGATCCAAACTTTGATAAATGCCTATTTGAGCTTCGTCATCTTATGCGTGCTAAAGGAGACGTCACAACTATCAACAACATTATTATTGAAGCCATTCACATTCATAAACTTGAACATTGTCATGTTACGATTCTAACGAATCTATTGGTTTCTATGACAAGGAGATTCTACCCAATGATGACAATGAAGAACATGGTTACTATGATGAAGATGAGTTGTCCGACATCGAGCATGAAAAGATCATGAAGAATCTGAGTCTAATGGCAAACTTCAAGGATTACATGTCTGGTGGAAAAGAATGGATTCTCGATAGTGGATGCACGGATCACATGACTTGTGATAAAGACATGTTCCAAGAGACCACACCTAATCAAGGTCCTCGGAGGTACGTGGCCTTTGGATACAACTCTAAGGATAAGGTACTTGGCCTTGGTAAGGTGGCTATATCTCATGGTAGCTCCATTCAAAATGTGATGCTTGTTGAATCCCTTGGCTACAATCTTCTTTGCGTATCTAGACTAGCAGACTTCGGTTTCAATGTGCTATTTACCAGAGTAGATTGCCAAGTGTTTCAATTTTATAATCATAAAATTGTCTTTACCGGTATTCGTAGAGGTGATCTATACATTGTCGATTTCACTAAAAAGGCCTAACCTCGTACTTGTCTCATTGCAAAATCATCTAAAGGTTGGCTATGTCATAGAAGGCTAGGACATCTAGGCATGCGCATTCTAGATAAGCTTATCAAGGGCGATCACATTCTCGGTGTAAAAGATGTCGTCTTTGATAAAGATAGGCTTTGTACGTAGCGCTTGTCAAGCAGGAAAGCAAGTAGGTGGAAGTCATCCGGTCAAGAACATCATGACCACTAGGAGACCACTTGAGTTACTTCATATGGATCTTTTTGGTCCCAATGCTTACAAGAGTCTCAGTGGAAACTCTTATGGTCTAGTTATAGTTGATGATTTTCCCAGATTTACGTGGGTATTCTTTCTTCATGATAAGTCATAGGTACAAAAGATCTTCAAGAACTTTGCACGCAAAGCGCAAAGTCAATTTGAAGTGAAGATCAAGAAGGTTTGAATCGATAACGGATCGGAGTTGAAGAACACCCATGTGGATACCTTTCTTGACGAAGATGGTATTTCACATGAGTTCTCGGCTGCGTACACGCCTCAACAAAATGGAGTTGTTGAGAGAAAGAACCAAACCATCATTGAGATGGCAAGAACGATGCTTGACGAATACAAGATGACAAGAAACTTTTGGGAAAAGGCCGTGGAAACAACATGTCATGCCACAAACCGACTCTACTTGCACAAGCTTCTCGGTAAAACAGCATACGATCTTCTCACCGATAACAAACCCCAAGTTGGATACTTTGGGGTATTTGTCTCCAAGTGTTACATTCTTGATAAGCAGCGTCGTGCTAAATTTTCTCCCAGATCTCATGAAGGTTTCCTACTTGGTTATGGATCGAACTCTCACACCTACCGTGTCTACAACAACTTCACTCAAAAAGTTGAAGAGACGATAGATGTGAAGTTTGATGAGTCTAATGGTTCGCAAGTCAAAGAATTGCCAAATGATGTAGGTGATAAAGATCCTTCGGAAGCTATCCAAGATTTGCCCATCGGCAAAATTCGTCCCATGGAGGTGAATGAAAGTACTTCATCGACCCAAGTGGAAGCTCCTACTTCGGATCAAGTCTACCGACAAAACAACATGGAAGCATCCATAAGTGGTACATGACAAGATGAAGAGGAGGAGGAAGTACATCATGATGATCCACCACAACCTCCTTCACCACCACCTCAAGGAGATGACCACGTCGACAACAACGGAGATGAAGGAGATGATGAAGCAGAAGAATCTCCTCCAACTAACAAGCCAAAGCTACCCCGAGTTCGAGCACAAGTGACCAAGAACCATCCCCTAAACCAAATCTTTGGTGATATACAAACATGGAGGATCACTCGCTTGGCTAACTTTTGTGAGCATTATTCTTTCATCTCTAGCATTGAACCCCTGAAGGTTGAACAAGCTCTTGAGGACGCGGATTGGGTGAACGCTATGCATGAAGAGCTTCACAACTTCGAGAGGAACGAAGTGTGGACACTCGTGGAGAAGCCCACGGACGAGCAAAACATCATCGGCACAAAATGGGTATTTCGGAACAAGCAAGATGAAGACGGTTAAGTCGTTCGCAATAAGGCTCATCTTGTAGCCCAAGGATATATGCAAGTCAAAGGTATGGACTATGGTGATACCTACGCCCCCGTTGCTAGACTAGAAGCTATTCGAATTCTTCTTGCTTATGCCAATTACCATAATATCATGCTTTACCAAATGTACATTAAAAGTGCATTCTTAAATGGTGAGATTGAAGAATAGGTCTATGTTAAGCAACCACCTGGTTTTGTAAATCCTAAGAAACCTGACCACGTTTACAAACTTCGCAAAGCTTCATATGGTCTTAAGCAAGCTCCTCGCGCTTGGTATAAATGCCTAATGAAGTTTATCACTGAAAAAGGATTTGAAATTGGGAAAATTGACGCAACCTTATTCACAAAGAGAGTTAATGGTGAATTATTTGTGTGCCAAATTTATGTGGATGATATTATCTTTGGATCTACTAACCCACAATTTAGTGAGAAATTTGAAAGGTTGATGTCAGAGAAGTATGAAATGTCTATGATGTGTGAGCTGAAATTCTTCCTTGGTCTACAAATCAAGCAAACGAGAGAAGGTACATTCATCTCTCAAACCAAATACACCAAGGACTTGATCAAGAAATTCAACATGCAAGAGTGCAAAGGTAAGAAAACTCCCATGCCCACTAGCGGACACGATGATCTCACTACGTAGGGTGAACCGGTTGATCAAAAGGTTTATCGATCAATGATTGGTTCATTGCTTTATCTATGTGCCTCCCATCCCGATATTATGCTTAGTGTGTGCATGTGTGCCCGATATCAAGCTGCACCTAAATAATGTCATCTTAAGGACGTGAAATGCATTGTGACATACTTGATACATACACCATACTTTGGGATTTGGTATCTCAAGGGACCTTCTTTTAATCTTGTTGGCTACTCTGATTCGGACTATGCCGGTGACAAGGTTGATAGAAAATCCACTTCGGGTGCATGTCAATTTCTTGGTAGATCTATTGTGTCTTGGTCCTCCAAGAAACAAAACTCGATATATCTATCTACCGTCGAAGCGGAATATATTGTTGTTGGATCATATTGTGTGCAATTATTATGGATGACACAAATGCTTAAAGATTATGGAATCTATGTTAAAATGTGCCATTACTATGTGACAATGAGAGTTCTATTAAGATTGGACATAATCATGTGTAACATTCTTGAACCAAGCATATTCAAGTTCGACATCATTTCATTCGTGATCATGTTGCCGAAGGATATATTAATTTTAAGCATGCTCGTACTAACAAGCAATTGGACGATATCTTTACTAAGGCACTTGATGAAAAAGTGTTTTGTCATTTGAGGAGTGAGTTGAACATCATTGATGCTTCAAGCTTGAGCTAAGATCACTCGGATGCATGCAAGGGGATGAGCTTCATTGTCTATTCCATACTATTATCTTGAATACCATATATCTTGGAATTCTATGCTCCCTCGTCTTGCATCTAACCCTTTTGTAGGTACTTGGAAGAACAACACTCCACAAGACTACAACCAACTCATATCTTAATCAATCTTGTCATGACCAAGTATCCACACCTCGCTTTGATGATGAAAGGAAGAAAACAACAAAACATATCCTTGACATATATTACACAATTGGTATCTAGTCATTTGGATATATCATATTCTTCCTTGCGTGACTAACCTATGTAGGTGAAAAGTGAATGGAAACACAAGGATTGCTCCCAACTCAAGATGAACTTCATCAACTTCGAGCATCCTCATCAAGTTCACCTACAAGCTACGTCAACAACATCACTCAAAGGTATGTACTCGTATCCTTGATATAGCTTTACTCCAAGTCATGAGATAAAGCAACTCAAGTGATATGAAGACATTAAAAGCTTAATCGAAAAATGGTAACCCCATTTTGAGCTTAACGATGAGTATGACCTACGATCAAGTATTCTTGCTTGACTCCTAAGTGTAGGATCGAAAGTAGGTCTAGAGGGGGGTGATTAGACTGCTTGACCAATTAAAAGTTTTGCCTATACCAAGTTTTAGGGTTGACAGTTTTTAGCATTTCATGGCAAGTCAGGTACACCCTACACATGCAAATCTAAGAGTATATAGCAGCGGAAAGTAACAATAAGCATGTATAGAAGGGATAGGGTAGGTAGATCAAACGCAATTGTAGACACGGTGATTTTTCCCGTGGTTCCGATAGGTGGCGCTATCGTAAATCCATGTTTATGGAGTCTTCAACCCACGGTGGGTAACGGTCGCGAGAGTCCATGGAGGGCTCCACCCAAAAGGGTTCACGAAGTAGCAACCTTGACTATTCCATACGGCTTCTGTCCATGAAGGACTAGCCTCACTATGGGTAGATCTTCATGAAGTAGGCGATCTCCTTGCCCTTACAAACTTCTTGGTTCACTCCACAACACGAAGTAGGAGGCTCCAAAGCGACACCTAACCAATCTAGGAGGCACCACCCTCCAAAAGGTAATAGACTCAGTAATGATGATGAACTCCTTGCTCTTGTGCTTCAAGATGGTAGACTCCTCAACACACAATCTCTCTCTCACAGGTTTGGCTTGGTAGAAGATATAGGATTGGTGGAAAGCAACTTGTGGAGGCTAGAAATCAAGACCCATATGATTGGAGTGGAAGATCTTGACCTCAACACAAGGGTAGGTGGTTCTCTCTCAGAAAATCTGATAGGATAGGTATGGAATAGTTCTGAGTGCTTCTCTGTCGAGTGAGTGGTGGTGAAGGGGTATATATAGGCATCCCCAAAAATCCAACCGTTACACACAAAATGACCAACTCGGTGACACCGATGTGTGAATCTCGGTGGTACCGAAGTGACCAAAAGGTGGCAACTTTTGAATCTCGGAGGGACCGATATACGAATCTCGGTTGCATCGATAAGGTGACCAACGGTCAGATTTCCAATCTCGGTGTCGCCGATCCAACATTCTCGGAGGGACCGAAAATGTGAATTTGCATAACAGAAAGTTGGCAACCTAAACTCGGTGGCACCGGTATGGAGTCGGTTGCACCGAAGTGGCTAGGGTTTGGTAGAGTATGTCTAGGTTCTGGAATCGGTGGCACCGAAGTGGGATAGTTGGTTGCACCGATTTTGAGTGATACGTATAGAACAGACTTTGGTGGGAGAGTTTTGTGGATGCTTTTGGCGACTATCACTTGTGCACATTTGACCATATTGTTCACCAACAAAACCCTACCCCCTTTTAATAGTATTGGCTTTCCTATGACTCAAAGTGATTTCTCACAACTATAAAATGTAGAGTCCTCTTGCTTGAAGCTTGGCCAACCTATTTCCTTGAATCTTGGGGTTTGTCCACAATCTCCTTTTGTCAATCCTCTCATTGAACATTTCTTGAAATATACTTAGTGGAAACATTAGTTCAATGACTTATATGTTGTTATTAATTACAAAAACCACCAAGGGAGCAAATGTGCTTTCAATCTCCCCCTTTTGGTAATTGATGACAACATATAGATCAAAGCTTCGACATATGATAAAATCAATGAGTATAATCATCGCTTTGGGAGGTATGTGATAAGAAAGAGCTCCCCCTAAATTTGTGCATTATTGTGAATTTGTGTTTGAATGCAAATGCACAATCGATTAGGCATATGGGGCACTTCTTCCATGTCACATACAACTTGGTGGTGTGCGAGAATAGTTAGAATGAACAACAACGCACAACACAATCAAACAAAGATGAATAATCATCTCATGAGCATTAAGATGATGGGAAATAGTTGCATCACCCATAACATAGTAGCATAACACAATCACAAAAGTATCTCACATCACACCAAAAGAACCAAATGTTTTTGAAAAGCAAATAAAAGACAAATCTCTCTCGCTCGAAACCTATAGATCTATATACACTTCTCCCCTTTGGCAACAAGTTACCAAAAATTTCAAAGGCATATATCTAAGCGTTCTTGGGCACATATCCTCCGGTTGTTGATGAAGGAGTCGAGATGATGGCATCGGCGAAGATCTCTATAGATGTCGTAGATGGAGCTGGAGTGGTCACTGAGGGAGCTGAAGTTGATGGAGCAGATGGAGCTATTGGAGCTGGCAGTGTGGCTGATCTGGCCTGAGTGGTGAACTGAGTGCTTGGTCCTAGAGGTGATTCCTCCTCCTCATCATCATCATCATCCTCATCCTCATCCTCTAAAGTAGAAGAGACCCGAGGGATTTTCACGGAGTCAACTTCATGCTGAAGTTTTGTGACTATCTTCGTCAGCCCGTCCACCTTATCTGTAAGGGTCTTGATTCTGGTCTCAAAGATTCTAACAAGACTGTTCTGGTTGTCTAGAATCCCCTTAATGTCCTTTTGCATGCCCTGAACAGATGATATCAGCAGATCCATTTGCTCATTCCTGGATCGTGGGACTTGAGCACTAGCGGCTCTCACTGCCTCTGCTTCCTCCTGAGCTGCAGCAGAAGTGGGATGATCATCATCCATCACCACGACGTTGTCCTCTAGATCCGGCTGTAGGGGCAAATGTGGGTGATCTAGGGCAAATATGTGCTTCTCCATTCTTGAGTTTATGAGCATGTGGATGTAGGGTGCATAACAACATGAGCGATTCTGGTCAGCAGCAACCCTCTTGATTGTCTCTACAATCAAGTCCATGACTCTGATCCTGGTGTGAGTGTCAATGTGGATCAACAAATTGATGGAGTGGCCTCGGATCATCTTGTCATCTTCGGACTTGGGCATCAAGGTATGTCTCAGAATGGTGTTGATAGTGCGGAGGCCAAACTGGAGGAAATAGATGGATCCTAGCCTGTGAGTCTTCACATTGGCAGCAGGGATCTCCTTATACATCTTAGCCATAGCATTGTGACTAGCCTTGGATTCTGAGTAGACATCCAGGTCACCATCCTGTGCTTCAGAAACTCCTAAGATCTCTGCCCATTCCTCAACAGTTGATTCATATCGGGCACCTTCAGTCATCCACACAATTCTACCATCTCCGTAGAAGTGTGCAGTGGAGTAAAACTGCATGATCATCTCGTCATTCCATGCTGTGAATTCTCTGCCAACGAATTCATCAAGACCAATGCAATGGAAGTTGTCCTGGACACTTGGAAAGTAGTCCTCATTCTCCTTGATGAACTTCCAGTCTACGTAGCGCATATCACTCATAGCTGGACTCTTGTCAAAGAGCACAATCTCATAGAAGTCCTGCTGCTCCTTGGTATAGAATCTGTAGTCCACTGCAGTCTTCTTCCTTTGAGCATAAGGGTCTATTGCTCTCCAAGCCCTCAATCCAGAATCCTTCCTCTTCTTCATGTCCTCAGCTACTGGGTAGCTGGCAATGTGAACTGGGAGGTGTGGTCTGAGCTTCATCACGGTTGTCAAACCATCCACATCATCAATTCTAGAAGCAGTTCCTTTGTTCTTCTCAGAAGCTGGAATTTGCATAGTAGTCCTCTTGGGCTTCTCAATAGCCTTCTTGGATGTGCTGGTTTTAGCCATTGCATCATATATCAACTTCTTTGCCTTTTTCTTGGGAGGAGCCTTTGCAGCTGGCTCAATCTCCTCTTCCTCAGCAACAGCAGCTTCTGGATCCTCAAACATGGAGGTAGGCCTGCCAGTCACATGGATGATCCTCTTCCTGGCCTTTTTCTCTCCTGCCTTCTTAGGCAATGATTTCTTAGGGATCTCAACAGAAACAGTTGCTCTGGCAGTCTCATAAGCCTTGAAGGTTGAAGCTGGAGCATATAATTTGCTGACAACTCTTCTAGAGGAAGTAGCTTTAGTTGCAGCTTTCTTGACAGCCTTCTCTTGCTTCTTAGCAAGAATTTCCTCACGCACAAAGTCTGAATCCTCTTCATCTGAGTTCAACCTCTTCCTGGTTCTGGTGGCAGCCTTAGGCAACCCATGAGAGCTGGGGGTGCCTAGATCTAAGAATGAACTGGGCTCTGGGCTTGTCCCCGACCTCATGTCTGCTCTCTGCTCTGACCTGTTCTGACTGTCTTCTGAGCCTGACATGCTGACCCAATGAATAGAGTATAGATGAGCAGAAGGAGATGAGTCATCACAAAATGAGGCTATTTTTGAAAATTGAGCAATGAATTTTCAAAAGTTTTGCAATCTGTCAAATACATATCGGTGCACCCGAAAAGAATTTTTCGATGAGACCGAGACTGACCAACTCGTTAACAGAAACTTGGCAGCCTTTTCGATAGGACCGAAAAGAGCTACTTGGTTCCACCGAGTTAGTTCTCCCCCTCACACAAAAGCATATCAGTGAGACCGATATTTCCATTTCGGTTCCACCGAGATATATCAGGCGGACGGCAAAACCCTAAAAAATCATCTACCTTGGAGTTTTGCAAATTTGATTGGATGAATATGAGAGCAATAGGTGGATTATAGATAAAACAAGATCCAATGTGCAAGAATCAAAATGGGAGCGCACTAGAGATCGAATCTGTACCCTAGCTTGGCGCGCATCCTCTACGGAGGCAACGTTGGTGTAGATTACATCGACGGCGGCGATTCCCAGCGGCGGAGGAGTTCGGGAAGTCAAGGGCGATAACCAGGGGTCTGGGGAGGTAACTTAGGGTTCTGTGGGCACGATGTTGAAGATAGAAATTTCAAAGCGTTGGGGTCCATAGCATATATACCCCTCACTATCGGTGATGCCGATTTTATGTTTTTGGTGTCATCGAGTTCCACAACTGTCAACTGACAGGGAAACTTGGTGTAACCGAGAATATGAAATCGGTGCTACTGAGATTGAAAAACCAGATCAACCCTAGGCAATCGGTGAGACCGAGTTTTGGGGATTGGTTCCACCGAGTTGCACTTGGGAGGTTTTAATGGTCACTCCTTGTCGATAGGGAACTCCGAGTGCTCCACACACACACGGATCGAAAAGCACTTGTTCAAATTTTGTGATGCAGCATGAATGGAATATGAGATGAGAAAGCATAGATAGCTAAAGAGTGGTCCTAGGCATTCTTGTCCATCCAATTGGCAAAAGATAAATCAAAAGCCAAATGGCAACAATTGAATATCCTTGAATGGGAAAATAAATGCATACCAACATGCTCACACAATAAGATGTCAAAAGAAATCATGACGAACATGCACAAACATACTAGCATCTAACAAGCACTTGGGTGATGACAAAGTCATCTATATATGAGTATTTGACTTAGGAGCCAAGTAAGAGTACTTGATCATAGGTCATACTCATCGTTTAAGCACAAGTGGGGTTACCACTTTTTCATAAAGCATTTAATGTTGTCACATACTAAGAGATGCTTTGACTCATGAATTTGAGTAAAGCTCCCCCTAAATGTGACATCCCCCCATAAGAGGGATAAACTAACCTTGGGTTTTGTCGATGAAGACTTCATGTTGGTGAGGTAGTTGTGGATGCTCAATGTTGATGAAGATCACCAAGAGTTGGGAGCATCCTTGTTGTTTCTTTACTCCTCTCACCTACATGGATTAGTCCCAACATACAAGAGACAAATACAAGGATATCTATGGACATGGAGTGCAAAGCATATGTTATGATGTCCATTGATTTGTTGATTACCTTGTCCCTTGCTTACCTTTGAGGGAATGTGTGACTCCTTGAACTATTGCATTGAGTTGATGTTAAGTGCAAAAAGTTCTTGCCAATAATGAATGTGAGTGAATTTCATTGGCGGAGTCACCCCTCAAGAACTTACTAGTTCTTTTTCTTGGAAACCCACATCAAGTTGATGGGGATCCTTGGTGTTGAAGTGGCCTTTGTAGTAGTTGAGCTTGAAGCAGCCTTGGGAACCCACTCCACCAAAGCTAGGGTTCATCTTCATATGAGTCAATGTCCTCTTGAAGCTTGTTCTTGCCCTTGAGCTTATGGTCTTGTGGTGGAAGGTCATCTTGAGTGTTTGTCCCCTTGGGAAGAGTATTTTCATACTTCTCCTTTTGAGGAACAAACTTGGACTTGGTATATTGACCTTCTTCCCACTCAACTTCATTAGCGTTGAAGTAGCCAACACCATGATTCTTCCGGTATCCTCCGTGCTTGCATACAATTTCCTCAAATTGTTTACATCCGGCAAGACTCTTGTAGATACCTTTTTCTATAATTCCTTTCAATAAAGCATTTTCTTGCTCAAGTGTAACTTTGCTAAGAGAAACATTATTAGTGGAATCAATAGAACTAATAGAAGCAACATCATTGGGTTTAGCATCTTTATTGTTGCTACTAGATGAAGAATCTTTCTTGCCTTTGTTACTAGATTGCTTAGTTTTAACTTGAGGCATGAAAGTGGACAAGAGTAGTCTTCTGGCTAGATAATATGAAGTCTTCTTTCGGAGATCGTCATTAATAGCCTTGAGAAACTCATGCTCTTGCTCCAAGTTGAGCTTCTCGAAGCGTAGCTTCTCATGAGTTCTCAAAAGCTCTCTATGATCTTCGAGAGTACATTCATGAGCTAACTTAAGAGTGTTTAGTTCTTTAGTTAGTTGTTCTATTTTCATATTATCATCATCAATTGACTTATCTTGACTAGCATGAGAATTATCAAGTTCATTTTGATCAATATCACTAGTTTATCACAAAGTATATCATCTTCATCACTATCAAAATCAAGATATTCGGGATGTGATACCTTGGGGCCTTTAGCCAGGAAGGAACTTCCACTCCCTTCATTTGGTGAATCAAATAGATCGTAGGAGTTGGTAGTCACTAGAGCAATTCTGGCAACACCATCATCTTGACTATAGTCGGAGTCGGAGTGATAGCTTCTCTCAGAGTGGTTGTCAGAGTCGGAGCAAGAAACCCATTCACCGACATGAGCTTGATGTTTTCTTCTTGTGTAGCTCTTGGTGTATTTGTCCTTCTTCTCCGAATCTCTACTTCTCCTTGAGTGTCTTCGTTCATAACGATCATCTCTACTCCTTCTCTCTCTTTGTGGTGATTCATTCCTTGAGCTTCGTCTTCGAGGTGACTCTTCTCTTGTTTTGTAGGGATCCATGCACTCATTTGAGTAGTGTCCGGGCTTCCCACAATTGTAGCAATTGCGGTCACGACTTGACGAACGCTTCTCATCATATCTTGAGTTGGAGTTTCTTTCTTTGCTTCAATTCTCGTAGAACTTGTTGAATTTCTTGACCATGAGGCTTATCTCTTCATTGGTGACAAGGTTGTTGCTTGAAGTTGCGGGAGCATCACTTGTGGCTTTGTAAGCACCGCTAGACTTGTGATGAAGCTCTTCTTTATCTTTGAGTGTCATCTCATGAGCAACAATCCTTCCAATGACTTCCGTAGGCTTGAGATCTTTGTAGTTTGGCATCATTTGGATCAATGTGCACACGATGTCGTATCTCTCATCCAAAGCTCTGAGTATCTTCTTGATGATGAATTTTTCGGTCATTTCTTCGCTTCCTAAGCCGGCAATCTCATTGGTGATGAAAGCTAGCCTAGAATACATCTCTACGACTCCTTCATCATCCTTGATCTTGAACTTGTCAAGCTGACCTTGAAGAACATCTAACTTGGATTCTCTCACGGACTCGGTTCCTTCGTGCATATCAACCAAAATATCCCAAATCTCTTTTGCATTCTCAAGACGGCTGATTTTGTTGAATTCTTCGGGGCATAAGCAGTTGAAGAGAATGTCATATGCTTGAGCATCGTATTGCAACATCTTCAATTCATCCGCGGTCACTTCACGATCCGGTTCCCGTCCATCCGCAAAGAACTCACCTTGCAAGCCAACACGAACAACAGCCCAAACGGCAGGGTTATGACCAAGAATATGCATTTTCATTTTATGCTTCCAACTAGCAAAATTAGTGCCATCAAAGTATGGACCTCTACGGTGATAACTTCCCTCACTAGACGCCATACTTCTCCTAGGTTGTGAGACCTAAGCAATGGAATCCTGGCTCTGATACCACTTGTAGGATCGAAAGTAGGTCTAGAGCGGGGGTGATTAGACTACTTGATCAATTAAAAGTTTTGCCTATACCAAGTGTTAGGGTTGATAGTTTTTAGCATTTCATGGCAAGTCAAGTACACCCTACACATGCAAATCTAAGAGTATATAGCAGCGGAAAGTAACAACAAGCATGTATAGAAGGGGTAGGGTAGGTAGATCAAACGCAATTGTAGACACGATGATTTTTCCCGTGGTTCCGATAGGTGGCACTATCGTACATCCACGTTTAGGGAGTCTTCAACCCACGGAGGGTAACGGTCGCGAGAGTCCATGGAGGGCTCCACCCAAAAGGGTCCACGAAGTAGAAACCTTGACTATTCCATACGGCTTCCGTCCACGAAGGACTAGCCTCACTATGGGTAGATCTTCACGAAGTAGGCGATCTCCTTGCCCTTACAAACTTCTTGGTTCACTCCACAACACGAAGTAGGAGGCTCACAAGCGACACCTAACCAATCTAGGAGGCACCACCCTCCAAAAGGTAATAGGCTCGGTAATGATGATGAACTCCTTGCTCTTGTGCTTCAAGATGATAGACTCCTCAACACACAATATCTCTCTCACGGGTTTGGCTTGGTAGGATAGATAGGATTGGTGGAAAGCAACTTGGGGAGTCTAGAAATCAAGATCCATATGATTAGAGTGGAAGATCTTGACCTCGACACAAGGGTAGGTGGTTCTCTCTCAGAAAATCTGATAGGATAGGTATGGAATAGTTCTGAGTGCTTCTCTGTCGAGTGAGTGGTGGTGAAGGGGTATATATAGGCATCCCCAAAAATCCAACCGTTACACACAAAATGACCAACTCGGTGACACCGATGTGTGAATCTCGGTGGTACCGAAGTGACCAAAAGGTGGCAACTTTTGAATCTCGGAGGGAACGATATACGGATCTCGATTGCACCGATAAGGTGACCAACGGTCAGATTTCCAATCTCGATGACGCCGATCCAACATTCTCGGAGGGACCGAAATGTGAATTTGCGTAACAGAAAGTTGGCAACCTAAACTCGGTGGCACCGGTATGGAGTCGGTTGCACCGAAGTGGCTAGGGTTTGGCAGAGTCTGTCTAGGTTCTGGAATCAGTGGCACCAAAGTGGGATAGTTGGTTGCACCGATTTTGAGTGGTAGGTATAGAACAGACTTTGGTGGGAGAGTTTTTTGGATGCTTTTGGCGACTATCACTTGTGCGCGTTTGAGCATATTGTTCACCAACAAAACCTTACCCCATTTTAATAGTATTGGCTTTCCTATGGCTCAAAGTGATTTCTCACAACTATAAAATGTAGAGTCCCCTTGCTTGAAGCTTGGCCAACCTATTTCCTTGAATCTTGGGGTTTCTCCACAATCTCCTTTTGCCAATCCTCTCATTGAACATTTCCTGAAATATACTTAGTGGAAACATTAGTTCAATGACTTATATGTTGTTATTAATTACCAAAACCACCAAGGGAGCAAATGTTCTTTCACTAAGTCAATATACTCTAATATAGGTGACCTAGTCACCGCCCATCATCTAGTTAAGAATCTTGTTTGGTTCATTCTCTATTTTGCTAGATTTCTTGGAACCACTCAAATCTTCTCTAGTTGATATCTCTTTGTAAAGTCCTTTGCATTTTTCTTTAAAAATCCTTTTGACACTTTGTTAAAAAAATCAAAAAAATTCAAGTTTCTCAAACTTTGCCAAGTTTCTGTTTTAGCCTCGGAGCATCCAATACAAAGGACTCGGTTACATCAATTCAGAACATGAGTTGCATACCATCATATCGGTACCATCGATAAATTTGTCTGGGACCCACTAACTTACTATCATATTTTAGCCTATGTTTGTATCTGTAAATCTTTGTAATCCTTCTATGCTATTTTCAATTCTTCGATGATCCCTTTTATTCAAAAAAGGGGGATACATTCAAGGACCCCTAACTCAAAGGAGGAGAAGTTCTACAAATTCTCAGTTTAGCCAAAAGGAGAGAAATTATTTTCCATGATTCTCTCAGTTTTTCATGATCCCTACATTCAACGACCCTTGTTCTCAAGGATCCCTTCCTAATCAGTGGTCCCTGTATCTGACCCTATGTATGACCATTTTGGAAATTAATGCCAATGGGGGAGAAATACCAAAGCTTCAAAGCTAAAGGGGGAGATACATGCTTATTCAAAGGGGGAGCTATAATTTAGGGGGAGAGGAGAATATCAAAGTTTATACTTATATAAACAAGGGGAGAATACCAAAGTAGGGGGAGAAAATATGTTTGGGAGAAAGATTTGTTTATTACATTTGACTATTCATGTTATACTTTTCCCACCCTATCCAATCCCAATATCTACATGCTAAGATTCAGGGGGAGAGGATGTCCTACTATTTGATATCTAGGGGAGAAAGATCTAAATGATCTTGGAGACATATCAATCCTAAGGAATACTATCTTCTATATGTTCTCCACATCTTGGTACTTTTGATTTCTCTTGTTTTTGATTGGTAGAATACTCTTGTGTTTCCTAACATTGTTTTCTCAAGTGTATTTCTACTACTAGAACGCTCAAGAACTCAAGGTAAGTATATGCATGATATCCTTAATCAAGATGATCTCTTGCTTCTTGCACATATTGCTTGCAAGAGTGAAGTCTTGAACAAGTACACACCTCATTCATATACATTTGATGCATATAGACAAGATACACATGACTTATCATATCCCTTCTACTATATGTGTGTACATGCATTCCAAAGCAACTATCCTTTAAAGGGATTGAACACATTTAGGGGGAGCAAGTCTAAGTCATGTGTCTCTCAAAATCTTCAATATATCCATGCATATATTTATTTGAAGCTTTGATTGTATGTTGTCATCAATTACCAAAAAGGGGGAGATTGAAAGCACTAGGTGCTCCCTTGGTGGTTTTTATAATTCATGACAACATACATTGTCTCTTGGACTAATACTTTTATCTAGTGTATTTCAGATAAAGTCCATAGAGAGAGATGGTTTGGCAAAAAGGAGTGCGGAGAGTATCCCCAAGAAGAAGAAGGAGAAGGAATAGCATTGGCAGAGCTTCAAGCAAGAGGAATCTACATTTTACTTTGTGAGAAATCACTTTGAGTCCATAGGAAAGCCAATACTATCAAAAGGGGGTAAGGTACTGTTGGTGAACAAAATGCTCATACGTGCACAAGTGACAGTCACCACATACACCCACAAGATCTTCCAAAAAAGCCTGTCCAAAGCCAAATATCCAAAATCGGTGCAACCAAGACTCCCCACTCGGTGCCACCGATTCTCAGCCTCAGACAGACTCAAGCCAAACCCTAGCCCTTTGGTGCAACCGATTCTGATTCGGTGCCACCCAATTTGGGTTGCCAACATTCTGTTACGCAAAATCACAAAATCGGTCCAATCGAGTTTGTTGAATCGGCGTCACCGAGTCTGGCAATCTGGCCATTGGTCACCTTATCAGTGCAACTAAGTTTTATGTATCGGTCTCACCAAAATTCAAAAGTTGCTACCTTTTAGTCAACTCGGTACCACCGATATTAAGACATTGGTGTCACCGAGTTGGACTTATCAGGTGTAAAGGTTGGATTTTTGGAGATGCCTATATATACCCCTCCACCACCACTTACTCGCAACAAAAGCACTCAGAACAGACCCCCACTCATACCAACTGATTTTCTGAGAGAGAGCCACCTACTCATGTGTTGATATCATGCCATTCTATTCCAACCATATGAATCTTGATCTCTAGCCTCCCCAAGTTGCTTTACACCCAATCAATCTTTTCCAACAAAAACAAATCTATGAGAGACTGATTGAGTGTTTAGGATCTATCATCTTGAAGCACAAGAGCAAGGAGTTCATCGACATTATCGACCCTATTACCTTTTGGAGCGTGGTGCCTCCTAGATTGGTTAGGTGTCGCTTGGGAGCCTCCTACTTCGTGTTGTGGAGCGAACCAAGAAGTTTCTAAGGGCAAGGAGATCGCCTACTTTATGAAGATCTACCCGAGTTAGGCTAGTCCTCCGTGGATGTCATGGATTTGTCACAGCAAGATGTCTGGGTTAACGGACTTAGGTGTGAGACCATCGCAACTATGTGGCGGCTTGAGAGGGGTTGGTCAGAATCGAGAGACGCGAGTTTACCCAGGTTCATGTTTGAAATATGCCCTAGAGGCAATAATAAATTGGTTATTATTATATTTCCTTGTTCAAGATAATCGTTTATTATCCATGCTATAATTGTATTGATCGGAAACACAGATACATGTGTGGATACATAAACAACACCATGTCCCTAGTATGCCTCTAATAGACTAGCTTGTTGATCAAAGATGGTTAAGGTTTCGTAGCCATGGACATGGGATGTCATTTGATGACGGGATCACATCATTAGGAGAATGATGTGATGGACAAGACCCAAACTATAAATGTAGCATATGATCTTCTGAGTTTTGCTACAGTTTTCTGCATGTCAAGTATTTGTTCCTATGACCATGAGATCATGCAACTCACTGACATCGGAGGAGTACCGTGTGTGTATCAAGCATCGCAATGTAATTGGGTGACTATAAAGGTGCTCTACAGGTATCTCCGAGGGTGTCTGTTGGGTTGGCATGGTTCAAGACTAGGATTTGATAGTCCGTGTGATGGAGAGGTATCTTAGGGCCCACTCGGTAATACAACATACAAACAAGCCTTGCAAGCAATGTGACTAAAGTGTTAGCCACGAGATCTTGTATTACGTAACAAGTAAATAGACTTGCCGGTAATGAGGTTGAACTGGGTATGGAGATACCGACGATCGAATCTCGGGCAAGTAACATACCGAAGAACAAAGGGAACAGCATACGGGATTAACCGAATCCTTGACATAGAGGTTCAACCGATAAAGATCTTCGTAGAATATGTGGGAACCAATATGGGCATCCAGGTCCCGCTATTGTTTATTGATGGTAGAGGTGTCTCGGTCATGTCTACATAGTTCTCGAACCCGCAGGGTTTACCCACTTAAGGTTCGGTGATGTTTCAGTAGTGTAGATTTATGTTTGGTGGCGACCGAAGGTTATTCGGAGTCCCGGATGAGATCCCGGACGTCACGAGGAGCTCTAGAATGGTCCGGAGGTAAATATTGATATATAGGAAGTCCTGTTTTGGTCGCCGGAAGGGTTTCGGGCTCATCGGTAGTGGCTACATGGGCTGTGGGAGGAGGTAAACCAGCCCCTGGTGGGCTGGTCGAAGCCTCCTCTAAGGGCCCATGCGGCTGGAGTGGATTGAGAAGGAAAAACACAAGGTGGAAAGAGTTCCCAAGTGGGAAGGAGGAGTCCTAATCCTACTGGGATTGGAGGAGGACTCCTCCTCTCCTCCTTGCGCCAAGGCCAAGGGCTGGCCCCTTGGGTGCCAAGCCTCCTCCCTCCCTCCTCCTATATATACTAGAGGCTTTGAGGGTTTTTGACACATAAAAACAGCCTCGTGCTACCTCTCCTCTAGATCGTAGTTTCTCCTCTAGATCGGTTTCAGCGGTGCTTAGGCGAAACCCTGCTGGAATAGCTCCACCACCATCATTGCAATGTCGTTGCACTGTTGGAGAACTCATCTACCTCTTCGCTCCCTCTTGCTGGATCAAGAAGGCGGAGATCTTCGTCAAGTTGTACATTTGCTTAACGCGGAGGTATCGTCCGTTCGGCGCTAGATCGGAAGGACCGTGATCAAGATCGCAAGACGATTAGTGATTTGATCGCGGTACGAATCGTGATGGGATCGTGGGACGGATCGTGATGGGATCGCGCGACGGATCGTGATCTGATCGCGGGACGGATCGTGGTGGGATCACGGGACACTCGGTGATTTGGATCGCGAAGACGTTCGACTGCATCAACTGCGTTTTGTAATGCTTCCCCCTTAGCGATCTACAAGGAATGTAGATCCACTCTACCTCTCGTAGATGCTCATCACCATGCATAGATCTTGCGTGTGCGTAGGAAATTTTTTGTTTCCCATGCAACGTTCCCCAACAATGGTATCAATGGTAGGTCTATGTGTAGATGAGATCTCGAGTAGAACACAAAGGAGTTTGTGGGCGTTGATGCTTAGATTGCTTCCTCCCTTGGTCGTGTTTTGGTTCAGCGATATTGTGGGATGAAGCGTCCCGGACCAACCTTACTCGTACGCTTACGAGAGACCAGTTCCATCGACTGACGTGTAACTTTGTTGCACAAAAATGGCTGGCGGGTGTCTGTTTCTCCTACTTTAGTTGGATCGGATTCGACAAAGGCGGTCCTTGAGAAGGTTGAAAAGCAACTTATGTATCACCGTTGTGGTTTTGCATAGGTGAGAATTGTTCTTGCTAGATACCCGTAGCAGCCACGTAGAACATGCAACAACAATTAGAGGACGTCTAACTTGTTTTTGCAGGGTATGTTGTGATGTGATATGGCCAATTACATGATGAGATATATGTGATGTATGAGATGATAATGTTTTTTATAGAATATCATGACTTGCATGTCCATGAGTACGGCAGTCGGCAGGAGCCATAGGGTTGTCTTTAATTATTGTATGACCTCCGTGTCAGTCATTAAGCGCTATGTAATGCTTTACTTTATCGCTAAGCGGTAGCAATAGTAGTAAAAGCATGGTGGGCGCGATAACCCCGATGGCAACACGTTGATGGAGATCATGGTGTCATGCCGGTGACTATGGAGATCATGTCGGTGATTTAAGGATGGAGATCAAAAGCACAAGTTCATGGCCATATCATGTCACTTATGATTTGCATGTGATGTTAATATTCTTATGCACCTTGTTTTGCTTAGGACGATGGTAGCATTATATGGTGATCCCTCACTAAAATTTCAAGATAAATTGTGTTCTTCTCGAGTGTGCACCGTTACGAAAGTTCGTCGTGTCGAGACACCACGTGATGATCGGGTTCAATAGACTCTATGTTCACATACAACGGGTGCAAGCTAGTGTTGCACATGCGGAACACTCGGGTTAAACTTGACGAGCCTAGCATGTACAGACTTGGCCTCGGAACACAAGAGATCGAAAGGTCAAACATGATTCATATAGTAGATATGATCAGCATGATGATGTTCACCATTTAAACCACCTCAACTCACATGATGATCGGACTTGAGTTGGTGAATCTGGATCATGTATCACTCGAATGACCGGAGGGATGTCAATTTGAGTGGGAGTTCTTAAGTAATATGATTAATTGAACTCATTATCGTGAACATAGTCAGTAGTGTCTTTGCAAATTATGTTGTAGATTACTATCTCACACTGTAGCTCCCTTGAATTTTTATATGTTCCTAGAGAAATAGAGTTGAAAGATGATGGTAGCAATATTGCGGACTGGGTCCGTGATCTGAGGATTGTCCTCATTGCTACATAGAAGGCTTATGTCCTTAATGCACCGGTCGGTGCGCCACCCCCTCCAACATCGTATGTAGATGTTGTCGACATCTGACCGGCATGTTCCGATGAATACTTGATAGTTTAGTGTGTCATGCTTTACGGCTTAGAATTGAGGCTCCAAAAATGTTTTGAACGTCACGGTACATATGAGATGTTCTAAGACCTGAAATTGGGATCTCAGGCTCGTGCCCGTGTTGTGAGATATGAGGTCTCCAACAAGATTCTTTGCCTGCAAGATGAAGGAGAATAGCTCAACCGTTGGGCATGTGCTCAGATTGTCTGGGTGCTACAATCGCTTGAATCGAGTGGGAGTTGATCTTCCAGATAAGAAAGTGATTGATATAGTTTTCTAAGTCACTAAGCTACTAGAGCTTTGAGATGAACTATAAAATGCCAGGGATGGAAATAATGATCCCTGAGCTATTCGCGATATTTGACACCGCGAAGGTAGAAATCAAGAATGAGCATCAAGTGTTGATGGTTAGTGAAACCACTAGTTTCGAGAAGGGCAAGGGCAAGGAGCGAAACTTCACGGATGGCAAGTCAGTTGCTGCTCTAGTGAAGAAACCCAAGGTTGAACCCAAACCCGAGACTAAGTGCTTCTATTATGAGGAGAACAATCGCTGAAGCAGAACAACCCTAGATAGTTGGTAGATAAGAAGGTTGGCAACGTCGATAGAAGTATATTTGATATACGCGTTATTGATGTGTACCTTACTAGTACTCCTAGTAGCACCTGGGTATTGGATACCGCTACGATTGCTAAATGTTAGTAACTCAAAATAAATGCTATGGAATAAACGGAGACTAGCTAAGGGTGAGGTGACAATGTGTGTTGGAAATGTCTCCAAGGTTGATGTGATCAACATCGCACACTCTCTCTACCTTCGGGATTAGTGACGAACCTAAATAAATGTTTTTGGTGTTTGTGTTAAGGATGAACATGATTAGATCGTGTTTATTGCAACATGGTTATTCATTTAAGTTAGAGAATAATGGTTATTTTGTTTACATGAATAATACCTTCAATGGTCATGCACCCAATGAGAATGGTTTGTTGAATCTATATCGTAGTCATACACATGTTCATAACATTGATGCCAAAAGATACAAAGTTAATAATGATAGTACCACATACTTGTGGCACTGCCGCTAAATGACATATTGGTATAAATCGCATGAAGAAACTCCATGCTGATGGATCTTTGGACTCATTCGATTTCGAATCGTTTGAGACATGCGGACCATGCCTCATGCGCAAGATGACTAAGACCCCATTTTCGGTATGATGGAGCGGGCTAGTAACTTATTGGAAGTGATACATGTTGATGTACGTGGTCCAATGAGTGCAGTGGATATCGTTATTTTCTTACCTTCACTGATGACTTGAGTATATATGAGTATATTTACTTAATGAAACACAAGTCTAAAACGTTTGAAAAGTTCAAGCAAATTCAGAGTGAAGTTTAAAATCATCGTGAGAAGAAGATAAAAATGTCTATGATATGATCGTGGAGGTGAATATCTGAGTTGCGAGTTTGGCATACAACTTTAGACAATGTGAAAGTTGTTTCACAACTCATGCCACCTGGAACACCATAGTGTGATGGTGTGTCTGAACGTCGTAGTTGTGCTCTATTGGATATGGTACTGGTACGAACTATGATGTCTCTTATCGATTTGCCACTATCGTTTTGGGGTTATGCATTAGAGGCAACTACATTCACTTTAAAAAAAGGGGGCACCATCTAAGTCCGTTGAGATGACGCCGTATGAATTTTGGTTTGGCGGAAACCTAAGCTGTCATTTCTTAATGTTTGGGACTGCGACGCTTATGTGAAAAAGGTTTTCACCTAATGAGCTCGAACACAAAGCGAACAAATGCATCTTCATAGAATACCCTAAGAACAGTTGGGTATGCCTTCTATCTCAGATCCGAGTGCAAAGTGTTTGTTGCTAAAACTGGTCCTTTATCGAGAAAGAGTTTCTCTCAAAAGAATTGAGTGGGAGGAACATAGAACTTGATGAGGTTGTTGAACCTTTGTTTCAACCCGAGAGTAGCGCAGCATAGAAAGATGTTTCTGTGGAGCCTATGTTAGTTGAAAGGGAAGTTAATGATGATGACCATGAAGCTTCGGATCAAGTTACTATCAGACCTCGTAGGTCGACAAGGACACGTACTGCTCCTGAGTGGTAAGACAACCCTGTCTTAGAGGTCATGTTGTTAGACAACGATCAACCTACGAGCTATGGAGAAGCGATGATGGGCCCGGATTCCGATAAATGGTTAGAGGCCATGAAATCCGAGAAAGGATCCATGTATGAAAACCAAGTATGGACTTTGGTAGACTTGCCTGTTGAACGGCAGGTCATTGAGTACAAATGGACCTTTAAGATGAAGATAGCCGCTGATGGTGAATGTCACCATTTATAAAGCTCGAATTGTCGCAAAGAAGATTCCGACAAGTTCAATGAGTTGACTGCGATGAGACTTTCTCACTCGTAGCTAAAGTCTGTTGGAATTATGTTTGCAGTTATTGCGTTTTTCCAATTATGAAATCTGGCACATGGATGTCAAAACATCGTTTCCTTCCTTGAGGAAAGGTTGTATGAGATACAACTAGAAGGTTTTGTCAGTCCTAAGGATGTTAAAAGGTGCAAGCTCTAGTGATCCTTCTATGGACTGGAGCAAGCATCTTGGAGTTGGAATATATGCTTTGATGTGGTGATCAAAGTTTTTGAGTCTATACAAAGTTTATGAGAAACTTGTATTTACAATAAAAGTGAGTGGGAGCACTATAGAATTTTTGATAAGCATATGTGGATGACATATTATTGATCGGAAATGATGTAGAATTTCTAGAAAGCATAAAGGGTTGTTTGAAAAGAGTTTTTCAAAGGAAGACCTGGATAAAGCTACTTAATTGTTGGGCATCGAGATCTATAGAGCTAGATCAAGAGGCCTGATGAGACTTTCAATGAGTACATACCTTGACAAGATTTTGAAAGAGTTCAAAATGGATCAGTCAAAGAAAGAGTTCTTGCCTGATTTGTAAGGTGTGAAGTTGAGTGAGACTCAAAGCTCGACCACGTCAGAAGAAAGAGAAAGGATGAAGGTCGACCCCTATGCCTTATCCATAGTCTCTATATAGTATGCCATGCTGCGTACCGCACCTGTGAGTGCCTTGCCTTGAGTTTGTCAAGGGGTACAAGAGTGATCCACAAGTGGGTCACTGGAGAGCGGTCAAGATTATCCTTAGTATCTAGAGGACTAAGGAAATATTTATCGATTATGGAGGTTATAAAGAGTTCGTCGTAAAGGGTTACGTTGATGCAAGCTTTGAAACCAATCTGGATGACTCTTAGTAGGAATCCAGATACATATAGTGGAGCAGTCATTTGGAATAGCTCCAAGTGGAGTATGGTAGCAGTGTCTACAGTATGACATAGAGATTTGCAAAGTACATAGAGATTTGAATGACGCAGACCCGTTGACTAAAGACCTCTCTCACATGCAAAGCATGATCGAACCCTAGAACTCATTGGGTGTTAGATTCATAACAATGTAAATCACATGGTGATGTGAGCTAGATTATTGACTCTAGTGAAAGTGGGAGATTGTTGGAAATATGCCCTAGAGGCAATAATAAATTGGTTATTATCATATTTCCTTGTTCATGATAATCGTTTATTATCCATAATATAATTGTATTGATCAGAAACACAGATACATGTGTGGATACATAGATAACACCATGTCCCTAGTATGCCTCTAATAGACTAGCTTGTTGATCAAAGATGGTTAAGGTTTCCTAGCCATGGACATGAGATGTCATTTGATGATGGGATCACATCATTAGGAGAATGATGTGATGGAAAATACCCAAACTATAAACGTAGCATATGATCGTGTCAGTTTTGCTATAGTTTTCTGCATGTCGAGTATTTGTTCCTATGACCATGAGATCATGCAACTCACTGACATCGCAGGAGTACCTTGTGTATATCAAACCTTGCAACGTAACTGGGTGACTATAAAGGTGCTCTACAGGTATCTCCGAGGGTGTCTGTTGGGTTGGCATGGATCAAGACTGGGATTTGATACTCCATGTGACGGAGAGGTATCTCAGGGCCACTCGGTAATACAACATCACAACAAGCCTTGCAAGATATGTGACTATAGTGTTAGCCACAGAATCTTGTATTACGTAACAAATAAAGAGACTTGCCGGTAACGAGATTGAACTAGGTATGGAGATATCGATGATGAATCTCGGGCAAGTAACATACAGAAGAACAAAGGGAACAGCATACGGGATTAACTAAATCCTTGACATAAAGGTTCAACCGATAAAGATCTTCATAGAATATGCGGGAACCAATATGGGCATCCAGGTCCCGCTATTGGTTATTGACCGTCGAGGTGTCTCGTTCATGTCTACATAGTTCTCGAACCCGCAGGGTCTGCACACTTAAGGTTCGGTGACGTTTCAGTAGTATAGAGTTATGTATGGTGGTGACCGAAGGTTGTTCGGAGTCCCGTATGAGATCCTGGATGTCACGAGGAGCTCCGTAATGGTCCAGAGGTAAAGATTAATATACAGGAAGTCCTGTTTTGGTCGTCGAAAGAGTTTCGGGCTCATCGGTAGTGTACCGGGAGTGCTGGGAGGGTACCGGGGGACCATCGGGAGGGGTGTCTCGACCCAAGAGGCTATATGGGATGTGGGAGGAGGTAAACCATCCCCTGGTGGTCTGGCTGAAGCCTTCTCTAAGGGACCATGCGGCTGGAGTGTATTGAGAAGGAAAAAACACAAGGTGGAAAGAGTTTCCAAGTGGGAAGGAGGAGTCCTAATCCTACTAGGATTGGAGGAGGAATCCTCCTCTCCTCCTTGTGCGAAGGCCAAGGGCTAGACCCTTGGGCACCAAGCCTACTCCCTCCATGCTCCTATATATACTAGAGGTTTGGAGGGTTTTTGACACAGAAAAACAGGCATGTGCTACCTCTCCTCTAGATCGTAGTTTCTCCTCTAGATCGGTTTCAGCGGTGCTTAGGCGAAGCCCTGCTGGAATAGCTCCACCACCATCGCTGCAACGCCATCGAGCTGCCAGAGAACTCATCTACCTCTCCTCTCCCACTTGCTGGATCAAGAAGGCGGAGATCGTCATCGAGCTGTACGTGTGTTGAACGTGGAGGTGTCGTTCGTTCGACGCTAGATCGGAAGGACCGTGATCAAGATCGTGAGACGATTCGTGATTTGATCGCGGGACGGATCGTGATAGGATCGCGGGACGGATCGTGATAGGATCGCGGGACAGATAATGATTGGATCACGAGATGGATCGTGATGGGATCGCGGGACGCTCGGCGATTTGGATCGCGAAGACGTTCGACTACATCAACCGCGTTTCTTAACGCTTCCTGCTTAGCGATCTACAAGGGTATGTAGATCCACTCTCCCTATCGTAGATGCTCATCACCATGGATAGATCTTGCGTGTGCGGAGGAAAAATTGTGTTTCCCATGCAACGTTCCCCAACAGTTTGGCCCCTCTGATGGAGGTAAAAGCCTACGTCCTGCTTTGTGTCTATATTGATGATGAGGGTGATCTTGATTACAAGGGTGTTGTCTTGCTACCTCTAATCTCGAGAGCCTCTAATTTGTCTATCTCTAATGACTTGTGTCTGTCTTAACTTGTCCCTCTAGGGTTGCTCTACCCCTCCTTATATAAGTGGAAGGGGTAGGTTTACATGTAGAGTCCTACTAGGAGTAGGAGTAGGACTAGTCTCTCTTGCATCCTAATCCGGGTCTTGTTTCTCTTGTAAGGGAATCCTCTCTCCTTTGGGCCTTCTCTTGTGAGCTGCCTGCGCCGGCTTACACGCTGGGCCTTGGGCCTTGTCGCTCGTCTGACCCGCCTTCCGGGTTACCAATGAATCATCAAGTCTTGACCGGGTCTCCAGTGAGTCACCAAGTCCTAGCCGGGTCATACTTCCGGCCGGGTTATACCACGGGATATATCCCTGACATTAGCCCCTAGGTTAGCTTGAATTTATTCATGCTAAGCTCCTGAAATAAGAATGAACATGTTAAGTGACCGACTCAGTCCACTGGCCGGCTTAATGAAGTATCTCCATGAAAATTTGGGTTTCTTCTTCATATGAACGGGTCGTCTTCTCAATTGTCTTGCTTGTCAATGTCCTTTGAAGTAAAAAATATTCGGAATAAAACATCCATATGCCATTGAGTCGGCCTCCAAAACTTTGGCTTCATGAAATTATTGGAGATAAGAAAACCATATGAAGTTGAGTCGGCTTCCATTGCTTCGGCTTGATAAAAACATTGAGAATAGAACTTCGTCCATTGTTACACCACTTCAACCTATGAAGCCGGGTTGCTCATATAGAATCTACCGGGTCATGATCTTTTGATAATGCTGGGTCATGATTGTTGGTGACGCCGGGTCAAACAACTGGACTCAAGCTGACTACATAAATTTAGTGGGAGTAAAGAAATCCGTATGATGCTGAGCTGGTCTTTCGATGCTTTGGCTAGATAAAAATCTGTTGAGCTGGTCTCACTCACAACTGACACCTTGAAAACTCTCTTCAATTCTTTTATATATCCACATTACCTATAGCCCCCAAGCTCCAAGTTTATCCATGATGACTTGGTGCTTTGCAATAATATCTTTGATTGTGTAGCCCCCAAGTGTCAGGTTGTCTTGCCTGCAGCAGCGTGGGACTTGTAACTGTCTTATACCTTATAAAGCTTCAACTGGTGTAGCCTCCAAGGGTCGGCTCATCAGTATGTGATGGGCCGGGTCTTCAATTGGGACCTTATAATCTGCTTGGTCAACTGAATGCTATAGCCCCCAAGTTTCGGGTCAGTAAGAAATATTGGGCTGAGACTTAGAAAAATATAGAAAGGCTGACTCATCTAACAGGATCTATTAACCATGTAATGATTTGAAAAGCAACTTGCATTAGCCACCAAGTGACGTGATGCATGCTTGCAGCGACATGGGACTTGCATACTTGATATAAACTGGACTTGAATAACATATCCCCCAAATGTTGGGCCGTCTGCCTGCAGCAACTCGGGACCATGTGAGAATAATATGACTCATCATAATGCACTTCAAAAGTTCTGTTTGAATTGATATTGATATAATTTGAATGAATCGTTGACCGTGATTATAATATAACCCAGAATGAATATCCTGGAATAATTCCTTTGTCTTTGGAATGAAATTCCTGCTCGTGGTTGCGGTGCAACCCGGTAAATATATGTCCGGGGAATCCATGAGTGTTGTAGTATACTATAGAGCACAGGTTGAAGAAATCCAATAGTCAGTCAATTAAATGAAACGGTATTATATCTGATAGGGCGGCTCTTCAAGAATAATCAACTCTCCAATCTGGCTTGAAAAAATCCCAATCAATTAGTACTGGTTATGATAAACCATGATGAAAATCCACCCATGCTGGATATTAAAGATCCATTTGTTCTTGTAGAAGTTTTTCATCATACTTAACGGCGGCTCATCTGAAGAGACAAGACCTGCAAAGATAAACAAGACAGAATATATTCTGCATTGTTGTAGGGCGGCTTGAAAAAGCACAACCCGGAGATGTTAAAATCTTTTATATCCTTGCTTCTTCTTTCATAATCTTGCTCTGACCCGCTTTGGAAAACCGACATGATATGTATGTATGATGCAATGCATGATGTAATGTATGATGTATGATGCAATGTATGATGTTCTTGCTTTTCCTTCCTTTTATTTTCAAAAACTCATATGATGGTTCTTCCTGGTTGGACTCGATGCTTGAACTCATACCAGTGCAGTGTCTCTAACGAGAGTGACCGTCAACTCCTTTGAGCGGCTCAGGGTCTCTAGGCGATATTGACTGATAAGAGCGCAACGAACCAGAAAGAGACACATTCACCGATTCTTCTGGGTGGACTCGCTGCTTTAACTCGTAACAATACTCGGTTTCTAGGCGATAATTGATGAGCGCAACATCCCAGAAAGAGACACGGACGCTGGTTTCGCTGGGTGGACTCGCTACTTGAACTCGTAACAATACTCGGTTTCCAGGCGAGGATTGATGAGCGCAGCGTCCCAGCAAGAGACACAACAGGGATGAGTATCCCTAGATCCCAAAATCCCCCTCTCACGTGACACAGACCACCGTTTGAACCTTAACCAGTGCTCAGGGTCTCCTGGCGAGATTAACTATCCGGTACGTTGGACAGATAGTGTCTCTCAGTGGTGATTAACTGGTAAGCGTTCGGCGGGTCACCTGTTGGAGAGGCCATCATTGCACCCCTAATGATCTAGTTGACGGAGTCAAAATTTGGGTCCATGACCCGCCTTATAGTGGCTGAAAAGCCTGATCAAGAAGGTTGAAGCTTAACCCGGTGGGTTGAAACCCCCAAACGACCTTGTCGACGATATCCACGTGTGCACCATCTTGTAAGCCGCCATCCTGAGGAACGCCAACTTGTAAGCCGCCGTCTTGTTTGCTATTGTGGCTGAAAAGCCGATCAAGAGGGTGAGTAAGCTAAACCCGACGGGTTGGAAGCCTCCAAATGACCTTTGTTGAAGTATCCGCCTTTGCACAATCTAAAATGCATAGACAACAGAATCCCCAAGTTACTTTATGATGATCCAATAAATCAGTGCACCCATGTTTGAACGGTGCATCATGGCGGTTCGTCCTCTTTAATTCTTCCGCCAATAATATAGTAGCCCCCAGGATTGGGTTAAATTTTCTTACAATGACCCAGGGTTGTCGTTGAAAACGACCAAATGTGTCGAGCCATGTCTGTAGTCCTCGAATCTTAAGTTGACTCGAAAAGGCAGCTTGAGAATCTCCACTGAACTGTTTCGATAATCCGGTCGACGGTTCATCTCGACTGGTTGTTGAAGTTAACCAAACTGTAGCGGCGACGACTTATGCGCCTGTCCGTCAGGCGGCTCGTGCAAGCGAACACCGCACCGATATACTGATGTAGATCAGACTGTGGGCGGCGTCTTGCACGAGTCCGTTGGGCGACTCGTACACGCGAGCATGGTACCAGTATGCCAATGTAGATTGGACCGCAGGGGCAGCGACTTGCGCACGCCGGCTGAGCAGTTTGTATGGATAGCTTCTGATGTGTTGATGTAGACTAGAAGTTCGTCGCGACATTGTAAGCCGGCACGACCGCGAGAGATGGCTGCGGCGTCGTAAGCCGGCACAAACGGTGAGTCGCCCACGGCGTAGGAAACCAGCATGAACGGCGAGTTGTCGTGGCGTTGTTAATCCGGTGCGGTCGTGGCGTCGGAATCCGGTGCGCGTGTCCATTGAGTAATGCAACACGGACAAACACTAGTGCGGAATGACGCTGGTGCACGCTCCTCCTCCGCGTTTTAATGCCACTTTGTAATGAAGAATTGTCCTGCATAAAATTTATTGTAAGAAACAGAGTAATTGATCTCAAAAAAATTAATATGTGCTAATAAAATAAATATGGCGGATAGCATCTGATGCATTTGGTTAATGGATAATTTGCACGCAGACTGATCTGATTATTTCTATTTTACGTAGAGCAATGCATATCGTCGGAGTTTGTCCAGAGTGTAATGCAAGTTGCTGTCTGGAGGTAGAACATGGCCTTTTGCATCCAAAGTATGCTGCCAGTGATAATTCCTGTTGAGTGGATCAATTTGATCTTTTTGATGGAATTGCCACCATGAGACGCGTCAACCCTCGAGTGACTCAGTGTATTGTTGCTAATAGACAGCCCTTCTATTTTACGTGCCATAACTTTGTCTAGTCTTCACAGTAATTGCTTTGGTGGCTGACAGCTGATGTTCAGCGTGGAATATTTTCTGAGCCTGACGCACACATGCATGGCGTGGTTGTATGCTTTACATGCGAGTAGAACTAGCTGCCTATACAACTTCCAAGTTTCACCACATAGTGTTTCTTTTTTCATTTTCTTTTGCTGATGGAGAAGACAACATCGACTCGACCTGGGACTCGAATTTAAGCCGCAGCGTGCATTGGCGCTGATCTTCTCAGCAGCAAACCGACGCGGGGGGGGGGGCAGCCGAGGCCGATGCCGATCGGGCAGGCGACGACGGCCACGCGCGGGTGCGCGCCCAGGGACGTGGGCAGCGGGCAGCTACGGCCGCGACGGTGGCGGGCAAGTGGTGGCAAGAGAGGCCATGTGGGGGTGTGCGCGTCAGAGAGGGGCGAGGCACTGTTGCGGCGAGCCAGCGGCGGGCCAGCTCGGTAAGCGTGGCAAAGCGGTGGTGGCAGAGGCGCAGTGGCGTGTTGCGGCAGCAATGCGCCGGCTCGGCAAAGCGTCGACGCAGGCGGGGAGGCGAGGTGATACCTTGGTGACGGCAGGGCCGGAACAAAGCGGAGCAGTCACGACGGAAGGCGGCTTGCGGCTCTGGCAGCGGAGGCGAGCCGGCCCGCGGGGGCGGATTAGCACGTGGGTGCGGCAGTTTGCGAACGAGGTGACTACGGCGAAGTGCTGAACCCGTGTCCAGGTCGCGGGCGGCTTGATGCCTACAGGACTCGAAACAGAGACCTTGACAGTCTGGATGGGGTCGTTGACCATCTGGCCTGCGGGGACAGAGCTAGCACGCGCAAGGGGTAAGGCGTCGGAGGAGGCACACTAAAGGCGGGTGCAGCGGGCGCGCAGCAGAGGCGCAGACGCGGCCGAGGCGAAGCGGAGCCAGCCAGGGCACGGCGCGGTGAGCGAGCTAGGGTGAGGTCACGGCAAAGTCGGCGGCCGTGGGCAGACGAGGCGAGTACGTGAAGTGATGCCACAGCGTCGAAGAGCCAACTCAACAGGGAGAGATGAGACGCGGCAGTGGAGCCAGGTGGGCCGGAAGTGAGGCACGCAGTCCGGCTGTGGGCGGTGCTGAGCCGGCCGGAGCGCAGTGGCAGGGCCAAGCTGAGCCGGACACGGCGCGGGTATGCGGTTTAGACGCGAGCTGAGGGGGCCCGGCCGGCACGGCGTGGAGGACCCTGACCCTGGCCATAACGCAGGCGAGGCGCGGATGCGGGGCGAGGCCGATCCGACCACAGCGCGGCGGCGGCAGGCGGAGACGAGTCTCCGTGGCGTTGTAGACCTTCTTCTTTCTTTTTATCTACTAGATGACCCGTTGCGCCCAAAGGGCGAACTTAACTAATGCATCTAAAAATCATTATTTGACTACGAAAATAGGTGCAAGATTATATGAACAATTCAGCATTAAACCCTTTAGGCATTTGAACTAACATGTCTATCCCACAAAACTACAATGCGCTGGATCTTGGCTCCGGCAGAACCTAGTTCATGACAAAACAATCATAAAATTCTATCAGGTGACAGCAGGACCAATGTTTCTACCTGATACTTGCTAAAGTAGCAGCTTAGTCTTGTCATAAAGGTAAGGTACTACTTTAAAATGAGTCAGATTGTGTGCTTTCAACAGAAAGAATGCCCATCTTCATTAACTGTCATATTCAACATACCCATAAGTTGCTTAAAATAGACTATTGATCTAATTTACAGAAAAGAAAATAACAGAGATAAGTCACCTGCCTCGTCTATCATTTAGGAGAAGTTTAGTATATATATGAAGAATGAGGCAACAACATGAGAGAAAATTACATCTTTGAAACTCCGTAAAAGTAGACAAATGAAAACAGACCAACAGAACACATACGTCCCGATTAACATAATAAGGGAGAACACAAAAATACATTTAGAGCCCTCGCTTCAGCAATGGCAACTTGGCAAGCAACCGTTGAAAACTTCAGATGAAGCTTCAGAAATGAAAAAGATTTTAAATCCCTGTTTAGAGTTGACAGTAGCTGTTTGAATTCCTTTTTAGGAAGAAAAATTGTCTATGATTGAGAAACTTTATTTCTAAATCAAGGTCCTGAACCTAGCCATCCGGTGCTCCTGTCAAAAAGCCTTCCCCTCTAAGTGATAAATATAATGATAGAGAACACAACTACCCATTGCTAAAAATTGTGCAGCTATAATAGTCAGAAAGACTTGACAACAAAAAGCTGAAGCAACCACATGTTAAAAAAAAGCTAAAGGGGGACTAAAGCACAACTACCCATTGCTGCAACACAGAAACTGGAGATACAACTATTATTCTTAGGGTGAAATATTACTCACAACAGCAGTATGCGGATTCATTAAAATGGAATGCCATAGTTATCTGTAACATGTAGGACACTTGAGCTACAAAATCATCCATTTATCTTGTCGTGAAGGCTACAACTTCGTTACTTGAGAATCATCATCGATTCCTCCATGCATGTGCAAACTTCAGTGACTACTGACCCCAGTCTCCAACACGAGCAGTTCAGAGAGGAAACATTTTTTTCCTACCTGATCACAATAGTTTACGTGCAGCCAACCTTCGCTGAATTTATCTGCTCCCATCTCCCCCTCGAAAAGACATGTTCAAATACCAAACAACAGTAATTAATAGTCACATGCCTCGTTGTTCGTAAGTATCAACGCACTTGTTGCACGAAAGAGCAATGCAAATTAGCAATTTATACTCGTACACAAGAGTTGAGTGGTGTCAATCCTTGTAGTGGCCAACCAGATTGACCAAGTTCATATGATGAACTCTTATTAGATGTAGAGCCTGAAATGCAATTCAGAGTAGTTATGTCAATAAGTGACCAGCGTGTTTGGCAAAATGGAGAGATTATTTGGGCAAATTGATTTGATTTAGACAGAAGAGAAAAATAAAACATGCGTAAGAATAAGAGAGGAGAGGAGCGGCAAGAAACCTAACCTCTGCCAAGAACTCATTAACCCTTGAGATGATGATTCTAAGCGTGTTTTGACTGCAACTGGGGTTCCATCGTCCAAGTAGCCAAAATATACCACTCCAAACTGACCTTTACAAAGGGACTTCTCGGAGCTATTTGTGATGGTTGTTCTTTGTAACTGAACTGACAGTTACCGATTGCATAGAGACAAGATCTCTATTATCTTCTTTTGAGTTATTTCCATTCAATGGTCCGACAGAAGGATCCGCATAGGTGTACTATACTATTAGCAACCAAGAACATGACACACTATATTTTTCTTGAGCCATTTTCAGTTCTTGCAAAGGCATAGGGTAACAATTACCACCACAACAAAAAGTACAGAAACTACAACGGTAGCCACTCGAAGCCAATATAAATGAGCTCCAGGATGATGGCGTCTACGGCGTCAGGTTTGGCTTTAGGCGTGAGCATCTTCACCTACTACACGATCAGCCTCTACTTATAATAATCCAAAGATTGGGGTCGTAGCGGCCGCCACCGAGTTTGTGCTGCTGCAACAACTATATCTACTTCATCAATTAAATTATCAATTAAACATACTTCATCTATTAGAAAGTGAAAACAAACAGTCTGCATTGGACATGTAAAAATTCTCTTCATATATCTCAAGTTGTTGCACCATATAAAAAGAAATGTTATAAGTAAACTAAAGGGTGAGTTTGTGTGTTGATGCGTCCCTGATGAGATAATTCGGCTCAAATGGCAAATACAGAACAAGAAACTGAGCATGTAAAGTTTTATAGCTCAAGAGCCTATAAAATCCCACCATACTCTAGCATGGTTGAAAAAATTAAACTTAATCAATGCGACAATATCCGGTCCTCGTAGAACGGAACTAATTCTATACATATTACCCAAACACAGGGCATCAGTGTCATGTGTATAAGAGAACAATTGACAATCGATGAATGTTGGAGACATAGCAATGCTATGTTTGGAAAGCCAGAGATTGGGGCAAAACAGTCATTGGCAGCAAATAATGAGGCACCTGAAAAAGTATTTCTACATACTCAACTTCATCATGATCTTCTGTTACTATTGGCACCATAACAAACAAACAAATTTTCCTTTTTGGAGAATTAAAGGAAATCCATTGTAATTTTATAATACGGAAGTTCATAGCAATCAAACATCGAGATGCAAGCTTGCCATTTTAAAATATATACACCAGTACACCATGGCTATTTTAGATATTCTGTTATATTCGAGAAAGCATGACATGTGTTCAACTGGTTACTGAAAAGGATCTCACCTTGTTTCAGCAAAACATGTAATGATCCGTAATAAATATAATAAATGTTCACTGAGTTCATTGGTTCAGGTCTCGTGGTTCCACATGATGGTGATGCGGAAGCACGTTTCTTTTTTGAGAATTTAGTAGCAAACCTGCAATGCACAAAAAGATCAAATGGTTAGCAAACCTACTGTTCATCCTGATGCTAGTTCAGTAAGAGAGAACATTTAGCAACAAAAGTATAAACTTTTTTTAGAAGCTTGCAGCGAGCATGCAATGCATTGCAATGAATAATTCAAAAAAACATGAAGCGTGTGTTCAGATGGTTACTGGAAAAAGGATCTCACAATGTTCCAACAGAACATGTAGTGATCTATAAACATAGTCGATGTTATCTGGATTCCTTGGTTCAGATCTCATGACTCAACAGGAAGGTGCTGCAAAAGCATGATTTTTTCGAGAAATTAGTGCCAAACCTGAAATGCAATCAGATTGTCAGCAAACCTGCCATACGTCCTGACCAAATAGTGTTGCAAATAAAAAGAAAGGAGACAGCGGGGAAGATGCCACCATGAGAACCAAATCGATCAAGAATATGTATTCCTCATGTTAGTCTCCTCCCTCCTCCGTGGCTCGTACTCCTCATGCTGGCCAAAAGCCTGATGCCAAAGGGATCATAGTTAAGCATCATAGCATAATAACAGTGAAAATCTTTACTGAAGGATCAAAAGCGCCATACCTAGGGCAGGGGAATCTGTGCAAATTTGACATAAGAGTGTAGACTTGTCTTAAATAAAACAATTATATGAGATGTGCCTTCTTCCTATTGCCATTCAGTCAACCATGTCGCCACTGTCCTCACAAATTGGAACTCCCCTGCCTCCCTTTTCCACTCATACGTGACCAAAGAAAACCATGAACATAGCCAAACCAGATCAGTGTTAGGAAACGTGAGGAAGAGAATGACCAAACAGTTTTCTGTATTGAGGAGAGAGAGATATACAAGGTTACATGGGCCTGGGCCTCACTCTAGACTATGGGCCTGGGCCTGTACAAGACAAACACAACATATATACTTAACACCCCCCCTTCAAACTTAAGGTGGGTCAGGAGCATCTGATACACCAAGTTTGAGAGTGTGAAACCTATGCTGATCTCTAGTTTGTGCCTTGGTGAAGAAATCTGTGACTTGAAGCTCTGATGGGACATATTGTAGCTTGACAGTGGATTGTTGACAATGAGATCGAGTGAAAAAGGCATCCACACCAATGTGTTTGGTCAACTCATGCTTGACTGGATCATTAGCAATCTGAATAGCAGCAGTGCTGTCACAAAGAAGAGGTGTTGGTGTATGACATAAGACACCAAGATCATCCAATAGCCAGCGAAGCCATACAATCTCTGCTGTAGTAGTAGAGAGAGCCCTAAGCTCTACCTCGGCGCTGGAGCGAGACACAGCAGTTTGCTTCTTTGATTTCCATGCAATGAGAGATGTACCACGAAATATGCAATAGCCAGTGACCGAGCGACAATCAATAGGATCACTCGCCCAAGTGGAATCAGAGTAAGCATGAAGCTGGAGCTGACTGGAATTAGCATAGAACAAGCGGCGAGATGTAGTTCCCCTTAAATACCTAAGGACTCGGAATAGGTGACCATGATGAACTGAGGTGGGAGCACAGACAAATTGACTGAGAATATGGACTGCATGTGCGATGTCAGGTCTGGTCACTGTGAGGTACACTAGACTGCCGACAATGTGACTGATAGCGAGAGGGATCCTCAAGAGGAGTGCCATCAGTAGGACGCAACTGGAGATGAAGCTCCATAGGTGTAGCAGCAATGCGCGTGTCAGTGAGACCTGAGCGAACAATCAAATCCTGAGTGTACTTTTGCTGGGAGATATAGCAACCATCATCGGTGTGCTCGACCTCAATCCCGAGAAAATAGCTGAGAGACCCCAAATCTGACATCTTGAATTGTTCACTCCATTTTTTCTTAACAAAATCAATATACCAAACATCATCTCCAATGATCAACATGTCATCTACATAAAGTAGAAGCAATGTACGGCCATGCTCAGATGTATGAATGAGGAGTGCAGGGTCATGTTCACTAGGAGAAAAACCGGCAGCTTGAATCACAGAACTGAACCGCTCAAACCAGGCACGAGGGGCTTGCTTAAGCCCATAAAGAGCCTTTCGAAGACGACAAACATGACCTGATGGAACCTTGATACCTGGAGGTGGCTGCATATAAACTTCCTCATGTAAATCACCATGAAGGAAGGCATTCTTCACATCCATGTGGGAAATTTTCCATGACCGAGTAGCAGCCACAGCAATTAGAGTTCGAACTGAAGTCATGTGAGCAACAGGAGCAAACGTCTCATCATAATCTTTCCCATGAGACTGCTGAAAACCTCTTGCAACAAGGCGAGCCTTGTAGCGTTCCACAGAACCATTTGACTTGGTTTTAACCTTATACACCCATTTGCAAGTGATAGGGACTTAACGAGGAGGTAATGGTACCAAATCCCATGTACCAGTAGGCTCTAAGGCTGCAAGCTCCTCAGACATAGCCAGTTGCCACTCAAGTGACACAACTGCCTCCTGATAGGTACTAGGCTCAGAAACAGCCCCTGCATATAAGTCCTTTTTGTATTGCGTTGCTAGAGAAGAGCCGTCAGTGCAAGGATCAGTAGTACTGGCTGGAGGAGTAGAAGACAAAGGCATAGATGACTGCGTGTCACATGGAACTTTAGAACGACGAGTGTAATGGAAAGTACTGGCTGGAGGAGTAGAATAACGACAAGTGTAATGGAAAGAAAGACTATCTAGAGGTGGAGCTAGTGGAAGAGAGAAAGGAGCTGGTGAGGAAGGAGATGAAACATGTGGTGGAGATGGTTCTGATGTTAGGACAGAGGAAGGTTGTTCAGCTATGGACTCATCTAAAAAGATAGGTGGAAGTGAAAGAAACGAGGTAGACTCTAAAGAAGTTGAGGATGATGGTTTAGTGGAAGGGGAATAGAAGGGTTGATCGCGAGAAAAGCGAATGCGGCAAGCAGAAGAATCATAGCAACGGTAGCCCTTATGTTCAAGACTATATCCAAGGAAGACACACTGAGCAGACTGAGCAGTCAACTTGGTACGCTCACGAGGTGCTAAAAGAACATAACAAGTACAACCAAAGACACGCAGGTGGTCATATGTGGGAGGAGAACCAAACAAAACCTCACCAGGACACTTGCCCTCAAGGCGAGTAGAAGGTTGGAGATTGATAAGATAAACAGCAGTTGAGATAGCTTCACCCCAAAAATGAGTGGGGACAAAGGAAGAAATCAGAAGGGTACGAGCTGTCTCAACAATATGGCGATGCTTACGCTCAGCAACGCCATTCTGAGCATGGGCACCAGGGCATGAAAGCTGAGGGAGAGTACCCTCAGATGAGAGAAACTCGCGAAAAGCAATAGATAGATACTCCCCCCCCCCCCCCGAGTCAGAACGAAAAACCCGAACAGCACTGGAAAACTGAGTATGGACCATATGTACAAAAGCCTTATATATAGAAAACAGCTCAGAACGATGCTTCATAAAATAGACCCAAGTATGTCGAGAGTGATCATCAACAAATATGACATAATGTTTGTGGCCACCTTTCAAAACAAAGGGGGAAGGACCCCATACATCAGAGTGCACTAAATCAAAAGGATGACTAGAATGAGTAGTGCTGGAAGAGTATGGAAGCAGTATTTGTTTCCCTAGCTTACAACCCTTACAGTGAAAACCAGCATCTATGGAAACATGACCCAAAACACCTTGTCGAACAAGGGTAGATAAACGAGAACCACACAAGTGACCTAAGCGATGGTGCCACTGGGCAAAAGAAAACAACGAAGTGGATCTTGATGTTGATGCAGCCATCCGAAACGCAGATGTGGTGGAAGCTGAAGGAAGGTGTAGAGGGATGTGGATCCTCTACGGCGATGGCCGGTTCCAATGACCCTCTTGCTCTGACGGTCCTGCACATAACAAAATGAGTCATCAAAACCAACAAAGTAGTTCATATCAGCAAGCTGGCCAACAGACATAAGATTCATGGACAGCTCTGGAGCAAAGGAGATGGCAGGAACAGAAAACTTGGATGTGCAAAGAGAACCCTGATGAGTAATAGAACAAGGTGTACCATCAGCAGTCTGAACAGAGGCACCACCCCGCACTGGCTGGCAAGACACAAGCTGAGAGCGATCAGAGGTCACATGGAAAGAAGCTCCAGAGTCCAGAACCCAAGGCTGGGTTGCAGCAACAGCGGGCTGAGAGAGAACAGATGCAGAAGCACCCCTCGCTTGCTGCTGATAAGGAGCTTGGGGTGCATGACGCTGCTGATTGAGGGCCCGTCTAGCCTGAAACTCAGCTAACAGCTCTGGATGAAGCTTGAAACAACCATCTCTGTGGTGTCCTGCCTTCTTGCAGAAGGAGCAGACGACAGCTGAAGGTGTTGCCTTGGAGGCACCTGGCCGCTGAGGAAAAGCCAGAACACTAGTGTGTAGAGTCTGCGCAGAAGTAGCCCCAAGAGAACGGAGACGAGTCTCCTCAGCGATCAAGCTAGCAAGTGCCTCTGTCAAGGTGGGAGGAGTCGTACGACCAAGCAATTGAGTGTGAATGTTCTCAAAGTCTGGCTTGAGACCCATCACAAACTGAAACATGAGTCTGATGGTCATACTTTTCCTTCGCTGCACATGACTCACAACCAGAATTACCCTTTGGAACCATGGAACCTAGCTGCCCAGTGATGCGAGTGAAAGCTCCATAGTACTCTTCTATGGACATGTCTTCTGGCTGCGAGTGTTGTGTAAATTCTGCAACAAGGAGAAATGAAGTGCACTGCTGGGCTGAAGGTAGCGCTGCTGAAAGTACTTCCATATCTCTTTAGCTGAAGTGTGATGCTCAAGACTCATTCGGAGTGAGGGTTCAACACCCAGAATTAAAACTCCCATCACACGATCATCGATCTTTTGCCAAGACTTCCTTGCTGCATCATCATTTGGACTAGGTGGATCATCTGTCAGATGAGAAACAAAACCAGCCGTCCTCAAGACAGTCCGGGCAGAAAATGCCCATTCCCTGTAGTTTGAACCATCAAGCTTGATATCTATGATCAAAGAACCAAATCCAAAATCATTTCTTGCCATAGTGGTGAGCGGCCAGCAGCTGGAAACACCCAATCTGATAGCAGCTGCAGGCAGCAACAAGAAAAGAGCAGCAGACAACCACAAACAGGAGCTGGATCTCACTGGATAGAAGGAGGATCTTGCTGGATAGAAGGGGGAACGCCTGGAGCTTGAGAGTAGCTGTGAGGACACACAGAGGAGCTGCTGGAGAGCAGCTCCTACAGGTTGATGACGAAGATGGGATGGGGCAGCGATGTGGATGTCTCCTCACCAGACAGATCCGCCTGAATCACCTCACCGGCGGCGATTTCATGGGTGGCGGCTGGAAGAGGGACTGGGATTTGGTCCTGGTCTGATACCATGTTAGGAAACGTGAGGAAGAGAATGACCGAACAGTTTTCTGTATTGAAGAGGAGAGAGAGATATACAAGGTTACATGGGCCTGGGCCTCACTCTAGACTATGGGCCTGGGCCTGTACAAGACAAACACAACATATATACTTAACAATCAGATCCGGGCTCAATTCACGCAAATGCATATACAAAAATCGTAAGAATGCACAAAGAGCTCTTAGATATGCACCACCTGGGGGCATTCATAAAAGGTGTAATTTTGAGATAAACTTGGAAACTAAGCATCTGAGATCAGCAATAACATAAAGAAAATTCATAATCTAATTAATTGGTCAGCAAGAGAATCACCTGCGATCTGTGTGAGCCACCTTTAATCGATGAATTAGGGAGAGATTCCATGTTTTTAGCAAGTTCAGAAAATGCTTAGCTGTGTTCGGCAATGCTCAGACTGGCAGCCTACAAATTAGAAGCAGACATATATGTCTTGTTAGGCAAAAAGGAAAAAGACAATCAAAATCTTATTTGAGGGAACAACTCTTCCATCGAGATTTTACAAGAAATATGTGATACCTTGGTGCTGCGTTCAGATTTAAACTACTCAGAGACCTGGTGCCCGCACTGGAAAACAAACTAATCCGTCAGCGCTGACGGAGAGCAACGCGGGTTGGGAGTGGGTCGCCATCGTCAGCTACGCTGTGAGCGTCCGCGGCCTAAGAGCATCATGGCCAGGCTGAGGTGTGCGTAGTACGACGGTGTGGGGCGACGAAGATCAGGAACAGTGTAGCTTGGGAGAGGGCCGCTGCTGTCGGCAGCTTGAGGGCGTCATGGCTGGGCCGCTGGAAGAAACCGAAGCGACTTATGTCTGACGCGTTTGCCAACACCGTCGCCGGTTGCGGCTGCTGCTCCCCCTCCTTCCGTCAATGACGAGGGAGCAGGTGTCTTGACTGCAATCTATATCTGCAGTTGAACATAATTACCTCAATGCAAACAAAAACAAAGAAAGGTATCCAAGTAGAACAATTATCTTTCTACAACCATCCTTTCTATCTTCCGACAGAATGAGAAAATATCTTGAATTAAAGTAACAATGATCTGGAAGCAAAACGCATGAAGCTGGTGTCAACCTGATGCATGTAACAGATACTGGATCCTCTCTCATTTGGTATTCCCTCACAGCCTTACTGAACTTTCATCAAACACCTTGCAGGCATAGATAAAAAAGAATTTCCCTCGCAGCCTTACTGAACTTTCATCAAACACCTTGCAGGCATAGATAAAAAAGAATTTGCACAGGTAAATAGATGAGCTGAAGAGAGAGGGCAGGAGGCAAGGGGGAAAGCCAGGTGTGGCATCTTCTGCTTTTCCATGGCCACCTGCACCTCGGGGTCGACAGCTGCCCTCTGACGAGAGAGGGAGAGATGTAGAGGGAGAGAGAGATGTAGAGAGAGGGGTAGAGAGCCTGGACTGGATTGGGAACTCACCAACGCGTGGAGATCGGCGGCCAGAACGGAAGGGAAGCCAGCCCCAATGACCTCCTCCTCCTCCTGAGCTGGTGCACACACACGCACACACGCCTCCTGCTGAGCACAGAGGAGGAGGGAGAGGCGCAACAGTGGTGCAGCGGACTGCTGCGGCCGCTGCTCCCCTCCTTCAGTCCATGATGAGGAGGAGGCGTCTTGATCTGTAGATGCTTCCTTCCTCGTGAGACGACGACAACGCTCCCGCTGCCAGGCTCCTGCACTCACCGCCGCTCGATGCCGCCTGCATCACTCGAGCCACAAGAAGGACAGCTCTGCTAGTCACCACCGCTCGCTCCCGCGCGAGATGCAGGAGAGAGAGCACGCACGAGGCAGCCGCAGCTCGGCCTCTCCATCTTCTCCGGCTGCTGCAAACCATGGTGGAAGGTGGGCGGACGAGCTCCTCTCCATCTTCTCCGCCCGCTGCAAGACATGGTGGAAGGTGGGTGGAGAAGCTCCAGGCGGACGAGCGGAGGCGGCGGCGCGGGGGAGAATGGGGATTTTTACCCCATACATGAGGAGGCTAGGGTTTTCACCCGTCCACATTATCCATCCGTACCCAAACTGAGGCAAAAGCCCATATGGTTTCTTCGACCCCACACTCAACAAGGCCAACTCATCATCGACCAACGTACATCACGATTGAACGGACGAGGTAACGCCAGCCAGTTAAAACGTACGACATTTACCGCATCGAACGGCCAAGCATGCATAGCGATCGCAGGTGCCCTCGTTATGGGTAGCCTAGCAAGGTTTATATGTTCAATTCCCTGGCACTCATACGCATACCTGGCCAAACGGGCCGGTCCGGCACGACACGGCACGGTCCGTTGGTAATCGGGTCCGGCACGGCTCGGTCCGCCGTGGCACGATTACTAATCGGGTCGTGTCGTGCCGACCCGCGTGCCCGGGGTGCCGGTCCAGGCACGGCACGACGGTTAAATGGCCGGCCCGCAACACGCCAGGCCCGATTAGGCACGCCGGGCCCGTTTAGGCAATTACATATGTTTTTTTCGGAAAAAAAGCAAAAAGATCAAAAAAATTAAAAATGTAGAAAAATGTCACGTTAGGTACAAAAAAATAAATGGAGATGAAGTGTCATCATGTGGATAAATCTTGAGCTTTATTATATATGTCTTTTCACGGAAAAACAGCAAAAAGATCAAAAAAATGTAAAAAATGTAGAAAAATGGCACGTTAGGTACAAAAAAATAAATGGAGATGAAGTGTCATCATGTGGGATAAATCTTCAGCTTTATTAGTGGCTGCCTCATTAAAACCTTCCATCCCTGGGAAGTAAAAGAGTACAAAGCCATGCTCTAGAATTACAAAAAGATAAGAAAAATTACAAAAGAAACAGAAAAAGGACTACACTACTAATCTATCGATAGTTCCGATGTCGTGTCGTCTTCGTCAAAGTTCATATCTTCAAACATTTCCAGCAGTTCCTTATTTTCTGCAGTGTGTTGGGCTCTCTTTCTTGATAGCTCCCCATCTTTCACGGACATTAGTGTTCTCACCATATCAGGAGTGAGACTAGTTCTTCTTTCCTCAATTATTCTTCCAACAAGGCTGAAAGCGGACTCCGATGACACAGTAGAGACAGGTACCGATAACACATCACGTGCTAATATCGAAAGCACCGGAAATGTAAGTCTGTGTTCTTGCCACCACTGGAGTATGTTGAAGTCTTCCTCAGTATCTAAATCGGACATGACTTTGTCACTGTTGAGGTACTTCGCTAACTCCCCGGAACCTTGAATCGCGGATGTTGATGTGGAAGAGCTTTCGGCGGTAGAGGAGGAGGAAGAACCAAAGATCTTGCTCCATGCTCCTCTTTTTTTACCTGTAGTAGGTGCTGGTGGAGGTCGTTGCATTCAGACTCCGACATACTTTTGCTCATACTTAGCAAAAACGTCATAAAGCTTTTCACGAGCCGTGTTAAAGTCACTCGTATAATCTAAACTTAGAGATGCAGATAGTATATTGAGTGCGCTACGATACCCTTCAAGTTTAGCTCTGGGATCCAAGATAAATGCAAATACATACAACAGTGGAACATGTTCCCAATATTTTAAATACTTGGTTTTCATGTTAGCAACAACATTAAGTAACAATCCATCACCTTCATATGCGTTCAGATGACTAGCAATGTCTAATAAGGTATGCACCATCAAAGGAGATGTGGGATAATAAACCTCAGATCAAAGTTATTGTTGCATCATAGAACAACTCAAGAAATGCATGCAATGATGTAATAACATGCCAAGTCTTAGAGGTGAGTAGAGGTTCAGCCCCATAATTTGCATTAATGAAACCATTGAAAGGAACTATGTCTCGAATAACCGTCTTAAGCATCAAATATGTAGAGTTCCATCTAACAGGCATGTCTGAATTAAACTTATGAGGAGTTGCGCCTATAGCAATGCAATATCTCTTATAGTTTGAAATTCGTTGAGTTGAATTCGAAAGATAAGATATTGCAGTGCGTATGCATTTAACGTGTGATTCACATAAATGTAAAGCACTTTTAGCAATAAGATTAATGATATGGCAAGCACAACGTTGATGCACTAAAAGGATGCAGCATATACGAAGAATATAGGAGTGAGGGTGGTCATTGCACTGGTGTTTGCTGAAGCATTATCCAAAGTTATTGCGAAAACCTTGTCGGCAAGATTAAAATCATTCACAACTTTGAGTACAGCTTCAGCAATGTTTTGACCACTATGTGATACATCTATTAATTCAAATCCTATGACTCTTTTTTGTAGATGCCAATGTTCGTTAACATAATGAGCTACTACACTAATGTAGTCTTGCTTAGCCCGACCAGTCCATATATCAGATGTTAACGAAACTGAAAAAGTGCACGTAGAAAATTCTTCTTTTATTTTCTCTTTACCAGTTAGGTATAGCTTTTTAATATCCCTACTCGTGGTTTGTCTAGAAACTGGTCTATAATTAGGATTATGACAAGTTTGAATATATTCAACGAAACCGTCAGATTCACCAATGCCTAGTGGTAAATCATTAGAAGCAATAAAACGGCATAAACCTTCTCACGCAACATTAGCATCGTACATGAAATTGCTTACCGTACCGTCAGGGTTGAACCTGAGTTGAGTTTGCATACCTACCCCTACCGAGCTCGACGCGCTTGTTGCGTCTGCCTTGGCGTGGGCGTCCGCATGCCTCTTTAGGTGGCCGGTTCCCGCCTTGGCTTCTCTGGTTAGTTCCTTCCGGGCACCTTTTGCACCTTGCCGTCACCCTCCGTACACCATCCACGATGGATATTTCTTCATCGAAATATTCCCACGCAGGAGAGGTTCTACGACGAGCTCTCCTTGCACCCAGGCTGGTGGAGGAACCCGTCCTGCTACTATAATTGGTTTGACATTCGGGTTCAGAAGGAGGGTCGAGAGTGGGATTTTCGGTATAGGCATGTTGCATGGGTGGGGGCATGGTAGTGGGATCGACGTTCGGAGGGAAGAGGCTATAATCATCCATATCCCCAACCCCAAAACCGAAATCGGAGAGTGGGAAGCTAGTATTGGCATGATCAAAACATGTTTGAGTGTGAGAAATATGTGGGCTGGGTGGCCCTATTTATAGCAAAATTTTGATAATTTCCGGACTAATTTGACCCTCTAATGGTCAAAATTTTAAATTTATACATTATAGTAAAAAACCACCCTAATCCCCCTACCCCCCCTTAAACCTCCCCTAACACCCCCTCGGCCTCGCTTCCCCCGCTCCCCCCGCTCGGCCGCTCCCCCAGGCCCCAACGGCTACCTGCGCAAGTGCGCAGAGCGCAGCGTGCTGTGCGCCCAACGGCTCCCTGCCTCACGCCTACTGCCCTGCCTCGCGCCTGCTGCCCTGTTGCGTGCGCCGTGCCGGCCGGCGGGCCGCGCGTGCCCAACGGGCCGTGCCATGCCGCGGGCCGGCATGAGATAATCGGGTCGTGTCGTGCCGGCCCGCGTGCTGGGGGCGGCCCAGGCACGGCCCGAGGCAGGCCACGGGCCTGGCACGGCTCGTTTAGCTCGTGTCGGGCCGGGTCGCGTGCCGGGCCGGGCCGCGTGCCGGGCCGGGCCGCGTGTCGGGCCGGTGCCTCATGCTTCTGGGCCGGCCCGTTAGGCACGGCCCGTTTGGCCAGGTATGCTCATACGACCAGATTTTCCTTTATGGTATGGCGCTGATTTGTCTTTTCACGTGGTAGTGTGCAAATACTAATCCACGGAGGCTTCTTTTGATTGATTCCACTTTGATTCGGAGTGCTCATCCGCAAACAGGATTCACGTGTTATCACCACATCACCTCGGAACTTGTAGTTGTACTCTTAGTTGTTTTGCTTGGACTAATCACTCTATCATGCGGCAGCGAACCTCCAGATTTCTTGCCCGCATGTACTACTTTCAAGGAAAAACTGAACCCAAAATAACTCAATGTCCGCTTGATTCCTTCAGCCTTTAATTGGTTTGCTCATGTAAAGAGTTATGCCACTACAGCTGATCCATTAGAAGCAAGATAGATCAGACAGCACGGGTCATCGGCAGCGGGAAACGAAATATCACCGGTGTTTCTTAAACCTGATCACAAACAAGATCGATGCTCATGTCGATCACAATCGGTTCTTCATTGTCTAACAAATCACCGGCTTCTCGATCTTTGGGAGAGATCCCTTCAAGAACTTAACGCCATCGTGCATGGCCCCACGATGGGCGCCAATTGTCGTGGATTTGTCATGGCAAGATGTCCAGGTTAACGGATTTAGGTGTGAGACCGTCACAACTATGTGGCGGCTTGAGAGGGGTTGGTCGGAATCGAGAGACGCGAGTTTACCCAGGTTCGGCCCCTTCGATGGAGGTAAAAGCCTACGTCCTGCTTTGTGTCTATATTGATGATGAGGGTGATCTTGATTACGAGGTTGCTGTCTTGCTACCTCTAATCTCGAGAGCCTCTAATCTGTCTATCTCTAATGACTTGTGTCTGTCTTAACTTGTCCCTCTAGGGGTGCTCCACCCCTCCTTATATAAGTGGAAGGGGTAGGTTTAAATGTAGAGTCCTACTAGGAGTATGATTAGGACTAGTCTCTCTTGCATCCTAATACGGGTCTTGTTTCTTTTGTAAGGGAATCCTCTCTCCTTTGGGCCTTCTCTTGTGAGTCGCCTACGCCGGCTTATCGCTGGGCCTTGAGCCTTGTCACTCGTCTGACCCGCCTGCCGGGTTACCAATGAATCGTCAAGTCTCGACCGGGTCTCGAGTGAGTCGCCAAGTCCTGGTCGGGTCATACTTCCGGCCGGGTTATACCGCGAGGTATATCCCCGACAGTGGACGTAGGCCATCATGGAATAATCAAGGTTGCTACTTCGTGGACACTTATGGGTGGAGCCCTCCGTGGACTCTCGCGACTGTTACCCTCTATGGGTTGAAGACTCCATAAACGTGGACGTACGATAGCACCACCTATCAGAACCATGGGAAAAATCTTTGTGTCCTTCATGCGTTTGATCTCTCTATCTCTACTCTTTACTTTCATGTGCAATGTCTTTACATTCCGCTGCTATACTTCATGACTTGCATGTGTGGGGTGTGCTAGACTTGCTATAATTGCTAAAATCTGCCAACACTCAACTTTGCACCTTGTGTAGATTTTAAATTTCTGCTAGTAGTCTATTCATCCCCTGTAGGCATACTCTTCTAATGATCCCACACGAGGCCGACCCCTCTGGCCAGTAGCTTGCTAGATGAGTTCGTAGTAGTAGCTATTTCGTATGAGTTGTTTAACTTTATATGCATGCCATCTTATGTTTGAATTGTGCATGATTTGTAGAACTGCTTAATTACTAGTATATGTGTTCTATGTTGTTGTGTTAGTTATTTAGCTTAATGATTTATGCTTATTTTGGTCAAAAATGATGGAAGCAGTTAATGGATTCCCTGTGTGAGACCTATGGTGCCATGAGATGCCAAAAGGATCGGAAGTTCTTCATAGATCTTACGAAAGACTTGATTACTAAGACGGTATGTATATGGTTTATTTCAACATGTTCTCATTGAGTTTCATATGGTACGATTTTGGCCGAAGTTGTCTAACTAGTTCATTTCTTCTATTTTACTCGGGTCATCCCTCGCGGGGCAAGGCGTGACTTCTTAGAGAAGTGTCGAGTTCCACTTGATGCCACCATGACATTCCAATGCACCCCCGTGAAGATAGTTCAATTATCTTGTCATTAACGAGACAAAACCGCACCTATTTCAATTGCCTTGATTGGAGAGCCCTTGCAACTGCTTACGAGATGGAAACTAAGGAGAGAGTCACTTTCTACCTTGATTACGATCCTAACGAGATCATGGTCTACTACAGGCCTACTAGCAGCGACGATGGTTCACTTACTCCAGACCATGACTCTGAGTCCGCCGCCGAAATTTCTAGTTAACTAGTCAGTACGCATGCATGGCAACTCTCATGTTATTACCACCTCTAATTTACTTGAACTTGTATTAGCTTGCTTGTGGTTATAACTTGCCTATTTTTCATACTTTTTGAACTATGTCAATAAGTACATTTGTTGAACTTAAATTCTTATATTTGCATTGTATTATTAAGAGTTGATTTAATTACTGTTCTTAAATTTGATTATGCTGTCATTTTGGTTGGGATCATGTTGTTGTATAGCTTTTATTTCAAATATGAAAATCAAATTGCTGACATTGCACCAACATGGTGTTGGGAGACGTAGTAGTAAATCAAAAAAATTCCTACGTGTCACCAAGATCTATCTATGGAGAAACCAGCAACGAGTGGGGAGAGATTGCATCTTCATACCTTTGAAGATCGCTAAGCGAAAGCGTTGCAAGAACGCGGTTGGTGGAGTCGTACTCATAGCGATTCAGATCGCGGTGGACTCCGATCTCAGCGCCAAACAACGGCGCCTCCGCGTTCAACACACGTGCAGCCCGGTGACGTCTCCCACGCCTTGATCAAGCAAGGAGGAGGGAGAGGTTGGGGAAGAGCTCCAACAGCAGCACGACGGCGTGGTGGTGGTGGAGCAGCAAGGTATTTCGGCAGGGCTTTGCCTAAGCACGGCGGAGGAGGAAGAAGAGAGGTAGGGCTACGCCGTGGGAGAGAGATCAAATCTTTTTTCAAAACAGCCAAAACCTCAAGTATATATAGGAGGAGGGAGAGGGAGGGCTGCCTTGGCCCCTCCTCCAAGGAGGAGAGGTTCGGCCGAAGCTAGGGAGGAGTCCACCTCCCACAAGGGAGGTGGATCTCTTCCTTTTGAATCTCCTTTAGCATTATCTCTTTATCCCTAGCCGCATGGGCCTTTATGAAAGGACTTGGCCAGCCCAATAAGGGCTGGTACACCTGTTATAACAGCCCACGAAGTCCTTTGGTCGTCACACCCCTCCCGAGGGTCCTCCGGCACCCTCCCGGCACTCCCGATACACTACCGATGAGCGCGAAAACTTTCCGGTGACCAAAACTGGACTTCCTATATATCAATCTTTACCTCCGGACCATTTCGAAGCTCCTTGTGACGTCCGAGATCTCATCTGAGACTCCGAACAACCTTATATAATCACGTATACCATTTCCCTATAACCCTAGCGTCACCGAACCTTAAGTGTGTAGACCCTACGGGTTCGGGAAACACGTAGACATGACTGAGACACCTCTCCGGTCAATAACCAACAGCGGGATCTGGATACCCATGTTGGCTCCCACATGCTCCACGATGATCTCATCGGATGAACCACGATGTCGGGGATACAATCAATCCCGTATGCAATTCCCTTTGTCTATCGGTATGATACTTGCCCGAGATTCGATCGTCGATATCCCTATACCTTGTTCAATCTCGTTACCGGCAAGTCTATTTACTCGTTCCATAACACATCATCCTGTGGCTAACTCCTTAGTCACATTGAGCTCATTATGATGATGTCTTACCGAGTGGGCCCAGGGATACCTCTCCGTCATACGGAGTGACAAATCCCAGTCTCGATTCGTGCCAACCCAACAGACACTTTCGGAGATACCCGTAGTGCACCTTTATAGCCACCCAGTTATGTTGTGACGTTTGGCACACCCAAAGCATTCCTACGGTATCCGGGAGTTGCATAATCTCATGGTCTAAGGAAATGATACTTGACATTGGAAATGCTTTAGCAGACGAACTACACGATCTTGTGCTATGCTTGGGATTGGGTCTTGTCCATCACATCATTCTCCTAATGATGTGATCCCGTTATCAACGACATCCAACGTCCATGGTTATGAAACCGTGACCATATATTGATCAACGAGCTAGCCAACTAGAGGCTCACTAGGGACATGTTGTGGTCTATGTATTCACACATGTATTACAGTTTCCAATTAACACAATTATAGCATGAACAATAGACAATTAACATGAACGAGGAAATACAATAATAACCATTTTATTATTGCCTCTAGGGCATATTTCCAACACATGGCGTGCCACTACTAATCAATATTACTGCTAGCGTTGGCTATGTGCCATGCCATCACCATGTGAAATACTATTGGTATGGGACCCAACGACAACTTTATTTTCTAACAATGACGCCATATTGGTGCAGTGTTATGGAGATTGCGTATAACTCCAAGCATATCCACTGGCTACATGCCTTTTACATGGACTATGGTGTTGAAGGCATCCTTCCCAGTGACCTCATACATGACACACCTTGAGTATGCCTGTACGAGGAATGGGAGACTGAACAGAGTCGAGAAGATGACCTACATGCCCTGGACAAGGAGCACATGTAGGCATGGTGCATTTTGCTTTCTGTCAACAGTAGGTACGACGATATCAGTAGCGCGAGGTCCGGGCGAAGGCATTCAACGTCGGGGGCCTAGCGATGTCACACCAATAAACGTGGTCAGCATAAGTTGTCCGCATCTTGAGACATGCGTTCATTATCAACAAAGTGTTGGCTGGTGGGGCATATCCAATCCAAGAATCCAAACCTTTTGAACGTGGCCCTACAAGGACTTTTACAGCTATACCAATTTACATCTTATCCTTTGTTTTTGAGTTGTTTTCTAGTCTTATATTCCACAACTAGATATCCCTAAATACGTGATGTTGTTAAGAGAGCATCTCTTAATCAAGAGAAGACAAATCTTTTCTTATATTTCCTCTTTCCATCATATCATCATTTATCTTACATGAAAATTATAAAATAACACCGTTGTACATGCTCTAATTTCCTGTTCTTATTAAACAACTGATATAGATTGTGGGAACAATGAAGCGGATTATTGTAGGACCGAAAGTATGTCTAGAGGGGGGTGATTAGACTACTTGACCAAATAATTTTTTTGCCTTTTCCCACATTTTAGTGTTTGCAGTTTTAGCATTCATGGCAAGTCAATTTCACCCTACACATGCAAGTCTAAGAGTATAGCAGCGGGAAACAACAACAAACATGAGTAAAAGGGATAGGGTAGGAAGATCAAACACAATTGTAGACATGATGATTTTTCCCGTGGTCCGATAGGTGGCGCTATCATACATCCACGTTTATGGAGTCTTCAACCCACGAAGGGTAACGGTCACGAGAGTCCACGGAGGGCTCCACCCATAAGGGTCCGCGAAGTAGCAACCTTGACTATTCCATATGGCTTCCGTCCACGAAGGACTAGCCTCACTATGGGTGGATCTTCACGAAGTAGGCAATCTCCTTGCCCTTAAAAACTTCTTGGTTCACTCCACAACACGAACTAGGAGGCTCCCAAGCGACACCTAACCAATCTAGGAGGCACCACCCTCCAAAAGGTAATAGGCTCGGTAATGACGATGAACTCCTTGCTCTTGTGCTCCAAGATGATAGACTCCTCAACACACAATCACTCTCTCACAGATTTGGCTTGGTGGAAAGCAACTTGGGGAGGCTAGAAATCAAGATTCATATGGTAGGAATGGAATATCTTGACCTCAACACAAGGGTAGGTGGTTCTCTCTCAGAAAATCTGATAGGATAGGTATGAAATAGTTCTGAGTGCTTCACTTTCAAGTAGGTGTTGGTGGAGGGGTATACATAGGCATCCCCAAAAATCCAACCGTTACACACAAAATGACCAACTCAATGACACCAATGTGTTAATCTCGATGGTACCGAAGTGATCAAAAGGTGGCAACTTTTGAATCTCGGTGAGACCGATATAGGAAACTCGGTTGCATCGATAAGGTGACCAACAGTCAGATTCCAATGTCGGTGATGCAGACCCAACAATCTCGATGGTACCGAAATGTGAATTTGCATAACAGAAAGTTGGCAACCTAAACTCGGTGGCACCGGTATGGAATTGGTTGCACCGAAGTGGCTAGGGTTTGGCTGAGTCTGTCTAGGTTCTGGAATCGGTGGCACCAGGATAGGAATGTTGGTTGCACCGATTTTGACCGTTTGGCTATGGACAGGCTTTGGTGGGAGAGCTTGTGCACGTATGAGCATTTTGTTCACCAACAAAACCTTACCCCCTTTTAATAGTATTGGCTTTCCTATCACTACTAGGAGAAACCTTATAGGCATGACACTATCAATAGCGCTGGAAAGTAACATGCGTTGCTGGTAATTATTGGTAGCATTGGCTTTCGGCAGCGCTACAAGTAAAGACTTAGCAGTAGCGCTGGAAACAAAAAGAGCACTACTGCTAAGCATGACCCGACGAGCCAACCGACACTGTTGGTAGTACCAGCGCTGTCGAGAATACAACGCTACTACTGTCGGGGGGATGACCCCTGGGTACCCCAAAGACGGCGAGTCGGACGGGGTGCACGCCCACCCGGGCCGGCTTCTCCAACTCACACCCATGGCCGGCTGCTCCAACAAGCCGGCTGCCCCCGCCAGCCGGCAGCCCGGAGCCAACTACGACATCCCTTCGGACACGCGCGGACCAGACGGACGCATCCAGTGGTGGCGCGCTATTGGCAAGCAGTAGTGCACCATACACACGTCATGCAATACTATCTACAGTGTAATCTTCCCCTAGATATTGATTTATAAAGTGCACCAGGGGACAGACTTAGCTTAGTTCACAAGCAACATATGGCTTGACATGTAAGCTACCCATGGTAGCTTACACCTCAAGCTGTTTGGGATGTAAGCTATCCATTGTAGCTTACATCCCAAGCTACCCACTCATGCCTATATAAAGGACTCATGCCCACCACATATGGGGGTTCTACTCTCACGTGCTCACACATACACACACATGAGGCAAGAAGCCTCAAGGCTCTCCTCTCCCATACAGCTCCAGGAGCAACCATGTACCAGATATTCCACAGATATCCCAATATGCAGGAGTAGGGGTATAATCTCTTAGGAGATCCCCGAACCTGGGTAAACCACTACGTGATATTCGCATACCCGTTCCGGATCATCCACGACAGCCTTGCTCTCACCTCGATAAGCCACCCCATGGCATCTGCCGTCTCGCACGACCCCTCGTGAGAAAACGATGATAGTTGACGCCCACCGTGGGGCTAGCTGCTGCTGGAACCGCGATCCGGGCGAGACCCTCTTCGTCATCACCACCATGGCGCTGCCGCCGTCTCTCTGGTGGCGCTCGGGGGCTCGACACCAACATGCCCCCCAGGGCTACCGCACGGGACGGCGCATCCCCGTCCTCAGCCTCGTCCGCCTCCAACTCGCTCCAACATGCCATCAGGTCGACCTTGCAGGTTGGCGCGTCCTCACCGCCGGCCTCGTACCGCTCCGGTCTCCCCTCGGCCACACCTCCACGTGCAGGCAGGCCGAGTGACTCTATCCCTATATGTGCACACGGTCGTGCCTAGCTAGCTTCGCTCGTGCACTCACGTGAGGCTGGCCAAACCGGGGAGCTCAGCATCCTCGCACGCCTCGCCGCCCAAGAGCCTTCACGCACCTGGCCTCCGCGGCGCCTCGACGTGCCGCGTCGGTTCGCCAGCTCCACCGATGCCCCACTGTCGCCAGCCCCGGCCGCGACCGCTGCGCTGCTCAGCGGCACGGCCTCGACCCCTGTCGGCTCCAGCTTCGCCGCTCCAGCGGCTTCGCCCTGCCCGTCGATCGACTCCTGCATCGGACGCTGCGACAGCACGCCCCTGTCATGCGCGCCCGGCCGGCTACGCCTTGTGTGCGGCGGCCGGCTGCTCTGTCCGCCCGGGTCGTCCCGGACCAGCTGCTGCTCCCCACGCCTCGATGGACCTCCCGTCGGCTACCCTTAATGAAAGAAAAAGACGTACATGTATGCATGCACGAGGTACGTGCATGGCTCATGTATGCGTTGGTACGTGCATAGCTCATGTGCACGTGTGGCCGGTGGCTGCCTTCGTGCGTATGTGCATAGCTAGCCAGCTGCATTGCATGTGTGCCTGCCTTGTCGGTTGCATGGCCCTGGCTGGCCGCACCGCGTGCGCGATTGACCACTTGCCCATTTGATCGACTGTCGTCCACCCGTTTGGCTGCCCCGCCCTAACGACCATGCTTGTGTCGCTTTGCCTCCATGCCTTGCCCCGCATCCACGCCTCGCCTCCGCTCGCTAGTCGGACTGCTCATGTGCCCACGCGTTCGCGCGCACCGTCTTCGCCTCGCTCCACCAACACTCCGCCTACCCGTGGCCGGTTCACGCCGTCGTCGTCTCGGCCACCTGCGGCCGCCTCGCCGGCTCCGCGTCCGCGTTCGCCTCCATGGCGTGTGGCCCCTACGTCGTTGCCTCTCCGCCATCCCCCGCACGCACTGGCCTGGCTGCCGGCTCATAGCCCGTGCCCGGCCTCCGGCTCGTCGTACACACCCCTACGCCCGCCCGCCTGGTCCTCCTCCTGCTCTGGCCACGAGTCAGTCGCCGGTCCGCGCCGCCTTATTGCGCCCGTGTCGGCCGGCTCCACGTCGTCCGGCTCCGTGCATCCGTCTCCCGGCAGCCGACCATCCCCATGACGCCTGGCTGCACCAGGCCCTGCTCCGTTTGCGCCTGCGTGCCCGCGTCGGCCGCTGCTCCCACGCCACGGTAGACCTCCAGCCGGCTATCCAAAAAGAAGAGAATGCAAAGAAACAGTTACTTCGTACATGCATGCATGCATGTGGTACGTTCATGGCTGGCTACATGCCCTGGCCAGCTGCACTGTCTGCGTCGCGCTCGGTTGGCCACACCGCGTGCGTGCGTGCCCAGCCGGCTGCACAACCCTGTCGGCTTCACTTCACCCTGCATCGCCGCTCCACCGACGGCTTCACTCGACCTCCGCCTGCACTGCGCGCCTGCACCTCCAGCGTCTAGAGGGAGCTGCTCCCATGGTCGGCGGCTCCCGCGCCCGGCCGCCTCGTCCCATGGCCGGCTGCTCCCGCGCCGACCGGCTCCCACGGCCAACGACCACCGCGCATCTGGCTCTGCCCTACGTCCCCGAAGGCCAGCTCCGTCCACTCCCTCAACCACGTCCGACAACTCTAATATCTCCATCTGGCTCGCTCGGCCGCTGTTGCCGGCCCCGCGCCCTCACGTCGCACCGGCTCTTCCAGCCCGCCCGCTCGGCCTCCAAGTAGCGCCACCGGCGGCTCTGCCCACGCGCGCGCTGTGCCCGCTCTGCACGGCTCTCGGCCCTGCCTCGCCTCCACCTTGCCGCACCCGTGGCGCGTCGGCCAGGTCCTTCCTGCCGCCTCGCCAACCATCCGGTTGCCCCTGCCGTCGGCTCGGCCGGCTCCCTCGTGGCTGGTTGCCCACGCGAGGCAAAGGCAGGGGGTCCGGCTGATTTGGTGTGTGCCGAATGAAAAGAAAAGGCATTTGCATGCATGCTTGCATGCGAGTGGTAGTGCGTGGCCGGTTGCCGGTGGGACCGCCCAAAAAAAGACAGAAAGCTTTATGCGCCCGTCTATCCGCGCCAACTGGTCCGCTTGTCCGCATCCTTGGTCGGCTAGCCCGCGTCGCCATCCGGCCAGCTGACCGCCCGTCTACTTCGACATCGGGTAGGTTGGGGAGTCAGCTTCGCCGCCAGTCCACTTCGACGCTGGCCGGTCTGGCCCGGCCGACCGGCACCCCCATCAATCGCCCCGAAAGATACACCCAGTGGGTGACACCTAGCGGGAGCGTCAACATGCTTTGTTGGTAGAAAGTCGCACCGGTCGTCATCGACAACAACCGTCCCTCCCACGCAAAAATCAACGAACCTCCTCGCCCGGAGGCGCGCAGGCTACTTCCGCTAGCGCCTCACGCTCATCAGCCGACAGACCCCGCGTCTGCCGTTGACAGCGTCTCGCGCACACCAGCCGACGGACCCCGCGTCCGCTTTCGGCAACACCTCGCGCTCATCAGCCGACGGACCCCGCATCTGCCTTCGGCAGCGCCTCACGCTCATTAGCCGACGGACCTACGTCCGACCTCGGCAGCGCCTCACGCACACCAACCGCCAGACCCCGCACTCATCAGCCGGCGGACCCCGCGTACGCCCTCGACAGCGCCTCGTTCACACTAGCTGGTGGACCGCCCGTCCGCGCCTAGCAACGTCTCGCGCTCATTAGCCTGCAGACCCCGCGTCCGCCCTCATCAGCGCCTCACGCACATTAGCCGACGGATCCCGCGTCGTGCCCAGCAGGGCTCCGTGCCCATTAGCCGGCGGACTCCGAGTCCGTGCCTGGCAGCGCCTCGCGCTAATCAGCTGGGGACCCCGCATCCATGCCCGGCAGGGCTCCGCGCCCATCAGCCGGCGGACTCCGCATCCGTTCCCGGCAACGCCTCATGCTCGCCAGCCGGCGGACCCCGCGTCCACTTTCGGCAACGCCTCGCGCTCATCAGCAGGCAGACCTCGCATCCGCCTTTGGCAGTGCCTCGCGCTCATCAACCGACGGACCCCGCGTCTGACATCGGCAGCGCCTCGTGCACACCAGCCGGCGGACCCCGCGTCCGCCTCGGGAACGCCTCGCGCTCATCAGCCGGCGGACCCCGCGTCCGCCCTCGGCAACGCCTCGCACACACCAGCCGGCGGACCGCCCGTCCGCGCCTGGCAAAGCCTCGTGCTCAATAGTCGGCGGACCCCGCGTCCGCCCTCGGCAGCGCCTTGTGCACATCAGCCGGCGGACCCCGCGTCCATGCCCGGCAGGGCTCTGCGCCCATTAGCCGGTGGACTCCGCGTCCGTGCCTGGCAGCGCCTCGCGCTCATCAGCCGGGGGACCCCGTGTCCGTGCCTAGCAGGTGGTAGACTCCGCGTCCGTGCCTGGCAACGCCTCATGCTCGACAGCCGGCGGACACCGCGTCCGCGGCCGGCAGCGCCTCGCCTTCGACAGCTGGCGAACTCCGCGTCCGCGCCCGGCAGCGCCTCGCACCCATCAGTCGGCGGACCCCAAGTCTGCACCCGGTAGCGCCTCGCGCTCGTCAGCAGGACCACGCTGACCAACATTGACAAAACCGCCTCGCCGGCACCCAAAATCAATGTGAGGTCTCCACCCGCACAACCCCGAGCAACCCTCGGGGGTCATCTCCGCATTTATTCTGCAACTTTACTATTTGCCCCTGCGTGAGCTAGTCTCGGCCCGGGGCTGGCCGCTTGGCCCGATACGATCATTCCCACGAGACACCTTAGTCGTGTGCATGGGACCGAAGGCCCACTCTTCCTCTCAGCTACAAACCGCACTACGGCTGTCCGGCTAGCAAGAGAAAAAGCTGGAGGTTACCACATGCGAAAGGCTTACAGGGAGAAAATGGCTTGGACGACCCGGTCGTTTCATTTATGAGTATCTGCTTGGTCGAGCCTGCTCCCAGGGTCCGAGTACTGTACGCTTCATTCCGTAGCCCACTCTTCGTCTCAGCTACAGACCGGCTCCTGGCTGTCTGGCTAGCAGGAGCAAAAGCCAAAGAGCGGAGAGAACATGAAAAAGACCTAAGGGGGCTCGGACGAAACCGAGTCGGCACCCTCTGCGCAAACTCGCACTACCAAAATCAAATATTTGATATATCTGCGCCGACTTAACCTTGTCTTCTGCACGATCGTTTCCATGAGGAACCTTCTCGCCTGGAGGCTGCTCCCGGCAGGGCTCCACGCCCATAAACCGGCGGACCCCGCGTTCACCTTCGGCAGAGCTCCACGCCCATCAGCCAGCAGACCCACCGTCCGCACTCGATAGCGCCTCGCACTCGACAGTCGGCGGACCCCGCGTCTACCTTCGGCAGGGCTCCACGCCCACCAACCGACGGACCCTCCGTCCGTGCCCGGCAACGTCTCATGCTCCACAGCCGGCGGACCTCGCGTCCGTCTTCGGCTGGGCTTCGCGCCCACCAGTCCGCGGACCCTCCTTCTGCGCCCGGCAGCGCCTCGCGCTCGACAGCCGGCGGACCTCGCGTCAGCCCTCGGCAGGGCTTCACGCCCATCAGCCGGCAGACCCCGCGTCCGCCTTCGGCAGCGCCTTGCGCCCTTCAGTCGGCGAACCCCGCATCTACGCCCGACATTTTTGACGCCACCGCCTGCTTCAGCAACAGCAAAGACCCTCCGCCCAACTCCTCGAGTCGCCCGGAGGCTCGGATGCTACACCCAGCGGGTGTGCTGGCGTGCCCCTGCTGGAAATTGCTAGCCGGTGGACTCCACGCTTGCCCCCAGCATCGCCTCGCGCCCTTCAGCCGTCGGACTCGCATTCGCGCCCAGCATCCTTGATGCCACCGTCTACTTCAGCAATAGCGAAGACCCTCCGCCCGACTCTTTGAGATGCCCGGAGGCTCGGAGGCTACACCCAGCGGGTGTGCTGGCGCGCCCCCGCTGGAAGCAAGCCGCGTTGTCCCCAACCCGCGATCGACCGTCATTGGCAACTTCTGCAGCAACAACAATGACAATGACTATGAAAACCCTCCGCCCGACTCTGCGAGTCGCCCAGAGGCTCGGAGGCTACTGTCGGGGGGATGAACCCCGGGTACCCTAAAGACGGCGAGTCAGACGGGGTGCACGCCTGCGTGGGCCGGCTGCTCCGACTTACACCCGTGGCCGGATGCTCCAACCAGCCGGCTACACCTGCCAGCCGGCAGCCCGGAGCCAACTACGACATCCCTTCGGACACGCGCGGACCAGACGGACGCATCCAGTGGTGGCGCGCTATTGGCAAGTAGTAGTACACCATATGCACATCATAAAGTACTACTACAATATAATATGCCCCTGGATACCGATTTGTAAAGTGCACCAGGGGACAGACTTAGCTTAGTTCACAAGCTAGATATGGCTTGACATGTAAGCTACCCATGGTAGCTTACACCTCAACTTGTGTGGGATGTAAGCTATCCACTGTAGCTTACATCCCAAGCTACCCACTCATGCATATATAAAGGCCCCATGCCCACCACATATGGGGTTCTACTCTCACGTGCTCACACATACACACACATGAGGCAAGAAGCCTCATGGCTCTCCTCTCCCATACAGCTCCAGGATCAACCATGTACCAAATATTCCACAAATATCCAGATATGCGGGAGTAGGGGTATAATCTCTCCAGAGAACCCCAGACCTGGGTAAACCACTACATGCTATTCGCATACCCGTCCCAGATCATCCACGACAGCCTTGCTCTCACCTCGATAAGCCACCCCATGGCATCTGCCGTCTCGCGTGACCCCCCGTGAGAAAACGACGACAACTACTAATACTTTAGCAGTAGCGCTTTATTTGGTGGCACCGCTACTAATAATGGGCCCCACTTAATAGTAGCGTCCTTTATGGAAAGCGCTACTACTAAGTATCATAGCAGTAGCGCTTTCTGAAAAACAGCGCTACTACTATGCGTGGCTGGTGCCACCTTTTCACCCCTCCCCTCCCCCCTATTGCCCCCTCTCCCCCTCCTTCCCCCTCTCCCCTCACCATTGTTGCCCTTATTCTCTCTTCCTCCTACCTCTTTTCTCTCCCCATTAATGCCCCCCTCCACCATAACTCTCCTCCATAAATGGCCTTCTCATCTCTAGCTAGCTCCATAAATGCCCCCTACCTCATTTGTTTGGCTCTCCCTCCATTCCGTTAGATATAGATCTAGATAGCTCATCTCTCTCCCTCTCCATTAGTTACCTAGAGTCATCTCTCCTCCCCAACAACTTGATCTAGCTACATGTCCCCAACAACTAGATCTAGCTAGATATATGTGAGTAAAAAGTTGTTCATTTCAAGAATGGGAATATGTGTGTTTGGGATATGGAGAGATTTGTGCGAGTGACATGCCCCCGAGTTGCTTATGTTTTGCCGAAATGTCGATTTATTTCCGTTTCGGTGAATTTCGAGCAAACTCGATATGTCCTATTTTTAGGCAAGGTCATGCCAAATGTTTATATGACTTTGATGCATGCATGCATTTTGTTTATTACCCTTTTGCTTGTTATACTGTGCATGCAGTCGATCATGAAGGTGAGTGGATGGAAGGTGGAGCGATACATGCAATCCACGGTGATGGACATGCATGCAAATAATAGGACTAGGATTAGATGTCCGTGTACAAGATGCAAAGAAGGAGTCCTTTTGTACCCTTTTGATCGTGGGAGGTTGAAGGCGCACCTGCTGATGAATGGTTTCATGGATGGCTATACTCGGTGGATAAGTGAAGATGGTGATGAGGAGGACGTCCACATGGCAGGGAATAACGACATGGGGCTAGACGAAGAGATGACCGATCGACACGAAGACGATGGTGTTGGACCTGGCGGCGGGGAAGGGTTAAATGACGACAGCGGAAAAGATTCTAAACATGGCGGTGAAGAAGATTCCGGACACAGTGAAGAAGAGTCCGGACATGGCGGAGAAGCAGAGACGGTGGTCACGCCGCAGTCTTTGACGCTACTAAGTGCAGTCGTGCAGGACTCTCATGTTCGAGACCTCCTTCGCAAGAGTACGACTAGCGAGAGAGCTGCTTATAGAGAGGAGGCCAAGCTGGCGCAACTTGAAGTAGACTCGAAGACTCCATTGTATGACGGTTGCGATCTCGAGGTGACCCACTTGAGTTTCACGCTCGAACTTCTAAAGACGAAGGCCAAAAACAAATGGACAGACAAAAGCCTCGATGAGCATTTGAAATATCTACATAATAAAGTTCTTCCCGCAGGGAACCTGTGTCTTACTAGTGTCAATGAGGCCAAGAAAATCGTTTGCCCTTTTGATTTGCCGCATATTAGGTACCATGCATGCATCAACGATTACATCATTTATCGGGGGGAGCATGCGAAAAAAACCAGCTGTCCAGTGTGCAATGCTTCTCGATACAAGAAGGTAGGAAAGAAAGCTCCTCAGAAAGTTGTATGGTACTTTCTGATCACTCCCTGTCTGCAATGGTATTTCGTAGATCCTAAGGAAGCAAAGCTCATGCGCTGGCACGCGGAGAGGAAGAAGCCCGACGATGGAGATGATACAAAGTTGAGACACCTCGTAGATGGTAGCCAATGGAGAGCATTCAACACCGCATATGGATTTGTTGCAGAAGGTCCAAGGAACATCGTGCTTGGTGCGAGTACCGATGGCATGAATCGGTTTGGAAACCAAAACACCAACCACAGCACATGGCCCGTCTTTGTATGGATTTACAACCTCCCCCCATGGAAGTGCATGAAGACAAAGTACATACACATGAGCATGCTGATTCAAGGGCCAAAACAACCGGGAAATAATATTAACCTGTATATGGGGCTTCTAAAAGAGGAGCTAGACACATTATGGAAAACACCAGCATGAACATGGGACGCCAGCAAAGGTGAGTATGGAGAGTATTTCTATATGAGAGCCGCGTTGATGACGATGGTGCACGACTATCTCGGTTACAGGTACACCTCAGGCCAGGTGTGCCATGGATACTGCGGATGCACGAGGTGCATGGATGATACAACATCTCATCAGCTTACGTCAATGAAAGATGGCGGGTCAGGGAAAATCGTGTACATGGGCCATCGTGGATGGCTTGAGAAGGATGACCCGTGGAGAAAGCATGGAGATCTATTCAATGGGTTGGTTGAGCATTGAGGACCTCCACGTAAGAGGAGCAGCGCTGAAATCAACGAGCTGTTGAAAAACTGGGAACAGTGCCCCATGCCGGGAACGATGAAAAAGGCATCGAAGCCGCTACTAAATGTATGGAAAACGAGGTCTGTTTTCTGGGACTTGGAGTACTGGCCCAATCACGACACGCCTCATTGCCTTGATCAAATGCATATCACGAAGAATGTCCTCGAGAGCTTGCTTGGCACATTGATGAACATGCCGGAGAAGACCAAGGATGGGACGAAGGCAAGGAAAGACTTGGAAGATTTGAACATCAGGAAAGATCTCCACCATAAATAGTCGACGAAGGAGACGAAGACGGAGACGGAGGAGGGGGAAGGGGCATAAAAGTCAACAAGAAGGAGGAGAATTATTGCCCCCCTTCTTGTTTCATCTTAAGTGCGAAGGAGATCGAGCAATTCATCAAGTGCCTTATGGGAATCAAAGTCAGTTCCGGTTACTGTGGAAGATAAGTAGATTTCTAGACCCCAAGAAGAAAAGGTTTAGCGGGATGAAGTCTCATGACTGTCACGTGATGATGACGTAGATACTCCCGATTGCCATTAGAGGGATAATGGACAAGCACATCCGTGACATGCTTACTGGTCTCTGCAACTTCTTCAACGTTATCTCTCGAAAGTCCATAAGTGTGAAGCAGCTCCGAAGGCTACAGGAAGAGATTGTTGTCATACTATGTGAGCTTGAGATGTACTTCCCGCCCGCGTTCTTTGACGTCATGGTGCATCTGTGTGTCCACATCGTGGACGACATCATCAACCTCGGGCCGACATTCCTTCATAGCATGATGCCGTTCGAGAGGATGAATGAGGTCATCAAAGGATTCGTTCATAACATGTCCTGTCCTGATGGGAGCATTGTCCAGGGGTATCTGACGCATGAGTGCATCTCCTTTTGCGAGAATTATATAGGCGTCGAAGACCCTGTTGTTGGTTTACCCATCAACAAGCACGATGGGAGGCTCAGAGGAGAAGGTCACAACATTGGCCGGAGGGAATTGCACGTGGACTACTCGGATCGACAGAACGACTTTGACATGGCTAACTTGGTAGTGCTACAACACCTGGATGTGGTAGATGATTATGTGGCACGGCATAAAGAAACCATCGCAAATATGTACCGTGATAAGGGGATGCTCAAGACGGACGACGAAGTTACTATAGAGCACGACATCACTTTCTTACATTCGTTCAAAGAGCAAGTTCTTGAAAATCCCCCGAAAGAGGGTAGTTCAGACGGATTGCTCATACACGCCTTAGCACATGGCCCCGCGCCTAAAATCGCAACCTATCGGTCATACGATATCAATGGGTACACGTTCTATACGGAGGCGAAAGACATGGACAGTGATTACCAGAACTCTGGGGTGACAATTGAATGCGTGACCGACGCCAACGGCACAACTGAAAGATTCTACGGAAGGGTCGAAGAGATCTGGGAGCTTGACTATACTAGATTGCATGATGCGACGATGTTCCGTGTCAGATGGGCTCAAGACGTCGTAAGAGAAAACAAGTATTTCACTACCATGTCTATACCACCCGCTGGCGCGAAGAGCGCAACCGTGAACATTAACGTCATCGCCAAAACTGAGCCATGGGTACACGCTAAGCACATGACACAATGCTTCTTCATAACCGACACGACCAATCCCAGCCGTGTTGTCGTGAGAAGAGGCAAAAGGAGCATCGTCGAAATGGATGGAGTCGCCAACGAGGAAGACTATGACCAATACGGCAACCCGACGAGGGAAGATGACGATGACGATGAAGCATACGTGAAAAGAAGAATCAATACTACATTACATAAGAAAGATCATACTCCATGGTTCCGGGAAAGTCACAAGGAGGGGCTCAATTATTCAGCAACGAACAAGAAAGGGAAGAAGCTCAATGTGAAACGTCGTCGATGCAGTTGAGAAACCATCATTTATATATATGTATCTATTTTGTGTACGCACTTAAGTAACCATTATTGGTCAACTGATATATATGTTACCACCACATGCATGCATGGTTCCGGTGATATTCGCGCAGTGGGGGGGGGGGGAGACGCTGTCGTAAACAGAAAGGAAGAAAGTGATACAAAAGAAATACAAAAGGGAGAAGGCAATACAAAAAAACAAAAACAAAAGGGAGAAGGTAATACAAAAGAAAAATAAAAGTAAACAGAAAAGAAAAGGGAAATAATAAAAACTAATACATATCAGTAGCGTTGGATTATGAACCAGCGCTACAACTCATATAGTTATAGAGTTGGATCCTAAGCTAGCGCTACTACTATGTGTATTTCAGAATTAAAAAACTGAAAATTAAAACAGCTAGTAGTAGCGCTGGATTATGAACCAGCGCTATAGCTAATTTAGCTATAGCGCTGGTCCTAACCCAGCGCTACTATTATATTGAGTTAACCGCCGCGAGTGCCCAAATTTTGCGCCCCCCATTCCCCCCACCACTCCCCCTCCTCTCTGTCGCACGCCGCCGTCGCCCTCCTGCCCGCCGCCGTCGCCCCTACCCGCCACCGTCGCTCTCCTGCCCGCCGCCGTCGCCCCTGCCTGCCGCTCTGACCTCCTCTTCGTCCGTGCAGAGGCCCGAGCCCTCACATTCCCCCCACTCACCCACCTCTCCCCCTCTCTGTCACGCACCATCGTCACCCCTGCCAGCTCCGGTCTCCTCGTCCGCGCCGCTCCAGGTACCCCCCCAACCTCCCCCTCTCTCTAGTCAATTAGGAAAAAAATCTACGGTTCATGTGTAGGGTTAAAAACAGGATTGTAGGTCTAAATAAAAAACAGTGGCAAATTTTGTTGCTTTAAATAAAAAAACTAGCTAGGCTTTGTAGGTCTAAAAAATAGTTGACTAACAAAGAATATCCGAGTGGTTGAATGTCGGTTGCAAATTTTGTTGCAAATTGATGTTGGTTGCAAAATGTTTGCAATGTTGGTTGATTGTCAAAGAATATCTGAGTGGCCTATGTTTTGCCGGAATGTTGATTCATGTCCGTTCCGGCAAATTTCAGGCGCTCCATATGTCCACTTTTTAGCAAAGGTCATGCCAAAAATTTCCGTTCAGGCAAAGGCATGACTTGTGCTAGAAACTAGGACATATGGAGTGCCCCGGAAGGGGAATGAATCAACATTCCGTCCAAATATAGGCCCCTTTTTCTATTCATTATATATTTTTTTACAATTGTTGAATAGGAACCATGTCTAGCCAGGCCTCAGCCGGGGGTTCTCCTAGCCTCGAAGAAGACCCCTACGAGGCAGCAAATCACTATTTTGATTACCTGGATGAACACCAGATGGGGGTGCATGGTGGCGGCAGTGGCACCAACCCTGACACCGATGCCGACACCGGCACCAGCACTGACACCGACACTGGCACCGACACTGACACCACCCCTGAGACCGACAATGATGCTGACGTAGCCGGTAAAGCACCGAAGCAGAAGAGGAAACAAAGACCAAACGAGCTCGGCATCGGACAATTTGTGGTCACGGAGATGCACCCCAAGAAATTAGAGCCAACGGCGCCGAATAAAGCATGCTCATGCTGGGGCAATCAACTAGGATGCATCCTCGGGGAAACCGCCAACATCAATGACGAGAAGTTGAAGAAGATACCACATATGGAGCACATGCTCCTAAAGAAGTTGCACAATAGGTTCTTGATCCCCGGCCGCACAGAAAGCAAAGATCCGTGGGATGATGCCGCCATGACAAAGATAAACAGCAAGGCGATGGTGACGTTCACCAACGACTTGTCCGCCTGGAAAGTTCGGGTGAAAAAAGCGATTGATAAGAATGAACCGTGGTCCAAGATTCATGCTGACAAATCCGTCAATTACGGAAGAGGACTTTGAAAAATTCAAGGATACTTGCGCTAAAGATGAAACCAAGAAAAAGTCACAGAAAATGAAGGTGCTCCAGGCCAGGAACACGCCTCCCCATCGCCTCGGAAGCCATGGTTACGAGGGGAAGAGGCACGTATGGGCCAAGGAGGACGCAGAACGTGAAAGTCATGGAATCCCAGACCCCTTGGCGGAGTTCACCGACCCATTGGAGCGTGACTGGATCAGGGCCCAGTACAAGTGTGACCGCGTCAATAAGACCTTTTACACGGGTCCGGACACGAGGGAGTTCATGAGACTTCTGGTAATTGTTATATTACCACATTATCATATTAGCTTCCAATCAGTTCGACTACAAGTTTTGTCACATTATTAGTAAACCATCCACGTCCCTTTTGCAGAAAGAGGAGCACCAAAAGGCAGCCGAAAGCGACGAGTCGTCATAGTCGTCGGCGAGGCCGAAGTGGGACACCCATTTCAACCGGGCCCTGAAAATACTAAAAAAGGTCCCGGAGGACACACCGCTATCCTATGGACGTGTGCACGGCGTCGGAGATGGCGCCTCGTGGAAGATGTGCTACCACGAGGATCTATAGGAAAGAAGGAAGAGAAAGTTGCTTACTCAACAGACCATCGACTAGAAGGTCGCGCTTGCGGTCAATAAGTCCAAAGCTAAGACCAAAGCAGAGTAGGAAGGGATAGTCGATGCAAGGGTCAGTGCAGCGGTAGCTCGCGTCACGGCTGACTTCACATCTTCCATTTCTAGCTTTCTTCCGGCATTTTTTGAATGGACGAAGAAAAATCCAAATAAAGGGCCAGCGGACTTTCCGCTTCCCAGCTACATTGGGAGCAATTCGGTGAACATCGCACCACCAACACCTGCTCAGGCCACCGCACATGCTCCCGCTCCTGTTCATAGCAGCCCGTCCTCCGTCTCTGGCCAACTCGGCGGGCCTTCGTCTATGGCTGAGCTCGACGCCCTCATGGTAATTATGCGGCATACCCTTTTAACCAGCATGTCTATATAGTCTTCCGTTTCAATTGCCTTTCGGATGTTTGACGTCGCAGACATGTCTTCGTAGGCCAACAATACCCCGTGCACCCTACTGTACGACATCAAGGGCCAGAAGGTGGTCATGGTAAAGGCAACGATCGTGAAGCCAAAGGACCGCATGTTCCTAAACCGAGAGATGCCCGATGGCGTCTTCAAGGTTAACGTGGCCAGTGTCTTAGCGGGCTTCGAGGATTTGCCTCCTCCGGTACCAGTCGATGATGAGGAGACCCCTCAACGGATTGGCGCATGCAAGAGATGGTTCTTGCGTTGGCCGAAGACTCTTCTTCGTGTCGAGGCGCCCAGTATCACACCAACGACCACTTCTCAAGAAGGTATGAACACCACCCCACCTACCAAATTACCTACACCTGTCGTGGCGGGTGATAGCGGATGACGCGAGGGAGAGCCTCCATTAGTGCCAGATGACGTTGCCCCCATTGTCGAAGTGTTGTGGAACGTTGCATGAGAAACAAAAAAAATTCCTACACACACGCAAGATCTATCCATGGTGATGAGCATCTACGAGAGGGAGAGTGGATCCACGTACCCTTGTAGATCGCTAAGCGGGAAGCGTTAAGAAACACGGGTGGTGTAGTCGAACATCTTTGCGATCCAAATCGCTGAGTGTCCTGCGATCACATCATGATCCATCCTGCGATCTAATCACGATCCATCCCGCGAACTCATCACGATCCGTCCCGCAAACTCATCATGATCCGTCCCGCGATCTCATCACGATCCGTCTTGCGATCTTGATCACGATCCTTCCGATCTAGCGCCAAACGGACGGCACCTCTGCGTTCAGCACACATACAGCTCGATGACGATCTCCGCCTTCTTGATCTAGCAAGAGGGAGCGGAGAGGTAGAAGAGTTCTCCGACAGCGCGATGGCGCTCTGGTGATGGTGGTGGAGCTATTCCGGCAGGGCTTCGCCTAAGCACTACAGAAATCCGATCTAGAGGAGAAACTATGCACTAGAGGAACGGGTAGCACGTGGCTGAAAATCTTGTGCCAAAACCCTAAAACCCTTGGGTCGGCCGAACCAGGAGGGAGGAGTTCTCCTCCTCCACTCCTAGTAGGATTAGGACTCCTTCCTAATTTAGCCCTTTTTGCCTTTTTTCCACCTTTTTCCATCTGGGCTTTTATCCCCAGCCGCATGGGCCTTGTGTGGGACTTCCACCAGCCACAAAGGGCTGGTATTCATCCTCCCACAGCCCATGTAGCATCTTGGGTCGAAATACCCTACCCGATGGTCTCCCGGTACACTACCGGCACTCTCGGTACACTACCGATGAGCCCGAAACTTTTCCGGCGACCAAAATAGGACTTCCTATATATCAATCTTTACCTTCGGACCATTTCGGAGCTCCTCGTGACGTACGGGAACTCATCCGGGACTCCGAATAACCTTCGGTCACCACCATGCATAACTCTATACTACCAAAACGTCACCGAACCTTAAGTGTGCAGACCCTGTGGGTTCGAGAACTATGTAGACATGACCGAGACACCTCTACGGTCAATAACCAATAGCAGGACCTGGATGCCCATATTGGTTCCTACATATTCTACGAAGATCTTTATTGGTCGAACCTCTATGTCAAGGATTCAATTAATCCCATATGATGTTCCCTTTGTTCTTCGGTATGTTACTTGCCTGAGATTCGATCGTCCTTATCTCCATACCTAGTTCAACCTCGTTATCGGCAAGTCTCTTTACTCGTTCCGTAATATAAGATCCCGTGACTAACACTTAGTCACATTGCTTGCAAGGCTTATTGTGATGTTGTATTACCGAGTGGGCCCTGAGATACCTCTCCGTCACACGGAGTAACAAATTCCAGTCTTGATCCATGCCAACTCAACAGACACCCTTGGAGATACCTGTAGAGCACCTTTATAGTCACCCAGTTACGCTGCGACATTTGATACACACAAGGCACTCCTCCGGTATCCGTGAGTTGCATGATCTCATGGTCATAGGAACATATACTTGACATGTAGAAAACAGTAACAATAAACTAACACGATCATGTGCTACGTTTGTAGTTTGGGTCTTGTCCATCACACCATTCTCCTAATGATGTGATCCCGTTTATCAAATGACATCTCATGTCCATGGCTAGGAAACCTTAGCCATCTTTGATCAACGAGCTAGTCTATTAGAGGCATACTAGGGACATGGTTTTGTCTATGTATCCACACATGCATCTAAGTCTCCGATCAATACAATTATAGCATGGATAATAAACGATTATCATGAACAAGGAAATATGATAATAACTAATTTATTATTGCCTCTTGGGCATATTTCCAACAGTCTCCCACTTGCACTAGAGTCAATAATATAGTTCACATCACCATGTGATTCGCATTGTTATGAATCTAACACCCACTGAGTTTTGGGGCTCGATCATGCTTTGGATGTGAGAGAGATCTTATAGTCAACGGGTCTGCGACATTCAGATCCGTATGTACTTTGCAAATCTCTATGTCAAACTATAAACACTGCTACCACACTCCACTTGGTACTATTCCAAATGGCTGCTCCACTATATGTATCCAGATTGCTACTACGGGTCATCCGGATTGGTGTTAAAGCTGGCATCGACGTAACTCTTTATGACGAACTCTTTATCACCTCCATAATCGAGAAACATCTCCTCCGTCTTTTAGTTACTAAGGATAATCTTAACCGCTGTCCAGTGATCCACTCCTGGATCACTCTTGTACCCCTTGACGGACTCATGGCAAGGCACACACAGGTGCGGTACATAGCATGGCATACTATACAGAGCCTATGGCTAAGGCATAGGGGACGACATTCGTCCTTTCTCTTTCTTCTGCCATGGTCGTGCTTTGAGTCTCACTCAACTTCACACCTTACAAAGCAGGCGAGAACACTTCTCTCTGACTAATCCATTTTGAACTCTTTCAAAATCTTGTCAAGGTATGTACACATTGAAAGTCTTATCAAACATCTTGATCTATCTTTATAGACCTTGATGCTCAACAATTAGGTAGCTTCATTCAGGTCTTCCTTTGAAAATCACTTTTCAAACAACCGTTTATGCTTTCCAGAAATTCCACATTATTTCCGAATAGCAATATGTCATCCACATATACTTATCATAAACTCTATGGTGCTCCCACTCACTTTATTGCAAATACGAATTTCTCATAAACTTTGTATAGACTCAAAAACTTTGATCACCTCATCAAAGTGTATATTCCAACTCCGAGATGCTTGCTCGAGCCCTTAGATGGATTGCGGGAGCTCGCACACCTTTTAGCATCCTTAGGACTGACAAAACCTTCTCGTTGTATCACATACAACCTTTCCTCAAGTAAAACGTTAAGGAAACGATGTTTTGACATCCATCTGCCAGATTTCATAATTGAAAAATGCAGCAACTGCTAACATAATTTCAACAGACTATTAGCATCGCTACGAGTGAGAAAGTCTCACTGCAGTCAACTCCTTGAACTTGTCATAAACTTCTTTGCAACAAGTCGAGCTTTACAAATGGTGACATTTACCATCAGCGTCTGTCTTCATTTCAAAGATCCATTTGTACTTAACGACCTGCCATCCAACGAGCAAGTCCACCAAAGTCTATACTTGGTTTTCATACATGGATCCTTTCTCGGATTTCATGGCCTCTAACCATTTGTTGGTTTTCGGGCCCATCATCGCTTCTCCATAGTTCGTAGGTTCATCGTTGTCCAACAACTTGACCTCTAAGACAGGGTTGCCGCACCCCTCAGGAGCAGTACGCGTCCTTGTCGACCTACGAGGTTTGATAGTAACTTGATCCGAAGCTTCATGATCATCATCATTAACTTCCTCTTCAACTAACGTAGGCTTCACAGAAACAACTTCCTGCGCTGCGCTACTCTCTGGTTCAATAACCTCATCAAGTTCTATCATCCTCCCACTCAATTCTTTCAAGAGAAACTTTTTCTCGAGAAAGGACCCAGTTTTAGCAACAAACATTTTATGCTTGGATCTGAGATAGAAGGTTCACCCAACTGTTCTTAGGGTATTCTATGAAGATGCATTTGTTCGCTTTGGGTTCGAGCTCATTAGGTGAAAACATTTTCCACACAAGCGTCGCAGCCCCAAACATTAAGAAATGACAGCTTAGGTTTCTATCAAACCATAATTCACACGGTGTCATCTCAACGGATTTAGATGGTGCCCTATTTAAAGTGAATGTAGTTATCTCTAATGCATAACCCCAAAATTATAGTAACAAAATGATAAGAGACATCATAGCATGCACCATATCCAATAGAGCACGCCTATGACGTTCGGACACACCATCACACTATGGTGTTCCAGGTGACGTGAGTTGTGAAACAATTTTCACATTGTCTAAAGTTGTATGCCAAACTCGCAACTCAGATATTCATCTCGACGATCATATAATAGACATTTTTATATTCTTGTCACGATGATCTTAAACTTCACTATGAATTTGCTTGAACCTTTAAAACGATTCAGACTTGTGTTTCATCAAGCAAATATGCACTATATCTACTCAAATCATCAGTGAAGGTAAGAAAATAATGATATCCACCACACACTATAAGACTCATTGGATTGCATACATCAACATGTATCATTTCCAATAAGTCACTTGCTCGCTCCATCAAACCAGAAAATGGGGTCCTTAGTCATCTTGACCAAGAGGCATGGTTCGCATGTCTCAACCGATTCGAAATCGAATGAGTCCAAAGATCCATCAGCATGGAGTTTCTTCATGCGTTTTATACCAACATGACATTTAGCGGCAGTGCCACAAGTATGTGGTACTATTATTATTAACTTTGTATCTTTTGGCATCAATGTTATGAACATGTGTATTACTACAATCAAGATTCAACAAACCATTCTCACTGGGTGCTTGACCATTGAAGGTATTATTCATGTAAACAGAATAACAATTATTCTCTAACTTAAATGAATAACCGTGTTGCAATAAACACGATCCAATCACATTCATGGTCAACGCAAAACACCAAATAACATTTATTTAGGTTTGTCACTAATCCCGAAGGTAGAGAGAGCATGCGATGTTGATCACATCAACCTTGGAAACATTTCCAACACACATCGTCACCTCACCCTTAGCTAGTTCTCTGTTTATCCCGTAGCTTTTATTTTGAGTTACTAACATTTAGCAACAGAACCGGTATCCAATACCCACGTGCTACTAGGAGTAATAGCAAGGTACACATCAATAACACGTATATCAAATATACTTCTGTTGATGTTGCCAGCCTTCTTATCTACCAAGTATCTAGGGTTGTTCCGCTTCAGCGACCGCTCTCCTCATAATCGAAGCACTTAGTCTCGGGTTTGGGTTCAACTTTGGGTTGCTTCACCAGAGCAGCAAATGACTTGCTATCCATGAATTTTCCCTCCTTGCACTTGCCCTTCTTGAAACTAGTGGTTTTACTAACCATCAACACTTGATGCTCCTTCTTGATTTCTACCTCGCAGTGTCAAACATCGCGAATAGCTCAGGGATCATTATTTCTATCCCTGGCATTTATAGTTCATCACCAAGTTCTAGTAGCTTAGTGACAGTGACTTGGATAACAATATCAATCACTATCTTATCTGGAAGATCAACTCCCACTCGATTCAAGCGATTGTAGCACCCAGACAATCTGAGCACATGCTCAACGATTGAGCTATTCTCCTTCATCTTACAGGCAAAGAATCTTGTTGGAGATCTCATATCTCGCAACACAGGCACGAGCCTGAGATCCTAATTTCAGCTCTTAGAACATCTCATATGTTCCGTGACGTTCAAAATGTCTCGGAGCCTCAATTCTAAGCTGTAATGCATGACGCACTAAACTATCAAGTAGTTATCGGAACGTGCCTGTCAGATGTTCACAACATCTACAAATAACGCTAGAGGGGTTGGCGCACCGAGTGGTGCATTAAGGGCATAAGCCTTCTGTGCAGCAATGAGGACATTCCTCAGATCACGGAGCCAGTCCGCAATATTGCTACCATCATCTTTCAGCTCTATTTCTCTAGGAACATATAAAAATTCAAGGGAGCTACAGCGTGAGCTAGTAATCTACAACACAGTTTGCAAAGACACTACTGACTATGTTCATGATAATGAGTTCAATTAATCATATTACTTAAGAACTCCCACTCAAATTGACATCCCTCCAGTCATTTCAGTGATACATGATCCAAATTCACCAACTCAAGTCTGATCATCACGTGAGTTGAGGTGGTTTCAATGGTGAACATCATTATGTTGATCATATCTACTATATGACTCATGTTCGACCTTTCGGTCTCTTGTGTTCCGAGGCCATGTCTGTACATGCTAGGCTCATCAAGTTTAACCCGAGTGTTCTACATGTGCAACACTCGCTTGCACCCGTTGTATGTGAACGTAGAGTCTATCACACACGATCATCACGTGGTATCTCGACACGACGAACTTTCGCAACGGTGCACACTCGGGAAGAACACAATTTATCTTGAAATTAAGTGAGGGATCACCTTATAATGCTACCGTCGTCCTAAGCAAAACAAGGTGCATAAAAGGATTAACATCACATGCAAATCATAAGTGACATGATATGGCCATGAACTTGTGCTTTTGATCTCCATCTTGAAAGCATCGGCATGATCTCCATCATCACCGGCACGACACCATGATCTCCATCATCTTGATCTCCATCAACGTGTCGCCATCGGGGTTGTCGCGCCCATCATGCTTGTACTACTATTGCTGCCATTTAGCAATGAAGTAAAGCATTACATAGCGCTTAATGATTGACACGCAGGTCATATAATAATTAAACACAACCCTATGGCTCCTGTCGATTGCCGTACTCATCGACATGCAAGTCGTGATAATCTATACATCACATGATCATCTCATACATCACATATATCACATCATGTAATTGGCCATATCACATCACAACATACCTTGCAAAAACAAGTTAGACGTCCTCTAATTGTTGTTGCATGTTTTACGTGGCTGCTACGGGTATCTAGAAAGAACAATTCTCATCTACGCAAAAACCACAATGGTGATACACTAGTTGCTTTTCAACCTTCTCAAGGACCGCCTTTGTCGAATCCGATCCAACTAAAGTGAGAGAAACTGGCACCCGCAAGACATCTATGCAACAAGTTGCAGTCGAGGGAACCGGTCTCTCGTAAGCGTACAAGTAATGTTGGTCCGGGCCGCATCATCTCACAATGCCTTTGAACCAAAATCCGACCAAGGGAGGAAGCAATCTAAGCATCAACGCCCACAAACCTTTTGTGTTCCACTCGAGATCTCATCTACACATAGACCTAGCTCATGATGACACTGTTGGGGAACGTTGCATGGGAAACAAAAATTTTCCTATGCACACGCAAGATCTATCCATGGTGATGAGCATCTATGAGAGGGAGAGTGCATCTATGTACCCTTGTAGATCGCTAAGCGGGAAGCGTTAAGAAACGCGGTTGGTGTAGTCGAACATCTTCGCGATCCAAATCGCCGAGCGTCCCGCGATCACGTCACGATCCGTCCCGCGATCCAATCACGATCCGTCCCGCAAACTCATCACAATCCGTCCCGCGAACTCATCACGATCCGTCCCGCGATCTCATCACAATCCGTCTCGCGATCTTGATCACGATCCTTCCGATCTAGTGCCGAACGGACGACACCTCCGCGTTCAGCACACGTACAGCTCGATGACGATCTCCGCCTTCTTGATCCTGCAAGAGGGAGCGGAGAGGTAGAAGAGTTCTCCGTTAACGCGACGGCGCTCCGATGATGGTGGTGGAGCTATTCTGGCAGGGCTTCGCCTAAGCACTGCAGAAATCCGATCTAGAGGAGAAACTATGCACTAGAGGAACGGGTAGCACGTGGCTGAAAATCTTGTGCCAAAACCCTAAAACCCTCTAGTATATATAGGAGGAGAGGAGGAGGAGGCTTGCCTCCCAAGGAGGCAGCCCTTGGGCCGGCCGAACCAGGAGGGAGGAGTCCTCCTCCTCCACTCCTAGTACGATTAGGACTCCTTCCTAATTTAGCCCTTTTTGCCTTTTTCCACCTTTTTCCTTTTGGGATTTTCTCCCCAGCCGCATGGGACTTGTGTGGGACTTCCACCAGCCCACAAAGGGCTGGTATTCATCCTCCCACAGCCCATGTAGCCTCTTGGGTCGAAATACCCTTCCCGATGGTCTCCTGGTACACTACCGGCACTCCTGGTACACTACCGATGAGTCTGAAACTTTTCCGGCGACCAAAATAGGACTTCCTATATATCAATATTTACCTCCGGACCATTTCGGAGCTCCTCGTGACATCCGGGATCTCATACGGGACTCCAAAAAACTTTCAATCACCACCATGCATAACTCTATACTACCGAAACGTCACCGAACCTTAAGTGTGCAGACCCTGCGGGTTCGAGAACTATGTGGACATGACCGAGACACCTCTACGGTCAATAACCAATAGGAAGACCTGGATGCCCATATTGGTTCCTACATATTCTACGAAGATCTTTATCGGTCAAACCTCTATGTCAAGGATTCAATTAATCCCGTATGATGTTCCCTTTGTTCTTCGGTATGTTACTTGCCCGAGATTCGATCATCGGTATCTCCATACCTAGTTCAACCTTGTTACCGACAAGTCTCTTTACTCGTTCCGTAATACAAGATCCCGTGACTAACACTTAATCACATTTCTTGCAAGGCTTATGGTGATGTTGTATTACCGAGTGGGCCTTGAGATACCTCTCCGTCACACGGAGTAACAAATTCCAGTCTTGATCCATGCCAACTCAACAGACACCCTCGAAGATACCTGTAGAGCACCTTTATAGTCACCCAGTTACGTTGCGATGTTTGATACACACAAGGCACTCCTCCGGTATCCCTGAGTTGCATGATCTCATGGTCATAGGAACATATACTTGACATGCAGAAAACAGTAGCAATAAACTGACACGATCATATGCTACGTTTGTAGTTTGGGTCTTGTCCATCACACCATTCTCCTAATGATGTGATCCCATTTATCAAATGACATCTCATGTCCATGGCTAGGAAACCTTAGCCATCTTTGATCAACGAGCTAGTCTATTAGAGGCATACTAGGGACATGGTTTTGTCTATGTATCCACACATGCATCTAAGTCTCCGATCAATACAATTATAGCATGGATAATAAGCAATTATCATGAACAAGGAAATATGATAATAACTAATTTATTATTGCCTCTAGGGCATATTTCCAACACAAAGAAGCAAATGCTGATGATGACTTGGAGGAGGAGGATGATGACCGAGACAAGTATTTCAATAACGCCTATGATGATGGAGGATTGATGGCTCAGGACGACGAAGACTCAGGCTATGAGCATGGACATAATGAATTGATGCTGCCTGATTTTCCGGAGCCAGGACATCCTAAGGTGGAATGCAAAAAGCCTCTCTTCAAGCGATCCTCGCAGGAGACGCCTCTAGGTGCTGCCTCTACCTAGGAACAACCCGAGGGCTGTCCACTAATTAGCCCGTCGACACTGGGGGTGATAGTTAGGGAAGGTATGATGGGCTCACTACCGCCATCCCCTAAGATGCAAAGGAGGAGACCAGACAAGAGAGGCCCTAAAGGCGCCAAAGCTGCTTCAAGCAGCCAACCGCCTCTGAAGCAGCCAGTGTCTTAGCAGGCTTCGAGGATTTGCCTCCTCTGGTACCAGTCAATGATGAGGAGACCCCTCAACGGATTGGCGCATGCAAGAGCTGGTTCTTGCCTTGGCCGAGACTCTTCTTCGTGTCGAGGCACACAGTATCACACCAACGACCGCTTCTTCAGAAGGTATGAACACCACCCACCTACCAAATTACATGCACCTGTCGTGGCGGGTGATAGCGGACGACGCAAGGGAGAGCCTCCATTAGTGTCAGATGACGTCGCCCCCGTTGTCGAAGAAGCAAATGCTGATGATGACTTGGAGGAGGAGGATGATGACCCAGACAAGTATTTCAATAACGCCTATGATGATGGAGGATTGATGGCTCAGGACGACGAAGACTCAGGCTATGAGCATGGAGATAATGACTTGATGCTGCCTGATTTTCCGGAGCCGGGACGTCCTACGGTGGAATGCAAAAAGTCTCTCTTCAAGCGATCCTCTCAGGAGACGCCTCTAGATGCTGCCTCTACCTAGCAACAACCCGAGGGCCGTCCACTAATTAGCTCGTCGACACTGGGGGTGACAGTTAGGGAAGGTATGATGGGCTCACTACCGCTACCCCCTAAGAGGCAAAGGAGGAGACCGGACAGGAGAGGCCCTAAAGGCGCCAGAACTGCTTCAAGCAGCCAACCGTCTCCGAAGCCCCGAGAGGTAGACAGAATACCTATCGTAGGTGCAGAGCGTTTCCATGTCGTCGGCCACCCGATCCTACCTCAGAAAGCGCTAGAGGACATACTTAACAATGATCTAACGAGACTTCATGATGATGTGCTGGCGAGAGAGAAAAGCCTTCTCATATCAAAAATCCAAGATACCAGCTTTACACGGCTCAGGTTCCAGGTGGGAAGTTGTACGTCGAGGGATGGCCCGCGAATAAGTTCATCCTGTGATTTGACTACATCTACGACATGGTCCACATGACCAAGCTGGATTTCCAGTTCATCCACATTTATGCGTTGTATCTCAACATCATCACGATCGAGAACATAAAATATATCTGCGTCGCGGACCCGTACCATATGCATGAGAGATTCTTGGATGTCTGCAAAGAGCACTATGACTATGCAAGCAAGTACATCGGCGGCTTCATGATCACTAATAAGGACAAGGAAGCGATTCTCCTGCCTTATCATCCCACGTAAGTCATCCGCGCATATCCTTTCTTAAGTGTTAATCAAGAATACTCCCATGTTATATACTTAATTTGAGGTGTACTTAATTTTTGCGCAGCGGGGGGGGGGGGGGGGGGGGCGCCGTCCTCATTGTTCTGTACCCAGAATACTCCCATTCTATATACTTGGACTCATCGAAGAACATCAAGAAAAAGGATTACAAGCACATAAAAAGTGTTCTCAATAGTGCCATGTTAACCTTTAGCCTGTCTGGTGGATATATCAAGGTGAAAAGGTACAGGAGGAACGAGCTGGTTTTCAGCCATAAGACCGACTTCTGCTGCATCTAGCAACCGCACATCAGTAAGGCTAATGGATTCTACCTCATGCATCACCTGCTCGAGTTCAAAAGGGATAATCAACGCCTTCACATGTCATCTACTACCAAGGATGCCGAGATTGTCAACTGGGACACAAGCATAGGAAAGACACCGGATCATCGAATCCGAGCTAAGTTTTATCACGTGCAGTGTGAACTTGCCCAAGTGATCATGAAGCAGGTCCTCGAACCAACAGGGATGTTCTACCATGGGCCAATCACGCGGGATGATGCCCGGACACTGCTAATCGCTCAGCGTCTGGACCTAAAGCCTTTCAAGAAGCTTCGGTGATTCCTCCCTAACTATGAAGATTGGACCGAGGACTGATTGTCGTTGACAATATATGTGTCACTAACGTCCAGACGAAACTATGTGATGTAATTAAACCGTGGTCCTGAACTAGCGTAGATCGCTCTAGTTAATTAGTTTGGGTATGAGGAACTTCGTCATTTATGTTTACTATAGGTTGCTTGTATTTTGCTAATTATGCCTCTTTGTGTTCTTAAGTACATTATGTTGCATATTATCGTTCACGATGCAGGTACATAAATCAGAGATGGCGAAGGGCTGCTACGCCGTGTTGGTTGGGAAGGTTGCAGGAGTCTACAACCACTAGCCAGACGCTCAGGCCTAGGTGGACAAGTACCCGAGTGCTAGCCACAGAGGGTTCGACAGCAGAGCCGAAGCGGAAAGGAGTTACTTGAGGTGGACGCTCCGGCAAGAGCAGGGGCGGAACCGCCGGTGCCTCAAGTACTACATAGTCGCGGTCTTGCTCATGCTGATCGCTCTTCTCTTCTACGTCATGGTTTAGATAGAGATGATGAAACTTGTGTGTGTGCCATGACCATGCAGTTGCACTTATTTGAGAAATGACATGACTTGTGTATCGCTATTTTCGAGATGTGATGATATTTGTGTTGAATGATGATGATGATGGTATGACGAGACTACTGTATGTGTATGATATGATGATAATAGTGTATACTATTGTGATCTGATGAAAATACTTTATAGAGACTGTATAAATACATCATGAATACATAGAGGGGGTATGAATCTGTGAAAGCTGGAATACTAGCAGCAGCGCTGGAAGGCACCTAGCAGCAGCATCGTTGGATTAGCAGCAGCGCATGCCTTTATGCAACGCTACAGATAGTTAGCAGAAGCGTTGGTTAGTGCAGCGCTACTGCTAACCAGACATAGCAGTAGCGCTGCACCAACCAGCGCTACTGCTACAAATTAGTTGTAGCGAGCTAGCAGTAGCGCTGGACCCAACACTACTAGTAAGGGTATTTCCAGCGCTACTACTAGGCTTTTTCCTAGTAGTGTATGGACTCAAAGTGATTTCTCACAAATGTAAAATGTAGAGTCCTCTTGCTTGAAGCTTGGCGAACCTATTTCCTTGCATCTTGGGGTAATTCCACAATCTCCATAATCCTTTTGCCATCCCTATCATTGAACTTTTCTTGAAATATACTTGGTGGAAACATTAGTTCAATGACTTATATGTTGTTATTAATTACCAAAACCACCAAGGGAGCAAATGTGCTTTCAATCTTCCCCTTTTTGGTAATTGATGACAACATATAGGTCAAAGCTTCGACAAATATATAATCAATGAATAGAATCGTCGCTTTGAGAAGTATGTGATAAGCAAGAGCTCCCCCTAAATTTGTGCATTGTTTTAAATTTGTGTTTGAATGCAAATGCACAATCGATTAGGTACATGGGTCACTTCTTACATGTCACATACAACTTGGTGGTGTGCGAGAATAATTAGAATGAACATCATAGCACAACACAATCAAGCAAAGATGAATGATCATCACATAAGCATTAAGATGATAGGAAATAGTAGCATCACACATTAAAGCGTATGATCAAACATCATCAAACGTGTATCACAAGCAACCAAAAGAGTTGTCAAAGCGAAACAATTGTCTTTTGAAAACCAATAAACACCAAAGCACTCTCTCACTCGAAGCCTAAAGATCTATATACACTTCTCCCCCTTTGGCAACAAGTTACCAAAAAGTTTAAAACACATATATCTAAGCATTCTTGGGCTGATCTCCTCTGGTTGTTGATGAAGGAGTCGAGAGAACAGCGTCGGCGAAGATCTCTGCATATGTCGTGGATGGAGTTGGAGTGGCAATTGGAGGAACTAGAGCTGATGGAGGAAGAGCTGAGGTGACAACAGCAGGAGCTGATGAAGAGGGCCTCAAGTCTGGAGCAGGCACTATGGATGATCTAGCGTGAGTAGTGAACTGTGTGCTCGGCCTAAGAGGTGATCCATCCTCATCATCATCATCATAAGAAGAATAAGAAACCCAAGGGATGTGCAGTGAGTCAACTTCCTTCTGAAGCTTTGTGACTATCTTAGTCACCCTGTTCACCTTATCATTAAGAGTCTTGATCCTTGTCTCAAAGATCCTCACAAGACTATTCTAGTTGTCCAGAATCCCCTTAATGTACTTTTGCATGCCTTGAACTGATGATATTAAAAGATCCATTTGCTCACTTCTAGATCTAGGAACTTGAGTACTAGTGGATCTAGCTGCCTCTACCTCTGCCTGAGCTACAGCTGAAGTGGGATGATCTGGGTTCATCTCCATGATGTTGTCCTCGAGATATGGCTGTAGTGGCAAGTGGGGTTTGCCTAGAGCAAATATGTGCTTCTCCAACTTGGAATTTACGAGCATCTGGATATAGGGTGCATAGCAGCAAGAGCGCTTCTCGTCAGCAACAACCCTTTTAATTGTCTCAACAATTAAGTCCATAACTCTAATCCTGATGTGTTTGTCAAGATGGATCAACATGTTGATGGAGTAGCCTCGGATCATCTTGTCATCTCCTGACTTGGGCATCAAAGTATGCCTCAGAATGGTGTTCATGGTGTGGAGGCTAGCCTGGAGAAAGTAGATGGATCCTAGCTGTGAGACTTCACGTTAGCAGCAGGGATCTCATTGTGCATATTTGCCATAACATTGTGTCTCTCCTTGGATTCTGAGTATACATCCAAGTCACCATCTTGTACCTTTGTGACTCCTAGAATAGCAGCCCACTCATCAACAGTAGACTCATACCTTGCTCCTTCAGTCATCCATACAATCCTACCATCTCTGTAGAAATGTGTAGTGGAGTAGAATTGCATGATCATCTCATCATTCCAAGCAGTAAGTTCTCTGCCAATGAACTCATCCAGACCAATATAGTGGAAATTATCCTGGACACTTGGAAAATAGTCTTTATTTTCCTCGATGAATTTCCAGTCCACATACCTCATATCACTCACAGCTGGTCTCTTGTCAAGAAGCGCAGTCTCATAGAAATCATGTTGCTCTTTAGTGTAGAATCTGTAGTCCACAGCTGTCTTCTTCCTCTGGGCATATGGATCAGCAACTCTCCAAGTCCTCAAACTAGAATCCTTCCTCTTCTTCATATCCTCAGCAAGTGGGTAGCTGGCATTATGTACTGGAAGGTGTGGTTTAAGCTTCATCAAAGCAGTCATAGCATCTTCATCCTCAAATCTGGAGGTGGTTCCCTTGTTCTTTTCAGAAGCTGGAATTTGCCTGGATGTCCTCTTAGGCTTCACAACAACAGGCTTCTTGGGTGCAGGCTTGGTGCTTTTAGACGCACCAGTCTTTGGCATAACATCAGCCATAAGCTTCTTTTTCTTCTTGGGAGGAGCCTTCTCAACATGTTCTTCCTCCTCTTCGTCAAAAGCAGCACCAACAGCCTCCTATGGATCTACAAAGATGGAGGTCTTCCTGCCAACAACATGAATAACCCTCTTTCTAGCTCTCTTCTTCTCCCCTGCCTTCTTAGGCATAGACTTTGCTAACAACTCTCCTGGAAGAAGTGGCTTCAGTAGCAGACTTCTTAGCAGCCTTCTCTTGCTTCTTGGCAAGAATCTCCTCAGGGACAAAGTCTGAATCCTCCTCATCTGAATTCAGCTTCTTCCTGGTCCTTGTAGCAGCTTTGGGCAAATCATGGGAGATGGGGTGCTTGGATCTGAAGATGTACTAGGCTCAGGGCTAGTGCCTGAACTCATGTCAACACTCTGCTCTCTCAGGTCATTCTGACTATCCTCAGCATCTGACATACTAACCCTGTGAATAGAGTATGGAAGAGCAGAAGAAGATGAGTCATCACAAAATGAGGTTGGTTTTTGAAAGATTAAACAAAAGATTTCCAAGGTTTTGCGTTCTGTCACATGAAAGTCGGTATAGCCAAAACAAAGTTTTTGGTGCTACCGAGACTAACTATCCCATTAACAAAAACTTGGCACTCTTTTCGGTGAGACCGAACAGAAGTACTCGGTTTCACCGAGACAGTTCTCAACAACACAGAAAGACAAATCAGTGACACCAATTTGTTTGCTTTGGTTCCATCGAGTTCCATCGCGCGGAAGGCAAACCCTAGTAAATCGATCATTTGCTAGACTATAGGAATTTCTTGTGGATAAGAAGACGTGTAATAGGTGGCTCATAGAGAAAACAAATCTAGTGCGCAAGAATCAGACGAGGAGAGCAAAGGAGGTTGAATCTGTACCCTAACTCGGCAACGGATCCTCTACGGTAGCGACGATGGAGAAGATTTCATCGACGACGGCGATTCCCAGCGGCGGAGGAGCACACGGGGACAAGGGCGATGACCAGGGGTCTCGAAAACGACAGGTTAGGGTTCTAAAGCATGACAGTGAGGATGAAATTCAAAGCGTCGGGGTCCACAGTATATATACCCACCAATGTCGGTGATGCCGATTCTATATTGTCGGTGTCACCAAGTTCCTCAACTGTCAGTTGACAGGGAAACTCGGTGTAACCAAGAATATGGAATCGGTAGTACCGAGATAGAAAACCAGATCAACCCTAGGCATTCGGTGAGACTGAGATTTTGGGGTTGGTTCCACCGAGATGCACTTGGGAGGTTTTAATGGTCAGTCCTTGTCGATACGGAACTCCGAGTGCTCCACACACAGAGGGATCGAAAAGCACTTGTTCAAATTATGTGATGCGGCATGAATAGAGTATGAGGTGAGAAAGCATAGATAGCTAAAGAGTGGTCCTATGCATTCTTTTTCATCCAATTGGCAAAAGATAAATCAAAGACCAAATAGCAACGATTGGATGTCCACGAATGAGAAAATAAATGCAGACCAACATGCTCACACAATAAGATGTCAAATGAAATCATGACAAACATGCACAACCATTGTAGCATCTAACAAGCACTTGGGCGATGACGAAGTCATCTATATATGAGTATTTGACTTAGGAGCCAAGTAAGAATACTTGATCATAGGTCATACTCATCGTTTAAGCACAAGTGGGGTTACCACTTTTACATAAAGCATTTAATGTTGTCACATACTAAGAGATGCTTTGAATAAAGTCTTAGAGTAAAGACCCCCCTTTCTGTGACATCCCCCCATAAGAGGGATAAACTAACCTTGAGTTTTGTTGATGAAGACTTCATGTTGGTGAGGTAGTGGTGGATGATCAAAGTTGATGAAGATCACCAAGAGTTGGGAGCATCCTTGTTGTTTCCTTACTCTTCTCACCTACATGGGTTAGTCCCAACACACAAGAGACAAATACAAGGATATCTATGGACATGGAGTGCAAAGCATGTGTGATGATGTCCATTGATTTGTTGATTACCTTGTCCCTTTCTTACCTTTGAGGGAATGTGTGACTCCTTGAACTATTGCATAGGGTTGATGTTGATTGCAAATAGATCTTGCCAATAATGAATGTGAGTGAATTTCATTGGCGGAGTCACCCCTCAAGAACTTTCTAGTTCTTCTTCTTGGGAACCCACATCAAGTTGACGCGGATCCTTGGTGTCGTAGTAGCCTTTGTAGACGTTGAGCTTGAAGTATCCTTCGGAACCCACTCCACCATAGCTAGGGATTCATCTTCATATGAGTCAATGTCCTCTTGAAGCTTGTTCTTGCCCTTGAGCTTGTGGTCTTGTGGTGGAAGGTCATCTTGAGTGTTTGTCCCCTTGGGAAGAGTATTTTCATACTTCTCCTTTTGAGGAACAAACTTGGGCTTAGGATATTGACCTTCTTCCCATTCAACTCCATTAGCATTGAAGTAGCCAACACCACGATTCTTCCGGTATCCTCCGTGCTTGCGTACAATTTCCTCAAATTGCTTACACCCGGCAAGACTCTTGTAGATACCTTTCTCTATAATTCCTTCCAGTAAAGCATTTTCTTTCTCAAGTGTAACTTGGCTAAGAGAATCATCATTAGTGGAATCAACAGAACTACTAGGAGCAGCAACATTGGGTTTAGAATTTTTCTTGTTGCTACTAGATGAAGAACCTTTCTTGCCTTTGTTACTAGTTTTCTTAGATTTAACTTGTGGCATGAATGTAGACAAGAGTAGTCGTTTGGTAAGATAAGATGAAGTCTTCTTTCGGAGATCATCATTGATAGATTTAAGGAATTCATGTTCTTGCTCCAAATTGAGCTTCTCGAAGCGTAGCTTCTCATGAGTTCTTACAAGCTCCCTATGATCTTCGAGAGCAGATTCTGTTGGGGAACGTTGCATGGGAAACAAAAAATTTCCTACGCTTCACCAAGATCAATCTAGGAGATTAGCATCTACGAGGGGGAGTGTGGATCTACATACCCTTGTAGATTGCTAAGAAGGAAGCATTAAGAAACGCGGTTGATGTAGTCGAATGTCTTTGCGATCCAAATCGCCGAGCGTCCCGCGATCCAATCACGATCCATCCCGATCTAGCGCCGAACGGACAACACCTCCGCGTTCAGCACACATACGGCTTGATGATGATCTCCACCTTCTTGATCCACCAAGAGGGAGCATAGAGGTACGAGTTCTCCGGCAGCACGTCGGCGTTGCGGCGATGGTGGTGGAGTTATTCTAGCAGGGCTTTGCCTAAGCACCGCTGAAAACCGATCTAGATGAGAAACTGCGATCTAGAGGAGAGGTAGCACGTGGCTGTTTTTTGTGTGTCAAAAAACCCCTCAAACCTCTAGTATATATAGGAGGAGGGGAGGTAGGAGGCTTGGATCCCAAGGGAGCCAACCTTGCTTCGGCCGACGGGGTGGGAGGAGTCCTTCTCCTCCAATCCTAGTAGGACTAGGACTCCTCCTTTCCCACTTGGGCCTCCTTCCACACTTGGGTTTTTCCACCCCAGCCGCATGGGCTTCCTATGGGGCGTCGGCCAGCCTACTAAGGACTGGTATACCTTCTCCAACAGCCCATGTAGCCTCTTGGGTCAAAATACCCCTCCCGATGGTCCCCCGGTACCCTCCCGTCACTCCCGGTACACTACCGATGAGCCCAAAACTTTTCTGGTGACCAAAACATGACTTGCTATATATCAATATTTACCTACGGACAATTCCAGAGCTCCTTGTGATGTCCGAGATCTCATCCGGGACTCCGAACAACCTTCGGTCACCACCATACATAACTCTATACTACCAAAACGTCACCGAACCTTAAGTGTGTAGACTGTGCGGGTTCAAGAACTATGTAGACATGACCAAGACACCTCTACGGTCAATAACCAATAGCGGGACCTAGATGCCCATATTGATTCCTACATATTCTACGAAGATCTTTATCGGTCGAACTTCTATGTCAAGGATTCGGTTAATCCCGTATGATGTTCCTTTTGTTCTTCGGTATGTTACTTGCCCAAGATTCGATCATCAGTATCTCCATACCTAGTTCAATCTCATTTCCTGCAAGTCTATTTACTCATTCCGTAACACGAGATCCCATGGCTAACACTTAGTCACATTGCTTGCAAGGCTTATTGTGATGTTGTATTATCGAGTGTGCCCTTAGATACCTCTCCGTCACACGGAGTAACAAATCCCTGTGTTGATCCATGCCAACCTAGCAGACACCCTTAGAGATACCTGTAGAGCACCTTTATAGTCACCCAGTTACGTTGCGACGTTTGATACACACAAGGCACTCCTACGGTGTCCGTGAGTTGCATGATCTCATGGTCATAGGAACATATACTTGACATGTAGAAAACTGTAGCAATAAACTGACATGATCATATGCTACGTTTATACTTTGGGTCTTGTCCACCCCATCATTCTCCTAATGATGTGATCCCATTATCAAATGACATCTCATGTCAATGGCTAGTAAACCTTGACCATCTTTGATCAACGAGCTAGTTTACTAGACGCACACTAGGGACAAAGTGTTGTCTATATATCCACACATGCAATGTGTTTCTAATCAATACACTTATAGCATGGATAATAAACAATTATCATGAACGAGGAAATATAATAATAACCATTTTATTATTGCCTCTAGGGCATATTTCCAACAGTCTCCCACTTGCACTAGAGTCAATAATCTAGCTCACATCACTATGTGATTTACAATGTAATGAATCGAACACCCATACAGTTCTGGTGTTGATCATGTTTGGCCCTTGGAAGAGGTTTAGTCAATGGGTCTGCAACATTCAGATCTGTGTGCACTTTGCAAATATTTATGTCCTCCTCCTTGATGTACTTGCGGATGGAATTGAAGCATCGCTTTATGTGTCTGGTCCTCTTGTGAAACCTTGGTTCCTTGGCCAGGGTAATGGCACCAGTGTTATCACAGAACAGATTCACTCGATTTAGTGCACCAGGCACTACTCCAAGATCTGTCATGAACTCCTTCATCCAGACACCTTCCTTCGCTGCCTCCGAGGCTGTGATGTACTCCGCTTTGCATGTAGAATCAGCTACCACGCTTTGCTTGGAACTGCAACAGCTTACCGTGCCCCCATTAAGAATAAATACGTATCTGGTTTGCGACTTAGAGTCATCCGGATCAGTGTCAAAGCTTGCATCGCCGTAACCCTTTACGACGAGCTCTTGATCACCTCCATAAACAAGAAACATTTCCTTAGTCCTTTTCAAGTACTTAAGGATATTTTTGACCGCCGTCCAGTGCAACATTCCTGGATCACTTTGAAACCTTCCGGCCATACTTATGGCAAGGCTGACATCGGGTCTTGTGCACAGCACTGCATACATGATAGATCCTATGGTTGAAGCATAAGGGATGACACTCAACTTCTCTCTATCTTCTGCAGTCACCAGGCATCGAGTCTTACTCAACTTCACACCTTGTAACACAGGCAAGAACCCCTTCTTGGACTGATCCATTTTGAACTACTTCAAAACTTTATCAAGGTATGTGCTTTGTGAAGGTGCTATCAAGCATCTCGATCTATCTCTATTGATCTTAATGCCTAATATGAAAGCAGCTTCTCCCAGGTCCTTCATTGAAAAACTCTTGTTCAAATATTCCTTCATGCTTTCCAGCATTTCTATATTGTTTCCAATCAGCAATATGTCGTCCACATATTATATTAGAAATGCTACAGAGCTCCCACTCACTTTCTTGTAAATACAAGCTTCTCCATAAACTTGTATAAACCCAAACGCTTTGATCACCTCATCGAAGCGCTTATTCCAACTCCGAGATGCTTGCACCAGTCAATAAATGGATCTCTAGAGTTTGCAAACTTTGTCAGCATTCTCTGGATCGACAAAACCTTCTGGTTGCATCATATACATCTCTTCCTCAAGGAAACCGTTGAGGAACGATGTTTTGACAACCATCTGCCAAATTTCATAGTCGAAATATGCAGCTATTGCTAACATGATTCTGACGGACTTAAGCATCGCTACAGGTGAGAAGGTCTCATTGTAGTCAACTCCTTGAACTTGTGAAAAACCCTTTGCCACAAGTCGAGCTTTATAGACGGTATATTACTGCCCGCGTCCGTCTTCTTCTTAAAGACCCATTTGTTCTGAATGGCCTTTCGCCCTTCAGGTAATACTTCCAAAGTCCATACTTTGTTTTCATACATGGATCCCATCTCGGATTTCATGGCCTCTAACCATTTCTCGAAATCCGGGCCCATCATCCCTCCTCCATAGCTTGTAGGTTCATTGTTGTCCAACAACAGGACCTTCAAGACAGGGTTGCCGTACCACTCACGAGTAGTACACGCCCTTGTCGACCTACAAGGTTAAATAGTAACTTGATCCGAAGCTTCATGATCATCATCATTAACTTCCTCTTCAACTGTCATAGGCTCCACAGAAACATCTTTCTGCACTGCGCTACTCTCTGGTTGAAGTAAAGGTTCAATAACCTCATCAAGCTCTATTTTCCTCCTACTCAATTCTTTCGAGAGAAACTCTTTCTCAAGAAATGTTCCGTTCTTGGTGACAAACACTTTGCCTTAGGATCTGATATAGAAGGTATACCCAACTATCTCTTTCAAGTATCCTATGAAGACGCATTTCTCCGCTTTGGGTTCCAGCTTTTCAGGCTGAAGCTTTTTGACATGAGCATCACATCCCCAAACTTTAAGAAACGACAATTTTGGCTTCTTCCCAAACCATAGTCTCAACAGATTTCGATGGTGCCTTATTTAAAGTGAATGCAGCTATCTCTAATGCATAACCCCAAAACAATAGTGGCAAATTGGCAAGAGACATCATAGAACACACCATATCTAATAAGGTTTGATTACGACGTTCGGACACACCATTACGTTGTGGTGTTCCAGGCGGTGTCAATTGTGAAACAATTCCACACTGTCTTAAGTGACTACCAAACTCATAACTCAGATATTCACCTCCTCGATCAGATCGCAGGAATTTAATCTTCTTGTTATGATGATTCTTAATTCCACTCTGAAATTGCTTGAACTTTTCAAACATTTTGGACTTGTGTTTCATTAAGTAAATATAACCATATCTACATAAGTCATCAGTGAAGGTGAGAAAATAATGATATCCACCACGCGCCTCAATGCTCATCGGACCGCACACATCAGCATGTATGATTTCCAACAAGTCACTCGCTCGTTCCATTGTTCGAGAGAACGGCGTTTTAGTCATCTTGCCCATGAGGCATGGTTCACATGTGTCAAGTGATTCAAAATCAAGTGACTCCAAAAGTCCATCAACATGGAGCTTCTTCATGCGTTTTACACCAACATGACCCAAACGGCGGTGCCACAAGAAAGTGGTACTATCACTATCAACTCTACATCTTTTGGCATCAATGTTATGAACATGTGTATCATCACTATCAAGATTCAACATGAATAAACCTTTCACATTGGGTGCATGACCATAAAAGATATTTCTCATATAAATAGAACAACCATTATTCTCTGATTTAAACGAGTAACCATCTCGCAATAGACAACATCTAGATATAATGTTCATGCTTAACGCGGGCACTAAATAACAATTATTCAGGTTCATCACTAATCCCGATGGTAATCAAAGAGAGAGCATGCTAACGGCGATCACATCAACCTTAGAACCATTTCCCACGCGCATCGTCACTTCGTCCTTCGCCAGCCTTCGTCTATTCCGTAGTTCCTGTTTTGAGTTGCAAATGTGAGCAACTGAACCGGTATCAAATACCCAGGCACTACAACGAGAGCTAGTAAGGTACACATCAATAACATGTATATCATATATACCTTGTTTGTTGTTAGCGGCCTTCTTGTCCACCACGTACTTGGGGCAGTTTCGCTTCCAGTGACTAGTTCCCTTGCAATGAAAGCACTCAGTTTCTAGCTTGGGTCCAGCCTTGGGTTTCTTCACGGGAGGGGCAACTGTTTTGCCATTCTTCTTGGAGTTACCCTTCTTTCCATTGCCATTCTTCTTGGAACTAGTGGTTTTATTGACCATCAACACTTGATGTTCTTTCTAGATTTCAGACTCAGCGACTTTCAACATCGCAAATAGCTCGGCGACTGACTTGTTCATCCCGTGCATGTTATAGTTCATCACAAAGCTCTTTTAGCTAGGTGGTAGTGATTGAAGAACTCTGTCAGTGATCGCCTCTGACGGAATGGGCATCCCTAACTCCGCCAGACGAGTCGAATACCCAAACATTCTGAGTATATGTTCACTAATAGACCCGTTCTCCTCCATTTTGCAAGCATAGAACTTATCGGAGGTCTCATACCTCTCGATCCGGGAATTCTTCTTAAAGATAAACTCCAACTCCCGGAACATCTCATATGCTCCATGATGTTCAAAACGTCTTTGAAGTCCCGGTTCTAAGCCATACAATATTGCACACTGAACTATTAAGTATCTCTAGAACATGCCTCCCAAGCATTCTGAACGTCTTCGGATGACATGTCTACGGGTTGGTTACCAAGCGGTGCATCAAGGACATATGCCTTCTGGGAAGCCGTGAGGATAATCCTCAAATTAAGGTCCCAGTCCACAAAGTTACTCCCATCATATTTCAACTTGGCTTTCTCTAGGAACACATTAAAATTCAGGGGTGCTACTGCGCGAGCCATTGATCTACAACATAAATAAGCAAACATTACTAAGACTATTGTTCAAGATAATGAGTTTAGCTAATCAAATTACTAAAGCTCCCACTCAAATTGACATCCCTCTGGTCATCTGAGTGATACATGATCCAAATTCACCAACTCAATTCCTATCATCACGTGAGTTGAGGTGGTTTCAATGATGAACATCATCATGTTGATCATATCTACTATATGACTCATGTTCGACCTTTCAGTCTCTTGTGTTCCGAGGCCATGTGTGTACATGCTAGGCTCGTCAATTTTAACATGAATGTTCTGCACGTGCAACACTGGCTTGCACCCGTTGTATGTGAACGTAGGGTCTATCACACCAGATCATCACGTGGTGTCTCGACACGACAAACTTTCGCAACGGTGCACACTAGGGGAGAACACATTTTACCTTGAAATTTAAGTAAGGGATCACCTTATAATGCTACCGTTGTCCCAAGCAAAATAAGATGCACAAAAGGATTAACATCACATGCAAATCATAAGTGACATGATATGGCCATGAACTTGTGCTTTTGATCCCCATCTTGAAAGCACTAGCATGATCTCCATCGTCACTGGCATAACACCATGATCTCCATCATTGTGTCGCCATCGGGGTTGTCGCGCCCACCATGCTCATACTACTATAGCTACCATTTAGCGATAAAGTAAAGCATTACATAGCGCTTAATGATTGACACACAGGTCATACAATAATTAAAGACAACCCTATGGCTCCTGCCGGTTGCCGTACTCATCGACATGCAAGTCGTGATATTCTATACAACACATGGTCATCTCATACATCACATATATCTCATCATGTAATTGGCCATATCACATCACAACATACCCTGCAAAAACAAGTCAGACGTCCTCTAATTGTTATTGCATGTTTTACGTGGCTGCTACGGGTATCTAGCAAGAACAATTCTCACCTATGCAAAACCACAACGGTGATACATAAATTGATTTTCAACCTTCTCAAGGACCATCTTTGACGAATCCGATCCAACTAAAGTAGGAGAAACAAACATTAGCCAGCCATCTTTGTGTAACAAAGTTACACGTCAGTCGATGGAACCGGTCTCTTGTAAGCTTACGAGTAAGGTTGGTCCGGGCCACTTCATCCCATAATACCGCTGAACCAAAACACGACCAAGGGAGGAAGCAATCTAAGCATCAACGCCCACAAACTCTTTGTGTTCTACTCTAGATCTCATCTATACATAGACCTAGCTCATGATGCCACTGCTAGGGAACGTTGCATGGGAAACAAAAAAATTCCTATGCTTCACCAAGATCAATCTAGGATATGAGCGTCTACGAGGGGGGGGAGTGGATCTACATACCCTTGTAGATCGCTAAGCGGGAAGCGTTAAGAAACGTTGTTGATGTAGTCGAACGTCTTCGGGATCCAAATCGCTGAGCGTCCCGCGATCCCATCACGATCTGTCCCGATCTAGCACCGAACAGACGACACCTCCGCGTTCAATACACGTACGGCTTGATGACGATCTCCGCCTTCTTGATCCAGCAAGAGGGAGCGGAGAGGTAGACGAGTTCTCCGGCGGCGTGACGGTGTTGCAGCGATGGTAGTGGAGTTATTCCAGCAGGGCTTCGCCTAAGCACCGCTAAAAACCAATCTAGAGTGGGAGCTCTGTAGCATTTCTTGTATTATATGTGGATGACATACTGATAATGGGAAATGATATAGAATTCTTGGAAAGTGTAAAGGCCTACTTGAATATGTGTTTTTCAATGAAGGACCTTGGAGAAGCTGCTTACATATTAGGTATTAAGATCTATAGAGATAGATCGAGACGCCTCATAGGTCTTTCACAAAGCACATACCTTGAAAAGATATTGAAGAAGTTCAATATGGATCAGTCCAAGAAGGGGTTCTTGCCTGTGTTACAAGGTGTGAGATTGAGTACGACTCAATGCCTGACCACGGCAAAGGATAGAGAAGAGATGAGTGTCACCCCCTATGCTTCAGCCATAGGCTCTATTATGTATGCCATGCTATGTACCAGACCTGATGTGAACCTTGCCATAAGTTTGGTAGGGAGGTACCAAAGTGATCCCGAAGCGGAACACTGGACATCGGTCAAGAACATCCTGAAGTACCTGAAAAGGATAAATGACATGTTTCTCGTATATGGAGGTGCCAAAGAGCTCGTCGTAAAGGGTTACGTCGATGCTAGCTTCGACACAGATCCGGACGACTCCAAGTCGCAAACCGGATACATGTATATTTTGAACGGAGGGACAGTCAGCTGGTGCAGCAGCAAGCAAAGCGTCGTGGCGGCATCTACATGTGAAGCGGAGTACATAGCTGCTTCGAAAGCATCAAAGGAAGGAGTCTGGATGAAGGAGTTCATCACCGACCTAGGAGTAATTCCAAGTGCGTCGGGCCCGATGACTATTCTGTGACAACACTGGAGCTATTGCCCTTGCGAAGGATCCCAGGTTTCACAAGAAGACAAGACACATCAAGCGCCGCTTCAACTCCATCCGTGATTACATTCAGGAGGGAGATATAGATATTTGTAAAGTGCATACGGATCTGAATGTCGCAGATCCGTTGACTAAACCTCTCTCACGAGCAGAACATGATCAACACCAGAATGCTATGGGTGTACGATTCATCACAATGTAACTAGATTGTTGACTCTAGTGCAAGTGGGAGACTGTTGGAAATATGCCCTAGAGGCAATAATAAAATGGTTATTATTGTATTTCCTTGTTCATGATAATTGTCTATTGTTCATGCTATAATTGTGTTCACCGGAAAACATAATACATGTGTGAATACATAGACCACAACATGCCCCTAGTGAGCCTCTAGTTGACTAGCTCGTTGATCAATAGATGGTCACGGTTTCATGACCATGGACATTGGATGTCGTTGATAACGGGATCACATCATTAGGAGAATGATGTGATGGACAAGACCCAATCCTAAGCATAGCACTAGATCGTGTAGTTCGTTTGTTAAAGCTTTTCAATGTCAAGTATCGTTTCCTTAGACCATGAGATTGTGCAACTCCCGGATACCCTAGGAATGCTTTGGGTGTGCCAAACGTCACAACGTAACTGGGTCGCTATAAAGGTGCACTATGGGTATCTCCGAAAGTGTCTGTTGGGTTGGCACGAATCGAGACTGGGATTTGTCACTCCGTGTGACGGAGAGGTATCTCTGGGCCCACTCGGTAAGACATCATCATAATGAGCTCAATGTGACCAAGGAGTTAGTCACGGGATGATGTATTACGGAACGAGTAAAGAGACTTGCTGGTAACTAGATTGAACAAGGTATAGAGCTACCGACGATCGAATCTCGGGCAAGTATCATACCGATAGACAAAGGGAATTGTATACGGATTGATTGAATCCCCGACATCGTGGTTCATCCGATGAGATCATCATGGAGCATGTGGGATCCAACATGGGTATCCAGATCCCGTTGTTGGTTATTGTCCGGAGAAGTGTCTCGGTCATGTCCTTGTGTCTCCCGAACCCGTAGGGTCTACACACTTAAGGTTCGATGACGCTAGGGTTATAGGGAAATGGTATACGTGATTACCGAAAGTTTTTCGGAGTCCCGGATGAGATCCCGGACGTCATGAGGAGCTCCGGAATGGTCCGGAGGTAAAGATTGATATATAGGAAGTCCAGTTTTGGTCACGGAAAGTTTTTGGGCTCATCGGTATTGTACCGGGAGTGCCGGGAGGGTGCCGGAGGACCTCCGGGAGGGGTGTGACGACCATAGGACTTTGTGGGCCCTTAGAGGAGGTGTTCCAGCCCTTATTGGTCTGGCCAAGACCTTCTAGAAAGGCCCATGCGGCTGGAGGTGTAGAGATAAGGGCAAAGGAGTTTGAAAAGGAGGAGATCCACCTCCCTTGTGGGAGGTGGACTCTCCCTTTGATTTGGCCGAAGCTCTCCTCCTTGGAGGAGAGTCCAAGCCAGCCCTCCCTCTCCCTCCTCCTATATATACTTGAGGTTTTGGTCTTTTGAGAACAGTTCTGAACTCTCTCTCTCACGGCAAAGCCCTACCTCTCTTCTTCCTCCTCCGCAGCGCTTAGGCGAAGCCCTACCTGAATACCTTGCTACTCCACCACCACCACACCGTCGTGCTGCTGTTGGAGCCCTTCCCTAACCTCTCCTTCCTCCTTGCTGGATCAAGGTGTAGGAGACGTCACCGGGCTGCACGTGTGTTGAACACGGAGGCGCCATTGTTCGGCGCTTAGATCGGAATCCACCGCGATCTGAATCACTGCGAGTATGACTCCATCAACCGCGTTCTTGTAACGCTTCCGCTTAGCGATCTTCAAAGGTATGAAGATGCAATCTCCCCACTCATTGCTGTTTCTCCATAGATAGATCTTGGTGACACATAGGAAAATTTTGATTTACTACTACGTCTCCTAACAGGATTAGGACTCCTCCTTTCCCACTTGGGCCTCCTTCCACACTTGGGTTTTTCCACCCCAGCCGCATGGGCTTCCTATGGGGCATCGGCCAGCCCACTAAGGGCTGGTATACCTTCTCCCACAGCCCATGTAGCCTCTTGGGTCGAAATACCCCTCCCGATGGTTCCCTGGTACACTCTCGGCACTCCCGGTATACTACCGATGAGCCCGAAACTTTTCCGGTGACCAAAACAAGACTTCCTATATATCAATTTTTACCTCCAGACCATCTCGGAGATCCTCGTGACATCCGGGATCTCATCCGGGACTCCGAACAAACTTCTGTCACCACCATACATAACCCTATACTACCGAAAGGTCATCGAACCTTAAGTGCGCAGACCCTGCGGGTTCGAGAACTATGTAGACATGACCGAGACACCTCTACGGTCAATAACCAATAGCAGGACCTGGATGCCCATATTGATTCCTACATATTCTACGAAGATCTTTATCGGTCGAACCTCTATGTCAAGGATTCAGTTAATCCCGTATGATGTTCCCTTTATTCTTCGGTATGTTACTTGCCCGAGATTCGATCATCGGTATCTCCATACCTAGTTCATATTCGTTGCCGACAAGTCTCTTTACTCGTTCCGTAACACAAGATCCCATGGCTAATACTTAGTCACATTGCTTTCAAGGCTTATTGTGATGTTGTATTACCGAGTGGGCCCTCAGATACCTCTTCGTCACACGGAGTAACAAATCCCAGTGTTGATCCATGCCAACCCAGCAGACACCCTCGGACATACCTGTAGAGCACCTTTATAGTCACTCAATTACGTTGCGACGTTTGATACACACAAGGCACTCCTCCGGTGTCCGTGAGTTGCATGATTTCATGGTCATAGGAACATATACTTGACATGCAGGAAACTGTAGCAATAAACTGACACGATCATATGCTACGTTTATAGTTTGGGTCTTGTCCATCCCATCATTCTCCTAATGATGTGATCCCGTTATCAAATGACATCTCATGTCAATGGCTAGGAAACCTTGACCATCTTTGATCAACGAGCTAGTTTACTAGAGGCACACTAGGGACAAAGTGTTGTCTATATACCCACACATGCAATGTGTTTCCATTCAATACAATTATAGCATGCATAATAAACAATTATCATGAACAAGGAAATATAATAATAACCATTTTATTATTGCCTCTAGGGCATATTTCCAACAGATTCATGGGCTAACTTAAGAGTGTTAAGTTCCTTAGTTAGTTCTTCTATTTTCATCTTATCATCGTCAATCGACCTATCTTGACTAGCATGAGAATTATCAAGTTCATTTTGATCAACATCACTAGTTTTGTCACATAGCAAGTCATCATCACAAAGCAGATCATCTTCATCACTATTGAAATCAAGATATTCGGGGTGTGATACCTTGGGGCATTTAGCCATGAAGCAACTTCCACTCTCTTCGTTTGGTGAATCAAATAGATCAAAGGAGTTAGTAGTCACTAAAGCAATTCCGGCAACACCATCATCTTGACTATAGCCGGAGTCGGAGTTATAGCTTCTCTCGGAGTTGTTGTCGGAGTCGGAGCCGGAAACCCATTCACCAACATGAGCTTCATGTTTACTTCTTGTGCAGCTCTTGGTGTACTTGCCCTTCTTCTCCGAGTCCCTACTTCTCCTTGAGTGTCTTCATTCATAACGATCATCCCTACTCCTTCTATCTCTTGGAGGTGATTCATTCCTTGAGCTTCGTCTTCTAGGTGACTCTTCCCTTCTTTTGTAGGGAGCCGTGTACTCATTGGAGTAGTGTCTGGGCTTCCCACAATTGTAGCAATTGCGGTCGCGACTTGACGAACGCTTCTCATCATATCTTGAGTTGGGGTTTCTTTCTTTGCCTCTATTCTTGTAGAGCTTGTTGAATTTCTTGACCATGAGGGTTATTTCTTCAATGGTGAAAAGGTTGTTGCTTGAAGTTGCGGGAGCATCACTTGTGTCCTTGTAAGCATCACTAGACTTGTTGCGAAGCTCTTCTTTGTCTTTGAGTGTCATCTCATGAGCAACAATCCTTCCAATGACTTCCGTAGGCTTGAGATCTTTGTAGTTGGGCATCATTTGGATTAATGTGCACAGGATGTCATATCTATCATCCAAAGCTCTAAGTATCTTCTTGATAATGAATTTGTTGGTCATTTCATCGCTTCCCAAGTAGGCAATCTCATTGGTGATGAGAGCTAGCCTAGATTATATCTCTGTGACTCCTTCACTATCCTTCATCTTGAACTTGTCAAGCTGACTTTGAAGAACATCTAACTTGGATTCTCTCACGGACTCGGTTCCTTCGTGCATATCAACCAAAGTATCCCAAATCTCTTCTCCATTCTCAAGACGGCTGCTTTTGTTGAACTCTTCGGGGCATAGACAGTTGAAGAGAATGCCGCATGCTTGAGCATTGAGTTACAACATCTTCAATTCATCGGCATTCGCTTCACGATCTGGTTCTCTTCCATCACCAAAGAATTCACCTTGCAAGCCAACACAAACAACAGCCCAAACGACGGGGTTATGACCAAGAATATGCATTTTCATTTTGTGCTTCCAACTAGCAAAATTTGTACCATCAAAGTACGGACCTCTACAGTGATAATTACCCTCACTAGACGCCATATTCTCCTAGGTTGTGAGACCAATGCAATGGGGACCAAAGCTTTGATACCACTTGTAGGACCGAAAGTATGTCTAGAGGGGGGTGATTAGACTACTTCACCAATTTTTTTTGCTTTTTCCCTATTTTTAGTGTTTGCAGTTTTAGCATTCATGGCAAGTCAATTTCACCCTACACATGCAAGTCTAAGAGTATAACAACAGAAAATAACAACAAGCATGAGTAAAAGGGATAGGGTAGGAAGATCAAACGCAATTGTAGAGACGATGATTTTTCCCGTGGTTCCGATAGGTGGCGCTATCATACATTCACGTTTATGGAGTCTTCAACCCACGAAGGGTAACGGTTGCGAGAGTCCACGGAGGACTCCACCCATAAGGGTCCACGAAGTAGCAACCTTGACTATTCCATATGGCTTCCGTCCACGAAGGACTAGCCTCACTATGGGTAGATCTTCACGAAGTAGGCGATCTCCTTGCCCTTACAAACTTCTTGGTTCACTTCACAACATGAAGTAGGAGGCTCCCAAGCGACACCTAACCAATCTAGGAGGCACCATCCTCCAAAAGGTAATAGGCTCGGTAATAACATGAACTCCTTGCTCTTGTGCTTCAAGATGATAGACTCCTCAACACACAATCACTCTCTCACAGATTTGGCTTGATGGAAGAGATGGGATTGGTGGAAAGCAGCTTGGAGAGGCTAGAAATCAAGATTCATATGGTAGGAATGGAATATCTTTACCTCAACACAAGGGTAGGTGGTTCTCTCTCAGAAAATATGATAGGATAGGTATGGAATAGTTCTGAGTGCTTCACTTTCGAGTAGGTGGTGGTGGAGGGGTATATATAGGCATCCCCAAAAATCCAACCGTTACACACAAAATGACCAACTCGGTGACACCGATGTGTGAATCTCGGTGGTACCGAAGTGACCAAAAGGTGGCAACTTTTGAATCTCGGAGGGACCGATATACGGATCTCGGTTGCATCGATAAGGTGACCAACGGTCAGATTTCCAATCTCGGTGTCGCCGATCCAACATTCTTGGAGGGACCGAAAATGTGAATTTGCGTAACAGAAAGTTGGCAACCTAAACTCGGTGGCACCGATATGGAATCGGTTGCACCGAAGTGGCTAGGATTTGGCTGAGTCTGTCTAGGTTCTGAAATCGGTGGCATCGGGATAGGAATGTTGGTTGCACCGATTTTGAATGTTTGGCTATGGACAGGCTTTGCTGGGAGAGCTTGTGGATGTTTTTGGTGACTATCACTTGTGCACGTATGAGCATTTTGTTCACCAACAAAACCTTACCCTTTTTAATAGTATTGGCTTTCCTATGGACTCAAAATGATTTCTCACAAATGTAAAATGTAGAGTCCTCTTGCTTGAAGCTTGGTCAACCTATTTCCTTGCATCTTGGGGTAATTCCACAATCTCCATAATCCTTTTGCCATCCCTACCATTGAACTTTTCCTGAAATATACTTGATGAAAACATTAGTTCAATGACTTATATGTTGTTATTAATTATCAAAACCATCAAGGAAGCAAATGTGCTTTCAATTATTCATATATAGGTTGCAATCTGAATGATTTATGCCCACCTCACAGAAAAAGGCAAAATTCAATAGTTAAAAAAAATGGATAACCATATTCAAAAGATTGAATAACCTGGATTGATAAATCAGATTATTTTATTGTATACTAGCCTATCACATTCATTCTAATAACTTGACTATGATTTGAATCCATTGTGCTATGTTAATCTTTTATACACCTTCATATCTGAAATAATTGATGCAACCTCTATATTATGTTCATTTTACTCCTGCCTTGTATAGAGGCCGCCGTTAATTGAGTTTCAGATTATAGGGAGTGCCATTTTTTATACCATTCATATTTCAATCGGAAATTATTTAAACTCTTTTAGCAAAAAAACTGTTTAACCTCATTCAGCGATGATTTTTTCTTTTACAATGCTTTCTCTGCCAGCAGAGACTGACGGGCCAAGTCATTTGTGTGATGTCTGTAATTTGTATCCACTATATAAGTTACATGGGCCGTAACCCGTAGCAAAGAACAAGCCTGGCTCAAAAAAAAACAAAAACGCAAAGAGTATAGGTGGATGACGGGACGAGGAAGACAGAGCTCAGACCGTTGTCTCAAAAAAAGGAAAAAGAAAACTCAGATCGGAGAAGATGGAAGGAGCCAAGGCAGCGGCGGGGCCGGCGGCGGGTGGGCAGCTGGAATCGGCGCTCCTCCACATCATGCAGCAACACCACCACCAATCCCTCCGCCAGCGCCAGCAAACCGGTAACAATCAACCGCCGATCTACTCGAAATTCCTAATTTGCCGAACAAATCCAATCTTCTCTTGCTAAATTATCTCACACGCAACGCGCCGAAGAGAGGGCGAAGAAGGATGCCATGCGGAGCGCGGCGCGGGTCGCCGGTCATCTCGTGGAGGCCGTCGACGGCGGGGTGCAGGAGCTCTTCGTCAACGAGAAGCGCATCGAGCTCGAGGCCCGCGCGCTGCTCGGGATCATCACGCGGTACAGGAAGCAGAGCGACCAGTGGCTCGCTGCCACAAACGCGGTCAACTCGGTCCTCAAGGTGTGTATGCTCTGCTGCTGCCCTCCATCTTTCTCGTGTTCTTGTCGTAGGTTTTGACATTATTATTACGTGTTAGTATTATTTGTTACAAAATGGATTTGCCTAAATCACATCTTTTGTTTCTCATTACCCATGATGTCCGTTGTAACATTATTATTATTCGCAAAATGGATTTGCCATCGTATGTTTTATAATCCTATGTATGATTCTTTTCTGTTTTGAGCTGATGATTCTTTTGTATGACATTACCCATGATATTCTTTGCAACAGTTCTTCAGCGGATCCTAATAGACATAAATGTAATGTAGCTGACCATCCAAATTTAACAAATTTAATTTGGATCGGAGGGAGTATCTTGTAATGTTTTCCTTACATAACCTTTGCCCGCAGTAAATAAAAATCCTACCCTTAAACTGATTAGTGCACTAATCTAGAAAGGTGAAATGCCATAAATAGTTTTTTTTATCTGGTTGGCTCTTTTGCCCCAAAATTATTATCAGTGGATAACACTAAGCCTGAGATGATAACTAGATACCAAATAAATTGAAGGGTGCAGTACTGAACAAGCCACAGAATTCCTTTCGCAGCTATGTGCACTCGGTATTTCTAAAACGTCCATTCATGATTGTTTTTATAGGAAATTGGAGACTTTGAAAACTGGATGAAGATCATGGATTTTGACTGTAAAAGTATAAATGCAGCCATTCGTAACATTCATCGGTCATGATTTTGTCCGGCACCCACAACTATGATGCTATGGAGCGTTTCTTCCCTTTTTATATATAATGCTACAAAGTGTTCACTCTGTTCTCTTCTCCGTTCGATTTTTTTCAAGTCGTGATCTCTCTGGTATAGAATCAATTAACTGGTGTGTTTGTACTCATTCAGAAAACCAACCCTTACCAACTTTTTGCATGCCCGAGTTCTATATTGATGATATACATATATATTCTGAAAGATATCTATTGCTGGTATTGCATCCATAAATTTTCTTATTAAGTATAAATAGAATGTATGAATTCTATAAGAAATCAGACAAGGGCCTTGATGCTCGAACTGTTGGAACTTATGGGTGAAGAATGGGAACACATGAATATTTGATTTCTGCTGCTAATTACCAGGAATCTTTGGATTCTGCTGTTGCACCAAGTCGCCAAGAGGCAGTTGAGCAAATTCAGATTGGAGGACAATGCTCATGCTTTGATTCAAATCTTCAGGCAGTGCATTGCATAATAACTAGGAGTTCTTAGAGCAACTCCAATGGGAGGACCCATTTTGTCCGCCCATGTCCATTTGGATCCGCGCGGATAAAAACGATGGCTCAACACAAAGACCCATTTCTATTTTGCGTCCGCTTTATGTTCGTGCGGACCTATTTTTGGCTCAAATTTGGGTCACATTTGGGTCGCAGGCGGACACAAAGTGGACGTTTTTTGCGTCTGCGTCGTCCGCCTATGTCCGGGCAGATCCACTTGTCACCTACCCACCCACCTCTCCCTCCTTATTTAATTCGCTGGCCCATCCCTATCCATCTCTCTCCTATTATTCTATTGCCACATCGCTCCCGTCCACCTGCTTCTCGTTGGGTGTCCCGATTGACCCATTTAAAAAAGCGGACACAAACATGCAGACGGGCGACTCAAACGGACGAAAAGCGGACAAACACGCGTCTGTTTGGGTCTCCTTGTTGGAGTTGCTCTTCAAAGAGAAAAAAATCATCATATGTCCTCATACTTGTCTTGATGGTCACTTTAATCCATGTAGTTGCAAATAACCGAAATACAGTCCTCATACTTGTCCTAGGGGTTCACATATGGTCCACAATACGATTTTTTGTGTACGTATTTGCTGAGTTGGCGCTTGATTGGCCTCTTCACATGGACTTTGAGCGACATGTGTATGAGAAAAAGGTAGGGAGGCCTTCCAACTAGAGCAGGAGAAAGCAGCCTTATGAGATTGAGAAGAAAGATGAAACAAGGGTGCTAAGCAAACATGGGTGTACAATAACATGGTCATACTGCAATGAACAATGCCACACTAGGAAAGGTTGTGGCAATAGAAAAGCTGGCATTTTGCCAAGGGCAAAGCTACAAGTGAGAAGGGGGCCAAGGGCTCTTCGATGATGTGTCAGAGGATGATGGGCAAGTCAGAATGGAGCAGGTTCAAGAACAGCAAGATGATGGCCATGCCACACTGGAGCAGCTTCATGTCATACAAGATGATGGCCAAGTCACTCGGGATGAAGTCCATGTCACAGAATATGATGGCCAAGCCCATCAAGGTGATGATGATTATGATACACCAGTCATTTTTCAGGCTAGTTCCAATCTTTTGTCCCTTTCTTTGAACTTGTACTTCAAAATTTAAAAATGTATTGACTGTACCAGATGATCATTGTCTTTCTACATGTCCAGGATTTTGGATGCACAATGCTTAATAGGATGCTGCTCTCTAAACCTGTTCCTAGGGAAAATGCCGAGGGCACCATGCCAGATTCAACTTTCATCTTAGGGGCATCAAGCTCTCAAGCAACAACACAAACAACCACATCTACAAATGATGACAACCTGACCATGAAGCTCATGAAGATGAAAAGAGACAAAGAAAGGCAGATGGCAGCCAGAAGAGATGCAGCACTTGAGGCAATGAATGAGATGGCAGAGAGGAGAGCAGAGGAGGCAGAGGCAAGAAGACAACAAATCAGTATGAGGAAAGTAGAGAGGCAACAAGAAGAAGAGCGGCGAGAGAGAAGAAGGATGAGGAAACAGCTGCAAAGCAGGAAGCTGCAGCAAGAAAAAAGGTGCATTGCAACAAGAGAAAGAAGCAAGAGCAATTGAAGCAAATGCAGCTAGAGCAGAGGCAACCTTGCAGAGAAAACAAGAACAAGAAGCAAAGAGAGCTATTGCAACACTGGAGAGAAAAGAAGAACAGGAAGCAAAGAAGAAACAACAAGAAGAGGCCAAGATACTAAGGGATGAGCAGAGGAAGCAATCACAAGGGCCAGGTGGACAAGTGCACAATTAGCAGAAGAGGGTGAACATGTTTGATGACTTCAGATGAATCAGTGTTCTTGCACTTGTAATTATTTTTGGCTAAAACTTCCATATGAGTGTTTGAAACTAAAAATGTGCCTCATTCAGTTGCATGATGCAAACTGAAAAAATAAACATGATTCATTCAGTGGCTCATTCTATTGCTCAATCTTTTGTTTGCATAGATTTGAATGGATTTGATGCAATGTCTGAATGTGCATATTTGATGTTAATAACTGAATGTGTGAATGTGATCATTTGATGTTAACTGAATTTGTGATAAGAAGTTAATTAGAAAAATAGAGTGAATGACACTTAGTTAAACAAAGTGCCTGAATTTGTGATAGTAATGCATAGCAGTTTAGTAAAAAAGAACAAAAAAATGTGTGTCCTCGGTCTCGAACCCAAGACCAATGGATAGAAACGAAGGGTGTAATGCCAGTTGAGTAGCAGTAGTGATTTGTTCTAGTGCTAGTGATGGGGAACGTTGCATGGGAAACAAATTTTTTCCAACACACACACATGATCTATCCATGGTGATGAGCATCTACGAGAGGGAGTGTGGATCAACATACCCTTGTAGATCGCTAAGCGGGAAGCATTAAGAAACGCGGTTGTTGTAGTCAAACGTCTTTGCGATCCAAATCGCCAGCTGTCCCGCGATCCGATCACGATCCTTTTCGCGATCCAATCACGAACCGTCCCGCGATCCAATCACGGTCCTTCCGATCTAGTGTCGAACGGACGACACCTCCGCATTCAACACACATATAGCTCGATGACGATCTCCGCCTTCTTGATCCAGTAAGAGGGACCGAAGAGGTAGATGAGTTCTCTGGCAACACAACGATGTGGTGGCGGTGGTGATGAACTAATCCGGCAGGGCTTTGCCGAGCTCTGCCGAACTAATCTAGAGGAGAACGATCTACAGGAAGAATTGGGCAGCACGTGGCTATTAGGGTTGGGTTGCCCTCAAATCCTCCAGTATATATAGGAGGAAGGGAGGGGAGGAGGCAGCCTCAAACCCTCCACAAGGAGGATTCGACTGAACCTAGGGGGAGGAGTCCTTCCTCAACTAGGACTCCTCCCACAAGGGAGGTGGAGTCTTTGGAGGACTCCTCACTTGGCCCTCCTCTCTCCTCTTTGCATGGGCCCTTAGGGGCTGGCTTGCCCAACCCACTAAGTGCTGGTGCACCACCCCTAAGGCCCATGTGCCCCCCGGAGTGGGTGGCCCCTCTCGATGGATCCCCGGAACCCTCCTGGCACCCCCGGTACACTACCGGTGACGCCCAAACTTTTTCTGGTGACCAAAATGGGACTTCCTATATATCAATCGTTACCTTCAGACCATTCCAAAGCTCCTCGTGACGTCCGGGATCTCATCCGGGACCCCGAACAACCTTCGGTCACCAACATACATAACTCAATACTACCGAAACGTCACCGAACGCTAAGTGTGCATTCCCTGCGGGTTCGAGAACTATGCAGACATGACCGAGACACCTCTATGGTCAATAACCAATAGCGGGACCTGAATGCCCATATTGGTTCCTACATATTCTATGAAGATCTTTATCAGTTGAACCTCTATGCCAAGGATTCAGTTAATCCCATATGTTGTTCCCTTTGTTCTTCGGTATGTTACTTGTCCGAGATTCGATCGTTGGTATCTCTATACCTACTTCAATCTCATTACCGGCAAGTCTTTTTACTCGTTCCGTAATATAAGATCTCGTGGCTAACTCTTTAGCTACTTTGCTTGCAAGGCTCATTGTGATGTTGTATTACCGAGAGGGCCCAGAAATACCTCTCCGTCACACGGAGTAACAAATCTATTGGGGATATAACCCCGTGGTGAGACCCGCCCAGGTGGGGCCAGGTCATACCTGGCGGCTCATAGGCCAGACCAAAGATGGGCCTGGAGACTTAAGCCTATGCGTATGGCGGCTTACCAAGATGGGCCAAGGCGAGGCCCAAACAAGGAAGGCATGAAGACCCGGCCGGATAAGCCGCCCGAAGACGGCTTGCTCAGGAAGGCAAGGCGACATAAAGATAGAATTAGACACATTGTAAGAGTCGGTATGAGACTTGTGTAACCCGTGGTCTAGACCTCCTATATAAGGGCGAGACCCGGGGCGACTTAGACAGAAAAAACCAACTAATCGAGAACTAGGTCAAGCGAATCCGCTCCCTTGTAATCGATACTCCAATCAATACAACACAAGTAGGACGTAGGTTTTTACCTCTTCTTGAGGGGCTGAACCTGGGCAAACTCGTGTCCTTCGTCCCTACCAACCCCTTTGAGTCCATCACCTTAGCGATGGCCTCGAATCTAAGTCCTCGGATATCTGCCATGACAAAACCACGACAGTTGGCGCCCATAGTGGGGCTAGCGCTCGGTGGTGTTGAGTTCTCAAAGGGCTCTCTTCTAGGGATCGAGGGATACGTGGTCGAAAGGATGAACAAAAGTTGCCGTGGCCGGCTCTACATCGACGACGTCGGCTCGGGCCCCGAGGCCGACTCTGTCGAGTACGGGTTCCGGGTTCCCTTCAGCGGAATCCACGTCTTCATTGGCAAGGTCGGCGGATCTACACCCAGGCCGAACGTCTGCACCAACATCGTTGAGCCGGCTCGGCGCACGCAACCCGCCCGACATGTGCAACCCGCCCGTGTTGACCCGGGCAGGAAGCATGTCTTCGTTGGCTTCACTCAAGGTATGGATCTTGAGGCTTCTATGTCGCAGGAGACTCTCATCTGTTCGGAGGATGGATCTTCGAGCAGAGAGGCAGAATCAATCTACCAGCTTCACGATGGCAGGCTCGGGGCTACGACGAGCTTTACCCCGAGTCAAAGCGTTCTGAGCCGGACGGTCATGGGCTGCCGACTCATGCGGCCGTGTTCATGGCGGGAACAGAGCCCGGCCCAAGCAGTACAGCCGCCAGGACGGCAGACACGGGGGCTGACCCGCCGCCGGCTCAGGTTCTTCTGGATCTGATGAACGGGCTCACAACCCTGATGACGACTGAAGTCACGCCTGAGAATCAAGCCGCCCGGAACCTGGAGATCACAAGACTGAATGACCAGATGGCGGAAGTCCAACAGGGGATCGGCGCGTTAAAGGCTCAGATGGATGCGGAGGCAGAGCACCTTAAGGCGGATGCTTTCTGCCTTGAGCTAGAACAACAGTCGGCAGCCGCGGTGCGACGGATGAGGCATCAGTCTCGCCTACCAGAACAATACGAGGCTAGAAACCTTTTTAACATGCCGGGAACGGACGAACAACGGAAGCACCTGGAAGTCGGCCGACGGCTCGACAACACCTTAACCCGCCCCGACGGAACCAGACCTCACCAATGGCTTTTCCAATGCCGGCAGGTCACTATTCAAATCCGACAGAGAACATGGTGGTGACAGCAACCCAGCTTGGAACAATCCCTATTCCTGACGAGGCGCCTTTCGCAGAAGAGGTGCAGAACGCTATTGGATACCTACAAACGACGATGGCTGAACAAGAGAAGTATACTTACAGCCGGAGTCGCGTGCCTTCAACCCCCATCCCCAGCCGCAGCTTCGGCCGGCGCTATGAGTCGCCGGCGGTTTCTAGCAGCGATCGGCACCGGGGCCCGTCGCGAGATGACTAGGCGGCTGTAGATGCTCATGCGCTCGTAGATCGGGCAAGAGCACAACAAGAGGCGGCGGCTCTAGCAGCGGCGGCTCATCAAGAGCCCGCGCCTTCCGTCTTAGTTGGAGCGGAAGTAACCACCAGGGCCGTGGGAGTATCATGCTTGGTGCCGGCTCTGCGGAACGAGCGTCTACCGAAGGATTTCAAAGGCCCTCGCAAGGTCCCAAATTACACCGCTGACCTACCCCCGGAGGCTTGGATTGAAAGCTATGAGCTGACCATGGAGATGTTGGACGTCAATGACGCGGTGTGCGCGAAGTATTTTATCATGATGCTAGAAGGGCCGGCTCGCACGTGGTTGAAGGGTTTGCCACCCAATACCATCAATTCCTGGGCTGAGTTAAAGGCAAAGTTCATCAAAAACTTTCAAGAAACGTGCAAGCAGCCCATGACGATTGTGGATTTGGATCATTGTGTATAGCAGGAGAATGAGTCGGCTCATCATTGGGTCCAGCGGGTTTCGACTTTCATCCACTCGTCTGAGCAGATTACGGCGCCTCAAGCAGTTTTGATTCTGGAGAAGAATTGCCACTTTACGTCTTTGAAGCAGAAGCTCAGCCGGCTCAAGCGCACGTGTCAAGACATGGGGGAGCTTATGGCGGCTCTCACGAAGTACGCCGACTCTGATAATACGAAGGATCCGGTCTCTGATGAGGAGAAGCCTGGTCAGAGTAAGAAGAATAGCCATGGCAAGGGTACGGTAGGCAATGGTAACCAAGGCAAGAGGAAGAATCCAGACGGCGGGTCAGAATTGGTGGCCAATGCCAGCACCGGTAACAATCGTGCTAAGGGCAACGGGAAGTTCAGAAAGCCTTTTAATAAGGGTAAGACTCCTTTTAATTTGGAGGAAATGCTCAATAAACCTTGTCCGGAGCACAGTCGGCCCGACAGAGCGGCGACTCACACATGGGGTAATTGCCACATTATGCAAAAGTTTAAGGACTAGAGCTTGCGACAGCATAACCACGATGGTGGCCCGCCTGGCGGCTCAGGACCAGGCGGGTCAGGAGCCGGGTTTGGGTCCGTCGGCTCAGGATCCAGCCATGAGGGCCAGGGCAACCAAGGAGGACATCATCAACACTCTGGTGGCAACAATCAATAACAGAATAACCAATCTGGATATCAGAGTAATCCAAAGCAGCTCAGCTCGGGTCAATATCATGTTTTTACGACCAGCCTTGACAGGCGAGATCAGAAGTTGCGCAAGCGGGCGGTTAATGCAATCACACCAGCTTTGCCACAATACCTGAAGTGGTCTGAGTATGACATAACTTGGAGCAGGGAGGATCACCCGTCGCGTGTTGATGACCCAGGGCGGCTGGCTTTGGTGGTTGCCCCCCAAGTGGGAGGATATGTGTTTACTAAGGTACTTATGGATGGTGGAAGCAACATCAATATCCTGTACTATGACACTTTTCGACGGATGAAGTTGCTTGATAAAGATCTTAGGCCTTCCTCGACAGTCTTTCATGGTGTAGTGCCTGGCAAGTCGGCCTACCCAGTGGGTAAGATCTCTCTTGAAGTCGCCTTTGGTGACGAGCACAACTATAGGGTGGAATCCTTGTGGTTTGAGGTAGTAAAAATCAAGAGCCCCTATCATGCTTTGTTCGGGCAACCGGCTTATGCCAAGTTCATGGTTAGGCCTTGTTATGTCTACTTACAGCTCAAGATCCCCGGGTTGAACGGGACGATTACTGTTCATGGTGATCGGAAGACGACTATTGAGTGTGAGGAAGGAGACGCAGCTTATGCAGAATCCAGTTGTGCTGAGGCAGAGCTCAAGTTTTACAAGGAAAATGTTGACCCGGAGGACATGACTCCGCTCAAAAAGCCCACCACAGAGTCTGAGCCACCCCTCAAATTTTCGGCGGATGATACCAAATTGGTGGACTTCAATCCGGGCGACTCATCTCAGTAGTTCACTATCGGGGCCAATATGGATCCCAAATAGGAAAGCGCGCTCATCGAATTCATCCGTAAGAATCAGAACATCTTCGCGTGGAAGCCTTCTGACATGCCGGGTGTACCGAGAGAGTTCGCTGAGCACCACCTTAATATGGATCCTAAGTTTAAACCAGTCAAGCAGTTTCTACGACGGTTCAATGAAGAGAGACGCAAGGCCATTGGAGAGGAGGTAGCCCGGCTTCTGGCGGCGGGTTTCATCGTTGAGGTCTTTCACCCGGAGTGGCTTGCTAACCCGGTGCTAGTACTCAAGAAGAACGACACGTGGCGTATGTGTGTGGACTACACGGATCTTAACAAAGCTTGTCCGGTTGACCCGTTTGCTCTACCTCATATTGACCAGATCATCGATGCAACGGCGGGTTGTTAGAGCTTATGCTTCCTGGATGCTTACTCTGGTTATCATCAGATCAAGGTGACAGTCAAGGACCAGGAGAAGACGACTTTCATCACCCCTTTTGGTGCTTTCTGCTATGTGTCTATGCCTTTCGGTCTCAAGAGTGCCCAGGCGACTCACCAGCGTTGTATACAGAATTGTCTTCACAGCCAAATTGGGCGCAACATTCATGCATATGTGGATTATATTGTGATCAAGTCAAGGAAGAAGGAGACTCTTCTTGATGACCTGAAGGAGACTTTCGACAACTTACGGGTCTACAAGATGATGCTTAACCCGCCTAAGTGTGTCTTTGGCGTTTCGGCAGGCAAGCTCTTGGGATTTCTAGTCTCTGAGCGTGGCATTGAGGCTAACCCCGATAAAATCAAGGCTATCACCTCCCTGTCTGAGCCGACATGCATCAATGATGTTCAGCGCCTGGCGGGACAGATTGCTGCGTTAAGCCGGTTTATAAGCCGCCTTGGTGAGAAGGTCATCCCTTTATACCAGATGATGAAGAACACGGACAACTTTGTCTGGAGTATGGCGGCGGGTGAAGCATTTGAGGCGCTCAAGACACAGCTCACTAAGCCACCAGTCTTAGCCGCTCCGGTTGAGAAAGAACCCTTACTCTTATACGTGGCGGCTAATAATAGGACAGTCAGCGCTACAATAGTTGTCGAGCGTAAGGAGGCAGGGAAGGAATATCCGGTTCAAAGGCCGGTTTAATATATTAGTGAGGTCCTGACGGAATCCAAGTAGAGGTATCCACATTGGCAGAAGCTGGTATACGGGGTGTTCATGGCCAATCGTAAGCTGAAGCATTACTTCCTAGGGCACCAGATTACAGTGGTTAGCTCTGCCCCGTTGGGAGACATAATTCAAAACAGAGACGCCATTGGCAGAATTTCTAAGTGGGCATTGGAGGTTGGACCTCTCAATTTGAAATACGTGCCTCGCACGGCGGTCAAGTCACAAGCCTTGGTGGACTTCATAAATGGCTGGACAGAGTGTCAGGCGTCCGAGGAAAAGCCAAATAATACATATTGGACAATCCACTTTGATGGATCCAGGCAACTGGAAGGATCAGGGGCAGGGGTTGTCTTAACTTCGCCCAAAGGTGATAAGTTCTATTATGTGTTAAGATTGATGTTTCCTTGTACTAACAATGCAGCTGAGTACGAAGCTCTGCTCCATGGCCTCAGGGTGGCTAAGGAGATGAACCTGAGCCGGGTTAGATGCTTCGGCGACTCAGATCTCGTAGCCCAGCAAGTTTCCAACACTTGGGACTCCAAGGACCCACGGATGGCGGCTTATCGTCAGGTGGTGGATGTCATCGCTGGTCATTTCAAGGGTTATTAAGTGGATCATATTGATCGTCGCAGGAACGAGATGGTTGACGCCCTGTCAAGGCTGGGTTCTCAACGTAAGCCGGTACCGCCTAACGTTTTCTTAGACGTACTACATCACCCGCCAGTTAAGTTACCTTCAGAGGAAGACTTGACTATCCCTAACCCGGAGGGGTAGCTGGTGGCGGCTCTACATGCTATTCCTGACTGGACTGTGCCTTATTTGGCGTACTTGACTCACGATGAGTTACCTGATGATGAAAATCTCGCCAGACAGATCACCAGGCGGTCTAAGTCTATGACAATAGTCAATGGTGAGTTACATAAGTGCAGTGTCACTGGCGTGTTTCAACGTTGCGTTTCACTTGAAGAGGGCCAGGAAATCTTGAATGAAATTGATGTTGGTGATTGTGGTCATCACGTCGGCTCAAAATCTCTGGTAGCCAAGGCCTTTCGACATGGCTTCTTCTGGCTGACGGCTCATAAGGATGCGGAAGACTTGGTTCGCAAGTGTGATGGATGTCAAAAGTTTGGCCGGCATGCTCATGTCCCGACTCAAGAGCTGCGCATGATTTCAATTACTTGGCCGTTTGCGGTCTGGGGGCTTGATATGGTCGGGCCTTTCAAGAGATCCAATGACAAGAAGACCCACCTCTTGGTGGCGGTTGGCAAATTTACCAAGTGGGTAGAAGCTGAGCCAGTCAACAAGTGTGACGTGGCTACGGCGGTTCAGTTTGCTAAAAAACTGATATACCGTTTTGGTTACCCTCACAACATCATCACAGATAATGGTACGAACCTATCCAAGGGGGCTATGCGAGCGTTTTGTGAAAGTGAACACATCCGACTTGATGTTTCCGCGGTTGCTCATCCACAGTCAAATGGCCAGGCAGAGCATGCTAACCAGAAAATCTTGATAGGTATCAAGCCCTGGCTTATGGTTCCTTTGCAGCGAACGTCGAGTTGTTGGGTGGAGGAGTTACCGTCCGTCTTATGGAGCATCAGAACCACTCCCAACAGATCAACAGGTTATACACCTTTCTTCATGGTTTACAATGCAGAAGCCGTGTTGCCAAGCGATATCCGTCATGACTCGCCACGAGTGGCGGCTTACGTTGAGGTGGACAATGAAACGTCGCGTCAAGACGCGTTGGATGCCTTGGAGGAAGAACGTGATCTGGCGGCGGCTCGATCGGCAATTTATCAGCAAGACCTGCGTCGCTATCATAGCCGCAGAGTCAAGGCCCAAACGTTTCAAGAAGGCAACTTGGTGTTGCGGTTGATTCAAGATTGGACAAATGCACACAAGTTGTCCCCTCCATGGGAAGGGCCTTTCGTGGTCAGCAGAAATCTCAACAACGGGTCATACTATCTCATTGACATTCGAGACGACTCAAGCACTTCTGGGCAGGAGACCCGTTGGCCGTGGAACATAGCTCATCTACGACCTTACTATACTTAAGTTGTCAAGACTTGACATTGTACACCATCATTGTACATATCATATATATATATATATGAATAAAGTTGGCATCCCTACAAGCCGAGGCCTCTGCCGTCTCACATATCTTAGTCTGTGCAAAAAAGGTCAATCAGGGGGCTTTCAACCCACTAACTTTAGGTTATCAGACCCTATTGATCGGCTCTTAAGCCAAATAGTTGACTCCGTCAACATGATCGTCCAGGGGGCTTCCAACCCACCGAGTTTAGCTTATCAGACCCTATCGATCGACTCTTAAGACAAACAGTTGACTCCGTCAACAAAGGTCATTTGGGGGCTTCCAACCCACCGAGTTTAGCTTACATACCCTCTTGACCGGCTCTTAAGACAAACAGGGTTAAACCTGCCTATAAGCTGATGCTGCTCTGCTAGGTGACCCGCCGAACTCTTACCAGTTAATCTCGCCTGGAGACCCTAAGCCGACTCAAAGAAATTGACGGCTAATCTCGATAGAGACCCTGTACTGGTTAAGGTTAAAACGGCAGCTCTTGTCACGTGAGGGCCGGCTTACGGAAAGTAAGGATAAACTCTCTCATCTACTGCCGACTCTCCGCTATGTGGCCTGTTCGTACTCTTAGACAGTTAATCTTTTAAAGACCCTGCACTGTTTAAGGTTAAAACAACGGATTTATGTCACGTGAGAGGAAGTTTATGGGCTATCAGGGTACTCATGTCCTGCTATGTCTCTTCTGGGGTGTTACACTTCCTGTCAGTTAATCTCGCTTAGAGACCGTGAGCCGCCCAAAGAAATTGACGGCCAATCTCGATAGAGACCTTGTACTGCTAAGGAGTTTTAATTAGCGAGTCAACCCAACAGAACCGACACATGAGTTATTAAAAAAGCAAGTCAGGAAAGATATATCATCTTTGGGTTGCGCTATTTTAATCTGCCCTCCTAACAATGCGGAAAGTATTCTATTCTTACAGGTTGGTTATCTACCAAGAGCCGCCATGACATCTGGTATGAATTGAAAGCACAAGGCAGATGTAATATGTTAAAGCCGGACGATTTCATATGTGCACGATGGCACAGTTTAGGCAAGACAAAGTTTACTAAAAGCCTATTACAATGCTCTCCACGGAGCTCAAAAGTAATGACTCAAAGTTTTTTAGACCACCCTATGGCGGGTCACAAGGACGGATTATGCACGGCGTTACCAAGTTCATCAGCTGGATGGCGGGTCATCCTGCGGCAGATCTTCGACCTCCATGACCTGGAGATTGTCCACATCCCAGTTTTAGTTGGTTAAAGCCGCAAAGTTTGCCTCTTCAAAGAGGGGGGACGGGTCAAGATCAGGAGCAAAGAAGTGCTTACGGCGTGCAGGAGTCAAGTCCTTGGCCTCAAAGGTTGGGCCACGTACTCTCTTCTTCTCGGCATTGTAAGCCACCTGGTATGTTGATAGGTCCACTTCTTCCGTAACATTGATGCGATGACTCTGGAAGGCTTCATGCAACGAGCGTAGTCAGCTTCAGTGAATTCTGAGCCGTCATCCTTCTTTGATGGAAACCCGTCCATCATGTCTTCGGGAGTCAGCTCTGGGGCGAAAGCTAAAGCCCGACTTATGGCTACGATGGCTCCTTTTCTGGTGGCTGATTTTTTGAACTCTTGGATTTGTTTAGGCAGGGTGGATAGCACTTCTATGACTCCCTTCATAGTTTGGGGAATACTATCTTTATGGAGCACCGCCTTGATGGTATAGAGAGCTCCGCAGTACAGTTGTTCTGTTAAGGTGTAGACGGCTTTCAGCGGCAACAAGCTATCAACAGCAAGTTGATGGCTCCTTTGACCTGTATAAGACGGATTTTCGGTTATGAGTCGCTAGTATAAGTATTCACACAAGGGTATTGGCTAAAGTATTTAGTGCTTACCAAAGATAGCGGCAGACATCTTTGCAATATGGCGCTTCAGGGCGTGTAGCTCATCGGACACAACCACGAGCCGCTGGTCAACATCGTCTGCACGTTGGGCCAGGGCGGTTTGTTCCGTCTCAGCAGATTTCTTGAAGGCAACGAGTCGGCTTTAACTTTGACAAGTTCTTCGGCGGTGAGCCGACACTTCTCGTCTGCCTCGCCTCAGGCGGCTTGCTGGGTGGCCAGACTGCTCCTTAAGCTAGTCAATTCAGACTTGGCCTCATTTAAAGCTTCCCGTGACATATAAAAAGCAAAATGAGGGCTAAGTCGCCAGGATAGCATATTATCAGATGATGAAAATTAAGACAATATAATGCAAGTTTCTAGAGATTGCAAGCAATATGCTCGACACTTGGGGGCTAATGTCTATTTGTTCTCCAAGGCTACTATGAAGTTCCGACTCATCTTCATCAAGTTAAGCCGACACTTGGGGGCTACATATAGCTCTTTGATCTATCTACAATGAAGTTCCGACTCATCTTCATCAAGTTAAGCTGGCACTTGGGGGCTACATATAGCTCTTTGATCTATCTACAATGAAGTTCTGGCTCATCTTTCATCAAGTTAAGCCGGCCCTTGGGGGCTACAGATGGCTCTTTGAACAACTACTTATGCACTAAAGCACCGGTTCAATATTTATAGCCGATAATTGAGGGCTACAGGCTAAGTGTTTCCAGTTATAACAAGATTCAAAGACCCGGTTTACCATTAGCAAATACTAAACCAACTCTTGGGGGCTATGTAAGGGTATAAGGAAAAGAGAGCAAGAGTACCTCATATTTTTTCTTCATCAAGCTAACAAGCTTGAGCTCCATGTTCCGGCTTGTGGAGAGGCGGTTCAGATAACCAGTGTGAAGCTCATCAGCGGTTAATTTCTCCAGCGCGGGGAGCTCAAAGTCCAACTTCTCGGAGCTTCAGTCTTCTCAGTGTGCTTTGTCAACACATGAGGTTGAGGAGTGTGGAAGCCGGCACCAGTAATGATGACGTCCGGAGTAACCAAATCGTCAACAACCGGTGAAGGACTCGGGGGCTTAGAATTGGTCCTCGGAGGACTTTCATGAATCATGTCATGGGTCGCCGGCTCAGCAAAGCGACGAGCGTCTTCAAGCGCATCCTTGGAGGTGGCTGAGGGATTAGCGTGCGTTGTAGGAGAGTCCGGCTTGGCAGGTTCCGGCTCTCGAGCCTTGGGAGCAGGGGTAGAGCCGTCGGTCTTCCTTCGTTTCGCTTGAGCCCTGGAAAACACAAAAGGTCATGGTCTAAACTTTACGACTAACAAAGGATGGAATGCAAGCATGAAGGGCACGTACTCTGGGTTGATCTTTAGAGGCGGTAGAGCAGTTGATGTAGAGTCACCCGATGAAGGGGGTGATTCCTGAAAACAGTTAAGGCAAGTGAAGACAGGGTCAAATTATAAAGGCAAGATTGACAAAATTAAGCTAAGTGAAACAATACCTCAGCTGGCTGTTTCTGTTGAACCGGAGAGTGAGATAACCCAGCCATAAGGTCTTCAGAGACGGTGCTTCGGGTCTGGTGTCGGGAGGGTTGCTGTTGCTTTTTCAAAAGAAAGTTGGGGTCTAAGTAAGCAAGAGGATGAGAAAGTGGGACCTTTCGAATGACCCGTCGTATCTTCTGTGGTGCAAGATGTTCTGAGTCAGATGAAACATAAGTTACCTCAGGAACATTGGCGTGGCTTGTCTCTGTTTCGTCCTGAGAATTATTATTGTCAATAAGGTGCATGAAGAGACGACCAAGAGAGTCAAGTTCTACCTCTGAGTCGTCAGATTCAGGCTGTTCTTGAGGTGCGGTTTTCTTCTTTCGGCCGCCGGCTTTCTCCTTTGATTTCTTTGGAGGAGGAACGTATTTTTTTTCCAGAAGCTGGAATTGGCCTGAAAGTAAAAGCCTCGAAAGAGGTCAAAAGATTGCAAAATATATATGGATAGCTAACGTGGAAGTAAGGAGATCGAGAGTCGCCCTTATGTCTGGGGCCGGGTTTGCGGCACAGAAAGGTCCTAACCCGGTGGCACGACAAGATCCTTGAGATTCATGAACAAGGCTTTTGATTGCGGCCATGATGTTATCTTTTGACATCGTGGTAGGATTAAAACAGAGGGGGTCATTAGCATCACCCGTATACTTGCACATGAGACGACTTCGCCGGCTCAGAGGCATGACTCCCCAAGAAATCCAGTAGCGGGCCAGATCAATCCCTATCAGACCATTGGCCATAAGGGCTTTAATTTTTGCGTGAGCCGGAGCATACTTCGCCCGTTCAGAGGCTGACAGCCGGTCAGGGAGTTTGGTCGTAGTCTTGAGCCGGGTCGGACGATAACCCGGCAAGGAACGCTCTCCCTCTGGAGAGGTGTCTTTGCAATAAAACCAGGTTTTATTCCGGTCCTTGGGATGACTTGGCATCCGAACAGCCGGAAAGGTCACGTCCCGTCTTCTCTGAATTGAGATTCCGCCAAGCTCTAAGCTTGGACCAGCTTTTACCTCCATCTGGCGGTTTGCGTAGAAGAACTCACGGAAGAGACCAACAGACGGCTCTTCTTGTAAGTAGACTTCACAGAGGATTTGGAAGTTGCACATGTTTGAGACGGAGTTTGGGGCGATGTCTTGAGGGTGCAGCTTAAAGAAATGAAGGACGTCTTGGAAGAATTTTGAGCCGGGCAGGCTAAAACTGCGTACAAGTTGATCCGCGAAAACAACTACTTAGCCCTCTTGAGGAATGGGTTTCTTTTCATTGCCTGGAACCCGCCAATGGATGACATTTTTGGCTAGTAAAGTCCCTGTGTCTACAAAATCCTTCAGAAACTCTTCGGTAACGGTAGAGCCGACCCAGTTACAAGAATTGGACGCACGAGGCATGGTGGCGTCTTAAAGCTGTGCAAGGTAACAAGGTGTGGTGAGTTAGAAGGTGATAGACAACTAAGGGCGTCTGAAGAAATTTAAGCTCTATATAGCTAAGTCGTCGGAGCAGTTTAGGCGAGAATCGGAAGCTCAATGGCGAGTTAAGTTTGCAAGGAAACAAAGCAAAAGTTACTAAGTGTGGAAAACATGTTTCACAAGCTATCTATATAGTTATGGATCTAAAAAACAGAGAAAAAGCGGGTTTATTCTAAACCTAGCGACGAACAGAGGAACTAGCAACGTTTGAAGATAGTAAAGGGGGCAACTACAGATCTGTGTTGTGCTATTATTGACTTCCAATGATCTACCACAATGGAAAAAGGGTCGTTATCAAGATCACTGATCTACATGTTGTCTGGCATTACGAAGAACTCGTGTTTCTAGCGAGTGGAAGAACGCCATGGATGCCCTACCGAAAGCTACAGATCTAGGGGTGGAGAAGAACTTACCGGAGATGATGCGACGGGCGCGGGCGGTGCTCTGGTCCGTTCAGGTTGATGCAGCGGCCTGAGGCGACGAAGGCGTGGAAGTCTCACCGGAGCAAGGAGGCTCTGGAGCGACGGCGTCGGGAGTAAGAAGAAGAGGCGCAAGTGAAGGAAGAAATGAAAGTATCCCTTTGCGGTCCTATTTAAGAGGCAAAAAGTGGAAATGGGCGCGAGAATCAAGGCGACAGAAGTTGATTGACCGAGACGGACGCCTCGATTTTTGGGCCATCAGTTTAATAAGTGGAAAGATCCGTTGTGGTCGTTAAGGAATCTTTTTGATATATCCTGTATGACGTCACGACGGGTTATTTCTCTTACTTTCAGGTGATGATGAGTGAGACTCAACGCCAAGTGAGATGGAAGGTTGAAATGAGCAAGCTCAAATCAACCTCGGCCCTAATGTTGGGGATATAACCCCGTGGTGAGACCCGCCCAGGTGGGTCCGGGTCATACCTGGCGGCTCATAGGCCAGACCAAAGATGGGCCTGGAGACAGAAGCCTAGACGTATGGCAGCTTACCAAGATGGGCCTAGGCGAGGCCCAGACAAGGAAGGCATGAAGACCCGGGTGGATAAGCCGCCTGGAGACGGCTTGCTTAGGAAGGCAAGGCGACATAGAGATAGAATCAGACACGTTGTAAGAGTCGGTATGAGACTTGTGTAACCCGTGGTCTAGACCTCCTATATAAGGGCGAGACCCGGGGCGACTTAGATAGAAAAAACCAACTAATCGAGAACTAGGTCAAGCGAATCCGCTCCCTTGTAATCAGTACTCCAATCAATACAACACAAGTAGGACGTAGGCTTTTACCTCTTCTTGAGGGGCCGAACCCGGGTAAACTCGTGTCCTTCGTCCCAACCAACCCCTTTGAGTCCATCACCATAGCGATGGCCTCGAATCTAAGTCTTCGGACATCTGCCGTGACAAAACCACGACAAAATCCGTGTATTCATTCATGCCCACTCAAGAGACACCCTCAGATATACCTGTAGAGCACCTTTATAGTCATCCAGTTACGTTGCTACATTTGATACACACAAGGTACTCCTCCGTGTCAGTGAGTTGCATGATCTCATGGTCATAGGAACAGATACTTGACATGCAGAAAACTATAGCAATAAACTGACATGATCATATGCTATGTTTATAGCTTGGGTCTTGTCCATCACATCATTCTCCTAATGATGTGATCCCGTTATCAAATGACATCTCATGTCCATGGCTAGGAAACCTTGACCATATTTGATCAACGATCTAGTCTATTAGAGGCATACTAGGGACATGGTGTTGTCTATGTATCCACACATGTATCTGAGTTTCCGATCAATACAATTCTAGCATTGATAATAAACAATTATCATGAACAAGGAAATATAATAATAACCACTCTATTATTGCCTCTAGGGCATATTTCCAACAATCTCTCACTTGCACTAGAGTCAATAATCTAGCTCACATCGCTATGTGATTTACATTATTATGAATCTCACACCCAATGAGTTCAGGGGTTCGATCATGTTTTGCATGTGAAAGAGTTTTTAGTCAAAGGTTATGCGACATTCAGATCAGTGTGTACTTTACAAATCTCCATGTCATACTGTAGATACTACTACCATGCTCCACTTGGAGCTATTCCAAATGGCTTCTCCACTACACATATTCGGATTGCTACTAAGAGTCATCCGAATTGGTGTTAAAGCTTGCATCGACATAACCCTGTACAATAAACACTTTATCACCTCCATAATTGAGAAATATTTCCTTAGTCCTCTAGTTACTGAAGATAATTTTGACCGATGTCCAACGATCCACTCTTGGATCACTCTTGTACCCCTTGACAGACTCATGGCAAGGCACACACAGGTGCTGTACACAACATGGCATACTATATAGAGACTATGGCTAAGGCATAGGGGACGACCTTCGTCCTTTCTCTTTCTTCTACCGTGGTCGAGCTTTGAGTCTTACTCAACTTCACACCTTACAAATCAGGCAAGAACTCCTTCTTCGACTGATCCATTTTGAACTCTTTCAAAATCTTGTCAAGGTATGTACTCATTGAAAGTCTCATCAAGCGTCTTGATCTATCTCTATAGATCTTGATGCCCAACAATTCAGTAGCTTTATCCAGGTCTTCCTTTGAAAAACTCTTTTCAAACAACCATTTATGCTTTCCAGAGATTCTACATCATTTTCGGTCAACAATATGTCAACCACATATGCTTATCAGAAATTCTATAGTGCTCCCACTCACTTTCTTGTAAATACAAGTTTCTCATAAACTTTGTATAAACCCAAAAACTTTGATCACCTCATCAAAGCATATATTCCAACTCCGAGATACTTGCTCCAGCCCATAGAAGGATTGCTGGAGCTTGCACACCTTTTAGCATCCTTAGGACTGATAAAACCTTTTGGTTATATCACATACACCTTTCCTCAAGGAAACCGTTAAGGAAATGATGTTTTGACATCCATCTGGCAGATTTCACAATTGGAAAATGCTGCAACTGCTAACATAATGCCAACAGACTTTAGCATCGCTACAAGTGAGAAAGTCTCATTGTAGTCAACTCCTTGAACTTGTTGGAAACTTCTTTGCTATAAGTCGAGATTTATAAATGGTGACATTTACCATCAGCGTCTGTCTTCTTCTTAAAGGTCCATTTGTACTCAACGACCTGCCGTTTAACGGGCAAGTCTACCAAAGTCCATACTCGGTTTCCATACACAGATCCTTCCTCGGATTTCATGGATCCTAGCCATTTGTTGGAATCCGGACCCACCATCGCTTCTTCATAGCTCGTAGGTTCACTGTTATCTAACAACATGACCTCCAAGACAGGATTGACGCACCACTCAGGGGCGGTAAGAGTCTCTGTCGACCTACTAGGTTCGGTAGTACCTTGATCTGAAGCTTCATGGTCATCATCAGTTGCTTCCTCTTCACTTGGTGTAGGCATCCCAAAAACACCTTTCTGCGTCGTGCTACTATCCAACTGAAGTGACGGTTCAACAACCTCATCAAGTTCTACTTTTCTCCCACTCAATTCTTTCGAGAAAAACTCTCGAGAAAGGATCCGTTTTTAGCAACAAACACTTTGCACTCGGATCCAAGATAGAAGGTATACCGAACTGTTTCCTTAGGGTATCCTATGAAGATGCACTTTTCCGCTTTGGGTTCGAGCTTATCACACATAAGCATCGTATTCCCAAACTTTGAGAAATGACAGCTTAGGTTTCTGCCAAGCGATAATTCATACGGTGTCATCTCAACGGATTTAGATGGTGCCCTATTGAAAGTGAATGTAGTTGTCTCTAATGCATAACCCCAAAACTATAGTGGCAAAAATGATAAGATACATCATAGTATGCACCATATCCAATAGATCACGACTACGACATTGGGACACACCATCAAACTATGGTGTTCCAGGTGGCGTGAGTTGTGAAACAACTTCCACATTGTCTTAAGTTGTATACCAAACTCGTAACTCAGATATTCACCTCCACGATCATATCATAGACATTTTATCTTCTTATCATGATGATCTCAAACTTCACTCTGAATTTGCTTGAGCTTTTCAAACGTTTTAGACTTGTGTTTCATTAAGTAAATATACCTATATCTACTTAAATCATCACTGAAGGTAAGAACATAATGATATCCACTGCATGCCTCCACACTCATTGGACTGTGTACATCAACATGTATTATTTCCAATAAGTCACTTGCCCGCTCCATCATACTGGAAAACGGGGTCTTAGTCATCTTGCCCATGAGGCATGGTCCGCATGTCTCAACCGATTCGAAATCGAATGAGTCCAAAGATCCATCAACATGGAGTTTCTTTATGCGCTTTACATTGAAATGACATTTAGCGGTAGTGCCACAAGTATGTGGTACTATCATTATTAACTTTGCATCTTTTGGCGTCAATATTATGAACATGTGTATCACTACGATCAAGATTCAACAAACTATTCTCATTGGGTGCATGACCATTGAAGGTGTTATTCTTGTAAACAGAATAACCATTATCCTCTAACTTAAATGAATAACCGTATTACAATGAACACGATCTAATCATGTTCACGCTCAACGCAAACACCAAATAACATTTATTTAGGTTCATCACTAATCCCAAAGGTAGAGAGAGCGTGCGATGGTGATCACATCAACCTTGGAAACACTTCCAACACACATCATGACCATGCCCTTAGCTAGTCTCCGTTTATTCCATAGCTTTTATTTTGAGTTACCAACATTTAGCAACTGAACTGGTATCTAATACCTAGGTGCTACTAGGAGTACTTGTAAGGTACACATGAATAAAACGTATATCAAATACACTTCTGTTGACGTTGCCAGTCTTCTTATCTACCAAGTATCTAGGGCAGTTCCGCTTTAGTGACCGTTCTCCTCATAATAGAAGCACTCAGTCTCGGGTTTGTGTTCAACCTTGGGTTTCTTCACTACAGCGGCAACTGGCTTGCCATTCTTGAATTTTCCCTTCTTCCCCTTCTTGAAACTAGTGGTTTTACTAACCATCTAACACTTGATGCTCCTTCTTGATTTCTACCTTCGCGGTGTTAAACATCGCGAATAGTTCACGGACTATCTTATCCATCCCTGGCATGTTATAGTTCATCACGAAGCTCCAGTAGCTTGGTGGCAGTGACTTGGAGAGCTATATCAATCACTGTCTTATCTGGAAGATCAACGCCCACTTGATTCAAGCGATTGTAGCACCGAGACAATCTGAGCACATGCTCACTGCTTGCGCTATTCTCCTTCATCTTGCATGCAAATAATCTTGTTGGAGGTCTCATACCTCCCAACACGGGCACGAGCCTGAAGTCTCAATTCCATCTCTTGGAACATCTTATATGCTTCGTGATGTTCAAAACGTCTTTGGAGCCTCAATTCTAAGCCGTAATGCATAACGCGCTGAACTATCAAGTAGTCATCACAATGTGCCCGTTAGATGTTTCCAACGTCCACGACCGATGCTAGAGGGGGTGGAGCACCGAGCGGTGCATCAAGGACATAATCCTTCTGTACAACAATGGGGAAAATGCTCAGTTTACGGACCCAGTCCGCATAATTGCTACTACCATCTTTCAACTTACTTTTTCTCTAGGAATGTATAAAAATTCAGGGGAGCTACAACGCGAGCTAGTGATCTACACAATAATTTGCAAAGACACTTTGACTATGTTCATGATAATGAGTTCAATTAATCATATTACTTCAAAACTCCCACTCAAATTGACATCCCTCCGGTCATACGAGTGCTACATGATCCAAATTCACCAACCCAAGTCCGATCATCACGTGAGATGAGGTGGTATCAATGGTGAACATCTCCATATTGCTCATATCTACTATATGACTCATGTTCGACCTTTCGGTCTCTTGTGTTCCGAGGCCATGTCTGTACATGCTAGGCTCCTCAATTTTAACCCGAGTGTTTTGCATGTTCAACACTGGCTTGCACCCGTTGTATATGAACGTAGAGTCTATCACACCCGATCATCATGTGGTGCTTCGAAACGACGAACTTTCGCAACGGTGTACACTCGGGGAGAACACAATTTTATCTTGAAATTTTTGTGAAGGATCACCTTATAATGCTACCGTCGTCCTAAGCAAAATAAGATGCACAAAAGTATTTACATCACATGCAAATCATAAGTGACATGATATGGCCATGAACTTGTGCTTGTGATCTCCATCTCTAAAGCACCGACATGATCTCCATCATCACCGGCATCACACCATGATCTCCATCATCTTGATCTCCATCAACGTGTCGCTATCAGGGTTGTCGCACCCACCATGCTTCTACTACTATTGCTACCGCTTAGCGATAAATTGTATCATTACATAGCGCTTAATGATTGACACACATGTCACACAATAATTAAAGACAACCCTATGGCTCCTGCTGGTTTCCATACTCATCGACAAGTCGTGATATTCTATACAAAACATGATCATCTCATTCACATATATCACATCATGTAATTGGCCATATCACATCATAACATACCCTGCAAAAACAAGTTAGACGGCCTCTAATTGTTGTTGCATGTTTTACCTGGCTGCTACAGGTATTTAGCAAGAACGATTCTTACCTACGCAAAAACCACAACGATGATACACAAATTGCTATTCAACCTTCTCAAGGACCGCCTTTGTCGAATCCGATCCAAATAGAGTAGGAGAGACAGACATCCGCCAGCCATCTTTATGCAACAAAGTCACATGTCAGTCGATGGAACCGACCTCTCGTAAGCATACGAGTAAGGTTGGTCCGGGCCACTTCATCTCACAATACCGCTGAATCAAGAAAAGACCAAGGGAGGAAGCAATCTGAGCATCAACGCCCACAAACTCCTTTGTGTTCTACTCGTGATCTCATCTATGCATAGACCTGACTCTGATACCATTGATGGGGAACGTTGTATGGGAAACAAAAAAATTACCAATGCACACACATGATCTATCCATGGTGATGAGCATCTATGAGAGGGAGAGTGGATCTACATACCCTGGTAGATCGCTAAGAGGGAAGCGTTAAGAAACGCGGTTGATGTAGTTGAACGTCTTCATGATCCAAATTGCATGCCGTCCCGCGATCCGATCATGATCCGTCCCGTGATCAAACCACGAATCGTCCCGCGATCCAATCACGGTCCTTCCGATCTAGCGCCAAACGGACGACACATCCGCATTCAGCACACATACAAGTCGATGATGATCTCTGCCTTCTTGATCCAGCAAGAGGGAGCGGAAAGTTAGATGAGTTCTCCAACAGCACAACAGCGTGGTGGCGGCGGTGGTGAACTAATCCGGCAGGGCTTCGCCAAGCTCTGCATAACTAATCTAGAGGAGAAACGATCTAGAGGAAGAAGTCGGCAACACGTGGCTATTAGGGTTGGGGCTGCCCTCAAATCCTCTATTATATATAGGAGGAAGGGAGGGGAGGAGGCAGCCTCAAACCCTCCACAAGAAGGATTCGGTCAAACCTAGGGGGAGGAGACCTCCCCCAACTAGGACTCCTCCTCCCACAAGGGAGGTGGAGTCGTAGGAGGACTCCCCACTTGGCCCTCCTCTCTCCTCTTTGCATGGCCCCTTAAGCGCCGGCTTGCCCAGCCCACTAAGGGCTGGTACGCCACCCCTAAGGCCCATGTTCCCCCCGGAGTGGGTGGCCCCTCCCGATGGACCCTCGGAACCCTCCCGCCACCCTCGGTACACTACCGGTGATGCCCAAACTTTTTCCGGTGACCAAAACGGGACTTACTATATATCAATCTTTACCTCCGGATCATTCCGGAGCTCCTTGTGACGTCCGGGATCTCATCCGGAATTCCGAACAACCTGCAGTCACCAACATACATAACTAAATACTATAGAAATGTCACCGAACGTTAAGTGTGCAGACCCTGCGGGTTCGAGAACTATGCAAACATGACCAAGACATCTCTACAATCAATAACCAATAGCGCGACCTGGATGCCCATATTTGTTCCTACATATTCTATGAAGATCTTTATCTTTTGAACCTCTATGTCAAAGATTAAGTTAATCCCGTATGTTGCTCTCTTTGTTCTTCGGTATGTTACTTGCCCGAGATTCGGTCATTGGTATCTCTATACCTAGTTCAATCTCATTACCATCAAGTATGAGGACCCATGGTGATTTTTTCTGTTCTTAAAAACGGAAAATCTTTGCTTAGTGTTTGCGGAGTTGAGCCACTAGAAGTTTTCTGAGTTAAGGTCACCAAAGAGATGAATAATGTGCATCACATCCTCCTTGATGATGTTCCAACAGCTTTTGAAAAAGCCCAAGTGAAGCCATCTTGCCCGGGAGCCTTATATTTTGACATTTCTTTTATTTCCGCGCCTCCTCCTCCTTCATGATGGGATCATGAATGCCTATCAAATCAGCATGCTCCAAATTAGGCTGTCCCAGTTGAAAGTCCTTCCTCCGTGGATATCCCACGCAAAGAAAATCCTTAAAATGGTTGTGGATGATGCCTCCCTTGTCCTTTTGTTCCGTGACTCAACCATTGTTTCTTTTGAGCCTATGGATATGGTTTTCCTTCTTCGCGTGTTAATCTGTAAATGGAAATTTTCGTGTTGTGTCACCCTATTTGACGATTGTGATATGAGTACATTGCTTCTTTCAGGCACGCTCAAGGACGACATGACCTATGACCATCCACTTGAGACACACTCTCAATTCATGCTCCTTCGGATATATGGCATGGGATTCATGGGCAATATCGAGCCGGAGAATGACGAAGAAGGTAACATGGAGGTGAATCTTGACAGAAAAAAGCCCACGACTCCGCTTGCATAGGCAACAACCCGTGTGCTTGAGCTTGTGGAGCAAATTTTGAAATGACTCGACATGGCGAGTCGGGGTTTGCTCATATCTACTACTATTATTCCAAGCCAAGATCGCTATCCATCAGGCATCTCAAAGTATGAAGTTCATAATAAATAGAGTAACGCAATAAGCAAGATGACATAAGGTAGACATAATAAGACCTATCAAGATGATCAAACCCCATTGTTTTATCCTTTTGTGGTAAAAACACAAATACGTGCCCTTATCCTAATTGTCATCGGACAGGATCACCGCAAGGTTGAACCTACTATAAATCACTCATTGAATATAAATCAATCAAACTTGGCCAAAGAAGATGGATAGATCAGAAAGAAATACAAAGTTAGAAAATTATGCAAATCGGAAGGGTAAAGAAATCAAAATAGATCAATGAATAATCAAATCATAAATCCACAATTCATTGTCTCCCAACAAACACATCGCAACAGATAACATCAAATTGATCTTAGAGAAAATCATTGTATTGATGATCAGAGAGAGAGAGAGAGAAAGAGAGAGGGAGAAAGCCATCTTGCTAGTGCTATGGACCCTTAGGTCCCGAGGGAACTACTCACACATCATCATGGAGGCAACAAGGTTGGTGAAGATTTCCTCCCCAATTATTTTTCCCTTCGGAAGAGTACTAGAAAAACAGTTCATATGGGATCACGACGGACAGAGGCTTGCGGCGACGATAAAATTGTTCTGGGTCTCGCTTTAAATATTTCAGAATATATATGAATTTAGGCCAAGAATCTTCTATATCTAAATAGCTAGCCCCCACTAACTATGTCTCTCAACATGCAAGCATGCCGCATCATTGCACAACATGCATGAGAAAAGTCCCACTCCCACTACCATAAGTCTCTCAACATGCAAGCATGCCACTTCCTCGTGAAATATGCATGGAAAAAGACCCACGTCAACATACAAAAATACATGGAAACTTTAATTCTGTTAGGTTATCTATATTTAATAAAAATGCCCACCCCATTACCATATGTCTCTGAACATGCAACCATGTCACCTCATCATGAAATATGCATGACAAAGACCATCTCAACATGCAAAAATACATGCGAAGTTTCATTTTGTTAGGTTATTTATATTTAGTAAACATTTTACAACTATATAGTAATCAAACATAATAATATATATATATACAGTTTTAGCTTTTTATATTATTACTTCAATATTAATGTTTCATACAACAATTCACATTGAAATAAGTTACAAATTAGCCCCGCAACAACGTGTAGTGTATCATCTAGTTAGGGAAAACAGAGCCACGGGGTGCCCAGAAGTTAGGGTGCCCCCAAGTCATGCCCCGCTGGCTTGTGGGCCCCTCGCGGGTCTTGTTGTCCTCCCTCTAAGCTTCCAGAACCTCTTACGTTTTAGAAAAAAGTCTCCAAAAAATTTCATTGTGTTTGGACTTCGGTAGGTATGGTTTTTCTACGAAAGAGAAAACATGCAGAAAACAGGAAGTGACACTAGGCACTAAATTAATTGGTTAGTCAATAAAAACATTATATAATGACATGTAAAGTATAAAAAAGTGATAATATAATAGCATTTAACAATCAAAGATTATAGATACACCGGAGATGTATCAACATCCCTAAGCTTAGTTCTTACTCGTCCTCAAGTAGGTAAATGATAACAAAAGATTTTTCCATGTTGAATGCTACCCAGCATGTACTTGATCAACCAATGTAACTTGGATATGAATATTGGATACGAGTGATTCAAGAAAATAGTCTATCATATTAACATTGAAATAACAATACATAAACATGCAAGCAAACAATTATTTCCTTTCAAAATATTAATGCTAAAGAAAGTGACCCCTACACACTTCATTGTGATAAGCATGGCACTCTTAGTCTTGTTGGTGTAGAGATATCAAATCAAGAAAAACCTCGGTGCCAAACCAAGAAATTAAATCATACCTTTTCACACTTTAACCGTTTAAACTTTCACACAATAGTTGAGCGTGAGCCAAGGTATTTAGCACTTATGATGGCAAAGATAATGACGATAGGGGTTTATAAGGGAAGAAAAAAGGTATAAGAAAGTCTCACATCAACGAGGCTGGATTGTTAGGAAATGGAGAGGCCTTAAAATCGATGTTGATGCGAGGAGTAGGGATCACCATGCAACCGATGCACTAGAGTTATAAGTGTATGAAGGCCCTCTATATGGAACTAAGCGGGTGTGCATCGAACGTACTTGCTCATGAATACCTCGAGCATTGGAGGAAGCTCATGATATGATTACACAAGTAAACTTCTCTAATGTGAAATTTCCACTAGTTACATAAAACATGAAGATCATGAGGACTCTCTATACTAAATACAAGGTGCTACTTTGAAGCACAACTATTGTAAGAGGATAGTGATGCGCCCCCCTCTCCTTTTCTCTATTTTTCATTTCTTATCTTATCTTATTTATTTATTTATTTATGTATTTATTTATCTCTCCTTTCCCCTTTTTTGCATTATTTTGGCCTCTTTTTTATGCTCACATGTAGGGCCACATCATAATAATGCATCACACTTTATTTCACTTAAACCTTAAAATACATAAACAAATTGATGAGTGAAAATGAATGCCTTCGGTAGTGTACGAGGATGTGCAATGATCTAGCTTAACATGTATAATAATAATGAATGGTGGATTTTCCACAAATACCATGCCAACTTTATATGATCATGCAAAGCAATATGACAATGAATGCTCAAGTCATAGGAATGGTAACAAGGGAAGTTGCATGGCAACATATCTCGAAATGGATGGAAATGCCATGATAGGTAAGTATGGTAGATATTTTGAGGAAGGATAAGGAGGCTTTTGTGTGAGGAAGTAAATAATCTCACGGGTTTGGATGCAAGGGCAAAGTTTGCACCAAGTCTCAAAGTGAGAGTGAGAAATGCACGGTATCGAAGAGGCTAGCAAAATATGGATTGGTGGAAGTGCCTTCACACCAAAGACTCACATTAAACATAAAAAACTCAAGTATTTATTGCAAAAAATTATTTAGACCTCAAAGAAAAGTATAACTTGCATGCTCCTAGGGAGAAGATTGGGTGGAGTTAACCATCACACGCCTCCAATCTGAACACACAAAGGTTTCGATCAATGCTAGATTATACTCTGACTTCAGTGCTAATGCCGGCGGCCACCACTTTTATGTGTAAGGACTAACGAACCTTAGTATCAATATTAATACTTACCTTTAATTATCCACTAACGTTCTCACATATTACCACATCAATATTGTGAAACTATTGCAAGGAATCAAACATATAACATTCAATGATCTTACCAAGTCCATGCTAATTTTTATTATACCACCTCTATATACCTATCATTCTTTGGACCAACCATATAAATCATGCAAATTACCACCTATCCAACTCTCATACAAGATATAAATGAAGCAAAGAGCATGGAAATAATTTCTAGAAACATATCGCCATGCTCAAACAGGTATATAAAACCGAAGAACTAGAGCATTTGTCTCAACTAAAAAAGATATAAGTGAAGTATGTATGAGCATTCTATAAACTAGATGAGTGTGTGAATTATCATAATAAATGTGTCTAGTAAAATATGATTGTGACAACTATCAAACAGAACAAAAATAAAAGCATAGACACTCCAATCAAAACACATATCATGTGAAGAATAAAAATATAGCTCCAAGTAAGATATACCGATAATTTGTAGACGAAAGAGGGGATGACTTCCTAGGCATACCCAAGCTTAAATGCTTGAGTATTACTTAAATATTACCTTGGAGTTCCTTGGGCATCCCCAAGCTCAGGTTCTTGCCGCTTCCTACTCTTCTTTATAGCGCCAACTCACACAAAACTTGAAAATTTGATTCACACGAAATTTAACAGAACTTCATGAGAAATGTTAATATAATATAATAAATCATGGACTCATGGTACTATCAATACAAGATTCATAATTATTTATAATCAATTTTTATTTTATTTCATCACTTTCACAATTTATACCCCCCGTACAAACCATAGAGACTTTAAAACAAGCAAACAATGAAAAAACATAATCTGTCGAAAAGAGACAATGTGTAAAGATATAGCTTCTGGTCATACTTCTGTAACTTCAGAAATTCTGAAAACTTTGTATACTGTAGAAAAATTATAATTCAATAATGTGTATTTTTTAAACAATTGGTCACTTTCGAGTACCGAGAAACAACTCAATCATTGGATGCAAAGTTTCCTTTTCTACGAAGAACCTAGTGAAGAAACATTTTTCAATATACCAAAGGTGTAACTTCACACAAAAGAAAAAAAAGACTCAACCACAACTAATACAGAGGCAGTAATGATGTTGACCCAATGGAAAGGAAAATCAAGATAACTATTGGTTGCCTCCCAACAAGCACTATTGTTTAATGTCCCAAGTTAGGTATAATGAAACCTATAAAGTACTATCATCTTCTATAATTCCTTATAGATAATACCATCATAAATTTCCCTTAAGAGTTCCCTTTTCTCAGTAGTAGATTTTCTATGAAGATCATAAGGCACCTGATGTAACAGCCCGAGACATATGCTTCATATGCCTTCCATTTATTTTGAGTTTTGCTGCGTGTTTTATTTGTTTGTCACATTCGTCATCACATCATCCGCATTGCATCGACACTCCGCTACCATCATTTTTCAAAACTTGCATCCATTCATAGTTGTCGTTTCTCCTCGTTTTTGATGTTGTCGGCATTCTAGAAACAGAGGTACCTAGACCTGCCTGCCTGTAGCCCAGGACGTGGCCCACCTCGTCAGCGAGGCTCGGCCTAGCGAGGCCACACTCAAGGTAAGGCCCTCGTGAGGACCTGAACCCGCGAGGGAAGCTTCGTCAAGACCGACAAGGATGGGCCTCCTCAAGCCCCCTTCGAAGCGGTTGTTGGGGAACATTGCATGGGAAACAAAAAATTTCCTATGCACACGCAAGATCTATCCATGGTGATGAGCATCTACGAGAGGGAGAGTCAATCTACATACCCTTGTAGATCGCTAAGCGGGAAGCATTAGGAAACGCGGTTGATGTAGTCGAACGTCTTCGCGATCCAAATCGCCGAGCGTCCCACGATCCCATCACGATCCATCTCACGATCCAATCACAATCCGTCTCGCGATCTCATCATGATCCGTCCCGCGATCCAATCACGAATCATCTCGCGATCTTGATCACGGTCTTCCGATCTAGCGCCAAACGGACGACACCTCCGCGTTTAGCACACGTACAACTCGATGACGATCTCCACCTTCTCGATCCAGCAAGAGGGAGCGGAGAGGTAGATGAGTTCTCCAACAGCACGATGGCGTTGCGGCAATGATGGTGGAGCTATTCCAGCAGGGCTTCACCTTAGCACCGCTGAAAACCGATGTAGAGGAGAAACTGCGATCTAGAGGAGAGTAGCACGTGGCTATTAGTGTTAGCTTTTCCCTCTAAATCCTCTAGTATATATAGGAGGGAGGGTGGGGAGGAGGCAGCCTCAAACCCTCAAGGTTTGCTCTAAATTGGAGGTGGAGGAGTCCTACTCCAATCCTATTAGGAGTAGGATTCCTCCTTTCCACTTGGAAACTCTTTCCACCTCTCCACCTTTGGATTTTTTCCTTCTCAAACCACTCCAGCCGCATGGGCCCTTAGTGGAGGCTTCGGCCAGCCCACCAGGGGCTGGTTTACCGCCTCCCACAGCCCATGTAGCCTCTTGGGTCGAGACACCCCTCCCGATGGTCCCCCGGTACCCTCCCGGCACTCCCGGTACACTACCGATGAGCCCGAAACTTTTCCGATGACCAAAACAGGACTTCCTATATATCAATCTTTACCTCCGGACCATTCCGGAGCTCCACGTGATATCCAAGATCTCATATGGGACTCAGAACAACCTTCGGTCACCATCATACATAACTCATTACTACCGAAACGTCACCGAACATTAAGTGTGCATACCCTGCGGGTTCGAGAACTATGTAGACATGACCGAGACACCTCTACGGTAAATAAACAATAGTGGGACCTGGATGCCCATATTGGTTCCTACATATTCTATGAAGATCTTTATCGGTCGAACCTCTATGTCAAGGATTCAACTAATCCCGTGTGCTGTTCCCTTTGTTCTTCGGTATGTTACTTGCCCAAGATTCGATTGTCGATATCTCCATACCTAGTTCAACCTTGTTACGGGCAAGTCTCTTTACTCATTTCCGTAATGCAAGATCCCGTGGCTAACACTTAGTCACATTGCTTGCAAGGCTTATTGTGATGTTGTATTACCGAGTGGGCCCTGAGATACCTCTCCGTCACACGTAGTAACAAATCCCAGTCTTGATCCATGCCAACCCAACAGACACCCTCGGAGATACCTGCAGAGTACTTTTATAGTCACCTAGTTACGTTGCGACGTTTGATACACATAAGGCACTCCTCCGGTGTCAGTGAGTTGCATGATCTCATGGTTATAGGAACAAATACTTGACATGCAGAAAACAATAGCAATAAACTGACACGATCATATGCTATGTTTGTAGTTTGGGTCTTGTCCATCACATCATTCTCCTAATGATGTGATCCTGTTATCAAATGACATCTCATGTCCATTGCTAGGAAACCTTAACCATCTTCGATCAACGAGCTAGTTCACTAGAGGCATACTAGGGACATGGTGTTGTCTATGTATCCACACATGTATCTGAGTTTCCGATCAATACAATTCTAGCATTGATAATAAACGATTATCATGAGCAAGGAAATATGATAATAACCAATTCATTATTGCCTCTAGGGCATATTTCCTATAGTCTCCCACTGGCACTAGAGTCAATAATCTAGTTCCCATCACCATGTGATTCACATTGTTATGAATCTAACACCCAATGAGTTCTGGGGCTCGATCATGCCTTGCATGCGAGAGAGGTCTTTTAGTCAACGGGTCTGCGACATCAAGATCCGTGTGTACTTTGCAAATCTCCATGTCAAACTGTAAATACTACTACCACACTCCACTTGGAGCTATTCCAAATGGCTGCTCCACTATACGTATCCGGGTGGCTACTATGAGTCATACGGATTGGTGTTAAAGCTTGCATCGACGTAACTCTTTATGACGAACTCTTTATCACCTCCATAATCAAGAAACATTTCCTTAGTCTTTTAGTTACTAAGGATGATCTTGACCGCTGTCTAGTGATCCATTCCTGGATCACTCTTGTACCCCTTGACGGACTCATGGCAAGGCACACACAGGTGCGGTACACAACATGTCATACTATACAGAGCCTATGGCTAAGGCATAGGGGATGACATTCGTCCTTTCTCTTTCTTCTGCCATGGTCGAGCTTTGAGTCTCACTCAACTTCACACCTTACAAAGCAGGCGAGAACACTTCTCTCTAACTGATCCATTTTGAACTCTTTCGAAATCTTGTCAAGGTATGTACTCATTCAAAGTCTCATCAAACATCTTGATCTATCTCTATAGATCTTGATGCTCAACAATTAGGTAGCTTTATCTAGGTCTTCCTTTGGAAAACTCTTTTCAAACAACCCTTTATGCTTTCCAGAAATTCTACATCATTTCTGATCAACAATATGTCAACCACATATGCTTATCAGAAACTCTATAGTGCTCCCACTCACTTTATTGTAAATACAAGTTTCTGATAAACTTTGTATAGACCCAAAAACTTTGATCACCTCATCAAAGTGTATATTCCAACTCTGAGATGCTTGCTTCAGTCCATAGAAGGATCACTGAAGCTTGCTCACCTTTTTGCTTCCTTAGGATTGACAAAACCTTCTGGTTGTATCACATACAACCTTTCCTCAAGTAAAACGTTAAGGAAACGATGTTTTGACATCCATCTGCCAGATTTCATAATTAAAAAATGCAGCAACTGCTAACATAATTCCCACAGACTTTAGCATCACTATGAGTGAGAAAGTCTCATCGCAGTCAACTCCTTGAACTTGTCATAAACTTCTTTGCAACAAGTCGAGCTTTACAAATGGTGACATTTACCATCAGCGTCTATCTTCATTTTAAAGATCCATTTGTACTCAACGAGCTGCCGTCCAACGAGCAAGTCTACCAAAGTCTATACTTGGTTTTCATACATGGATCCTATCTCGGATTTTATGGCCTCTAACCATTTGTCAGAATCCGGGCCCATCATCGCTTCTCCATAGTTTGTAGGTTCATTGTTGTCCAACAACATGACCTCTAAGACAGGGTTGCCGTACCACTCAGGAGTAGTACGCGAAGTTTCATGATCATTATCATTAACTTCTTTTCAACTAATGTAGGCTCCATAGAAAACATCTTTCTGCATTGCGCTACTCTCTGGTTGAAACAAAAGGTTCAACAACCTCATCAAGTTCTATATTCCTCCCACTCAATTCTTTCGAGAGAAACTTTTTCTCGAGAAAGGACCCAGTTTTAGCAACAAAAATTTTATGCTTGGATCCGAGATAGAAGGTTCACCCAACTATTCTTAGGGTACTCTATGAAGATGCATTTGTCCGCTTTGGGTTCGACCTCATTAGGTGAAAACATTTTTCACACAAGCGTCGCAGCCCCAAACATTAAGAAATGACAGCTTAGGTTTCTATCGAACCATAATTCACACGGTGTCATCTCAACGAGTTTAGATGGTGCCCTATTTAAAGTGAATGTAGTTGTCTCTAATGCATAACCCCAAAATCATAGTAGCAAAACGATAAGAGACGTCATAGAACGCACCATATCCAATAGAGCACGACTATGACGTTCGGACACACCATCACACTATGGTGTTTCAGGTGGCGTGAGTTGTGAAACAACTTTCACATCGTCTAAAGTTGTATGCCAAACTCGTAACTCAGAAATTCACCTCCACGATCTCATCGCAGACATTTTTATTTTCTTGTCACGATGATCTTAAACTTCACTCTGAATTTGCTTGAACTTTTCAAAAATTCAGACTTGTGTTTCATTAAGTAAATATACACTATATCTACTCAAATCATCAGTGAAGGTAAGAAAATAATGATATCCACCGCACACTACAAGACTCATTGGATTGCATACATCAACATGTATTATTTCCAATAAATCACTTGCCCGCTCCATTAAACCTAAAAGGGGGTCCTTAGTCATCTTGCCCATGAGGCATGGTTCGCATGTCTCAACCGATTCAAAATCAAATGAGTCCAAAGCTCCATCATCATGGAGTTTCTTCATGCGATTTATACAAATATGACATTTAGCGGCAGTGCCACAAGTATGTTGTACTATCATTACTAACTTTGTATCTTTTGGCATCAATGTTATGAACATGTGTATTACTATGATCAAGATTCAACAAAAATTTCTCACTGGGTGCATGACCATTAAAGGTATTATTCATGTAAAGAGAATAACCATTATTCTTTAACTTAAATGAATAACCGTGTTGCAATAAACACGATCTAATCATGTTCATGCTCAACGCAAAACACCAAATAACATTTATTTAGGTTTGTCACTAATCCCGAAGGTAGAGAGAGCGTGCGATGTTGATCACATCAACCTTGGAAACATTTCCAACACACATCGTCACCTCACCCTTAGCTAGTGCTCCGTATATTCTATAGCTTTTATTTCGAGTTACTAACATTTAGCAACCGAACCAATATCCAATACCTACGTGCTACTAGGAGTACTAGAAAGGTACTCATTAATAACACGTACATCAAATATACTTCTGTCGACGTTGCCAGCCTTCTTATCTACCAAGTATCTAGGGTTGTTCCACTTCAGCGACCATTGTCCTCATAATAGAAGCACTTAGTCTCGGGTTTGGGTTCAACTTTGGGTTTCTTCATTGGAGCAGCAATTGACTTGCCATCCATGAAGTTTCCTTCCTTTCCCTTGCCCTTCTCAAAACTAGTGGTTTGACTAACCATCAACACTTGACGCTCCTTCTTGATTTCTACCTTCGCGGTGTCAAACATCGCGAACAGCTCAGGGATCATTATTTATATCCCTGGCATTTTATAGTTCATCACCAAGTTCTAGTAGCTTAGTGATAGTGACTTGGAGAACTATATCAATCACTATCTTATCTGGAAGATCAACTCCCACTCGATTCAAGCGATTGTAGCACCCAGACAATCCGAGCACATGCTCAACGATTGAGCTATTCTCTTTCATCTTGCAGGCAAAGAATCTCGTTGGAGATCTCATATCTCACAACACGGGCACGAGTCCGACATCCTAATTTCTGCTCTTAGAACATCCCATATGTTCCGTGACGTTCAAAACGCTTTGGAGCCTCAATTCTAAGCCGTAAGGCATGACGCACTAAACTATCAAGTAGTCATCAAAACGTGCCTGCCAGATGTTCACAACATCTACAGACGATGCTAGAGGGGTTGGCGCACCGAGCGGTGCATTAAGGACATAAGCCTTCTGTGCAGCAATGAGGACAATCCTCAGATTACGGACCCAGTCCGCAATATTGCTACCATCTTGTTTCAACTCTATTTCTCTAGGAACATACAAAAATACAAGGGAGCTATAGCGTGAGCTAGTAATCTACAACATAATTTGCAAAGACACTACTGACTATGTTCATGATAATGAGTTCAATTAATCAAATTATCTAAGAACTCCCACTCAAATTGATATCCCTCCGGTCATTCGAGTGATACATGGTACAAATTCACCAACTCAAGTCCGATCATCACGTGAGTTGAGGTGGTTTCAATGGTGAATATCATCATGTTGATCATATCTACTATATGACTCATGTTCGACCTTTCGGTCTCTTGTGTTACGAGGCCATGTCTGTATATGCTAGGCTCGTCAAGTTTAACCCGAGTGTTCTGCATGTGCAACACCGACTTGCACCCGTTGTATGTGAATGTAGAGTCTATCACACCCGATCATCACGTGGTGTCTCGACACGATGAACTTTCGCAACGGTGCACACTCGAGGAGAACACAATTGATCTTGAAATTTTGGTGAGGGATCACCTTATAATGCTACCGTCGTCCTAAGCAAAACAAGATGCATAAAAGGAGTAACATCACATTCAAATCATAAGTGACATGATATGGTCATGAACTTGTGCTTTTGATCTCCATCTTGAAAGCACCAACATGATCTCCATCGTCACCGGCACGACACCATGATCTCCATCAACGTGTTGCCATCGGGGTTGTCGCGCCCACCATGCTTCTACTACTATTGCTACCATTCAACGATAAAGTAAAGCATTACATAACGCTTAATGATTGACACGCATGTCATACAATAATTAAAGACAACCCTATGGCTCCTACCAGTTGCCGCACTCATCGACATGCAAGTCGTGGTATTCTATACAACACATGATCATCTCATACATCACATATATCTCATCATGTAATTGGCATATCACATCACAACATACCCTGAAAAAACAAGTTAGACGTCCTCTAATTGTTGTTGCATGTTTTACGTGACTGCTACGGGTATCTAGCAAGAACAATTCTCACCTACGCATAAACCACAACGGTGATACATAAGTTCCTTTTCAACCTTCTCAAGGACCGCCTTAGTCCAATCCGATCCAACTAAAGTAGGAGAAATAGACACCCGCCAGCCATCTTTGTGCAACGAAGTTACACACCAGTCGATGGAACCGGTCTCTTGTAAGTGTACGAGTAGGTTGGTCTAGGCCGCTTCATCCCACAATACCGCTGAACCAAAACACGACCAAGGGAGGAAGCAAGCTAAGCATCAACGCCCACAAACTCTTTGTGTTCTACTCGAAATCTCATCTACACATAGACCTAGCTCATGATGCCACTGTTGGCGAACGTTGCATGGGAAACAAATTTTTTCCTACGCACACGCAAGATCTATCCATGGTGATGAGCATCTATGAGAGGGAGAGTGGATCTACATACCCTTGTATATCGCTAAGCGGGAAGCGTTAAGAAACACGATTGATGTAGTGGAACGTCTTTGCGATCCAAATCGCCGAGCGTCCCGTGATCCCATCACGATCCATCTCGCGATCCAACCATGATCCGTCCCGCGATCTCATCACGATCCGTCCCACGATCCAATCACGAATCGTCTTGCGATCTTGATCACGGTCCTTCCAATCTAGCGCCGAATGGACGACACCTCCGCGTTCAGCACACGTATAGCTCGATGACGATCTCCGCCTTCTTGATCTAGCAAGAGGGAGCGGAGAGGTAGATGATTTCTCCAGCAGCGCGATGGCGTTGCGACAATGATGGTGGAGCTATTCCAGCAGGGCTTCACCTAAGCACCGCTGAAAACCGCTCTAGAGGAGAAACTGTGATCTAGAGGAGAGGTAGCACGTGGCTATTAGGGTTATATTTTCCCTCTAAATCCTCTAGTATATATATGAGGGAGGGAGGGGAGGAGGCAGCCTCAAACCCTCAAGGTTTGGTCTAAATTGGAGGTGGAGGAGTCGTACTCCAATCCTATTAGGAGTAGGATTCCTCCTTTCCACTTGGAAACTCTTTCCACCTCTCCACCTTTGGATTTTTTCCTTCTCAAACCACTCCAGCCGCATGGGCCCTTAGAGAAGGCTTCGGCCAGCCCACCAGGGGCTGGTTTACCTCCTCCCACAGCCCATGTAGCCTCTTGGGTCGAGACACCCCTCCCGATGGTCTCCCGGTACCCTCTCGGCACTCCCGGTACACTATCGATGAGCCCGAAACTTTTCCGATGACCAAAACAGGACTTCCTATATATCAATCTTTACCTCCGGACCATTCCGGAGCTCCTCGTGACGTCCGAGATCTCATATGGGACTCAGAACAACCTTCGGTCACCATCATACATAACTCTATACTACCGAAACGTCACCGAACCTTAAGTGTGCAGACCCTGCGGGTTCGAGAACTATGTAGACATGACCGAGACACCTCTACGGTCAATAACCAATTGCAGGACCTAGATGCCCATATTGGTTCCTACATATTCTATGAAGATCTTTATCGGTCGAACCTCTATGTCAAGGATTCAATTAATCCCGTATGTTGTTCCCTTTGTTCTTCGGTATGTTACTTGCCCGAGATTCGATCGTAGGTATCTCCATACCTAGTTCAACCTTGTTACCGGCAAGTCTGTTTACTCATTTCTGTAATACTAGATCCCGTGGCTAACACTTAGTCACATTGCTTGCAAGGCTTATTGTGATGTTGAATTATCGAGTGGGCCCTGAGATACCTCTCTGTCACACGGAGTAACAAATCCTAGTCTTGATCCATGTCAACCCAACAAACACCCTCGAAGATACCTGTAGAGTACCTTTATAGTCACCTAGTTATGTTGATACACACAAGGAACTCCTCCGGTGTCAGTGTGTTGCATGATCTCATGGTTATGGGAACAAATACTTGACATGCAGAAAATAGTACCAATAAACTGACACGATCATATGCTTCGTTTGTAGTTTGGTCTTGTCTGTCACATCATTCTCCTAATGATGTGACCTTGTTATCAAATGACACCTCATGTCCATGGCTAGGAAACCTTAACCATCTTTGATCAACGAGCTAGTTCACTAGAGGCATACTAGGGACATGGTGTTGTCTATGTATCCACACATGTATCTGAGTTTCCGATCAATACAATTCTAGCATGGATAATAAACGATTATCATGAGCAAGGAAATATGATAATAACCAATTTATTATTGCCTCTAGGGCATATTTCTCACAACGGTGGAGATCTCTATGCAGCACCCGACATCGGGAGGACAGGGATGACGCAAGCCAGGACAGGCGGGCGCCAGCACATGAGGCGGACAATTTCCCCTTTGGTGCAAAGGGGGTGAGGACAAACGCGGGTTCCCAAAGCGTCCCCCAAAGGTTTCCATTCCGATGCAACGAGACCACAACCACGAGGCCAACAGGAAGGATGTCATCTCCGTGCCCACCTCTACATCATCGACAACCACTTTGTAGGTGAAGACCACCTTTCGTCAGGGTAAAGATGTCCCCCTATCCCCCTTCAAATTTGGACGTTGTGGGATCCCTTCCCGACAAAGAGATAAGGGAAGAGGACCCGGGGCGCTATAAATAGAAGATAGGCCACACCATAGAGGGAGATGATGAAACAGAGAGAGACAACTGAAGAGAGGCAGCACCACCGCGGGATCACTAGAAGAGTCTGTCTAGAGGGGGGGGGGGTGAATAGACTACTAGCAGGAATTTAAAATCTACACAAGGTGAAAGGTTAAGTGTTGGCAAATTTTAGCATATATAGCAAGACTAGCACACCCTACATATGCAAGTCATCATGTATAGCAGCAGAAAGTAAAGACATTGCACGTGGAAGTAAATAGTAGAGATAGGGAGATTAAACACGTGAAGGACACGATGATTTTTCCCGTGGTTCCGATAGGTGGTGCTATCGTGCATCCACGTTTATGGAGTCTTCAACCCATGGAGGGTAACATTCATGAGAGTCCACGGAGGGTTCCACCCATAAGGGTCCACGAAGTAGAAACTTGACTATTCCATAATGACTTCCGTCCACGAAGGACTAGCCTCACTATGGGTAGATCTTCACGAAGTAGGCGATCTCCTTGCCCTTACAAACTTCTTGGTTCACTCCACAACACGAAGTAGGAGGCTCTCAAGCGACACCTAACCAATCTAGGAGGCACCACCCTCCAAAAGGTAATAGGCGCGATAACGTCGATGAACTCCTTGCTCTTGTGCTTCAAGATGATAGACTCCTCAACACACAATCACTCTCTCACAGATTTGGCTTGGTGGAAGAGATTGATTGGGTGGAAAACAACTTGGGGAGGCTAGAGATCAAGATTCATATGGTTGGAATGGAATGACATGATCTCAACACATGAGTAGGTTGCTCTCTCTCTCAGAAAATAAGTTGGTATGAGTGGGGATCTATTCTGAGTGTTTCTTCTACGAGTGAGTGGTGGTGGAGGGGTATATATAGGCATCTCCAAAAATCCATCAGTTACACCTAATAAGCCAGACTCAGTGACACCAATGTGTTAACCTTGGTGGTACTGAGTTGCCTCAAAGGTAGCAACTTTGGATCTCGCTGAGACCGATACATGAAACTCGGTTGCACCGATAAGGTGACCAATGGTCAGATTGCCAGACTCGGTCACGCTGATTCAACAAACTCGATCGGACCGATTTTTTGGATTTGCATAACAAAATGTTGGCAACCCAAACTCGGTGGCACCAGATCAGAATCGGTTGCACCGAAGAGCTAGGGTTTGGCTGAGTCTGTCTGAGGCTGAGAATCGATGGCACCGAGTGGGAATTGTTGGTTGCACCGATTTTGGATATTTGGCTTTGGACAAACTTTTGTGGAAGAGCTTGTGGGTGTATGTGGTGACTATCACTTGTGCACGTATGAGCATTTTGTTCACCAACGGTACCTTATCCCCTTTTAATAGTATTGTCTTTCCTATGGACTCAAAGTGATTTCTCACAAAGTAAAATGTAGAATCCTCTTGCTTGAAGCTTTGCCAATGCTATTCCTTCTCCTTCTTCTTCATGGGGATACTCTCCACACTCCTTTTTGCCAACCCATCTCTCTCTATGGACTTTACCTGAACTATACTAGATGAAAATATTAGTCCAAGAGACAATGTATGTTGTCCTGAATTATCAAAACCATCAAGGGAGCACATTGTGCTTTCAACCACCAAAGCCCTCTCGCGAGGTCAGATACCACCATACTAGTTCATCCACTAACCTCCTTGTGAGGCAATCCACCAAAGCAGGAGTAGGGTATTACGCTTCGCAGCAGACCGAACCTGGGTAAATCATTGTGTGCATCTGCTTCCTCGTCATCGTTTGAGCTTGTCGTAGTAACCATCGAGTAGCAAGCTAGGAAGGGCGAGACCGCAGGGGATCTTCGCACACGCCCCTGTGTTCGAACTTCTTGGGGTTATGCGGAGCCCGAAATCCGACGTTTGGCGCGCGAGGTAGGGGGCCTGTCGAAGTCTTCCTCAAGCCATGCTCTTCCTTCGCTTCGTCGCTCTGATGTCTTATGCTCGCCGGGCTCGTGCTAAGCGCCGGGCTGCCCACTTCGCTCAGACGGGGTCCGTGGGACACGCCGCCACGCGCTGGACCCCCTCTCCTATGGCAACACGGCCATGGGCCCGGAGGCCCACGAGCATTAAGACTCCTCCCAGCCGGTCACCTCGCAGCGTGACGGACGCACCGCCACTCCGTCGATCGTTCCAGCTACCCGGTTGTCGTCCCACGCTCGTCCTGGACTGGTGCGTGGGTTGGGCACGTTCGCCATGGTGCGTGAGCTGCTACATTGCTGCCCTGCTCCTGATTGCCATGACGACTGGCTCGAGCGCATCACGTAGCTCGTCAGTGACGCCGGCGATGCCTCGACACTCTCCTACTCGTTCTGACCCCAGCCCTCTCTGGCGGATGACGAGGCCCATGATGCACCACCCCCTCCTTCACAACGCGACATCGACCCCGAGCCAAGGCGTGAAGCACGCCTGCGCGACTCGCCCCGCGAGCCGCGGGCAAGAGCGAGAGATGAAGTAAGCTGCGAGGTGGTGCCGAGGCCGCGCGTCATTGGTCGTGCGCTCCCCACGCCGCCGGACCAACACCGAGACCGGGCACCCATGGAAGTGCCCCCCTAGGAGCGTTGAGACCAAGCCCCCTCCGAGCGCGCGGTGCTCACTGGGCTGATGGGGTGTCGAGCCATCGCTCCAGAGCTTCTTTCGATCGTGTGGCCCCCAAGTTCAAGCCCGGCTTACCCCCACGCTACGACGGCACCCCAGATCCTGCTGAGTTCCTATAACTCTACTCGCTAAGCATCCAGGCGGCAGCTGGCGACGACAAGGTCATGGCGAGCTGGTTTGCCATGGCGCTCATGGGTGGCCTGCTCTCCTGGTACCTCAACCTCCCGAGGGGTCCATCACCTCCTGGGACGACCTGCGCAAGTGCTTTGTCGCCAACTTTCAAGGTGCCCGAGACCGTATGCTTACCATGAATGACCTGCGGCGTGTGAAGCAGCAGGAGGGAGAGACCCTGCACAAATTCACATAACACTTCACGATCACCCGCCTCAAGATCCCGAAGGCGTCGGATGAGGCCGTCATCTCCGTGTTCTCCGACGACGTCACGGACCTCAAGATGAAGGAGGATCTCACCATCCACAATAAAGTGTGCTCGGCCTTGGAGATGTTCAACCTGGCGAATAAGTGTGCCAAGGCCGAGGAGGGCCGCCTCTCTCTCCGCGAGCTTCCGACAGCAGAGGCAAAGGACAAGAAGGCCAAGGCCAATGATGCGAAGCGCAAGGCCCCCGCGGTGCTTGTGGCCGAGCCAGAGGCGAAGCACAACCGAGGCGAGGAACCACCCTCAGGAGGAGGGCCCTCCTGCATCTTCCACGACAATGTTAGAAATATGCCCTAGAGGCAATAACAAAACAGTTATTATTATATTTCCTTGTTCATGATAATTGTCTATTGTTCATGCTATAATTATATTAGTCGGAAACCGCAATACATGTGTGAATATATAGACCACACTAAGTCCCTAGTGAGCCTCTAGTTGACTAGCTCATTGATCAATAAAGAGACGCTTCAACTCCATCTGCGATTACATCGAGGAGAAGGACATAAATATTTGCAAACTACACATGGATCTAAATGTTGCAGACCCATTAACTAAACCTCTTCCAAGGGCTAAACATGATCAACACCAGAACTGCATGGGTGTTCGATTCATTACAATGTAAATCGCATAGTGATGTGAACTAGATTATTGACTCTAGTGCAAGTGGGAGACTGTTGGAAATATGCCCCAGAGGTAATAAATAAAGTGTTTATTATTGTATTTCCCTGTTCATGATAATCGTTTATTGTCCATGCTATAATCGTATTAATTGGAAACATGGATACATGTGTGGATACATAGACAAACACAATGTCCCTAGTTTGTCTCTAGTGAACTAGCTCGTTGATCGAAAGATGGTTAAGGTTTCCTAGCCATGGACATGAGATGTCATTTGATAACGAGATCACATCATTAGGAGAATAATGTGATGGACAAGTCCCAAACAACAAACGTAGCTTATGATAATGTCAGTTTATTGGTACCGTTTTCTGCATGTCAAGTATATGTTCCTATGACCATGAGATCATGCAACTCACAGATATCGGAGGAGTACCTTGTGTGTATCAAATGTCGCAATGTAACTAGGTGACTATAAAGGTGCTCTACAGGTGTCTCCGAGGGTGTATGTTGAGTTGGCATGGATCAAGACTGGGATTTGTTACTCCGTGTGACGGAGAGGTATCTCAGGGCCCACTAGGTAATACAACATCACTATAAGCCTTGCAAGCAATATGACTAAGTGTTAGTGGCGAGATCTTGTATTACGGAACGAGTAAAGAGACTTGCCAGTAATGAGGTTGAACTAGGTATGGAGATACCGACGATCGAATCTCGGGCAAGTAACATACCGAAGAACAAAGGGAACATCATACGGGATTAACTGAATCCTTGACATAGAGGTTCGACCGATAAAGATCTTCGTAGAATATGTAGGAACCAATGTGGAAATCTAGGTCCCGCCATTGGTTATTGACCGTAGAGGTGTCTCGGTCATGTCTACATAGTTCTCGAACCCGCAGGGTCTACACACTTAAGGTTTGGTGACGTTTTGGTAGTATAGAGTCGTGTATGGTGGTGACCGAAGTTTATTCGGAGTCCCAGATGAGATATTGGACGTCACGAGGAGCTCCGAAATGGTCCGAAGGTAAAGATTCATATATAGGAAGTCCTTTTTTGGTCACCGGAAAAGTTCCGGGCTTATAGGTAGTGTATCGGGAGTGCCGGTAGTGTACCGGGAGACCTTCGGGAGGGGTATTTCGACCCAAGAGGCTTCATGGGCTGTGGGAGAGTGAATATTAGCCCTGAGTGGGCTGGTGGAAACTCCCACACAAGGCCCATGTGGCTGGAGAAGAAAACCCAAAAGGAAAAAGGTGGAAAAAGGCAAAAAGGAAAAAAAGGATGAATCCTAATCCTACTAGGAGTGGAGGAGGTGGACTCCTCCTCTCCTAGTTCGGCCAAAGCCTAGGAGGCTTGGAGGCCAAGCTTCCACGTGATTTCTAGGGACTCCTATATATACTAGTGGATTTCTAGGGTTTTGCACTTGATTTTTCAGCCGCGTGCAAACCCTAATCTCTAGTGCATAGTTTCTCCTCTAGATCGGTTTTTCTACAGTGCTTAGGCAAAGCCCTGCCAGAATTGCTCCACCACCATCGTCGGAGCACCGTCAGGCTGTCGGAGAACTCTTCTCCCTCTCCACTCATTCTTGCTGGATCAAGATGGTGGAGATCGTCATCATGCTGTACGTGTGCTGAACGCGGAGGTGCCGTCCGTTCAGTGCTAGATCGGAAGGATTGTCATCAAGTTCGTGAGACGGATCGTGATCAAGTTCGTGGGACGGATTGTGATCGGATCGCGGGATGGATCATGATTGGATCGCGGGACGAATCGTGATTGGATCGCGGGATGCACGGCGATTTGGATCGCGAAGACGTTCGACTACACCAACCGTGTTTCTTAACGCTTCGCGCTTAGCGATCTACAAGGGTATGTAGAGCCACTCTCCCTCTCGTAGATGCTCATCACCATGGATAGATCTTCATGTGCATAGGAATTTTTTTGTTTCCCATGCAACATTCCCCAACAGTTCGACCTTTCATTCTCTTGTGTTCCGAGGCCAGTTTGTACATGCTAGGCTCGTCAAATTTAACCCGAGTGTTTCGCATGTGCAACACTGACTTGCACCCGTTGTATGTGAACGTAGAGTCTATCACACCCGATCATCACGTGGTGTCTCGACACTACGAACTTTCGCAACGGTGCATACTCAGGGAGAACACAATTTATCTTGAAATTAAGTGAGGGATCACCTTATAATGCTACCGTCGTCCTAAGCTAAACAAGGTGTAGAAAAGGATTAACATCACATGCAAATCATAAGTGACATGATATGGCCATGAACTTGTGCTTTTGATCTCCATCTTGAAAGCACCGACATGAACTCCATCATCACTGGCATGACACCATGATCTCCATCATCTTGATCTCTTTCAACGTGTCACCACCGGGGTTGTCGCGCCCACCATGCTTCTACTACTATTGCTACCGCTTAGCGATAAAGTAAAGCATTACATAGCTGTTGGGGACCGTCGGATGGGAAACAAAAAATTTCCTACGCACACGCAAGATCTATCCATGGTGATGAGAATCTACGAGAGGGAAAGTGGATCTACATACCCTTGTAGATCGCTAAGTGGGAAGCGTTATGAAACGCAGTTGGTGTAGTCAAACGTCTTCGCGATCCAAATCGCCGAGCGTCCTGCGATCTCATCACGATCCGTCCCGCGATCTCATCACGATCCGTCCCGCCACTCATCACGATCTGTCCCGCGATCCGATCACGATCCGTCCCATGAACTCATCATGATCCGTCCTGCGAACTCATCACTATCCGTCTCGCGATCTTAATCACGGTCCTTCCGATCTAGCACCGAACGGACGACACCTCTGCGTTCAGCACACGTACAGCTCGATGACGATCTCCGCCTTCTTGATCCAGCAAGACAGAGCGGAGAGGTAGACAAGTTCACCGGCAGCGTGACGGCACCGCAGTGATGGTGGTGGAGCAATTCCGGCAGGGCTTTGCATAAGCGCTGTAGAAAACCGATCTAGAGGAGAAACTATGCACTGGAGGAACGGGCAGCACGTGGCTCAAAATTCTGTGCAAAAACCCTAAAACCTCCAGTATATATAATAGGAAGAGAGGAGGAGGCTTGGCCCAAGGTCCAAGCCTCTAGGAGTCGGCCGAACCAGGTGGGAGAGGTGGAATCCACCTCCAATCCTAGTAGGACTAGGATTCACCCTATTTTTGCCTTTTCCACCTTTTCTCTTTGGGTTTTTTCTCCCTAGCCGCATGGGCTTTGTGTGGGATTTCCACCAGCTCACTAAGGGATGGTATTCACTCTCCCACAGCCCATGTTGCCTCTTGGGTCGAAATACCCCTCCCGATGGTCTCCCGGTACACTACCGGCACTCCCGGTACACTACCGATGAGCCCGAAACTTTTCCGGCGACCAAAATAGGACTTCCTATATATCAATATTTACATCCGGACCATTCCGGAGCTCCTCAAGACGTCTGGGATCTCATCCAGGACTCCGAAAAACCTTTGGTCACCACCATACATAACTCTATACTACCGAAACGTCACCAAACCTTAAGTGTGCAGACCCTGCGGGTTCGAGAACTATGTAGACTTGACCGAGACACCTCTACGGTCAATAACCAATAGCTGGACCTGGATGCCCATATTGGTTCCTACATATTCTACGAAGATCTTTATCGGTCGAACCTCTATGTCAAGGATTCAGTTAATCCCGTATGATGTTCCCTTTGTTCTTCGATATGTTACTTGCCCGAGCTTCGATCATCGGTATCTCCATACCTAATTCAACCTCATTACTGGCAAGTCTCTTTACTCGTTCCATAATACAAGATCCCGCGACTAACACTTAGTCACATTGCTTGCAAGGCTTATTGTGATGTTGTATTACCGAGTGGGCCCTGAGATACCTCTCCGTCACACGGAGTAACAAATCCGAGTCTTGATCCATGCCAACTCAATAGACACCCTCGAAGATACCTGTAGAGCACCTTTATAGTCATCCAGTTACGTTGTGATGTTTGATACACACAAGGTACTCCTCCGGTGTCAGTGAGTTGCATGATCTCATGGTCATAGGAACACATACTTGACATGCAGAAAACAATAGCAACAAACTGACACGATCATATGCTACGTTTGTAGTTTGTGTCTTGTCCATCACATTATTCTCCTAATGATGTGACCCCGTTATCAAGTGACATCTCACGTCCATGGCTAGGAAACCTTAACCATCTTTGATCAACGAGCTAGTCTATCAGAGGCATACTAGGGACATGGTGTTTGTTATGTATCCACACATGTATCTGAGTTTCCGATCAATACAATTCTAGCATGGATAATAAATGATTATCATGAACAAGGAAATATGATAATAACTAATTTATTATTGCCTCTAGGGCATATTTCCAATAGGCTCCGCCGGGCTGGCACTGGGGGGGGGGGTGCTACCTTCCGGGCGCGCAGTTTGGTGTGGAATCCGGGTATCGTCATCGACCCGGAGCTTCTTTGGTGGTGGTCACGTGGGCCACTATTGGTGCGGAGGCAGCCGACAACCGATGAGGTGGTATGTCGCCGTGGCAGCCGGCATCAGCGATTATGGCTACATGGTTGCGTTGGATGCGAGGTTCTCCAATACCTAGAAGTTCCTTCAGGGATCTCACCCGAGCTATGATCCTCTGATGGTTCCTTCTCTTTGGGTGTCCACCGCCCATGCTTCAAGAACCGTGAGTGAACTAGATTATTCGATAATATTCGATCTCTATTAGTGATAATATTCGATGCTTCATTAACTAGATTATTCGAGATGTATTAGTGATATTATATGATAATATTATATGAAGAGTCGCCGATGATTGCCGGTGCTATTATATGTATTCGTGATATTATATGATTGCCATCGATTTTTAATCTTAGAATCATGAATTAAGGAAAAGGAAATGTTGATGTCGTCTGACGATGATGGGATCTCTCAGTGCCCTTATTGCTTGGACGACAGGGGTCTATGTGACATTTATCCTCACGTGGACAACGATAGGTCGTTCACCGTGAAGCTAACAGAAGAATTTAGTGAAATTACGGTATGTACATATGACATGTATTTTTTTTGTTAATGAAGTCTGACGTGTGCTTTTTTTGCTTTAAGTAACCTTTAATTTTCTTTTGTACAATTTGACTTGTGTGTTTCTTGTCATGCAAGATCCGCCGTCTTGAACAAGTTTCATTTCCAAAGGAAGGACAGTATAGAGCCTATGATAGCTCACCTAAGAACGGAGCATTACACTTTTGTTGTTAAGGTGAAAAATAACAAGGATCACACATATTTTGGTTGTTCTATTTGGAGAGAATTTTGCCACGCGTATGGGTTGGATGAGGACATGAACATTACCTTCGATCTTGGTAGTGACGATATTCGTGATAATAATATGGATATTTGGGTGCATGCGGATGATGACTTGATTGCGGTGCTAAGTCCAGATGCGTTTGTCAACAGATTTGTTAGGTACTTTATATTGATCACTGAAAAGTATTTGGGTACTCATCCTGACTAATTTTCTTTATTTTTGATTATCAGCTTATTTCCGTGTTACAAAAACTACCCAATAAATAATAGATCAGACGTACTACAGTTATGACTCCAAACTTACTTGGTTGGAGAAAAATCATCTCATCTCATTTATTCATGTTGTTCAGCATCATAAGTGCAATTACATTATTGGTAACATTTATCATGGATATGTGCCACTAGTGCACAAGTTAAACCCTTATAACATCACTAGAGACTACTTTGTAAGATTTTTTTACTCTTGTGTCATTAGTCCATCCTTTTCATACATTGTTCTTAAGCAAAACTAGTTTGCTAACTATGTTATTATAACTTATGTTCTTCAATAGATACTCCCGCCAAAGACCATCCTAAGTGGATGTTTACCAAAGGTGATTTTCATATGGTTAGTTTATCACCACTATCGATGCGTTACCCTGGTAAATACACGATATCTCAAAATGAGAATACCATGAAAATAAAAGGATGGAGCAAGGCAATAACACCATCCAGGCAACCACTTGGAGACTATAAATTGCACAAGCCAGAAGTTAAAGATAGGTTGATCTATATTCTTCCATCGGGAGATGCAGGAGTTCACCTTTTTATGCTATTTTACCTAGGAAAGAGGAGTAGTTAGTGTTTCTAACTTGTGATAACTTGATCATTTGCTAGTATGATAACAACCAGAATGATGAGTACCTAGAATGATGAAGAGTTTATTAACATGATGATGAGTTGTAATATGACATATACCAGTAAAAATTAGATGGATGCAATACACCAAGTTGAATTAGAGGAAAATACGATGTTGTGAATGACAACATCATATTTTCCTCTACTTCAACTTGGTTTATTGCATCCATTTAATTTGTACTGATGTTGGCTTTTTTTCCATAGTTTGTATTGATGATGTTGTATATTAATATGTGTAACTGCATGGAAATACAATATAAATATAAAATAAAATGAAAACACAAAATAAAACACAGTCCTTTAAAAAACCAAGACCCTAGCGCTTTGCAGGGGCTGACACATGGATGGCCTTTTGTCCCGGTTGGTGTTACAACCCGGGACTACAGGTCCTCTCACCTGGGCGCCCTGCAGCGGCCGCGTGGAACCCTTTTAGTCCCGGTTCGTAAGCCAACCAGGACTAAAAGTCAGGACCTTTAGTCCCATTGGCGTTGTCCCGATTCTAGAACCGGGACTAAAGGCCCACTAAAACCGGGACAGATGCCCTGTTTTGTACTAGTGTTAAGGTATACGGCATGAAGGACTTATCAAAAATTTATATCTTATGATGAAAACTTTGTTCATGCATGATGCGTTCTTGAGAGATCGACCAGGAACAACTTTACCATCATCCATAACAATTTAAGAACTTTGTGTTGGAAATATGCCCTAGAGGCAATAATAAATTGGTTATTATCATATTTCCTTGTTATTATAATTGTTTATTATCCATGCTATAATTGTATTGATCGAAAATTCAGACACATGTGTGGATACATAGACAACACCATGTCCCTAGTATGCCTCTAATAGACTAGCTCGTTGATCAAAGATGGCTATGGTTTCCTAGTCATGGACATGAGATGTCATTTGATAACGGGATCACATCATTAGGAGAATGTTGTGATGGACAAGACCCAAACTACAAATGTAGCATATGATCATATCAGTTTATTGCTACTGTTTTCTGCATGTCAAGTATTTGTTCCTATGACCGTGAGATCATGCAACTCACTGACACCGGAGGAGTACCTTGTGTGTATCAAACATCGCAACGTAACTGGGTGACTATAAAGGTGCACTATAGGTATCTTCGAGGGTGTCTGTTGGGTTGGCATGGATCAAGACTGGGATTTGTTACTCCGTGTGATGGAGAGGTATCTCAGAGCCCACTCAGTAATACACCATCACAATAAGGCTTGCAAGAAATGTGACTAAGTGTTAGCCACAAGATATTGTATTACGGAACGAGTAAAGAGACTTGCCGGTAATGAGGTTGAACTAGGTATGGAGATGCCGACAATCGAATCTCTGGCAAGAAACATACCGAAGAACAAAGGGAACAACATACGGGATTACATGAATCCTTGACATAAAGGTTCGACCAATAAAGATCTTCGTAGAATATGTAGGAACCAATATGGGCATCCAGGTCCCGCTATTGGTTATTGACCATAGAGGTGTCTCGATCATGTCTACATAGTTCTCGAACCCGCAGTGTCTACACACTTAAGGTTCGGTGACGTTTTGATAGTATAGAGTTATGTATGGTGGTGACCGAAGGTTGTTAGGAGTCCTGGATGAGATCCCTAATATCACGAGGAGCTCCGAAATGGTCCGGAGGTAAAGATTGATATATAGGAAATCCTGTTTTGGTCCCCGGAAAAGTTTCGGGATCATCGGTAGTGCACCGGGAGTGTCGGGAGGGTGCCGAGGGACCATCAAGAGGGGTATTTCGACCCAAGAGGCTACATGGGCTGTGGGAAGAGGTATACCATCCCTTAGTTGGATGGCCTAAGTCCCACAAGAGGCCCATGCGGTTGGAGTGGAAGGAGAAGGAATAAAAAGTCAAGGTGGAAAGGGTTTCCAAGTGAGAAGGAGGAGTCCTAGTCCTACTAGGATTGGAGGACTCCTCCTCTCCTCATTGCGCAAGGCCAAGGGCTGTCCCCTTGTGCTCCAAGCCTCCTCCCTCCCTCCTCCTATATATACTAGAGGTTTTGAGGTTTTTGAGACACATAAAAACAGCCACGTGCTGCCCTCTTCTCTAGATCATAGTGTCTCCTCTAGATTGGTTTCAGTGGTGCTTAGGCGAAGCCTTGCTAGAATAGCTCCACCACCATCGCCGCAACACCATCGTGCTGCTGGAGAACTCATCTACCTCTCTACTCCCTCTTGCTGGATCAAGAAGGCGGAGATCGTCATCGAGCTGTACATGTGCTGAACGCGGAGGTGCCATCCGTGCGGCACTAGATCAGAAGGACCGTGATCAAGATCGCGAGACGGATCATGATGGGATTGCAGGATGGGTCGTGATGGGATCATGAGACAGATCGTGATTGGATCGTGAGATGGATCGTGATGGGATCGCGGGACGCTCGGTGATTTGGATTGCGAAGACGTTCGACTACATCAACCGCCTTTCTTAACGCTTCCCGCTTAGTGATCTACAAGGGTATGTAGATCCACTCTCCCTCTCGTAGAGGCTCATCACCATGGATAGATCTTGCGTGTGTGTAGGAATTTTTTTGTTTCCCATGCAATGTTCCCCAACAGTGGCATCATGAGCTAGGTCTATGTGTAGATGAGATCTTGAGTAGAACACAAAGAGTTTGTGGGCGTTGATGCTTAGATTGCTTACTCCCTTGGTCGTGTTTTGGTTCAGAGGTATTGTGGGATGAAGCGGCCCAGACCACCCTTACTTGTACGCTTATGAGAGACCAGTTCCACCGACTGACGTGTAACTTCGTTGCACAAAGATGGCTGGCGGGTGTCTGTTTCTCCTACTTTAGTTGGATCGGATTCGACAAAGGCGGTCCTTGAGAAGGTTGAAAAGAAATTTATGTATTAGCGTTGTGGTTTTGCATAGGTTAGAATTTTTCTTGCTAGATACCCGTAGCAGCCACGTAAAACTTGCAACAACAATTAGAGGACATCTAACTTTTTGCAGGGTATGTTGTGATGTGATATGGCCAATTACATGATGAGATATATGTGATGTATGAGATGATCATGTATTGTATAGAATGTCACGACTTGCATGTCGATGAGTATGACAACCGGCAGGAGCCATAGGGTTGTGTTTAATTATTGGATGACCTGCGTGTCAATCATTAAGCTCTATGTAATGCTTTACTTTATCACTAAGCAGTAGCAATAGTAGTAGAAGCATGGTGGGTGCGACAACCCCGATGGCGACACATTGATGGAGATCAAGATGATGGAGATCATGGTGTCATGCCGGTGACGATGGAGATCATGCCGGTGCTTTAAGGATGGACATCAAAAGCACAAGTTCATGGCCATATCATGTCACTTATGATTTGCATGTGATGTTAATCCTTTTATGCACCTTGTTTTGCTTAGGACGACGGTAACATTATAAGGTGACCCCTCACTAAAATTTCAAGATCAATTGTGTTTTCCCCGAGTATGCACCATTGCGAAAGTTTGTCGTGTCGAGACACCACGTGATGATCGGGTGTGATAGACTCTACATTCACATACAACAGGTGCAAGCCAGTGTTGCACATGCAGAACACTCGGGTTAAACTTGACGAGCCTAGCATGTACTGACATGGCCTCGGAACACAAGAGACCAAAAGGTCAAACATGAGTCATATAGTAGATATGATCAACATGATGATGTTCACCATTGAAACCACCTCAACTCACGTGATGATCGGACTTGAGTTGGTGAATTTGGATCATGTATCACTTGAATGACCGGAGGGATCATGTATCACTTGAATCACCATGGATAGATCTTGCGTGTGCGTACGATTTTTTTTTGGTTTCCCATGCAACGTTCCCCAACACTTTACTCAAGCATTTTTCACACTTAAGGTGTAGGGCACAAAGGACTCATATTTTTTTATCTCTTAGGATGAAAACTTTGGTCATGCATGCTGCATACTTGAAAGATCGATCCGAAAGAACTTTACCATCATCCATAGAAACAGAAGAACTTTGCTGAAGTGTGTGAAACACTTAAGGTATATTGAGTGAGGGACTTACCAAATTTTTCTCTTTTATGATGTAAACTTTGTTCATGCACATTGCACACTTGAGAGATCAATCCGAAAGAACTTTACCATCATCCATAACAATTTAAGAACTTTCCTCAAGTGTGTGGAGCATCTTAGGTCTAGGGCACAAATGACTTATCGAAATTTTACCTCTTAGGATGAAATCTTTGTTCATGCACACTGCACACTTGGGAGATCGATCCAAAAGAACTTTACCGTCATTCGTAGCAATTTAAGAAGTTTGCTCAAGCGTGTGGCGCACTTAAGGTCTAGGGCGAAGGACTTATCAACTTTTTATCTCTTGTGATGTGAACTTTGTTCATGCACACTACGCATTTAAGAGATCGATCCATAAGAACTTTACCGTCATCCATAACATTTTAAGAATTTTTCCCAATCGTGTGGTGTACTTAAGGTATAGGGCACGAATGATTCATCAAATTTTTATCTCTTGTGATAAAAATTCTATTCATGCATGTTGCACACTTGATAGATCGGTCCGGGAGACCTTTACCATCATCCATAACAATTTAAGAAACTTGCTCAAGCGTGTGGCGCACTTAAGTTATATGGCATGAATAACTTATAAAAAACATCTATTTATGTTGAGAACTTAGTCCTTGCATGCAGTGTACTTGAGAGGTCGATTCGGAAATACTTCGTCATCGTGCACACCGCTTGTGTCGCATTTCATTGATTGTTAAGGTAGGGTTTATAGAAAATTTGTTGTTACGACGGGGTCTCTTGTCAGTGCATGATGCGTCCTTGAGAGCTCGTTCCGGAAGAACTTTACCGTCGCTTGTAACAACTAAATAATATTGACTGATCATGTGGCGCAAGCAAGCTATACGACACAAATGATATAGAAAAAAAATCATCTATTATAATAAGGACATATTTTATGGATGCCGTGTACTCGAGCGATCGATCTGAAGTACTTCACCGTCGGGCACAAAAACAAAGACCTTTTGTTAACAGGGTGTTGCCCTTGGTGCATTGTTAGGGAAGTCCCTATTAATTTTTTTCCTCTTACAACAAGGTCTTTCGACCGCTCACTCTGCATCCTTGATAGATTATTCCGGAAGAACTTCACCGCCTTACATGATACGTAAAGAAATTTGTTCAACCGTGTGGCGCATGTAAGGTACATGGCACATTTGACATAGGAAAATCATCTATTAAGTTGAGGACTTGTTCCGTGCATGCCGTGTACTTGATCTATCGTCCCAGAAGTACTTCACCACCATGCACACTAACAAATGAACTTTCTTAACCCTGTGTCGCACTTGAGAGATCGATCCATAAGGACTTTACCTTCATCCATAACATTTTAAGAACTTTTCTCAAGCATGTGGCGCTCTTGAGAGATTGATAAGAATTTGCTTGAGCGTGTGTCACACTTAAGGTATAGGGCACGAAGGACTTATTCAATTTACACTTATGATGGAAACTTTGTTCATGGATGCTATGCACTTGAGAGACCCATCCGGAAGAAATTTATTGTCATCCATAACAATTTACCTTCATTCATAACAATTTAAGAGCTATGCTCAAGCATGTGGTGCTCTTGAGAGATTGATAGGAATTTTCTTAAGCGTGTGGCGCACTTAAGGTATAGGTTGTACCACCAGAGATCCATGGTTCCAACAACGCTAAACGCCGGCCAACACAGATTGCATCACACAGTGTCTCAAAAACGGTCGGTCGTGATCGGGGTCGCGGCATGGGTCATAGCTGCCCTGGTAACTCCGGCCATGTAGATAAAAAAAGAGGGACAGGGGAGCATGGCCATGGCGGCCGGCTACAACACGAACGTCGATGGAGGGCGTGAACTAGGGATGGATGCATTGGCATCCTGCAGAGAGAGCAGGCTACGTGCTGGAGAGCAAAAGCAAAGTGCAAGGATAGAAAGAGAACAAATAATGTTTCTAGAGGGGAAATGATAGAGATGTTTTCGGGGTCAACCTGGGAGCCACGCGATTAGAGCATCTCCAGCCGCCCGCCCAAGAGGCTCCCCCAGGGGCAATTTTTATCGCCGGCAGGCGAAAATCGGCCCAGTTGTGCCCACAGGAGCCCATTATTTGCCGGTTCAAGCCGAATTTTGTGTTGGCGTACCCAGCCCAAACCCGACACGCTGGGGAGCGCCTGGGCGCACCAGGTGAAACGTTTTTGGCACGAAAAGGAGTAGGTCCGCCGAGTTAGCGACTGCGTGGCATCGTCATCCTCATCGCCTCGGTTTCCTGCGGGGAATCAATGCAAGGCTGTAAGGCTGCCGCCAGTCAGCCTTCCATTGATGCGGTGGGTTCACGAGGCGGCGTTCACGGGCGGCACCATCAGTACAGGCAACGTGCGTTCACACCACGCCTCTTCACGCGCCCTATAAAAGCCGAGTCCCTCGCCGGTGCCCCACCACACCTTCACCTGCTCCAAACCCGCCACCGATGCCCTTCTCTCCCTCGCGGCGATGTACTCTCCCCTTTCTCCCCACCCCCCGATGGCAGAGCGCTACCCAGTCGACGGCGCGACCCGCAACGGTTTCGGACGCCGGAGCCTCCACGAGGATGAGGCCCGCCTCTTGTACGAGGCGGAGTACCCGACGCCGCCCGACATATGCGCGTGCGCCAGGCGCCTATAGGCTCAGCATCGACTATGTCCCCGTGCCGCCGGTGCCCACCGGATGCGAGCGGCATGCTCAGATCGCCCGAATCCAGTGTTCCCTCTATAAGGAAGTGCGCCGACAGTCGAGGTATGCCCCGGACAGCACGGACCTCTGGACGGCATACTTCGAGCGCCGCCGCGAGGACCAGCTCGCCTCCACCAAGGGCAGCCCTGCACGCGGCCGCTTCAACAGCGGGGGCCGTCGCCTTTGGTGGGGCGTCCCTAGGCACGCGCTCGATGCCATCCTCGAGCACATCGAGGGCGGCAACGTGCCGCGCCTCGAGTACCCGACAGAGCCGATCTCCATCTCCGGTCGACGCGGCTCGTCGTGGATCCTACGGCGCATGGAGACACCATCCTCCTCGTCATCCCGGTCCTCCCACTCCTCCAGCACAACGTGCATGCCTCCCGTCGCCGTGAAGGCCGAGCCCAGCTCGACCCCACTCCGACGCAATAGTCGCAGCATCGGGGGCATCACCATTAACGAGGGCCGCCGCCGCGTGCCCTCGCCTCCCAGTAGCCATCTTTGCCTTGTTAGGCCGAAGACGGAGCCTGGCACGGCGGTGGTGAAGCAGGAGCACCTCGACATGGCCGCCACCGACGAGATGTCCATGAAGTGGGCGCGTGACGACTACATGCACGAGGAGATGGAGCGGTAGTGGCGGGCCCTCGAGGATATCATGGCTTGCCACCGTGCCCGCCGCGAGGAGGAGCCTGCCGGCCTGATCATCCTCGACGATGACAGCGATGGTGAGGCGCCAGGGCCCTCCAACCCCGACCTGCACCATTTCGACGACGCAGGGCAGGGCTGCAGCAGGGACGGCGGCCGCGGCGTGCAGGACAGCGACGACAGCAACGGCGACGGCGACGACGACGGCGACTACACCAATTTCTACAAGCTCCTCGACATGTAGAATGTGGCAACGGGCGATGGGACGGCGATGGCGGATGACGACGTAGTTGGCGTAGTTTTTTCCCCTTAGTTTTGTAATATATTTTTAAATGAAAATCGAACTTTGTGCCTGTTTTGGGTCGGTTTTATGACCTTAAATGGGCCAAAAACGGTGGTTGGGGGCACCCATGGGGCGGCGACTAGGAAGCCAAGCCCCCTAGGCCGATTTTAGTGCCGGCTTTGCTCCAGACGGTGCTAAAATTGGCGCCTGGGGGCCAACGTCTGAAGATGCTCTTGGTCTTGATCCCACGACTCTTATGCAACCGGCACTGGCTTCCGCCTGCAGTCTGAAGGGAAACGTTTCCCTTTTTTTCACCCCTCTCCCAAACAATCGTTTAATAATTCCAAAATACTTTCTGTTTTCCATTGGTATACAAATTATGCATCTTGGTGGAGACCATTCGGATACACACGTCTCGGTATCTTGTAATGAAAAGGACTTTATAGTATATTTGGTGGAGACTAGGGGCTAACAAAAAGGACTTTATATATTTGTATAGCTCAAACTGGCACCCCGCGCGCCCCTAGGAGCGGTACAATAGACTTTAGACCATGATGCTAATCAAAACTTAATAAGCAAAAACTTAATAAAACGTTCTGTCCCCTAACACAAAATCAATGGATATTTGAAGCAAACAGTGGGAGAGCGTGGGGATGGGGATTGCAGCGGGACAGTGCATGCAGGATTGACAAAAAAGCTGTCCACCAGTGAGCGATTTTTTTTCAAAACTAGTACTATTTTTGTAGTAATTTTGAAAACAGGTGTCTGAGTTGAAAAAATATCAAAACTAGTACCCTGTCGGCCAGTATCTGGCCGAGCAGGGACCTGTCGGCCACCACCGGGCCGACCAGAGACCAGTCGGCCACAAGTAGTCCGAAGAGACCCTCTCGGCCAATCAGAGGCCAGGGGAAGATGCCTGTCGGCCAGAGGATGGCCAAAGGGCCACCTGTCGGCCAGTGGGAGGCCGATGGGCCCCTGGATAAGGCCCATCCCTCCTTTCTTCCTCCTCTGACTAGTCATTTCACCCTCCCCTGTCTAGTAGCCTGCCCCCTTCACATCTCGCTCCCGTTGCTCTCCAATGCTTCCACCGCCTCGCCGATCTCTTTGCTGGACCACCCATTTTGTTATTTTACCCGCGTAAACAATAGATCAGGGCGCTCTCCACCGGCCTACGGTAATTTTTTGGCTTCCAACTCAATCGAATGAGAACTCTCAAGTCGGTAATGTATTTAGTTCCTATTTGCCACCGTCCGTCTGCAGGTAATGGCTTGCCCATTTTGCCGAGCTCCAGGTGGCCCTTGTGATGCCGTTGATTCCGGTGCATCTGTATTTACTATGGTGCTGGATCATTGATGTTCTAGACGTGTTGTAAGATTCTATGTCTTGATTATCTGACTGTGGCATATTCGAATGCCTTTGTTTATAAGTTTATGATCCTTGCTTCCATTCTTGTTGTAGTATGTTCCTTGCAGTGTTATATCACATTTTGCTCGCTACATTGAGGAGTGCAGAGCTTTAGCTATTCAGAGAGGTGACACAGATATTGATCTTGCTCTGCACAACACTGAGGGTAACTTATACCATGTTATGTTCACACATGGTAGGATGAGCAGTAAATTGCATGGTCCTTCGTGGGAGGAACTCGTGAATGATTATGGTCTCCGCCACAATGACATGATGACTATTATGCTTGAGCACTATGGAACTTATATTAGTGTCGAATTCCACCGGGATGGTGTTATGTTGTTTCCTTTACCCCAAGTTGGTAAGATATTTGTTTGACTGATTTTCAGATTTGATTCAGCTTATACGTTTTGCGGTTCATCTGCCTATAAAACGAGGCATTGTATCTGCCTTCCTGCATCAGCCACCAACACTCGTAAAAACCAGCGCTGTAGTCATTATGAGTTTGCCTTCTTCGGATCAAAGCATTAGGCCTAGCAAATGGAAGAGTGCGAAGTTGCCTCAGGGGGTGGAAGCAATTCGTTGTTGGTGCGGGGATCTCTGCAAGGTGAAGGAGGTGACGGATTTTTCAGATTGGTTGGGCATGAAGTTTTTCATGTGCGCTAATTATGAGGAAGATCCACCCCTTGGTCCTTCACCGTACATCACGCCTCCGATATGTTTTAGTCACACAGATGAAACACGTTGTTCGTATTGTTGTTTATTTGATTTTCATATTTCTGTTTCTTTTGTAGTCTCCTCCGCCCCTGTGCCAGTACTATCGTTGGATAGACATGAAAATGCCGGACTGGGCGGTGACTGAGATTCATGAAAGAAGTCATCGTGCATGGGCAAGTTTGGACTTGGAAGAGCGCCGCGAGAAGGCGGCATCAGAGGAGAAAGCAGAGAAGGATAGAGCTTGGCAAGAGAACTGTGTGGAGCAGAGGGATTTTCTTGCTGAGATGAAGAAGAAAAACCAAGAAAACCAACTTCGACTGGCGGAGGTCTACCGGCACCGAGAGGAGGCCCGTGAAGCTGAGAGGCAGAGAAAGAAAGTAAGGGCTCGTGCAACCCAGGCAGCAAAAGAAGCTGGAGATAGAAAAGGAAAATATCCATGTTGGACTCAGTAGATTTAGATTGCAGTAACTCAATTTCAGCAAGTTGTATCTTAATTTCAGCAAGATGTATCTTAATTTCAGCATATTGTGCAAGTGCATTGATTCTCTCCCACCACTTTCTCTCCCGCCAGTCTCTCCCACCAGTCTCTCCCGCCACTTTGATTCCCACCACTTCCATTTTCTTGCGCCACTTTGGTTCCCGCCACTTTTCTCTCCTCGCCATTCATTCCCACCATTGTGTTTCCCGCCTTTCTCTCTCGACACTTTGTCTCCCGCCTATATAACCACATTCGCAGTAAGGAGGGTGAGCAGGCCCTTCCTTTCCCTGTCGCTCCCGCATCCTTCCTTCCGCTCTCACCATTCTTTCCTGGAGAGGTCTCATCCTCCTCATCCTCACTATCCTTTTGATCGTAGTTTTCACAAGGGTATGTCTGACCGTCTTGTTCGTCTAGCTCCCAATTTCAAGATTAATGATAGAGTAGTACCATGGGAGGAACTCATTAGTAGTGACTTCATAATGAATGAGTTGTCTCACCAATTAGCTAGGGCTGGGTGGCCTCCCAGGACTTTTGAGGAGATATGGAAAGAACTTCTGAGGTTGCACGCCAGATGGTAGAAGCAACTGCACAAGGGTGATGCTTATCTCAGGATTGCTATTAATAATTCAGGTTTATGGTCAGCAGAAAGTGAGTACAAGGACGACCTCTTCATGCCGAGCAGCAAGGTGAAGAGTTCTGCATCGAAGGGCAAGAATTCTACATCGACAAAGGGCAAGAGTTCTACATCGATGAAGGGGAATACTTCTGCTGTGACGGAGGATGAAGACGACGTCTTCATGCCGAGTACCAAGGTGAAGACCAGCGCATCGTCAAAGGGCAATAGTTCTGCAACGACAAAAGGGAAGAGATCTGCATCGACGGAGGATGACGATGATGCATTCATGTAATATGTTTTTCATGTAGTAGTATGTTCTGTAGTGTTGTTCTATGTAGTGCGGTTTAATTAAGTTGTAACGTTTAATCCAGTTGTAACGTGCAATTGATGTCGATGGATTTGGTTTGCGTTACTATTGTTCTCTCTCCAAACCAAATAAGTCTCAAACATAAATATGTCAAATACATAGAGGCTAAATATGTCCAATACATAGAGGCTAAATATGACAAATACATGAATATGTCCGATACATAAAGGCTACATATGTCTCATACATAAATAGATAGTCATGTCTCATACGTAGATGATAATATCACTCTCGGGGCTTGCGACGAATCTTTGGCTTCCTCGGATGTGGACCGGATGGCGATAAGCAATGAGGCAGTGGACGAGTGTCACGATGACCACGACCATAGAACACCTCTTCTGTCGGTGTCTGCGTCTCCCGCATCGACCGTGGTGGTGGAGTGGCAAGAACTGTCTCCGAGATACCATAGGTGCATGCAGCACGATCATCGTCCTCGCCGTCACCAGGTATGTATGAACTAGGACCAGTAAATAGAGGTGACTGAACTAAAGTCATAAACGGCTACGACTGGCTGCCTCCTGCTGGTGAAATAAAACATGTAAGGAATGACTTACGAGACTAAATTTTGTAAAAGAATGTACATAGTTAAGTTACCTAGGTCCATCTGCTGAAGCCAGGAAGAGTCCGCGGGCCGTGAAGGAGGTGCCTGCTGGTAGAAATAGCCCCCGGGCTGTGAAGGAGGTGGCTGCTGGTAGAAATAGCCCCCGGGCTGTGAAGGAGGTGCCTGCTGCCAGGAGGAGTCCCCTGGCTGTGAAGGAGGTGCCTGCTTCCAGGAGGAGCCCCCTGGCTGTGAAGAAGGTGCCTGCTGCCAGGAGGAGCTCCCTGGCTGTGAAGGAGGTGCCTGCTGCCAGGAGGAGCTCCCTGGCTGTGAAGGAGGTGCCTGCTGCCAGGAGGAGCCCCCTGGCTGTGAAGGCGGTTCCTGCTGCCAGGAGGAGCTCCCTGGCTGTGAAGGCCGAGGTTCTGAACGCTGCAAAGAGGGGCGTGGCGGACGATGTGCTGCTCGAGTGTCAACAACATCGGAAGATCGCCTACATCTAATAGCTGCGACGATCCCGCGTATCTTCGCCTGAAGACTCTTCAACCTTGATGCTGCATCTTGCTATGGGATATTTTCTCCTCTCTCAAAGCGGTCAACCAAAGCAGTAACCTCATCTAGCGCCTGAGTTGACAATTGATCCTGTACGCAGAAAGTTAACCAATTGTACATGTTCATGCATACGGAAAATGTAGCATGTGGAGAACAACTGAGGACATACCGCTTGGTGTCTGGTTCCCACAAGTGAGGAAGTTGGGAATAGATCGCTAGCGAGAGGAACTGGGATATGTTCCAAAGCAGATGATGGAACCAAGTAGATCCTCGTGCTCTGTCTGTAACGCTTCAGATACAACCCGTACCTGTCCCAGTCGAAGACACGAACTTCATCCCATATATTTGTCAGGGCAGTATTCCATTCCTCGAGGTAAGGTCTGATACGCGAACCCAAGAAGTATGGGACTTGTTTCCTCCGCTGCGATTGTACCTGAGATTGAAATGCACGTTACATGATTAGCTATAAGTAGACCGAATAGTCTCAATAACCTATTAATGTAGAGATGAGAACCAAAGTAGTATTACTTACTTGTGCACGTGATCTAGTAATCGTGAAATAACCGGAATGTTAGGCTCTTGGAATAGACCGAACTGTCTCATCACCCTATTAATAGCCATCTCCTCAACTGTCACATTGAAGACCAACTTGGCCTTGGTCATCCAGTAATGCTAATCTCTAGTGCAGTATCCAGAAATCCCACCTGGGCCCCTATCTGAAATAGCCTTACGGGTGTATGGTTCCCATATAACCTGATCCTCGTGCAGACTATCAAACCGTGCCGTGAAGGAGGGGTAGCAGCCCCTCACCTGGCTAGGCGTAAACTGTCTCTGTGCATGACAACTAACATTAGTACATAATATTGAATAGCGAGAAATAAACATTACCAATTCATATTGTTAATAATGAAAATACCTCTCTCCGTGCCCAAACAGACCCCATAGTAGGCAAGTCACCGATAGAAGGCACGTAATGTCCAGCCATGTCCTCATTACCAAAAGGTTTGTCAACGCTCACGTAGGGTCGACCAATAGGGAATCTCTCATAAGACCAAAGCTGCAACAGAAGTGGACATCCGAGAAGACCAAATTTCCTAGACCTTGACTGGCAAGCTTTGCAGAGGCCTCTATACGTAGCTGCTAACACGACACAACCAAAACTCTGCACAATGTCCTCAGGGGAACGTGCCTCAGCTATCTCTCGTGCAATGCCAATCAGTCGTGCATCTAAAGTGGTCACGTGGTTCTCATTGAACATAGTCTTGCCAAACAACCACATAATATATGCCTCTAGGGACCGGTCAATCTGTGCCTCTGACAACTGATAAGTGGGATATCCTAAGGCAACAATCTGAAACTGGCTCAACCACCTGAAAAGAGGCCCATGCCGATCGTTGTCTAGGGTACCAGTAGTTGGCACCGCAACCAGAAAACGGGCATGCATAGATGCTAGCCAACCAGTTTCCACCTCTAAAGGTCCTATGACAACATCGGCGAGAGGTAATCCTAACAAGTAAGACACGTCCTGTAAAGTAGGAGCCATCTCTCCCCAGGGAAAGTGGAACGTATGTGTCTCTGGTCTTCATCTATCTACTAAGCAGCTAAGGAGTGACCTGTTGTAAGAGAAGCATGATACCGGCCTCTTGCGTAGCTACATTGGTTCACCCGCGTCATCCAAGTCCGGGTGATCAACTCACTCATCCAATGTACCCTCAACCAGTCATGCCAAGGGTAGAAGTCCAGCCCAATTCAGCCTACAAAATGAACAGAGTGTAGCTTACAATTAGATTCTATCAAAACGATGTCGAACGTACTAAGTGATTGTACCAACACATACCTATCAACCCATGCAGGGTGTATCATCCAGTTAGACTTTGGGATGCGAGTGATCAACACGCCTAAGTTCGTGCCCGATTCCATAAGTGCGCCTCGGTGCCCTCTATCGATATTAGCATTAAGCATCGAATACGAAGCCATATCTGCAATGAGAACATAGTACAAACATATTACAAAATAAAACATAGATGTTTGTATACTAAAAATAAAAATTGAGTATCCGAGAGGCATTAAAACATAGTCTCACATATTACAAATAAAAACATAGTGCTTGCTGCTTACACATAAAAACATAGTGCACACATATTACAAATAAAAAAGTAGTCCGGCTTATTACAAATAGAAACATAGTCCGACATATTATGCAGCAAGAGTTATTTATTCCTCGTCCGCCCCTTCGGCCTCGAGAGCCTTATCCACCACGACTACCAGGACCACCTCTTGCAACTGTTGCTGCAGTGGTCGATGTGGAAGCACCGTCTTTCTTCAGGTCGGGGCAATATTTCATCCTATGCCCATAAGCCGCGCAGAGCAAACATTGTCTGGTCGCTCCACCAGCTTCAGATTGGTCCATATCGTTTCGTATGCGCTTTACCTTACGCCTACCCCTGCTAGTGTGCCGTAGTGCAGGATCCGGGATGTATACTCTATCACCATCGTTTACCTTGTTGAAATTGCCGACGACTCTAAACCCTGTCATCTCACCTGTCCAGACATTGAGTACTGCCTCCTTTGAATAGTACAGAGACACGAAGGAGATAGCGTCCAATTGAATCTGGCCACAGGCAACCAACACATGTGAGCAAGGCAGGTGCAACAACTGAGGCTTGTTGCATGTACACTCACAAGTTGGATGAAATTCTGCTCCGATTGTAACCTCATGCGTCTTCACCTCATTTGCAGAACCAAAACCATTAGTAGGAAGCTGAACCTCATACCTCCTTTCCTGATTACCTATGAGTGTGACGGTGTGCTTTTTTGCTTTCTTTATCTTCTCAACCATGTACTCCATGACACGGCTGCAGTAAGGAGTGTTCTGATTATCTACAATATGCTTCCTTGCTAACTCATGCCTTTCTCTGAAATACCTCACAGTGCCATGGAATACACCCTCCACAATAGCTGTCAGTGGCAATGCTCTATTCCCTCTGAGAACAAAGTTATAGATCTCTGCAAGATTGGTTGTCATGTGGCCATACCTAGCTCCATGGGTGTCATGCATCAAAGACCAATTCACTAGAGGCTCTTTCTCTATCCACTTAGAAAAATTCTTTATTGCCCTGCCCTTCTTTGTCTTCGTATTAGGAGGGTGAATTGCTGGCAAGTCACAAAGACCAACTGGCCCCTCCATCTCCGCAATGAGTGTTGTTAATTTAACCTGGTCTTTTTCCATTTTCTTCCTAGCAACGACCTGCTTCTTAGTGAACTCATCTAGTTTCGACCAAATCAAATCGTATTTGCGCTGCTGGTTCTGCTTGCATAACTTCTTGAACAAGTTCATCAACCGTTTGTTCTTGAACCGTGAGAAAAAATTAGCACCCAGATGGCGCATGCACCACCGGCTTTGCAAGTCCTTCCAAGGTGTTGGCTCATGAGCAGTTAGATTACTCAGCGTCTTCATGACCTTCAATATACCGAGATGTCTGTCATGAATGAGACACACATTTGATCGGTCCTTCACGATTGCAATTTTAATTTGACGAAAGAACCATACCCAGCTCGGAAAGTTCTCATCCTCCACAAATGCCATGGCTAGTGGGATGATTTGGTTGTTCCCGTCCACACCAATAGCAGTCAGGATTTGCCCTTTGTACTGACGAGTCAGGAATGTACCATCCACAAACATCACAGGAGGACAATGCCTGAAAGCTTCGATGCACATACCAAAAGAGAAGAATACTAGTTTCAACACCCTGTAATTCGGTATGCTTTCCAACCTCGTGTGCTGAATGTTAACATAAGTGCCGGGATTCCTCTCCTTCAGTATGTCAAGGAGACACACAACATTATCATAGGAGTCGAAGAACGTCCCAAACCTCTCCTCCATAGCCTTTTTCTTAGCTCTCCAAGCCTTCCCATATGGAATGTCATACTTCCATCTGACCTTCACTGCTGTCTGGATGTGCTTTGCTTCCATATCTTTCTTCGTCACTATCTCAGTATACATGAGTTGCGCTATGAGAGTTGAAGTAAGGTTTGGATGACGATCCAACATGTTTTTCCTAACACAATTATGCAGTACAACATTTGTCACAACCCAGTGGATGTGATACTTTGGCACGTGGGCATGCACCTTCGCAGGACAACCTGATTCAACACACTTGATGGTATATTTTGGTGGACTAGATATGTTTGTCCGGAAAACCCTCTGGGTAGACATAGCCCACTTTATCACCGCATACTTCATTTTCTTCTTTGTGTCAAACATAGCCCCGATCTGGACGTGGTTCAGATTATATTGCCATGGAGTCTCATGGCCATCGTTGACAGTAAAGCCGGCGGATATGTCCTGCTCCCATGCAGCAGGAATTGGTACCTCCTCCTCATCCTCGGAATTTCCAGAATCAAGTTTCTCTGCAATCCCATCCTCGTCCTCTTCCTCCATCGTCCTCTGCATTTCCTCGCCTTCCTCATCCCCATCAGCAACACCAAAGGCAGTTAATACTACCGATTGAATACTCTGACCAGCAGCATGACCACTAACATAATCTGACTCTTTGTCGGCTTGGGTACCATTCACATCCGGTGGCAGTGACCCGGATACATAAATCTCATTAGCCACTTGACTACTCTGGCCTGGTTCATACCCCACGTTGGGTGGTATGATATTCTCCTCCTTCGCCACTAGTTGCACTAGGGCATACAGATGGATTCTTCGGTCTCTGCAACGACTTAACAGAGACAACCAATGCTGGCTCCTATCTATTGGAATCAAATCCCACTTCACATTTTTACAGGATTTGGTCCACAAGGCATGAATACTGACGGAACAAACTTCAGGATCGAGGCCAAAACTAGTAGTCAACCAGTGCTTCAACTGCCTAATGTCCAGTATATCCGGGTCTGAAAGTGTCATCTCGCCTCTTTTGAACTCGCTAAGATCAACCCCCAACTCATTATATCGAATAGTACCAGGGCCGTAATACACAGTCAGATTTACGGATTCACACATTTTAACCTGTCAAACAATGCCAGCTTCTCATTATTCGCAACGAATATATCGACACTAAAATAAAACATACACTATAATGTACCTAAAAAATCTACACTAATATGAGGTACACAAAAAAATAACCGACACTACTATGACTAAACTAACTAAACCTACAGTACTAAAACATAAACTAAAACCCGATACTAATATGACTATACTAACTAAAACTACACTAACATGACTACACTAAAATCACTACACTAACACAAGTAACCTAAAATAACTACGCTACTAAAAATAACATAAACTAATTGTACGTACATTACAAAAATAACAAAAAAACCCCGAAAATAACAACAAAAATTTATACCTTCGACGCGTGAGTGCACTCCTTCTTCCTCTCCACCTTCTTCTTCCTCTCCACCACTCCACCTACTCACCATTGAAACCTCCACCACCACACCATTTTCTCCTCCACACGAACAAACCAATACACCGTTGCAAAAAATAAAACCGTAGGGCAGAGGAGAAACACACGATCTATCGTTTCATCGGATTGAAACGGCAAATGAGTGGACAGAATGGGAGATCAGAGGGGGGGTTCGGCCTAAACTAGGCTAAAATGTAAGCTGGAGGAGGAAGACGGGGCCTTATCCTGGGACCTTTCAGCCGGTAGAAGGCCGACAGGGGGGGGGGCTCGGCCAGGAGCGGGCCGACTGCCAGGCACGTCGGCCTGGCTATGGCCGACTGGCCTGTTTCGGGCCCGTTTAGTCCGACGGGCATCCGGTCGGCCCACAATCGGCCGACAGGGTACTAGTTTTGATATTTTTTCAACTCTGACACCTGTTTTCAAAAATGCTACAAAAATAGTATTAGTTCTGAAAAAAATTCCCAGTGAGCCCCATCACAGATGCATACAAAGGAGGGAAATACATGCAAGAGATGGAATACAGTGGAGAATGAAAGTCAGTAGAACTTCATTGGTATTTATTTGCCATTTCGTTATACTCGTTGTTATATGATTTGTTTTATGTGTGTGCTATTTTTCTTTTATGTGTGTGCCATTTCGTTATATGTGTGTGCTATTTTTCTTTTATGATTGGTTTTTAGTGCAAAAACACCTCGAGCAAAAAAAGGACTCTAGCTTGCAGTGCACGGTGCTGCTATCAAATGCATTGGCCTATCCATACTAGCTCCTCATCAGGTAGAAAAGTAAAAGGTACTATGTAGAAAAGAACCAAACTACCAACACATGCGGGTAAATCGCTATACAGACCTTTTTTGTGGTTCAACGCAGAACTTAACAATTTATTTGGTGTAATTTTGTTAAAAACTCCCAATCTTTTCTTTTTGGGGTAGAACGCATATGAATTTGAGGGAAGGAGTTGGGGTGAACGATTGGGCCCAACATTTGTGAGCAGTACCACTGTACATTCTCCATGCTGGCATCGAACTTTAGTGAGGGCACATGAACTTTGTATCATTGTATGTTCAGACCATCACGAGATGCAGTCAACTAATTTAAATCCATGTGGATAAAATAATGGCCATTTATAAATATATTTACTCACTCGATTTATTTTGAGAGAGCCTAATTTAATCTCCCATACCAATGGAATATCATGGAATTTCGAGTAATATTTAGGGAGTAAAATTGCGCCAACATAATCACAACCAATAGCTGGCTAGCCGTCCATTAAAATCTCTGTATGTGGTTGCGAACTAATCTTCTAGCCTCCTTTCTTCATTAATTTGCTCAATATTATTACCAAGTACCAAATGGGCATAGTCCGTGAGAGCGTACTACCCCCTAGCGGGCATCTGCAAGGGAATCCATAGGCCTGGACCTACTTGCTGTTCAATCTAATCAGATACCATCCTTTTATCAGCCGGTTGGCAGCTCATATACTTTCTCCATTCCATAATATAGTGCGTTCTCGGTTTTCGAATTTTAAGTTTGACCATAAAGTTAACCAATAAGATCGATTGCGGCGGGAGTAAAAATTATATCATCGAAAACTTCATTTGAATATGAATCCAATGATATAATTTTTACTCCCACTGTAGTCGGTCTAGTTGGTTAAATTTGTGGTCAAACTTAGATTTTGGAAAGCATGGGCGCACTACATTATGGAATGAAGGAAGTACATGCAATACCCTGGGAAAAGGAGAGCTGTGTGGGCCTAGGTGATTTGACATCTCAATAGATATGCGGTCAGGATATAAGACTACCCACAATGGGAGTAACATAGGTAGTAACATAGATGTCACCTAAGAAAAAGATATGATGTGGCACCTAATTAATGAGAAGAGAGAGAAATTGAATAACATGCTATGTTACTATAACATAACACATTCCAAGGCAAGATGAGTCTATAAACTAATAAATAAAAGCATCAATGTTACTACCTCTATGTTACTATCCGCTATGAAGGTAGTAACCTAGACTAGTAACATATGTATGTTACTACTCTATGTTACTTCCCATTATAACTAGTCTAAGCTGCATACGGAATGCATCCGTAAAAAACCGCATCCCATTCCTCCCCAATCCCCACCGACACCCACTCATGACTCAAGTTCTTCCTCGGGATCCCTCCTGGTCTCTCTCCCAACCCATGGGCCATGGCCTCCTCTCAATCAAGCTGTGAACTTCCCACCTACCTTCTCGCGGCCTCCCATGCGTCCTGAACGTGTTCGCCAGCCCGAAGTGTGACATCCTAAGTGCTGTCTCTACCTTGTATGGCATGTATTCTTATGTGAACCTTGTTGTCATGAGTTAATGATATGAGTTTGCTCCCTTTCATGCCTTGTGTCATGCATTCAGGCATCATGCTCATATCATTCATCATCATGCCATGCCTTTATTTGTGATGTGCTTATTGACCTTGTTGTGTTGGTGAGTGATCTTGTTATGTGTGATGTGGTTTGAGTGGGATTCATCTCCTTCCCCCTCTCTTTTCTTCCAAACCCAACCTTTACCTTTTATTCAATGGGCATTTTATCAACAAAATTAACTTGCTAATTAAATTGTTTAAAATGTTCAGGAGATAGCCTATAATATTTTAAGCATGTGAGTGTGGTTCTTTTGTTGTTTTGAGCTATATGAATTTGGGGCTTTAAATAACAAGGGGGCTGTTGTTTTAAAAACCATTAAATTAGTTGCTCTAAAATTCTTCATGATAATTTTGTTAAAGAGGTCTTAATTCTTTGTATATATAGGTATTTTGATTTGCAAATTTTCCCTTTTCATTTTCTCTGGAGGAATTGTCTTCTTCTCATTTAAAAAAAAGAAGGAAAAACCTTCTCCTGTTTTCTGTTAGCAGAGTGAGTGAGTGTGCGTCTGGGCCTCTCCTCCTCCCTGCGGCCCATCCAGCCCAGCCCCGCACCTGACGGAGACCTGCCTGTGTCTCCTTATTCCGTGAGGGTGTAGAGGGAGTGAGCATGCTCCCGCGCTCACGGACGTCGAGGACGCTGTCTGCCCCCTCCTTTTAAAAGCCCTCGGTATGCGTGCCTTCTCCTAGGGTTCCTCTCCGCCGTTGCCATCTTCCTTCTCCTCCTCCCTCTTCCTTTCTCCTCCATTCCTCCCTCTGTCAGGTAAGCCCCGAGTTAGTTCGAAGAGGGGAGCAGTTCAGTGAGAGAGAGCTGATCATCGTCGCCGCCGTTGTCGCATTCCTGGTGGACTCCGCCACTCCCGGCATGTCAGGGAAGCTGGGGATCGTCCCCGCGTTCCATTCCCGCCGCTAGGAGGGGCCGGGCTCCTCCTCATTGACGGCCTGGTCCTCTTCAAAACATCGGGAGGTCACTCCCGGGCTTCTTCTTCCTCTGCTTCGACTCCACACCGTCGTCGCTTTCCTCCTCATCCTCGCGTGGCGATTTCGCCTCCACCCTTCCCCTGGTGAGCCACCGCGTCCCGCTTCTTTTCCTGCGCCCCATCGCTGCTGCTTGCCGTTGTCGTAGCGCGTTGCCGTTGCCGCCGTTTTGTCAAGGAAGGCCTTAAGGGCCGCTGCCTCCACCCTCGCGAGGCGAGCATGGGATGGATCCCCGTAGGTGCAGTCTCCCCGAAGCGTCTTCCCCTTGTTGGAGGTGCCTGATAGCGCCGCCATTGCGTAGTTCGCCGCCGCGTTGTCCTCTGTCACCACTGTCCAGTTTCACTTTCTCAGTTTCGACAGATAGCTCATTAGCTAGTATAAGAGGGCTCGTTGTCCTACTTTGTTAAGAGCTAACGCAGTAGCGCAGTGGTTACGCTCGGGGGTGCTGACCCGTGAGGTGTGGGGTTCGAACCCTGCAAACCCCCCTTTTGTTGTTTGTTTTTCCTTTTGTTTTTATTTTTCTTCTTCTTTTATGATGTGGTATGTATGTGTATGTGTATGTGTATGAATACATGTATAGATGTGTTTTTTTCTTTTTCTTCCTTGCTGTTTACTAGAATACATGTGTATGTGTGTGTAGTGTGTGTATGTGGTGCTACATACATGTGTATGTGCATATATGCAATTGTGCATATATGTGTGCATATGTGTGTGTGTGATGAGCACCCACACACATAGGTGTGTGTGTGCACATGAGTGTGGGTGCGCTCATTTGCACTTATGCATATGTAGCTATGAGTGTGTGTGCTTGCTTGTGTAGGTGTGTGTGTTGAGTGTGTGTGTGTGTGTGTGTGACAAGTGGGCCCATGCCCCACTTGTCATACCCTATCTATTTTTAACATGTGTTGTTGATTTATTGGTTGTATTATATCATTTCCATTTATAGCAATTTTGCCAAATCTGGACATGTTCAAATATGCTCATGTGCATTTTAGGCAAGATTTCACTTATAAGAGAGGATGATGTTTTGCTATGTAGTTTTTGGTCATGATGCTTCATGTGACCATATGAGTATGATACATGAATTTGGGGTAGAAAAATATCAGGAATCCATTGGTGCTATTGCTTTGGTGTTTTGAGAAAGTTTGTCAAAATGTCATTTTAGCTCATAGTGCCATTTTATCATTTTTGCTATGTTTAATCCATGCATGCTATGATGTTTGTGCCAACATGAATATCGTAGTCTTGGATGTGTAGAATTCCATGGTATTTATCTTTGTCATGATCAATTTGCAAATAAGTGGGAACCATGCTCTAAAGTAGCCACTAAAATCTTGCTGTTTTCAACCATGCCCAATATTTCTAAGTCTAAGAATCTGTTGTTATTTTTATGCCATGAAGAGTGGTTGCTATCTCGTGATATGTTGTGAATTAGCTCAAGCTCAGTGCTAGTGTTTTGAAGTATATGTTGTCTTCTAGCATCCTGTTAATTTTCATGCCATGAGGTGGCCTCTAACACCATTAGTTTCTGCTGTCAACTTGCTATCAGATTAACTCAGATTCCAGAAAACTATTATTTTCACTAAGTCCCAGATTTGTGTTTCATCATGCCAACTTGTGAGCTTCATGCTTATTGATGTGTGCCTCCTTTCCAGATGGTGTAGTTGGATAAGTTGATAATCATGTTATGTAGTTTCTATCAATACCTTGTTTGTGGTTGTAGGATTCCTGTAGCTCAAGTTGTTGGCTGTGTAAATTGCTATTTTGCTGTTTTGTGGCAGATTGTTTGTTTTATTGTTTTGTGGCTTGTGGGAGCTATACTCCATGGAATTGCTTGATCTTTGGCTCTATTGTGGTTGGTTTTTCATTGCCTAACCAGTGGCTACCTTGGAATTCCAAGGAATAGCCCAGGTCCTTCTTGTCTTGTGTTTTGCCTTCATATCTTGTCGTGAGCATATCGTGAGAACCGTAACTCCGTTTCTGACGTTCTACATATGCATTTGTATCGTTTTTGCATGTTGCATCCATAATTGCCATGTTCATGCATGTCTAAATAACTTAACATAAGGTTATATCCAGATTCATTAATAACCAACCCTTTGCATGTGAAACATGTCTAGTTAGGATTGCCATGCTAAAACTCTTCAAATAAGCATGCATCATTCTTGCTTGTGCATTGCACCATGGTTGTTTGTTTATTCTTGCTGTTTATTTTGGGTAGACATGAATATTGAACCTGAGTACGAAGAGCCAAGCGAGTACAACTATGAGGATCCCGCTACTTGTTCCACTGAAGAACCAACAGGCAAGATGATCGTACCCGGATCCCGATACTATTTTTGCTTGCTAGTTGTCTAGCTCTTATCGTTACAATTGTGTTACCTACCACTTGAATGTCAACCTCCTATTTTCCATGATAGCCTCTAACCCTCCACATCCTAGCAAACCTTTGATTGGCTAAGTTATCGCTGCTTAGCGCCTCTTATAGCGTTCTTAATTGCAGGTTCAGGTTGTTCCATGTGATAACATGGATTTGGCATATCACAATATTATCTGTTATTTAATTTAATGCACATATATATCTTGGTATTGGTGGAAGGCTTGGCCTTTTTCTAGGTGTTTTGTTCCGTTGTTACCGCCATAGTTTCTTGTTACCGGTGTTATGTTTCCATACTTTGCGCTCCTAACATGCTCGGGGTTGTTATGGGGACCCCCTTGTTTATTCGGTTAAGATTAAAACTTGTCTGGCAAGGCCCAACTTTGGTACTACATTTGCTAAACAACTTAATAAAAATTTGCATAGGGACTAGCTACCCTGTGGATTAATTCAACAACCCGGGCCAGTGCTCCACATGAGTGTTGGTCCAAAATGGCAGTAGCCGGGGCCACCAACGGGCGTGTCGGCCAGAAACTTAGCCTATCCGTCGTGTCCTGAGAACGAGATACACGGCTCTTATCGGGTTCGTCGACACGTCGAGAGGTCTTGCTGGACTTGTTTTACCTTTATCGAGTGTCTTGTGCGAGGGATCTAACTTTCTTCGGGTTATCTCGAGGTGTTGGAGTTCCTTTGGAGTTGCCTAGGATGATCACGAGATCCGTGGTCAAGGCTATTCCCGTGGAGTGTGGTTAATTTGTGATGGACTAATTGGAGAACCCCTGCAGGGTCAAATCTTTCAGAAAGCCGTGCTCGCGGTTATGTGGCAACTTGGATATTTGTTTAACACCCGGTTATAGTTAACTTGAAGTAAACTCTAATAAAGTGTACCAACTGTGTGAGTAACCGTGATCGTATCTGCTCGTGAACATGATCCGAGAGAAAACACGATGGGGTTATGATTGACGTAAGTAAGTGTTCAGGATCTCATAGAGGTCATTCTAGATTCAATCGTTCATCGTAGGCCACATATTTATCTTCATGTTACGTAAGTTTAGCCACCATAAATTCTTAGTGCTGTTGCAAACTAGACACATACACCATCCCAACCTTTAATCTTGAATAATCTCGGTACCCGGGCGCATGATTGCTGAGTCCTTGTGGCTCACAGATTACTACAACAATCTAGGTACAGGTATAGATGAGTTTGTGCAGGATGATATGACACAGCTCTAGTGGGAGTATGATGAGGAAAGAGGCAGGATGTACGTGACTTATCCAGATGGGTAGAGGACCATGGTCGTGATCTTTGGGACTAGCGAGATAGTATCATTTGCATCTGTTTTTATCATTTGATTTCGTCCGTAGTCGAACCCTGTCTTCATATTGGTGTTTGAACTCTTGTGTGGAATTGTAATTTAGTATGTGGCGAGTGTAAGCCAACTCATATACTCATATCTTCTTTAATGTATGATGTAATGATGCTATACTTGCGAACGACGAGATGTGCCCTATCCCTTGCGAGGCCTCCATGCCTTAATATGGATAGGCGTGCATCTTGGGCGTGACACAAAGCCACCTTCGCCTGTGTGCCAACATGAGCTAGAGCTCCCCCCGCAGCATAGCGCATGTGGACCTGCCTTATGTCAGCCATCACCGTTCCCCAGCCTTCCCGGACCAGCAGATGAGCGCCACCCCGCTCCTCGTTTCTCTCCTCCCTCTGGTTCCTCTGCTCAAACCTTTCTATGGTTCTCTAGCAGGAAGACCGCCATGGCCGCAAGGAGTTCCTGGCCGACGCCGAGCCTCTCGATTCCCAATGCGCCTTAGCCGCTGGTGGCCCCCTCGCCGGTGCCCTTGACCCTGGCCTCAACCTGGCCTCCATGGATCCGGCCCTGTCGAGGTCTGCCATCGCCGTCCTTGTCGGAGAACTCGAGCGATGCCGCTTCCTTTGACCCCCGCTGCTCATTCCTGTACTTCACGAACGAGACAAGACTGTTGTCGTTAGCCGTTCCGTGTGGGCCAGGTCTATGCCACATCAACCGTCGTCCCAACAATGTGTTGCCCAGATCCACGGGCCCAAGTCGCCCAAGCCCCAGCGTGCCAGTCGGCCCACCCAGCCGCTCCTCCAACATGGGCCTAGCCCGCTAGATGAGCCTGTGCCCAACCGCCCCTATTTGCGCCCGTGTGATGTATTGCTATGATGTGCCCTCTAGTTCAACCCACTTTCAGCAAATTCAGCCCATAGACCTTTTTTTTAGATCTGTGAATTTCTTAATTTCTGAGGAACTGCAATTTTACCAATTAGACCCTCAAGTTCATGCATTTAATAACTCCACAACTATGCATCAGATTGAAACAAACTATATAAACGTAAAATGTTCAGGATTTTGTGTAGATTAGTAATATCCAACTCTCACACATGATAATTTTTTAAATTTCCGTTTTCATTTAATTTGCATAAATACCATGTTAAAATGATTTATTTCATAACTAAACAACCGTAGCTGCGATTTTAATGATCCACATATGTAACTTGACTAGAAAAACATGTAGAATTACATGGTCCATTTGTTTTACCTTTAACAAATGTAAAATATGTTTTGTAAAGATATGGAAAAAATTCTAATTTGCATATTTGGTCATTTCAGAAATGTTATATGTTGTTTCCGGCCTCATTTAAACTTGCCTAGTTGTGTAGTTTGTTCATGCTTCACCTCTTGCCATGATAAAAAACCTTTAAAATGATTGTTCAGTTAAACAACATTCACCACATTTATTATAATATGGATAATTATTATTTTGTTTTATGTATGTTCCCCTTCTCCATTTAAAATTGCTTTAATTAACTCCATCTTCATCTTATGCCATGACCACCCATGTTAAAGAACATTTAATATAGATGAGTACCTAAACGAGAGTGAACTAAGTAATTCGAATGTCGAGCTTTATCAATATGCAACTCGTTGCATATTGAACTTCACTTAATTTTAGTGTTTGATTGTTGTGGTTGCCATTCCATGCATAATTAAACCAGACATGCATCATACTTGATTGTGCAACATGTCATGAATATTCTGTTGTGTTTACCATGCCATTGGTTTGTTTCCGGATTTACTTCTCCTCGTTGGAGTTTCGAAAGCGGTCAGAGTGTGAGGATTCATTCGACTACGCACCGTTCATCTACTTCACAGATTTGTTCTTCTTTCAAGCGGGATCTGAGGCAAGATGACCATTTCCCTTGGTACCACTACTATCATTGCCATTCCAGTTGTCTCATTTCTACCGCTATCTCGCTCCTTACTACTTGTTTGTCAAGCCTCTCAAAATGCCATGATAAGCCCCTAACATTCCACATCCCAGAAAACCATTGTTTGGCTAAGTTACCGCTTGCTCAGCCCTTCTTATAGTGTTGCTAGTTGTAGGTGCAGGTTGTTCCATGTGATAACATGGACATCTTGGAATATCACAATATTATTGCTATTTAATTTAATGCACATAGATACTTGGTCAAGGGTGGAAAGCTCATCCATTTGTTTGGTGTTTTGTTCCACTCATGCCGCATTAGTTTCCGAGTACCGGTGTTATATTCCATATTGAGTGCTCCTAACATGCTTGGGGTTGTTATGCGGATGATAACTTACAAGTGTAGAGGATCGTTTGTAGCCTTTTTCGATAAGTAAGAGTGTCTAACCCAATGAGGAGCTAAAGGTCGAACAAATATTCCCTCAAGTTCTATCGACCACCGATACAATTCTATGCACGCTAATGCTTGCTTTACCTAGAACAACTATGAAACTACTTTGCAAGAATAAAACTAGAAGTACTTTGCAAGATAATAAAGACCATTGAAAAAAAAGTTAGGTGCTGTTTTAATAAAATAAAAATAAAAGTAAATAACTTTGTAGAAAGTTTTTTGTGTACCGCAAGAGAAAGATTGTCCCTAGGCAATTCAATATGATACGATAGATACTTGTTATATGCAATGACGGAGAGGCACGAGCTAACATACTTTCTCTACTTGGATCATATGCACTTATGATTGGAACTCTAGCAAGCGTCCGAAACTACTAAAGATCATTAAGGTAAAACCCAACCATAGCATTAGGTATCAAGTCCTCTTTACTCCCATAAGCAACAACCCACCTACTCGGGTTTATGCTTCTGGCACTCAAGCAACCAACTATAGGCAAAACATGAACATGTTGTAACACCCTACAACAGGGATTCCTCACATTTGCGCGACACAGAGGGCACCATAGGACAGCACCATATCAACATACAACTCACATCCATAACATCATACCGCAGTTAACCCATACGACAAAAGAGATCTACTCAAACATCATAGGATAGCCAAATATCATTGTGAAATAATATATGGAGTTGATCACCATGTTTAAGTAGAGATTACAGTGGGGAAGAGAGGTGTTACACCATTGCATATAGGGGGAGAGAGTTGGTGTTCACGGTGGCAAGATTGTTGATGTAGATCGCCGTCACGATGCTTGCCCCGATGGCGTTCTGACGCAACATGGAGAGAGGGGGACAGAGCTCCCCCTTCTTCTTATTACTTAGCCTCCCCCCTAGATGGGAGGAGACTTACCCCTTTGGTCCATGGCCTCCATGGCGGTGGAGGGTCAGGAGGCCCTCCTAGATTGGATCTACCTCTCTGTTCTTTTCTGTTTCACGTTCTTGTTTTCTGGCCAAAAATTGTTTCTTATATTCCCGGAGATCCATAACTCCGATCAGGATGAAATTTTGAGGGGATTTTTATCCAAAAATTAGCTTCCATGCACTCGGAGAAGAACTCCAAACGACTTACAAGATGGGAACAACCCACTAGGATGTGCCTGGGCCCCCTAGCCATGCCCTGGTGTCTTGTGGGTGCTGTGGGCCTTCGTTTGTGTTGATTCCACTTCTCAAAATTCACAAATATTTCAAAAATAATCTTTGTAAATTTTTCGCGTTTGGAGTTTGTTTGATATGGATATTCAGCAAAACAAAAAACATGCAACAAACATGAACTAGCACTAGGCACTGGATCAATAGGTTAGTCCAATAAATCATATAAAATGTTGCCAAAAATGTGAAAGTTATATAATATTGGCATGAAACAATCAAAATTATAGATGTGATGTAGACGTATCAGCACCCCAAGCTTAATTCCTGCTCGTCCTCGAGTAGGTAAATGATAAAAAAAGATAATTTTTGATGTGGAATGCTACCTAGCATAATTTGGATCATATATCTAATCATGGCATGAATATTAAGACACAAGTGATTCAAAGCAATAGTCTAGTTTTGACATAAAGACATTAATACTCAGGCATCCCAACAAACAATCATGTCTTTGAAAATATCAAGGCTAAAGAATGATATCCCTACAAAATCATATAGCCTTGTCATGCTCTGTCTTACTAACACAAAGTATAAATCATGTACTACCCCGGTGTCATCCAAGAAATTGGTTCATACTTTTTAACGTGCTTTAGCATTTTCAACTCTCACGCAATACATGAGCGCAAGCACTATGTGTGGAATAGAATATGGTGGTAGGTTTCAAAGGGTAAAAGTGGAGAAGAAAGTCTCGCATAAGCTCGATGTACCAACGTGCTATGGAGATGCCCATCAATGTATGTCAATGCGAGGAGTAGGGATTGCCATGCAACAGATGTACTAAGAGCTATAAGTGTATGAGAGCTCAATATGAAAACTAAGTGGGTATGCATCTAACTATATGAAAAATTCCCACTAGTACATGAAAGTGACAACACAGGAGACTCTCTATATGAAAAACATGGTGCTACTTTGAAGCACAAGTGTGGAATTAGCATGCCCCTATCCCTTCTTCTTTCATGTTTCCCCTTTTTTCTTTCTTTTTTATTTTTTTTCTTTCTTTGTCTAGAGCCTCATCCTGACTTGTGGGTGAATTATAGTTTCCATCATCCTTTCATCACTCAGGCATGCTCTAATAATGCATAATGATGATCACACTTCTATTTACTTACAACTCAATATTACAACAAAGTCTGACTCTATATGAATGCAATGATCTAGCATAGAAAAGATATCAAAAAACGAACAAGCCAAGGAAACATCATGCTAGCTATCTTACAATCATGTAATGCAATATACCAATGAATGCACAAGTCATCAAAATGAAGACGGCGGAAGTTGCATGGTAATATATCTTGGAATGGCTATGGAAATGCCATCATAGGTAGGTATGGTGGGTGTTTTGAGGAAGATACAATAAGGCTTATGTGTGATAGAGCATATCATATCATGGGGTTTGGATGCACTAGTGAAGTTTGCACCGACTCTTGAGGTGATAAAGGGCAATGCATGGTACCGTAGAGGCTAGCAAATTGTGGAAAGGTAAGAGTACGTATAATCCATGGACTCACATTAGTCATAAAGAACTCACATACTTATTGCAAAAGTTTAATTATCTCTCTAGAAGCATAGTATTACTACGCATGATCCTAGGGGGGATGTTGGTAGGAGTTAACCATCGAGCGCCCCCGACCTTCACACAAAGATAGACAATCAAGGATAAATTGTGCTCCAACTTCTTAGCATAACAGGAGACTATACATGCATGCTTCGGGAATCACAAACCATAACACAAATATCTTACTCAACACGATCATCCACTAGTACCTCCCACACATTATCATCTCTATATCACAAAACTATTGCACGGAATCAAACTATCATATTTAGTGATCCCTAAGTTTTATGTAGGATTTCATGACTAACCATGGAAATGACCAATTCCCGTTGACTCTCTAAATAGATATAAGTGAATCAAGAGAGTTTAATTCTTTCTAGAAAATACCATGCTCTAATAAATATAATTTAAGCAAAAGAGCATTCTTGAAATAATGATTTTCTATGTGAAGAGAAACATCCAATCCAAACTTCAAATGATATAAGTGAAGCACATGAAGCATTCTATAAAGCCATACTCCAAAGATATAAGTGAATTGCAATGAGTATTATACAAATCAACCATGGACAGCCACATATCATCATGGTGCATAAAATAAAATTGAAAACTAAACGCAAAAGACGCTCCAAGATTTGCACATATCACATGAATGAAACGAATCCGAAAACATACTGATACTTGTTGAAGAAAGATGGGATGTCTTCTGGCGCATCGCCAAGCTTAGACTCTTGAGTCTCCTTGTATATTTACATGGGGTGAATTGGGAATCCCCAACATTGAACTCTCGCCTCTCCTCCTTCTCCTCATATCGAGACCTCCTCGATTTTCGAACACTTCATCCACACAAAACTTAACAGAAGACGGGTAAGATCCGTTAGTATAATAAAGAAAATTACAAGGTACTATTGAAAACTCATTCATATTTTATATTTTAACTATCCATGCTGTTTTATAACTTTTCCATGGCTTATACCACTGATAAAATTGAGAGTTTCATCAAAACTAGCAAAACAATGCATCAAAATTAGAATCTGTCTTAAACAGGATAGTCCGTAGTAATCTGTACTCTCACCATACTTGGGTAACTCCAAAAATTACAAAAAATTTGTAAGAGTTATAATTTTTGCATAGAACTACTGTCTAAAAAATCCAGAAACTTTTCACATTCCTATAAAAAATGAAAATTCACGCACTATAGGAAAAGTTTATGTTTTTACACCGCATGTAGCAACAAGCAATCTAATCATCCTAAAGGAAAATCTTGGCACATTATTTTTATAATACAATGGATTTGTACAAGGGGATGATTTTTTTTTTGGAAAAGTTTCCATGATTCAAGATTCACACAGTTTCCATGGGTATGAACAAAAATTCAAGGACGTCCCCCACTTCCACGATGTTCATCATCTCTTCTCACTTTCACCCTTTCCTTTTGTGGAGTTTTAGGTTCCCCTATATATTTTTTGTTTTTAAAGTTTATAAAATCACACAAAATAAATAAATTACTCTCTAAAATTTCCGGGTTGTCTCCGTGGGAGTGCTTTCTGTAAAGCCATTAAGCTAGGCATAAAGTGCTCAAGTAATGGATCCACCCGGATCCCAAGGTATATCAAAGCCAATTTTAATTAGCAATGATTTGTAATTTAGTAGTGAGCACAAAGTGATATATATCATGTGACAACAAAGTCTAACTCTCTTTCTATGCATCCGGATTTCATACAAGAACAATTCATGCACATGAAGTAAAGGCCCATGCATAGTATAAACAGTTTCTTGCAGTTTCATATTATTGGAAACATAGAGAGGTGAAGATTTGGTTCCTCTCTCATAAAAATTGCAAGTAGGAGCAGCAAGCACATGCATATTATATTCATCAAAAACATCACGTCTAGTGGTAAAAAGCAACCCATCAATATAATCCTTAACAAGAGCAAACTTCTCCAATATAGTGTTGTTGGGAGAATTCAAAAATGTAATAGGACTATCATGTGTGGGTGCAATAGCAAGAATTTCAAGATTTCCATAAGGAACTATAGAAAGTTCGTCTTCATAAGCATAATTCATATTGTCGTCATGGCCACAAGCATAGCAAGCATTTAGTTCATCAAAAAGGGATATTTCAAATGAATCCAGATCATAGCAATTATCATAGCATTCATCCTTCGGTATGTGTGAAGGGAAATTAAATAATGTATGAGTTGAGGAGTTACTTCCATCATGTTAGAGATGGCCTCGAATCCAAGTCCGTTAACCCGGACATCTGCCGTGATAAATCCACGACAGTTGGCGCCCACCGTGGGGCTGACGCTTGGTGGTGTTGAGTTCTCGAAGGGCTCTCTCCCGGGGCTCAAAGGATACGTGGTCGGAAGGATCAACAAGAGTCGCCGTGGCCGGTTCTACATCAACGATGCCAGCTGGGGGCTTGATGCTAAGTCCGTGGAGTATGGTTTCCGGGTTCCATTCGGCAGGATCCACATCTTCATCGGAAGGGTTGATGGATCTACACCCGGGCCGGACGTCTGCACCGACATCATCGAGACGGCTCGGCGTCTGCGACCTGCGTGTAACATGCATCCTGCCCGTGCTAATCCGGGTCAGAAGCATGTCTTCGTAGGCTTCAATCAAGGTACAGATCTGGAAGCTTCTGAATCATAGGAAACTCTCATCTATTTGGAGGACGAATCTTCAAGTGGAGAAACGGAGTCGGTGCACCAGCTCCGCAACGGCGGCCTTGGGGGCTACAGCGACGTGTGCCTTGAGTCAGATCGCTCAGAGTCGGATAATCTTGAGTTTCTGATTCATGCTGCCATGTTCATGGCTGGGTCAGCCCCAGGCACGAGTAGTACAGCCACAGGAGCCGCCACCTCGGGTGATAACCCGCCGCCGCTGGCTCAATTTCTTGTGCAGCTGATGGACGAGCTCGCGGCTTTAATGGCCACTAAGGTCACACCAGATAATCAAGCAACTCGAAATTTAGAGATCGCAAGGATGAAGGGCCGGATGATAGAGGAACGACAAAGGATGGATTAGCTAAAGATCCAGATGGAGGAAGAGGCAGAACGTATCAAGGCCGACGCTTTCCGTCTAGGTCTAGAGCAGATATCAGCAGCAGCGGTACATCAAAGGAGACATCAGTCCTGTCTATCAGAGCGCTATGAAGCAAGGAACCTCTTCAATACTCCTGGCGCAAGGTGAATAACAGACGCGCCCGAAATCCGCCCGACGGAGCGACCAACGATTCATCCGGCCCGGAGTAACCAAGCTTTACCCGGTGGCTTTCCAACACCGGCGGGTCATTATTCTAACCCGGCCGACAATATGGTGGCAGCAGCCACCCGGCTTAAGACAATTCCTATCCTGGATGAGGCACCCTTTGCAGAGGATGTGCGGAACGGCATCGGGTACCTGCAGACGGCCGTGGCCCAGCAGGAGAAATATACTCACAGTCGGAGCCGTGTTCATTCAACCCCTCTTCCTAGCCGCAACTTTAGCCGGCGCTACAAGTCACCAGCAGGTTCCAGCAGCAACCAGCACAGAGAGATTCCGACGGGTCACCGGCCGGGTAGAGATACATCAGCATTTGTAAACCATGTGGGAAGCCCGCAAGGGGCGCCAGCTAGGCCAGCTCACCAGGAGCCTATACCTTCCGTTTTGGTGGGGGCAGGTGTAAACTCTAGGACGGGAGGGCTGCCATGTTTGTCGCCGGATCTCCGGAGTGAGCGGCTGCCAAGAGACTTCAAAGGGCCCCGCAAGGTCCCAAATTATACCGCTGATTTACCCCTGGAGGCCTGGGTGGAGAGTTATGAACTGGCCATGGAGATGCTGGAGGTCAGTGAGGCGGTTTATGCCAAGTATTTCGTCATGATGCTTGAAGTGTTGGAAATATGCCCTAGAGGCAATAATAAATTAGTTATTATCATATTTCCTTGTTCATGATAATCATTTATTATCCATGCTATAATTGTATTGATCGGAGACTTAGATGCATGTGTGGATACATAGACAAAACCATGTCCCTAGTATGCCTCTAATAGACTAGCTCGTTGATCAAAGATGGTTAAGGTTTCCTAGCCATTGACATGAGAAGTCATTTGATAACAGGATCACATCATTAAGAGAATGATGGGATGGACAAGACCCAAACTACAAACATCGCATATGATCGTGTCAGTTTAATGCTACTGTTTTCTGCATGTCAAGTATCTGTTCCTATGACCATGAGATCATGCAACTCACTGACACCGGAGGAGTACCTCGTGTGTATCAAACGTCGCAACGTAACTGGGTGACTATAAAGGTACTCTACAGGTATCTCCGAGGGCGTCTGTTGGGTTGGCATGGATCAAGACTGGGATTTGTTACTCCGTGTGACGGAGAGGTATCTCAGGGCCCACTCGGTAATACAACATCACAACAAGCCTTGCAAGCAATGTGACTAAGTGTTAGTCACGAGATCTTGTATTACAGAACGAGTAAAGAGACTTACCGGTAACGAGGTTGAACTAGGTATGGAGATACCAACGATCGAATCTCGGGCAAGTAACATACCGAAGAACAAAGGGAACATCATATGGGATTAACTGAATCCTTGACATAGAGGTTCGACCGATAAAGATCTTCGTAGAATATGTAGGAACCAATATGGGCATCCAGGTCCCTCTATTGGTTATTGACCATAGAGGTGTCTCGGTCATGTCTACATAGTTTTCGAACCCGCAGGGTCTGCACACTTAAGGTTCAGTGACATTTCAGTAGTATAGAGTTATGTATGCTGGTGACCGAAGGTTGTTCGTAGTCCCGGATGAGATCCCGAACATCATGAGGAGATCCGGAATGGTCCAGAGGTAAAGATTGATATATAGGAAGTCCCATTTTGGTCGCCGGAAAAGTTTCAGGCTAATCGGTAATGTACCGGGAGTGCCGGTAGTGTACCGGGAGACCACCGGGAGGGGTATTTCGACCCAAGAGGCTTCATGGGATGTGGGAGAGTAAATACCAGCCTTTTTTGGTCTGGTGGAAGTCCCACACAAGGCCCATGCGGCTGGGAGAAAAAGCCCAAAGGGAAAAAGGTGGAAAAAGGCCAAAAAAAAGGAGGAATCCTTGTCCTACTAGGATTGGAGGAGGAGTCCTCCTCTCCTCCCCACTTTGGCCGACCCAAGGGCTGGATTTTTGGCAGCCAAGCCTCCTCCTCCTCTAATCCTATACATACTAGAGGATTTTAGGGTTTTGGCACAGAAGTTTCAGCCACGTGCTACCCGTTCCTCTAGTGCATAGTTTCTCCTCTAGATCGGTTTTCTACAGTGCTTAGGCGAAGCCCTGCCGGAATTGCTCCACCACCATCGCCGGAGCGCTGTCACGCTGCCGGTGAACTCTTCTTCCTCTCCACTTCATCTTGCTGGATCAAGATGGTGGAGATCGTCATCAAGCTGCACGTGTGCTGAACGCGGAGGTGTCGTCCGTTCGGCGCTAGATCGGAAGGACCGTGATCAAGATTGCGAGACGGATCGTGATGAGTTCGCGGGACGGACCGTGATGAGATTGCGCGACGGATCATGATGAGTTTGCGGGACGGATCGTGATTGGATCGCGGGACGAATCGTGATGAGATCACGGGACGCTCGGCGATTTGGATGGCGAAGACGTTCGACTACACCAACCACGTTTCTTAACGCTTCCCGCTTAGCGATCTACAAGGGTATGTAGATCCACTCTCCCTCTCGTAGATGCTCATCACCATGGATAGATCTTGGGTGTGCGTAGGAATTTTTTTGTTTCCCATGAAACGTTCCCCAACAGTGGCATCATGAGCTAGGTCTATGTGTAGATGAGATCTCGAGTAGAACACAAAGGGTTTGTGGGTGTTGATGCTTAGATTGCTTCGTCCCTTGGTCGGATTTTCGTTCAGCGGTATTGTGAGATGAAGCGGCCCGGACCAACATTACTTGTACGCTTACGAGAGACCGGTTCCTTCGATCGCAACTTGTTGCATAGATGGATTGCGGGTGCCAGTTTCTCTCACTTTAGTTGGATTGGATTCGACAAAGGCGGTCCTTGAGAAGGTTGAAAAGCAACTAGTGTATCACCATTGTGGTTTTTGCGAAGATGAGAATTGTTCTTGCTAGATACCCGTAGCAGCCACGTAAAACATGCAACAAAAATTAGAGGACGTCTAACTTGTTTTTTCAGGGTATGTTGTGATATGATATGGCCAATTACATGATGTGATGTATGTTATGTATGAGATGATAATGTGATGTATAGATTATCACGACTTGCATGTTAATGAGTACAACAACTGGCAGGAGTGATAGGGTTGTCTTTAATTATTGTATGACCTACGTGTCAATCATTAAGCTCTACGTAATGCTTTGCTTTATCGCTAAACGGTAGCAATAGTAGTAGAAGCATGTTGGGCGTGACAACCCCGATGGCGACACGTTGATGGAGATCAAGATGATGGAGATCATGGTGTCATGCCGGTGCTTTCATGATGGAGATCAAAATCACAAGTTCATGGCCATATCATGTCACTTATGATTTGCATGTGATGTTAATCCTTTTATGCACCTTGTTTTGCTTAGGATGACGGTAGCATTATAAGGTGATCCCTCACTTAATTTAAGGATAAATTGTGTTCTCCCCGAGTGTGCACCGTTGCGAAAGTTCTTCGTGTCGAGACACCACGTGATGATCGGGTGTGATAGACTCTACGTTCACATACAACGGGTGCAAGCCAGTGTTGCACATGCAGAACACTCGTGTTAAACTTGACGAGCCTAGCATGTACAGACATGGCCTCGGAACACAAGAGACCGAAAGGTCGAAACTTAGTCATATAGTAGATATGATCAACATGATGATGTTCACCATTGAAACCACCTCAACTCACGTGATGATCAGACTTGAGTTGATGAATTTGGATCATGTATCACTCGAATGATTGGAGGGATGTCAATTTGAGTGGGAGTTCTTAAGTAATATGATTAATTGAACTCATTATCATGAACATAGTCAATAGTGTCTATGCAAATTATGTTGTAGATTACTTGCTCGCGTTGTAGCTCCCTTGAATTTTTATATGTTCCTAGAGAAATAGAGTTGAAAGATGTTGGTAGCAATATTGCGGACTGGGTCCATGATCTGAGGATTGTCCTCATTGCTACACAGAAGGCTTATGTCCTTAATGCACCGCTCGGTGCGCCAACCCCTCTAGCGTCGTTTGTAGATGTTGTGAACATGTGACAGGCATGTTCTGATGACTACTTGATAGTTTAGTGCGTCATGCATTACGGCTTAGAATTGAGGCTCCGAAACATTTTGAACATCACAGAATATATGAGATTTTCTAAGAGCTGAAATTAGGATCTCAGGCTTGTGCCCATGTTGCGAGATATGAGATCTCCAACAAGATTCTTTGCCTGCAAGATGAAGGAGAATAGCTCAATCGTTGAGCATGTGGTCAGATTGTCTGGGTGCTACAATCGCTTGAATCGAGTGGGAGTTGATATTCCAGATAAGATAGTGATTGATATAGTTCTGCAAGTCACTGTCACTAAGCTACTAGAACTTGGTGATGAACTATAAAACGCCAGGGATAGAAATAATGATCCCTGAGCTGTTCGCGATGTTTGACACCGCAAAGGTAGAAATCAAGAAGGAGCATCAAGTGTTGATGGTTAGTAAAACCAGTAGTTTCGAGAAGAGCAAGGAGGGAAACTTCATGGATGGCAAGTCAGTTGCTACTCCAGTGAAGCAACCCAAAGTTGAACTCAAACCCGAGACTAAGTGCTTCAATTGTGAGGAGAGCGGTCGCTAAAGCGGAACAACCCTAGATACTTGGTAGATAAGAAGGCTAACAACGTAAAGAGAAGTATATTTGATATACATGTTATTGATGTGTACCTTGCTAGTACTCCTTGTAGCACCTGGGTATTGGATACCGGTTCGGTTGCTAAATGTTAGTAACTCGAAATAAAAGCTATGGAATAAACGGAGAACTAGCTAAGGGTGAGGTGACAATGTGTGTTGGAAGTGTTTCCAAGGTTGATGTGATCGACATCGCACGCTCTCTCTACCTTCGGGATTAGTAACAAACCTAAATAAGTGTTATTTGGTGTTTTGCGTTGAGCATGAACGTGATTAGATCGTGTTTATTGCAACACAGTTATTCATTTAAGTTAGAGAATAATGGTTATTCTGTTTACATGAATAATACCTTCAATGGTCATGCACCCAGTGAGAATGGTTTGTTGAATCTTGATCGTAGTAATACACATGTTCATAACATTGATGCCAAAAGATGCAAAGCTAATAATGATAGTACCACATACTTTTGGCACTGCCGCGAAATGTCATATTGGTATAAAACACATGAAGAAACTCCATGCTGATGGATCTTTGGACTCTTTCGATTTCGAATCGGTTGAGACATGCGAACCATGCCTCTTGGTCAAAGATGACTAAGGACCCCGTTTTCTGGTTTGATGGAGTGGGCAAGTGATTTATTGGAAAAGATAAATATTGATGTATGCAATCCGATGAGTCTTGTAGCGTGCGGTGGATATCGTTATTTTCTTACCTTCGCTGATGATTTGGGTAGATATAGTTTATGTTTACTTAATGAAACACAAGTCTGAATCGTTTGAAAAGTTCAAGCAAATTCAGAGTGAAGTTTAAGGTCATCGTGACAAGAAGATAAAAATATCTGCGATATGATCATGGAGGTGAATATCTGAGTTACGAGTTTGGCATACAACTTTAGACAATGTGAAAGTTGTTTCACAACACACGCCACCTGGAACACCATAGTGTGATGGTATGTCCGAACGTTATAGCCGTGCACTATTGGATATGGTGCATGTTATGATGTCTCTTATCGTTTTGCTACTATAATTTTGGGGTTGTGCATTAGAGACAACTACATTCACTTTAAATAGGGCACCATCTAAATCCGTTGAGATGACACCGTGTGAATTATGGTTTGATAGAAACCTAAGCTGTCATTTCTTGATGTTTGGGGCTGCGACGCTTGTGTGGAAAATGTTTTCACCTAATGAGCTCGAACCCAAAGCGGACAAATGCATCTTCATAGAATACCCTAAGAATAGTTGGGTGAACCTTCTATCTCAGATCCAAGCATAAAGTGTTTGTTGCTAAAACGGGTCCTTTCCCAAGAAAAAGTTTCTCTTGAAAGAATTGAGTGGGAGGAAGATAGAACTTGATGAGGTTGTTGAACCTTTGTTTTAACCAGAGAGTAGCGCAGCGCAGAAAGATGTTTCTGTGGAACCTATGTCAGTTGAAGAGGAAGTAAATGATGGTGATCATGAAGCTTCAGATCAAGTTACTCTCGAACCTCGTAGGTCGACAAGGATGTGTACTGCTCCTGAGCGGTACAACAACCCTATCTTGGAGGTCATGTTGTTGGACAACAATGAACCTACGAGCTGTGGAGAAGCGATGATGGGCCCGGATTCCGACAAATGGTTAGAGGCCATGAAATCCGAGAAAGGATCCATATATTAAAACCAAGTATAGACTTTGGTAGACTTGCTCATTGGACGGCAGGTCGTTGAGTACAAATGGATCTTTAAAATGAAGATAGATGCTGATGGTGAATTTCACCATTTATAAAGCTCGACTTGTCGCAAAGAAGTTTCCGGCAAGTTCAAGGAGTTGACTGCGATGAGACTTTCTCTCATAGCGATGCTAAAGTCTGTTAGAATTATGTTAGCAGTTGCTGCATTTTTCAATTATGAATTCTGGCAGATGGATGCCAAAACATCATTTCCTTTCTTGAGGAAAGGTTGTATGTGATACAATCAGAAGGTTTTGTCAGTCCTAAGGATGCTAAAAGGTGTGCAAGCTTCAGTGATCCTTCTATGAACTGAAGCAAGCATCTCGGAGTTGGAATATACACTTTGATGAGGTGATTAAAGTTTTTGAGTCTATACAAAGTTTATGAGAAACTTATATTTACAATAAAGTGAGTGGGAGCACTGTAGAGTTTCTGATAAGCGTATGTGGTTGACATATTATTGATCGGGAATGATATAGAATTTCTGGAAAGCATAAAGGGTTATTTGAAAATAGTTTTTCAAAGGAAGACCTGTATAAAGCTACCTAATTGTTGAGCATCAAGATCTATAGAGATAGATCAAGATACTTGAAGAGACTTTCAATGAGTACATACCTTGACAAGATTTTGAAAGAGCTCAAAATGGATCAGTCAGAGAAAGAGTTCTCGCCTGATTTCTAAGGTATAAAGTTGAGTAAGACTCAATGCCCAGTGACTGTAGAAGATAGAGAAAAGATGAGTGTCATCCCCTATGCTTCAGCCATAGGATCTATCATGTATGCAATGCTATGCACAAGACCCGATGTCAGCCTTGCCATAAGTATGGCCGGAAGGTTTCAAAGTGATCCTGGAATGGAGCACTGGACAGCGGTTAAGATTATCCTTAGTAACTAAAAGACTAAGGAGATGTTTCTCGATTATGGAGGTGATAAAGAGTTCGTCGTAAAGAGTCATGTCGATGCAAGCTTTAACACCAATCCAGATGACTCGTAGTAGCAATCTGGATACGTATAGTGGAGCAGCCATTTGGAATAGTACCAAGTGGAGTGTGGTAGCAGTGTTTACGGTTTGACATAGAAATTTGCAAAGTACACACGGATCTGAATGTCGTAGACCAGTTGACTATAGGACCTCTCTCACATGCAAAGCATGATCGAGCCCCAGAACTCATTGGGTATTAGATTCATTACAATGCAAATCACATGGTGATGTGAACTAGATTATTGACTCTAGTGCAAGTGGGAGACTGTTGTAAATATGCCCTAGAGGCAATAATAAATTAGTTATTATCATATTTCCTTGTTCATGATAATCGTTTATTATCCATGCTATAATTGTATTGATCGGAGACTTAGATGCATGTGTGGATACATAGACAAAACCATGTCCCTAGTATGCCTCTAATAGACTAGCTCGTTGATCAAAGATGGTTAAGGTTTCCTAGCCATTGACATGAGATGTCATTTGATAACGGGATCACATCATTAGGAGAATGATGGGATGAAAAAGACCCAAACTACAAACGTAGCATATGACAGTGTCAGTTTAATGCTACTGTTTTCTGCATGTCAAGTATCTGTTCCTATGACCATGAGATCATGCAACTCACTGACACCGGAGGAGTGCCTTGTGTGTATCAAACATCGCAATGTAACTGGGTGACTATAAAGGTACTCTACAGGTATCTCCGAGGGTGTCTGTTGGGTTGGCATGGATCAAGACTGGGATTTGTTACTCCGTGTGACGGAGAGGTATCTCAGGGCCCACTCGGTAATACAACATCATAACAAGCCTTGCAAGCAATGTGACTAAGTGTTAGTCACAGGCTCTTGTATTACGGAACGATTAAAGAGACTTGCCGGTAACGAGGTTGAACTAGGTATGGAGATACCGACGATCGAATCTCGGGCAAGTAACACACCGAAGAACAAAGGGAACATCATACGAGATTAACTCAATCCTTGACATAGAGGTTCGACCGATAAAGATCTTCATAGAATATGTAGGAACCAATATGGGCATCCAGGTTCCTCTATTGGTTATTGACCGTAGAGGTGTCTTGGTCATGTCTACATAGTTCTCGAACCTGCAGGGTTTGCACACTTAAGGTTCGGTGACGTTTCGGTAGTATAGAGTTATGTATGGTGGTGACCGAAGGTTGTTCGTAGTCCCGGATGAGATCCTGGACATCACAAGGCTCTCCGCAATGGTCCGAAGGTAAAGATTGATATATAGGAAGTCCCATTTTGGTCCCCGGAAAAGTTTCGGGCTAATCGGTAATGTACCGGGAGTGCCGGTAGTGTACCGGGAGACCACCGGGAGGGGTATTTCGACCCAAGAGGCTTCATGGGATGTGGGAGAGTAAATACCAGCCTTTTTTGGTCTGGTGGAAGTCCCACACAAGGCCCATGCGGCTGGGAGAAAAAGCCCAAAGGGAAAAAGGTGGAAAAAGGCCAAAAAAAAGGAGGAATCCTTGTCCTACTAGGATTGGAGGAGGAGTCCTCCTCTCCTCCCCACTTTGGCCGACCCAAGGGCTGGATTTTTGGCAGCCAAGCCTCCTCCTCCTCTAATCCTATATATACTAGAGGATTTTAGGGTTTCGGCACAGAAGTTTCAGCCACGTGCTACCCGTTCCTCTAGTGCATAGTTTCTCCTCTAGATCGGTTTTCTGCAGTGCTTAGGCGAGGCCCTGCCGGAATTTCTCCACCACCATCGCCGGGGCGCCGTCATGCTTCCGGTGAACTCTTCTTACTCTCCACTTCCTCTTACTGGATCAATACGGTGGAGATCGTCATCAAGCTGCACGTGTGCTGAACGCGGAGGTGTCGTCCGTTCGGCGCTAGATCGGAAGGACCGTGATCAAGATTGCGAGACGGATCGTGATGAGTTCGCGGGATGGACCGTGATGAGATTGCACGACGGATCATGATGAGTTCACGGGACGGATCGTGATGAGTTCGCGGGGCGGATCGTGATGAGATTGCGGGACGCTCGGCGATTTGGATCGCGAAGACGTTCGACTGCACCAACCGCGTTTCTTAACGCTTCCCGCTTAGCGATCTACAAGGGTATGTAGATCTACTCTCCCTCTCGTAGATGCTCATCACCATTGATAGATCTTTCATGTGCGTAGGAAATTTTTTGTTTCCCATGCAACGTTCCCCAACATGAAGGCCCGGCTCGCACGTGGCTAAAGGGGTTGCCGCCTAATACTATCAATTCATGGGCGGAGCTCCAGGCCAGGTTCATTAAAAACTTTCAAGGGACATGCAAGCAACCGATGACCATTGTGGATCTTGATCACTATGTGCAACAGGAGAACGAGTTGGCCCATCATTGGGTACGGCGGGTCTCAACAATCATCCACTCCTCGGAGCAGATCACGGTAGCCCAGGTGGTACTGATCTTGGAGAAGAACTGCCGTTTTGTTCCTCTGAAACAGAAACTCGACCGACTCAAACGTACGTGCCAGGACATGGGAGATCTCATGACGGCTCTCATGAAATTTGCCGACTCTAACAGTACGAAAGATCCGGGTTCTAATGATGAGAAAGCTGGCCAAGGTAAGAAAGGCAATCAAGGCAAGGGTGCGGCAAACAATGGTAGCCAGTGCAAACGTAAGAATCCAGAGGCCGGGTCAGAGCTGGTGGCTAATACAAACACCCAACAGAATTACCCTAAAGGCAATAGGAGGTTTAGACCACCCTTTGGCAGGGATAGCTCTCCCTCGAACATGGAGGAGTTACTTAAGCAACCTTGTCCAAATCACAGTCTGCCTGATAAGCCGGCAAACCACACATGGGGGAATTGCAATTTCATGTAGAAGTACAAGAAGTATTTCACACAACCTAACAATCGAGATGGTGGTCCGCCAGGCGGCTCAGGACATGACGGGTTAGGAGCTGGTTTTGGTTCTGGCGGCTCAAGGTCCGGTCATCCGGTCCACCGTCATCCGGGTCAAGATGGTCAAGGGGGACACCGGCCACATTCTGGTAACAATAATCAGCAACAACAGCATAATCAGTCTGGTTTTCAGAGTAATCCGAAGCAGCTCAGCTCCGGGCAGTACCACGTTTTCACGACCGGTCTCAACAAACAGGACCAGAATTTGCGAAAGCGGGCAGTTAATGCGGTTACACCGGCTCTTCCGCGGTACTTAAAGTGGTCTAAATATGACATAACGTGGAGCCGAGAAGATCACCCGCTGCGTGTCGATGACCCGGGGCGGCTGGCTTTGGTTGTAGCCCCCAGGTGGGCGAATATATGGTGAACAAGGTGCTTATGGATGGCGGTAGCAACATAAACATCCTTTACTATGACACTTTCCAGCGGATGAAGTTGCTTGACAAGGATTTAAAACCATCATCCGCTGTCTTTCATGGTGTGGTCCCGGGTAAGTCGGCGCGTCCGGTGGGCAGGATTTTGTTGGAAGTGGCTTTTGGCGATGAGTACAATTACAGGGTGGAATCCTTGTGGTTCGAAGTGGTCAAGATCAAGAGTCCTTATCATGCGATATTTGGACGGCTAACTTATGCTAAGTTCATGGCTAGGCCCTGCTATGTTTACTTGCAGCTCAAGATGCCCGGCTTAAACGGTACCATTACCGTTCATGTTAACCGAAATATGGCTATTAAGTGTGAAGAAGGAGATGCGGCTTATGCAGAGTCCAGTTGTGCCCAGGAGGAACTAAAGTTCTATAAGGAGAATGTCGATCCGGAGGATATGACCCCGCTGAAAAAGCCCACCATGGAGGTTGAGCCACCCCTCAAGTTTTCAGCGGATGATACCAAGACAGTAGATTTTACTCTGGGCGACTCATCTAAGCAGTTCATCATTGGATCTCACATGGATCCCAAATAGGAAAGCATGCTCATCGAATTCATCCGTGAGTATCGGGACATCTTCGCATGGAAACCTTCCGACATGCCGGGTGTACCGAGAGAGTTCACTAAGCACAACCTTAATGTGGATCCAAAGTTTAAGCCGATTAAACAATTTTTGCGGCGGTTCAATGAGGACAGGCGCAAGGCTACTGGGGAAGAAGTTGCCTGGCTTTTGGCAGCGGGTTTTATCATTGAAGTTTTTCATCCGGAATGGTTGGCTAATCCGGTGCTCGTACTAAAAAAGAATGGCACATGGCGTATGTGTGTGGAATACACGGACCTTAACAAGGCTTGTCTGGCTAATCCATTTGCTCTCTCGCGTATTGATCAGATCATTGATGCTACAGTGGGGTGTGAAAGTTTGTGCTTCCTGGATGCATACTCAGGTTATCATCAAATCAAGATGGCGGTCAAAGACCAGGAGAAAACGGCTTTTATTACACCCTTTGGGGCATTCTGCTATGTCTCTATGCCTTTCGGGCTCAAAAGTGCCCAGGCGACTTACCAGCGATGCGTGCAGAACTGCCTTCACAGTCAGATTGGCCGTAATGTTCATGCTTATGTAGATGACATCGTGATCAAATCCAGAAAGAAGGAGACTCTCTTGGAGGATTTAAAAGAAACTTTTGATAATCTCTGAATCTACAAGATGATGCTTAACCCAACCAAGTGTGTCTTTGGTGTTCCAACAGGCAAGCTTTTGGGTTTCCTGGTCTCCGAGCATGGTATCGAGGTTAGCCTGTCTAGGAGAGCCGGCTTGCATTAATGATGTTCAGGGCTTGGCAGGGCGGATTGCTGCGTTGAGCCGGTTCATAAGCCGTCTTGGAGAGAAGGCTATTGCTTTATATCAAATGATGAAGAAGATAGACAAATTTTTCTGGAGTAAAGCGGCGGGTGAAGCACTTGAGGCACTTAAAAAACAGCTCACTGAGCCGCCAGTGCTGGCTACTCTGGTTGAAAAAGAACCGTTACTCCTTTATGTGGCGGCTAATAACCGGGCAGTGAGCGCTGCAATCGTGGTCGAGCGCAAGGAGGCTGGAAAGGAGTATCCAGTGCAAAGGCCGGTTTATTATACCAGTGAGGTCCTGACAGAGTCTAAGCAAAGGTATCCACATTGGCAGAAGCTGGTATATGGGGTCTTCATGGCCAACCGCAAGTTAAAACACTATTTCTTAGGGCACCAGATAACTGTGGTCAGTTCTGCTCTGCTGGGGGATATTATCCAGAACAGAGAAGCCACATGAAGGATTGCTAAGTGGGCATTGGAGCTGGGACCTCTCAATGTAAAATATGTGCCTCGCACAACTATCAAGTCCCAAGTCCTTGTGGACTTCATAAATGATTGGACGGAGTGTCAAGCTCCCGAGGAAAAGCCGGATAACACATACTAGACTATACACTTTGATGGATCCAAGCGATTAGAGGGGTCAGGGGCAGGCGTTGTTCTGACATCCCCCAAGGGTGATAAATTTTGTTATGTGCTCCGGCTGATGTTCCCCTGCACTAACAATGCGGCTGAATATGAAGCTTTGCTTCATGGTCTTTGGTTAGCCAAGGAGATGAATTTGAGCCGAGTCAGGTGTTTGGGCGACTCAAATCTGGTGGCTCAGCAAGTTTCTGGCACTTGGGATTCCAAGGACCCGCGGATGGTGGCTTACCGTCAGGCGATTGATGTTACTGCAGGGCACTTCAAAGGATATCGGGTAGATCACATTGATCGTCGCAGAAATGAGGCGGCTGATGCCTTATCACGATTAGGCTCTCAACGAATGTTGGTGCCACCCAATGTCTTTCTGGACGTCTTACACCATCCGATTGTTAAGATACCTTCAGAAGAAGATTTGGTTGTTCCTGACCCGGAGGCAGAATTAGTGGCGGCTCTGCATGCTATCCCAGATTGGACTATTCCCTATTTGGCCTATTTGACCCGGGGTGAGTTACGTGAGGATGAAGACCTAGCCAGAAAGATCACCCGGCGTTCTAAGTCCATGACAGTAGTCAATGGTGAGTTGCATAAATGCAGTGTGATGGGAGTTTTTCAACATTGTGTTTCACCAGAGGAGGGCTGGCAGATCTTGAATGAAATCCATACTGGCGATTGTGGACACCACGCCGGCTCGAAATCTTTGGTGGCCAAGGCTTTCCGGCACGGGTTTTTCTGTTGACGGCTCATAAAGATGCGGAGGACCTAGTCCGTAAGTGCGACGGCTGTCAGAAGTTTGGCCGGCGTGCTCATATCCCAGCTCAGGAGTTAAGGATGATACCAATTACTTGGTCGTTTGCGGTCTGGGGGCTTGACATGGTGGGACCTTTCAAGAGATCCAAGGATAGGAAAACACACCTCCTGGTGGCAGTGGACAAGTTTACCAAGTGGTTAGAGGCAGAGCCGGTCAACCAATGTGACGCGGCTACATCAGTTTTATTTATCAAAAAGTTGATCTACCGTTTTGGTTACCCACACAACATCATCACTGATAATGGTACAAATCTGTCCAAGGGGGCTATGAAAAAATTCTGTGACGAAGAGCATATCCAGCTTGATGTTTTAGCAGTGGCGCATCCACAATCCAATGGTCAGGCCAAGCGTGCCAATCAGGAAATTTTAAGAGGGATTAAACCGCGACTTATGGTTCCTTTGCAGCGAACACCCGGGTGTTGGGTAGAAGAATTACCCTCCGTCTTATGGAGCATCAGAACCACCCCTAACAGATCTACGGGTTTCACGCCTTTCTTTATGGTGTACGGGGTCGAGGCAGTTTTGCCCAGTGACATCTGACATGACTCGCCAAGGGTGGCGGCTTATGTTAAGGCGGACAATGAGACGTCATGTCAAGACGCATTGGATGCTCTGGAAGAGGCGCGAGAGTTAGCAGCGGCCCGGTCGGCAATTTATCAACAAGACTTGCATCGCTATCACAGCCGTAGGGTCAAGAACCGGACGATCCAGGAGGGCGACTTAGTGCTCCGGCTAATTCAGGACCAGACAAATATGCATAAGCTCTCTCCTCCATGGGAAGGACCTTTTGTAGTCAGCAGAAATCTCAACAATGGGTCATATTACCTCATCAATATCCGAGGTGCCTCAGATACGATAGGTCAGGAGACCCGCCGGCCGTGGGACATCGCGCATCTCCGACCTTATTTCACTTAAGGGTGTAGAGACCCCTCATCATACACTATCATTGTACATGTCATAGTAATATCAAATAGTATCACTACCAAAGTAAAATCCCGGCTCAGGAAAATGAGTCGCGGCACCAGGCGTTATGCCACAAAATCCCGGCTCAGGAAAATGAGTCGCGGCACAAGGCTTTATGCCACAAAAAAACCCGGCTCAGGAAAATGAGTCGTGGCGAGGGCGGCTTCTTACCTTTGGGTATAGCTTCTAACGCCTATCCGCCAGCGGGTTATGCCATACTGCTAAGGGGGGCTTCTTGCCGACGGGTATCACTTCTAACACCCTATCGGCCGGCTTTATGCCATATTTCCAGCTAACACGTTTAGCCACGGTTATGAGAGGTTTTTTACCGACGGGTAGCTAACGTCTCATGACCCGCGAACGACGGCTTCTTACCTTCGGGTATAGCTTATAATGCCCATTAGCCGGCTTTAGGCCACGTAAAAACGGCTAAGGTAAATTAGCTGCGGCGAATGGCGACTTCTTACCTTCAGGTATAGCTTATAACGCCTATTAGCCGGCCTTATGGCACAAAAATCCGGCTAAGGAAAATTAGCCGCGGCGAGAGCGGCTTCTTACCTTCGGGTACAACTTCTAACGCTTATCTGCCAACGTTTACGCCGTATTATTACCTCTGGGTGTATCTTTTAAATGCCTTATCGGCCAGGCTTTATGCCATCTCTGGCTAACCAGATTAGCCGTAACTGCCAAAAGGGAATTACCACCTCCGGGTATAGTTTACCTAATCTTTGCCGCAGGTGTCTTCTATGATGACAAAGCAGTATAAATGGTTCAAGAGCATACAAAAGACAATGGCAGCTAAAGAGCCAGATCATCTTATAAAGCATAATGACACAAGGTTCAGGAGAAGCAAAAGTAAACATCTAGTCTATTACATACACTCCGAGAGGAGCTTAGAATTTCAGACAAGTCTTTTCAAACGCCACACGGAGGGTTAAGGAGAGTCAGTTGTTACAAGTTTTTTTAAGAAGGGACTAACTAGCTGCCGGGTCATCCTGCTCCGGCTCTTCGGTGGCCCCGATCTGGAGGTTGTCCAAATCCCAGTTGCAGTTTGTTAGAGCCGCAAAAGAGCCTTCGTCAAAATAAGGAGACGGGTCAAGGTCAGGAGCGAAGAAGTCCTTACTGCGGGCAAGCGTCAAGTCTTTGCACTCGTAAAGTGGGCCACATATTCTTTTTTGATCCGGGCCATAAGCCGCCTGGTAGGTCGTCAGATTAGCTTCCTCCGCTAAGACAGAAGCTAGTACTCGGGATTCCTTCATGCACCGGCTGTAGTCAGCATCAGTGAAATCTGAGCCGTCGTCTTTCTTTGAAGGGAAGCCATCCATCATCTCGACTGATGTTAGACCCGGAGAAAAGGCCAAAGCCCGGCTGATGCCCGCAATGGCCCCTTGGCGGGCGACTGACTTCTTGAGTTTAGCAATCTGAGGCATGGTGGAAAAGAGCTCCAAGACGCCCTTGAGAGTCGCTGGAATGTTGTCATTGTATTGCATCGCTTTAATAGTGCACACCGCGCCGCAATATAGTTGCTCAGTCAAAGTGTAGATGGCCTTCAACGGCAGCAAACTATCAGAAGCCAGTTGCCGACTCCTAGGGCCTGCATAAGACGGACATTTCAGGATGAGTCACCAGTACAAGTGTTATATAGCCATTGAAGCACAAGTTGTCAGAAGCTTACCAAAGAGGGTGGCTGTCATCTTGGTAATGTGGCGCTTCAGGGCTTGGAGTTCATCGGATACAGCTATCAGCCGTTGATCGGCATCATCCGCCCGTTTGGTCAAGGAGATCTTCTCAGACTCAGCTGACCCTTTAAAAGTAGCAAAGTCGGCCTTGATTGTGGCCAACTCCTCAGAGAGGAGCCGACACTTTTCATCGGTGGCACTTCGAGCCGTTTGTTGAGCCGCCAGGTTGGTCTTCAGATCCGTCAACTGTGACCTGATCTCGTTTAAAGCTTCCTGTGGCATATCAAAATGCAGAATAAGTTGCCAGGATGGAATTTTATCAGATGATGAAGATTAAGACAAAATTATGCAAGTTTCAAGCAGATTGCAAGCAATATGTTTGACACTTGGGGGCTAATGTATATTTGATCTCCAAGATTACAGTGCAGTTCCAGCTCATCTTCATCAAGTTAATCCGGAACTTGGGGGCTACAATTGGCTCATAAAACTATCCACATTGAAGCTCCGACTCAACTTTATCAAAATTGAGTCGACCCTTGGGGGCTAAAATTGGCTGTTCAAACTATCTACAATGAAGCTCCGACTCAACTTTATCAAAGCTGAGCCGGCCCTTGGGGACTATGGATTTAGATTTTCTATAGAGGATCAGGAAAGACCCGGTTCAACTCTTAATTATATTGAGCCGGCCCTTGGGGGCTAAGTAAGGTTATAGCAAGAAGAGGAGGACCTCATATTTTTTCTTCATCAAGCTGACCAGCCGAAGCTCCAGATCTCGGCTGGTGGAAAGCCGGTTCGCATAACCGGCGTGAAGTTCTTCAGCCGTCATCTTCTCAAAGGAAGAAGAGTCAAAATATAGCTTCTTTGAAGCCTCGGCCGGCTCTTTATGCCTAGTCAGCGCGTGAGCCGGGGGAGACTGAAAGGCAGACCCGGTGATCATGACGTCCGGAGTTGCAGTGGTCTTGGTCATCTGGGAAGGACTCAGTGGTTTCGAAGGACCCCTTGGAGGGCTCTCTGGGATGTTATCTTCAAAAGCCGGCCCAGTGGATGCGGCTGGCGGATCTACATCCGGTCGTGACTCTTCTGGTTGTTCACGCTCTGGCTCTTGGGCTGTAGGGCTAGGGGAGGACTTGTTCGTCTTGTGACGCTTCGCTTGAGCCCTGGAGAACATGAAGTGTCAGAACCCAAGGATTACAACCGCCAAAGGGAATAGAAATGCACAGCTAAAAGAAATACTTACAATGGATTGATCTTGGGAGGCGGCAGAGTGGTCGCCGAAGAGTCGCCAGAAGAGGGTGATTTCTGAGAGACAATTTAAGAAAGATGAGACAACATCGAGGTCGCAAGGTGAGATTAATTAAAATGGAGATACATACCTCTGCAGGGCGTTTTTTCGGAGCTGGCGAGTTTGGCAAGCCGAACATAAGTTCAGTAGAACCAGCGCTCCGGGTCTGGCGACACTCAACCTGTTGTTGCTTCTTCAAAAGAAAATCGGGAGCCAGATAAGCAAGAGGATGAGAAAGAGGAACTTTTCCAATAACCTGCCGCAGCCTCCGGGGGATAAAATATTCTGAGCCGGAAGAAATATAGATTACCTCAGGGGCGTTGGCACGGCTTGTTTCAACATCGTCATGTGAGTAAAACAAGTGTAAGTAAAATAAGGTAGTAAAATGGCAGAAAGCAGCCAAGGTTTACCTCTGAGTCAGACGATTGCGGCAGGTCAAACCATCCTTCTTGTGGGGCGGTCTGCTTGGACTTCTTAGCCAGAACTTTCTTCTTGGGCTTCTTCAAAGTAGGAACATACTCCTTCTTCCAGAAATTAGAGTTGGCCTGGAAAGGTTAAACCGGTTAAACAGTAAAGCGTCAGAAAGGTATAAGTGACAAGGAGAAAAGTGGTGAAGAGTCGCCTTACATCTGGAGACGGATTTTTGGCGTTAAAAGGCACCAGGCCAATGGCGCTGCATGATCCAGATGCTTCATGGACAAGGCTCCGGATGACGGTGGTGATGTCATCCTCTGTCAGGGTTGATTGGCTGAAGCATAGTGAACTATCATACTTGCCTTCGTATTCACACATGAGCCGGCTTCTATGACTTAAGGGCATAATCCGCCAAGAAATCCAGCAGCGAATCAAATCCAGCCCGGTTAAACCATTGGCCATGAGGGCCTTGATCTTGGCGTGAGCCGGCTCGTACCTTGCACGTTCCGAAGCTGACAGCCGGCCCGGAAGCTCTGAAGTTGTCTTGAGCCGGGAGGGACGATAACCTGGCAGTGGACGCTCATTCTCAGGAGAGGTATCCTTGTAGTAGAACCAAGTCTTGTTCCAGTCCTTTGGATGACTCGGCATCTGCATGGCTGGAAAAGCAATATCCCTACGCCGTCGAATGGAGATCCCACCAAGCTCTAGACTCGGACCGGCCTTCACCTCAGTCTACCGGTTGGCATAGAAAAACTCTCGAAACAACCCCACAGACGGCTTGGCTTGCAGATAGACTTCACAGAGCACTTGAAAATTTCATATATTGGAGACCGAGTTGGGGGCCAAGTCTTGGGGGTGAAGCTTGTAAAAGTGAAGGACATCACGAAAGAACTTCAAGCATGGGGGCACAAATCCTCGCTCGATATGATCGGAGAAGACCACTACTTCGCCTTCTTGAGGAGTGAGCCGCGTTTCATCACCCGGGGCACGCCAATTAAGGAACTCCTTGGAAGGAAGGGTACCCGCGTGAACAAAATCCAATAAATATTCCTCTGTGATGCAAGACCCGATCCAGTTGCATGAGTTGGAGGCGCGAGACATGATGGCGGCTTAAGGACTATGCAAATTAAAAAGTATGGTGAGTCAAGAGCAAAAAAAATATCTATGACGGCTTACAATTTTAAGGGTTCTACAAATAATATGCCGGCTGATGAGAGCCGGAGGGGCCTGGTGAGTCAACAAAGAAAAGAGGAGGAGCGAAAAACGGCTAAGTCCTAGGAAACAGATTTCGTGAAGTTCAGCTAAATAACAGATCTACAAAAGTAGGAAAAATGCCTCTATTTTTAGACCTAAGGACAAACAGGCGAGGCGGACGAAAACCTAAAATGGCAGGCTGAGTAGGGACTGATTTATGTATTATTACTCACTGCCTATTGCGCAGCGGTGCCGCGAGGTCGGGCGACTGGCCGGAGTTCATACGCTGAGCATGGCCGGCGGCAATGGAGTTCGAGTTCTAAGAGACGACGGCGACGGAGCTTATAGAAACCCTACCGGAGACGGTTATCGGTCTAAGGGAAGAAGATTTACTAGCGACAGGAGCGCCAGATGGACTCTGGTTCGCAACAGGTTGATGCAGCGGCCAGTCAACGGCGAGATGGAGACGACGCCGGAGTAGAAGAGGAGGTATCGGAGAAGAGGGAGATGATAGCGCAAGCGGGAGAAAGGAAATGCCGCCCATAGTAGTCCTATTTAAAAGGAAAACGGGGCAGGCGCGAAAATCCAGGTGACACAAATCGTCCGACCGAGGCGGACGCCTCGATTTTCGGGCTAACCATTTAATGGAAGGATTTGGCGGTGCGTCAGCGAATCTTTTTTGCAGAGTCCACGTGATGTCACGGAGGGTCACTACCGGGCGACTCGCCGAGGAACAAAAGAGAAGGATGAAATGAGCAAGCGCAAATCAACCTGGGGCCTAATGTTGGGGATATAACCCCATGGTGAGACCCGCCCTGGAGGGCTCCGGGTTAAACCGAACGGCTCGTAGCCATCCCAAGGGTCAGCCGTGAGGATCAGAGGGCCCAACAAGCGTAGCGGCTCACAGGATGGGCTGGCAGGGTGTCCCGAATGAGAAGACCCGGGCATGTAAGCCGCCCATGGACAACTTGGTCAGGATAGGCAAGAGAAGATAGAGGCAGACTCAGACGTGTAATGAGAGTCGGCTACGACTTGTATGACCCGTGGTCTTGAACTCGGTATATGAAGGCAAGACCGAGGGCGACTTAGAGGTCAGGTTATCGAGAACTAGGTCAAGCTTTAGCTCCCTTGTAATCGATACAACAAGCAATACAAACATAAGCAGGACGTAGGCTATTACCTCACCTTGAGGGGCCGAACCTGGGTAAACTCGTGTCCTTCGTCCCTGTTAACCCCTTTGAGTCCATGACGTTAGCGATGGCCTCGAATCGAAGTCCGTTAACCCGAGCATCTGCCGTGACAAATCCACGACAGATCCTAAGTCAAATACTCATATATAGATGACTTCATCGTCGTCCAAGTGCTTGTTAGATGCTACAGTGGTTGTGCATGTTTGTCATGATTTCATTTGACATCTTATTGTGTGAGCATGTTGGTCTGCATTTATTTTCTCATTCAGGACATCCAATTGTTGCTATTTTGTCTTTGATTTATCTTTTGCCAATTGGATGGAAAAGAATGCCTAGGACCACTCTTTAGCTATCTATGCTTTCTCACCTCATACTCTATTCATGCTGCATCACAAAATTTGAACAAGTGCTTTTCGATCCCTCTGTGTGTGTGGAGCACTCGGAGTTCCATATCGACGAGGACTGACCATTAAAACCTCCCAAGTGCATCGGGGTGGAACCAACCCCAAAATCTCGGTCTCACCGAATGCCTAGGGTTGATCTGGTTTTCTATCTTGGAACTACCGATTCCATATTCTCGGTTACGCCGAGTTTCCCTGTCAACTGACAGTAGAGGAACTCGGTGACACCGACAATATAGAATCGACATCACCGACAATGGTGGGTATATATACTGTGGACCTCGACGCTTTGAAATTCATCCTCAAACCGTCGCGCCTCAGAACCCTAAGCTACCGTTTTTGAGACCCCTGGTCATCGCCCTTGTCCCCCTGCGCTCCTCCACCACTGGGAATCGCCGCCATCAACGAAATCTTCTCCATTGTCGCCGTCGTAGCGGATCCGTTGCCGATTTAGTGTACAGATTTGACCTCCTTTGCGCTCCCCGTCTGATTCTTGCGCATTGGATTTGATTTTCTCTATGAGCCACCTATTGCACGTCTTCCTATCCACAAGAAATTCCTATAGTTTAGCGAATGATCGATTTACTAGGGTTTGCCTTCCGCCCGATGGAACTCGGTGGAATCGAAGCAAAAGAAATCGGTGTCACTGATTTGTCTTTATGTGTTGCTAAGAATTTTCTTGGTGAAAACGAGTACTTCTTTTCAGTCTCACCGAAAAGAGTGCCAAGTTTCACTTAATGGGATAGTCTGTCTTGGTAGCACTGAAAACTTTGCTTCGGATGGACCAATTTTCGTGTGACAGAATGCAAAACCCTGGAAATATTTTGTTCAATCTTTAAAAAACCAGCATCATTTTGTGATGACTCATCTTCTTCTGCTCTTCTATACTCTATTCACAGGGTCAGTATGTCAGATGCTGAGGAGAGTCAAAATTTGCCAGAGCAAGGTGTTGACATGAGTTCAGGCACTAGCCCTGAGCCTAGTACATCTTCAGATCCAGGCACCCCCAGCTCCCATGGGTTGCCCAAAGCTGCTACAAGGACCAGGAAGAAGCTGAATTCAGATCAGGAGGATTCATACTTTGTCCCTGAGGAGATTCTTGCCAAGAAGCAAGAGAAGGCTACTAAGAAGTCTGCTACTGGAGCCACTTCTTCCAGGAGAGTTGTTAGCAAAGTCTATGCTAGCTCTGAAGCTATGAAAGCACCTAAGAGTGCTAGAGCTACAATGACTATTGAGCCCCCAAAGAAGTCTATGCCTAAGAAGGCAGGAGAGAAGAGAGCCAAAAACAGGATAATCCATGGGACTGGCAGGCCTACATCTCTGTTTGAAGATCCAGAGGAGACTGCTGGTGTTGCTGCTGAGGAAGAGGAGGAAGAACATGTTGAGAAGGCCCCTCCCAAGAAGAAAAAGAAGCTTATGGCTGATGCTATACCAAAGACTGGTGAATCTAAAAGCACCAAGTCTTCTCCCAAGAAACCTGCTATAGTGAAGCCTAAGAGGACATCCAGGAAAATTCTAGCTTCTAAAAAGAACAAGGGAACCACCTCCAGATTTGAGGATGAAGATGCTATGACTGCTTTGATGAACCTTAGACCACACCTTCCAGTACATAATGCCAGCTACCCACTTGCTGAGGATATCAAGAAGAGGAAGGATTCTGTTTTGAGGACTTGGAGAGTTGCTGATCCATATGCCCAGAGGAAGAAGACAGTTGTGGACTACAGATTCTACACCAAAGAGCAACATGATATCTATGAGACTGTGCTTCTTGGCAATAGACCAGCTGTGAGTGATATGAGGTATGTGGACTGGAAATTCATCGAGGAAAATAAAGACTATTTTCCAAGTGTTCAAGATAATTTCCACTGCATTGGTCTGGATGAGTTCATTGGCAGAGAACTTACTGCTTGGAATGATGAGATGATCATGCAATTCTACTCCACTGCACATTTCTACGGAGATGGTAGGATTGTATGGATGACTGAAGGAGCAAGGTATGAGTCTACTGTTGACGAGCGAGCTGCTATTCTAGGTGTCCCAGAGGTACAGGATGGTGACTTGGATGTATACTCAGAATCCAAGGAGATCCACAATGCTATGGAAAATATGTACAATGAGATCCCTGCTGCTAACGTGAAGTCTCACAGGCTAGGATCCATCTACTTTCTCCAGGCTGGCCTTCGTACGATGAACACCATTCTGAGGCATACTTTGATGCCCAAGTCAGGAGATGGTAAGATGATCCGAGGCTACTCCATCAACATGCTGATCCATCTTGACAGACGCACCAAGAATAGAGTTATGGACTTAATTGTTGAGACAATTAAGAGGGTTGCTGCTGACCAGAAGCGCTCTTGCTGCTACGCACCCTATATCTAGATGCTCATAAATTCCAAGTTGGAGAAGCACATATTTTCTCTGGACAAACCCCACTTGCCACTACAACCAGATCTCGAGGACAACATCGTGGATATGAACCCAGATCATCCCACTTCAGCTGCAGCTCAGGCAGAGGCAAAGGCAGCTAGAGCCACTAGTGCTCAAGTTCCTAGATCCAGAAGTGAGCAAATGGATGTGTTGATTGCATCAGTTCAGGGCATGCAAAAGGATATTAAGGGGATTCTGGACAACTAGAACAGTCTTGTGAGGATCTTTGAAACAAGGATCAAGACTCTTAATGATAAGGTGGACAAGGTGACTAAGACAGTCATAGAGCTTCAAAAGGAAGTTGACTCAGTGCACATCCCTCAGGTTTCTTCTTCTTCTTCTTCTTCTTCTTCTTCTTCTTCTTCTTCTTCTTCTTCTTCTTCTTCTGATGAGGATGGATCACCTATCAGGTCGAGCACACGGTTTATTACTCAGGCTAGATCAGCCATAGTGCATGCTCCAGACTTGAGGCCCTCTTCTTCAGCTTCTGCTGCTGTCACCCTAGCTCCTGCTCCATCAGTTCCAGTTCCTCCAACTTCCACTCCAACACCATCCAAGACATTTACAGAGATCTTTGTCGATGCTGTTCTCTCGACTCCTTCATCAACAACCGGAGGAGATCACCCCAAGAACGCTTAGATATATGCCTTTGAACTTTTTGATAACTTGTTGCCAAAGGGGAGAAGTGTATATAGATCTTTAGGCTTCGAGCGAGAGAGCGTTTTGGTGTTCATTGCTTTTTCAAAAACAATTTTTTGGTTGCTATGATATTCTTTTGGTTGCTTGTGATACATGTTTGATGATATTTAATCATACGCTTTAATGTATGATGCTACTATTTCCTATAGTCTTAATGCTTATGTGATGATCATTCATCTTTGCTTCCTTGTGTTGTGCTATGATGTTCATTCTAATTATTCTCGCACACCACCAAGTTGTATGTGACATGTAAGAAGTGACCCATGTACCTAATCAATTGTGCATTTGCATTCAAATGCAAATTTAAAATAATGCACAAATTTAGGGGTTGCTCTTGCTTATCACATACTTCTCAAAGTTATGATTATATTCATTGATCATATCTTTGTCGAAGCTTTCATCTATATGTTGTCATCAATTACCAAAAAGGGGGAGAGTGAAAGCACATTTGCTCCCTTGGTGGTTTTGGTAATTAATAACAACATATAAGTCATTGAACTAATGTCTCCACCAAGTATATTTCAGGAAAAGCTTAATCATAGGGATGGCAAAAGGATTATGGATATTATGGAATTACCCCAAGATGCAAGGAAATAGGTTGGCCAAGCTTCAAGCAAGAGGACTCTACATTTTACATTTGTGAGAAATCACTTTGAGTCCATAGGAAAGCCAATACTATTAAAAGGGGGTAAGGTTTTGTTGGTGAACAAAAGGCTCATATGTGCACAGGTGATAGTCACCACAAACATCCACAAGCTCTCCCACCAAAGTCTGTCTATAGCCAAACATTCAAATCCGGTGCAACCAACATTCCTATTCCGGTGCCACCGATTCCAGAACCTAGACAGACTCAGCCAAACCCTAGCCACTTCGGTGCAACCGATAACATACCGGTGCCACCGAGTTTAGGTTGCCAACTTTCTGTTACGCAAATTCACATTTTCGATACCACCCAGATTGTTGGATCGGCATCACCGAGATTGGAAATCTGACTGTTGGTCACCTTATTGGTGCAACCGAGTTTCATATATCGGTCTCACTGAGATTCAAAAGTTGCCAACTTTTGATCACTTCGGTACCACCGAGATTAACACATTGGTGTCACCGAGTTGGTCATTTTGGGTGTAACGGTTGGATTTTTGGGGATGCCTATATATACCCATCCACCACCACCTACTCGAATGAGAAGCACTAAGAACTATTCCATACCTATCCTATCAGATTTTTTGAAAGAGAACCACCTACCCTTGTGTTGAGGTCAATATATTCCATTCTTACCATATGAATCTTGATTTCTAGCCTCCCTAAGTTGCTTTCCACCAATACCATCTCTTCCACCAAGCCAAATCTGTGAGCGATTTATTGTGTGTTGAGGAGTCTATCATCTTGAAGCACAAGATCAAGAAGTTCATCGTCATTACCGAGCCTATTACCTTTTGGAGGGTGGTGCCTCCTAGATTGGTTAGGTGTCGCTTGGGAGCCTCCTACTTCGTGTTGTGGAGTGAACCAAGAAGTTTGTAAGGGCAAGGAGATCGCCTACTTTGTGAAGATCTACCCATGGTGAGGCTAGTCCTTCATGGACGGAAGCCATATGGAATAGTCAAGGTTGCTACTTCATGGACCCTTATGGGTGGAGCCCTTCGTGGACTCTCGTGACCGTTACCCTCCGTTGGTTGAAGACTCCATAAATGTGGATGTACGATAGTGCCACCTATAGAAACCACAGGAAAAATCGTCGTGTCTACAATTGCGTTTGATCTTCCTACCCTATCCCTTTTACACATGCTTGTTGTTATTTTGTGTTGCTATACTCTTAGACTTGCATGTGTAGGGTGAAATTGACTTGCCATGAATGCTAAAACTACAAACACTAAAATTTGGGAAAAGGCAAAAATTTTATTTGGTTAAGTAGTCTAATCACCACCCTCTAGACATACTTTTGGTCCTACACAGGCGATCGAGCTGACCATGCTATCCTCCGATCTCAAATCGGAGTGTGTTGAGAGGCGGTTCTTCAAAGAAGAACTTCGCCAAATCAGGCTCATCGTAGATGGTAAGCCGTACTTACTGTAATGTGCCTCAGGTGGAAACATGTTCACCTTTCTTACATGGCTGTGGCGTTCCCCAAATGCCTTTACAGACCTCCCGGGGAGTGCGGCGGACCCGGCGAAGCACTTTGCGGTCCGAGACGGGGATGTGGATCAGAGGTTGCTCTAGGCTCAATTTGAAACCGCTGAGTCACATCCCATTCTCAGCTACCAGATGAAGCAGCTGATAGAGCTGCACAGGATGGCAGAGCCAGCCTTGAAGGATCTGTGCATGTAGCTGTGGCCCATCGAGCCATTGTCTGGCAATTATTTTGGCTTGCTGCAGAATCTTTGTGACACCATGCCACCTATTGAAGCCTGAAACTATCCATTTGTATCAAGGGAGTGTGGATGGAATTTGGTTGGACAATGATGCATTAGCCGAGGGTGAAGCCGATTGAGATGGCTACCATGCCCCCGCCTCCTGGGAAGGAATAGAGTTGCCCCGGACTTTATTTCTGTGCCACGTTAGAGGGTGCTGAAAGCACAACATGCTCCCTTGGTGGTTTTGATAATAAATGACAACATACATTGTCTCTTGGACTGATATTTTACCTAGTATATTTCAGATACAGTCTATAGAGAAGTCTGGCAAAAGGAGATTGTGAACATACCCCAAGATTCAAGGAAATAGGTTGGCCAAGCTTCAAGCAAGAGGACTCTACACTTTTTATTTGTGAGAAATCACTTTGAGTCCATAGGAAAGCCAATACTATTAAAAGGGGGTAAGGTTTTGTTGGTGAACAATATTCTCAAACGTGCACAAGTGATAGTCGCCAAAAACATCGACAAACTATCGCACCAAAATCTGTTCAATATCTACCTCTCAAAATCGGTGCAACCAACTTTCCCGTACCGGTGCCACCGATTCTAGAACCTAGACAGGCTCTGCCAAACCCTAGCCACTTCGGTGCAACCGATTCCATACTGGTACCACCGAGTTTAGGTTGCCAACTTTCTGTTACGCAAATTCACATTTTCGGTCCCACCAAGAATGTTGGATCGGCGTCACCGAGATTGGAAATCTGACTGTTGGTCACCTTATCGGTGCAACCGAGTTTCCTATATCGGCTTTACCGAGATTCAAAAGTTGCCACCTTTTGGTCACTTCGGTACCACCGAGATTAACACATCGATGTCACCGAGTTGGTCATTTTGTGTGTAACAGTTGGATTTTTGGGGATGCCTATATATACCCCTTCACCACCACCTACTCAAGAGAGAAGCACTCAGGACTATTCCATACCTATCCTATCAGATTTTCTGAGAGAGAACCACCTACCCTTGTGTTGAGGTCAAGATCTTCCACTCCAATCATATGGATCTTGATTTCTAACCTCCCCAAGTAGCTTTCGGCCAATCCCATCTCTTCCACCATGCCAAATCTGTGAGAGAGTGATTGGGTGCTGAGGAGTCTATCATCTTGAAGCACAAGAGCAAGGAGTTCATCGTCATTGCCTAGTGTCACGCCCAAGATGCGATCCTATCCTTATTTCAACACGAGGGCCTCGACAAGGATAGAAGCGCATCTGGTCGTGTTGCAAGAATGGATATCATTACAAGTACATGTACAGAAGAGATGAGTATATGGAATTGGCTTACACTCGCCACAGCTACATTAGAGTCACATCAATACAACACATATTCAAACATCATACAAAAGAGCAGGGTCCGACTACAGACGAAAACAAACGACAAAAATGACATCCATCCTTGCGATCCTAGGCTGCCGCCTGGAACCCATCCTAGATTGATGAAGATAAGAAGAAGAACTCCAAATCAAATCAAGCATCACGCTCATGTAAAATCATCGCATTACCTGTACCTGCAACTATTGTTGTAGTAATCTATGAGCCACAAGGACCCAATAATCTCATTTCCAAGGGTATCAAAACTATTAAAGCTTAATAGGTGAGGTATGGTTAAGTGGTGAGGCTGCAGCAAGCGATTAAGCATTTATTTGAGTGGCTAACTTACGAATACAGAAAGTAAAGTATGGTTGTCTACGCATAACAGTTGTGAACTAGTAATGATCACTAACTGATCCTGAACACCTACTTACGTCAAACATAACCCCACCGTGTTCTTTCTCGGATAAAGGACTCACGAGAAGAGACAGCCACGGTTACGCACACATTTGGTGTATTTTATTAGAGTTTACTTCAAGTTTGCTGTGACCGGGTGTTAAAAAAGTATCCAAGTTTGCCACATAACCGCGGGCACGGCTTTCAGAAAGATTTAATCCTGCAGGGGTGCTCCAACTCATCCATCACAAATTAACCACGTGTTGCGGGAATAACCTCGACCACGGATCTCGTGATCATCCTAGGCAATTCGAAAGGAATTCCGACACCTCGAGATAGCCCGAAGAAGATCAGAGTTCCTCATGCAAGACATTCGAGAAAGGTAAAACAAATCCAGCAAGGCCACCCGACGTGCTGACAATCCTGATAGGAGCCGCGTATCTCGTTCTCAGGGCACAACCGGATGAGCGCAGCGTACAGTGGCCTGATAGAAATCTCTCGAGTTTCCCCGGGTTGGCCCCGCACACGACTCTAGTTTGGACCAACACTCATGAGGAGCACTAGCCCGGGTTGTTAATTAATCCACGGGGTGATCATGCTCTATGCAAATTTTAGTTGTTATTAAAGCAAATAGTACCAATGTTGGGCCTTGCCAGACAAGCTTTATCCTTAAACGAAAATCAAGGGGGTCCCGATAACAACCCCGAGCATGTTAGGAGCTCTCAATTACGAAACATAACACCGGTTCACAAGTAACTAGGGGCGGCAAGAGTGGAACAAAACACCGAGAAAAAGGCCAAGCCTTCCACCCTTTACCAAGTGTATATGTGCATTAAATTAAATAGAAATAATATTTTGATAACAATAGAATGTCCATGTTGTCACATGGAAGCAATTGCACCTACAGATAGAAACGCTATAAGAAGGGCTGAGCAAGCGATAACATAGCCAAACAAAGGTTTGGTGGGATGTGGAGGGGTTAGAGGCTTTTCATGGCAATGTTGGGAGGCTTGACAAACAAGTGGTAGGTAGCGAGACATAACGATAGGGAAATGAGACATCTAGCATGGCAATGATAGTAGTGGTATCCAGGGAAATGTTTCATCTTGCCTGAGATCCCGCTCGGAAGAAGAACGAGTCCATGAAGAAGACGATCCAACATAGTCGAACGAATCCTCACACCCCGAACGCTTTCAGAACTCTATCCAGAAGGAACAATCCGGAAACAACAATCAACACAAGATACACCACAACATATGGATGATATGATGCGTAGACAAATATGATGCATGTCCGGTTTATTTATGCAAGGCATGGCATGGAAAGAACAACAAACAACTACTAAACATTAAGTGAAGTTCAATATGAAACGAATTGCATATTTACAAAACTCCACGTTCGAATTATTTAGTTCACTCTCATTTAGGTACTCATCAATATTAAATGTTGTTTAACATGGCAAATGGTGAAGCACAAACAACTACAACATCTAGGCATTTTAAATGAAGCTGGAAGCAATATATATCATTTCCGAGACAACCCCATATGCAATTTAAGATTTCGGTACAGATCTGTACTAAACATATTTTAGAGTTGTTAAACAGCAAAATAAGTGTCACCATGAGATTCTACACATTTTTCTAGTCAAGTTACATATGTGGAACATTTAATTCGGAGCTACGGTTGAGTAGTTATTGGATAAATCATTTTAGCACGGCAATTACGCAAATCAATGCAAACAGCCAGGTTAAACATTTTAAACATGTGTGAAAGTTGGAAATTATGAATCTACATGAAATTCTAGTCAAGTTTCATATATAATTTGTTTAAATCTGATGCACGGAAGTGGAGTTATTAAATGCATGATTATTAGGGACTTTTCTGCAAATTTGTAATAACCATTTAAATTGCTAAATTCGCAACACAGAAAAAAAAACACAAACAGGCCGAATCTGGTGGGTGCAAGATAGAATATGGTGCCCCAGGCGTTGGATAGGCGAAGAGGGGGGGGGGCTCACCCATGGTCTTCATGGGCCAGCTGGAGCAGGGAACTGGGCTGGGAGGAGGCACGGCCCACGCGAGGCGCAGAGGAGGCGACCCAGGCAGAGGGTCAACGCGAGCGGGCGTCGTCCTTCCCTGATCCCGCCTGGATCGAGGGAAGCCGGAGTGGTGGTTGGCCGAGCACCAACAAGGGTAAGAGGCACGACGAGCCTGGGGACCGGCAGATCCGGCCGAAGGCCACCGGATCCGGTGACCGGAGGTGGCCAGCGACGAGCAAAGGGGCGGCGGCAGAACTGGGCATCCATGGCAGTGGGGCTAACCTATAGGAAAGATAAGCATAGGTGAGGCACTGGGGAAGGAGAAGAGAAAGGAGGAGTGGGAAGGGAGGAGGAGAAGGGCGGCGAGGGTTCCGACGAGGCGGGATCGGGCCAGCAGGCGGCGGCGCTGGCTGCGGGAGGCCATGGGGGCGTCTGGAAGGAGCTTGGGCGCTCGGGCGCCTCGCCTGGTTCAGGCCTGGGCAGGCCTGGATCTGGGCCTTGGCGAGCCCACTGCAGGAGGAGGGATGCATGAGGCGCTGGGATTGGGGGAGGCTGGCGGCGGCGCGGATTTTGAGGAGGAGCCAGATTAGGAAGGGGAGGGGGATTAAATAGGAAAGGAGGGCTAGGGTTAGCAGATTTTGTTCGTTTTCGGACCGCTCGATCTCGATCGGATGGCCCGGAAGTGGAGGGGTGCTAGGTGGGCTGCATAGGATGTGTAGATGGTCTAGGTGGGGATGATAGGGAGGTTTATGGCCCGTGACACGAGGGTTTTAAAACACCGAAAACGTCCGATAATAAACGGATGACCGCACTGCAACGACTAGCCGATGGGGTATCAAACGAACTTGGAATGCGACAAAATTTGGCAGGCGTCCTACCTACACTATAATAAGACCGCATGCCAGGTTTCAACCCAATCCAAATATTTTTCACACACTTCAAAACGGGTTTTTTTAACCGATGTCGCGGGCGCGTGCGTGTGTGTGGTTGGTCTCGAAACGGGCAACGGCAAGAACGGAAAGACCTGGCAACTACGAACGGATGCAAGTTTTCAAAATGAGTGACGATGCTATGCAGATGATGCGAATGATGCGACGATGAATGCAACAACCAAACGAAACACAAACGAGAATCGAAATAAAAGGGAATCTTCTAGAGCGTCAGTCCTGGACTGTTACACCGAGCCTATTACCTTTTGGAGGTTGGTGCCTCCTGGATTGGTTAGGTGTCGCTTGGGAGCCTCCTACTTCGTGTTGTGGAGTGAACCAAGAAGTTTGTAAGGGCAAGGACATCGCCTACTTCGTGAAGATCTACCCATAGTGAGTCTAGTCCTTCGTGGACGGAAGCCGTTATGGAATAGTCAAGGTTGCTACTTCGTGGACCCTTTTTGGGTGGAGCCCTCCATAGACTCTCGCGACCGTTACCCTTCATGGGTTGAAGACTCCATAAACATGGATGTACGATAGCGCCACCTATCGGAACCACGGGAAAAATCCATGCATCTCCAACTGCGTTTGATCTACCTATCTCAACACTTTACTTCATATGCAATGTCTTTACTTTCTGCTGCCATATTTGTTGACATGCATGTGTAGGGCTGTTAGACTTGCTAGCTGAGTTAAAAATGTTAAAATCTGCCAACCAATTAACTTGGGAAAAGGTTAGGTTTTATATTTCTGCTAATAGTCTATTCACCCCCCTCTAGACACTCTTCTAGTGATCCCTCAGGTGCTCGGTCTATAGAGACCCAATGCCCCAAAGATGATGTATTAGTGAGGGCATTATCTTGTGCCCTGAAGACAATTATGCTTTATAATTCTTGTCCCGAATATATCTTATTATGTATTATTTTGACTCCTGAGTGGCCATTTTAATCTAAAAGTTGCTTATCGTCGGCTTCAGCCCCCATGTAGATACTACGAGGGGTGTTTTGACCTCCGCACTGGATCCTAAGCTGATATATCGGCGCGTGTAGGCGGTAGTGAGTGAGGGAAATGAGGCAATCAGACTATGTTGCTTTAGTGCTTTCACTTAGCCTTAGGATCTTGAATAGGGGGGCTGGTGATGAGCCCCCAATGTTTTTGTGGTATTCTTTTTGACAAAGTTTGGACTAGTACCACAAGGTTTGGGAAGGTACAAACCCCTCGCATGACACAAAATATTCTCCATTGATTCTTAGTTCGACACTAAAGCTAGGATCGCAGACCGGTTCTCGCTTATCATGACACACAGTTTTTGGCTTTCTCAATAGAGGTTCCTCGCCAGGCCAACTGGGAATACAATCGCAGTGGTTCTCCCTTTGCCCTTTTAGCCGAACTGGCAGAACGTAAAGGGGCAAGCACATGAGCGGGGAAACCCAACTATTTATCGAAGACATAATTTGGAGTCGATTCGTATAATGCAATATCCGAGACGCCGAACACGTGAAACGTAGTGACAGGGTGATGCTTGGGGTGGGAACTATAGCCAAGCCCCCGATCTATTAACCAACCACACCTATCCTATATCAGACCTTTTTTACTTTATGGTTCCGGTGAGCGGGAAACAATTGTGTGATCATAGAAGCGCTAAAAACATGGCATACATAACAGTCTTATAATTCATAATGCCGAGGCTACTATTACAGATAATTTTTACTGTGACAAAGAAAACAATCTTTACAAGATAGAGTTTTACTCAGGGCCTTCGATGGGTGGCTTGATGTCCTCCATGTGCCTGGCTGCACGCTTACTCCTTTGCCCTCAAGCAGGGAGCGGTGGAACCCCTTAATGGTAGTTACTCTTAGCGGACGGACCTTGAGGATTGGGGTCGTGAGAAGCCTCCAGAGAGTGTGTAAGCTTGACGCTTGGTAGAACCTTGATGGTATTCCACCTCTGTACAAAGAAGCATACTGTAGTTCGGTTTAGCCAGACATCTGGTCCTCGAAAGTAGATCCCCACAGCTTCCCATGGTATCTTACGAGCGAAATTGTGTCATAGAGGGACATATCTGACGGGTTGCTAGGCCGTGCCGTGGGGAGCGTGTCCCTATTTGTGTTGAACGAGAGATGGCTCTGGCAGGTCCGGTTTGGCTCGAGCTCGCATGCCCACCTGTCGCGTCTTGATGACTGATTGAGACCCTGGTGCTTCATTGTTGTATTGGCATTCGACTGCTAAGGCCGTGGTGTATTCTTTGGTCCAAAGAGAGCGCTCCTTATTGCCGTTGACGGTGATGACTTCCTTGGGTGCGGGCATCTTGAGCTACAAATAGGCTCACTGAGAAAGGACGTTGAAGCGGGGCGAATGTTGTGTGGCTGAGCAGTGCATGATAGCCACTGCGGAACGGTACGATGTCGAATATTAAGTCTTCGCTGCGGAAATTATCGGGTAAACCGAACACAACTTCCAGCATTACAGTGCCGGAGCAGCGTGCTTCAATGCCTAAAACCATTCCTTTGAAGGTAGTGTTACTGGGTTTGATCCTTGATGGATCTATGCCCATATTTTTCACCGTGTCTGAGTATATTAGATTAAGGCTACTTCCTCCATCCATAAGGACTCTAGTGAGGTGATACCCGTTGATTATGGGATCCAAGACGAGGGCAGCTGAACCTCCATGATGGATACTAGCCGGATGATCCCTTCAATCAAAGGTGATCAAGCAAACCGACCATGGGTTGAATTTCGGGGCTACAGACTCTACAGCGTAGACCTCCCGAAGTGCATCTTTCCTCCCATTCTTTGGTATGTGTGTGTGACATATATCATGTTCTTAGTTTTTACCTCTGGAGGAAACTGCTTTTGTCCTCCGTTGTTCGGGCTGCGGGTCTCCTCGCCGTCTTTGCTGCGTGGGCCTTTGCCCTGCTCATCGGCTGCCAGTTTGCCAGCGTGTCGAAACACCCAACAGTTATGGTTGGTGTGCATGGCGGGCTTGTCTGGGGTGCCATTGATCTGGCAGGGCCTCTCCATTATTTTGTCCAACGCAGTAGGTCCATCACTGTTCTCTTTAGAGGGCTTCTTCTGTTGCCTGGGTTTTGGGCTGTGGAAACCGGCATTTACGACCGTATCATCGACATCCCCATTGCTATGAGGATGTTTGTTCTTGTTGCATCGCGGCTTGCTATTTCCGTCTCGAGTTTCTGAGGTGCTCGGGTCTTCGGGATTATGGCCACGACGAGCTAGCAAGTTGTCTTCGCCCGCACAAAAGTGGGTCATGAGTGAGGTGCGGGCATACATTGTTCTCGGCCTATCCTGGTCGATCTGTCGGGCTAGCCATTCATCCCGGATATTTTGCCTAAAAGAGGCTATTGCCTTAGTGTTCGGACAATCGAGAATCTGGTTCTTCTTTTTTAGGAACCTGTTCCAAAACTTTCTAGTCGATTGGCCTTCCTTATGGACTACATTGTTTAGGTCGGAAGAGTCTGGAGGCCAGACGTAAGTGCCCTGGAAGTTAGACAAAAGGCATCCTCGAGCTCTTCCCAACTTCCAATGGAGTTTTCGCGGAGGCTGTTTAACTAGTGTCAAGATGACCCTTTGAGCTTTAGCGGCAGATATATAATGGCATGGAGGTCATCTCCCCTAGCCATATGTATATGGAGAAGTAAATCTTTGATCCATACGGTGGGGTCTGTTGTCCCGTCATACTATTCGATATTCACGGGTTAAACCCTTCGGGAAACTGGTGCTGCATAATGTCGTCCGTGAAAGACAGTGGGTGGGCGGCACCTCTGACCCGGGCCACGTTGTACCGAAAATTGGGTGTCGGTGCCCAGTGTCTTTCCCAGTCTCTATGGTTGTGGTTGAACCAAGGTCGGTCTCCATCCCGTCTAACGGGGGAGTATCCTCTGGATTCATAGATGGATCTAGTGTGACCTGCTCTATAATTCAGGTCTTGTCGTAGGTCATGCCGAGCGCTATACCGTAGTGTATCTTTCTCCCTCCTTTAGGGTAATGCGGGTATGTATTTGGGATCATTGACCGTTCTATCCCATCCTCGAGGGGGGCGATCCGGCTGGTCATGCTTAGTGTATCTAGGAGATGTGGGCTCGATGGCCTCACCGTCGAATTGAGGAAGCAAGCGTCACCATGAGTAACTTATGTTTTGGTCCGTCCACTAAGTTTCGTACCCTTCTTCGGCTGCCAGGACCTCCGTCCATCTATCGCTGAGGGTGTCATGCTCAGCTTGAAGCTTGCGTTGCTTAGCCTTTAGGGTGGTGGCTATAAGCCGCCGCCTGAAGCGTTCCTGATCTTGCGGATCCTCGGGGATGTTGAAGTATTCGTCTTCAAGGCTATCGTCCTCGCTGATATGGGGGAGATAGTTGTCATCGTCAGAATCATCGTGGTCCTCGGGATCACAAGGCTTCTCGAGTTCCTCCTGTGGTTTCCCTAGGGCTTTGGGGATTTCGTGGGTTTGCCGGGGTATCATTTTCCCCGGTTCCCATGATAACTCCCCTTCCCTTGTTCGCCTTGGATCTCTTGTGCTGCCTCCGGCGCTTTGACGACTCCTTGGATTTCTCGCCGTTCTGCTCGGGGGTGTTGTCGTCCTTATCGGCGGGTGTATCCACCATGTAGACATCATAAGAGGAAGTGGTCGTCCGTCGTACCGTTTTGATAGGGGTCGGGGTTCCAACCTTGTCGTACATGTCCTCCATCCCATCGGAGGCATAATCCAGCATGTTGGTTAAGTCTTCGACAGTGGCTACCAAGTGGGTAGTTGTCAGATTTAGGGCTTCGCAAAACCCAAAGAAGTTCGAACAAAGGGGCGTGTGTGAAGATCCCCAGTAGCCTCGCCCCACCTAGCTCACAACTCGATGATTTCTACGACGAACTCCCACGATGACGAGGAAGAAGATGAACACGGTGATTTACCGAGGTTCGGGCCGTTGTGAAGCATAAAACCCTACTCCTGCTTTGGTGGATTGCCTCATGAGGAGGTTTGTGGATGACCTAGTATAGTGGTGAGTTGCCTCGTGAGGGCGCTCTGGTGGCGTTGCCTCTCTTCTGCTGTCTCTCCGTTTTGTCGTCCCTCTCTATGGTGCAGCCTAACATATATTTATAGTGGCTCGGGTCCTCTTCCCTTATGGCTATGGCGTGAAGGGATCCCACAACGGTCAAACTCAAAGGGGGACAGGAGTACATCTTTATCCTGACGAAAGGTGGTCTTCACGTGCAAAGTAGCTGTTGATGATGCAGAGGTGGGCTCAGTGATGACATCCTTCCTATCGGGCTCATGGTCGTGGTCTTGTTGCACCAGAATGGAAACCTTTGGGGGTCGCTTTGGGGACCCATGTACGTCCTTGCCCCCTTTGCATCAAAGGGGAAACTATACCTCCTGGCACGCTGGCACCCGCCTATCCCACCTGGCGTCACCCTTGGCCTCCCAAGGCTAAGTGCTGCATAGAGATCTCCGCCGCTCCGGAGGGGGCCTGAGGAGGCCCATTATTTGCTAGTACTCGTGCTGCTTCCCTCGCAATCTTAGGGCTCTCGCGAGGGCCTTGGCTTGAGAGGCGTCTCGCCATGCCATGCCTGGTTGACAGGGTGGGCCATGCCCTGACCCGCAGGCAGGCATATTTGGGTACCCCCATTCCCAGAATGCCGACAGTAGCCCCCGGGCCCAAGGTGTGCCTGGTCTGGCTTCCGGTTGAAGTCATTGAGGGTGGCCCGAAGCGTCGCGGGCCCCAAATGCCTGTGGGCCAGGACTGGTGTGCGTCGTGCGGTTGGTGTCGGGCGTCCAGCGCCTCCTCGTCCACCGCTTGAATCGACCAAAGCCTGGCTTCCAGCGTCGAGCCATTACTGATTTCCTCTTCTGCACTCTTGCTCTTACTTCCAGATCCCCGGTCTTAGTAGAAACCTCTCCAGATCTTGGCACCACTCTGTCCTCCTCCTTGCCGCGTTGGCCCCATGAAGACCTGATGGCTCCCGCTGGCAAGTCGAAGCTTGAGGCCCAGAGCTTGGCCTCCGCCCCTATCTCATCGGCGCTCTCGGAGTCTGCCATAGCCAAGGACGGAGACCTCGTCCCGGTGCTTCTGTCGACAGAATATGAGACCAATAAGTTGGGGAGGACCTTGATATGGGGTGGCTCCTCGGAGAAGCGACCCCCGTCCAAGTCAGCCTATCCCTTCTTTCTCCATAGTGTCTATGCTGGGCTCATCCCGCCTTTCTCCGAGTTCTTCACTGCCGTCCTCGACCGCTACGGATACAAGATCTTCATCTCTAACCCAACTCCATCCTGCTCTTGTCCATCTTTGCCTTCTACTACGAGTCTTTTTTTGGCGTGAAGCCTTTGGTGGCCCTGTTCTGCCATTTCTTCAGCTTTCGGGTGCCTAACGGTGCTCAACGGTCGGCGTGCATCTCCTTTGTCACAGTCCAGAGCGATAACATGCTCTTAAAGGTTGGGAAGAAGGTGGAGAACTTTAGGCACCGCTGGGTCTTCATGGATCTCAAGGGCACCAACTCCCGCTTGGATCTACCAAAGGGACTGCTGGAGAAGACCCCTGCGTGGAGCTCCGCGAAGCTCTTCAACCCTCGGGCTAGGCCCGTCCTAGAGCGGATCGTGATATCAACGCCAAGAAGCCGACTTGGGGGATTATAATGAAGGAGTTCTTGATGCAGCGCCTGGCGCCCCTCTTGTCGCATTTGAGGCCCTTGTGGCACTATCAGGGCAGCAACAACGACCTCAGGCTTCGATCTACGCGCATGTCCTCCCGGGAGCTGAGCAGGACAACCCTGCTCAACGACGACCGAGAGGTTTTCCCGACGACTACGACCCATTGTATTGCCGTGACAACAAGGCCGATTTGATCGCCGTGATGCCCAACTTTGATGAGCTGGGGCTCTCCCCAGTTCAGGGCCCTGGTTCCCCGGTGGCGGTGTCCTCTGACAACAGCGCGGGCGGGGAGGATTCAGAGAGGATAGCGGATGATGATTTGGAGGGAGCATCCCTCCATCACAGAGTGTGCTCTTGCGTGGCCTTGATGACGACGATGATGCCGGTGAAGTCTCTGCTGCAGGTTGCCCACCTCCCGCCATGGTCCTAAGGGGGTCAAGACCCTCCCCGCGTGCTGCTTGGTCTGCCAGCCTGGCGATCCCCAAGAAGTGCGGGGTCGAGTTCCCCCCGATGTGCCCTGTCTGTGATGGCAATGCGGTTGAAGCGCTGGTTTCGCCCTCACCCGAACCGCAGCTCGCGGGCGAGCCAGATGGGTTCGGGGCCGAAGCGGCTTCTCTAGCCGCTACCCTTGCGGACAGTGCCCCTGCTCTCCCAAGCGGTGGCGCCCTCGCGGAGAGAGGCATTGGCGCTCTCGCCGTCGTTGAGGTGGAGAGGAAGAGGAAGTGGGTCGGCATCGAAGAGTAAGTAATCTCGCCTAACCTGATCCCTTCTTTTCTTGGTACCCAGGAATGCTGCCATGCCGAAGATGAGGAAGAAGAAAGCGGGCATCAAGCCAAGGGTGCTTTCCGACGGACTACCCGCTCTTGTCGCCTTGCCGTCGCCTGACGAGGCACCTGACGCCGTGGGTGTGGGATCTTGTGAGGCGACCCTCCTGGTCGCTGCCGTAGAGCCTCCTGAGCCTCTGATGCCTGTTCGCGTGGCCGTCCTGCCCTTGGGGGTGTGTCGGTGCCACTGTCTGGAGAGGAAGCCCCCAAGGGCCAGCCACTCGCCAATCTATCTGCGTCCACCTTGCCCGTGGTTGTGGCATAGCCTCCGGAGCCTCCTGCTCCCTATGCTTCTGCCTCCCTAGGCGTGTCCCCTGTGATCTCACAGGCGACTCCACCGGACGAGGCCTTGAAGCCCGTACCGTGAGGCCTCGGTGTCCTGAACGATGCCTACACCGCTCTGGGTTAGGTTTGGGACGCCCTCGAGGGCGCTGACGATCACCTCGCAAGGGGGCGCCTGGGGCTCCTCTCCGGGTAGCTCAAGGCCGACGCCTCTATCGTAGCGGTTTGGGGCCAAGCCAAGGCCACCGTGGAGGAGAGCAAGAAGGAGGTCGCGTCAGCCAGAGCAACCCGCGAGGCGGCACTGACCGACATAGCGTCTACTACCAGGCGTTGTGAAGAGGCAGAGGCCCGCCTGAAGGCTCTCCAGGAGGATAAATCTGCACTTGCGGCGCAACTGTGTCAGCAAGAAGAAGCCCTCGAGACCTGCAAGGCCAAGCTCGCCGATCGAGACTTCGCGCTGTCCAAGGCAACGACCACCCAAGCTGCAGAGTGCAAGCACCTGGACACGCGGGAGAAGGATGTTGCTGCGGAGAAGGCTTGGCTCGACACAAGGGAGAAAGCCCTCAGCGCGGCTGAGGAGAAAAAGGTTGCGGAGCTCAACGCCTTTCCCTCCGTCGAGCTCAGGCTCCGCCGAGTGCTCCGCTCCCTCTGACGGGATGGGTTTATGGAGCCCCCGGTGGCTCCGGAGAGCGGCTTCTCGGGACTTTCTTTAAAGCTCGTCGAGGCACTGGAGGGTGCCGTTGCCAAGGTGGAGGATGTCTTGGAGAGTGTGTGCCATGACCTCTTTTCCAAGGCCACGACGTGCATCTTCATCCAACTACACCTTTGCGAGCCGGGGTTTGACTTAAGCTCTGTGATCTGCCCGGTCGATCCCGGGGTTCGTGTCACCGCTGTAGCGGCCGTAGAGGGTGCCATGGAGGCGCTGATGAAGAAGTTCACCTGTGTCGCTGTTCCTCCACCTCCGGAAGCTGCAAGTCTTAGCGGCTAAGAAGACAACGTCGCCGATGTTGATGATGAGTTCCCCACGGCTGGGACGAGTGGTGGCAATGGCTCCTCCTAATTCCTCCTCCTGGTTCCTTTCCTACAACATTCATCATGCCTCGCAGAGGCGTTAGACTTGTTTGCATTTCCGAAACACTCAAGGCTTGTAATAACTATTGAATTGTGTGGTTGCTGTCTTCGCCTTGTTTCCTTGTTGCTTTTTGTGATGCTCTGCGTCGGCAGGGCCCTGTCCCGCGCATACCTCAGCCGCCGTTCGGCCGTCCAGATTGCTAGGACGGTGCCAAGGGGTGAGGGGCTACCGGACTAGTGAGGTTCCTGAGTCGCGATATTCAGGAGTCCCCCTTGACGTGCGAGTAGCCCTCATGAAGGGAACATGGTGAAGATGAGATTTACTTTGAGATTTTGAACACCTTGAGTTCTCCGTCGATAGGGCCTGGCCCCGCGCATACCTTAGCAGTCGTTGGGCCATCCGGATCACCAGGATGGTGCCAAGGGGTGAGGGGCTACAGGACCAGTGAGGGTACTGAGTCACGATGCTCAGGAGTCCCCCTTGACATATGAACTCCGGCGTCCTCCTTAGGGACTTTGAGCACTTTTGAGCTCTGTGTAGACAAGGCCTGGTCCCGCGGATACCTTAGCCGCCGTTGGGCCGTCCGGATCACCAGGATGGTGCCAAGCATGAGGGGTTACAAGACAAGTGAGGCTCGTGAGTCGCGATGCCCAGGAGTCCCCCTTGAGGTACGAGCGGCTCCCTATACCTTTCCTCACTAGCTTTTCTTGAGAGGGGTGTGGTAAGACCAGGTTTTGTAGACCTGGGAAGGTGGAGTATACCAGGCTTGGCCCGGTAGTAGCCCCCGTGTAGCCCCCTCACGTGAACATCCCAAGGGAATGCAGCAAAATGGGGCCGCTAGGAGCCTTCCCGAGGTTGGATGCAGCCGCAGGGGCGCCCTTAGTTGTTTATCCCTAGCGCGGAACATAGGGCTTCCACGTTGAGTGGGCATAGTCATTGGAGGATCGTGTCGTGTGCCAGCACGGAGCATGGGGCTTCCACTTGGGTGTGGGAATGGGGGCATCCCGACTCTTGATCCCCCAGGGCATGTACAACCCATTAAGTTCGTACACATGGCTTGCACGTTAGAACTGGGAGGTGTATCCGGGCACTCGTGAGGGCGCTTTGGCGTCCCAAGGCCCTACCTCAAAGGCGGTTTGCGCCTGAATCCTCCTGTAGAGAGCTCCGTTCAAGGTCCTGTAAATTTTGAGAAACCTATGCCGAATGCATTTCAAGGGGCCATCGCATGAGAAGGTCCAACACCAGTGACCCCAAGAGGTGAGGTGAACGGGTCTGGGCCGTCAGACAGAGCTCAGCCACTGGATTTATCAATGCTGCATGGACGGGCCCAAGCACAGACGTTGTGCCCAGACTTCTCATGCGACAACTCTGAGAACAAAACACCCAGCATGCGAAACGACATTCATGGCGGCGAAGTGCCATGCAGGCAGGACGAAACATTAGGAAATAGACCATGTGCATGAAAGGTACTTAAACATGCATAAACAGGGCGACTGCAGGGGTGTGCCCTGATCGCCTGAGGATAATGCAGCCCGGTGGGTGCCCTCAAATGGAGAAAACTAAAAGGTTACCTGTCATGAACCAGAAAAACACTTGGCGGCCATGCCATTGAAGAGTCGAAGTGGTCAATGCAACCTAACCTTGTGTCTCTTCGAACGTGTCCCTCATGAGCCCGTCGCCTCCCGGGGCTCGGGACCCCCGCTCGGTCCATGCGCCTCCTCCAAGTCCTCACCGTGCCTCACCCGATAAGGCATGATCATGGTCTAGGCAAGGCGCTGGAACGTGGTGGCCCCATTTAACGAAAGGCATGCAAATTTAGTTGCACGGGTAGACCCCGCCACGATCGACACACGTCGACCAAAAGACGTCCTGGGACGTGGCCCTGTTGATCGTGAGCGCGCTGACAGAAATGCATGGCTTGTTGACTAGGGCAACGATGACGTCTGCACTTGTTGGTGCAGGGAAGCTCCTATCTCACGTGGTCTATGCTTCTTGAATATTCTTGATCTCCCTAGTGATGAATTCTCGCGTGCTCAACGCCTCGTGTTGTGCTCCTGACTTGGGTAGACGCGCATTGGAGCACGCCTCCAGGTTGTGCCCGAACGCCTCCCTTGTCTGACCGGCCAGGCTGGTAGCTTCCCGGATGAAAGCCCCCGAGACCGACCCAAGGGGGGGGGGCGTCAAGTGCACCTTCCTATGCGATGGAGGGAGGAGCCTCGGTCTCGGGCGCCGAGCCAGGGGCGCCGTCCTTGGAGGTTTCGGCCTCGTGGAGCCCCGCGAGGAGGAGCTTCTTCTTCTTTCTGGGTACATCCTCATGATGCAGGGCATCTCCCTCATCGTCTGAGTGCTCGGCTACTGCGACACGATATGCACGCTCGAGGGAGCAGATGTCATCCTTCTCTTCGCTAGCAACGGTGCCGCCGCCGCCGCTGCTCCCCGGCATCTTGAGGACATTGTAGCCATGATGAGTCACTACCATGAACTTGGCGAGGGTTGGGTACCCAAGGCTCTCATTCTATGGGAGGTGGATGTGCGCGACATCAAAGACGATGATCTTGGTGTGGTAGTTCTTGCGCCCGCCGAAGGTGACGGGCAGGCGCACCTGCCCGGTGGAGACTGTGGACCCGTCGTTGACTCCTGAGATGGGTTTAGTCGGCATGAGCTGGTCGTACGACACTTGGAGCGTCTCGAAGGTCTGAATGGAGAGGACATTGAGTCGAGCTCCACTGTCAATGAGGGTCTTGGTGACGAGGACATTGCTGATGGTCGGCATGCACATCACGGGGAGTGTTCCTGCCATGGATGAGCACCTGAGCTGATCCGCTGATCCCTCGAGTCAAAGGTGATCGCGGTTTGGGATCACCTGAGGGGACGCATGGCCTCGGACTTCGGGAGGGCTGCGTTCACCTCCCATGAGAACTGCATGAAGTTTGTAACAGCCCAAGTGCATCCCTTGCCATTTTGTAATGTTCCTCATGTGTGACCTCTCATGGCAATGACATCATGTGTTTGAGTTCTTCTAGCCATTGTCATTTCATGCATCATGCATCATGCATCATGATCATCATATATATGCATAATATTTTCTTGCCATGTTTGCCTTGTGGATATGGTGTTGATGTGAGTGTTTGTGTTGTGGGGTGAGTGCATGTGTGCTTGGTTTGAAGTGTTGCTCTAATCCCTCCCATTTCAAAAACCATCACCTCTTCTCTCTCATTTAAATATTCCACATGATAATATTTTACTTGCTGTTTACATATATTAAAAATGTTGATCATTTTAGAAATATTCTAATATGAATTCGAAACCAGCTCCTAGTCATGTTTAAATTTCATCCACCCACATTCCTCAAAACAGATTGCATTTGATTTAAAATATGATTTTATTTTGTTGCTCCAAAAATGCCATTTTCATTTTTATAAAAATAGCATACAAATGTGTAACTCCAAAACTATTTCTCTCTCTCTCTATTTTCTCCTCAAATCTGGCTTGGTTCCTTTTCTCCTTCTGTTGTTTTTTTAATCAGGAAGGGTTTCTTTTAGCGAGAGAGAGATTGGTAAGGGCTAGCGTAAGGAGGCCCAGTTTCTCCTGGCGTTCCCCCAGTTGGGCCTCCTCCATCCCGCAGCCTAGCAGAGCGCCCGACGGCCACCTGCTCGTTGCCCCTTCCTTTCCGTCAGCGTCAGAGAAGTGTGTGTGTGAGAGAGAGCGTCGCGTGGCTCACGGACGTCGAGGTCGCTGTTCCTCCGTGCTCCTTATAGCCTCTAGCCTCTCCTAGGGTTTCCCCCCTCTTCTTTGTGCCACTGCCTCCTTATTTTCCTTCCTGAAGCCTCTGGTTTGCCTCAACATGTGAGAGAGGGTGAGATTCAGAGAAAGGGTCAGAGAGTTTAGAGAGCCAGCATTCGTCGCCGACGTCTTCCTCGCCTCCGATCGTGGCCCAAAGCTCTTAGTTATGTCTTGGAGATCCCTGGCGTCATCCTCAACTTGTTCACGGAGCTAGGAGGAGAAGAGAGGGTCCTCCTCGTTGGTTTCTTCTTCGTGTCCATCGCGCTCCTGAACTCCCATCGACAGCAGCTTTGGCGATCTCTTCTTCGCCTCCCCATCTTCTTCGCTATGTCCTAAGGGACCCTAGTGAGCAGTCCATCCCTGAAGCCCCTTACCGGTTCGTCATCAAGTAGGACTCGTGCGTGTCGCGTCCGGCTGTCCGCCATGAGCAGGGAGCTCCAAGCTTCCCTGCCTCGTGTTGTGCTCGCCCTAGCTCCGTGTAGTCAATGGGAATGGGTTACCCGGGTGCGTCCGCAGCTCCGCCGCCGTTCGCCGGCTTCGATGGTCGACGAAGGGCTCGTCGGCATCATCACGGGCTTCTCTCTCTCTAGGCAGAGGAAGCAGGGGCCTTTCTGTGTTTTTTGAGCCGAGTCATATCTCCTGTCAAGCGCTTATCGCTAGCCTAGTGGTCGCCCGCTCGCAGTGTAACCGAGAGGTCCGGGGTTCGATTCTCCCCGTCCCTTTTTAATTTTCGATGAGTGCTGTGTGCGTGTATTATGTTGTGCTTGTGTGATTTGTGTGTGATCCTATGTGTGTGTGTGTGTTTGTGTATGACAGGTGGGCCAGTGGGGCCACCTTGTCATACTCACAGGAGGCCCTGGCTCACTGCTGGGTGGGACCCCCTCCTTTTCTTTTTTATTCTGTTATTCTCCTCTGTTTTAGAAATATGCCATTTCTGGAGATGTCCAGATCTGGACTTGTCCATTTATGGCAATGTCCAATTAGGGCAAGTTTTAACTTATGAGTGGTTGCATGTATTTTTTCGAGCTAGGTTTTGGGCAATTTACAAAAGCAAACATAGGAGTGTGATATATGATTTTGGGGTAGAATTTCCCAGGGAATCTAGTGGTGCTATTTGTTTTGTCATTTGAGTAAGTGTGCAAAATGTCATTTTTGTTCCAACATGCCATTTTGTCACTTTTGTATGATTTAATCCTTGCATGCTTTGATGAACTTGTCAACATGAAGATGCCAGTGTTTTGTGGGTGAGTGGGTTTCTTGCTGTTAACATGCTTAGAAAATAACACTAGTTCATGTCTCAATTTTGCTAAGTGTGGTAAACTGTTATTTTCTTGCTATGTTTAGAGCATGATTCCCATGGATATGGTGATCCTTTGGAGTTGGTCCAATGCCATGAATTGTTGTGCTTGTCACCCTCTATCATGTGGCATAGTTACTTTTTCATATGATTTTTTCTTCTTGTAGATATACTCTGTCAAAGATGCCATGTTGAAATAAACTGCTGCTAACCTGTTGCTGAAAATTTGTCTAAGTCTGAGATGCTGTAATTATTTTTATGCCATGTTTAGTGGATCCTACCAAGTGTTCTGTTGAGTTTTAGCTCAAGCTCAGTGCTAGTGTTTTGCAGTAGACGGTGTACTCTACCATCCTATTAATTTTCATACCATCAGGTGGTCTATAGCATCATTGTTTTCTGCTGTCAAATTGCTATCAGGTTAACTCAGATTCCGGAAAACTAGAATTTTCACTAAGTCCCTAGAATCTGTTTCACCATGCCATATTGTGAGCTTCATTTCTAGTAATCCATGCTTCTTTTCTAGTTTGTGTAGTTGGATGGTTTTTAAATCATGTTATGTAGTTTCTATACATACTTTTTTTGTGGTTGGAAACATCCTATAGCTCTAGATAAGTGCTGTGCAAGTTGCTATGTTGCTGTTTTGGGCAGAATGTGTGTGGTTTTGTTTTGTGACTTGTGGGAGCTATGCTCCATAGTTTTTCTTGATATTTGGATCCATTGTTGCTATATTTCTTCTCCTAACCAGTGGCACCCTTGGAATACCAAGGAATAGCCCATGGCCTTCCTTGTCTTGTGTTTTGTCTTCATACCTTGCCGTGAGCGTCCCGAGAGCCATGTTACTCCGTTTGAGGCATTCTTCATATGAATTTGCATAGATTTTGTATGAAGCATCCATATTTTCCATGGTCATGCATGTTCAAACAACTAAACATGAAGTTATGTCCATAATTCTAATAACTTGACAATTGCATGAGAAACATGACTAGCTTAGGGTTGCCATGTTAAATACTTCCAAAGGATCATGCATCATCTTGATTGTGCATTGCACCTTGGTTGTTTGTTTATTTGGTGTTGTTTCTCTTTGGGTAGACGCGAGTGTTGAACCTGAGTACGAGGATCTAGGAGAGTACAACTATGAGGACCCAACTCTTTGTTTCTTTGAAAAACCAACGGGCAAGATGATCGTACCCAGATCCCGACACTATTTTTGCTTTGCTAGATTTCTCGCTCTTATCGTTACACTTTTGTTACCTACCACTTACATGTCAAGCCTCTTACATTGCCATGAACGCCTCTAACCCTCCACTACCTAGCAAACCTTGTTTGGCTAAGTTACCCCTGCTTAGTCCCTCTTATAGCTTTCCTAGTTGCAGGTACAGGTTGTTTCCATGTGATAACATGGATATATGGAGATATCACAATATTACTACTATTTAATTTAATGCACGTATATATCTTGGTAAGGTGGAAGGCTTGGCCTTTTTCTTAGTGTTTTGTTCCACTTTTGCCGCCATAGTTACTTTTTACCGGTGTTATGTTCCATATTTTGCGCTCCTAACATGCCGGGGTTGTCACGGGGACCCCCTTGATTATTCGTTTGAGATTAAAGCTTGTCTGGCAAGACCCAACATTGGTACTATTTGCTTAACAACTTAATAAAATTGCATAGGGCTTTGCAAACCCCGTGGATAATTAATCAACAACCTGGGCCATTGCTCCTCACGAGTGTTGATCCAAACTAGAGCCGTGTGCGGAGCCAACCCGGGGCAACTCGAGAGATGTCTATCAAGGCACTCTACGCTATGCTTATCTGGCCGTGTCCTGTGACCAAGATACGCGGCTCTTATAAGGTTCGCCGACACGTCGGGTGGTCTTGCTGGACTTCTTTTACTTTTCTCGAATGTCTTGCATGGGGAATTCCGGTTTGTCTTCGAGCTATCTCGAGGTGGCGGTTTTCCTATGGAATTGCCTAGGAAGATCATGAGATCCGTGGTCGAGGTTATTCTTGCGGCGTGTGGTTAATTTGTGATGGATTAGTTGGAGCACCCCTGCAGGGTTAAATCTTTTGGAAAGCCGTGCCTGCGGTTATGTGGCAACTTGGAGATTTGTTTAACACCCAGTTATAGTTAACTTGAAGTAAACTCAAATAAAATACACCAACTGTGTGCGTATCCATGACTGTCTCTGCTCGTGAATATGAACTGAGAGAGAACATGGTGGGGTTATGTTTGACGTAAGTAGGTGTTTAGGATCACTTAGTGATCATGTCAGATCACGACCGTCTTACGTAGACCACCATATTTACATTCATGTTCTCGTAAGATAACCACCAAATACATGCTTAGTGCTTGCTGCAACCTCAACACTTACCCTTACTCACCCAAAAGCTTACATAGTTTCGGTACCCATGTTATGAAATTGTCGAGTCCCTTGTGGCTCATAGATTACAACAATATAGGTACATGTACATGTATTGATGAGAACGTGTGGGGACCCCGACTAATAAGTCGTGATCACCGAATGTACATGCACAGTGATCCCAGAGATCAATGCTCAGTAAACACATAGAAACTGAATAACAAGAGTCTCACATCCATTACATACTGGTTTACACAAATATGGCCTTTATGGCCAAGTCTTCATATGATTGCAGCAGAAATCTTCAACGATAGCGTGAACCCATGCCATCTGCCTTAACCCTACATGCATTCTGACTGGGAAGCGTCCTAGCTCGCATGTCTGTTACCAAGGTAATCTTCAACATAACCTTATTTTTCATGCCTGGCCAATAAAATAACTAGTGGCGAGCCAATGAGTACTTTGAATGTGCTCGCAAGCAACCCATGTTTGGAACAAGGTAATAACAATGCATGATAAAGCACTAAGTAGGTAGTTTGCAGAAAGCTAATTTGTATGCAATGATATGATCAAGTATCTTATGTAAGCATGCATCAATGGTTCGCCGATACCCGTATGAATGAGTTCCAGATATCATCGTAAACAGGGGGTTGAACATCTCATGTTTAGTCATCACGTCAAGTCATCTGACTTATCTCAAGCATCACCTCTGTGTCACCCCACCCACACACACCAAGTTTAGTAAACATTTGGACGTAGCACAAGAGTGGTCATCCAACTGTCCTTAACCATGGACACGGCTATTCGAATAGTTTTACACTATGCAGAGGTTGCACACTTTACCCACAAGACTCGAGAAACTTCCGTGTAATCCACGACTCGCGGTATTTAACATACCCGAGGTAAGCACCCGAACAATGCCTTTCCCATGGTGATACCAAAACAAAGAGTCCACTCGTTGGTGCCATCCATCATGATATACATCACACGTATCATCCATGAGGGCACGCAACGGTGTGCCTGGTGCCTGTAAAGATAGCGCATGGCCTTCCACTCCGGGACGACCCCGTCTCGAGATTGACCACTTCACTCTCGCCACTAGTAATGCGGGCTCCCTGCTAGCACCAACCATAGTAATCAACAAAGCCCCTTCCCGTATAGGGGTAGAGTGGTTGTGCATGTAAGGTTAGAGTAATGGTCGCAACTTACACCAATCCATTTTTGAAACCACACACACTCACTTGCTCCGATACACCACTTCTTTCTCAAGTGGTTACCCAACTCAACATCATCCCCCTTGGGCATTAGTGCCACCCGATGGGATTTTCGAAAAGTCTATGAAATCATCTCTTCATTTCCATCACCATGCAAAAATCCTGGTCCCACTTGCATAGCATCTACTAGCCTCCTATCTACACCCACCCGCACAACCCTCATAAGGAGGTAGGGTCATGCACGATGCAACTATCAACAAGAAGTATCTGGGCATCGCAAAAAGGTGGACACCACATCACATGATCAAATATAACAAAAGTAAAATGCTATATGACATGAAAATAAAATGGTTTCTTAACATGGTCAAAGGGCTGCTTGCCTGGCTTCGCAAAGTCTTCAAGGACTTCACACGCTTCTCGTCCACTCCGAGCACTCTGTTTATCTCGTCAACTACCGTGGGTAAACAACCGCAATAAGCAACACAACAAGCAGGAAATAAAAGTGCTCTATAAATAGGAGTTTTATTTTTCTTGGACACCTCTGGTCACAAGAAAAATATCCAAGGAGGTTTCATTGGATGTGGATCGAAGGGGAGTTTTGAATGGTGGTAATGAAGGAGATGATGATCCTATAAGATGTCCACAGAAAATGTTTTAACAAATTTGAGTGGATGAACCTAACAAATATGGCATGATTTTAGAAACATGTGGGGAGTGTTTTCACTGGATTTGGAGTTGTGAGGATTTTCCTATGAATTTCCCAACAGGAAATAAATGGGAAAAGGTAGTATTTAAATGGCCAAGCAGAATAGGGGCATGGGAAAAATGTTAACCATGCCTAGATAAATAGGGTATGATTTTATAGACACCTAGGAACTTGAATCACTCCATTTGGAGTTGATTTGAATCCCCTAGGAATTTTATAATGTGGCTCTATCATAGTTCAAATTTGAACTTAAATTTGAACCTTACGAAAAAGTGTGGTGGAAAAATCATGGAAGTGCCACCATTAAATAGGTGGTATTTTTAGGAGGATGTAGAAATTTGAATCAACAAGTTTGGAGCAAAAATGAATTTCCTATGAATATTCTTATCCTTCTGGACAAAGAAAAAGAGAAATATATTTTACCTAAACGGGCCAGGCACAGCCCACCAGCGCAGAACAGTGACTGGGTCAGCCCAGGTGCCCAGCCGTGCGCCTGAGGAGGGCCACGTCGAAAGCGCACCGGGGGAAATTCATTTTCGCCTGGGCGGAGGCGTGTCTACCGGAGCCCGTCTCCACTTAAATGGTGGGTCCGCGCTGTTAGCCGCTTATAGGTGGGCCCCGCTAGTCAGGATTGTCCCTCACCTCCCGCCCAAACAGGGAAGGGTAGGGGAGGCAAGGCCGAGCGGGCTCCGGCGCCATTTCGGTGGCTCAGGCTGCCTTCGGCAAGGCTCCGGCCACCAGCGGGCTCGGGGCGAGGTGCCACACATGCCCGAAGTCTTCATACTTGCCGGGAAGCGTTAGGGGGAGCGTCGCGTCAGCCGCAGTAGAGACCGAGGGCGACCAATGATGAACTCGACGTTTTGGGCACGGACGGGAGGAGCAGACGCGTGGGAAAGATCCCTCGTGGCATGGGCATTCTGCTGGTCCTGCTAGGGGGAGAGGAGGAGCTAGGGAGAGCTCGAGTTCGAGCGGAAGCTGCCGGCAAGGCTCCGGCCATTGTCGTCAATGTAGAGGAGGAGAGGGTGATTGGGGAGTGCCGGGAGGCTAGAGAGGGTGAGAGGGAGCCAAGGGAGCGCGGAGGGGCTCAGGAGCGGCTTCTTATAGGGAGGTCCACAGTGTACCGCGAGGTTGTGTGTCAACCCGGTCTCTGCCATTGCTAGAGGGCTCGGGGGGGGGGGGAGAGCATGTCTGGGGCTTCGTGGAACCCGTCCACGATGCAGAGGAGTGTGAGAGAGAGAGCGGGGCGTGCTCCAAGGCCTCGCGTGTGTGAAGTCGCACATTGGCTGACTCGGACGGCCACCATGCGTGCGAGGTGGGGCGACAGGAGGGAGGAGGAGGAGGGGGCCGACAGGGTACCGTGGTGTGGACGTCAAGGGGGACACGAGGGACATGGCTGGAGGTCCCTAGGATGTCGAGAGCGTCCGTTGGGCGGCGGCTACAGTGCGGGTGCGCACTATAGCACGCTCCAGAGCACGAGCTCTGCATGCCGGGGCATGCTCTTGGCACTTTGGGCGCGTCCACACGTGTCCAGGGGATCCAGGGGAGCTCAAACAAGGCACATAAGGCCAATGGGTGTTCTGGAGGTGCCTTAGGGTAGAAGAAAAGGTGAGAGGGAGAGAAATGGGTGCTGTCCAAGGGGTAAAAATGGAGGTTTTACCCCCCAAGCATTGAGCTATGCCCATGAGGATTTTACTGGAGGTACAAGGTATCTACAAGAGTTTGTGGTAAAAATTTAAGGTTAAGGAGATCAATGGAAGAGGTGAAAACAACAGTTCTAGCTTTCTGCTAGAAGGTGTTTGTACTGGTTTTGAGCTGGTTAAAAGGGTCTCCTTGATATCAAATTTAACAGGATCAAGTGATAGGTGAAAATGAGGTTTATCACCAACTTTGGGCTTATTTGATGAAAGTTGCCAATGTAAACTTTGTAAACCCTAGAAATGGACAGAAATGGGTTTCTATAGATATGATCAAGCTAAGGCATTCTCCATGATGCTCCACTTGCTGTGGTGGCATAATTTGCTGACTAGAGCATGCCCAAAAAGTTTGGGACCAAATGGGGAAACTTGACAATGCAAACATTCCCAATTTTTGAAATCAACAGAAAGGGGTTTGAGGGGATTAGGACAAGTTAATTTGTTCTCCTTGATGCACCACTTGGTGTGGATCCATTATTGGATGATTAAGACATGTCCACAAAGTTTGAGATCAATAGGAGACAGTTGGTAACGTAGAGTTTCTCAAATTTGGATCTGGACAGAGGGGATTTTGGGATATTTGGGTGAACCAAAACAATTGGTATTGAGATTCAACTTGTCAATATGACCACATATATCATATGTGACATGCTAGAATTGTCTTGGATTTATTTGATAATATTTCTTATAGAAATATTTCAAATACTTGGAATAGGCAGAAATGGTTGTGGAGGGTTTTATCCAATATTTTGAACATGACCATGTGTGAAAGTCTTATATATGGACAATATATGCCCACTGAGTTTTCCTAAATTTTCCCAAATATTTTTAAAGCTTTTAAATAATTTTGCCCTATCAAAGACCATTTCAGGCCTTAAGAAAAAGCCTTTAAATAAAATAGGAAAACAATATTAAAAATAAATATTTGGTGGTTTTGGGAAGTCTTATATATAGTGGGTTTCAAATAAAGCATTTGGGGTAAAAGTATTCTCCAAGTTTGGGGACTTATAGTGCAAATCTCAAATCAGGGTTTTTTGAAAACCTAATTTAAATAAATGCTTTTTGGCAAAAATAAAATTTTGAAAATATATATTTAGTTCCTATTCACATGGCATGATCATTGGACAAGAGTGGGGATCAAGGAAAAGAGTTCTTGAGAGTAGGAGGATATTTTATGCATTTATAGAGCACTAGCAAGCAATCAAACATGCAAGCAAATAACACACAAGTCTAGCATTCAAATGCACTCAAAAAGTTTTAATTGGCCCTACTTTTTGAGTCATGATAACTTAGTCATAAGGCAAAACACAGGGTGTGACCGAACGTGCCAGAAGATGTGACCCAGCTCCAGTGGGAGTATGATGAAGAGAGTAGGCGTATGTATGTTACCTATCCCGACAAGTAGGGAGTTCCTTGGTGGTGATCCTGGGATAGCAAGGCGGTTTTACATTGTTTTCTTTTATCGTTTTATTTCGTCCGTAGACGGACCCTGCTTTCTGGATGAAGTATGAATAATTTGTGTGAACTTGTAAGGTAGCTTGTGGCGAGTGTAAGCCAACTCATATGCTCATCTCTTCATACATGTATGCAATGTTTACTGCACTTGCGAAACGACAAGATGTGCCTCTATCCCTGTCGAGGCCCCCGTGCCAAAAATAAGGATATGAGCGCCTCTTGGGCATTACAAAGATGCGGTTTGATGCTGGGGCTTGGGTGCCGCCCAGGATACAGGCTATCGCCCAGACCTCCTAGAAGCCCCCATCCCCGTCGTCCTGCTTGTCCTCTTTCTTCCTCCTGGGTGGTGGCGGTAGTGGGGGTAGGCCGGCCTCATGAGGACATGCCTCACGAGGCTGGCCACGATGTGACCCCTCCGGAGGGTTGTCACGCCAGCGGTCCTACCAAGCCTGATCGCGCCAGCGGTCCTCCTGAGGCCGGTCTTGCCATTCTTGGCACAACTCCCGATTGTCCCAAGGGCCTCCGCTACGGACTATGCCACGTCCGAAGCCACGGTCACTGCATCTAAGGCGCCGACCAAAGTTCTCGTTGCGGACCAGCCTGAGCTCCTGGCAATCGATGGTGTTGTGGATTTTGGTGCCATGGAAGATACATGACGGTCTTCCTCCTGAGGGGGGTTCCTCGTCCCAGCTACACTTCACCTCAGGCTCGGCATCAAGCACCACAGGGCCTTGCGCTTCGCCTCCCTGGCCTTGGTCTTCTTGTCCTCTACCTCCGCCACCGAAAGCTCGCAGAGTGAGAGGCGGCCCTCCTCGGCCTTGGCACACTTGTTTGCCAGGTTGAACATCTCCAGGGCTGAGCACACTTCGTCGTTAATGGCGAGATCCTCCTTCATCCTGAGGTTCCTGACGCTGTCGATGAACGTAGAGATGACGACCTCATCCGACACCCTCGGGATCTTGAGGCGGGTGATCGTGAAGTGTTGCATGACCTTGTGTAGGGTCTCTCCCTCCAGCTGCTTCAGATGTCATTGGTCGTTCACGATGTGCGCGTGGTCTCAGGTACCTTGGAAGTTGGCGACAAAGCGCTTGTGCGGGTCGTCCCATGAGGTGATGGACCCATCCGGGAGGTTGAGGACCCAGGAGAATGTGCCACCCTTTAGCGCCATGGGCAACCAGCTCGCCATGACCTTGTCATCGCCACCTACGGCCCGGATGCTCAGTGAGTAGAGCTGTAGGGACTCAGCATGATCTGGGGTGCCGTCATAGCTTGGGGGTAAGTCGGGCTTGAACTTGCAGGGCCACACGACCGAATGGAGCTCTGGAGGGATGGCGCGACACCCCACCAGACCAGTGAGTGCCGCGCGCACGGGAGGGCCCCATTCTTGACGCTCCTAAGGGGCCGCTTCGAGGGGCACCCGATCACGGCGCTGGTTTTGTGGCGCACGGAGTACACGCGCGTCGAGACGCGGCCTTGGCACCACCTAGAAGCTTACTTTGTATCTTTCCCTTGCCCGTGGCTCGCGGGGTTAGTCGCGGGGGTGCGCTTCACGCCTAGGCTCGGGGTCGACGTTGCGTTGTGGAGGAGGGGGCGATGCATCATGGGCCCCGTTGTCTGCAAGAGAGGGCTGGGGCCGGAGTGAGTAGGAGAGCACTGAAGCATTGCCGACGGCACTGACGAGCTCTGCGATGCGCTCGATCTAGTCGTCATGGCGTTCGGGGGCAGAGCGGTAGCGTAGCAGCTCGCGTTCTATGGCGAGTGCGCCCATCCCACGTGCCGGCCCAAGACCCGGTAGCTGGGACGATCTACGAAGTGGCGGTGCGGCCGTCACGCCGTGCAGTGACCGGCTAGAAGGAGTCCTATTTTTTGTGGGCTTCCGGGCCCGTGGCGGCGTTGGTCACAGGAGAGGCAGACCGGCGTGCGACGGCGCGACTCACGGTCACCGTCTAGGCAACGCGGGCGGCTCGGCGCTTAGCGCGGGCCTAGCGAGCGTCACACATCCGAGCGGCGAGGCGGAGATAGATCATGGCTTGAGAAACACTTCGACACATCCCCTACCTGGCGTGCCAAATGTTGGATTTCGGGCTCCACAAAACCCAAATAAGTTCGAACACATGGGTGTGTGCAAAGATCCCCAACAGCCTCGCCCTATCTAGCTCACAACTTGATGATTTCTACGATGAACTAGCACAATGACGAGGAAGAAGATGCACATGGTGATTTACCTAGGTTCGGGCTGCTGTGAAGCATAAAACCCTACTCCATCTTTGGTGGATTGCCTCACAAGGAGGTTTGTGGATGAACTAGTACAATGGTGAGTTGCCTCGTGAGGGCTCTTTGGTGGTGTTGCCTCTCTTCTGCCATCTCTCTGTTTTGTCGTGCCTCTCTACGGTGTAGCCTAACATCTATTTATAGTGGCTCGGGTCCTCTTCCCTTATCGGTATGGCGGGAAGGGATACCACAACGGCCAAATTCGAAGGGGGACAGGACTACATCTTTATCCTAACGAAAGGTGGTCTTCGCCTGCAAAGTAGTTGTTAATGATGCAGAGGTGGGCTTAGCGATGACATCCTTCCTACTGGGCTCGTGGTCGTAGTCTTGTTGCACCGGAATGGAAACCTTTGGGGGGGGTGCTTTGGTAACCTGCGTATGTCCTTGCCCCCTTTGCACCCAAGGGGAAACTATACCGCCTGGCATGCTGGCGCCCGCCTATCCCACCTGGCGTCACCCTGGGCCTCCCGAGCCCAAGCGCTGCATAGAGACCTCCACCACTTCAGAGGGGGCCTATGGAGGCCCATTCTTTGCTGGACTTGGTGATGCGTCCCTCGTGAGCTTAGGGCTCTCACGAAGGCCTTGCCTTGAGTGGCGTCTCACCAGACCATGCCTGGCTGATGAGGTGGGCCATGCCCTGGGCCGCAGCGAGGACGGTCTGGGTACCCCCGTTCCCAGAACACCGAGAGTCAAGTGCCATAGGTCGTGTCTAGGTCGTTTGCAATCTCCATCGACTCGATCCGGTCAAGCGCCTCATTTAACATCGAGAGGCCATCCAGGTCAATCTCCCAAAGGTTTTCAGGAGTTTTCGGAAGTAACCTTCGGGGTGTAGTCGAGGGGCGAGTATTCAGCGCGGGCCAAATTTGGGCGGTCGGGAGCTAAGATCGGGACCGAACACAAGGGTGGCTCCCAGGCGGAGGGGAAGCCAAGCAAGGGACCCGAAGTTAAGGCTTCAGGGTTTCTGGACTCATCGGATGAGACCCAGACCCCAGCAGGAGTCAGATCAATGGAGAATTCCAGATGCTTGGACCCGATTACTTGATCGGGGGCGAAGCTTCCGATCTGGCCCACACGGCCAGTCAGATACCATTGAATCACTATGAATACCACAAATAACTAAATATTATGATCATCCCACAATACCACTGAATCCAATATAACAAAGCAGGTAAGCAATCTGAACATTAATGGACACAACTTCATTTTGTTCTACTCGTGCATGCATCTGTGCATAGATCTAGCTCTGATACCATAGATGAGAAACAATTAATGGAAAACAAATTTGTTCCCTACGAAACACCCAAAGATCTATCTGAGTCTAGTTATGAGAGGAGAGTGTGTCTACATACCCTTGTAGACCTAGAGTGTTCACAATGTAGAGATCGCAGTTGACGTAGTCATACTCATGTCACAATCCAATGTGATCCAAGCACCGCACATGCGACATCTTCGAGGTTAGCACATGTTAGGCTCGATGGTGTATTCTCCTTCTTAATCTAGCAAGCGAGGGAGAGGTGGTAGATGAGATCAAAACCAGCACGACAGTGTGATGGTGGTGATTGTAGCGGAACTCCGAGCACGGAGGAGGAGGTGTAATGGGAGAGAGAGACGACCATGGTATTGTATGTCTACCCCGCGCACCCCTTGTCGGTGTCAAAATCGGTAGATCTCGGGTAGGGTGTCCCGAGCTATGGACCTTAGATCGATGGGTAACAGGGGACGAAGGAGAACGTGTTTACCTAGGTTCGGGCCCTCGCGAGGAGGTAAAACCCTATGTCCTGCTTGATTATATTGATGTGGATGAGAATTATGGAGTTGATCTACCTTGAGATCGTTTAAGCTAAACACTAGATGAGTTCACTTGTCCTGTACGATTGGACCCTCTAGTTTATATAGACACGATGGGCACCAGGATTACACATAACCGACCTTTTATAGGGGATATATACACAGATCCCATCTTCAGAACTTCAAGGCCACGCCATTCTTCGGAGCTTTCCTTCCTGAACACGGGGTCATCTCATAGTTCGGCCTTCCACAGAGCAGCCCAACAAGTCGGACCACGAGGAATGAGCCGACGGCCCGAGGACCCCTTAGTCCCGGACTCCCTCACCCCTCCCCTCTTAATATAGGGGTGTTGGGGCGAATGCTCCCTTCTAAGTCAGGGGTCGCAAACCCCCCTCCAAGCTAGGGGCAGATGCCCCTCCTCCAAGTCAAGGGCCATGCCCCCCCTCTGCTGGTGATATTGCCCTTGATATAAGCCGGCTAACCCAGTGGTACTCAAGTTACATTGGCCTGGGCATAAGCCGATCCATGAGGAGCAATACCACACGACCGACTATAAGGCCCCGTAGTTGTCAAGGCAATTTGTTTGACTCATGTTTAGGTCGTATCGGGAGTCCTTGGCCCGAGCCGGCTTTGGAGGTGTCGACTTAGGAAACCCAATCCGACCAGGAGGACGATACATGCACGACCAGATTCACTATAACCTTGGAGGTTTGACTAATTATATAAGGGCAAGCTATGGGGACCCCGACTCATAAGTCGTGGTCAGCGAATGCATGTGTACAGTGATCCCAGAAATCAATGCTCACAGAACAAACACAAACTGAATAAAAAGAGTCTTACATCCATTACATACCGTGTTACACAAATATGACCTTTATGGCCTAGTTCTCATAGGTAGGGCCAGGAAGGCCAAACACCAAACATAAACTAGTAGTGGAAATCTTCAACGATAACATGGACCCATGCCATCTACCTTAACCCTATATGCATTCTGATTGGGAAGTGTCCTAGATCGCATGTTCATCACCATGGTACTCTTCCCCTTATCTTCTTTAATGCTTGGCCAATTAAATAACCAAGGACAAGCCAATGAGTACTTATGAATGTACTTGCAAGCAACCCATCTTTTGAACAAGGTAATCATGCATGGTTTATCACTAAACAGGTAGTTTTGTAGAAAGCTAGCTTTGAATGCAATTCTATGTCCTAACACATGTAAAATCATGCACCACAAGGTTACAAATATCAATATAAATAGAGTATAAACAACTCACGTTCATTCATCTCATCAAGTCATCTAACTTAGCTCAAGTATCTCTTTTTTCACCCATACACCAAATTTGGTGAAAACATCTGGACATAGTTTAAGCAGCACCACCCAACTGTCCTTCACTACGAACATAAATGTTTAGATAGTTATACATGTTGGGGTACGTAGTAACAATTCAAACTTTTCCTACGTGTCACCAAGATCAATCTAGGAGATGCTAGCAACGAGAGAGGGGAGTGCATCTTCATACCCTTGAAGATCGCTAAGCGAAAGCGTTACAAAGAACACGGTTGATGGAGTCGTACTCGCGGCGATTCAAACCGTGGAAGATCCGATCCAAGCGCCGAACGGACGGCGCCTCCATGTTCAACACACATACAGCCCAGGGATGTCTCCTCCTTCTTGATCCAGCAAGGGGGATGAGAAGTTGAGGGAGAGCTCCAGCAGCACGACCACATGGTGGCGGTGGAGCTTGTGGTACTCTGGCAGAGCTTCACTAAGCACTATGGAGGAGGAGGAGGTGTAGGAAGGGGGAGGGCTACGTTAGGGGAAGGGTGCGGCTGCCCTCCCATCGCCCCACTATTTATAGGGGGAAGGGGAGAGGTGGCCAGCTCCCCTAGATCAATCTAGAGGGAGGAGGGAGGCGGCGGCCAAGGGAGGCAACTTGCCTCCCAAGTTAGGTGGAGGCGCCCCCACCGCCTAGGGTTTCCAACCGTAGGCACCATGGGCCCTTCGGGGGGCACACCAGCCCACTAAGGGGCTGGTTCCTATGCAACTTCATCCCATTAGGCCCTCCAGGGCAGGTGGACCCTCCCGGTGGACCCCTGGAACCCCTTCGCTGGTCCCGATACAATACCAATAAACCTCGAAACCTTTCCAGTGACTAAAACTGGACTTCCCATATATAAATCTTCACCTCCGTACCATCCGGAACTCCTCGTGACATTCGGGATCTCATCCGAGATTCCGAACAACTTTCGGTAACCACATACAATTCCCATTACAACTCTAGCATCAACGAACCTTAAGTGTGTAGACCCTATGGTTTCGGGAACCATGCAATCATGACCGAGACACCTCTCCGGCCAATAACCAATAGCGGGATCTGGATACCCATATTGGCTCCCACATGTTCCACGATGATCTTATTGGATGGACCATGATGTCGGGGATTCAATTAATCCCGTATACAATTCCCTTTGTCCATCGGTATGTTACTTGCCCGAGATTCGATCGTCGGTATCCCTATAACTTGTTCAATCTCGTTACCGGCAAGTCTCTTTACTCGCTCTGTAACACATGATCCCGTGACTAACTCCTTAGTCACATTGAGCTCATTATGATGATGTATTACCGAGTGGGCCCAGAGATACCTCTCCGTCACACGGAGTGAAAAATCCCAGTCTCGATTCGTGCCAACACAATAGACACTTTCGGATATACCTGTAGTGCACCTTTATAGTCACCCAGTTACGTTGTGATGTTTGATACACCCAAAGTTTTCCTACGTTATCCGGGAGTTGCACAATCTCATGGTCTAAGGAAATTATACTTGACATTAGAAAAGCTCTAGCAGACGAACTACACGATCTTGTGGTATGCTTAGGATTGGGTCTTGTCCATCACATCATTCTCCCCATGATGTGATCCTGTTATCAACGACATCCAATGTCCATGGTCAGGAAACCATGACCATCTATTGATCAACGAGCTAGTCAACTAGAGGCTCACTAGGGACATGGTGTGGTCTATGTATTCACACATGTATTATGGTTTCCGGTAAATACAATTATAGCATGAACAATAGACAATTATCATGAACAAAGAAATATAATAATAACCATTTTATTATTGCCTCTAGGACATATTTCCAACAGACTCCCACTTGCACTGGAGTTAATAATCTAGTTACATTGTGATGAATCAAACACGCATAGAGTTCTAGTGCTGATCATGTTTCGCTCGTGAAAGAGGTTTAGTCAACGGATCTGTGACATTCAGATCCGTATGTACTTTACAAATATCTATATCTCCATCCTGAATGTAACCACGAATGAAGTTGAAGCGGCACTTGATGTGCTTTGTCTCCCTGTGAAACCTGGGCTCCTTGGCAATGGCAATAGATTGAGTGTTGTCACAAAATAGTGTCATCGGGCCCGATGCACTAGGAATCACTCCGAGGTCGGTGATGAACTCCTTCATCCAGACTCCTTCCTGTGCTGCTTCCGAAGCAGCTATGTACTCCGCTTCACATGTAGATGCCGCCATGACCCTTTGCTTGCAACTGCACTAGCTGACTACCACACCATTCAAAATATACATGTATCTGGCTTGTGACTTGGAGTCATCCGGATCTGTGTCAAAGCTAGCATCGACGTAACCCATTACGACGAGCTCTTCGGCACCTCCATAAATGAGAAACATATCCTTAGTCCTTTTCAGGTACTTAAGGATATTCTTGACCGTTGTCTAGTGTTCCATTCCATAATCACTTTGGTACCCCCTACCAAACTTATGGCAAGGTTCACATCAGGTCTGGTACACAACATGTCATATATAATAGAGCCTATGGCTGAGGCATAGGATATGACACTCATCTTTTCTCTATCTTCTGCCAAGGTGGGCATTGAGTTGTGCTTAATCTCACACCTTGCAATACAGGCAAGTACCCCTTCTTGGACTGATCCATATTGAACTTCTTCAATATCTTGTCAAGGTATGTGCTTTGTAAAAATCCAATGAGGCGTCTCGATCTATCTCTATAGATCTTTATGCCTAATATGTAAGCAGCTTCTCCAAGGTCCTTCATTGAAAAACACTTATTCAAGTAGGCCTTTACGCTTTCCAAAAGTTCTATATCATTTCCCATCAACAATATGTCATCCACATATAAAATGTGAAATGCTATAGAGCTCGCACTCACTTTCTTGTAAATACAGGCTTCTCCATAAGTCTGTATAAACCCAAACGCTTTGATCACCTCATCAAAGCGAATGTTTCAACTCCGAGATGCTTGCACCAGCCCATAGATGGAGCGCTAGAGCTTGCATACCTTGTCAGCATTCTTAGGATCAATAAAACCTTCTGGCTGCATCATATGCAATTCTTCCTTAAGGAAACCGTTAAGGAATGCCGTTTTGATGTCCATTTGCCAGATCTCATAATCATAAAATGCGGCAACTTCTAACATGATTCAGACGGACTTCAACATCGCTACGGGTGAGAAGGTCTCATCGTAGTCAACTCCTTCAACTTGTCGATAACCCTTAGCGACAAGCCGAGCCTTATAGACAGTCACATTACCATCCGTGTCAGTCTTCTTCTTAAAGATCCGTTTATTTTCTATGTCTTGCCGATCATCGGGCAAGTCCACCAAAAGTCCACACTTTGTTCTCATACATGGATCCTATCTCGGATTTCATGGCTTCAAGCCATTTGTTGGAATCTGGGCCCGCCATGGCTTCTTCATAGTTCGAGGGTTCACTGTTGTCTAACAACATGATTTCCAGGACATGGTTGCCATACCACTCTGGTGCAGAATGTGTCCTCGTGGACCTACAAAGTTCAGTAGTAACTTGATCAGGAGATTCATGATCATCATCATTAACTTACTCTCTAGTTGGTGGAGGCACCACATAAACACTCTCATGCGCTGCGCTACTTTCCGATTCGAGAGGGGGTACAATTACATCATCAAGTTCTACTTTCCTCCCACTTAATTCTTTCGAGAGAAACTCTTTCTCTATAAAGGATCCATTCTTGGCAACAATGATCCTGCCTTCGGATCTGAGGTAGATGGTATACCCAATATTTTCCTTAGGGTATCATATGAAGGCGCACTTTTCCGATTTGGTTCGAGCTTTTCAGGTTGAAGTTTCTTGATATAAGCATTGCATCCCAAACTTTCAAAAACAAGAGCTTACGTTTCTTCCCAAACCATAATTCATACGGTGTCATCTCAACGGATTTAGACGGTGCCCTATTTAAAGTGAATGCGGCAGTCTCTAAGGCATGTCCCAGAATGATAGCAGTAAGTCACTAAGAGACATCATAGACTGCACCATATTCAATAGAGTGCGATTACGATGTTCTGACACACCATTATGTTGAGGTGTGCCAGGCGGCATGAGTTGTGAAACAATTCCGCATTTCCTTAAGTGTGTGCCAAACTCGTGACTCAAATATTCTCCTCCACGATCAGATCGTAACAACTTTATTTTCTTGTCACGTTGATTCTCTACCTCACTTTGAAATTCCTTGAACTTTTCAAAGGTCTCAGACTTGTGTTTCATCAAGTAGACATACCCATATCTTCTTAAGTCATGAGTGAGGGTGAGAACATAACGATAGACACCGCGAGCCTCAACGCTCATCGGTCCACATACATCGATATGTATTATTTTCAACAATTTGGTTGCTCGCTCCATTTTTCCGGAGAAAGGAGTCTTAGTCATCTTGCCCATGAGGCATGGTTCGCACGTGTCAAATGATTCATAATAAAGATACTACAAAAGTCCATCTACATGGAGTTTCTTCATGAGTTTGACACCAATATGACCAAGGTGGCGGTGCCACAAGTATGTGGGACTATCATTATCGACCTTACATCGTTTGGTATTCACACTATGAATATGTGTAACATCATGTTCGAGATTCTATAAAAATAAACCATTGACTAGCGAGGCATGACCATAAAACATATCTCTCATATAAATGGAACAACCATTATTCTCGGATTTAAATGAGTAGCCATCTGAGGGATCACTAGAAGAGTGTCTAGAGGGGGGAGGTGAATAGACTACTAGTAGGAATTTAAAACCTAACCTTTTCCCAAGTTAATTGGTTGGCAGATTTTAACAGTTTTTAGCAAAGCTAGCAAGTCTAACAGCCCTACACATGCATGTCAACAATTATGGCAGCGGAAAGTAAAGACATTGCATATGAAGTAAAGAGTTGAGATAGATAGATCAAACACAGTTGGAGACACAAGGATTTTTGCCGTTGTTCCGATAGGTGGCACTATCGTACATCCACATTTATGGAGTCTTCAACCCACAGAGGGTAACGGTCGCGAGAGTCCATGGAGGGTTCCACCCAAAACGGTCCACGAAGTAGCCGCCTTGACTATTCCATAACGGCTTCCGTCCATGAAGGACTAGCCTCACTATGGGTAGATCTTCACAAAGTAGGCGATCTCCTTGCCATTACAAACTTCTTGGTTCACTCCACAACACGAACTAGGAGGCTCCCAAGCGACACCTAACCAATCTAGGAGGCACCACCCTCCAAAAGGTAATAGGCTTGGTAATGACGATGAACTCCTTGCTCTTGTGCTTCAAGATGATAGACTCCTCAGCACACAATCTGTCTCTCACAGGTTTGGCTTGGTAGAAGAGATGGTATTGGTGGAAAGCAACTTGGGGAGGCTAGAAATCAAGATCCATATGATTGGAGTGGAAGATCTTGACCTGAACATAAGGGTAAGTGGTTCTCTCTCACAAAATCTGATAGGATAGGTATGGAATAGTTCTGAGTGCTTCTCTCTTGAGTAGGTTGTGGTGAAGGGGTATATATAGGCATCCCCAAAAATCCAACCGTTACACACAAAATGACCAACTCGGTGACACGGATGTGTTAATCTCGGTGGTACTGAAGTGACCAAAATGTGGCAACTTTTGAATCTCGGTGAGACCGATATAGGAAACTCGGTTACACCGATAAGGTGACCAACGGTCAGATTTCCAATCTCGGTGACGCCGATCCAACATTATCGGTGTGACCGAAAATGTGAATTTGCATAACAGAAAGTTGGCAATCTAAACTCGGTGGAACCGATATGGAATCGGTTGCACCAAAGTGGCTAGGGTTTGGCTTGAGTCTGTCTAGGTTCTGGAATCGGTGGCACCGAAGTTGGAAAGTTGGTTGCACCGATTTTGAGTGTTGGGTATACAACAGACTTTGGTTGGAGAGTTTGTGGATGTTTTTGGTGACTATCACTTGTGCATGTTTGAGCATATTGTTCACCAACAAGACCTTACCCCATTTTAATAGTATTGGCTTTCCTATGACTCAAAGTGATTTCTCACAAATATAAAATGTAGAGTCCTCTTGCTTGAAGCTTGGCCAACCTATTTCCTTGAATCTTGGGTTTGTCCACAATCTCCTTTTGCCAATCGTCTCTATAGACTGTATCTGAAATACACTAGGTAAAAATATCAGTCCAAGAGACAATGTATGTTGTCATGAATTATCAAAACCACCAAGGGAGCATGTTGTGCTTTCACCATCTCGCATCAAACGAGATCTAGATACAATGCTCATGCTGAAAGATGGTACTAAATAACAATTATTGAGGTTTAAAACTAATCCCGAAGGTAGATGTAGAGGTAGCATGCCGACGGCGATCACATCGACCTTGGAACAATTCCAGACGCGCATCATCACCTCATCCTTTGCCAGTCTCCGCTTATTCCGCCGCTCCTGTTTTGAGTTACAAATGTGAGCAACCGCACCGGTATCAAATACCCGGGAGCTACTACGAGCGCTAGTAAGGTACACATCAATAACATGTATATCATATATACCTCTGACATTGTCGGCCTTCTTATTTGCTAAGTACTTGGGGCTGTTCCACTTCTAGTGACCCGTTCCCTTGCAATAAAAGCACTCAGTCTCAGGTTTGGGTCCATTCTTGGGCTTCTTCCTGGTAACTAATTTACCGGGCGTGGCAACTGCTTAGCCATCCTTCTTGAAGTTCTTCTTACCCTTGCCTTTCTTGAAACTAGTGGTCTTATTCACCATCAACACTTGATGTTCCTTTTTGATTTCCACCTCCGCTGATTTCAGCATCGAATATAACTCAGGAATGGACTTTTCCATTCCTTGCATATTGTATTTCATCACAAAGCTCTTGTAGCTAGGTGGAAGCGACTCGAGGTTTCTTTCAATAACCAAGTCATCCGGAAGATTAACTCCTAGTTGAGACAAGCGGTTATGCAACCCAAACATTTTGAGTATGTGCTCGCTGACAGAACTATTTTCCTCCATCTTACAACTGAAGAACTTGTCGGGGACTTCATATCTCTCGACCTAGACATGAGCTTGGAAAACCATTCTCATCTCTTTGAACATATCGTGTGCTCCTTGTTGCTCAAAACGCTTTTGGAGCCCTGGTTCTAAGCTGTAAAGCATGCCGCACTGAGCCAGGGAGTAATCATCACTACGCGACTGTCAGGCATTCACAACGTCTTGAGTTGCTGGGAAAACGGGTGCATGACCTAGCGGTGTATCAAGGATATATAATTTCTTGGAAGCTACGAGGATGATCCTCAAGTTACAGACCTAGTCCGTATAGTTGCTTCCATCGTCTTTCACCTTGGTTTTCTCTAGGAATGCGTTGAAGTTGAGGGAAACATTAGCATGGGCCATTGGATCTACAAGATAGATTGTAAATACAATTTGTAACATCCCAAATTTTGGAATGTTATAATTAATATTAGAATGAATGCTTGTTTCTTGAGTGATTGAAATTGAGTGAAAATTTGAAACTTTTGAAAACTTTTGAATGAGAGGGAATAAAATGACTTTCCCAAAACTTTCACTCTGCAGGAATTCAAATTCATTTCATCACAAAATCCCAGAGTGAAGATGATATGACTTCTTCCATTTAAAGGAATGAAAAGGGATTTGAAAATGGTTTGAATTCCATTTGAAAATAGTTCAAACTCAGAAACTTTATGCAACTCAATGATTTTCATGAGAGAGGATAAAAGGACTTCTTCAAATTATTTGAAATAGGAGTTGGAAGTTTAAAAGAAGGATATGAAAACTATTTGAGAAATTCTCATATGGAGTTTCATTTCCATATTTGAATTCCCTATTTGAATTTGTAAGCATTCAAACCCCTTGACAAAGTTTTTTAGAGGAGTAATATGACACTCCAAACCAAGGGTACTTTTGTGAAGTTTTTGAGTCATAAAACCCAAGTGGTTATTTGAAAAATATTTGCAAAAATAAATAAAGCCATTTAGGCATTTTCTTAAAATAAATTTATTAAAATTATTTATTTTGGCTGTGGAAAAATGTTCATTTAATGGCATTTATTTCCCTGATCATCTTGATATATGACACTTTATTTTTTGGACAAGATTTGAATGCCTTAATGCTGTTTTTAATACTCTGTTAATTAATAAGAGGAAACTTTTAAAGCGAGTTAATAGCCACCGGCCCTCAGCCCCTGATCCCTCCCCCGAAACCTCTCCGCATCGGCCGGTCGACGCGCTGACCTCTCCCTCTCTCTCCCTGACGCCCCGGTCCCACCGACCGTCCGCGTCATCTCCTCGGTCGTCCCCTCCATTGCTCCTCCCCTTACCTCGCCGGCGACGAATCCGCGCCGGATTTTTCCTCCCCTTCCATTCCCTGACCCCCGAGGCCACCTATAAGAGCCCCTGCCTTGCCGCACCCATCCCCCCGAACACCCCCTCCCCTCGCCAGAGCATCACCCCGCAGCTCGCCGGAGTTCCGGTCACCACCGAAGCTCTATGAGCACGCGCCACTCGCCTCCATCACCACCACACGTCCCCGACGCGACCAACCTTCATCGGAGACTCCCCGCCGTCGCCTGGTGCCCTCACCGTCGCTGGAGACCCTCTGGAAATGCCACGCCACCACCTCGCCGGAGTATGCTCTCCACCTGAAACTCCCACCGCACCTGCCCGTCGCCCCCGTCGTCCCCAGCCCCGTCCGACCACACCCATTTGACGCCGGAGCTTCGTCGCCGTCGCCTGAGCACTTCGGACGCCCTCCCCGACCATCGGAGAAGCCTCCCCGTCGACCTCGCCGCCTCGAACATTGCCGGAGTCTCGCCGGACTCCACCCCACCGCGGTGAGTTTTCCCCTTTCCTCTTCCCCGTCCGATCTGGAATGAAGGGCTAGGATTAGAACGTAGTTTTTTTATAAACGCCGAAACTTTTTCTGTTAGGAGTCGGCCGTCCGCTCGAATCGTTAGATCACGCGCACCCCTGGACCAATCAGAAGCCGCCACGTGTACCCTATCTGTTAGATAGGATTTTCATTTCTTCTGTTTTCAGTTTTAAAAAAACAGAATAGTTCTGTTTTTTGTTTTTATCATATCTTTTATGTTTTTAGGTGTTTTAATTTGATTCTTTTTGCATTGTGTCAAAAATTTGTTCTAGTTTCTGTAGATACCAAGTATGACTATATTTGAATATTAAATTTGAATTTAAACAGATTTGATTCAAATCTTATTTTCTGAATATCTCGAGTTTAAAAATATATTTTTGGTTGATTCTTTTTGCTACTTGTCACTTGTGACCTTAGTTATCAGTAGGTAGAGTTTGGAAATTTTCAGAGTATTTTAAAATAGTATTTTCAACCAAAACAGATTCTGTTTAGTTCTTGTTAGGCTTATCTATATTTCTTTTGTTTTTAAATTGTTTTTTTATATTAGTGATAGACTTTTATAAAGTTTTCTATTAGATAATAGCAGCCCTTCAAAAAAAATAATATTTTATTAGTTGGTTGCATGAAAATCCATTCTAGTTCAACTATAACTTGCAATTGGATTTTCATTGCTATGTTGATCTTGTATTTGGAAATAGTTTCCACAAATTGTTTTATAAGTGTGATTTGCTGTTAGTCTAAGTTTAGACCAGAAACAATTTGTATTATAGTTGAGATTGTTTGTGGTTTAAGCCAAGGATGACCTTGTTTTATATCAAAATAAGAATCTTTATAAAAGCTTTTCAATTAGCTCTTTTTGCAAAATAAAGATTTATGAGAAAATAGTTTCTGTTAACTATTTGCTTAAAAAAATGTTCTTCTATTATTAACTTTTCTTGCTGATATGTTCTAGTAGTTAAAAACTTATGTTGCTAGAGTATTGTTTTCTAAATTATTAGTTCTTCTTCAAAAGTAATTCTTTTTGCTAAGTAAAATATTTACTAAAATACTTTTGTTATATTTTCCTTTGTTTTTGTTTGTTACTTTGGTTGTGTTGATGAAGTTTTGTTAATTTTGTCTTAAGTATTTCTTCATCACAAATTTGTTGCTTTTGGTTTGGTGATACTTTTGATTGTTAGAATTGATTGCTAGTATGATTGCTTATACTAATGCAATGTTTGACTATATAGATTTCCCTCGGAGAGTGACGAATAGTCTATCAAGTTTTTCCGAGAGCGATATTATTTCTTCATCAACAGTACAGGCAAGTCACTTTGACCATGAATACCTATGTTTTATTGCATTAGTTCTACCATCTCCCCAATTGCATGCAAAGTAGGTAAATTGGAAACTTGGTTACTTGATGTAGTATCATGTGGTAGGCACCCCTCAACCCTTTGACACATTGGCCCCGAGAAATGTTGATTTAATTTTGCTAAGCTATTAGTAGACGGGGTTCATTGTGTGATTCATGAGGGTTGTGAGGTAATAATTTCAAGACCTACAAGATGATCAAGACTTCAAGACTTGGAGTTTTCAACTTACCTCCGGGTGGATGATGGTTGAACGACGCCCTGGAGAAACCAGTGCTTAGCCTAGGTGTTGTTGGGGAAGTGCCAGTATTCACGCGGAAAGGTCCACTCAGGCACCAAGATATGGATGGATGCTTCAAGACCCAAGGCTTACCTCCACAGCCACAAGTCATTATGGGCTCTGGCTTGGCTGGATATCGTGGTGACCTTGGACAGGCAGTGCTACGAGATGTAGAAGAACGGTAGGAAAGTATGGGCACCGACAGAGTCTCAGGGAAACCCTTTAGAAGACCATGTTTTGGTCATCCGTTTCTCAAACACCATGAAGTGCGTGAAATCCAACGGAGGCGACCAAATCTTGTGGGGAACGTGTGCAAAACTCTGTAGAGTACTCAAACCTAATCGATTAGCCGTGGCCACGGTCATGGACAGTTTGAGCCAAAGGAACTGAAACTATCTGGAACTCTCCACAATTAATTACATTGATGTGGGTATTAATGTCAACTTGGGTATGAGAATTGGTTGGTGGAACCATCTCATTAATCAACCAACATTGTAGTAATTATGCTTTTGCCCTCTCTTGTTGTAGGAAAAAATTTGGCTTTATGCAAAACCCACTACCCCACTTGCCATATATGCATGTAGAATAGATGATTACTTTACACCCCCTCTTTTGTGACTTGCCGACATATTCAAAATGCTGACCTACACGGCTGCAACATCTTATGTTGCAGATAAGCTCTACGACGGGTAAGAGTACGATTCCGGGTTACAGTCTACACTCAACCTGCCGTTGGTGTTATTGGGACTCCACTCCCGTTGACTGTTTCCGCTGAGATTTTAAGGTATATATCAGTTTTACGTTAATTACATGTTATTGCACTTTGATATATACATGGATGTACTGTGTGTGCTAGCATACTGATCCAGGGATGGCACAGAAAACACAGAGGCTTGACTCGTTTTGAGTTGGGTCGCTACACAATTTTAGACTAAGTTCATCTAATCAAATTAATTAATGAACTCCCACTCAGATAGACATCCCTATAGTCATCTATGTGATACATGATCCACATCGACTAGGTTGTGTCCGATCATCATGTGAGACGGACTAGTTATCAACAGTGAACATCTCCATGTTGATCGCATCTACTATACGACTCATGTTCGACCTTTCGGTCTCTCATGTTCCGAGGCCATGTCTGTACATGCTAGGCTCATCAAGTCAACCTAAGTGTTTCGTGTATGTAAATCTGGATTACACCCGTTGTATGCGAATGTTAGAATCTATCACACCCGATCATCACATGGTGCTTGGAAACAACGATCCTTCGCAATGGTGCACAATTAGGGGGAACACGTTTCTTGAAAATTTGGTGAGGGATCATCTTATTTATGCTACCGTCATTCTAAGAAAATAAGATGTAAGAACATGATAAACATCACATGCAAAACATAAAGTGACATGATATGGCCAATATCATCTTGCGCCTTTGATCTCCATCTTCGGGGCGCGGCATGATCACCATCGTCACCGGCATGACACCATGATCTCCATCATCATGATCTCCATCATCGTGTCTTCATGAAGTTGTCTCGCCAACTATTACTTCTACCACTATGGCTAACGCTTAGCAATAAAGTAAAGTAATTACATGGTGTTTTTGATTGACTCATAAGTCATACAATAAATTAAGACAACTCCTATGGCTCCTGCCAGTTTTCATACTCATCGACATGCAAGTCGTGATTCCTATTACAAGAACATGATCAATCTCATACATCACATATATTTTATCACATCCTTTTGGCCATATCACAACACATATCATACCCTACGAAAACAAGTTAGACGTCCTCTAATTGTTGTTACAAGTTTTACGTGGTTGCTACGGGTTTCTAGCAAGAACGTTTCTTACCTACGTAAAAGCCACAACGGCAATATGCCAATTGCTATTTACCCTTCATAAGGACCCTCTTCATCGAATCCAATCCGACTAAAGTGGGAGAGACAGACACCCACTAGCCACCTTATGCAACAAGTGCATGTCAGGCGGTGGAACCTATCTCATGTAAGAGTACATGTAAAGTTGGTCCTGGCCGATTCATCCCACAATGCCGCCGAATCAAGATAAGACTAGTAACGCCAAGAAAATTGACCAAATCATGGCCCACAACTACTTGTGTTCTACTCGAGCATAGAAATTCCACATAGACCTAGCTCTAATACCACTATTGGGGAACGTAGTAACAATTCAAAAAAATTCCTACGTGTCACCAAGATAAATCTAGGAGATTCTAGCAACGAGAGAGGGGAGTGCATCTTCATACCCTTGAAGATTGCTAAGCGGAAGCGTTACAAAGAACGTGGTTGATGGAGTCGTACTCGCCGCGATTCAAAACGCGGAAGATACGATCCAAGCACCGAACGACAGCGCCTCCGTGTTGAACACACGTACAGCCTGCAGATGTCTCCTCCTTGTTGATCCAGCAAGGGGGGAGGAGAAGTTGAGGGAGAGCTCTGGCAGCACGACAGCGTGGTGGCGGTGGAGCTCGTGGTACTCCGTAGAGCTTCGCTAAGCACTACGGAGGAGGAGGAGGTGTAGGAAGGGGAGGGCTGCGCCAGAGGGAAGGGTGCGGCTACCCTCCCAGCCCCACTATTTATAGGGGAAGGGGAGAGGTGTCCGCCCCCCTAGATCAATCTAGAGGGGGGCGGCGGCCAAGGGAGGCAACTTGCCTCCCAAGTGAGGTGGAGTCGCCCCCACCCCCTAGGGATTCCAACCCTAGGCACCATGGGCCCTTGGGGGGGCACACCAGCCCACTAAGGGGCTGGTTCCCATGCAACTTCAGCCCATTAGGCCCTCCGGGGCAGGTGGACCCTCCCAGTGGACCCCCAGAACCCCTTCGGTGGTCCCGGTACAATACCGATAGACCCCAAAACCTTTCCGGTGACTGAAACTGGACTTCCCATATATAAATCTTCACCTCTGGACCATTCCAGAACTCCTCGTCACATGCGGGATCTCATCTGAGACTCCGAACAACTTTCGGTAACTACATACAATTCCCATTACAACTCTAGTGTTACCGAACCTTAAGTGTGTAGACCCTACGGGTTCGGGAACCATGTAGTCATGACCGAGACACCTCTCCGGCCAATAACCAATAGTAGGATCTGGATACCCATATTGGCTCCCAGATGTTCCATGATGATCTTATCGGATGAACCACAATGTCAGGGATTCAATTAATCCTGTATACGATTCCCTTTGTACGTCGGTACGTTACTTGCCCGAGATTTGATCGTCGGTATCCCTATACCTTGTTCAATCTCATTACTGGAAACTCTCTTTACTTGTTCTATAACACATGATCCCATGACTAACTCCTTAGTCACATTGATCTCATTATGATCATGTATTACCGAGTGGGCCCAGAGATACCTCTCCGTCACACGGAGTGACAAATCCCAGTCTCGATTCGTGCCAACCGAATAGACACTTTCAGAGATACCTATAGTGCACCTTCATAGTCACCCAGTTACGTTGTGACGTTTGATACACCCAAAGTATTCCTACGGTATCCATGATTTGCACAATCTCATGGTCTAAAGAAATGATACTTGACATTAGAAAAGACCTAGCAAACGAACTACACGATCTTTTGCTATGCTTAGGATTGGGTCTTGTCCATCACATGATTCTCCTAATGATGTGAACCCGTTAACAATGACATCCAATGTCCATGGTGAGGAAACCATGACCATCTATTGATCAACGAGCTAGTCAACTAGAGGCTCACTAGGGACATGGTGTGGTCTATGTATTCACACATGTATTATGGTTTCTGGTTAATATAGTTATAACATGAACAATAGAAAATTATCATGAACATGGAAATATAATAATAAGAATTTTTATTGCCTCTAGGGCATATTTCCAAAAATACACTCTACAGAGGTTGCACACTTTACCCACAAGACCTGGTGAATCTACGTGTCAATCCACGGCTCGCAGTATATTACATACCCGAGGTAAGCACCCAAACGATGTCTTTCCCTTGACAACACTAAAGAAAGAGTCCACTCGTTGGTACACAAACCTCAAGATGTACATCACAAGTACCATCCCCGAGGGGACGCAATGATGTGCCAAATGTCCGTGAAAGCATCGAGAGAGTAACTCAGACCTTCCGGGCACAACCTCGTACCGAGAGAGTAGCTTAGACCTCCTGCCACTAGTAATGTGGGCTCTCTGCTAGCATCGACCAAAGTAATCAACAAAGGCACATCCCATATAGGGGTAGTGTGGTTGTACATGTAAGGTTGGGAATGGTCAACAAATCATAAATATAATGCATTTTTGAAAACGCAAACACAACTTGCATCGGTACACCACTTCTTTCTCAAGTAGTTACCCAACACAACATCTCCCTCGAGCATTAGTGGCACCCGATGGGTTTTTCGAAAAGTCATTGAAAGCACTTATGTTTCCATCACTGTGCAAATCCCCGTCCCACTTGCATAGCAACTATTTTAGCAAACTATCTACTTCCCACCCACACAACTCTAGCGGAAAGTAGAGTCATGGCAACACAAGTATCAACGAGGAACATAACATACACCATATCATCATAATTTCAAAGCAACAAAAATAAAGTGCTATATGATATGCATAAAAAGGGTTTCATCAACATGGTAAAGCGGCTGCTTGCCCGACTCGGCAAAGTCTCCGAGGTCTTCAAAAGCTTCTGCTTCAACTCCAAGCACTCCGTCTACTTCGTCATCTACCTTCAAAACCAATCACAATAAGCACATAACAAGGCACAAAATAAAAATGCTCTAAAATAGGAATTTTATTTTTCTTGGACACCACTGGCTATAAGAAAAATAACCAAAGAGGTTCTACTGGTTTTGGATCAATGAGGAATTTTGAAAGGTAGAAATGAAGGTAATAATGATACCATAAGAAAGTGGTTTCACTAGATTTGGAGTTGGGATGAATTTCTTCGAGTTTTCTAAGATGCAATAAATGGAAAATGAGGCCATTTAGTAGATCCAATGGAAACAAGGCATTGTGAAAAATGTCCACTATTTTTAGATAAATAGAGCATAGAGAAATTGGAATCATCTCATTCGGAGCTATAGTGAATGTGCTAGGGATTTTCAAGGTAGGCTTTATAATAAGGGAAATGACAAAGATAATGGTGGAGTAGAAAATGCTTCATGGGAAAAATGTGCAATGCACACCCTTGGATAAAGCATGATTTTAGGGCCACCTAGGAATTTGAATCATAAAATTTGGCTCTCACATGAATTTTTTAGAATTAATTACGTAGATGGGCCTAAGCTATGCACTAATCGCAATGTAGCACGACAACATACATGGCTTGACGTTAGGCCCGACTAGTCGGTCGCTGATAGGCGGGACTCGCATGGAGGGTTCTTCTTATTCCTCGCACACGACCGAGGAGAGAGCAAACTCGATGGTGATTGTCGGCGACTCTGGCCACCGGTCGAGATGCCCAGCCTACTAGAGTGCTCAGGGGGCCAAGGCAGTCCTCCTCATGTCGAACATAGTTGATGGGGGGCACTGAGATGATCAGGGCGTCGGTGGTGGTGGAGACCGGTGGCGGGCTATGATGAACTCGACGATTCGGGCACAGGAAAGAGGAGTAGGAGTATGGGAGGGGTCCTTCATGGTAGAGGTGTTCTGCTGGTGCACTTAGGGGTCAAATGGGCACTCGAGGAGCTCAAATTTGAGTTGAGGTCGAAGCAGCTAAGGGAGTTTTGGGAGGGGAATTCGAGCTCGGGAGCTTGTTTCCTCGGGCTAGTAAATGACTAGGAGGGCGAGGGAGAGGTTGGGATGCTCGAGGGGCCTCTAGGATTGGTGTTAGGCAGGGGGAGGCTCGGGGAGCTCCGGTCTGCTCGTGGGCATAGTGGGCACGCACGTCAGAGTCCCTTTGGACCATTCCTAGCGTCGGGGAGGGACAAAAGAGGTCCAGGGGGAGATGCTTGCGTAGCAGGCGCGGCCAACAAGGTCAGAGAAGGGCGCGTTTGGGGGCTCGACCATTATCTCAGCCATGGCGGCAGATCATGTGCGAAGGCGAGCTCAGGGGAGAGAGGAAGGAGGGGGCAGACCTTCCGGCATACCGCAGACGCCAACAAGAAGTTGCTGGTGAGCGGGATGGACTCAAGGAACTGGTGGGGCTGAGGATGTGGGCAGCTATAGTGCGCCGGAGCACTGTAGCGCGCTCTAGAGCTGGGTTTTGGCATGTCAGGGCATGCCATTTGCTTCGTCAGCATGCTCAAGCATGTCCACTTGTGTCCTGGAGGTTCTGGAGACGCCCTATTGTAGGATCAAAAGTAGGTCTAGAGGGGGGGGGGTGATTAGACTACTTGACCAAATAAAATCTACTTTTTCCCAATTTTAATTCTTGGCAAGTTTTAGCATTCATAGTATGTCAATTACACCCTACACATGCATGTCTAAGAGTATAGCAGCGGAAAGTAAAGACATTGTACATGTAAGTAAAGAGAGGGTAAGGAAATAACACACAATTGGTGACACAATGATTTTTCCCATGGTTCCGATAGGTCGTGCTATCGTATGTCCACGTTCATGGTGTCTTCAACCCGCGGAGGGTAACGGCCGTGAGAGCCCACGAAGGGCTCTACCCACGGAGGGTTCCATGAAGAAGGAACCTTAACTATACCATGATGGCCTACGTCCACGGAGGACTAGCCTTACTTGGGGTAGATCTTCACGAAGTAGATGATCTACTTGCCCTTACAAACTTCTTGGTTCACTCCACAACAGGAAGTAGGAGGCTCCCAAGCGACACCTAACCAATCTAGGAGGCACCACGCTCCAAAAGGTAATAGGCTCAGTAATGTCGATGAACTCCTTGCTCTTGTGCTTCAAGATGATAGACTCCTCAACACACAATCACTCTCTCATAGATATGGCTTGGTCGAAGAGATGAGATTGGTGGAAGGCAACTTGGGGAGGCTAGAAATCAAGATCCATATTATTGGAGTGGAAGATCTTGACCTCAACACAAGGGTAGGTGGTTCTCTCTCAGAAAACTGATATGATAGGTATGGAATGTTTCTGAGTGCTTCTCGTTCGAGTATGTGGTGGTGAACGGGTATATATAGGCATCCCCAAAAATCCAACCGTTACACACAAAATGACCAACTCCATGACATAGATGTGTTAATATCGGTGGTACCAAAGTGACCAAAAGGTGGCAACTTTTGAATCTCGGAGGGACCGATATAGGAATCTTGGTTGCACCGACAAGGTGACCAACGTTTAGAATGCCCATTCTCGGTGACGCCGATTCAACACTCTCGGAGGGACCGAAACTGTGAACTTGCGTAACAGAAAGTTGGCAGCCCAACTCGATGGCACCGAAAGCAGTGTCGGCTGTACCAAAAGGTTAAGGTTTGGTTGAGTCTATCTAGGGTTTGGAATCGGTGGCACTGGAATGGAAATGTTGGTTGCACTGATTTTGAGTGTTTGACTTAGGACAGACTTTGGTAGGAGATTTTGTGGGTGTCTTTGGTGACTATCACTTGTGCACGTATGAGCATTTTATTCACCGACAAAACTTGACCCCCTTTTAATAGTATTGGCTTTCCTATGGACTCAAGGTGATTTCTCACAAATAGAAAATGTAGAGTCCTCTTGCTTGAAGCTTTGCCAATCCATTTCCTTCCATCTTGGGGTGTTCCACAATCTCTTTGCCAACCCATCATTGAACTTTTCCTAAAATATACTTGATGGAAACATTAGTTCAAGGACTTATATGTTGTTATGAATTACCAAAACCACCAAGGGAGCAAATGTGCTTTCAATCTCCCCCTTTTTGTTAATTGATGACAACATATAGATCAAAGCTTCGATATATGATATAATCAATGAATATACTCGTCGCTTTGAGAAGTATGTGATAAGAAAGAGCTCCGCCTGTGCATCATTTTGAATTTGCGTTTGAATGCAAATGCATGATCGATTAGGTACATGGGGCACTTCTTGCATGTCACATACATCTTGGTGGTGTGCAAGAATAATTAGAGTGAACATCATAGCACAACACAATCAAGCAATGATGAAAGATCATCTCATAAAGCATTAAGATGATAGGAAGTAGTAGCGTCACATAGAAAGTGTATGATGAAACACAAAGAATGTGTATCACAAGCAACCAAAAGACAATTTTTTTTGAAAAATCAATAAACACCAAAACGCTCTCTCACTCGAAGCCTAAATATCTGTATACACTTCTCCCCCTTTGGTAACCAGTTACCAAAAAGTTCAAAGGCATATGTCTAAGCGGTCTTGGGCTGATCTCCTCCGGTTGTTGATGAAGGAGTCGAGAGAATAGCATGGCGAAGACCTCTGCAAATGTCCTGGATGGAGCTGAAGTGGATACATGAAGAACTGGAGCTGATGGAGCAGGAACTAAGGTGACAGTGGCAGGAGCTGATGAAGAGGGCCTCAAGTCTGGAGCTGGAACTTTGGCTGATCTGGCCTGAGTGGGAAACTGTGTGCCTGTCCTGAGAGGTGATGCATTCTCATCATCATCATCATCTTCAGAAGAAGAAGAAGAAGCATGAGGGATGTGCACTGATTCAACTTCCTTCCGAAGCTTTGTGACTGTCTTAGTAACCCTGTCCACCTTATCATTAAGAGTCTTGATTCTTGTTTCAAAGATCCTCACAAGACTGTTCTGGTTGGCCAGAATACCCTTAATGTCCTTCTACATGTCCTGAACTGATGAAATCAATAGATCCATTTGCTCACTTCTAGATCTAGGAACTTGAGCACTAGTGGCTCTAACTGCCTCGGCTTCTGCCTCTACCTGACTTGTAGCAGATGTGGGATGTTCTGCATCCGTCACCACAACATTATCCTCGAGATTTGGCTATAGGGGCAAATGGGGACGATCTAGAGCAAATATGTGCTTTTCCAACTTGGAGTTGATGAGCATATGGATGTAGGGTGCATAGCAGTAAAAGCGTTTCTGATCAGAAGCAACCCTCTTGACTGTCCCAACAATCAAGTCCATGACTCTGATCCTAGTGTGTGTGTCAAGGTGGATCAACATGTTGATGGAATATCCTCGGATCATCTTGTCATCTCCTGATTTGGGCATCAAAGTATGCCTCAGAATGGTGTTCATGGAGTGGAGGCCAGCCTGAAGATAGTAGATGGATCCTAGCTTGTGAGACTTCACATTAGCAGCAGGGATCTCCTTGTACATGTTGGACATAGTATTGTGGCTCTCCTTGTATTCTGAGTAGACATCCAAATCACCATCCTGTGCCTCTAGGACTCCTAGAATTGTAGTCCATTCATCAACAGTGGACTCATATCTTGCTCCTTCTATCATCCATACAATCCTACCATCTCCATAGAAATGCGCAGTGGAGTAGAATTTGCATGATCATCTCATCATTCCATGTAGTAAGTTCTTTGCCAACAAATTCATCCAGACCAATGCAATAGAAATTGTCTTGGACACTTGGAAACTAGTCCTCATTCTCCTTACTGAATTTCCAGTCTACTTATCTCATGTCACTAACTGCTGGGCTCTTGTCTAGCAGGACTGTCTCATAGAAGTCTTGATGCTCCTTGGTGTAGAATCTGTAATCAACAATAGTCTTTCTCCTTTAGGCGTATGGATCAACAACTCTCCATGCCCTCAAACCCGAGTCCTTCCTCTTCTTCATATCTTCGGCAACTAGGTGGCTAACATCATGTACTGGAAGATGTGGTCTAAGTTTCATGAAGGTTGTAAAGTCATCATCATTCTCAACTCTGGAGGTAGTTCCCTCGTTCTTTTCTGAAGCTAGAATCTGCCTGGATGTCCTCTTAGGCTTTTCAGCAGCAGCCTTCTTGGATGCAGACTTGGTGCTCTTGGATGTGCTCTTGGATGTGCTTGACTTAGGCATAGCATGAGCATGAAGTTTCTTGGCCTTCTTCTTGGGAGGAGCCTTTGCATCTGGCTCTATCTCCTCTTCAGCAGCAACTGTCTCTTCTGGAGTTTCAAACATAGTTGTAGGCCTGCCAGTCACATGGATTATCCTCTTTTTTGCTCTCTTCTTCTCTCCTGCCTTCTTAGGAGGTGACTCAAGGCCAGGAGTCATTGGAGCTCTGGCACTCTCAGGTGCTCTCATAGCTTCAGGAGGTGCATATGTTTTGGCAACCACCCTCCTGGAAGAGGTGGCCTCATTTGTAGATTTCTTGGCAGCTTTCTCTTGCTTCTTGGCAAGAGCTTCCTTTGGCACAAAATCTGAATCTTCCTCATCTGAATTCATCTTCTTCCTGGCCTTAGTGTCAGCCTTGGGGAACCCATGGGAGTTGGGGGTGCCTGGATCTGAAAAAGAGCTAGGCTCAGTGCTTGTGCCTGAACTCATGTCAACACCCTGCTCTGGAAAATTTTGATTGTCTGACTTTGACATGCTAAACCTGTGAATAGATTATGGAAGAGCGGAATAGGATAAGTCATCTCAAAATATTCAGCTGGTTTTTGAAAGTTTGAACAGAAAAATTATAGATGTAGTTCACTGCAAAAATGGATTTTGGTGTCACCGAGTCAAACCATTCGGTGCTGCCGAGACTCACAAAACCTTTAACCAAAACTTGGTAAAAGTTTCAGTCAGACCGAAAACTGTCACTTGGTCTCACCGAGTTTTGTCCTCAGTAGCACAAAGAGGCAATCAGTGGAACCGATTTTTCTGACTTGGTCTCACCGAGATGCAATTTCAATGGCAACTAAACCTAAAATTTTCTGATTCGCTAGACTATAGAATTAATATTGCGGATAGAACAATCTGAAACTGTGGCAAGATAATGGTGAAATCCTAATGTGAAAGATTCGGAGGTTGGAGCGCAAGAGGGGGTCGAATCCGTACCCTAGCTCGGTGACGGATCCGCTACGGCGGCAAGGATTCCGTCGATGATGGTGATTCCCAGCGACGGAGGAGTGCGAGAAGACAAGGGCGACGACTAGGGGTCCTTCTGCGACAACTTAGGGCTTGGGGCAGAACGGTTTGAAGAGTGGATTTTCGAACCGTCGGGTCCACCGAATATATACCCTTTACTGTCGGTGATATCGATTCTAAATTTTCGGTGTCACCGAGTTTCTCAACTGTCAGCTGACAGGGAAACTCGGTGTAACCGAGAATATGGAATCGGTAGTACCGAGGCAAGAAATGCAGATTAACCCTAGGCATTCTGTGTGACCGAGATTTTGGCGTTGGTTCCACCGAGATGCACTTGGGAGGTTTTAATGGTCAGTCCTTGTCGATATGGAACTCCGAGTGCTCCACACACAAAGGGATCAAAAATCACTTGTTCAATTTTTGTGATGCAACATGAATAGAGTATGAGGTGAGAAAGCATAGATAGCTAAAGAAGTGGTCCTAGGCATTCTTGTATATCCAATTGGTAAATAAATATGAAAAGCCAAATAGCAAAAATTGCATATCCTCGAATGAGTAAATAAATGGAGACCCACATGCTCACACAATAAGATGTCAAACAAAATCATGGCAAACATGCACAAACATAATAGCATCTAACAAGCACTTTGGCGATGACGGAGTCATCTATATATGAGTATTTGACTTAGGAGTCAAGTAAGAATACTTGATCATAGGTCATACTCATCGTTTAAGCACAAGTGGGGTTACCACTTTCACATAAAGCATTTAATGTTGTCACATTCTTTTGAGATGCTTTAACTTAAGTCTTAGAGTAAACCTCCCCCTAGATGTGACATCCCCCCATAAGAGGGATAAACTAACCTTGGGATTTGTCAATGAAGACTTCATGTTGGTGAGGTAGTGGCGGATGCTCAAAGTTTGATGAAGATCACCAAGAGTTGGGAGCATCCTTGTTGTTTTATTACTCTTCTCACCTACATGGGTTAGTCCCAACACACAAGAGACAAATACAAGGATATCTATGGACATGGAGTGCAAAGCATATGTGATGATGTCCATCGATTTGTTGATTACCTTGTCCCTTGATTAACTTTGAGGGAATGTGTGACTCCTTGAACTATTGCATAGAGTTGATGTTGATTGCAAATAGTCCTTGCCAATAATGAATATGAGTGAATTTTTCATTGGCAGAGTCACCCCTCAAGAACTCTCTAGTTCTTCTTGGGGACCCACATCAAGTTGATGGGAATACTTGGTGTTGAAGTAGCACTTGTAGAAGTTGAGCTTGTAGTAGCCTTGGGAACCCACTTCACCAAATCTTGGGATTCATCTTCATATGAGTCAAAGTCCTCTTGAAGCTTGTTCTTGTCCTTGAGATTGGTGTCTTGTGGTGGCAAGTCATCTTGAGATTTTGTTCCCTTGGGATGAGTATTTTCATACTTCTCCTTTTGAGGAACAAACTTGGGATTGGGGTATTGACCTTCTTCCCATTCAACTCCATTAGCGTTGAAGTAGCCAACACCATGATTGTTCTGGTATCCTCCATGCTTGCATACAATCTCCTCAAATTGTTTGCACCCTTCAAGACTCTTGTAGATACCTTTCTCTATAATCCCTTTGAAGAGTTAATTTTCTTGCTCAAGTGTAACTTGGCTAACAAAAGAGTTAGTGGGATCAAGAGAACTACTAGAAGCAATATCATTGGATTTTTCATTTTTATTGCTACTAGTTGAAGAACCTTTCTTTCCTTTGTTACTAGCTTGCTTAGACTTAACTTGAGGCATGAATGTAGATAAGAGAAGTCGTTTGGCTAGATAGGAGGAAGTCTTCTTTTGAAGATCATCATTGATAGCTTTAAGGAACTCATGCTCTTGCTCTAAATTAAGCTTCTCGAACATAGCTTCTCATGTGTCCTTACAAGCTCTCTATGATCTTCTAGATTTGACTCGTGAGCTAACTTAAGAGTTTCTAGTTCTTGAGTTAGTTATTCTATTTCCAACTTATTATCATCACACGACTTATCTACACTAGGGTGAGTACTAACAAGTTCATTTTGACTAACATCACTAGATTTGTCAAACAACAACTCATCTTCAATTAACTAGTCATCTTCATCACTATTGAAATTAAGATACTCGGGGTGTGATACCTTGGGGCCTTTAGCCATGAAGCAACTTCCACTCCCTTCATTTGGCAAATCAAATAGATCATAGAAGTTGGTTGTTACTAGTGCAATCCCGGCAACACCTTCATCTTGACTATAGACGGAGTTGGAGTGATAGCTTCTCTGGGAGTGGTTGTCGGAGTTGGAGGCGTAAACCCATTCACCAACATGAGCTTGATGTTTCCTTCTTGATTAGCTCTTGGTGTACTTGTCCTTCTTCTCCTTGAGGGTCTTCTTTCATAACGATCATCTCTACTCCTTCTCTCTCTTCGAGGTGACTAGTCTCTTGAGCTTCGTCTTCTTGGTGACTCTTCTCTTCGTTTGTAAGGAGTTGTGCACTCATTGGAGTAGTGTCCAGGCTTCCCACAATTGTAGCAGTTTCGGTCACGACATGATGAACACTTCTCTTCATTTCTTGAGTTGGAGCTATGATCTTTGCTTCTATTCTTGTAGGACTTGTTGAATTTCTTGACCATAAGGTTATCTCTTCATTTGTGACAAGGTTGTCGCTTGATGTAGCGGGAGCATCGCTTGTGGCTTTGTAAGCACATCTAGACTTGTGATGAAGCTCTTCCTTGTCTTTGAGTGTCATCTCATGAGCAACAATTCTACCAATCACTTCCGTTGGTTGGAGATCTTTGTAGTTAGGCATCATTTGGATCAATGTGCAAATGGTGTCATATCGATCATCCAAAGATCGAAGTATCTTCTTGATGATGAATTTGTCTGTCATTTCTTCGCTTCCTAAGTCGGCAATCTCATTTGTGATGAGAGCTAGCCTAGAGTACATCTCAGCGACTCCTTCACAATCCTTCATCTTGACCTTGTCAAGCTGACCTTGAAGAACATCTAACTTGGATTCTCTCATGGACTCAGTTCCTTCGTGCATATCAACCAAAGTATCCCAAATCTCTTTTGCGTGTTCAAGACGGCTGATTTTGTTGAATTCTTTGGGGCATAGGAAGTTGAAGAGAATGTCACATGCTTGAGCATTGATTTGCAACATCTTCAATTCATCTATAGTTGCTTCACGATTGGGTTCCTTTCCTTCCACAAAGAATTCACCTTGCAAGCCAATATGAACAACAACCCAAACGGCGGGGTTATGACCAAGCAAATGCATTTTCATTTTGTGCTTCCAACTAGAAAAATTTGTGCCATCAAAGTACGGACCTCTATGGTAATAGTTTCCCTCACTAGATGCCATACTCCTCCTAGGTTGTGAAACTAATGCAATGGAAACCAAAGCTCTGATACCACTTGTAGGATCGAAAGTACGTCTAGAGGGGGGTGATTAGACTACTTGACCAAATAAAATCTATTTTTTCCCAATTTTAATTCTTGGCAAGTTTTAGCATTCATAGTATGTCAAGTACACCCTACACATGCATGTCTAAGAGTATATCAGCAGAAAGTAAAGACATTGCATATGTAAGTAAAGATAGGGTAAGGAAAGAAAACACAATTGGTGACACGATGATTTTTCCCATGGTTCCGATAGGTGGTGCTATCATATGTCCACGTTCATGGAGTCTTCAACCCATGGAGGGTAACGGCCGTGAGAGTCCACAAAGGGCTCTACGCACGGAGAGTTCCATGAAGAAGCAACCTTGACTATACCATGATGGCCTACGTCCACGAAGGACTACCCTTACTCAGGGTAGATCTTCACGAAGTAGGCGATCTCCTTGCTCTTACAAACTTCTTGGTTCACTCCACAACACGAAGTAGGTGGTTCCCAAGCGACACCTAACCAATCTAGGAGGCACCACCCTACATTAGGTAATATGCTCTATAATGTCGACTCCTTGCTCTTGTGCTTCAAGATGATAGAATCCTCAACACACAATCACTCTCTCACATAGATGGATTGGTAGAAGAGATGAGATTGGTGGAAAGCAACTCGAGGAGGCTAGAAATCAAGATCCATATGATTGGATTGGAGGATCTTGACCTCAACACAAGGGTAGGTGGTTCTCTCTCAGAAAACTGATAGGATATGTATGGAATGGTTGTGAGTGCTTCTCATTCGAGTAGGTGGTGGTGAAGGGGTATATATAGGCATCCCCAAAAATCCAACCATTACACACAAAATGACCAATTCGGTGACACCGATGTGTTAATCTCGGTGGTACCGAAGTGACCATAAGGTGGCAACTTTTGAATCTTGGAGGGACCGATATAGGAATCTCGGTTGCATCGCTAAGGTGACCAACGGTCAGAATGCCCATTCTCGGTGAAGCCGATTCAACAATCTTAGAGGGACCAAAATTCTGAACCTTCATAACAGAAAGTTGGCAGCCCAACTCGGTGGCACCGAAAGTAGTGTTGGTTGTATCGAAAGGTTAGAGTTTGGCTGAGTGTGTCTAGGGTTTGGAATCAGTGGCACCGGAATGGAAATGTTGGTTACACCGATTTTAAGTGTTTGGCTTAGGACAGACTCTGGTGGGAGAGTTTGTGGGTGTATTTGGTGACTATCACTTGTGCACGTATGAGCATTTTATTCACCAACAAAACTTTACCCCCTTTTAATAGGATTGGCTTTCCTATGGACTCAAGGTGATTTCTCACAAATAGAAAATGTAGAGTCCTCTTGCTTGAAGCTTTGCCAATCAATTTACTTGCATCTTGGGGTGTTCCACAATCTCTTTGCCAACCCATCATGGAACTTTTCCTAAAATATACTTGATGGAAACAGTAGTTCAGTGACTTATATGTTGTTATGAATTACCAAAACCACCAAGGGAGCAGATGTGCTTTCACCTATGGCCCTTAAGATCTAAGGAAAGGTTAGAAGTTAAAAAGGAGGGAGGGAGTAGAGGTGTTGCCATGGTGAAAAGAGAGGGAAAGTGAGGGATTAACCCCCCAAATAATTGAGAAGACGCCATAGCAAAGTTACTGGAGCTAGAAGGTGGTCTAAGAATGACGCGGTAAAGATTTGAGCCCAAGGAGAACTCATTTGGTGCTCCAATCATTGATCACAGAATTATTGCAGAAGGTGTTTGGTCTTGGTTTGTCCAAGCTGGCTTACATTACCCATGAAACTTAACGGGAGTGATGGTTAGGATCAAATGAACTTGATCAGAATTTTGTAGCTCATTTGAAGAAAGTGGTCAATGCAAAAGTTTCCAACCCTAAAAATGGGCAGAAACAGATTTGCTTAGATCTAGCTAAGATACCATGTTCTCGCTGATGCACCAGTTGGTGTAGTTGCATCATTAGGGTATTAGAGCATGCCCACAAAGTTTGATACCAATAGGAGATACTTGGCAATGTAAAATTGATCAAATTCGAATATAGACATAGAGGGTTTTGGGACACTTTTTTGAACCAAACTATTTGGATTGAGATGAAACTTGGAAAGATCATCATATGAGGGAATATGTGACTTGATGGATATTTTATTGATTTATTGACAATATTTCTTATAGAAATATTTCAAATACTTGAAATATCCAGAAAGAGTTTTGGAGGGTTTTGTCCAATATTTTCAACATGACCATGTGTTGAAACTCATATATATGGAAAATATATGTTCATTGAGTTCCCCTAAATTTTCTCAAATATTATTAAAACATAAAAAACAAAAAATTCCTATAAAAATCATTTCTAGCCTCATAAAAAGACATTTCAATAAAATACAAGAATCTTTAAAAAAATATTTTTGTGGTTGTTGGAAGTCTTATATATAATGGGTTCTTAATAAAATCTTTGGTACAAAATATTCAACCAAATTTGAGGACTTGTAGTTCAAATCCCAGCTCAGGGGTTTTGAAAACTTAAATTGAATAAATGCTTTTTGGCAAAAATATTTTTGTATAAAAATAGTTCTATAACCTATACACATGGCATGATCATTCATCAAATATTAGGTTCAAGGAGATGAGTTTGGAGAGTTGGAGAAAGTTTTTGATTTGAGAGCACACTCAAGCAAGCAAGCAAGCAAGCAAATAGCAATAGGTTCAAGCATCACATTCATTCACAAAAAAATTGTTGGTCCAAAATTTCGGGCTTTATTAATGTAGTGTTGTGATTCAAAAAACAGGGCATGACAGACCTACCCTTGCAAGAATCTTGTCCCCGAGATTCCTAATCAAGGCGGTAAAGAGAGGCAGAAATTCGGAGGTGAGGTAGTCTTCATGTTCCATGTTGCTTATTATTCGGTGTGGTCTCTCCATTGGACTTTGATGCGCTTGATGATACAGCTCCGACCGCAATGCTTGGTCCCATCTAAGATGTGAGCGGGGTTCTCGTGATAAGGTATGTACGACTAAAGGTCAAGGGCTTGATGGACGAGGTTTGACTAAGGGTTTCACTTGTTTGCGTATCCCAAAGTTGTAATACGTGAAAAAGCCTTGTGTCTAAGTGATGTCCTTGAGGTTACCATGTTAGTTAGTGACATCATGATGTCTTGTGTTAGTCTAGAAGGGTCGAGTCTTGTTGTAGCTTCTGAGTGACGCGGAATCATTCACTCCTTTAAAGTAGGTGATGTTCAATCGTAGGTGGTCTTCATCCTTGAGAGTGTTGAAGCATGTCAATGTAGGCTTCTCGTAGAGACCTTCCGCTTGACTAGGCTATTCAAGTATATTCTTCAGTCATCCTTGGTCATTTGTCTTTGTAGTCATGAACGAACATTCCTAGCGTGTCTTCGAGTGTTGGTTGACTTGTCTCTTTATATCCATTTGGGGCGAAGATTGGGATTGAGTCTAGTCCATAAACTTAGATTCTTGGTGGCAAAACTTGTTCTTCTATCTAGAAAGGTTTTCGCGGGGTTCTAAAAAGTTGACCATCTAGAAGTATAGAACAACTATCTAATTTGCAAGGTTTGAGGTTTGGCCAATTGGGGAGAACTTATTTCTCGTAGGTGGTCCACCTTGACTCAAGTTAGGGTCATGTCCTTGATTGGACCAAAAGAGGCTATTAACGAGGTTATGTCAGTTGTCCCACTTCATTTCCAGGTTTTGGATAGAGGATTGAAGTAAGGCTCATCTTACTCTATGCTATTGGCAGAGTTAGGGATGCCTTCAACTTTCCCGTTCCTTTCTAGTCAGGAACTGAAAGGTGGCATTTAAAACAAGGGGCTCTCAAAATTTGACCTATTGTCCATGAGTTTCATCTTGCTTGATGGTCGGTGCTGCTTGACGTAGTCTAGCTGAGGTGGCCGCAGGGGAAGGGTGGTTGATTTCTCATGCTTCTTCTTCTTTGTGGTGGTTTACCAGTCGTAATGGTTCTCCATATTTCTTAGGTTAGAATATCGTCTTCTGTGGGGAGAGTGCTCCGAGAAGTCCAATGTCTTCAAGGTAAAGCTTTACACGAGAGAAACTTGGCAATCGGTGTTTCAGCGGCTGATACAAAGTAGGACTAGGGTGTCCCCCACTCTCCTTGGATAAATAAGTATGTCATGCATGAGGACAACAACATATTTCTCCAAGTATAATATAAACACTTTGCTCATGGGACATGTGATAGGAGAGGGCATTTGTTTTGGGTGGTAACTTATCCAAGGGTTTGTGGTCCTTCATAATCTAGCTCTTTATGCCCACCTTCCTTACAGACGGGATTGGTGGTGGTTAAGGTGGAGTATTGGCCAAAGTATTTCGACTTAGAGCCACAATCGATGGTCATGATCTGACCATGATATGGCTTGGTAAATCTTAGGGGTTTCAAGGTTCTTAGGATGTGATCATCTCATTCTTGAGAACGGTTCTTAGATGCCAATATTCTTACCTATCTCATCAAACAAAAGTCATCTTATTCCACCTAAACATTACTTTATGTAAGTCAACTCCAAACATCACTCAAGTTATTCATATCCTCATGAGTCCCAAAAAAGGACTAAACTAAGATCACATATGTCAACTACAACTATCTCATATGCATCCCTATGTAAAAATACAGGGTGGAACATACAAGCTGCTAATCTCGAATAAAGCACTAAAAACCCAAGTGCTCAACTAATCTATTCAAGGTTCAAGGTACCGCATCTCTATGCTAAGGAAACACGTAATCACCAAATCTGAGATCTTGTTTCCTTCCTATGAACCCAATCTAGAATTCCATTGATTCCATCAACCATTACATGATCCATTACTCCTACAAATCCAACATTTATGGTGTTCCCCACAATCTTCTAGAGTTCCCTAAATCCCAAATCCTTGGAAGTATTATCTTATCACATCATATCCACCAACTTCTTGTATCATGATCAAGTAAACTCCAACGTCAAGTGCATATATATCGTTAAATCAACTCTAACAGTAATCCAATATTCCTAGTTTATCTTCCATTGAAAACATGGTATCATGATTGAGATCATTAGACTAAATCCAATCTACTCCGAACCATGTAGTCCCATTTATCATCAAAACCCTATTGTGATCACCTATTTAACCCAATCTCAAGTGTAGCAAGAAATCCTACTCGTTCCTCAAAGTTATTATTCCACTAAGTATTTTAGCTTGTTATCATAATTGTCCTACTAAATCCAATTTACTCAAGGGAGAAGTAAGTTATGCTACTCTATTAACTTGATCCACCAAGTTTATCAATCATCATAGAAATACCATAATACACCAAAAGGGCTTAGCAATATCCTCCAAACATATATTATAGACACATCAAATCACTTGCCTACTAATCATATATCCACAAAAAATCTCTCCTATGGAATCGTCAGTTCTAGTTTTGGCTTAAGAATGTAATGCATCCGTTCACTATGATCTTTATTTCCATAATGAAACCCACTGCTAAACAAGGGTCATTGAGGCTTAACTGGTTCTCTTCCAAACTCTTATGTTAAGCACGAGGTTATGGGTTTGAGTTTGGGTAACTTGTGAGGTCTAGTCTAGACTAGGGAAGGGTCTCGAATATTGAGGGAAAGCATAACTCTACGGGGCTGCATCTGGTTGAATTGGTCACAAGTATTCAGTGCTAGCTATTTGTACTTTCTGTCTTCATTTGGTGAGATAGGTGAGAGGGAAAAGTAGCATAGAGGGGTGTGCCTAAAGGGGGTGGTATAGTGCAAGTATAATCAAACAAGTGTCGAAAAGTCCAAACACAAACATTAAGATAAGGGAGGCGATATAACCGCGTACTTGTTTCCTAGAGCAAAAGGACGACTTATATCAAAACACAAACAATTAAAAGCAAGCAGCACACAATCATGGTTCCATTTGAACCATCACACAGACTCGACTCAGCATAGGGGATAAATGACTCATCCTACCTTAGGCGTTCTTAGACATTGTAGTCGTGCTTTCTTGCTTACTCGGAGGGAAGGACATGCAGTCTTCTCGGTCTTCCTCGGGTGTTGCTATGTATCTTGTAGTTATCTGATGAAATGATCCGGGTTGGGGCCTTGAGAATCTTTGACAACTTCTCATCTGGTAATCTAACGGGGCTAAGGTGGTTCCTCATGGTTGTCAATGACTGGGTCTCGTGTTCTCTTCTTCATCATGATAACCCCTTGTTGTATTGTAAGGCGTCAAGGCTTCCAAGTAGGCTATCCTTTATGCAAGGACATTAACAAGGCATGGTAGAGGTCTAGCCGGTCGGTTACGTTGATGACAACATCGACGCCAAGAGCTGGGGATGAAGAGAACCATTTACCTTCGCACAATGGTGAGGTGGACCAATTGGCGATGTTCTCATCCACTGGTGGTTATCAATACAACAATGGTAAAAAAGGGTTTCTCTATTAGCTATGCATATCATAATCTTGCATATCTTATTCCTTGATTATCGCCGTCCAAGGTCGCATCGTCCTGGGGCAGTGTTGATGGTGTCACCAACTTTTGAGTGTTGATGTCCTTATTCCTTGAGCATGTATCTTTTGTTGGTGTCATCTTGTCGTTGTGTCACCAAACTTGTATTCAAGAGATGTGGGTGAATGTCTGGGAAGGTGTCTTCCTTACAGGTTGCCCATGAGGATTACAAGGAATCCAGTGGCCAGGGGCATACGGTTGCTTGCGACCATTTGCAAATTTTTGAAAAAGCAGATGAGCAGAGCCAAGAGAAAAATGGTGGAAGTGGTAAAGACAAAAAACTTAGAAGCACTGGGAAATACATAGGTCTTTTAAGTGGTCTGAAAGGTATGGAAAAATTGTTTTGTCCTAACTAACGTCCATGCTAACTAAGTCTTCCTACAATCAGGATAGCTCTAATACCAGCTCTATGGGATGCTGACTCATAAGTCATGGTCAACGAATGCATGTGTATAGTGATCTAGAGACCAATGCTTAGTGAACACATAGAAACTGAATAAAAAGAGTCTTACATCCATTACATACCCTATGAATCTTAAGAGCAAAGGAAAGGTTAGAAGTAAAAAGGAGGGAGGGAGAAGAGATGCTGCTATGGTGAAAAGAGAGGGAAAGTGAGGGAGTTACCCCCCCCCCCCCAAATAATTGAGAAGAGGCCATGTAAAAGTTACTCGAGGTAGAAGGTGGTCTAGAAATGCTGTGGTAAAAATAATATCCCAAGGAGAACTCATTTTGTGATCCAATCACTGATCACATAATTATTGCAGAAGGTTTTTGGTCTTGGTTTGGCCTTGATGGCTTATTGCATTAACCATGAAACTTAACAGGAATGATGGTTAGGATCAAATGAACTTGATCACAATTTTGTAGCTCATTTTTAAGAAAGTGGCCAATGCAGAAGTTTCAAACCCCAGAAATGGGCAGAAACATATTTTCCTTGATCTAGCTAAGATACCATGTAAACCGATCAAGCAATTTAAGGATATCCTTCCACAAGAAAGATCCACATGAAGTTTTTCCTTGAGGGACAACTCCATGATAATATGAGTTCCTGATGAGAGGCACCCATGGGACATCAGCTTTGTTAAGAAGCTTGTGAACATCCTTGAGAAGAAGGGCCACATTCTGAAGTCCCAGGTTCATAATGCCCAAACCACCTTTGTTCTTAGGTCTGCAAATAAGATCCCAGGCAGCCAAAGATTGTGCATGTTCCTGCATATTTTTTCTCCACAAATGTTGTCTTTGGATTCTTTAAAGTTGTTTCAGAATCCTTGGGTTGATAAGTAGGCTGCAAAGGAAGAAAATGGGCAAGGAGGACAAAGTATAATTCCAATATTGGAGTCTACCCCCTTAAGCAAGAAAAGAAGAGTTGGATGTCATTCTTCTCTCCATGCAGTCAACCAAAGTCATAAGATCAATCATTTTTGGCCTGGTAATACCTACTAAGAGCCCCAAGTAAGTGAAGGGCATCTTGCCCACCTGACCGCCAAACATAGAGGCAAGCCTAATAGTCTCCTCTTGGGAACATTTATAGGGACCATTGAAGACTTATGATAATTGACATCAAGACCAGTTGATTATGAAAAGACTTGCAAGATCTTATTCAAAGCTAATAACTAACTTTCGTGAGCAGGAACAATAATTAGGGTGTCATCAGCATATTGGATGATGAGGTAGTCCTTATCATGACAGGGAATGGGCAAGTGCAGCTCCCCCTTGTGTGCATCTCATTTACAAAAGATTGTAAGAGGTCTACAACAAGAACACATAGTAGAGATGACATAGGATCACCTTGCCTGACACCTTTTTGGCATTGAAATTGTATGCCAGGAACCCCATTTAGAATAACAAAAGATGTTCCAGTGGTGAGAAGCTCCTTAATCCAATGAAGCCACTTTGAGTTAAATCCTTTGTGCTTTATAGTATCAAGGATGACTGAGTGCTCAATAGAATCAAAAGCCTTTTCAAAGTCTTGTTTGAGTATCATGATGGGCCTCCTTGATTGATAGCATTGGTGGAGATATTCCAGTGTCCATCCAATACAATCCTGAATAGTCCTCGATTTAAGGAAGCCATACAAATTTTTCTGTATGCATTCCATGATGATCTCCTCAAATATATTGACCACAATCTTGGATAAAAACTTCACTCTCATCCGTCTAAGAGAGATAGGTCTGTAGTTACCAACTCCCTTAAGGGAAAGTTTCTTAGGGACCAAAGTAATATATGAAGCATTGATATTAGCCAGTTGAGCCCTTTATTCATAGAAATCATCAGCAAGGGTATACAAATCCTTACAAATGATAGACCAACATTTCTTGAAGAAGAGGTCATTAAAACCATTTGGTCCAGGGGCTTGATACGTCCATTTTGTATCATGAATTCTTATTACTGTGTACTTCATTCTTGTCCATTATTCCACATTACTATACAAATCTTATGCCTTTTGTTTGTGAACATGCAAGGTACACCACAAGGAGGGAAATATCTGGAAACTGAAATTCTGGACCGGAAAACCGAGAATAGTGAAGAAAAATCACCAGACTCCAAATGACGTGACACTTCATGGAGAATATTTTTGGAAATTTAAGAATTTATGGGACCAAAATATACCAGAGGGTCCCACCAGCAGGACACAAGCCAACAACCCCCCCTCGGGCGCCCTAATGGCTTGTGGGCCCCCTGTTGGCCCTCCGACGCCTATCTTCTCCTATATGGTGTGTTTTAACCTAGAAAAAGAATCATAATAAACCTTTGGGGACAAAGCGCCGCCGTCTCGAGGCGGAAACCTAGGCAGAGGCCCTTTTCCACTCTAACAGTCAGATTCTGCCGGGAAAATCCCTCTCCGGGAGGGGGAGATCGAAGCCATCGTCATCACCAACGCTCCTCCCTCATGGGAGGACCAATCTTCATCAACGTATTCACCAGCACCATCTCATATGCAACCCTAGTTCATCTCTTGTATTCAATCTTTGACCCAAAACCTCAGATTGGTACCTGTGGGTTACTAGTTGTGTTGATTACATCTTGTAGTTGGTGCTTGTTGATTACTTGGTGGAAGAGATTATGTTTAGATCCTTAATCTTCATTATTATAACTCTAATCTTGAACATGTTGATGATGTGTGAGTAGTTGCTGTTGTTCCCGAGGACATGGAAGAAGTCTAGTTATAAGTAACCTTGTGAAGTTGGTATTCGTTCGATATTTTGATGATATGTATTTTGTTACTTCTCTTAGTAATGTCATGTGAACATAGACTACATGACACTTCACCATTCTATGGGCCCAAGGGAAGTCATTGTGGAGTAACAAGTAGATGATGTCTGCATTCCGGGAACAGGGGTACCCAGAACTGCCTGCCTACGGCCTAGGGCATGGCCCACTTCGTCAGCTAGGCATGGCCTCGCAAGACCGCGCTCAAGACAAGGACCTCGTGTGGTCCTGGGCTCGCGAGGGAAGCATCATCAAGATCAGCAAGGACGAGCCTCCTCAGGCCCCCTTTGGAGCGGCGGAGATCTCTATGCAGCACGTGTCCTCGGGAGGCCGGGGATGGCGCAAGGGAGGACAAGTGGGCCCCAGCATGCTAGGCGGTGCAGTGTTCCCTTTGGTGCAAAGGAGGGCAAGGACGTACGTGGGTTCCCAAAGCGTGCCCCAAAGGTTTCCATTCCAGTGCAATGAGACCACGACCAAGAGCCTAACAAGAAGGGTGTCATCGCCGAGCCCACCTCTGCATCATCAACATCTACTTTGCACGCAAAGACCACCTTTTGTCAGGATAAAGGTGTACTCCTGCCCCCCATCGAATTTTGCCGTTGTGGGATCCCTTCCCACCATAGTGATAAAGGAACAGGACCCGGGGCACTATAAAGAGAGGATAGGCTGCATCGTAGAGAGGGACAAGATAAAAGAGAGGCAACAGAAGGGAGGCAACATGACTAGAGCACCCTCATGAGGCAACACACCATTGTACTAGTTCCTACACAAACCTCCTCGTGAGTCAATCCACCAAAGCAGGAGTAGGGTACTACACTTCACAGTGGCCCGAACCTGGGTAAATCATCATGTGCATCTCCTTCCTCGTCATCATGTGAGTTCGTCGTAGAAATTGTCAAGTAGTGAGCTAGGTAGGGCGAGACTGCAAGGGATCTTAGTTCACGCCCCTGTGTTTGAACTTCTTTGGGTTTTATGGAGCCCGAAATCCGACATTTGGCACGCCATGTAGGGGGCGTTGCAAAGCTTCCCACTCACGGCGACAATTGAGCCCCGGTTCAGCGATCCCATGGCGGACAAGATCCCGAATGCCGGCTGGCCAGTGTTGTGTGGTGGCGCCACGGCACGCAGGGCCGGCCTAGTGGTTGCGTGCATCCTCGGTGGCTCACAGGCGCCCACCTCCAACCGCCAAGTCTAGCAGTTCTTCTGCCGCACAGGAGCGATTCGGTCACGGTCCGAGCCCATAGCGCCTCGGACGTGGCGGAGACCGACATCACCTTCGGCCCCGACGACCACCCCAAGACAATGAAGGCCGCCGGAATGCTCCCCATGTTGTGCACGCCAACCATAAGGGGCGTGGTTATCTCTAGGACCCTCATCGATGGTGGAACCGACCTCAACGTCATCTCCGTGGAGGCCTTCGACGCGTTGTAGTTACCCCATGACCAACTTGCGCCTTCAAGGCCCTTGTTTGGGGTGGCCGGGGGATCAGTCGTCCCCATAGGGCAGGTGTGCCTCCCCGTCACCTTCAGCACACGCTCAAACTTCCGCACCAAGCAGATCGACTTCAACGTAGCCCACATCAACCTCCCGTACAATGCAATACTTGGTTACCCCGCCCTTGCCAAGTTCATGGCGGTAACCCACCTGGGCTACAACGTCGTCAACATGCCCGGGAGCGGCGGCATCCTCACCATTGTGGGAAATTCTGAGGACGCGCCCCACACACTCAAGCTCGCCTACAAAGCGGTGGTCGCGCGTGTCCCAGTGCCGGGGACGCCGCGCATGTCGCGGAGGACTCTTGGGTTGTCCTCGATGTCGCACTGGTCAAGAAGAGGCAGTTGTTCTCTTAGAGCCGGGCAGAGACGAAGCTGGTGCCTGTGGATGAAGGAAACCCTGGCCCTAGCTTCAACATCGGCGCCGACTTGTCCCAGGAGTAAGAGGAAGCATTGGCCTTCCTCCACGCAAACAAGGATGCATTCGCGTGGAGCTCCTCCAACCTGGTGGGGGTCCTGAGGGACGTAATAGAGTGCCACCTCATGGTGTGACCGAATGCACGCCCGTGAAGCAAAAGCCAAGGAGGCAATCCCAGGAGAAACAAGCGTTCATCGCCTAGGAGGTCGGCAAGCTAAAGGAGGCCAGGGTCATCCGGGAGGTGCTTTACCCAGAGTGGCTTGCCAACCCGGTGGTCATCCCAAATAAGTGCAGGAAGGACCATATGTGCATCGAATTCACGAGCCCCAACAAATCCTGCCCCCAAGACCCATTCCCGCTGCCGCGCATCGATCAGATTGTAGACTCCACCGTGGAGTGCGACCTCCTATGCTTCCCAGACGCTTTCTCGAGCTACCATCAGATCAAAATGGCGGTGTAGGACATCGAGAAGATGGCCTTCCTCACCTCATGCGGAGTATTCTGCTACACATGCATGCCCTTCAGGCTACGTAACACCGTGGTAACCTTCCAGCGGCTGATGCACATTTCCGTGGGGCCGCAGCTCAGGAGGAATGTAGAAGCTTATGTCAATGACATCGTGGTCAAGTCAAGAAAGGCCGAGACCCTGATTGAGGACTTGGAGGAGACCTTTGCCAGCCCAAGGGAGGTGAACCTGAAGCCCAACCCCAAGAAGTGTGTCTTCAGGGTCGCATCGGGCAAGCTGCTCAGTTTCCTAGTGTCGCATCGGGGAATCAAGGTGAACCCGAAGAAGATCAAGGCTATAAACAAGATGAGCGCGCCCCAGACCCTCATGGAAATGTAGGAATTGGTAGGTTGCATGACCTCCTTGGGGTGCTTCATTTCCAAATTCGGCAAATGGGCCCTACTGTTCTTCAAGATCATGAAAAAGAAGGGCCCCTACGAATGGACTCCGGAGGCAGACACGACATTCCAGAACTCAAGCAGTACCTCACGAGCCCGCCAGTAATGGTGGCGCCTCGTCCTCAAGAGCCCCTGCTTCTATACCTAGCTGCCACCTCCACTCAGCCAACAATGGTTTCGTGGCGCCCAGGGAGGAACGTACCGACACGCGGGCCACACCGACGGGTGCAGGCGGGCCCCCCAACATGGAGCATGGGGGCTCGCAGGATGCCAAGGAGCCCGCTCCTCCCCAATATAGTCCTCATGATGCCCCAACCACTCCGATAGCCCCTGAGGCGCTCAGTCCTCATAAGGCCCTAGCCGCTCCGACGGCCCCTCAGGCGCTTAGTCCTCACGAGGCCCAAGCCGCTCCGACGGCCCCTGATGCGCCCAGTCCTCATGAGACCCCAGCCGCTCCGATGGCCCCTGAGGTGCTCAATCCACATGAGGCCTCAGCCGCTCTAGCGGCCCCCGAGGTACTCGAGCCTCATGGGCCCGCTACGAAGGAGGGCACCTCGGGGGCTTCACCCTCGTCGAACACCTAATGTACTATGTCAGTACAGTGCTGCGGGATGCCCGCTCTCGCTACCCCATGTAACGGTAGTTCCTGCTCGCACTCCTTGTCGCCTTGAGGAAGCTGCGCCAGTTCTTCCAGGGGCATCCCATTAAGGCCGTCTTTGTGTATCCCTTGGAGAAGCTGCTGCACAGCCCCAACGCGGTAGGAAGGGTCGCTGAGTGGAACATTGAGTTACAGGCTTTCAATGTAGAGTTCAGCATGACTAGGGTCATCAAGGGGGTGACCCTAACAGACTTCATGGCAGAGTGGACAGATGCTCCCGACCCGGGGTTGGACGGAATCCCGTCCCTCATCCCAGGCGACGAGGCACCAGAGGGTTGGACCATGCATTTCGATGGGGCCTTCGCGCGCATGGGAGCGGGGGCCGGAGGCATCCTCACCTCCCCGACAAGGGACAAGCTCCTCTACAAGGTGCATCTATTGTTCTAGCATGGTGAAAAGGTCTCCAACAACATCACAGAGTACGAGCGCCTCATCATCGACCTCAAGACAGCGGCGCCTTAGGGTTCGATGCCTCACCATCAAGGGAAACACCCAGCTCCTCGTCAACTTCTCCAACAAAGAGTATACACCCAAGGACGAGCACATGGAGGCGTATTTGGAAGAGGTACGTAGGATCAAAAAACGTTATCAGGGCTTGGAATTGCAGCACATCTCGCGCAACACGAACGAGGAGGCCGATGACATTGCCTAGAGGGCATCGCACCGAGAGCCCCAGGAGCCGGGCATCTTCGAGGAGTGGCTCTTCAAGCCCTTCATAGCGTCACCAACCGAGGTCCTGGTGCCACGGAGTGAGGAGCTCCATCCAAAGCCGCCCTCGGGGGCTCCGAACTATGGCCAGGCCTCAGGAGCCCGACTGCTCCTCACACTGGAGCCCCAGGACGATGACTGGACGCAAGAGTTCAGGGTATACCTACTTCATGGCACGCTGCTGGAAAAGGAGGAAGACGCGAAGTGCATGGCGTGGCTAGCCATGGCTTACTGCTTGCAAGATGGCGACCTGTACCGTAGGAGCCCAAATGATGCCGCGCTGCAGTGCATCTCCAAGGAGCAGGGGCACGAGCTGCTGGCCGACATCCACAAAGGAGACCGTGGGCACCATTCGTCATCGTGCACCCTTGCAGGAAAGGTGTTCCGATCCGTCTTTTACTGGCCCACGACACTTAACGATGCCATCGAGCTAGTCTAGTCTTGTGAGGCCTGCCAGTTTCACTCCAAGTAGATTCACCAGCCCTCGCAGGGCCTTCCGCTCTCCTGGCCCTTCGCGCTAGGGGATGGACATACTGGGGACCTGTCCGCGGGTGGCAGGCGGGTACCACTACCTATATGTCGCCATCGACTAGTTCACCGAGTGGGCGGAGGTGGAGCCTGTCTGCACCATCCCTGCCGGACTGGCCATCAAGTTTATCAAGGACCTCGTGAGCCGCTTTGGCGTGCCCAACCGCATCATCACCTATAACGATTCGTAGTTCACAAGTAACCTCTTTAGGACCTATTGCGCTAACCTTGGAACGCAAATAGAGCGCACCAACCATGGAGCAATGACCAGGTAGAGCGCACCAACGCGGAGGTCCTATGGGGCCTCAAGACAAGAAGTTTCAAGAAGAAGCTTGAAGCTTGCGGCAGGGGTTGGGTCGATGAGCTTCAGTCCATGATGTGGTCCATCCGCACCACTACGACTAAGCCCACCGACGAGACCCCATTCTTCCTTGTCTATGGAGCCGAAGCCGTCCTCCCGCACAAGGTCAAGCACCGGTCCACGCGGGTCTTGGCATTCGATGAGGAGCGCCAGGATGCCGCGCGGGGAACATACCTCATGCTCGGGGAGGGGGCATGTCACCGAGTCTACTCTGAGCTGCGAGGTACCGGCAGGCGCTACGGCATTACTATTGCCGTAACATATGCCCCAAGACCCTCGAAGTCGAAGACCTCATCCTGAGGGGGGTCCTCTCTAGGAAGGGTTTGCACAAGCTCTCGCCCATGTGGGAGGACCCATTCAAGGTCACTCACGTCTCCAGGCCTGACGCCATGCGCCTAGAGACTTAGGACAGAGTCCCCATCCAAAATTCCTGGAACATCCAACACCTTCACAAGTTCTACCCGTGACACTCTCACATAATAATGAGGGGGCTATATACGCCCGTATCCCCCTGAGGACGCGGAGGGGTTCCCACCCATGCCCAAGTGGAACCCCATGCTCCGCGCTGGCGGATAACACTGCCCTCCAATGGCTATGCCCATGCAACATGGATGCCCTACGCTCCGCGCTGGGGGCAGATGAAGATGAAGACTAGTCTAGGCGCCGGACGCGGCTGTTATTTGCCTTTCTGGTGTTTGAATTTGCCATCTTTTCTGGAACAATACTCAGGGTTTTCTCTAACCATGTTTTAAAGAAAAGGGTCAGGGGTTTCTCCTCATCGCTGTTTCCTATCTTGAGTTTTCTCTCGTCGAGTCAAGCACTAGCCCGCTTCCCTCCCCCACGCAACCCGCGAGCGGGGGCTAGGGGGCACGATGCTCGCACCTCCCCAAGACCTTGGCACCCGGATCCTCACGTGTCGCTCTCGGGTGAGTCAGCAAGCGCGTGTCGCTACATACTTGCTCGGGGGCTCCGCCTACAGCCCGATGCTCCATCTTGGAGCCTCGAGAGGTTCGCGCCTCCTGAGGAAGTAAACACATTTTTTTGGGAAGCCGCTTGCGCGTCAAGGGGTGCTCCTGAGCAACGCGCCTCAGGAGCCTTACCGATCATATAGCCATTCACCCCATGATGTTGTCCTGGCGATCCTGTCGGTATCAAGGGTGTTGAGGCCTCACCCCGTAGTTGCATTCTGGTGAGCCGTACGCGCCTTACGGTGGTCGTGGAATGTGCGGGACTAGGACCTGCCGACGTAGAGCTGCTTGAGAGTCAAAGGGGGCTCTTGAGCAGCGCGCCTCACGAGCCTTACCGATCATATAGCCCCTTGTCCCTTGATGTCGTCCTGGTGATCTGGTCGACATCAAGGGTGTCAAGGTCTCACCCCGTAGTTGCGTCTTGGTGATCCGGATGACTCTTACGACGGTCTAGAAATATGCGGGACAGCATGCAGGCATCACATCAGTTTGACCTGGGAGGTCCCGGACAACCTCGAGAGTGAAGATGACATTCACTAGGCACGGGACGCATGTCGAGCCTGGCCCGCAAGCGTCTGGGGCCCGTGGCGCTTCAGGCCATCCTCAACGGCTTCGACCGGAAGCCACCTAGAACGCTCCTTGGGCCCGAGGGCTACAGTCGGCGTTTTGGGAACGGGGGTACCTAGAACTGCCTGCCTGCGGCGCAGGGCATGGCCCACTTCGTCAGCCAGGCACGGCCTGGCGAGACCGCGCTCAAGACAAGGCCCTCGTGAGGGCCTGAGGTCGCGAGGGAAGCATCATCAAGACCAGCAAGGACAGGCCTCCTCAGGATCCCTCCAGAGCGGCTGAGATCTCTATGCAGGACCTGTCCTCGAGAGGCCGGGGATGGCGCAAGGCATGCCAGGAGGGTGCCAGCATGCCAGGCGGTGCAAAAGGGAGCAAGGATGTACGCGGGTTCCCAAAGTGTCCCCTAAAGGTTTCCAATCCGGTGCAACGAGACCACGACCATGAGCCCAGCAGGCAGGATGTCATCGCCCAGCCCACCTATGCATCATTAACAACTACTTTGCAGGCGAAACCCACCTTTCGTCAGTATAAATGTGTACTCCTGCCCCCCTTTTAATTTGTCCGTTGTGGGATCCCTTCCCGCCATATCGATAAAGGACGAGGACCCGGGGCACTATAAAGAGGGGATAGGCTGCACCGTAGAGAGGGACAAGATAAAACAGAGGCAACAGAAGGGAGGCAACGTGACTAGAGCGCCCTCATGAGGAAATCCACCACTGTACTAGTTCATCCAAAAACCTCCTCGAGAGGCAATCCACCAAAGTAGGAGTAGGGTATTACGCTTCGTAGTGGCCCAAACCTGGGTAAATCATCGTGTGCATCTTCTTCCTTGTCATCGTGCGAGTTCTTCATAGAAATCATCGAGTAGCGAGCTAGTTTGGGCGAGGTTGCAGGGGATCTTCGTAGACGTCCGTGTGTTTGAACTTCTTTGGGTTTTGCGGAGCCTGAAAGACGACAGATGATGGGTTGCGAGAGTGAGAAAAGCTTAGACCCCAGTTTTATGTGTTGCTTCATAAGGGGCTGATTTGGATCCACACGTTTCATGCTATGGTTAGATTTATCATAATTCTTCTTTCGTAGTTGTAGATGCTTGTGAGAGGGGGTAATCATAAGTAGGTTGTGAGTTCAAGTAATAACAACACCTTAGCACCGGTCCACCCACGTATCAAATTATGAAAGTAGCGAACGTGAACCAACTCAACATGATGAACATGACTAGACGGAAATTTCCATGCGTCCTCGGGAGCACTTGCTTAATATAAGAGTACTTTTAAGCCCGTCCTTTGCTACTATAAGGATTGAGCTTCTATCGTGGGAACGAGCCTGACAATAGATGGTAGGGGTACGAAAGGAGAGGGTAGAGTCCTAGCTACGGCGAGGATGTACACACGGATGTATGAGTTCAGGCCCCTCTCGTGGAGGTAACATCCCTACGTCTCAGTGCTCGGGAGCTTATGTCGTGTGGAATATAGAGATTACAATGGTTGCGAACCCTTGTGCAGGAGGGGAGGGGCAGCTTATATAGAGTTTGCTGCCCCTCATAATTACCCAGCATCTATGGGTCCGATCTTGGGGTTAAAGTCTGCCGTTACCGGTAACGTACGTAATAAAAGCTACTAATGACAATTGAACCAATATGTTGACTGGCCTTCCCCCCTATACACCTGACTGTCCAGCTGTCCCCAAGTCTCTGAGGGTGACCTAAGAGGAGCATGTCCAGGTGGGTATCTTAGTTGAAGCGATGGTGCAGCTGATCCGGGGTGGAGTGACTGGTATGGATCTATTGGAGACATTTCTCGGTCGACGTATTCAGCCAGTCCAAGCCAGAGACCACACCATGTGGCACTATGCGAGCCCTAGGGACTCGACCAGAATGCATCCAGAAGAAGTTCCACAAAGAACCGTCGAGCAGTGGCTTCACAACATCACTGGAGCCCGCGACAATCCTTTGGGAACCAAGAGGATCCGACCTTACTCGGCCGAAAACCCGCCGAAGAATCTGGTGAGTAGTGTGGTGTCGACTGATTATTTTGTACTGTCAAGTGATACATTGACATATAAACTGACTTCCTCACTTGACTCATGCAGGAGTGGACGAACATGCACTCGCCTGTTCCCAACAGGAACCACACTGAGGATGGTGTGGTGAGCGAGAGCGGCAGTGTGGACGGGGACGGTCCTTCTGACTCCAAAGATGAATACACAGACTCCAAAGAAGAGGAAGAGATTGAGTCACCTCCTCGGCGCGAAGGCCGCGCCAAGCCTGTCAAGATTCGGCAGCTGTTGAGGACAGGGCTCTAGGCCCTAGCGAGAAAACCCCAAAGCGGAGTCACCCTTCAACTGTTGAGTCGAATGAGAGGCTGGCCAAGCAGCCCAAGCAAGTCATGACCAAAACTTGCAAGGCTTTGCCTCGCATGAGGATGGCTGTACCTGTCGTCTCCATGTAAGTATTTATTTCCGAATTCTTTCTGTCGACTGAAGTCTTGAGTTGTATCCGACCAAATGCTGTTCAATCCGTCAGAGCTGCTATGTCTGTAACCTCGCCTCGTCGAGATGGAGGGGAGGCAATGGATATCGACACTACTGATGCAGCCACTTCTCATAGAGGTTAGTAAGTTGTTGATTTATCCGAACGGGCCTCGACACATGCAAATGTTAACATTGTCCGTTGTTGTTGCAAAGGTCATTCAGGTGGAAGACGATGAGGAGCACCTAGACACTTCGTGCACTCACATCCGAAGAGCTTCATCAGCGCAGGCGCCTCAGCGCTCGACTGCAGAGTCATCCCAGGGGATAGGTGACTCGACACAACTCAGAGCTGAACCCGCAGCACCTCTATCGCATGCTCCTCCAGCTGTCTCGACCGTTGTGACGTCAACTCCAAACGGACCCACTCTGACTGCCTCAGCTGCCCCAACAACTATGTCAATACCTCCTTTGACGGCCTTCTCTCTGCATCGAGTTTCAGAAGATCAGACCGAAGCTGCGAAGGAGGCCATGATCTAGGCGAGTAGATCATGCTGAGAACCAAGGAGGCGTACAAGGCCAGCAAGCTGGCTTACGACATCAGTGCAGCCCTCTGCCCCAATGTTCGAGTAAGTTCGATTGTAAGTACATTTCCGACTGACTTCCTGTCTTTCTTGGCTGATGTACACCCAGTGGGTAATTATTTTAGAATTTTTGAAATTTCTCCACTCGAATAGATCGGATCGTAGTTGAGTGGGATTGGGATCGATAGTATGCGCGGTACTAGAGTCACTCGACATGTCGAGTGCTTTTTTTTCCTGACGAGTTACTCGACGGACTGAGAGTTAACCGTCTGAGTGGGGGCACTCTTAGTGCACCCACTGGGTGTAGTCCCTGAGACCGCTCTCGAGTGCTTGCATTGGCAGGGGTCTTAGAGCTTGTCGTACCCACCACTCCGTAGTTACTCTATAGGTTTCATGGATATTATTGACAAACCATGATATGATACAGCATAAGGATAGACTTCACTTCTTAGAGTGATGGATATTCCAATGATGGATGTTTCTGCCACTCGACTGATCGAGAATTGGCAGATCCAGTGGGGGCACGCTAAGTGCACCCACTGGGTGTAGTCCCCGAGATCGTTGTTGAGTGCTTGCACCGTCGGGGGTCTTAGAGTTTACTGTATACAGGATACATTTTGCCTTGGATCGCGCCACTCTATAGCTACCTTGCAGGTTTCATGGATATTATTGACAAACCATGATATGACGCTGCATAAGGATAGATTGAACTTTGCAGAGCAGGGGGGCGCATCACTTGATGGGTCGAGTGTCCTGACAGGGCTGACCTTGTCGACTGTTTTATTAACTAGTGGGAGCATGCTAAGTGCACCCACTGGGTGTAGTCCTCAAGGATACTGTTAATCGTAGACGATAAGCAGTAGGCTTGAAAACTTGTCAGACGCGTGGTACTAGAGTCACTCGACAAGTCGAGTGTTTTTTCTGACGATTTACTCGATGGATCGAGAGTTAACCATCTTAGTGGGTGCACTCTTAGTGCACCCACTGGGTGTAGTCCCCGAGACCGCTATCGAGCGCTTGCGTTGGCAGGGGTCTTAACAAAGACATCTTTGAATTTGTTTACGGCGTGCGGAGCGCCAGGGCCACTCGACATGTCGACTGGACTTTTTGCTTGAATTCCTCTTAGGTTGTTCGAAGGTTGTAAGATAGTCATTCGCCGGTGTTCATAACTCAATCGGCTGTCCCAGGCAGCACTGGCTGATTGAATTCCTGTCTTTTGTTGGTTCCAGAGGGCTTGTGAACTTGGGACGCAATACAAGGACATGGAGGATGAAAGGAACTGGCTGCGAGTGGATCCGGAGGTCTCCAACAATGCTCTGGAGCGAGCGCGTGCTGAGATGAAGTCTTTGGGAGGTAATTACTGCTGATTTTCCGCATTCCCCTCTTCACTCTTCATGTTTTGAACCGAGTGCTCTCACTCGAACAGATGTACGCAATGAAAACTATCGACTCCAAGCGCGACTCAACAATGTTGTTTCTTTAGATTCCATGAACAAGGCGCTGGAGGAGAAGGACAAGGCACTTGCTGACGTCCAACGAGTCGCCAGGGACAAGACTGAAGCTGCATATCGGAAGCTAGCGGCTGCCAAGAAGCTGGAGGAGGAGAACACCAAGCTGAAGCAGGAGCGTGCAGACCTCTTCAAAAGGGCTGAGCATCTAACGAAGAGGAGCAATGGCCTGGAGAAGCATTTGGGAAAATTCTCAAGGAAGATGTATATTCTACTCGATGGTGAGTGTTTCTTGTCGACTGAAGTTTGTAAAATCTTTGAGGGTCGTAGTTCACCGATTCTCCTCCCATTCCCCATTATTCAACATAATTCGGCGAAGACTTTGAGAAGGAGACAGAAGAGGTTGAGCCCAATCTGGATCCCACCAAGTCACCAGTTGTCGATGCAGTGTCCATGAACATGCTGAGACTCAACTTCCGGCTCCAAGGTGTCCAAGCATATATTGCCCGACTGAAATCTGCAATGGAGAGAATCGACAAGGAGCTATGGCCCGATGACACTCTTCAAGTCGACCTCAACTCTATAATGGTTCGCCTGAATGAACTTCCTAGTCGAGTGCAAGCCTGGAAGAAATCTGCTGCTCACCGCGGGGCTGATGTGGCGTTATCACTTGTCAGGGTCCACTGCAGGGACGTGAGGGAGGAGAAGCTAAAGGAGCTCCAGGTGGTAAACACGAAGAAACTCCAATTTGAGGACTTCATGGAAACTTTCATTAAGGCAGCCACCAGAATCGCCGACGGTATCGACTTGGACACTTTTGTCAAGCTTGCCAGCCCATCACCCGTTTAAAAAACTTGGTCTTTGGAAGAAACACTTATATTTGCCTCGGTATGCCGAGTGGAATTGTATCCTTAAAACTTCATTCAGGCCTTAGGCCTGAGCACATTTGCGTTCGTACGAAACGTTTATCCACGGTTTACCCTTTGGGTTTTATTCGTATTTGGCTTTCAATCGTCTGTTCGACTGAGTTTGTTTTTAACTTAGGCGAAGCGTGTTCACCGCTAAGCCCCCGAGTGTGAGGGTTGCTCATCACTCGGAGTATTTTCGAACTTAGGCGAATGTCGATTCGTAGCTAAGTCGTCGAGTGAATGGGTTACTATCCATCCGACGAGGTTTTATCTTAGGCGAAACGTGTTTCGCAGCTAAGTCCCCGAGTGCGAGGATTGCTCATTACTCGGAGTATTTTCGAACATAGGCGAATGTCGATTCGCAGCTAAGTTGTCGAGTGAATGGATTACTATCGACCCGACAAGGTTTTTAACTTAGTCGAAATGTGTTTCATAGCTAAGCCCCCGAGTGTGAGGATTGTTCATCACTCAGAGTATTTTCGAACTTAGGCGAATGTCGATTCGCAGCTAAGTTGTTGATTGAATGGATTACTATCCACCCGACAAGGTTTCTAACTTAGGCGAAAGCGTGTTTCGTAGCTAAGCCCCCGAGTGTGAGGATTGCTTTTCACTCGGAGTATCTTTGAATCTAAGCGAAGACGGATTCGCAAATAGGCCGTCGAGTGAATGGACTGCTATCCACCCGACAGGGTTTTTAACTTAGGGGAAACATGTTCGCAGCTAAGCCCCCGAGTGCGAGGATTGCTCATCACTCGGAGTATCTTTGAACCTAAGCAAAGACATATTCGCAAATAGGCCGTCGAGTGAATGGAGAGCTATCCACCCGACAGGGTCTTTAACTTAGGCGAAACATGTTCGTAGCTAAGCCCCTGAGTGTGAGGATTGCTCATCACTCGGAGTATCTTTGAACCTAAGCAAAGACGGATTCGCAAGTAGGCCGTCGAGTGAATGGACAACTATCCACCCAACAAGGTTTTTAACTTAGGCGAAACATGTTCACAGCTAAGCCCCCGAGTGTGAGGATTGCTCATCACTCGGAGTATTCCCAAGAATGTAACTGTACGATTGGAACCGACGATATATATTGCGGAAATGTGAATTGCATTGATGAAGTATTCGTATTACATTAGAAGATTCTTGTCTCAAATATAAAAACGCCGGAGCATATCTGCCTTCCAGGCTCGTGGCTCGTCTATCCGCTTCATGAGATTGTACAGGTGATAGGCTCCATTGTTTAGCACCTTAGTGACGACAAAAGGACCTTCCCAAGCAGGAGCAAGCTTGTGAGGTCGGTGTTGATTCACTCGAAGCACCAGATCTCCCTCATGAAATGACCGACTCTTGACATTCTTATCATGGAAGCGCCGGAGGTCCTGTTGATAGGTAGTATTCCGGATCAGATCCATCTCTCGTTCCTCCTCTAGAAGATCTACACCATTCTCTCTGGCGTGTTCAGCTTCATCCTAAAAATACAGCTCCACTCGAGGAGAATTATGGGCCAAGTCACTCGGCAATATGGCTTTAGCACCATAGACAAGGAAGAAAGGAGTTCGTCCAGTCGACCGATTAGGCATTGTCCTCACACCCCACAAAATAGACGATAGCTCAGTTACCCAGGGTCTGGCGGGATGATCCAAATCGCACATGAGATGAGGCTTCAGACCTTGCAGGATGAGACCATTAGCCCGCTCGACTTGCCATTGGTTTAAGGATGCGCAACAGATGCATAATCCACTCGGGTGCCTTGGGAGTTATAGAAGTTCCTGAATTCTTCTGAGTCAAAATTAGTTCCGTTGTCCGTGATGATGCTGTGCGGAATGGCGTATCGATAAATTATCTCTCTCAAGAACGTGACCTCCGTATGGGAGTTCAGCTTCTTGATTGGATTGACTTCTATCCACTTGGTGAATTTATCGACTGCTACCAACAAGTGAGTGAATCCTCCTTTTCCGGGTCGAAAGGGGCCAACCATGTCGAGCCCCCAAACCGCAAACAGCCAGGCAAGAGAAATTGTCTTCAGAGCAGATACGAGCTTGTGTGATAGGTTCGCATAGATTTGGCAACCATCGCAATGATCAATGATGTCTTTAGCCATCTCATTATCTCGTGGCCAGTAAAAATCAACTCGGTATGCTTTAGCGACAATCGTCTTTGAAGATGCATGGTGTCCACAAGTTACCGAGTGAATCTCGTCTAGAATCATTCGACCTTCCTCGGGGGAAATGCAGTGGTGGGTGACACCAGTCGCACTCTCGCTGAACAGCTGATCTCCCATCATAGTGAAAGCCTTGGACCTATGCACAATTTGTCGAGCCCCTGTTTCTTCTTTAGGGAGCTCTTCTCTAAGGATATAAGCAATGTAAGGCATAGTCCAGTCGGGAATGATAACTAGAATCTCCATGACTAGGTCAATCACTGCAGGGATGTCAACTTCTGCCGAGTCAGTGGAACTCAAAGCTTGTGGGGGCTCTTCGGTGAAGGGATCTTCTTGAACCGAAGGAGTGTGAAAGTTCTCCAAGAACACACCACTGGGGACAGGCCGTCGAGTGGAAGCTCATCGGCCGCTTGATTTTTCAGTCAGGGAACATGAGAAGTTCCAGGCCTTCAAATTTCTTCTCCAACTTTAGGACTGCATTGCGGTATCCATTCATAGCAAGGTTTCGGACATCCCACTCTTTCATCACTTGATTCACCACCAAATCTAAGTTGCCATAAACCATTAGGCGCTTGACGCCGAGTGAGATAGCCATGCGCAACCCATACAAAAGTGCCTCATACTCAGCCTCATTGTTGGAGGAATCAAAGTGAATTTGCAAGACATAGCTGAGCTTGTCACCCCTAGGAGATATCAGGACAACACCAGCACCAGACCCATTCAACATTTTGGAGCCGTTGAAAAACATTGTCCAATGCACCGAGTGAACTTGGATAGGCTTTTGCTGCTCAATCCACTCGGCCATGAAATCTGCCAATGCTTGGGACTTAATTGCTTTTTTGGCTTCGAATCTGATGTCAAAGTGTCCAAGCTCGATTTCCCACTTAGCCACTCGACCTGATGTGTCTCTATTATTGAAAATTTCGGATAGAGGAGCATCACTGACGATTGAAATTGAGTGGTCTTGAAAATAATGCGCCACCTTCTTCGCTGACAGGTAAATACCATAAACCAGCTTCTAATAGTGTGGATATCTTTGCTTTGAGGGGGACAATACTTGCGAGACATAATAAACCGGCCTCTGGACTTTATAAGCTTTACCCTCCTCTTCCCACTCGACAGTCAGTACTGTACTGACGACCTGATTTATGGCCGCGATGTAAAGGAGCAAAGGCTCTTTGCTGGCAGGAGCGGCAAGCACCGGCTGGGTGGAGAGCAAGGCTTTGAGCTCAACAAATGCTACTTCGGCTTCGGGAGTCCAGTCGAACGTGTCGGACTTCTTCATCAATTGATATAAAGGCAGAGCCATCTCACCAAGACGAGAAATGAATCGACTCAATGCTGCCAAGCAACCTGTGAGCTTCTGAACATCATGGACTCACACGGGAATCTTCATACGGGTAATGGCGCTGATTTTCTCAGGGTTGACATCAATTCCTTGCTCGAAAATGAGAAAACTGAGCAACTTGCCGCCAGGGACACCGAAATTACATTTGGCCGGATTAGCGAATGTCTCGGCCAAGTCAGCCAGCAGGTTGGAACCTTTGCGGGACTTGACCACTATATCGTCCATGTACTCGTCGACATTCTAAGGGATCTGGTCGAGTAAACATTTCTGAATCATGTGCATAAAAGTAGCGCTGGCATTATTGAGACCAAATGGCATGGTGATGTAACAAAAACACCCGAATGGGGTGATGAAGGCTGTCTTTATTTCGTCTGGGCCATACAGACGGATCTGATGGTACCCAGAATAAGCATCCAAAAACGATAAACACTCACACCCCGCTGTCGAGTCAACAATTTGATCTATGCGGGGGAGCCGAAAATGATCTTTTGGGCACACCTTGTTGAGATGTTTGAAGTCAATGCACATGCGCAACGACTTATCTTTCTTTGGCACCATCACAACATTCAAGAGCCACTCGGAGTGGTAAATCTCCCGAATGAACTTGGCGTGCAAGAGACAGGCCACTTCTTCTCTGATTGCCTTGCGCTTCTTCGCCGTTGATCGACGCAAATGCTCCCTGACGGGCTTGGCTTTCGGATCCACTCGCTGACGGTGCTCAGCTAGCTCCCTGGGAATCCCCGACATGTTAGCAGACTTCCATGCAAAGATATCCCAGTTCTTATGGAGGAACTGGATGAGCTCGGCTTCCTATTTAGTGTCGAGTGTTGTTGAGATATTCGTCGGGGCAATGGTTGGATTCGTCGGGTCGATGTACCTTCTTCACTTCCCCTGCCAACTAAAATGCCGACTCGGAAGCCGGCTTCTTTGCACGGAGCAAATCGGCAGGGTCGGCGGTTTTCTTGTACTCCTACAACTCTACCATAGCCATCTGGTGATCGACGATCTTGGAGCCTTGCTGGAGGCATTCTTCAGCCCGCTGTCGATTGCCCGTGACCGTGATCACGCCCTTAGGGCCTGGCATTTTCAACTTGAGATACACATAACATGGTCGGTCCATGAAACATGCATAAGCGGCTCGACCTAGAATGGCGTGGTAAGCACTCTTGAAATCCATGACTTCAAATGTCAACTTTTCTTTTTGGAAATTTTGTCATCTCCGAATGCCACATCCAACGCTATCTGGCCGAGTGACTTGGCCTTCTTTCCTGGGATGACCCCTTGAAACTGCATGCTGTTCTCACTCAGACAGGACATCAGAATGCCCATCCCTTTCAGGGTATCCCCATAAGGAATGTTCAGGCCGCTGCCGCCATCCATGAGAACCTTTATAATTCGAGTCCCCTGCACCACCGGATCAACTACCAGAGCTTGTCGACTAGGAGTGACCACATGAGAAGGATGGTCTTTCTGGTCGAATGTGATAGCATATTGGGAACATCTGAGGTAGGTGGGGTATCGGGTACAGCCATGTTGATTTCTCTGTTAATGACTTTCAAACGGCTCTTGCTCTCGACATCAGCAAAGATTACCAGAGTAGCAGTGACATCCGGGAATGTTTCCTTTTCTTCATCTTCATCTCCCTTCTCAAGAGATTTATCACTCGGCTGGTCTCCCTTGAATTGCTGGATAAGGATCCGACACTGTCGAGTGGTGTGCTTGGGCAAAATCAGATTGCCTTCCGCATCTTTCCTCGTGTGTATTACACATGGCTGATCCATGATATCAGTTCCTGACTGATTTTTCCCTTTCTTGGGGGCATATTGTGCTTTAACTTTTCCCTTGTTCTTTGACTGAGTTGCCAGTGCTACCGCTTCTACCTGAACCGGTTCTTTAGCCTTTTGCTTCTATTTCCGATTGTTGCTGCCGCTAGCCTCATTGACGACTGCCTTTCCTTTGCCGCTATGGAGGCAATCTTCTTCCTCACCATTGGCATACCGAGTGGCGATTTCCATCATCTTGCAGAGTGAAATATCACCCGTTCGCCCAAACTTCAGATAAAGTTCTCTGTATCTCACACCGGCCTTGAATGCACAAACAACCTGATGTTTCAACACATTCTCCACTGTATGATGCAGAGTGGACCATCGCTGAATATAATCCCTTAAAGTTTCATTGGGCTTCTGGACACAGTGCTGTAAGTCGACCAGACCTGCCGGACGCTTGCAAGTGCCCTCAAAGGTTCGCAAAAATACTCGGGCAAGATCCTCCCAACAATGTATATTGGAAGGAGCCACGCGATTCAGCCAAGCTCGAGCTAAACCATCCAACATCAGGGACAGGTGCTTCATTTGCAACATTGTCATTTCCGCCACCAATTTGCACTGCCACTCGGTAGTCATCTAACCAAGTCTGCGGCTTTGATTCACCAGAAAACTTCCCAATCCTTGCCGCCAACCTAAAGTTGGGCGAAATCTCCGCAGAACGTATGGCTCTACTGAAACATTTAGGACCAGAAACCATGGCCGAGCTACCACTCGGAAAATCTCTTTCGTATCCCTCCCGGTGGGCTTTGCCCCTGTCAATCCACTTCTGAACGAGGAGGGCGCGGGCATCAAAGCTCGCATTCTGCTCATCACCAAAGGAGTGCCTGTTGTCCTGGCACCGGGGCGCGTACGGACCACTCTGCGGAGGAGTGGGAACTCGACGGTGGTCTTCGCAGTGAAACTAATCTCTGTCTTGCCCTTCACGGAAACTGCCGCCCCAATGGTGCAAGGGCGATCCAGGGATGTGTGCTGACCAAACGGTCTCTGCTCTGGGTGAATTGTTGTGTATCGTGTTGCCGGACTGAGAAACTACTGAATTCTGACGTTGTGCTGCATCTAAAAGTGCTCTGATCTGCATCAACCCTCTTCCAGCCTCTGACCGGGATGGCTGAATGGAATCTGCTATCCTAGCAGCAACAACAACATTTAACACAGGAGTTCGATATACCTCACTGTCATCATGAGATCCAGCCAAAAACAGCTATCGCTCACGTCGACTGGGGCGTGGCGGGCGCTGGCGAGTGCGCTCGTCAAGCTCTACCTGGAGTTCTTCCAAAAAAATGTGCGCGGCCTCCAAAGCTTGGGCCTCGGCAGTCACGCAGATGATGGGAGTATGAAGAACCTCCACCTCGCGGCGCGGCTGCTCTTCCGACGGACCTCCAGCCTCGCGCCTACCACGGCCAAAGCCAGGCGGTGAACTCTGATGAGAGCCCGCCATCAAAACCTCTGCTGTGGGATCACAACTTTCGCACTCGGAAGGCACGTTGGACGGATTGGAATCCGACTCGAATATGCCGTGAAGGGACTCGGCAGGCTCGAGTGCTGCAATCTGCGGGGAAGTTTGACGTGCCACTGCGTGTTTGACCCAGCGCTGAAGTCGTGAGCGGACGGACCGCTTGCGACCACAAATAGCAAGGGGAGTCGATGAATAAGGAGCCGAAGGCTGACGCAACAGCACGCCATAGGAACTCGCATGGAAGTGCGTGGCCTCGCGTACTGGGAGCGCCTTGACAACGAGAGGCGCTTCCTGGAGCCATGCCGAATCGTCGGTGATGAAGGTGAGCGCTCCGAAATGGATCTCGTGGCCCAGAGCAAAAACACTACCAAATGACATGTCGAAGGATGAAAAGTGCAACCTCGCCGGAAGTCGCTTAGACGCCTGTCCCATGGTGGGTGCCAACTATCGTGGGAACGAGGCTGACAGTAGATGGTAGGGGTATGAAAGGAGAGGGTAGAGTCCTAGCCACGGCGAGGATGTACACATGGATGTATGAGTTCAGGCCCCTCTCATGGAGGTAACAACCCTAAGTATGTCGTGTGGAATATAGAGATTACAATGGTTGCGAACCCTTGTGCAGGAGGGGAGGGGCGGCTTATATAGAGTTCGCTACCCCTCATAATTACCCAACATCTAAGGGTCTGATCGTGGGGTTAAAGTTTGTCGTTACTGGTAACGTACGTAATAAAAGCTACTAATGACAACTGAACCAATGTCTGCCCGTTGGGCTCTTGATGATGGTGTTGGGAGACGTAGTAGTAAATCAAAAAATTTCCTACGATCACCAAGATCTATCCATGGAGAAACCAGCAACGAGTGGGGAGAGATTGCATCTTCATACCTTTGAAGATCGCTAAGCGGAAGCGTTGCAAGAATGCGGTTGGTGGAGTCGTACTCGCAGCGATTCAGATCGCGGTGGATTCCGATCTCAGCGCCGAACAACGGTGCCTCCGCGTTCAACACATGTGTAGCCTGATGACATCTCCTACGCCTTGATCCAGCAAGGAGGAAGGAGAAGTTGAGGGAGAGCTCCGACAGCACGACGGCATGGTGACGGTGGAGCTATGTGGACTCCGGCAGGGCTTCGCCAAGCGCTACGGAGAACGAGGAAGAGGAAGGGTAGGGCTGCGCCGAGAGAGAGAGAAGTCGTGTCTCAAATCAGCCCAAGCGGTACGGAGAAGGAGGAGAGGTTCGGCCGAACTAGGGGGAGAGACCACCTCCTACAAGGCAGGTGGATCTCCTCCTTTTAAACCTTTTTCTGCCATATCTCTTATCTCCAGCCGTATCGGCCTTTCTAGAAGGTCTTGGCCAGCCCAATAAGGGCTGGCACACCTCCTCTAAGGGCCCACGAAGTCTTTTGGTCGTCACACCTCTCCCGGGGGTCCTCCGACACCCTCCCGGCACTCCCGGTACACTAACGATGAGCCCGAAAACTTTCCGGTGACCAAAACTGGACTTCCTATATATCAATCTTTACCTCCGGACCATTCTGGTGCTCCTCGTGACATCCGGGATCTCATCCGGGACTCCGAACAACCTTCAGTAACCACGTACAACATTTCCCTATAACCCTAGCGTCATCGAACCTTAAGTGTGTAGACCCTACGGGTTCGGTAGACATGTAGACATGATCGAGACACCTCTCCAGTCAATAACCAACAGCGGGATCTAGATACCCATGTTGGCTCCAACATACTCCACGATGATTTCATCAGATGAACCATGATGTCGGGGATTCAATCATTCCCGTATACAATTCCCTTTGTCTATCGGTATGATACTCGCCCGAGATTCGATCGTCGGTATTTCTATACCTTGTTCAATCTCATTACCGACAAGTCTCTTTACTCGTTCTGTAATACATAATCCCGTGGCTAACTCCTTAGTCACATTGAGCTCATTATGATGATGTCTTGCGGAGTGGGCCCAGAGATACCTCTCCGTCACACGGAGTGACAAATCCCAGTCTCGATTCGTGCCAACCCAACAACCACTTTTGGAGATACCCGTACTGCACCTTTATAGCCACCCAGTTACGTTGTGATGTTTGGCACACCCAAAGCATTCCTATGGTATCCGGGAGTTGCACAATCTCATGGTCTAAGGAAACGATACTTGACATTGAAAAGCTTTAGCAAACGAACTACACGATCTTGTCCTCTGCTTAGGATTGGGTCTTGTCCATCACATCATTCTCCTAGTGATGTGATCCCGTTACGAACGACATCCAATGTCCATGGTCATGAAACCGTGACCATCTACTGATCAACGAGCTAGTCAACTAGAGGCTCACTAGGGACATGTTGTGGTCTATGTATTCACACATGTATTACGGTTTCCGATTAACACAGTTATAGCATGAACAATAGACAATTATCATGAACTAGGAAATACAATAATAACCATTTTATTATTGCCTCTATAGCATATTTCCAACAGTCTCCCACTTGCACTAGAGTCAATAATCTAGTTACATTGTGATGAATCGAACACCCATAGCATTCTGGTGTTGATCATGTTTTGCTCGTGAGAGAGGTTTAGTCAACGGATCTGCGACATTCAGATTCGTATGCACTTTACAAATATCTATATCTCCCTCCTGAATGTAATCACGGATGGAGTTGAAGCGACACTTGATGTGTCTTGTCTTCTTGTGAAACCTGGGCTCCTTCGCAAGGGCAATAGCTCCAGTATTGTCACAGAATAGAGTCATTGGGCCCGACGCACTTGGAGTTACTCATAGGTCGGTGATGAACTCCTTCATCCAGACTCCTTCCTTTGCTGCTTCCGAAGCAGCTATGTACTCCGCTTCACATGTAGATGTCGCCACGACGCTTTTCTTGCTGCTGCACCAGCTGACTGCCCCTCCGGTCAAAACATACACGTATCCGGTTTGCGACTTAGAGTCGTCCAGATCTGTGTCGAAGCTAGCATCGACGTAACCCTTTACGACGAGCTCTTCGGCACCTCCATATACGAGAAATATGTCCTTTGTCCTTTTTAGGTACTTTAGGATGTTCTTGACCGCTGTCCAGTGTTCCGCTCCGGGATCACTTTGGTACCTCCCTACCAAAATTATGGCAAGGTTCACATCAGGTCTTGTACACAACATGGCATACATAATAGAGCCTATGGCTGAAGCATAGGCGAGGACACTCATCTCTTCTCTATCCTATGCCGTGGTCGGACATTGAGTCGTACTCAATCTCACACCCTGTAAAATAGGCAAGAACCCCTTCTTGGACTGATCCATATTGAACTTCTTCAATATCTTTTCAAGGTATGTGCTTTGTGAAAAACCTATGAGGCGTCTCGATCTATATCTATAGATCTTAATACCTAATATGTAAGCAGCTTCTCCAAGGTCCTTCGTTGAAAAACACTTATTCAAGTCGGCCTTTATACTTTCCAAGAGTTCTATATCATTTCCCATTATCAGTATGTCATCCACATATAATATAAGAAATGCTACAGAGCTCCCACTCATTTTCTTGTAAATACAGGGTTCTCCATAAACCTGTATAAACCCAAACGCTTTAATCACCTCATTAACGCGAATGTTCCAACTCCGAGATGCTTGCACCAGCCCATAGATGGAGCGCTGGAGCTTGCATACTTTGTTAACATCTTTAGGATCGGCAAAACCTTCCGGCTGCATCATATACAGTTCTTCATTAAGAAAACCATTAAGGAATGCCGTTTTGACGTCCATTTGCCAGATCTCATAATCGTAAAATGCGGCAATTGCTAACATGACTCGGACAAACTTCAACATCGCTACGGGTGAGAAAGTCTCATCGTAGTCAATTCCTTGAACTTGTCGATAACCCTTAGCGACAAGCCGAGCCTTATAGACGGTTACATTACCATCCGCGTCAGTCTTCTTCTTAAAGATCGATTTATTTTCAATTGCTCGCTTATCATCAGGCAAATCCACCAAAGTCCATACTTTGTTCTCATACATGGATCCTATCTCAGATTTCATGGCCTCAAGCCATTTGTTGGAATCCAGGCCCGCCATTGCTTCTTCATAGTTCGAAGGTTCACCATTGTCCAACAACATGATCTCCAGGACAGGGTTGCCATACTACTCTGGTGCGGAACGTGTCCTAGTGGACCTTCGACGTTCAATAGTAACTTGATCTGAAGTTTCATGATCATCATCATTAACTTCCTCTCCAGCCAGTGTAGGCTCCACAGAAACAACTTCCTGTGCCGCGCTACTCTCCGGTTTGAGTGGAGGTACAATTACCTCATCAAGTTCTATTTTCCTCCCACTTACTTCTTTCGAGAGAAACTCTTTCTCGAGAAAGGATCCATTCTTGGCAACAAAGACTTTGCCCTCGGATCGTAGGTAGAAGGTATACCCAATAGTCTCTTTGGGATATCCTATGAAGACACACTTTTCCGCTTTGGGTTCGAGCTTCTCAGGTTGAAGTTTCTTCACATAAGCATCGCATCCCCAAACTTTTAGAAACGACAGCTTAGGTTTCTTTCCAAACCACAATTCATACGGTGTCGTCTCAACGGATTTTGATGGTGCCCTATTTAAAGTGAATGCGGCAGTCTCTAATGCATATCCCCAAAACGATAGCGGTAAGTCGGTAAGAGACATCATAGATCGTACCATATCTAATAGAGTGCGATTATGACGTTCATACACACCATTTCGCAGAGGTGTGCCAGGCCGCGTGAGTTGTGAAACAATTCCACATTTCCTTAGGTGCGTGCCAAACTCGTCACTTAAATATTCTCCGCCACGATCAGATCATAGGCACTTTATATTCCTGTCATGTTGATTCTCTACCTCACTTTGAAATTCCTTGAACCTTTCAAAAGTTTCAGACTTATGTTTCATTAATTAGACATACCCATATCTACTCAAGTAATCAGTGAGGGTGAGAACATAACGGTAGCCACCACGAGCCTTGACACTCATTGGATTGCATACATCGGTATGTATTATTTCCAACAAGTCAGTTGCTCGCTCCATTGTTCCAGAGAATGGAGTCTTGGTCATCTTGCCCATGAGGCATGGTTCGCATGTGTCAAATGATTCGAAATCAAGAGACTCCAAAAGTCCATCAGTATGGAGCTTCTTCATGTGTTTGACACCAATATGACCAAGGCGGCAGTGCCACATGTAAGTGGGACTATCATTATCAACCTTACACTTTTTGGTACTCACATTATGGACATGTGTAACATCACGTTCGAGATTCATCAATAAAGCATTGACCAGCGGGGCATGACCATAAAACATTTCTCTCATATAAATAGAACAACCATTATTCTCAGATTTAAATGAGTAGCCATCTCGCATCAAGCGAGATCCAGATACAATGTTCATGCTCAAAGCTGGTACTAAATAACAATTATTAAGGTTCAACACTAATCCCGAAGGTAGATGTAGGGGTAGCGTGTCGACAGCGATCACATCGACCTTGGAACCATTCCCGACGTGCATCGTCACCTCGTCCTTTGCCAGCCTCCGCCTATTCCGCAGCTCCTGCGTGGAGTTACAAATGTGAGCAACTGCACCGGTATAAAATACCCAGGAGCTACTACGAGCGCTGGTTAGGTACACATCAATAACAAGTATATCACATATACCTTTAATGTTGTCGTCCTTCTTATCCGCTAAGTACTTGGGGCAGTTCCGCTTCCAGTGACCGGTACCCTTGCAGTAAAAACACTTAGTCTCAGGCTTGGGTCCATTCTTGTTCTTCTTCTTCCCGGAAACTTGCTTAGGCGTGGCAACAGCTTTGCCGTCCTTTTTGAAGTTCTTCTTACCCTTGCCTTTCTTGAAACTAGTGGTCTTATTCACCATCAACACTTGATGCTCCTTTTTGATCTTGACCTCTACTGATTTCAGCATCGAGTACAACTTAGGAATGGACTTCTCCATCCCTTGCATGTTGTAGTTCATCACAAAGCTCTTGTAGCTAGGTGGAAGCGACTGGAGGATTCTGTCAATGACCGAGTCATCCGGGAGATTAACTCCCAGTTGAGTCAAGCGGTTGTGAAGCACAGACATCTTGAGGATGTGTTCACTAACAGAACTATTCTCCTCCATCTTACAGCTGAAGAAGTTGTTGGAGACGTCATATCTCTCGACCCAGGCATGAGCTTGGAAAACCAGTTTCAGCTCTTGGAACATCTCATATGCTCCTTTTTGCTCAAAACACTTTTGGAGCCCCGGTTCTAAACTGTAAAGAATGCCGCACTGAACAAGGGAGCAATCATCGCAGCGAGAATGCCAAGCATTCACAACGTCTTGCTCTGCTGGGAGAAGGGGTGGGTCACCTAGTGGTGCATCAAGGACATACAATTTCTTGGAAGCTATGAGGATGATCCTCAAGCCACGGACCCAGTCCGCATAGTTGCTTCCATTATCTTTCAGCTTGGTTTTCTCTAGGAATGCGTTGAAATTGTTGGTGATATTCGCGTTGGCCATTGGATCTACAATATAGATTGTAAAGACAATTTTAGACTAACTTCATGATAATTAAGTTCACATAATCAAATTGTTTAATGAACTCCCACTTATGTAGACATCTCTCTAGTCATGCAAGTGACACATGATCCATGTCAACTAGCCTGTATCCGATCATCACGTGAGACGGACTAATCATCCATGGTGAACATCTCCATATTGATCGTATCTTCTATATGACTCATGTTCGACCTTTCGGTCTTCCGTATTCCGAGGCCATGTCTGTACATGCTAGACTCGCCAAGTCAACCTAAGTGTATCGCGTGTGTAAATCTGGCTTACACCCGTTGTATGCGAACGTTAGAGCCTATCACACCCGACATCACGTGGTCCTTCGGAACAACGATCCTTAGCAACGGTGCACAGTTAGGGTGAACACTGTTCTTGAAATTTTATTGAGAGATCATCTTATTTACTACCGTCGTTCTAAGCAAATAAGATGTAAACATGATAAACATCACATGCAATCAATATACTAACATGATATGGCCAATATCATCTTGCTCCTTTGATCTCCATCTTTGGGGCACCATGATCATCACTATCACCGACATGACACCATGATCTCCATCATTGTGTCTTCATGAAGTTGTCTCGCCAACTATTACTTCTACTACTATGTCTAACGTTTAGCAATAAAGTAAAGTAATTAAATGGCGTTTATGATTGACACACAGGTCATACAATAATATAAGACAACTCCTATGGCTCCTGCCAGTTGTCATACTCATCGACATGCCAGTCGTGAATCCTATTACAAGAACATGATCAATCTTGTACATCATAATGCATCACATCACATTCTTTGGCCATATCACATCACAAGGCATATGCTACAAAAACAAGTTAGACGTCTTCTAATTTGCAGTTGCAAGTTTTTACGTGGATGCTATAGGTTTCTAGCAACAACGTTTCTTACCTATGCCAAAACCACAATGTGATATGCCAATTGCTATTTACCCTTCATAAGGACCCTTTTCATCGAATCCAATCCGACTAAGGTGGGAGAGACAGACACCCGCTAGCCACCTTATGCAACAAGTGCATGTCAGGCGGTGGAACCATTCTCACGTAAGCGTACGTGTAAAGTCGGTCCGGGCCGCTTCATTCCACAATACCGCCGAATCAAGATAAGACTAGTAGTGGTAAGCATATTAACAAAATCGACGCCCACAACAACTTGTGTTCTACTCGTGCATAGATTCTACGCATAGACCTAGCTCATGATGCCACTGTTGGGAGACGTAGTAGTAAATCAAAAAAATTCCTACGATCACCAAGATCTATCCATGGAGAAACCAGCAACGAGAGGGGAGAGATTGCATCTTCATACCTTTGAATATCGCTAAGCGGAAGCGTTACAAGAACGCGGTTGGTGGAGTCATACTTGTAGTGATTCAGATCACAGTGGATTCTGATCTCAGCGCCGAACAACGGCGCCTCCATGTTCAACACACGTGCAGCCTGATGACGTCTCCTACGCCTTGATCCAGCAAGGAGGAAGGAGAGGTTGAGGGGGAGCTCTGGCAGCATGACGGCATGGTGACGGTGGAGCTACGTGGACTCCGGCCGGGCTTCGCCAAGCGCTACGGAGAATGAGGAAGAGGAAGGGTAAGGATGCGCCGAGAGAGAGAGAAGTCGTGTCTCAAATCAGCCCAAACCCTCACATATATATAGGAGGAGGGAGAGGGAGGTCTGCCTTGGCCCTCCTCCAAGGAGGAGAGGTTCAGCCGAACTAGGGAGAGTCCACCTCCCACAAGGGAGGTGGATCTCCTCCTTTTAAACCTTTTTCAGCCCTATCTCTTATCTCCAGCCGTATGGGCCTTTCTAGAAGGTCTTGGCCAGCCCAATAAGGGCTGGCACACCTCCTCTAAGGGCCCACGAAGTCCTTTGGTCGTCGCACCTCTCCCGGGGGTCCTCCGGCACCCTCCCGGCACTCCCGATACACTACCGATGAGCCTGAAAACTTTCCGGTGACCAAAACTATACTTCCTATATATCAATCTTTACCTCCGGACCATTCTAGAGCTCCTCGTTACGTCCGGGATCTCATCCGGGACTCCGAACAACCTTCGTTCACCATGTACAACATTTCCCTATAACCCTAGCGTCATCGAACCTTAAGTGTGTAGACCCTACGGGTTCGGGAGACATGTAGACATGACCGAGACACCTCTCCGGTCAATAACCAACAGTGGGATCTAGATACCCATGTTGGCTCCCACATACTCCATGATGATTTCATCAGATGAACTACGATGTCGGGGATTCAATCAATCCCGTATACAATTCCCTTTGTCTGTCGGTATGATAATCGCCCGAGATTCGATCGTCAGTATCTCTATACCTTGTTCAATCTCGTTACCGGCAAATCTCTTTACTAGTTCTGTAATACATCATCCCGTGGCTAAATCCTTAGTCACATTGATCTCATTATGATGATGTCTTACCGAGTGGGCCCAGAGATACCTCTCCGTCACACGGAGTGACAAATCCCAGTCTCGATTCGTGCTAACCCAACAGACACTTTCGGAGATACCAGTAGTGCACCTTTATATCCACCCAGTTACGTTGTGACGTTTGGCACACCCAAAGCATTCCTACGGTATACGGGAGTTGCACAATCTCATGATCTAAGGAAACGATACTTGACATTGAAAAGCTTTAGCAAACGAACTACACGATCTTGTGCTATGCTTAGGATTGGGTCTTGTCCATCACATCATTCTGCTAATGATGTGATCCCATTATCAACGACATCCAATGTCCATGGTCATGAAGCGTGACCATCTATTGATCAACGAGCTAGTCAACTAGAGGCTCACTAGGGACATGTTGTGGTCTATGTATTCACACATGTATTACGGTTTCCGGTTAACACAATTATAGCATGAACAATAGACAATTATCATGAACTAGGAAATACAATAATAACCATTTTATTATTGCCTCTAGGGCATATTTCTAACAAATGGCTCCCGGTCTTCTGGCATCGAGTGAAAGCGAGGTCTTTTGAGTGACATGCGACTGCCGAGTGAATGAAGGAGTCTCCGAGTGGATATTTGTCGAGTGGCTTTGAACGTCTCCAGGAATCCACTCAGAACTTCATGCTTGATCTTCAAGTCCTCCCATGTAGTGTCCTTAGGTAGGGTATGTAGGCCTTGCCTAGGACCCTACCCTAGGTACATATCCTCGTCAGCTACCTTACTGCACCTTTTTTACTATTATCACTTATTACTTGTTACAAATTATCTTGCCACAAAACTCTTTATATTTTTTACTCAATCCACTTGTAGAGAATACGTTGCTGAAAACCGCTTGTCATTTCCTTCTGCTCCATGTTGGGTTCAACACTCTTACTTATTTAAAGGACTACTATTGATCCCCTATACTTGTGGGTCATCATGACTCTTTTCTGGTTTTGTTGCCGACGAGTGAAGCGCCTTTGCTAAGTGAAAATTGGTAAGGAAACACTTTATGTACGTGCTGAAATTTACTGTTGCTTGTCCCTATGAATGATCACCCTTTGAGTGGCTTGTTCGGGGCTTCTTCGCCATGAACGGAAGATGAGGAATTTTTTCCTCAACCTATTGAACCTACTAAAAATATTTATTAAGAGATTCCTTCAGTTATGCTTGAAAAAATATTACCTGATCCATATGATGGTATGACTCATCCTGATTACCATTTGATATTCGTCGATGAGGTTTTTGGATTATTTCAGCTTGCATGTTTGTCTTGGGACAAAGTTAAGAAGAAACGTTTCCCTTTGTCATTCGAAGAAAAATCATTTATGTGGTATCGGCTATTGGATAATATTAAATCATGGAACTAGAATTGTTTGAAGTTGGAATTTCATCAGAATTTTAATCCAATGCATCTAGTCCATCGTGATCGGAACTATATATATAATCTCTAGCCTCATGAGGGAGAAAGCATTGCTCAAGCTTGGGGGAGGCTTAAATCTATGATGCACACCTACGCCAACCATGATCTATCAAGAGAAATGATTATACAAAAAATTATGCTAGGCTTTGTCATGATGATCGATTACTACTATATTCTTCGTCTTCTGGCTCATATATGGATGAAACTATTGAATTCAAATGGGATCTTGTGGAAAGAATTAAACACAACTCTGAAGATTGGGAACTCAATGAAGGTAAAGAGTCAGGTATAAAACTTAATTTTGATTGTGTTAAATCTTTTATGGAAACTAATGCCTTCGATGAGTTTAGCAATAAATATGGTATTGACTCTGAAGTAGTAGCTACTTTCTATGAATCATTTGCTACTCACGTTGATCTTTACAAAGAAAAGTGGTTTAAATATCATCCTCCCATTGAAAAACCATTAGTGGAACCTATTAAGATCAAGAAGGAAGAAATAATTTTTAGTCATGCTGATCCAATTGTTCCCACTTCTTACATTGAGAAATCTCCTTTTCCTATTGGAATTAGGGAACATGCTAAGGCTACAACTATGGTTAATAAAAGTTATGTCAGGACACCTATACCTTGCGAACAAATAAATGTTGAGCCTAAGGTTGCCATGGTTAAAGATATTTTAGTTAATAACATTGAGGGTCAGGTTATTTACTTTTGTGGAGAAGCTGCTAGGATTGCGAAACCTGCTAGAAACAAACAAGATGAATTAGACAAAAATAAACCAGTGGTTGGCATGCATGTTGTTTCAATTAAAATTGGGGAGCATTGTTATCATGGCTTGTGTGATATTGGTTCTAGTGTCAACGTTGTACCTTTTACCTTATATCAAGAAATTATGAATGACATAACACCCTCAACATTAAACATATTGATGTTATTATTAAACTTGCAAACATAGACACTATTACGCCACTTGGGATCATTAGAGATGTTGAGGTTTTGTTTGGAAAAGTCAAGTACCCCACTGATTTCTTAGTACTTGGTTCAAAACAAGATAATTTTTGCTCCATTATATTCGGTAGACCTTTCTTGAACACCGTTAATGCTGAAATTAATTGTGTTACTAAGAAGGTTAGAGTAAGATATGGTGATATGTCTCATGAATTTAATTTCTCCAAGTTTACTATCAACCACATGAGAAGGAGTTACCTAGTAAAGATGAAATAATTGGTCTTGCTTCTATTGTCGTGCCTCCTACTGATCCTCTAGAACAATATTTGCTAGACCATGAAAATGATATGCGTATGAATGAAATAGATTACATATTTCTTAAACAAACACCTATTCTTAAACACAACTTACCAGTCAATATTTTAGGGGATCCTCCTCCACCCAAGGGAGATCCCATGTTTGAACTGAATACTTTACCTGATACTTTGAAATATGCTTATCTTGATGAAAAGAAGATATATCCTGTTATTATCAGTGCTAACCTTTCAGAGCATGAATAAGGAGATTACTTAAAACTCTGAGGAAGCACATGGCTGCTATTGGAAATACTATCGATGATCTAAAGGGCATAAGCCCCACTCTATGTCAGCACAAGGTTATATGGAACCAGATGCTAAATCGGTTATTGATCACCAACGCCGCCCAAATCCAAAGATGAAGGAAGTGGTAAGAACTCAAATACTAAAGCTTCTGGAGGTAGTTATAATCTATCCATTGCTGATAGTAGGTGGGTAAGTCCCGTTCATTGTGTTCCTAAGAAAGGTGGTATTACTATCATCCCTAATGATAAAAATGAGTTTACTCCACAAAGAATCATAACTGGCTATAGGATGGTGATTAATTTCAGGAAATTAAATAAAGCTACTAAGAAAGATCATTACCCCTTGCCTTTTATTGATCAAATGCTAGAAGGATTATCAAAGCACACACACTTTTGCTTTCTTGATGGATATTCTGGATTTTCTCAAATACATGTGTCGAAAGAAGATCAAGAGAAAACTACCTTTACATGTCCTTTAGCAAGTTATGCTTATATGCGCATGCCTTTTCATTTATGCAATGCACCTGCTACATTTCAAACATGTATGACTGCTATATTCTCTAACTTTTGTGAAAACGTTGTTGATGTGTTCATGGATGATTTTTCTGTTTATGGGACTAATACATATCCAATGTATCTATAATTTTTGATTGTTCCATGCTAATATATTATCATTCAAGGATACTTTTTGGTTATTTATTTACCAATTAATAATATTTTTGAGCACTAACCTATTGACCCAGTGCCCGATGCCAGTTACAGTTTTCTGCATGCTTTTCGCATTTCAGGTTTACACTACCAAATGGAGTCCAATTGCCACGAAACTTTTTTATGATTTTTCCAGACCAAAAGAAGACCTAGAAGCTTCAGAGGGAGGCCGAAGGAGCCACGAGGGACCCATAAGCCAACAGGGCACGCCCTGATGGCTTGTGGCCGCCTCGGGTGCCTCCCGATGCTCCTGTGTGGCCTATACATTCAAAAATACCCTAAAACTCTAAGAGCACTCCTGAAACACCTTTTCTGCCGTGACAAGTCTCTGTCCCGACGGGAGGCCATCTACACCTCCGTTCCGGCACCCTACCGGAGGCGAGATCGATTGCCGAGGGTCTCTTCATCAATCTTGCTGCCCTCACCTGACGTGTGAGTATTTCACCATAGATCAATGAGACGTCTGTAATGTATCTATAATTTTTGCTTGTTCCATGATGTTATATTATCATTCTTCGATGTTTTACCATCATTTTATTACCAATCTATATCATTTTTGGGGCTAACCTATTGACATAGTGCCAAAGTGCAAGTTGCTCTTTTTACTTATTTTTCACTTCGCAGAAAATCAATGTCAAATGGAGTCCAATCGCGATGAAACTTTTTCGAGATTTTTTCTAGACCAGAAGACACCCAATGGACCAAAGAATTGCAAGGGGATTGGGCCGAGGAGACCACATCCCACCAGGCCGTGCCGGGGGGGCTGCCCGCACCCTGGTGGATTATGCCCTCCTCGGGAACCCTCTCCACCGCCTCTGATGCCTATAAATTCCCAAATATTCCAAAAACCCTAGGGGAGTCGACGAAACACGATTCCAGCCGCCGCAAGTTCCAGAACCTCAAGATCCAATCAAAACATCATCACGGAGGGGTTCATCTTCATCATAGGTGCCTCTCCGATGATGTGTGAGTAGTCCACCATAGACCTACAGGTCCGTAGGCAATAGCTAGATGTATTCCTCTCTCACTCTTATGATTCTAAATACAATGGTCTCTTGGAGATCTATTTTATGTAAACTTTTGCGGTGTGTTTGTTGGGATCCAATGAATTTTGAGTTCATGATCAGTTTCTATCCATGAATATTATTTGAGTCTTCTTTGATATCTTATTTGCATGATTGCTTATAGCCTCATATTTCTTCTTCGAATCTTTGGTTTAGTTAGGCCAACTAGATAGATTCTTCTTGCCATGGGGAAAGATGCTTTGTGATGGGTTCGATCTTGCGGTGTTCTTTCCCAGTGATAGAAAGGGAAGCAAGACACGCATGTATCGTTGCCATTAAGGATAACAAGATGAGGTCTATTCCTATATAAATATATATGTTCTACATCATGTCATCGTTCTTATTGCATTATTCCATTTTCCCATGAACTTAATACACTAGATGCATGCTGTATAGCGGACGATGTGAGGAGTAATAGTGGTAGATGCAGGCAGGAGTCGGTCTACTTATCTTGGACATGATGCCTATATAATGATCATTGCCTTGAGTATCGTCATAACTATTCAATTTTCTATCAATTGCCGAACATTAATTTGTCCACTAACAAGGATATGTACCTAGGGTAGGATCCTAGGCAAGGCCCACATACCCTACCTAAGGACACCACATGGGAGGATTTGAAGATCAAGCATGAACTTCTGAGTGGATCCCGGGAGACGTTCAAAGTCACTCGATAGTAATCCACTCGAAGACTCCCACTCTCACTCGGCAGTCGCATGTCACTCGATAGACCTTGCTTCACTCGACGCCATAAGACCAGGAGCCATCATCAAGAGCCCAACGGGCAGACGCTGGCTTAATGGCCCTTAATAGCTTTTACTACGTACGTTACCTGTAACGGCAGACTTTACACTCCACGAGCAGACCCTTTGATGTGGGGCCATTATGAGGGGCAGCGAACTCTATATAAGCCGCCCCTCCCCTCCTGCACAATGGTTAAGACACTATTGTAATCTCTACATTCCACTCGACATCAAGCTCCTGAGCACTGAGACGTAGGGCTGTTACCTCCAAGAGAGGGGCCTAAACTCATACATCTATGTGTACACCCTCGCCGTAGCTAAGACTCTGCCCTCTCCATTCGTACCCCTATCATCTACTATCAGGCTCGTTCCCACAACATCCACCCACCGTATGCTATGCTCATGAGAGAAGCTACTAGTGAATCCTACGGCCCCGGATCTACTTTTCCAATATATTGCTTTCCGATCTACGTTTTGCATTCATTGTTTTTAGATCCACAAAACCAAAAACCCAAAAATATATTGCTGCATATTTACTCTTTTTATTTTGTGTTCTTGAGAGATCTATCTCTCCTATCTATCATTACCTAATCCATCTTATTACCGTAGAGAGCATGACAACCTCTATTTCGCATCGGATTGCAAGTATTTGTTGTTTGTGTGCAGGTGATGTTTACATGGGTGCATATTTTTCCTGTACAGATTGATACCTTGGTTTCATAACTGAGGGAAATACTTATCGTCGCGGTGCTACATTATCCCTTCCTCTTTGGGGAAATAGCGACACAGTCTCAAACCACGTCAAAGGAATTTCTGGCACCGTTGCCGAGGAGGGAGCAATCTCATCTACTAGGTTCCTAATCACAAATCTCATCTCCTCGCAATTACATCATTTGCCATTTGCCTCTCGTTTTCCTCTCCCCCACATCACCAATTTGTTGTTCTATTCGCCCTCTTCTTTGCTTGCCCTTTTTTCTTGCCAAATCTCTTGCCTTGACACTATGGCTAGTTCTTCCTTTATTGCATGTACCCCCGATAATGAGGTTGTTAATTTTAAGCAAACGGGAGGGGAGAACCTGAAAGATGCTTGGTATAGGATTTGCAATGCTCATAATAGATCTATCCATAAGGAATCTACCACTGTTCTTCTTTGCAACTTTAATGTTGGCATCACCACTTGGTATAGATTCGTCCTTGACATGATTACCAGTGGGAATTTCTTGATGTGTCCATCTTTGGATACTTTTAATGCTTTGGAAAGTTTACTGGGATCACCACCTATCATGATCAATGAAACAACTTTAACTCTAGAACACGTTATGGATAGATTAGATGCTATTGAAAAGAAAATGATTACTAAATAACATCTTGAAGATTTTGATAAGAAATTTCATAATCTTGCTAACAAAATTGGGGCTAAGGTGGGAGATGCCATTAAGTTACTAAAGGCAAAAAAAACCATAGTTAACGAAAGGGTAGAAGAAAGTCCATACCGTATTGATAAGATGGAAGAGATTTTTAGTAATTTGGGTTCTACCTTTTATTCTATAAAAACTATTGAAAAAACTCCCTCAAAAATTGGCAAGACAAGGGAGATCTTAAAATGATTAGTATTCATCCCGACTTTGTTGAAATCACTAGAGATCATATCTAGAAGAATGAATTGTTTAGCCTTCTTACTAGGAGTTTTATTGTTAATAATATGCATACTAAATCCTTGAAGAAATCTAGTTGCGTGATTGAATACTTGAAAGCGAAAGATGACAATACTTGAATCTATCTGTTATGCCTAGCTAGGGGCGTTAAACGATAGCGCTTGTTGGGAGGCAACCCAATGAACAAATAAATTTTTTGCTTTTTACTTTATGTTTTTGTGTGTTGACACAATTATTCCTATGTTATGATTGTGTTTCTATGGTTTATTTAGTGTTTGTGCCAAGTAAAGCCTTTAGGATGATTCATGGGATGAGTAGAAGTGATGCTGAATCTGAAACAGATACTTTATGTCCAGTATATGAATTTTAATTTTTTACTGAAATGTGATATTGAGCTGAAATTTTAGCACAGTATTTTTATATGCATTATTGAAGTTTTACGAATTTTGCAGGATTTTTAGAGTTACAAAAGTACGGGTAGAGTACAGATTACTACAGACTGTTCTGTTTAAGACAGATTCTGTTTTTGTTGCATTGTATGCTTGTTTTGATGAATGTATGGTTTGTATTGGGGGTATAAGCCATGGTAAAGTTAAAATACAGTAGGTATAATGCAATAAAAAAATATTAATGGGTTTGCATGAGTACCTAAAGTAGTGATTTGCTTTCTTATAGTAACGTATCTCACGAAGATTTTGTTGAGTTTTGTGTGATTGAAGTTTTCCTGTTTCGGGTGAGATCACGATGGATGAAGGAATAGGGAGTAGCAAAATCCCAAGCTTGGGGATGATACCTCACCCCCAAGATATATCCAAGGAAAAAAAAGCAACTAAGCTTTGGGATGCCCCCGAGTGGCATCCCCTCTTTCTTCTAACGACCATCGGTATTTTACTTGGAGCTATATTTTTATTCGTCACAGATCATGTGTTTTTCTTGGAGCGTCTCGTATCTTTGCTTGCTTTATTTTTTATTTTTTCATTTGTATCCTTGATGTACACACCTATTGAGAGAGCCAAAATCATGCTATGATTTGTTAGAATTGCTCTATGTGCTTTACTTAAACTTTTTTTTGAAGGAAAACTGTAAGGGAAATCCCCACAACGAGTTTTTTAAATAATAAGAACTCAAATTCGCTTCAGTGAGGACTTGAACCTGGGTGGCTGGGTTGTACATCCACTCCACAAGCCAAGTGAGCTAGGTTCATTTCTTTTCACTTAATCTTATAGAGCTATAGAAATGGCTCTAGTGCTTCGCTTATGTCTTTTTGAGAACGGTGTGCTTGGAAACTTGTTACACCCTGTGTCTTACCTCATGACTAAGTTAGCATGACTCAAAACTAAGAGTCAATTAAAAAATTTTGAGTGCCTACGAATGTTTGACTAGTGTTCTATTTTCTTCATTGTTTGATTCCTTGTTGGTTCTCTATAATCATAAAACTTCCTCCTACTCTCAAGATTCTTTTAATTGATCTAAACTCTTATCAAATGATTATACCATGTGTATAGAACCTAAAACCTATTTTTATCAAATCTTATTTTGGCCAAAAAGCATTTATCCAATTTGGTTTTCAAAACCCCCTGAATTGAGGTTTGTACTACAAGTCTTCAAATTGGGTGGATTGTCTTGGCCCAAAGGATTTATTTGGAACCTACTATATATATATAACTCCCCCAAAAAAATATTTTTAAAGATTATTTTGTTATTTTATTTAAAGGTTTTTCTTAAGGCGAGAAATGTTCCTTTATTAGGCAATTTTTTTGCTTTCCAAATATTTTAGAAAATTTAGGAAAACTCAGTGGACCTATATTGTCACACGCGCCACGGCCGCCCATGTCGGCCAACCATGGGGCTCGCACGCGCTCTCGTCCCCCACTCCCTCTCTCCTTCCCTGGGTTGTGGACGTGCCCCATGAATGCTGCACACACGCCCTTGCCCTCTCCCATGATCTCCAAACACGCCTGTGTCCTCGCCGATGCACACGTCCATGGTGGACTCGTGCCTCGGCCAAATAGGCCATCCCCGAGCTTCCCTCCTCAGTCCTTTCGCTCTCTCTGCCTCCCATATGACCCCATGGATGAGCTAATCAATCTTTTGAGCTCCGATTCTCCCCCCCCATGGCCGAAACCTTGCAAGCGGCCTTAGCTCCAATTCGAGCTCTTCCCTGCCTCCCCCTGCTTAGAGTTGCACTAGGGCATCTCCTACATCACCTCAGACCTCCCCACCGCTCTATCTTCTTATTTCCATGCCCATCAGCCCTGCCCATCTCGACCGGCCCCGTCCCCTAGGACCGTCTGAAGCTTTGCCGTTGCGTCCCTATCCCGGTGGAGGTGGTGCTCCCATGGGGGATGCGGCATGCCGCGCTGAGCACTCCGGTAGCCGAAGCTCTGTCGGAGATGCCTAGAGCCGCCAGAACGTCGTTGGAGGGCATGGTGCCCCCGCTCCTCTTTTCCTCCCCTACCCAAGCGGGAGGAGGAAGGAAAACCTGACAGGTGGGGCCCGCTTGTAAATCGCTACGGCCCGGGCCCCCCTTTTTAAGTGGAGGCGCCCCCTGATTCCCACCTCCCTGCAAATACGCCTCCGACACGGCTCTTCGCACGCCCAGCTGAGCCACCAGGCCGGCCCATTAGCTATCTTGCGCCTTGTGCGCTATTTGGCCTTTCGGGTAAATTCCCTTTTCTCTTTTTCTTTTCCAGTGGCACTAAATAAATCATAATAAATTCATTTGGATTCCAAACTTGGAAATTCAAATTTCTACATATTTCTAAAATCTTGTGGCATCCAAATGTGTCCATTGTACATTCTTCCATATAACATTTTTTCCCTCCACCAATAATTTGTTCTTCCATTTATTGTAAAGCCCACAGTGTAAAATTCCTATGACATCCAAATCAACTCCAAATGGAGTGATTCCAATTTGTAGGTGCTCTAAATATCATGCCTTATTTATCAAGCCATGGTTAACATTTTTACCATGCATCTAATCTGTTGTGCCAAATAAATAGCTCCCCTTTTTCATTACTTACATATTATTAAAACTCCTAGGGAATTCATCCCTACCCCAAATCAATTGAAACCAGTTCTCAAATATTTCTAAAATCATGCCCTATTTAATGAGTGCATCCACTTGTTTTTATAAAAACATTCACAGAGGATTCTAATAGGATCATCATTTCATTCATTTCCCACCATTAAAAAATCTCCCTTCACCCTCATCCACCAAAAACTCCTTGGTTATTTTTCTCATGAGCAAAGGTGTCCAAGAAAAATAAAACTCCTATTTATAGATCACTTTCATTGTCTGCTTATTTTGTTGCTTATTGCGGTCGTTTCCGGTGATAGTTGAAGAAGTAGACGAAGTGCTCAGAGTGGACGAGAAGCGTGTGAAGAAGTCGAAGACGTTGATAAGCCAGGCGAGCAGCCCTTCAACCATGACTATGCACCCTTTTATTTGCATGGCATATAGCACTTATTTCCATGATGTTGATCATGTTGATGTGGTGACCACCTCGATGGCATGCCTCCGATACTTTCTTGTTGATACTTGCATCGTGCATGACCCTACCTCCTTATGAGGGTTGTGCGGGTGGGAGTAGTTAGGTTGCTAGTAGTTGCCACTAATGCCCGAGGGACATGATGATGAGCTAGGTAGCTACTTGATAAAGAAGTGGTGTACCGGAGCAAGTGAGTGTGTGTGGTTTTTGAAAACGGAATGGTGTAAGTTGCGATCGTTATTCCAACCTTACATGTACAACCACCATACTCCTTATGGGATGGGGCTTTATTGATTACCTTGATGGGTACTAGCATAAAGCCCACATTACTAGTGGCGGGAGTGACATGGTCAATCTCGATACGGGGTCGTGCCATTAAGGATGATCATGCGCTGTCTTCACAGGCACCGGGGACACCGTTGGTCCCTTCATGGATGGTACGATCTGGAGCGAGGCTCAGATGATGTACATCATGACGGCTGGGTACCAATCGAGTGGACCCTTCTTTTAGTATCGTCAGGGGAAAGGCATTGTTCGGGTGCTTACCTCGGGTATGTTATATACCGCGAGTCGTGGATGACACGGAAGTTCCCCCAGTCTTGTGGGTAAAGTGTGCAACCTCTGTAGAGTGTAAAACTATTCGAATAGCCATGTCCACGGTCAAGGACAGTTAGATGACCGCTCTTGTGTACATCCAGTGGTTTCATAAACTTGTGTGAGTTGGTGACAAAGATGACACTTGGGTTGAGTCAGGTGACTTGAAATGATGACTGAACACGAGGTGTTCAGGTGGTACTGGAGCTAAGTCAGACAACTTGAATCAAATAGGTAAACATGAGATGTTCAACCCCTTGCTTATGTCAATATCTGTATCCTTTCATATGGATATCTGCCAACTATTGATGCATGCTCACACAAGTTACTTGATCGTGTCATTGCACTCAAAACTAGCTTTCTACAAAACTTACCTACTTAGTGCTATATCATGCTTTTTGATTGCCTTGTTCTAAACATGGGTTGCTTGCGAGTAAATTCAAAGTACTCATTAGCTTGCCATTGGTTATTTTATTGGCTAGGCATGAAAGACCAAGTTGTGATGAAGATTACCATGGTGTCGTATGTGCGAGCTAGGACGCTTCCCAGTCAGAATGCCTGTCGGGTTAAGGAATATGGCAATGGGTTCATGCTATCGTTGAAGATTCCGCTGCAAATGTAAGAAGACTTGGCCATAAAGGCCATATTTGGGTAAAACGGTATGTAATGGATGTAAGACTCTTGTTATTCCGTTTTTTGTGTTCACTAAGCATTGATCTCTGGGATCACTACGCACGTACATTCGGTGATCACGACTTCTGAGTCAGGTTCCCCAAAGAGCTGGTATCAGAGCCATCCTGACTGTAGGAAGCCCTTGGTTAGCATGGACGTTAATTAGGACAAAACTATTTTTAACGAGCCTTCAAAATTACTTACAAAACCATTATAATTCTCGCCTCTCCTAAAATTCCAAAGGAAGCAAAGGTTTTTGCCTTAGCACTTCCACCACTTTTCTCTTACCTCTCCTCGTCTGCTTTTCAAAAACTTTGCAAATGGTCGCTACTACCCTTGTAACCCTGACCACAGGATTCCTTGTAATCCTCATGGGTAACCTAGAAAGGGAGCCACCTTGCGAGACATTTCCCCACATATCTTGGACACAAGTTGGTGACACTAGACAAGGAGCTACCAGCAGAAGATACTTCTCGAAGGATGAAGGCATCAAGACTAGGAAGATGGTGACATCTTCGACACTTCCCTGAGATGATGCCACCTTGGCCTATGGTGACTAGGGCATAAGATATGAAAGATCATTATATGCATCGCTAATAGAGCAATCATCTCTTTACCGTTGTTGTGTCAGTAAACAATGGTGGATGAGAACCTCGCCATTTGGTCTGCCTCACTATAGTGAGAAGGAGAATGGTTCTCATCATCCCTCACTCTTGGTGTCGATGATATCGTCAACGTGACCGACGGGATACAACTCTACCATGCCTTGTTAATGTCATTTCATAAAGGGTTGTGTCGTGGTTTTGTCATAGCGGATGTCCTACTACTTCGGTTCGAGGCCATCGCTAAGCTGGTGGACTCAAAGGGGTTGAACGGGATGAGAGACACGAGTTTACCCAGGTTCGGGCCCTTGGAAAGAGGTAAAAGCCTACGTTCTGCTTTGTGTTGTATTGATAGAGTATCGATTACAAGGGAGCGGATTCACTTGACCTAGCTATCGATCGATTATTTCCTGCCCTATGCAGCCCCTGGGACTCGCCTTTATATAGGTAGGTCGAAGCCCTGGGGTTACAAGAGTCCGGACTGTCTTACACAAGGTGTCCGATCGTATCTCTAAGCTGACTTGCCTTCCTAGGCAAGCCGTCTCCCGGGCGGCTTACACGCCCGGGTCTCGCACCATCTTCAGTTTTGGGCCTCCGTCTTGGCCCGTCTGGTAAGTCTCCATGTAGTATTGTCTACAATCCTCAATTCCACTTTAAGGATCTTGATTATGAGCCGCCAGGCGTGACCCGGCCCCTACTGGGCGGGTCTCACCACGGGGTTATATCCCCAACATTAGGCCCCAGATTGATTTGAACCTGTTCATGTTAATCTTCAAATTCATTTGGCGGCGAGTCTCACGTCTATGTTACCTGAAAGAGAAAATTTCATAACCCGCCATAACCACGGATGACGTCATTTTGGACACGTCAAAACGATTCTATGACGTTGCGACAGATCGTCTCATTAAACGGTCGGCCCAAAAATCGAGGCGTCTCATTTGGTTAATCATCATTGCGCCTCCTTGATTCTCGCGTGGACTGTTGCTATCCCATCTCACAAATAGGTGAGAGAGGGGTCTCATTTTTTCTCCTCTTTGCCGCCACCATCTCTCTTCTTTTTCTTCCTCCTCCACTCTCGTGTCCGAAGCTCCACCACCGCCGCCGCACGTTTCCCCTCTACACCAACAACGACGCTACATCACCCTGATCGGACCAGAAATCACCGGTGTTCAACCAATTCTTCGGGTCCCTTCAGGTTCCCCTTCTCTTATTTTATGCTACATTATCTCACCGAAGTTTCTTCGATTCCTCCGCCGTTCGCTGGAAACCTCACCGTAGACTGAGAACGAGTACACCCTAGGCTCCGAAACCCCATTCAATTTATGTGATGCTCCGTTTAATAGGCTTGAAATACTCAATTTAGATTCCTTCTGGAACAGACTTTACGCATGAACTGTTCGCACTTCCACTACCTTTTTTGTTCATAATATATTTCCCTTTTTCTTCATCTATAGATCTTGTACCGGTCGCCGTAATTCGTGGAATCTATTTGCGCATACTTAGTAGAATTTCCACTAGCCGTTGTCTGTTAACCTACCATTGTACTACCGGTTCTGCTTGTAGTAATTTTGAATCGCCTTCTCCATAGTAAATGGCGATTTTAAGCCGCCAAATATCATTACCACCAGCTGTAGCTGTTTTATTGCGAGGTTTCTTAACCCCTCGAATTTATTTCCCTTGACAGATCTTAACCCGTCGTCATGACTAAAGCCCCCGCCTCTTGTGATTGGGTTAGTTCCGGGGTTACTGAGTCGTTTCTCTAAGACTATGTAGAAATGGGTGTGTTGCTAGCTCAGAATGTCCTTCACTGGTGGGTTCTAGGGCCAGATGTCAAACACACATGTTTGTTGATCATCTTCTCCGAGGTTTTAGCCCACCCAGGTCATAGTTTTCTTGGGATGTCCTTCATTTTTGCAAACTCCATCCACAAGACATAGGTCCCAATTAGGTCACCAATATGTGCCAATCCCATGTCTTGTGCGAGGCATATTAGGAAGAAGAGCCGTCTGTTGACCTCTTTCGCGACTACTTTGACATCAACCGCCAAACTGAAGTGGCGACTGGGCCCAGTTTGGTACTTGGAGGGGTATCTATCTAGAGGCGGAGAGATATGTGTTCGGGAACGTTGCATGGGAAACAAAAAAATTCCTACGCACCCGCAAGATCTATCCATGGTGATGAGCATCTACGAGAGGGAGAGTGGATCTACATACCCTTGTAGATCGCTAATCGGGAAGCGTTAAGAAATGCGGTTGATGTAGTTGAATGTCTTCGGTATCCAAATCGCCGAGCATCCCGCGATCCCATCACGATCCATTCCGTGATCCAATCACGATCCGTCCCGCGATCTCATCACGATCCGTCCCGCGATCCAATCATGAATCGTCTGACAATCTTGATCACGGTCCTTCCGATCTAGCATCGAACGGACGACACCTCCGCCTTCAGCACACGTATAGGTCGATGACGATATCCACCTTCTTGATCCAGCAAGAGGGAGAGGAGAGGTAGATGAGTTCTCCGGCAGCGCGAAGGTGTTGCAGCGATGGTGGTGGGGCTATTCCAGCAGGGCTTCGCCTAAGCACCGCTGAAAAACGGTCTAGAGGAGAAACTGCGATCTAGAGGAGAGGTAGCACGTGGCTATTAGGGTTAGCTTTTTCCTCTAAATCCTCTAGTATATATAGGAGGGAGGGAGGGGAGGAGACAGCCTCAAACCCTCAAGGTTTGGTAAAATTGGGTGTGGAGGAGTCGTACTCCAATCCAATTAGGAGTCGGATTCCTCCTTTCCACTTGGAAACTCTTTCCACCTCTCCACCTTTGGATTTTTTTCCTTCTCAAACCACTCCAGCCGCATAGCCCTTAGAGGAGGCTTCGTCCAGCCCACTAGGGGCTGGTTTACCTCCTCCCACAGCCTATGTAGCCACTTGGGTCGAGACACCCCTCCCGATGGTCCCCCGGTACCCTCCCGACACTCTCGGTACACTACCGATGAGCCCGAAACTTTTTCGGTGACCAAAACAGGACTTTCTATATATCAATCTTTACCTCCAGACCATTCCGGAGCTCCTCGTGACGCCCAAGATCTCATCCAAGACTCCGAACAACGTTCAATCACCATCATACATAAATCTATACTACCGAAACATCACCGAACCTTAAGTGTGCAGACCCTGCGGGTTCGAGAACTATGTAGACATGACCGAGACACCTCTACGGTCAATAACCAATAGCGGACCTGGATGCCCATATTGGTTCCTACATATTCTACGAAGATATTTATCGGTTGAACCTCTATGTCAAGGATTCAGTTAATCCCGTATGTTGTTCCCTTTGTTCTTCGATATGTTACTTGCCCAAGATTCGATCGTCGGTATCTCTGTACCTAGTTCAATCTCGTTACTGGCAAGTTTCTTTACTCATTCTATAATACAAGATTCCGTGGCTAACTCTTTAGTCACATTTCTTTCAAGGTTTATAGTGATGTTGTATTACCGAGTGGGACCTAAGATACCTCTCCGTCACACGGAGTACCAAATCCTAGTCTTAATCCATGCCAACCCAACAGACACGCTCGGAGATACCTGTAGAGCACCTTTATAGTCACCCAGTTATATTGCGACATTTGATATGCATAAGGTACTCCTCCGGTGTCAGTGAGTTGCATGATCTCATTGTCATACAAACATATAGTTGACATGTAGAAGGCAGTAGCAATAAACTGACACGATCACATGCTACGATTGTAGTTTGGGTCTTGTCCATCACATCATTCTCCTAATGATTTGACCCCGTTATCAAATGACATATCATGTCCATGGCTAGGGAACCTTAACCATCTTTGATCAGCGAGCTAGTTCATTATAGGCATACTAGGGACATGGTGTTGTCTATGTATCCACACATGTATCTAAGTTTCCGATCAACACAATTATAGCATGGATAATAAACGATTATCATGACCAAGGAAATATGATAATAACCAATTTGTTATTGCCTCTAGGGCATATTTCCAACAGTCTCTCACTTGCACTAGAGTCAATAATCTAGTTCACATCACCATGTTATTTGCATTGTTATGAATCTAACACCCAATGAGTTCTGGGGCTCGATCATGCTTTGCATGTGAGAGAGGTCTTTTAGTCAACGGGTCTGCGACATTCAGATCCGTGTGTACTTTGAAAATCTCTATGTCAAACTGTAAATAGTGCTACCACACTCCACTTGAGTTATATCAAATGGCTGCTCCACTATACGTATTCGGATTGCTACTAAGAGTCATCCAGATTGGTGTTAAAGCTTGCATCAACGTAACTCTTTACGATGAACTCTTTATCAACTCCATAATCAAGAAACATTTCCTTAGTCTTTTAGTCACTAAGGATGATCTTGACCGCTATCTAGTGATCCACTCCTGGATCACTCTTGTACCCCTTGACGGACTCATGGCAAGGCACACACAGATGCGGTACACAGCATGGCATACTATATAGAGCCTATGGCTAAGTCATAGGGGACGACATTCGTCCTTTCTCTTTCTTCTGTCGTGGTTGAGCTTTGAGTCTCACTCAACTTCACACCTTACAAAGCAGGCGAGAACACTTCTCTCTGACTGATCCATTTTGAACTCTTTCAAAATCTTGTCAAGGTATGTACTCACTGAAAGTCCCATCAAGCATCTTGATCTATCTTTATAGATCTTGATGCTCAACAATTAGGTAGCTTTATCCAGGTCTTGCTTTGAAAAACACTTTTCAAACAACCATTTATGCTTTCCAGAAATTCTACATCATTTTCGATCAATAATATGTCAACCACATATGCTTATCAAAATTTCTATAGTGCTCCCACTCACTTTATTGTAGATACAAGTTTCTCAGAAACTTTGTATAGACTCAAAAACTTTGTTCACCTCATCAAAGCATATATTCCAACTCCGAGATGCTTGCTTCAGTCCATAGAAGCATCACTGGAGCTTGCACACCTTTTAGCATTCTTAGGACTGACAAAACCTTCTGGTTGTATCACATACAACCTTTCCTCAAGTAAACCATTAAGGAAATGATGTTTTGACATCCATCTGCCAGATTTCATAATTGAAAAATGCAGCAACTGCTAACATAATTCCAACAGACTTTAGCATCACTATGAGTGAGAAAGTCTCATCGTAGTCAACTCCTTGAACTTGTTAGAAACTTCTTTGCGACAAGTTGAGCTTTATAAATGGTGACATTCACCATCAGCGTGTGTCTTCATCTTAAAGGTCCATTTGTACTCAACGACCTGCCGTCCAACGAGCAAATCTACCAAAGTCTATACTTGTTTTTCATACATGGATCCTTTCTCATATTTCATGGACTCTAACCATTTGTAGGTTCATCGTTTCTCCATAGTTTGTAGGTTCATCGTTGTCGAACAACATGACCTCTAAGACAGGGTTGTCGTACCACTCAGGAGTAGTACGCGTCCTTGTTGACCTACGAGGTTCGATAGTAACTTTATCTGAAGCTTCATGATCATCATCATTAACTTCCTCTTCAACTGACGTAGACTCCACAGAAACATCTTTCTGTGATGCGCTACGCTACGGCTGAAACAAAGGTTCAACAACCTCATCAAGTTCTATCTTCCTCCCACTCAATTCTTTCGAGAGAAACTCTTTCTCGAGAAAGGACCCAGTTTTAGCAACAAACACTTTGTACTGAGATCTAAGATAGAAGGTATACCCAGCTGTTATTAGTGTATTCTATCAAGATGCATTTGTCCGCTTTTGGGTTCGAGCTCATTAGTTGAAAACCCTTTTCACATATGTGTCGCAGCCCCAAACATTAAGAAATGATAGCTTAGGTTTCTGCCAAACCATATGGTGTCATCTCAACGGATTTAGATGGTGCCCTATTTAAAGTGAATGTAGTTGTCTCTAATGCATAACCCAAAACGATAGTGGTAAAACGATAAGAGACATCATAATTCTCACCATATCCAATAGAGCACGACTACGATGTTTGGACACACCATCACACTATGGTGTTCCAGGTGGCGTGAGTTGTGAAACAACTTTCACGTTGTCTTAAGTTGTATACCAAACTCGTAACTCGGATATTCTCCTTCATCATCATATCGTTGACATTTTATCTTCTCGTCATGATGATCTCAAACTTCACTCTGATTCTGCTTGATCTTTTCAAACAATTAAGACTTGTGTTTCATTAAGTGAATATACACTATATCGACTCAAATCATCAACGAAGGTAAGAAAATAACTATATCCACCGCAAGCTACAATACTCATTGGATAGTATACATCAACATGCATTATTTCCCCTAAGTCACTTGCCCGTTCCATCAAGCCGGAAAACGGGGTTTCAGTCATCTTGCCAAAGAGGCATGGTTCGCATGTCTCAACCAATTCAAAATTGAATGATTCCAAAGATCCATCAACATGGAGTTTCTTCATGCGCTTTACACCAATATGACATTTAGCGGCAGTGCCACAAGTATGTGGTACTATCATTATTAACTTTGTATCTTTTGGCATCGATGTTATGAACATGTGTACTACTACGATGAAGATTCAACAAACCATTCATTGGGTGCATGACCATTGAAGGTATTATTCAGGTAAATAGAATAACCATTCTTCTCTGACTTAAATGAATAATCGTATTGCAATAAACATGATCTAATCACGTTCATACTCAATGCAAAGACCAAATAACATTTATTTAGGTTCGTCACTAATCCCGAAGGTAGACAGAGAGCGTGCGATGTTGATCACATCAACCTTGGAAACATTTCTAACACACATTGTCACCTCACCCTTAGATAGTCTCCTTTTATTCCGTAGCTTTTAGTTAGAGTTACTAACATTTAGCAACCGAACCGGTATCCAATACCCAGGTGCTACTAGGAATACTAGTAAGGCACACATTAATAACACCTATATCAAATATACTTCTGTCGACGTTGCCAGCCTTCTTATCTACCAAGTATCTAGGGTTGTTCCGCTTCAGCGACCGCTCTCCTCATAATAGAAGCACTTAGTCTTGGGTTTGGGTTCAACTTTGGGTTGCTTCACTGGAGCAGCAACTGACTTGCCAACTACGAAGTTTCCCTTCTTTCCCTTGCCCTTCTCAAAATTAGTGGTTTTACTAACCATCAACACTTGATGCTCCTTTTTGATTTCTAACTTTGCGCTGTCAAACATCAAGAACAGCTTAGGGATCATTATTTCCATCCCTGGCATTTTATAGTTTATCACCAAGTTCTAGTAGCTTAGCGACAGTACCTTGGAGAACTATATCAATCACTATATTATCTGGAAGATCCACTCCCACTCGATTCAAGCGATTGTAGCACCCAGACAATCTGAGCACATGCTCAACGATTGAGCTATTCTCCTTCATCTTGCATGCAAGGAATCTTGTTGGAGATCTCATATCTCACAACACAGGCACGAGCCTGAGATCCCAATTTCAGGTCTTAGAACATCTCATATGTACCGTAACTTTCAAAATGTTTGGAGGCTCAATTCTAAGCCGTAATGCATGACGCACTAAACAATCAAGTAGTCATCGGAACGTGTCTATCAGATGTTCACAACATCTATAGAAGATGCTAGAGGGGGTGGCGCACCGAGTAGTGCATTAAGGACATAAGCCTTCTATGCAGCAATGAGGACAATCCTCGGATCAAGGACCCAGTCCGCAATATTGCTACCATCATCTTTCAACTCTATTTCTCTAGGAACTTATAAAAATTCAAGGGAGCTACAACATGATGTAGTAATCTACAACATAATTTGCAAAGACACTACTGACTATGTTCGTGATAATGAGTTCAATTAATCATATTACTTAAGAACTCCCACTTGAATTGACATCCCTTCGGTCATTCGAGTGATACATGATCCAAATTCACCAACTCAAGTCCGATCATCACGTGAGTTGAGGTGGTTTCAATGGTGAACATCATCATGTTGATCATATCTACTATATGACTCATGTTCGACCTTTCGGTCTCTTGTGTTCCGAGGCCATGTCCGTACATGCTAGACTCTTCAAGTTTAACCCGAGTGTTCTGCATGTGCAACACTGGCTTCCACCCGTTGTATGTGAACGTAGAGTCTATCACAACCGATCATCACGTGGTGTCTCGACACGACGAACTTTCGCAACGGTGCACACTCGGGGAGAACACAATTCATCTTGAAATTGAAGTGAGGGATCACCTTATAATGCTACCGTCGTCCTAAGCAAAACAAGATGCATAAAAGGATTAACATCACATGCAAATCATAAGTGACATGATATGGCCATGAACTTGTGCTTTTGATCTCCATCTTGAAAGCACCGGCATGATCTACATCGTCACCGGCATGACACCATGATCATCATCTTGATCTCCATCAATGTGTCGCCATCGGGGTTGTTGCACCCACCATGCTTCTACTACTATTGCTACCATTTAGCAATAAAGTAAAGCATTACATAGCGCTTAATGATTGACATGTAGGTCATACAATAATTAAAGACAACCCTATGGCTCCTGTCGGTTGCCGTACTCATCGACATGCAAGTCGTGATATTCTATACAACACATGATCATATCATACATCACATATATCTCATCATGTAATTGGCCATATCACATCACAACATACCCTGCAAAAACAAGTTAGACGTCCTCTAATTGTTGTTGTATGTTTTACGTGGCTGCTACGGGTATCTAGCTAGAACAAATCTCACCTACACAAAAACCACAACGGTGATACATAAGTTTCGTTTCAACCTTCTCAAGGACCGCCTTTGTCGCATCCGATCCAACTAAAGTAGGAGAAACAGACACCCGCTAGCCATCTTTGTGGAACGAAGTTACACGTTAGTCGATGGAACCGGTCTCTCGTAAGTGTATGAGTAAGGTTGGTGTGGGCTGCTTCATCCCACAATACTGCTGAAATTAAACACGACCAAGGTAGGAAGCAATCTAAGCATCAACGCCCCCAAACTCCTTTGTGTTCTACTCGAGATCTCATCTACACATAGACCTAGCTTTGATACCACTGTTGGGGAACGTTGCATGGGAAACAAAAACTTTCCTACACACACACAAGATCTATCCATGGTTATGAGCATCTACGAGAGGGAGAGTGGATCTACATACCCTTGTAGATCGCTAAGCGGGAAGCGTTAAGAAACGCGGTTGATGTCGTCGAACATCTTCGCGATCCAAATCGCCGAGCGTCCCGCGATCCCATCATGATCAGTTCCGCGATCCAATAATGATCCATCCCGTGGTCTCATCATGATCCATCCCGCGATCCAATCACGAATCATCTCGCGATCTTGATCACGGTCCTTCCGATCTAGCATCGAACGGACGGCACCTCAGCGTTCAGCACACGTATAGCTCGATGACGATCTCTGCCTTCTTGATCCAGAAAGAGGGAGCGGAGAGGTAGATGAGTTCTTAGGCAGCAGGACGGTGTTGCAGCGACGGTGGTGGAGCTATTCCAGTAGGGCTTCGCCTAAGCACCGCTGAAAATCGATCTAGAGGAGAAACTGCGATCTAGAGGAGAGGTAGCATGTGGCTATTAGGGTTAGCTTTTTCCTCTAAATCCTCTAGTATATATATGAGGGAGGGAGGGGAGGAGGCAGCCTCAAACCCTCAAGGTTTGGTCAAAATTGGAGGTGGAGGAGTCCTACTCCAATCCTATTAGGAGTAGGATTCCTCCTTTCCACTTGGAAACTCTTTCCACCTCTCCACCTTTGGATTTTTTCCTTCTCAAACCACTCCAGCCACATGGGCCCTTAGAGGAGGCTTCAGCCAGCCCAACAGGGGCTGGTTTACCTCCTCCCACAGCCCATGTAGCCTGTTGAGTCGAGCCACCCCTCCTGATGGTCCCCCGGTACCCTCCCGGCACTCCCGGTACACTACCGATGAGCCCAAAACTTTTTCGGTGACCAAAACAGGACTTCCTGTATATCAATCTTTACCTCCGGACCATTCTGGAGCTCCTCGTGACATATGGGATCTCATCCAGCACTCCAAACAACCTTCGATCACCATCATACATAACTCTATACTACCGAAACGTCACTGAACCTTAAGTGTGCAGACCCTGCGGGTTCGAGAACTATGTAGACATGACCAAGACACCTCTACAGTCAATAACCAATAGCGGGACCTATATGGCCATATTGGTTCCTATATATTCTACGTAGATCTTTATCGGTTGAACCTCTATCTCAAGGATTCAGTTAATCCCGTATGCTGTTCCCTTTGTTCTTCGGTATGTTACTTGCCCGAGATTCGATCATCGGTACCTCTATACCTAATTCAATCTCATTACCGGCAAGTCTCTTTACTCATTCCATAATAAAAGATCCCGTGGCTAACTCTTTAGTCACATTGCTTGCAAGGCTTATAGTGATGTTGTATTACCGAGTGGGCCCTGTGATACCTCTCCATCACACGGAGTAACAAATCCCAATATTGATCCATGCCAACCCAATAGACACCCCCGGAGATACCTGTAGAGCACCGTTATAGTCACCCGGTTACGTTGCGACATTTGATACACACAAGGTACTCCTCCGTGTCAGTGAGTTGCATGATCTCATGGTCATAGGAACATATACTTGACATGCAGAAAACAGTAGCAATAAACTGACACGATCATATGCTATGTTTGTAGTTTGGGTCTTGTACATCACATCATTCTCATAATGATGTGATCCTGTTATCAAATGACATCTCATGTCCATGGCTAGGAAACCTTAACCATCTTTGATCAATGAGCTAGTTCACTAGAGGCATATTAGGGACATGGTGTTGTCTATGTATCTAGACATGTATCTGAGTTTTCGATCAACACAATTATAGCATGGATAATAAAATATTATCATGAGAAAGGAAATATGATAATAACCAATTTATTATTGCCTCTAGGGCATATTTCCAACAATACGATCTTTCCTACGGCCACCTTGCTGAGTCACCGCAAGGACTGGAACAAGACTTTGTTCTACTGCAAAGACACTTCTCTAGAAGGAGATAAGCCGCTGCGACGTTACCGCCCTAACCAGCTTTGCACCTCCACCGAGCTCCCAGATTGGATGTCTACCGAATAGCTAGCAAAATAGGTTCCGTCTTTCACAAATGACCAATGGCTTGACTGGCGTTGATCTAACCCGTTGTCGGGTCACCTGGAGGATCTTGCCGTTGAGCCGGCGGGATAAAATTATGTGTGAATATATGGGTGCGGTGGATGACCCTCTTCGTTTCAACACCACACCTTTGATAGACCAAGATCTCAATATGATCGTTCAGTCACTTCTAGGCGATCCTCAAGATGTTTGCAATAAGACCGGGTTGAGACCTTTTTGTGCTAAGAACCCGCTCCGGATGTAAGAATCCTTTCGAGCAAGTTACTTGTTTCATCTTAAAATTCTTCGTTACTCCTTTTAACCTTCCGACAACTTATATATATAGGCCAACTCCCCTTTCTAGAAAAAGAGATAAACTGCCCCCTCGAAGAAGAAGCCTAAGGCGGGTAAAACCCACGCTCCGGGTCGTAAGAAGAAAACCTCTGCCCAGGAACTGCTCGAGCTTAACGACTAGGAGTTAGAACTTGACTCTCTTGGCCTTCTATTTATGCAACTCATTGACAACGATTGTTCACAGGAAGAAGCGGAGACAAGCCATGCTGATGCTCCAGAGGTAATTACCATCTCCTCCGACCCAGAACCTTTCCCAATAAAGAGAATACGGCGGGTTGTTCGTAAGATAAAATGTTAACGCCCTTTAGCTCACTTGGATCCTAACTTTATTTTGATGAAATAGCAAGACGATTCCAGACGTCAAACCCGGAGCACCGGCTCTGAAGATCTTTTGGCCGGCTTGCCAAACTCTCCGGTTCCTCGGAAACGGTGCACCGAGGTATTCCTTCGACTGAATCCATTGTTTGTATACTGTTTTCGCATTGTACCTTAGTTTTGTTTTCACAATCTTAACCTTTCAGGAATCGCCCCCTTCTTCCGACGACTCAACTGCCTCTAAATTGCGTCCTCTTAAAATCAACCCAAGGGATTGTCGGGACCCCGATCCTAAGTCATATGATTCCATACTGTAACAAGCCACATCACTTTGCGGCCTCACGCACGGTACTCCACGGCTGCCACCCTACCTTGGCCGGGACCGTTTGCGTCTTTTGGCTCACGTATGTGAACATGTCGCTGGCAACCACAGAGCAAAGAACCCGGGCCGACATAAATAGTCATAGAACCCAAGTGGCACATCCGTACGGAAACAGGCATACATAACCCATCAATGCAGGTGTCGGTCTCAAGCGTGTGTAGACGAGTCGTAGCAAGTTATAAGGACTCCATTACGTCGCGAGACACGAATGTCATCGTTGCACGTAGACGAGTCGTAACAGGCTACAGGGACTCCATTACACTGCGAGACATTTCCCCAAAGGGACAGACACAGCAGCAAAGAAGGATACATGCCGGTCAATCAATGTGTCCGGAGCAGTAGCAAGCTACCAAGGCTCGGTGGAAGCACAAAAAGACAGTTTCCCGTAAGGAGTACTGCTAAAGGCACACAACTAGGTGTCGGATCCCATACATACCGTTGCACGTCACGCGTACGCACGACATGCCCGATATGCATAGATACAACTATGGCATCACAACATAACCATACAACAACATGACTTTTATTTAAAAGGCCCAGAGGAGCATTGCATGATATGTTCATACAGATAGGGGTCACATGACCCGGCACTCAATTCATACAAACAAGTTCATACAAGCCAGCGGAAACTTAGAACTATCCGAGTACGGACAATGAAAAGGCAAAGAGGCACATGGCCTGACTATCTACAACCCACCACACGGGCAAGATCATAGCTAGGACACCAGCTATTCGGTATCGTCAACGTCTAGATAGAACCCACCTGATAGGTCCTGGTTTCCTCTGCAACATTAATTAAGCAAGGATGAGTACAATCGTACTCAGCAAGTCTTTTAAAACAGACCTAGTCTATTTATGCTCATGTATCAACAAAGGGGTGGTGGAGTTTATGCAGAAGCCAGCTTTGACTCATGGCTAACCCACACTACTCAATTTTACCTTCTTTGTTACAATTTTAGTTATCGCACACGAGTCCACTAACTCCATCTCAATACACCACCATGGACTCACCTTCCCCTCCCGGAAGAGTGCCATCCACGGTACTCACACCTGTCTTGAGAATTTTAGAAGTATCCGCTTGATTATCTATGAACAGCATAAGTTCTCCAAGTATTCCATATCCGAGGACGCGGCTATTCGAATAGTTTCATATCCCTGCAGGGGTGTACTTCTTCACACACGCTCTCGCCACTTATCGCTGTGTGCCATAAACCATGCACCTCGGCAACCTTCAAGCGGATGCCCAGCGAGGGAGTCGGCCACGACCGTCAATCACATAAGACCTCTAGTCCAGGCTACCGCCTATTTGAGACTAACCCGCATGGAAGTCCGGCCGAAGTTTCCACTACGGTCCCAAACGATGTGCGCAGGGTTCCCAAGCCCACCATTCGGGTGACCCTTGGTACACCGTGCCACTGCCTACCGCGTCGTAACCCACCCCGAGGGTCAACGCTACGCACGGCCCCCAGCATGCTATAAACACCAGAAACTAATTGCAATACCTGGACCAAAGACTAAGCGACTTATAAGTCGAGCGGGGTCATATTTCAGGGCCCAGCATGTGGTTGTATCTCGTCTTGGATCACAAACACAGAACCCAGTTCCTAGGAACGGTCCCAATGAGACAACCCACTATGTACTCCTACATAGCCTCTCATCGCTACCTTTTACCAGAACGGATTAGTTATGAGCTCATCACCTCAGAACATCACAGTATCACTCTGGTTCATCACCCAGATGAATCAGACCTGACACAACTCTAAGCATAGCAGCATGGCATGAAGGTAAGCTAAGCACATCACGGCACAAGCATCTACCAGGTATGCTAGGTTGCATGGTTTAGCTATTTACTGTGACAAGATCAGGTCATGCAGAAGATTAGGTTCATCTACCATGTATGACTGTCATGTAACCATGTCCTAGTGCAATAAACAAGAGCAGGAGCGAGAGAAAGGGGATGTTATCGGAATGATCAATGGGGTTGCTTGCCTTGCTAGGTTGCGGAAGAGTTCTCTCCTTCGTCAGGGTACGGAGTAGTATCCTCCGCATTAGAGCCTACCGCAATGCAGATGAAAACATTCAATACAAGCAGATGCAACAATATGATGCATGATCATGTCATGAAAGTATGCATGGATGAGCTAATGTAGTTAGTGATCATGACAATTTGAAATGTATTTGATTATAGGTTCAAAGTATTCTCATTTCAAATTCTATATATTGTCCTAATGCTAAAATGTCCATGTTCACCTATTTAGGTTGCTCTATCATGTATGAGGATAGCACCATTGGATTAATTGGATTTTTCTGATAAATTTTCATATATAAATTATTTTCATCTGACTTACAGATTAATTTATATGATTTTTCAAAGTTTTTAACTATTTTTGGAATTATTTTTAAATAAGAAATCTGACTTATTGCATCAGCATGATGTCATGATGACATCAGCTGGTCAGCTGACTCGGCCCAGAGTCAAACCTGACATGTGGGGTCCACATGTCAGTGACTGATTAATTTAGTTAACTGATTAAAACTTATCCTGTTTTAATTAACTAACTGGGCCCACCTGTCAGTGTCTTATTAGTTAACAGATTAAGTTAACTTAATTACCGGATTAACTTAATACCAATTAGGGCCGGGGCCCACCTGTCATTGACTCACGGAGTCAAGCCAGGGGTCCACCCGGGTCAAACCCACCGGAGTTGGCCGGCGGCTTGACGCCGGTGACCTGCAGAGATGGCGGCGTCCGTCGGGTTTCTTCTACAGGGGGTTATCTAGCGAGCTAAGGCCACTGGCGAGTAGCCCGCGCACAGCCGCATCCATCCGGAGCCGCAGGAGGTCACGGGGTCGCCGGAGTCGACGACCACGTCCGTTTTGGTGGCGGTCGGAGCTCGGGACGACGGGGAAACGGCGACCAGGACGCGGGGGGGGGGGGGACTGGTGGCGGCTACAGCTCCTGGGGACGCACTAAGCATAGGCACATGCTCGGGTGTGGGCTGCGGCTGCTGTGGCCACGGCCGTGCCATGGCCGGCGGCGAGGTCCCCTCGGGCGTCGACAGCTAGCAGGGCTAGAGGAGGGGAGGACCAACGGGGAGAGGGGGAAACGAACCGGGGACTCACCCCGGTGCTTCTGGCGGCGACAAAAGGGTCGGGGAGGCGTCGGGGGCGACGAGTCGATGGTGAGAACGATGTCGGTTGCCGGGGAAGGAGGAGAGCAGAGGGGAGGAACGCGCGAGAGAGCGGCGACCGCGAGGGAGAGTGGGAGAAGACCTCGGCGACGGCGAGCTGGCGCGCCCTGGGGCCTCCAGGCGGGCGACCAGGCAGGGAGGAGGTGGAGGCCTCCCGGCGCCGCGCGGCACTTCGCCTCTGCCTACTGGCAGAGGTTGAAGATGACCGCTTGGCCCTGGTGGGCTGGGCCATCTCCTTCCTGGGCCAGGTAAGCCCCTTCTGGCTTTTCTTTTTTTTTAATTTCTGTTTTCTGTTTTCTAATATTTATTTATTTCCTTTGCAGGTCCAATGACTTTTATAAAATGACCCACATATTTTCTAAATTGTAGTTTGAATATTCCAAACTTATAATAATAGTTTCAGATTATTTTGGAAACAGTGATAATGATATTTGCTTTATTTGTCATTTTCCAGGGATGTAAACCATTAATTCAAATTATTTTAAATGTTCAAATAATACAAATGTCCCCTGGTATATCCATGTCCCTATTTATCAGACATAGGGGACATTTTTGATGGGCATTTTGGATTTGTTGAAATTTCATTTATCTAGAAATCCTTTAATTCATTAAATGGGTGGGGGTTTTCTTCTTCTCCCCATTTCATATTGATGCATAGATGATGATGATGATGCAAACACAATACTAGCCTATGACTCTTACTAGGGTTGTGACAACTCACCCCCACTCAAAGGAATCTCGTCCCGAGATTTGAAGTCACCGGAAGAGCGCGGGGTACTCTAGTCGGAGACGATCTTCTCTTTCCCATGTCGCCTCTTTCTCGGAATGATGTGACCACTAAACTTTAAGAAACTTGATGTTCCGATGTCGAGTGGTACGCTCGGCCTGGTCGAGAATACGAACAGGATATTCTTGATAAGAAAGGTTATCTTGGAGATCAAGCGCTTCGTGGTCCACTTCTCGGACAGGGTCCGAAAAGCAACGCCTGAGTTGAGAGACGTGGAAGACATCATGAACTTGGGATAGATGCGAAGGAAGTTCCAATTGGTAGGCAACCTCTCCTCGTTTAGCAAGAATGCGAAAAGGTCCAATGTAACGAGGAGCCAACTTGCCTTTGATACCGAATCGATGGGTACCCTTCAGAGGTGTAACCCGAAGGTAAGCCTTCTCGTCAACTTCATAAGTCACAGACTTATGATGGCGATCATATTGACTCTTTTGATGGGATTGGGCTGTTTTCAACTTTTCACGAATAATGCAAACTTGCTCCTCTGCATCCTGGATCATGTCCGGACCAAAGAGTTGCCTCTCCCCGGTTTCTGACCAGTTAAGAGGTGTTCGGCATTTTCGTCCATAGAGAACTTCAAAAGGGGCTTTTCCCATGCTTGATTGATAACTGTTGTTATAGGCGAATTCAGCAAATGGAAGGCAGTTCTCCCAATTCATACCGAAAGATATAACACAGGCTCAAAGCATATCTTCAAGAATTTGATTGACTCGCTCAACTTGACCACTTGATTGAGGATGGAAAGCGGTACTAAAAGATAGATGAGTCCCCATGGCAGTTTGAAAACTTTCCCAAAATCGAGAAGTAAAGATACTTCCACGGTCTGAGTTAATCTCCAAGGGAACACCATGAAGAGAAACTATTCGAGAAACATATAATTCCACTAGCTGACTAGCAGTAATGCTTTCCCAAACAGGAAGAAAATGAGCCACTTTGGAAAGGCGGTCAATGACTACGAATATAGCATTGTTCCCTCTCTTGGTCCTGGGAAAACCGGTGATGAAATCCATACCGACCTTATCCCATTTCCATTCAGGAATAGCTAAGGGTTGAAGGATGCCAGCAGGCCTTTGATGCTCCGCCTTCACATGACGACAAACGTCGTAGTTAGCAACATACTGAGCAATTTCTCTCTTCATCCTAGTCCACCAGAACCTCTGACGTAGGTCCTGATACATTTTGGTACTACCCGGATGAATTGTGGGAGGAGAATCATGAGCCTCCTTAAGAATCAGCTGCCTGAGATGTTGGCTTTTAGGAACCACTAAACGGCCCTGAAAGAGCACTACACCTTGATCATCTATAGAGAAGTCCTTAGCGAGACCGCTAACGAGGTTCTCCTTGATCCGGGAAATTCCCTTATCACGCTTTTGGCCAGCTATAATTTGATCTTTAAGAGTAGGTTTCGCCACCAAGTTGGATAGGAATCCTTGAGGAACAATGTGGAGATTCAACTTCTGAAATTCCTCATGAAGAAGTGGTTGACCTTGTTGTAACATCAAGTTGTTACAATAGGACTTACGACTCAGTGCATCAGCCATGACATTGGCTTTTCCCGGGGTGTAAGTTATCCCTAAGTCGTAGTCCGAGATCAACTCTACCCACCGTCTTTGCCTGAGATTCAAATCCGGCTGGGTGAAGATATATTTTAGACTTTGGTGATCAGTGTATATCTCGCAACGATTACCCAGAAGATAATGTCGCCATGTTTTCAGTGCGTGGACTACAGCTGCAAGCTCAAGATCATGTGTGGGATAATTATCCTCATGTGGAGGCAACTGTCGAGATGCGTAAGCAATCACATGACGATCTTGCATGAGAATGCAACCTAATCCTTGTCGCGAGGCGTCGCAATAGATAATAAAGTCCTTAGATAAATCTGGTGGCACCAGAACGGGAGCAGAGGTCAGTCATCTTTTCAACTCCTGAAAACTATGCTCGCATTGTGGAGTCCACTCGAACCTTTTATCTTTCTTGAGAAGTTCAGTTAGAGGTTTCGCAACCTTGGAGAAATTCTCAACAAAGCGGCGACAATAGCTCGCTAAGCCAAGGAAACTCCTTACTTGCTTAACCGATTCAGGTTGAGTCCAATCAAGGACGGCCTGAACTCTCTCAGGATTGACAGCAATACCTTTGCCAGAGATTACGTGACCCAGATAAGTCACTTCCGGCAACCAGAATTCACACTTGGAGAATTTGGCATATAGATGATGCTCTCGAAGTTTCATCAATACCAACCTTAGATGCTCGGCATGTTCTTGTTCGTTCTTCGAGTAAATGAGTATGTCATCAAGATAAACCACGACGAATTTATCCAAATACTCCATGAAGATCGAATTCATCAGTCGGGAGAAGGTGGCTGGAGCATTGGTTAAACCGAAGGACATGACGGTGTACTCATATTGGCCATAACGAGTGACAAAAGCCGTTTTAGGAATATCCCCGTTTCTAATTCTGATTTGATGGTATCCCAACCTCAAATCCATTTTGGAGAAGACAGAGGATCCAGCGAGTTGATCATACAAATCGTTGATCCTGGGGAGCGGATACTTGTTCTTGATAGTGACCAAATTCACTGGTCGGTAATCCACAACCATTCGATCCGAGCCATCCTTCTTCTTAACAAAAAGGATGGGGCAAGCCCAAGGAGAAGAACTAGGACGAATGAAACCTTGCTTCAAAGCTTCATCGAGTTGGGTTTTTAGCTCGGCTAGTTCTAAGGGTGCCATCTTATAGGGTCTTCTGGCTATTGGAACTGTCCCTGGAATAAGTTCTATTACAAACTCAACATCTCTGACAGGTGGAATTCCTGGCAGTTCTTTTGGAAAGACATCCGGAAAATCACGGACTACCGGAATATCTTCTAGCTCAGGGAGAGGGCTAGCATTTAGAGAATAGAGTTGGTGCTTGGTTGTTCGAGTAGAGACATTAACTATCTCTCCCGAGGGATGTGTAAGTTGAACATTCCTAAAATGAGTATCAATCTTGGCATAGTGGGCTTTCATCCAATCCATACCTAGAATGATATTGATGTCCGAAGACTTAAGAGCTATCAAGGATGCTAGGAATACTAGTCTATCCACCAGAATTTCATTGTCATGGCTCACTCTAGAAGTTTGCCATTTTGATCCAGGAGTCTGAACTACTAAAGGTGTGGGCATGTCACAGAAAGACATGTTATGCAACTGTGCATAACTTTCTGAGATGAATGAATGAGATGCCCCAGTATCAAATAGAACAGATGCTGGATGGCTATTAACAAGAAGAGTACCTAGAATGACATCAGGGTCTTCAAGAGCTTCTTCAGCAGACACATAATTAACTCGCCCACGGGCAGGAGTTGGCTTCACATAGAAGGCTTTTCCTGGTTTTCCGCGTCCAGCGGGCTTGGCATTGTTCTGGGGACATTCACGAGAATAATGTCCCGGTTCTCCACACTTATAGCATACCACTGTAGCACGAGGGGAAACATTTGCTTGCGGTCCTCTAAATGGTCTGGGTGGAGGGTTGGACTGAACTGGACGAGGTGCCTGGAAGGATGGCCTCGCAGTGTACCTTGCCGGCATAGCTGCATTGGGTCCTGAACCCGATGCAGGGTTGAAGTCACGGTTATGCCTCCTTGTGGCCTCGTAGTCAGTCTGTCCGGACTCAACATTGATCGCTTTATTGACGAGAGCTTGAAAGGTGGCGCACTCATGCAGACGAAGATCTCGACGAAGCTCAGCATTTAGTCCCTTGCGGAACCTAGCCTGCTTCTTAGCATCGGTTGAGATCTCCTCTGGAGCATAGCGAGCAAGGTTTCCAAACTCGTGGCTGTATGCATCCACTGACAATCTGCCCTGGGTGAAGGCACAAAATTCCTCTCTCTTGTGGTCCATCAGCCCTTCCGGGATGTGATGGAGACGAAATGCGGCGCTAAACTCTGCCTAGGTTGGCGCGGGTCCTTGAGGACGCATAGCTTCATAGCTTTCCCACCACAGGTTGGCGGGTCCCTCTAGGAAGTATGTTGCAAAGGTCACCTTGTTGGCCTCTGAAACATTTGCAACTCGAATCTTGCGTGACATGCTGGTTAGCCAATCATCCGCATCGAGGGGATCGATCGAGTGATGGTACTTAGGCGGACACAGCTTAATAAAGTCACCAAGTGACACTCCATCATGGTGATCACTGCGGGGAGCACGTGCGGTGTTCTGTTCAATCCTCTCCAACAGCCTGTTGGTCTCCCTCTTATTCCTTTCGGCTTCTAGCATCACCTCTGTTAGAGATGGTGCTCGTGGCAGATCTTCTTGCCTTGGGTGGCTACTCTCGCCTTGCTCATGAGCATGCACAGGGTTGTTCCTGGTTGACACCATCCTGGGGAAAACAATCCATAGCTTAGACATAGCGTGCAACAACTCTAGGACAAGAATTAGGAAATGCTCTGATCAGCATGGCATGTAGAATAAACACCAATCAACATGGTAAAACAACTACCATATGAACATTAGGTTTCATACACACCATGTCTTAGTTCAGTACAAACCCAAGCTGGAAACAACTATGGAGAGATGACACAACTCATCGGAGGCATTACAAATATCCTATACATTATCTATCTACACCTCCGGAACTCAACTCTCAACCTTGATCATACCCCACAAGACACACAGGACTGTGGCGATACGTCTACTAGCTTACTAGGTCTAGCATCCTCGCAATCAAACATCACCGTAGAAGGCCTCGTACCGGTTACCCCTATGACCTGGAAGCTGAACCTGCGGATCTGGAAACACTCTAGCCTGGAATCCCTGGAAACCATAAGGACACGGGTGTGGCCTTGGTCCCCTTGTCGGTGGCAACAGCGGTCCTCGAAGAGGGGTGATGCCTCCAACATCAGGCCAGTCTACGTGTGCTGGCAAATGAGTCCGCGATGGAGTCAGCATCTCCATATCTCCATAACCTGTTTGCACAACAGGTGCCAACTGCGTCAAAGTTGTCCAAAGACGGGCACGGGTAGCATAGAGCTCCATGCGTAGGGCACGTGCATCACGGTCCCTATTCTCCAACATCTGAGCGGTCACCTGCAGTCTAGGGTTTTCATGAGAATGATCAGAATAGGCTACACTGAGATATGCATCCTCTCCTCCAATGGAAGCAGGAACATAGCAGAACTCCGTGTTCTGAAGCAGACCATGGTGAAACCTCATAATAGTCAGCATAGTATAGGCGGCTTCCTGAACTGCCATATCTATGGTAACTCCCAATCCATGAGTCTAGTGAAGCGGCTCTGCAGCTCCAGGATATGAAGGGTATATCCTAACAGTACACAGATACTGACTCTGGTTGAAATCTCGGTACTGTTCCTCCACGGTGTACTCCGGGTACCAACAATATCCCGCCTCCATCATCACTCTAACCAACATGGCCGTGTGACCCGGCACATCGATGCACCTGGTCAGACGGACCACCTGGCGGAAAGGACGAGACGGCATCTGAAATAGAGAATGATGCAAAGACATTAGAGATCCTAATGGAAATCGAGCAGCATAACGGCTGTAATTGCTCAACAAAATTTTTGAGACAATTTAAAGGAGATTGGAAAGGCATGACCACTCGGCTATCTAGACTCAAATCTCTTCTCCATATGTTTGTCACATCAACAACACTAAAATAACCACACTTACTCACAAACAAGCTAGTTATTGGTCCATGGCTAGTAACTCGTCATCCTAGGCAATAGATGAGAATCCTAGTACCTATCCTCGTAGATAAGATGAGAATGACCCAGCATAGAATAACTTGGGAAGAGGAGTAAAAAGAGTCTTACGTTCCCTTCCACAATCAATTCCCCTACTTATCTATAGTGTTTCTAGACTCAACTTCGACCGATTTGGCTTGGTAGTCCTACAGTCAGTCAGGCTCTTATACCAACGCTGTCGGGACCCCGATCCTAAGTCATATGATTCCATACTGTAACAAGCCACATCACTTTGCGGCCTCACGCACGGTACTCCACGGCTGCCACCCTACCTTGGCCGGGACCGTTTGCGTCTTTTGACTCACGTATGTGAACATGTCGCTGGCAACCACATAGCAAAGAACCCGGGCCGACATAACTAGTCATAGAACCCAAGTGGCACATCCGTACGGAAACAGGCATACATAACCCAGCAATGCAGGTGTCGGTCTCAAGCGTGTGTAGACGAGTCGTAGCAAGTTACAAGGACTCCATTACATCGCGAGACACGAATGTCATCGCTGCACGTAGACAAGTCGTAACCGGCTACAGGGACTCCATTACACTGCGAGACATTTCCCCAAAGGGACAAACACAGCAGCAAAGAAGGATACATGCCGGTCAATCAATGTGTCCGGAGCAGTAGCAAGCTACCAAGGCTCGGTGGAAGCACAAAAAGACAGTTTCCTGTAAGGAGTACTGCTAAAGGCACACAACTAGGTGTCGGATCCCATACATACCGTTGCACGTCACGCGTACGCACGACATGCCCGATATGCATAGATACAACTATGGCATCACAACATAACCATACAACAACATGACTTTTATTTAAAAGGCCCAGAGGAGCATTGCATGATATGTTCATACAGATAGGGGTCACATGACCCGGCACTCAAGTCATACAAACAAGTTCATACAAGCCAGCGGAAACTTAGAACTATCCGAGTACGGACAGTGAAAAGGCAAAGAGGCACATGGCCTGACTATCTACAGCCCACCACACGGGCAAGATCGTAGCTGGGACACCAGCTATTCGGTATCGTCAACGTCTAGATAGAACCCACCTGATAGGTCCTAGTTTTCCTCTGCAACATTAATTAAGCAAGGATGAGTACAATCGTACTCAGCAAGTCTTTTAAAACAGACCTAGTCTATTTATGCTCATGTATCAACAAAGGGGTGGTGGAGTTTATGCAGAAGCCAGCTTTGACTCATGGCTAACCCACACTACTCAATTTTACCTTCTTTGTTACAATTTTAGTTATCGCACACGAGTCCACTAACTCCATCTCAATACACCACCATGGACTCACCTTCCCCTCCCGGAAGAGTGCCATCCACGGTACTCACACCTGTCTTGAGAATTTTAGAAGTATCCGCTTGATTATCTATGAACAACATAAGTTCTCCAAGTAGTCCATATCCGAGGACGCGGCTATTCGAATAGTTTCATATCCCTGTAGGGGTGTACTTCTTCACACACGCTCTCGCCACTTATCGCTGTGTGCCATAAACCATGCACCTCGGCAACCTTCAAGCGGATGCCCAGCGAGGGAGTCGGCCACGACCGTCAATCACATAAGACCTCTAGTCCAGGCTACCGCCTATTTGAGACTGACCCGCATGGAAGTCCGGCCGAAGTTTCCACTACGGTCCCAAACGATGTGCGCAGGGTTCCCAAGCCCACCATTCGGGTGACCCTTGGTACACCGTGCCACTGCCTACCGCGTCGTAACCCACCCCGAGGGTCAACGCTACGCACGGCCCCCAGCATGCTATAAACACCAGAAACTAATTGCAATACCTGGACCAAAGACTAAGCGACTGATAAGTCGAGCGGGGTCATATTTCAGGGCCCAGCACGTGGTAGTATCTCGTCTTGGATCACAAACACAGAACCCAGTTCCTAGGAACGGTCCCAATGAGACAACCCACTATGTACTCCTACATAGCCTCTCATCGCTACCTTTTACCAGAACGGATTAGTTATGAGCTCATCACCTCAGAACATCACAGTATCACTCTGGTTCATCACCCAGATGAATCAGACCTGACACAACTCTAAGCATAGCAGCATGGCATGAAGGTAAGCTAAGCACATCACGGCACAAGCATCTACCAGGTATGCTAGGTTGCATGGTTTAGCTATTTACTGTGACAAGATCAGGTCATGCAGAAGATTAGGTTCATCTACCATGTATGACTGTCATGTAACCATGTCCTAGTGCAATAAACAAGAGCAGGAGCGAGAGAAAGGGGATGTTATCGGAATGATCAATGGGGTTGCTTGCCTTGCAAGGTTGCGGAAGAGTTCTCTCCTTCGTCAGGGTACGGAGTAGTATCCTCCGCATTAGAGCCTACCACAATGCAGATGAAAACATTCAATACAAGCAGATGCAACAATATGATGCATGATCATGGCATGAAAGTATGCATGGATGAGGTAATGTAGTTAGTGATCATGACAATTTGAAATGTATTTGATTATAGGTTCAAAGTATTCTCATTTCAAATTCTATATATTGTCCTAATGCTAAAATGTCCATATTCACCTATTTAGGTTGCTCTATCATGCATGAGGATAGCACCATTGGATTCATTGGATTTTTCTGATAAATTTTCATATATAAATTATTTTCATCTGACTTACAGATTAATTTATATGATTTTTCAAAGTTTTTAACTATTTCTGGAATTATTTTTAAATAAGAAATCTGACTTATTGCATCAGCATGATGTCATGATGACATCAGCTCGTTAGCTGACTCGGCCCAGAGTCAAACCTGACATGTGGGGTCCACATGTCAGTGACTGATTAATTTAGTTAACTGATTAAAACTTATCATGTTTTAATTAACTAACTGGGCCCACCTGTCAGTGTCTTATTAGTTAACAGATTAAGTTAACTTAATTACCGGATTAACTTAATACCAATTAGGGTCGGGGCCCACCTGTCATTGACTCACGGAGTCAAGCCAGGGGTCCACCCGGGTTAAACCCACCGGAGTTGGCCGGCGGCTTGACGCCGGTGACCTCCAAAGACGGCGGCGTCCGTCGGGTTTCTTCTACAGGGGGTTATCTAGCGAGCTAAGGCCACTGGCGAGTAGCCCGCGCACAGCCGCATCCATCCGGAGCCGTAGGAGGTCATGGGGTCGCCGGAGTCGACGGCCACGTCCATTTTGGCGGCGCCCGGAGCTCGGGACGACGGGGAAACGGCGACCAGGACGCGGGGGGGGGGGGAACTAGTGGCGGCTACGGCTCCTGGGGACGCACTCAGCACAGGCACATGCTCGGGTGTGGGCTGCGGCTGCTGTGGCCACGGCCGTGCCATGGCCGGCGGCGAGGTCCCCTCGGGCGTCGACAGCTAGCAGGGCTAGAGGAGGGGAGGAGCAACGGGGAGAGGGGGAAACGAACCGGGGACTCACCCCGGTGCTTCTGGCGGCGACGGAAGGGTCGGGGAGGCGTCGGGGCGACGAATCGACGGCGAGAACGACGTCGGTTGCCGGGGAAGGAGGAGAGCAGAGGGGGGGAAAGCGAGAGAGAGAGCGGCGACCGCGAGGTAGAGAGGGAGAAGACCTCGGCGACGGTGAGCTGGCGCGCCCTGGGGCCTCCAGGCGGGCGACCAGGCAGGGAGGAGGTGGAGGCCTCCCGGCGCCGCGCGACACTTCGCCTCTGCCTACTGGCAGAGGTTGAAGATGACCGCTTGGCCCTGGTGGGCTGGGCCATCTCCTTCCTGGGCCAGGTAAGCCCCTTCTGGCTTTTTTTTTAATTTCTGTTTTCTGTTTTCTAATATTTATTTATTTCCTTTGGAGGTCCAATGACTTTTATAAAATGACCCACATATTTTCTAAATTGTAGTTTGAATATTCCAAACTTATAATAATAGTTTCAGATTATTTTGGAAACAGTGATAATGATATTTGCTTTATTTGTCATTTTCTAGGGATGTAAACCATTAATTCAAATTATTTTAAATGTTCAAATAATACAAATGTCCCCTGGTATATCCATGTCCCTATTTATCAGACATAGGGGACATTTTTGATGGGCATTTTGGATTTGTTGAAATTTCATTTATCTAGAAATCCTTTAATTCATTAAATGGGTGGGGTTATCTTCTTCTCCCCATTTCATATTGATGCATAGATGATGATGATGATGCAAACACAATACTAGCCTATGACTCTTACTAGGGTTGTGACATGTATGTACTCTCATTGTCCATAGCATGTGTTAACATTCTTACCCTCTCTGTTTGTATAATGACTTCTTCGTTCACGGGGCTCAAGCCAAACGAAGGAAAGTGAGTGGATCAATCACCACTCCTATCACTCAAGAGGCAGAGAACCACAAGTCGGATTCTACTGCAGCTCATGTTGAACCCTCTCAGGCTGAAAAAGGTGCAGCTGAAAATACTCCTCAATCCTCTATGCCAATTGATCTTGACATGCCCGCTCCTGAAGATCATCCAGAAGCTGACCCTAAGCCACCCAGCCCTTCACCTGAAACCAAGGATGCGTCTCCTCAAGAACAAATTATTGTCACTGGGATGGGTTACAGTTCTCCGGCTCCTTCTCATGTGTAAGCAAAACATATCAGCAAGGATGAAGTGCCCTCGTCAGAACGGGTGAATATTGATTTTAATTCCCTAGCTTGGAGAAGCCGACTGCTGACGAATTACACACTGGTTATCTGAACTGCCTCTCCATGAGCCGCAACATGGAGACAAAACTTGTTGGGCTGATGAAGACAAAATACGAGGTACTTCTCATATCTTGCCTTTCCCTATATCCTTATGTAGCCCCAAGATTATGTTTCAAGTGTAGCCTCCAAGCGTCGGCTTATCTTCCTGAAGATGATCCGGGCTTCCAGATTTTGTAGTCATTGAATAAAACGATAGATGTTAGCCCCCAAGTGTCTAGTATATTGCTTGCAATCTACTTGAAACTTGTAATATTGTTACTTCATCCCCTCCGAATACCAATTGTGTCACCTTAGCAGCTTGGAAAATAACTTATAGCTTGTTTGTGCTTTGCAGGAAGCTTTGAACACAGCCGAGTCTGCCTTGGCTGACCCTAGGGAAAATTTGGCTTCACAACAATTTGCCTGGTCTGAGGCGGAAGAGAAGGGGCGGCTCTCTATCATAGAGCTTGAAAAAGTTAAGGTGGATTTTGAAGCTTTCAAAAAATCTGTTGAGATTGAACAAGCCGCCTTGACTAAGCGTGCGGAAGACACTGAACCAAAATTAAAGCATGTGACAAAAGAGCTGACTGCTCTCAAGTGTCATATATCTTTGATGACTGCTACCATCTTTGGTAAGCATTTTGTCAATTTAGAAAAACTCCTTAGTGTGCTAAAAAGCTCTCTATACGGCTTACAACATCTGATTTTGTTTGCAGGCCAGAGAAGCCACCAGCTTTCCTCCAACAACTTGTTGAAGCTAAAAGCAATATATACTCTGACGGAACAACTGTATTGCTGAGTGAAAAAGGTATCCCCAAATTCATGAAGGGGGTGATAGGAGTCTTTTCCACCATCCCAAAACAAATTGAAGAGCTAAAACGATCAGCCGCTCGTATAGTGTCACATCCCTAGTTAGCCTACTTAAGTCGACATGTGTGCGCATCATGTTTTCATTCTTGCATCAACTTGAAATGGGGATTAATAGAAACCCTAACACCTCACCTGAATCAAACCAATTCAATAGTTGTGAAAAATCAACAAATCCAAAATGCCCATCAAAAATGTCCCCTATGTCTGATAAATGTTGACATCAATATAACAGGGGTCATTCTAAATATTTGAATCTATATAGCATTTCAAAAATAAATATTAAATCTGTTGAAAATGCCAAATAAAGCATTGTAAATATTTTAGCATTCAAAGTATTCTGAAACTTTTTGTAGAGGTTTGAAATATTCAAACTAAGCTCTATAAAATATTTGGAGTATTTGGTGCCTAGCATTTGTGCCTAAATAAAAAAACATTTGTGCCTCGTCGTCCCCGACCTCTACACCGAGCCACGTGCCACCGAAGGCCCTAGAGCGACGACCCCATCCTCTTCTTCCTCCTCGGACCTGAGCACCACCGCCGATGATTCGCCGCCTCCGAGACTTCCCCGAGCAAGCTATCGACGACTCTACGCCTGCAATGAGCCCTCGGATCCTTTCCCCCTCTTTCCCGGATGATTCCCCCTCTGTAGCCCTTGATCCTGTTGGCACCCGAGGTGCTCCGCCGCATGATATCATCGCAAGCGTCGCTCCTATGATCCGGTGGTCCTTCTGAGGCCACCATCGAGCTCATGGGACTACATAGAGGCCATAGGTGCCTAGCCCCAGCCGTTTAGCACGCTAGAGCGAGGAGCTGGTGCTCGCCCGAATTCCGGCGGTCGCCAAGCTCAGCGCCGACGATGCTCAGGTGCACCTGAGCCGCTGGGGTGTGCCCAGATCGAAGCGCGCGTGCATGCTGGTTCCATAGGAACCATCCGCCGTCAAAATGGTTGCCAGAGGAGGTTTTTTGACCCCCTCCACCGTCCCTGACATCGCCGGTGGCTCAACGCTGGCAAGTCAACCGTTTTGACCATGGGGGTTTGACCTCAGGGTCAACTAGCAAGTGGGCCAGACCTGTTAATTAAGATTAGGTTAAAAATAAATAAATAAATAAACTAATTAAACTAATGACCCATTGACAATGGGCCCCCTTTCTAAATAATTAGTGATTAGTGGTTAATTAGCTTTTCTTAGTGGCTGGGTCACTGACCAGTGGACCCCACTGATCAGGTTTGACCTGTCAACGGGCTGTTAACCAGCTGACGTCATGCTTATGTCATGCTAATGCAATAAAGGAATTTCTGATTTAAATTAATTCCAGAAAATAGTTAAAACTTAGAAAATTCGTAGAAATTAATTTATAACTCAGATTGAAATAAATTATATATGAAAATTTATCAGAAAAATTCAATGAATCCAATGGTGCTATTATCATGCATGTTAGAGAAACCTATGTAGATGAACATTGACATTTAGTAATAGGTCAATATATGGAATATGAAATGGAGAACGATTTTGAACCTATATTCAAAACCACTTCATTTAACTTGATTAATAGTTGCATTAGCTCATCCATCCATGTTGCCATGTCATGATCATGCATCATATTGCTGCACTTGCCGTGTGTTGATTGTTACTTATCTGCATTTTAGTAGGCCCTGCTTTCGAGGATACCCCCGAGTATTCCAACGAAGGTGAATACCTTCCCGCTTCCTAGCAAGGCAAGAAACCCCATTGATCATTCTGATAACATCCCATTATCTCGCTCCTGCTCTTGTTTATTACATTTGGAAAAATGTTCAATTGCCTGTCATACACGGTAGATGAACCCATTCCTTTGCATGACCTGTTATTGTCACAGTAAATAGCTAAACCTTGCAACCTAGCATACTTGGTAGATGCTTGAGCCATGATGTGCTTTACCTACTTTGACTGCTATGCTTGCTATGCTTAGAGTGTGTCAGGTCTGATTCATCTGGGCGATGAACTGGAGTGAAACAGTGTTGTTCTGATGTGATAAGCTTAATGATGAACCCGATTTGGTAAAGGTAGCAATGAGAGGCTATGTAGGAGTACATAGCGGGTTGTCTCATTGGGACCGTTCTTAGGAACCGAGTTCCGTGTTTGTGATCCAAGTTTAGATAATACCACATGGTGGGCCTTGAAATATGACCCCGCTCGACTTATCAATCACTTAGTCCTTGGTCCAGGTATTGCAAGTAGTTTCTGGTGTTTATAGTATGTCGGAGGCCGTGCGTAGCGCTGACGCTAGGTGTGGGTTACGACGCGGTAGGTAGTGGCACGGTGTACCAAGGGTCAATCGAATGGTGGGCTTGGGAACCCTGCACACATCGTTTGGGGCCGTAGTGTAAACTTCGGCCGGACTTCCGTGCAGGTTCAGTCTCAAATACGCGATAGCCTAGACTAGAGGCCTTGTGTGATTGACGGTCGTGGCCGACTCCCTCGTTGGACTTTCGCTTGAAGGTTGCCGTGGTGCATGGTTTTATGAGCACACATCGATAAGTGGCAAGAGCGTTTGTGAAGAAGTACATCCCTGCAGGGTATGAATCTGTTCGAATAGCCGCGTCCTCGAATATGGACTACTTGGAGAACTTATGTTGTTCATAGATAATTTAATGGATACTCATAAAAATCTCATGACAAGTGTGAGTACTGTGGATGGCACTCCCATAGGTGTTGGATGTGAATCCATGGTGGTGTATTGATGTGGAGTTAGTGGACTCATGTGCGATATCTAAAATTTGATTAAAATGTGTAGTATAGGTTAGCCAAGAGTCAAAGCTGGCATTGCCGCATAACTCCACCACTCCCCTTGTTGATACATGAGCATGAATAGTCTAGGTTTGCTTTAAAGACTTGCTGAGTACGTTTGTACTCATGTTTTCTTAATAAATGTTGCAGATGAGACTCAGGACCTGTAACATCCCAAAATTTCATTTTGGAATGTTATGAAATATAGCTATGCATCCATCATCATCATTGTTTGAATACCTGTATTGTTGAAATGTTCTTTCTAAAAATTCTGAAAGCCCTTTCAATTTTTCCTAACTTGCTTTCACCTATTTGAAATTTTGGTTAAATGTTCAAAATAAGAGGGGAGTAACATGACACTCCACACCAGGGTCATTTTGGTGATCTATTTGAACAAAAGTAACCAGGAGTTGTTTTGAAAATATTTGCAAAAAGGTTTTAAAAACAAATAGGCAATTTCTAAAAATAATATTTATTTTAAAGTATTCAAATGACAGAATAAAAATGTTAATTAAATAGAATTTATTATTCTGTTAAGTTTGATATATAATACTCCTATATTTAGACACCATTTGAATGCTTTAAAGGTTTTTGAAACGCTCTGGAAAAACATTAAACAGAAACCGGTAACGGTTACTGTATTAAACGGGCTGGCCCACGGGCAGTTACTCGCGAATGGATTAAAAGCCGGCCGACCGACGCGCATTCAACGCGCTCTCGCTCACTGACACTGGACCCCACCCCGACCGACCGTTTCTACCAAACGTTCATCCCTCTCCTCCCCCGCATGCGCCGGACCTCGTCGGCTGTTTCTTTCCCCCTCCCGGATCTCTCGCCCCTCTCCTCCCACGCACTCCCCGCACCCCCTATAAAAGCTGGCCAGTCCCCGCATCCATTCCCCCCCAAATCCCCCTCCTATCTCGCCGGAAGGCTGCCCAATCTCTCGCCGGAGTAACCCCGACCACCGAAGCTCCCTTCGACCGTAGCCATCGACTCCGTCCATCTCTCGCCCCACCGTTGCCACCAATCGACGCCGCACGTCCAGCTCCGTTGCCCGGACCACTCCGCTACCTCCCACGACCACCAGAGCTCCTCGCCGTCATGTTCGCCGCTTCCGGACTCGCCGGAGATCCCCACGCCGGCAACACTTTACCCCGTGAGCAATCCCAACCCTCGGATCTAAAATCCACGGCCAAGATTAGATCGGATAACTATCCGAACCGGTATCCCCTACCGATCGGTCCCCCGCCCGAAAACATCCAACGCGCGCAGTAGCTAGCCAATAGGACAGTGCCACGTAGCCCCTGGCCGTCCGGTAGATTTTTCCCTTTTTCTGTTTTTGTTTTAGTTAACAGAGTGTATTCAAATTTTGTTTTTCCTATATCTTTTAACCTGTTTAATGTTTTGAGTTGATTCTTTTTGCATTAGCTCACATTTTTCATTTAGTTTCACCCTGTACTTTTAAAATTTTCATTTGAACTATAAAATTTGAATTGAGTCAAATTTGCTTAAAGCCTTCAAATCTGAATAACTAGAGTTTGAAAATAGATTTTGACATGAATCTTTTTGCTACTGTTTGGTCTTAGTTAGGACTAACTTTATGCTTAGTCTGAGAATTTTTAGGATGATTTTGATTAGTGTTCTAGCTATAAATAGAATCTGCCTAGTATTATAGTATAGTTTCATTTACTTAGTTTTAGTTAGTTTAACTTAGATTTAGTTTTAATTTGTTTAGTAGGTTCTGTTGATTTAAACATTTAGTGTTTTACCTATTGTTAATAAAAATATAAAATTGTTTAGTTATCTCTTGGTTAATATAGGAATCACAATTTCTTTTCAAATAGGTTTATTTTGATTAAAACAACTAGTTTAGTAATAGATTCTTTTAATAAAGTTTTATATAATTTAATTTTGTTTTCTAAAACAAGTTTATTTGTAAATTCTTTTCTATTAAGAACATGTTTTACTAATAAATAATAAGTTTGGTTTTGCTCTCTTGTTAGTAAAACTATATTTGTTCCATTTAGTGTTTATCAAAATTTTTACAAACTTTACAAAAGCTTTCCCAACAAACTTAAATTGATTTTATTCTGTTTATTAACAAAAATATTTTATTGTTCCTTGATGTCAACAATTGTTTTGTTATTACAAAATAGTTTTATTATGATAGTAGTGTTTTATCAATCACCTCTTAGTAAACAAAACTTTGTGTGTTTTCCTTACTTGTGATTTGTGCATCGTTTTGTCTTGACTGTTTACTAGTTCTCGATTGATGTTTGTGGGTTACAATATTCTGTTGTATGCTTATTGAGTGCTTGTTTGCTTCGTTAGATTATCCGAAGTGCGAAGCTTGTTACTTAGCGTCCCACGAGTACGAAGATCATCAACCAGGCAAGTCACTTTGATCATGATTACCCATGTTTTATATGCATTAGTTCTACCATCTCCCCAAATTGCATGAAAGATAGGTTAGTTGGAAACTTGGTTACTTTGTCGTAGTATCATGTGGTAGGTACCCCCCTCAAACTCTTTGACACATTGGCCCCGAGAGACGTTGTTTTACTTTTTGCTATGCTATTAGTAGACGGGGTTGGTTGTGTGATTCATGAGAGTTGAGAGAGTTAATAATTTCAAGACCTACATAATGATCAAGATTTAAGACTCCGAGTTTTCAACATACCTCTGGGTGGATGATGGTTGAACGGCACCCTGGAGAAACCAGTGGATTTGCCTAGGTGATGCTGGAGATGGCCAGTATTCACGCGGAAAGGTCCACCCAGGCACAAAGAGATGGATGGATGCTTTAAAACCCAAGGCTTACCTACACAGCCACAAGTCATTATGGGCTCTGGCTTGGTTGGATATCATGGTGACCCTGGACAGGCAGTGCTACGAGAGGTAGAAGAACGGTAGGAAAGGATGGGCACCGACAGAGTCGCAGGGAAACCCTTTGGAAGACCATGTTTTGGTCATCCGTTTCTCAAACACCCTGAAGTGCGAGAAATCAAACAGAGGCGACCAAGTCTTGTTGGGAACGTGTGCAAAACTCTGCAGAGTACTCAAACCTAATCGATTAGCCGTGTCCACGGTCATGGACGACTTGAGCCAAAGGAACTGAAACTTCCGGAACTCTCAACACAATTAATAATGAGGATGTGGGTATTAATAATTTGGGAATGAGAATTGGTTGGTGGAACCATCTCATTAATCAACCAACTTAGTAATATTTTTGCTTATCCCTCTCTTGATGTAGGAAAAAATTGGCTTTACGCAAAAACTTACCACCCCACCTGCCATATATGCATAGATTCTAGATGATTATCTTTTCACCCCTCTCTTGTGACTTTGCCGGCATATTCCATATGCTGACCTACATGGCTGCAACGTATCATGTTGCAGAGTACTTTTCCGACCAGGAGTGAGGACACGTTCTATGCTCAGTGAGATGCCCTTGGAGTCAGATGGACTCATCTACCTTCGACGCTTCCGCAAGATTTAGATATTCTCATGAGTTGGCTTTTAGCCACTTTATTGTAATTTTTATTGTAATAAAGGACTCGAAATGAGATTTCGATTAATATATTTGTTGTGTGATTTCCCTTTGATATATACATTGATGTACCGTGTGTGTACCAGCATGATCTTGGGATGGTACGGAAACACCGGAGACTTGACCTTTCAGGTCGGGTCGTTACAGAAATGGTATCAGAGCACACGCTGACCGTAGGACGTAATCTCTAGGGCTGGAAAGCCTTAGGATTGTTTCTCTTTGTCTTTAAAATTCTTATACTCTCATCTACTCGTTTCTGACTCCTCTCCGATTATTTCAAAATTTATAGATGGCCACCTTCATCCCAGGGTTGATCACGGAGTTTTGCCAGCCTGACGCAACGATGCCTTTTGGTAAGGAGCTGATGAGGATCGTCAAAGACGTGAGGATTTCTTTGCCGAGCATCACCGAGACTCCTATCATGTCATTTCCACAAGATGGACGCTACAGGATCGAGGTGCACATCCCAGGGAAGACCTTTGGGAATCGGAAGAAACCCATCGACTTCAAGTTCGTGGCACCCAGCTGGATACTTGGAAGAGACATGGCCATTCATCGTGCCCTTGGACGTATTCAGGAGGAATACAGAGGTGGAACCATTTCACCAGGACTCATCATGGTTTGCCGCAGAGATGCCCATGGCAACATCATAACCCCTCCCACTGGAGACTCCACCATGTCATATATCCAGACCCTGGAGACTCACATCAGGACTCTGGAGCTTCGAGTTCGTGCTGATACGAAGACAATCAAGAATCTGATGAACCGCGAGATTGACCTTGAAGCTGACTTGCGGGAAGCCGAGTACGAGCATGAGTATGAGGTGAAGGATTTCTTAGAGAGGATCGACAAGCTGAACACTCGCATCGCCACTTTGGAGGAACAGATGGACATGGGTAAAAATCTTCATCCTGAGGGAGACTTGGCTCCTTTCATCAGCGACGATGATGACTATGAGGAGAGCACCACTGGAGGAGACTCAGTCACCATGTACTTCTGAGGAAAAACTTTAGTTATGCCCTCCATGTATCTTTTATTTTCAACGTTAAGAGCGTAGGTCGATGTCTAGTTTGATTGAGATTTGTATTCCCGATGTTTGACATTGATTGAATAAATGAATGAGTGTTTGGTGTGATATGTTTGTTGCATTGCATATGGGTAGTGAATTTCTCCTTTTAGGCCCTTGTTCTGTTCTAATTCTCACCCCTCTGAAAACAGCAAGATGCCTCCACGACGTGAGTCCGACTTCACCTTCCCGCCGGAACTCACGCAACTCCTTCAGCAGCAGAATGCACTGATGCAACTATTGACCCAGAATCAGACCAACAACCAGAACAACAACAACCACCAACATCCACCCCAGACTGACAATCTCACCCGCTTTCTGAGGTTGAATCCTCCAACTTTCTCTAGCAGCACTGAGCCCGTTGTGGCAGATGACTGGCTCCGTAAGATGGAGAGAGAACTTGTCACCGCTGGATGTACTGACGCTGAGAAGGTGTGTTTTGCCGCACATCAACTAGATGGACCAGCAGCTTCATGGTGGGAGAACTACACCACCACATATCCTATTGCTGATGTAACTTGGGAGCAGTTCCAGCAAGCTTTCCGCACCGCACATGTTTCAGCTGGAGCCATGAGTCTGAAGAAGCGCGAGTTTCGCAACTTGCGCCAGGGTAATCGCTCCGTGGCCCAATATGTGGAAGAGTTCAGCATGTTGGCCCGTTATGCACCAGGAGACGTGGCCGATGATGCGGCCAAGCAAGAGAAATTTCTGGAAGGACTCAACGATGAGTTGAGCATGCAGCTGGTAGTGGCTAATTTCAACAACTACCAAGAGCTGGTGGACAAGGCCCTCATCTTGGAGGGTAAACAACAGCAAATTGAGAACCGCAAGAGGAAGTACACTCAGGGGAAGTTTAACTCTGGAGCTCATCATAAGCCCCGCTACTCCCCGTACTCAGGGAATACCGTATCAGGGACCGGTAAGTTTGGAAGGCACACCATGCTGTGCACAACCATGGAAGCCACAACCATGGAGGAAATGGGAATGCCCGTCCCAACCATGGCAATTTCAAGACTAACAATGGGAATGGGAACAACAACCAGCACCGTCACGTTCCTACTCAGAAGGATCTGAGTCACATCACCTGTTTCAAGTGCTAGAAGACAGGGCACTATGCTACTGAGTGTCCCCAGAGCAAGTAGGGAAATGGAAACGGCAACTCCACAGCCAAGAAGCCAAACCCTTCTCCTCGTGCCCAGGTGAACCACCTCGACGTGGAAGAAGTCTATGATCAACCCGAGACTGTGGTTGGTAAGTTTTTATTGCATTCACGTCCAGTTATAGTACTTTTTGATTCTGGTGCAACTCATTCATTCATATCAAGGGTAGTTGTGGATAAGTATGGTTTGCCCACCAAAACCCTTAAACAGCCCATTAAGGTCAGTTCCCCAGGAGGTATGATGATGGCAGGGATAGGATGCCATGCTTTGAAACTCAATATAGGAAACCATGTTTTTTCTACCGACCTCATCGTCTTAGAATCCCAGGGATTGGATGTAATCCTAGGCATGGATTGGATGACCAAGTATGAAGGAAATGTTGATTGCCTCAGCAAGTCTGTTTCACTCACCACCCCGTAGAACAAGAGGATTAAGTATGTATCCCGACGCACCCAGATGAGTGCACGGTTAAATTCCCTCATAGGAGTTGTTCAGGAGGAAGTACCTGTGGTAAAAGACTTTCTGGATGTATTTCAGGAAGAATTACCAGGCATGCCACCAGATAGGGAGATTGAGTTCCTAATAGAGCTACAGCCAGGGACAACACCAATTTCCAAGAGACCCTATCGGATGCCCGCAAATGATCTGTTGGAAATCAAGAAGCAAATTAAGGAGTTATTGGACAAAGGTTATATACGCCCAAGTTCTTCACCTTGGGGAGCCCCAGTTCTTTTGGTGGAGAAGAAGGATAAAACCTTGAGAATGGTAGTCGATTATCGTGCCTTGAATGAGGTGACTATCAAGAACAAGTACCCTCTGCCGATGATTAATGATTTGTTTGATCAGCTAGTAGGCGCCAAAGTATTCTCTAAGATCGATCTTCGATCAGGGTATCATCAACTGAAGATTCGTGAACAGGATATACCCAAAACAGCTTTCACCACCAGGTATGGCTTGTACGAGTATATAGTCGTGTCCTTTGGTTTGACTAATGCTCCTGCCTACTTCATGAATTTGATGAACAAAGTGTTTATGGAATGTTTGGACAAGTTTGTCGTGGTGTTCATCGATGACATTTTGATATTCTCCAAGAACGAGGAAGAACACAAGGAACATCTGCGTTTAGTTCTGGAGAAGCTAAGAGAGCATCAATTATATGCCAAGTTCAGCAAATGTGAATTTTGGCTGACGGAAGTCGGATTCCTTGGACATGTTATTTCCGGAGAAGGAATAGCCGTAGACCCCGCTAAGGTTGAAGCCGTCACCGAGTGGAAGTCACCCACTTCAGTTAAGGAGATCCGCAGTTTCCTCGGACTTGCCGGATATTACCGGAGGTTCATTGAGAATTTCTCAAAGATAGCCAAGCCCATGACAGAGTTGTTGAAGAAAGAATCCAAGTATGTTTGGACTGAGGAATGTGAAGCCAGTTTCCAGGAGTTGAAGAAACGTTTGGTCACAGCCCCAGTGTTGATTTTGCCCAATATTCGGAAGGACTTCCAAGTTTATTGTGATGCTTCACGTCAAGGACTTGGAGGAGTACTCATGCAAGATGGAAAGGTTGTAGCTTATGCTTCTAGACAACTACGACCTCATGAGTTGAATTATGCCACCCATGATTTGGAACTAGCAGCCGTAGTGCACGCACTCAAGACCTGGAGACATTTTCTTATCGAAAATAGTTGTGATGTTTACACCGACCATAAAAGCTTGAACTATATCTTCACGCAGAACGAGTTGAACCTCAGACAGAGGAGATGGTTAGAGTTAATCAAGGACTATGACATGAGATTACATTACCATCTAGGTAAGGCCAATGTTGTAGCCGATGCCTTGAGTCGGAATACTTATGTAAACACCCTCACAGCAGGAGGATTACCCCAAGAGTTAGCCGATGATCTCAGAGAGCTCAAGCTAGAGATAGTTCCAAGAGGATATGTTGGTACACTAGAGATCCAGTCCACCTTGACCGAAAGAATTCGTGAAGCCCAGAAATCGGACAAGGAGATAGCTGAGATTAAACAGAAAATGGAAGATGGTAAAGCTAAAGGTTTTCGTGAGGATGAGCATGGAACTTTGTGGTTTGAGAACCGAATCTATGTGCCCAATGACCCAGAGCTCAGGAAGTTGATACTTCAGGAAGCCCACGATTCACCTTACTCGATACACCCAGGCAATACCAAGATGTATCTGGATTTAAAGGAAAGTTATTGGTGGACAGGTATGAAGAAAGATATTGCGGAACATGTTGCAATATGTGATGTTTGTCAGCGAGTAAAGGCAGAACATCAGAAACCAGTAGGGTTACTCCAACCTTTGCCGATACCCGAGTGGAAATGGGAAAAGCTTGGTATGGACTTCATCACAGGATTACAGAGGACCCGTTCAGGTTATGATTCCATCTGGGTAGTGGTAGATCGCTTGACCAAGGTAGCTCATTTCATTCCAGTGAAAACCACCTATACCAGTGCTAAGCTAGCCAAGATATATATGACCAGGATCGTATGTCTGCATGGAGTTCCGAGGAGTATCGTGTCAGATAGAGGAACACAATTTACCTCAAAGTTTTGGCATCAGTTACATGAAACTTTGGGTACGAGGTTAGAGTTCAGTACAGCTTTTCATCCCCAGACCGATGGACAGACTGAGAGAGTCAACCAGATTCTGGAAGACATGTTGAGAGCTTGTGCGCTAGATTATGGATCTAGTTGGGATGACAACTTACCTTACGCAGAATTTTCGTACAACAACAGTTATCAGACCAGTCTGAAGATGGCCCCTTTCGAAGCTTTATACGGAAGGAGGTGCAGAACACCATTGACGTGGGATGGTGTTGGAGACCGACAACTTTTTGGTTCCGACCTTATCCGAGATTCTGAAGAGAAAGTCAGATTGATTCGCGATAGACTCAAGATAGCTCAATCTCGACAAAAGAGTTATGCTGACAGCAAACGTAAAGAAGTGACGTGTGAAGTGGGAGACCGAGCTTATCTTCATGTGTCCCCGCTTCGAGGAATCAAGAGGTTTGGTGTTAAAGGAAAATTAGCACCCAGATTCATAGGCCCCTACAAAATTCTTGAACGTAGAGGCGAAGTTGCATACAAACTGGAATTGCCGGAAGAATTATCCGAAGTTCATAATGTGTTCCATGTGTCCCAGCTGAAGAAATGTCATGCTGAGATGGCTGATATCCCTTTGAGAGATACAGTGCCCCTAGAGGCCATACAACTTGATAATGATCTGACCTACGAGGAGAAGCCTGTCAGAATGCTCGACACAGCCAACAGAGTTACCCGCAGCAGGATCATCAAGTTCTGTAAGGTTTTGTGGAGTCATCACACCGAGGAAGAAGCCACCTGGGAATGCGAAGAAGATCTTCGTAGAGACCACCCGCACCTATTTTCTAGCCAACCCGAATCTCGAGGACGAGATTCATCTTAAGGTGGGTAGGTTTGTAACATCCCAAAATTTCATTTTGGAATGTTATGAAATATAGCTATGCATCCATCATCATCATTGTTTGAATACCTGTATTGTTGAAATGTTCTTTCTAAAAATACTGAAAGCCCTTTCAATTTTTCCCTAACTTGCTTTCACCTATTTGAAATTTTGGTTAAATGTTCAAAATAAGAGGGGAGTAACATGACACTCCACACCAGGGTCATTTTGGTGATCTATTTGAACAAAAGTAACCAGGAGTTGTTTTGAAAATATTTGCAAAAAGGTTTTAAAAACAAATAGGCAATTTCTAAAAAAATATTTTTTTAATTAAATAGCATTTATTATTCTGTTAATTTTGATATATAATACTCCTATATTTAGAGAACATTTAAATGCTTTAAAGGTTTTTGAAACGCTCTGGAAAAACATTAAACAGAAACCGGTAACGGTTACTGTATTAAACGGGCCGGCCCACGGGCAGTTACTCGTGAATGGATTAAAAGCCGGCCGACCGACACGCATTCAACGCGCTCTCGCTCACTGACACTGGACCCCACCCCGACCGACCGTTTCTACCGACCGGTCATCCCTCTCCTCCCCCACACGCGCCGGACCTCGCCGGCCGTTTCTGTCCCCCTCCCGGATCTCTCGCCCCTCTCCTCCCCCGCACTCCCCGCACCCCCTATAAAAGCTGGCCAGTCCCCGCATCCATTCCCCCCCAAATCCCCCTCCTATCTCGCCGGAAGGCTGCCCAATCTCTCGCCGGAGTAACCCCGACCACCGAAGCTCCCTTCGACCGTAGCCATCGACTCCGTCCATCTCTCGCCCCACCGTTGCCACCAATCGACGCCGCACGTCCAGCTCCGTCGCCCGGACCACTCCGCTACCTCCCACGACCACCGGAGCTCCTCGCCGTCATCTTCGCCGCTTCCGGACTCGCCGGAGATCCCCACGCCGGCAACCCTTTACCCCGTGAGCACTCCCAACCCTCGGATCTAAAATCCACGGCCGAGATTAGATCGGATAAATATCTGAACCGGTATCCCCTACCGACCGGTCGCCCGCCCGAAAACATCCAACGCGCGCACTAGCTAGCCAATAGGACAGTGCCACGTAGCCCCTGGCCGTCCGGTAGATTTTTGCCTTTTTCTGTTTTTGTTTTAGTTAACAGAGTGTATTCAAATTTTGTTTTGCTTATATCTTTTAACCTGTTTAACGTTTTGAGTTGATTCTTTTTGCATTAGCTCACATTTTTCATGTAGTTTCACCCTGTACTTTTAAATTTTAAATTTGAACTCTAAAATTTGAATTGAGTCAAATTTGCTTAAAACCTTCAAATCTGAATAACTAGAGTTTGAAAATAGATTTTGACATCAATCTTTTTGCTACTGTTTGGTCTTAGTTAGGACTAACTTTATGCTTAGTCTGAGAATTTTTAGGATGATTTTGATTAGTGTTCTAGCTATAAATAGAATCTGCCTTGTATTATAGTATAGTTTCATTTACTTAGTTTTAGTTAGTTTAACTTAGATTTAGTTTTATTTTGTTTAGTAGGTTCTGTTGATTTAAACATTTAGTGTTTTACCCATTCTTAATAAAAATATAAAGTTGTTTAGTTATCTCTTGGTTAATATAGGAATCACAATTTCTTTTCAAATAGGTTTATTTTGATTAAAACAACTAGTTTAGTAATAGATTCTTTTAATAAAGTTTTATATAATTTAATTTTGTTTTCTAAAACAAGTTTATTTGTAAATTCTTTTCTGTTAAGAACATGTTTTACTAATAAATAATAAGTTTGGTTTTGCTCTCTTGTTAGTAAAACTATATTTGTTCCATTTAGTGTTTATCAAAAATTTTACAAACTTTACAAAAGCTTTCCCAACAAACTTAAATTGATTTTCTTCTGTTTATTAACAAAAATATTTTGTTGTTCCTTGCTGTCAACAATTGTTTTGTTATTACAAAATAGTTTTATTATGATAGTAGGGTTTTATCAATCACCTCCTAGTAAACAAAACTTTGTGTGTTTTCCTTACTTGTGATTTGTGCATCGTTTTGTCTTGACTGTTTACTAGTTCTTGATTGATGTTTGTGGGTTACAATATTCTGTTGTATGCTTATTGAGTGCTTGTTTGCTTCGTTAGATTATCCGGAGTGCGAAGCTTGTTACTTAGAGTCCCACGAGTACGAAGATCATCAACCAGGCAAGTCACTTTGATCATGATTACCCATGTTTTATATGCATTAGTTCTACCATCTCCCCAAATTGCATGCAAGATAGGTTAGTTGGAAACTTGGTTACTTTGTCGTAGTATCATGTGGTAGGTACCCCCCTCAAACTCTTTGACACATTGGCCCCGGGAGACGTTGTTTTACTTTTTGCTATGCTATTAGTAGACGGGGTTGGTTGTGTGATTCATGAGAGTTGAGAGAGTTAATAATTTCAAGACCTACATAATGATCAAGATTTAAGACTCCGAGTTTTCAACATACCTCTGGGTGGATGATGGTTGAACGGCACCCTGGAGAAACCAGTGGATTTGCCTAGGTGATGCTGGAGATGGCAAGTATTCACGCGGAAAGGTCCACCCAGGCACAAAGAGATGGATGGATGCTTTAAAACCCAAGGCTTACCTACACAGCCACAAGTCATTATGGGCTCTAGCTTGGTTGGATATCGTGGTGACCCTGGACAGGCAGTGCTACGAGAGGTAGAAGAACGGTAGGAAAGGATGGGCACCGACAGAGTCGCAGGGAAACCCTTTGGAAGACCATGTTTTGGTCATCCGTTTCTCAAACACCCTGAAGTGCGAGAAATCAAACGGAGGCGACCAAATCTTGTGGGGAACGTGTGCAAAACTCTGCAGAGTACTCAAACCTAATCGATTAGCCGTGTCCACGGTCATGGACGACTTGAACCAAAGGAACTGAAACTTCCGGAACTCTCAACACAATTAATAACGAGGATGTGGGTATTAATAATTTGGGAATGAGAATTGGTTGGTGGAACCATCTCATTAATCAACCAACTTAGTAATATTTTTGCTTATCCCTCTCTTGATGTAGGAAAAAATTGGCTTTACGCAAATACTTACCACCCCACCTGCCATATATGCATATAGACTAGATGATTATCTTTTCACCCCTCTCTTGTGACTTTGCCGGCATATTCCATATGCTGACCTACATGGCTGCAACGTATCATGTTGCAGAGTACTTTTCCGACCAGGAGTGAGGACACGTTCTATGCTTAGTGAGATGCCCTTGGAGTCAGATGGACTCATCTACCTTCGACGCTTCCGCAAGATTTAGATATTCTCATGAGTTGACTTTTAGCCACTTTATTGTAATTTTTATTGTAATAAAGGACTCGAAATGAGATTTCGATTAATATATTTGTTGTGTGATTTCCCTTTGATATATACATTGATGTACCGTGTGTGTACCAGCATGATCTTGGGATGGTACGGAAACACCGGAGACTTGACCTTTCAGGTCGGGTCGTTACAGGACCCACCAGGTGGGTTCTATCTAGATGTCGAGGACGCCGAATAGCTGGTGTCCCAGCTAAGACCTTATGCCCTGTGGCGGGCTCTAGATAGTCAGGCCATGTGCCTTTTTACCCTTTCAACTATCTGTACTCAGACAACTTTATGCCTCCGCTTGGTTTGTATGACTTGAGTGTCGGGTCATGTGACCCCTACGTGTAAGAACATATTATGCAAGGCTCCTCTGGGCCTCTTAAATAAAAGTTGTGTTTTTGTATGGTTATGTTGTGATGCCACAGTTGTCTCTATGCATATCGGGCATGTCATGCGTACATGTGACGTGCAACGGTATGTATGGGATTTGACACCTAGTCATGTGCCTTTAGTAGTACTCTTTATGGGAAACTACCTCTTTGTGCTTCCACCGAGCCTTGGTAGCTTGCTACTCCTCCGGACACATTGATTGACCGACATGTATCCTTCTTTGCTATTGTGTCTGTCCCTTGGGGAAATGTCTCGTAGTGTAATGGAGTCCCTGTAGCCTACTACGACTCGTCTGTGTGCAGTGATGACATTTATGTCCCACAGTGTAATGGAGTCCTTGCGGCTGGCTATGACTCGTCTACACACGCTTGAGGCCAACACCTGCATTGCTGGGTTACATATGTCTGTTTCCATACGGATGTGCCACTTGGGTTCTATGACTAGTCATGTTAGCCCGGGTTCTCTGTCGTTTGAATGCCAGCGATATATTCACATACGTGAGCCAAAAGGCGCAAACGGTCCTGGCTAAGGTAAGGCTGCAGCCGGGGAGTCACCATGCGTGAGGCCGCAAAGTGATGTGGTGTGTTACAGGCTGGATTCTTATGACTTAGGATCGGGGTCCCGACAGCGTTGGTATCAGAGCCTGACCGACTGTAGGACTACCAAGCCAAACCGGTTGAAGTTGAGTCTAGAAACACTATAGAAAAGGAAGGGAATTGATTGTGGAAGGGAACGTAAGGCTCTTTCTACTCCTCTTCTCGAGTTATTCTATTGTGAGTCACCCTCATCTTTATTACGAGGTTAAGAGCTAGGCTTCTCATGTATTTCTTAGGATGACGAGTTACTAACCATGGACTATTAGCTAGCTTGTTCGCAAGTGAACTCCGGTACTAGATTATTGTTTGGTTTGACAATCATTTGGATTAGGAACTTGAGTCTAGAAAGTCGAGTGGTTATGCTATCCAACCTTTTGCAGTTGTCTCAATTTTTTTTGAGAAATTACAACCGTTATGCTGTCCAATTTCTGCTAGGATCTCTAATGTCTTTGCATCATTCTCTATTTCAGATGCCCCCTCGTACTTCTTGTCAGGTGGTCCGTCTGACTAGGTGCATCAATGTACCGGGTCATACGGCCATGTTGGTTAGAGTTATGATGGAGGCTGGTTACCGTTGGTACCCAGAGTATACAGTGGAGGAGCAGTATCGAGATTTCAATCAGAGCCAGTACCCGTGTACTTTTAAGGTATATACATCCTATCCTGGAGCTACAGAGCCTCTTCATTGTACATATGGGTTAGGTGTCACCATAGACATGGCAGTTCAGGAGGCCGCCTACACCATGTTGACTATCATGAGATTTCACCATGGTCTGCTTCAGAACACTGAGTTCTGTTATGTTCCTGCTTCTCTAGGAGGAGAGGATAGTTATCTTAGTGCAGCCTATTATGATCATTCTCATGAGGACCCTAGGCTGTAGGTGACCGCTCAGATGTTGGAAAACAGGGATCGTGATGCACGTGCCCTTCACATGGAACTATATGCTACCCCTGCACGTCTTTGGACAGACTTGATGCAGCTAGCACCTGTCATGCAGACAGGCTATGGAGATTTGGAGATGTTGAACCCATCGCGGACTCATCTGCCAGCACGCATAGACTGGCCCGATGTTGGAGGCATCACTCCTCTTCGAGGACCGTTGTTGCCACCAATGAGGGGACCGAGGCCACATCCGTGTCCTTACAGTTTCCAGGGATTGCAGGCCAAGGTGTTTCTAGATCCTCAGGTTCAACTCCCGGGCGACGGGGGTAACCTATATGAGGCATTCTACGGCGATGCTTGAGTACGTGGATGTTAGTACTAGTATTGTAGTAGTTGTATTGCCACAGTCCTACGTGTCTTGTGGGATATGACTAAGGTGTGAGTTGAGTTCCGGAGGTGTAGATAGATAATGTATAGGAAGCTTGTAATGCCTCTGATGAGTTGTATCATCTTTCCGTAGTTTGTACTTCATCTTGGGCGTGTACTGAACTATGTCATGGTGTGTATGAATCATGGTGTTCATATGGCAGTTTGTTTATTACCATGTTGATCGGGTATTTACCCATGCATGCCATGTTGTTCAGTACATTCCTCATCTCATGTCTTAGAGTTGTTGTCTTCCTTGTCTAAGCTATTTTTTTCAGGATGGTGTCAACTAGGAATAACCCCGTGCCTGCCTTTGAGCAGGGTGAGGGAAGCTAGCCAAGACAAGAGAAACTGCTACAGGCGCCCTCCTTGGCAGAAGTGATGCTCGAAGTTGAGTGGAATAAAAGGGAGACCAATAGGCTCTTGGAACGTATTGAGCAGAAATGAGCGTAATGATGGTGTGTCCATCAATGACTTCGTCAAGTTGTGCCCACCTAAGTTTCATCATTCGGTCGACCGCTTGACGCTGATGACTGGCTAACTAGCAAGTCCCGCAAAATCCGAGGTTCCAATGTATCTGAGGCCAACAAGGTGACTTTTGCTGCATATTTTCTAGAAGGACCCACCAATCTGTGGTGGGAAAATTATGAAGCCATGCGTCCCGCAGGCCCCGGAGCAACTTGGGCGGATTTCAGTGAGGCATTTCGTACCCATCACATCTTGGAAGGGCTGATGGATCACGAGAGAGAGGAATTCTGTGGTTCTACCCAGGGCAGACTGACAGTGGATGCCTACAGCCGTGAGTTCGACAATCTTGCTCGTTATGCTCCGGAGGAAGTGTCGACCGATGCCAAGAAGAAGGCTAGGTTCCGCAAGGGACTTAGTCCTGAGCTCCCTCGAGACCTACGTCTGCATGAGTGTACCACCTTCTAGGCCCTCGACAACAAGTCTATCAACGCCAAAATAGGACAGACTGACTACGAGGCAACTAAGAAGCACACCCATGACTTCAGCCCCACATCTAGCTCAGGCCCCAACAAACGTCGGGTGTGGGAGCCCAACACAGCTCTTTCACCAAGGTACACCGCAAGGCCATCCTTCCAGGCGCCTCGCCCAGCTCAGCCCAACCCTCCAGCTAGGACATTTGGAGGTCCCCCTGTCAATGTTGCTCCCCGTGCCACTATTGTCTGCTACAAATGCGGAGAACCAGGACACTATTCCCGTGAGTGTCCCCAGAACAATGCCAAGCCGACTGGACGTGGGAAGCCGGGAAAAGACTTCTACGTGAAGCCAACTCCTACTCATGGTCGAGTGAATTATGTTTCTGCTGAAGAAGACCTTCTGGATCCTGATCAGTGGGGACCCCGACCCATAAGTCGTGATCACCAAATGCACGTGTACAGTGATCCCAGAGATCAATGCTCATTGAACACACAGAAGCTAAATAACAAGAGTCTTACATCCACACTTAACGTCTTACACAAATAATGACCACGAAGGTCTTAGTCTTACATATATAGGGCCATACGGGCCAAACACTTAAATAGGACAAGCGGCAGAAATCTTGATCGAAAGTGTGAACCCATGCCATCTACCTTAACCTACAGACATTCTGACGGGGAAGTGTCCCAAATCGCATGTTCGTCTCCAATGAATTCTTCAACATAGTCCTGTTCTTCCATGCCTGGCCAATTAAATAACCAGTGGCAAGCCAATGAGTACTTTGAATGTACTCGCAAGCAACCCAAGTGTGGAATGAGGTAACAATGATGCATGGTATAGCACTAAGTATGTAAATTTGCGGAAAGCTAATTTTGTATGCAAATGACAAGATCAAGTAACTTGTAAGCATGCATCAACAATAAGCAAGTATCCACATGGTCGAGATACCGATATCATCATAAGAATTGGTTGAACATCTCATGTTTACTCATCACGCTAAGTCATCGGACTTAGTCCAATCCATACACTAAGTCATCGGACTTAGCTCATGTGACCTCTTGTGACCATCACATCCATACTCGCACCAAATTTCATGAAAAGATCCGGACATAGTCTAAAAGGTACTCCAACTGTCCATGACTGCGGACGTGGCTATTCGAATAGTTTTACACTCTGCAGAGGTTGCAGACTTTATCCACAAGACTCGGGGAACTTCCGTGTCATCCACGACTCGCGGTATATAACATACCCGAGGTAAGCACCCGAACAATGCCTTTCCCTAGTGATACTAAACAAAGAGTACGCTCGATTGGTACCCATCCCTCATGATGTACATCACACGAGCCTCGCTCTAATCGTACCATCCATGAGGGGACCAACGGTGTGGCCGGTGCCTATGAAGACAGCGCATGATAGTATATACCGATACGACCCCGTCTCGAGAGTGACCACGCCACTCCCGCCACTAGTAATGCGGGCTCCTTGCTAGTACCCACCAAGGTAATCAACAAAGCCCCATCCCATAAGGGGTATCATGGTTGCGCATGTAATGTTGGGACGGTCAGCAGACCTTAGAACACTCCATTTTGAAAAACACATACTCACTTGCTCTGGCACACCACTTCTTTCTCAAGTGGTTGCCCATCTCATCAATATCTCCCTTAGGAATTAGTGGCACCCGATGGGGTATTCGAATTTTCTTGAAATTGTTTCTCTCTTTCCATCACCATGCATGGTCCCGATCCCACTTGTGTAGCATCTATTAGCATCCTATCTATACCCACCCGCATAACCCTCATAAGGTGGTAGGGTCATGCACGATGCAAGTGTCAAAGGAAAAGTATCAGAGGCATCCCACCGAAAGGGGAACATCACCTCACATGATCAATTATGATGAAAGTAAAGTGCTATATGACATGCAATAAAAATGGTTTCTCATCATGGTCAAAGGGCTGCTTGCCTGGCTCAACAAAGTCTCTGGGGTCTTCGAAGTCTTCGGGTCCAACTTCTTCATCAACCGCACAATCTATCGTCGCGAAATAAAGCGATCAAAATAAGCAACACACCAAAACAGAGCACACAATCTATTATCAAAAATGTTAACCTACTCTGATAAATACTAAATGTCACACTAAAAATATCCTCCTAGGGTTTTGTTGTGAAAAACATTTTGGAAATAAATTAACAGAGGCAAAAAGGTGCCCAAATATAGGTTTTTAAAATAAAACAGTACTAAAACTAATTTCAAACATTTTTACAAATGGCACTATTAAATTCTAGGGATTATTTTATGATTTTATGCAGAAGAATTATTTGCATTGGATAAATATTCAAATCTAGGGGATTATTGGAAGATAAACAGAAAAAGAAAAGGGGAAAAAGGCACTATGCCCTGGGCCTGAGGCACCCAACTTCTGGGCCGGCCCAGGCCAACTAGGTCAGGCGCGCTGGTGCCATCGCGCGCGTCAGGATTCAAACCTGGCATGCAGGGCCCAGTGGCCAACGAGAGAGAGAGAGAGCAGGAGGGGAGAGGTGAGGGGACAACAAGTGGGACCCCCCTGTCGGGTCCTTCTCCCACCTCAGGACAGGAAGGGGAAGAGCTCACCGACGGCAGCACAGGGCACGGAGGAGGCAGGCGAGAGCAGAGATTGGCTCGGGGTTGAGTCGCCGGTCCCTGGAGGTGGAGGGAGAACAGGAGGTGGACGGAATCGCCGGTGGCGAGCACCCGCGGCGGAAGCAGCTTCGGGAGTGATCACCAGGGGCCTCTCCGTGATGCAAAGAGGATGGGGACGAGGGGGGATCGAGTCAAAGTGATGAGGGAGGAGCAGCCGTAGTGGAAGGAGGGCCGGAGAGGCTTGCTACCCAGAGATCGACAGTGGCGACACCATGGCGATGCTCCGGTCGATCCCGGGTGCTCGAGCCTTAGAACGAGGTGGACTGGTCACGGGAGCTCTATTGGGAGAGGGAGAGAGGGTCCAGAGGGGAGAGAGGGCTCGGGGGAGGGCCCTTTATAGGGGGACGTGAGTCCACCGAGGGTTTGTGCGTCGGCAAGGTCGTGGCGTTTGCTGGAGGGCTCGGGGGAGAGAGAATAGGTCTGCGGCATTCCTAGGCGTCACCCACGACCAGAGGGAGAGGAGAGACTGGCAAGGGAGCGCGCGCGTGCGAGCCCCATAGTTGGCCGGTTTGGGAAGCCGTGGCACGTGCGAGAGGGGCCGGAGGAGGGAGAGAGAGGAGGGGGGCGACCAGGTGGCGTGTTGCCGATGCCGAGGGGAGCAGAGGGGACAAGCTGGGGCGGCCTGAGGCTATCGGGTGGCGCCGTGCAGGGGCGGCTACAGTGCGGGGTCGCACTATAGCACGCTCCAGAGCACCCAAATGGCCTACCCAGGCATATTCTATGGCCACTCACGTATCTCCTTGTGTCCTGGGGTACAGGAGATGCCCAAAGGCTAGGATAAGCTAGGGGAGAGCTCTAGAGGAGCCTTAGGGTAGGTGGAAATGGGGAGAGGGGTAGAAAAAGATGCTGCCAAGGGTAGAAATAGGGGTTTTACCCCACCTCACAGTGGCCTGATGACTTGGGACTTTTACAGGAGGTGAAATGCATCTATGTGAGGTTGTGGTAAAAAGTTGGGGCCAAGGGTAAATGGAAAAGGGGTGGAGATGCTGGTTTTACCATTTCACCAGAAGGTGTTTGGTGGTGTTTTGGGCAAGAAGATGTTTCTACCATAGTGAGGTATTTACCAGGGTCAAAGGCTAGGTCGAAATGAGAGGATTCACCAAGTTTGAGCTCAAGAGGAAAAAGTTGACAATGGAAATTTGATAAACCCTAGAATTTAGCAGAAGCATATTTCTGTAGATCCAATGATGCTAGGCTTTTACCCTTGATGCACACTTAGTGTATCATCACTATTTGGCCATTAGAGCATGCCCACAAAGTTTGAGGCCAAGGGGAGACACTTCAGAATGTAAAGTTGCTGAAATTTGATTCTGGATAGGAATGGTTTTGGGATGGTTTGATGAACCAAACCAACTTGGATTGAGATGAAACTTTGCAAGATCATCACCTATGATAGTGTTAACTTTCTGGAATTTTCCTGGAATTTATTGAGAATATTTCTTATAGAAATATTCCAAAAGTTTGATCTAAATAGAAAGAGTTTTGAGGGGTTTTGCCCATGATTTGGTAATGCCCTTGTGTTTAAACTCATATATATGGAAAATACATGTCCACTGAGTTTCTCTAAATTTTCTCAAATATTTTTAAAGCATTTAAATAATGTTTCCCTAGGAAAAACCATTTCTAGCCTTAATAAAAAGCCTTTAAATAAAATGTGAAAATAATCTTGAAAAATAATATTTGGTGGTTTTGGGAAGTCATATATATAGTAGGTCTGAAATAAAGCTTTTGCGAAGGAAGGGTCCACCTAATTTGAGGACTTGCAGTGCAAACCTCATTTCAGGGGGTATTGAAAACCTAATTTGAATAAATCATTTTTGGTTAAAAAATTATTTGATAAGAATAGTTTTGGGCATTATTCACATGGCATGATCATTAGGCAAGAGGTTTGGAACAAGGAAGATGAATATGAAGTGAAATAGAACCTAGTAGTGCCATAAAACACAATCAACAACCAAGCAAACAACATAGCAAGCAAGCACAAGCACATAGAAAAAGTTTTAGTTGGCCCCAAATTTTATAAACCCAAACATAACAATGTGCTACAAACACAGGGTGTGACATGATGTTATCCTAGGTATGCTCCTTGTCAATAGCCATCTAGCATCTGTTATGTTTTATACTAGAGCATCTCATTCATTCATCTCAGAAAGTTATGCATAGTTGCATAACGTATCTTTTTGTGATATGCCTACTCCTTTAGTAGTTCAGACTCCTGGTTCAAAATGGAAAAGTTCTAGGGTAATCCATGGCAATGAGATTCTTGTGGATAGGCTAGTCTTCTTAGCATCTTTGATAGCCCTCAAGTCTTCGGACATCAATATCATCTTAGGCATGGATTGGATGAAAGCCCACTATGCTAAGATTGATAGTCATACTAGGAATGTTCAACTTACACATCCATTGGGTGAGATAGTTAATGTCTCCACTCGAGCTGTCAAACGCCAACTCTATTCTCTCAATGCTAGCCCTCTTCCAGAATTAGAAGATATCCCGATGGTCCGTGACTTTCCGGATGTCTTTCCAGAAGAACTGCCAGGAATTCCACCTGTTAGAGATGTAGAGCTTGTGATAGAGCTTATTCCAGGGACTGTCCCAATAGCCAGAAGACCCTATAAGATGGCACCCTTAGAACTATCCAAACTTAAGAAATAACTCGATGAGGCTTTGAAGAAAGGTTTCATCCGTCCTAGTTCTTCTCCTTGGGCTTGCCCCGTCCTCTTTGTCAAGAAGAAGGATGGATCGGATCGGATGGTTGTGGATTATCAGCCAGTGAATCTGGTCACCATAAAGAACAAGTATCCGCTCCTCAGGATAAATCATTTGTATGATAAACATGCTGGATCCTCTGTCTTTTCCAAGATGTATTTGAGGTTGGGATACCATCAAATCAGAATTAGAAACGAGGACATTGCAAAAACGGCTTTTGTTACTCGTTATGGCCAATACGAGTACACCGTCATGTCCTTCGATTTAACCAATGCCCCAGCCACCTTCCCTTGCTTGATGAATTCGATCTTCATGGAGTATTTGGATAAATTCGACATGGTTTACCTCGACGATATACTCATCTACTTGAAGAACGAACAGGATCATGCCGAGCATCTAAGGCTGGTATTGATGAAACTTTGAGAGCATCGTCTGTATGCCAAATTCTCCAAGTGTGAATTTTGGTTACCAGAAGTGACCTATCTAGGCCACGTGATCTCTGGTAAAGGTATTGCTATCAATCCCGAGATACTTCATGTCGTCCTTGATTGGACTCAACCTGAATCGGTTAAGCAAGTTCTGAGTTTCCTTGGCTTAGCGAGCTATTTTTGCCGCTTTGTCGAAAACTTCTCCAAGGTTGTGAAGCCTCTGACTGAATTCCTCAAGAAAGATAAAAATTTCGAGTGGACCCCACAATGCGAGCATATTTTTCACGAACTCAAAAGACGCCTGACCTCTACTCCCGTTCTGGTGCCACCAGACTTCCCTAAGGACTTTCTTATCTATTGCGACGCCTCGCGACAAGGATTGGGTTGCATTGTCATGCAAGATCGTCATGTGATTGCATACACATCTTGACAGTTGCGTCCACATGAGGATAATTAACCAACACATGATCTTGAGCTTGTAGCTGTAGTCCATGCACTCAAAACCTAGCGACATTACCTTCTGGGTAATCGTTGCGAAATTTACACTGATCACCAAAGTCTGAAATATATTTTCTACCAGCCGGATTTGAATCTCAGGCAAAGACGGTGGGTTGAGTTGATTATAGATTACGACTTAGGGATAACTTACACCCCGAGGAAAGCCAATGTCATGGCTGATGCACTAAGTCGTAACTCTTACTGTAACAACCTGATGTTACAACAAAGTCAACCACTTCTCTATCAGGAATTTTGGAAGTTGAACCTTCACATTGTTCCTCAAGGATTCCTTTCCAACCTGGTGCCAAAACGTACCCTTAAGGATAAAATCATAGCTGGACAAAAGCGTGATAAGGGTATATCCCGGATCAAAGAGAACCTCATTAGCGGTATCACTAGGGATTTCTCTATCGAAGCGTTGCTTCTCGGACCCTGTCCGCGAAGTAGACCACGAAGCGCTTGATCTCCAAGATAACCTTACATATCGGGAATACCTTGTTCGTATTCTTGATCAAGCTGAGTGTACCACTCGGCGTCAGAATATCAAGTTTCTCAAGGTTCAGTGGTCACACCATTCTGAGAAGGAAGCCACATGGCAAAGAGAGGATCGTCTTCGGCTAGAGTACCCCGTGCTCTTCTCGACGACCTCCAAATCTCGGGACGAGATTCTTTTGAGTGGGGGCGATTTGTCACATCCCTAGTTAGCCTACTTAGGTCAACATGTGTGTGCATCATGTTTTCATTCTTGCATCAACTTGAAATGGGGATTAACAGAAACCCTAACACCTCACCTGAATCAAACGAATCCAATAGTTGTGAAAAATCAACAAATCCAAAATGCCCGTAAAAAATGTCCCCTATGTCTGATAAATGTTGACATCAATATAACAGGGGTCATTCTAAATATTTGAATCTATATAGCTTTTCAAAAATAAATATTAAATCTGCTGAAAATGCCAAATAAAGCATTATTATTATTTTAGCATTCAAAATATTCTGAAACTTTTTTAGAGGTTTGAAATATTCAAACTAAGACCTATAAAATATTTGGAGTATTTGATGCCTAGCATTTGTGCCTAAATAAAAATAAAACAAATGTGAGAAAAGAAAAATAGAAACTGGAATTAAGAAAAAGAAGGAGGAAGCTCACCTTAGGCCGGCCCATCTGGCCCAGCATCGCCTTCGTCGTCCTGCCGTCGAGGAGGATGAGCGCGTGCCCACCGTGCGCTCACGCCAGAGCTGCCATGCAGCTCCCTGCGTGCCTGACTCCCCCGTCGCGCTGGCAAATGGATGAGGATGCCCCTGCCGTCCCTATCGCTCTCTCTCTCTCTCTCTCTCTCTCTCGAATTTGCCCCTCTGCCTATCCCCTTCCCTCTGCCCTGCCATGGCCATTGCCTCCGCTTGCCCACCGCCGTAGCCACAGCCGCTCCTACACCCCCTAAGCCTACCAGGAGCTCCGCCTCATCATCCCTGACCTTTGCACCAAGACACGCGCCACCGAAGGCCCTGGAGCGACGAACCCGTCCTCTTCTTCCTCCTCGCACCCGAGCACCACTGCCGATGATTCACCGCTTTTGAGCCTTCCCTGAGTGAGTATCAACGGATCTGCGCCCGAAGTGAGCCCCTGGATCCTTTCCCCCTCTTTCTCGGCCGATTCCCCCTCTGTAGCCCTCAATCTCGTCGGCACCCGAGGTGCTGCGCCGCACAAGCTCATCCCGGCGTCGCTCCGGTGTTCAGGTGGTCCTTCCGAGGCCACCACCGAGCTCGTGGGGTTGCGTAGAGGCCGTAGGTGCCCAGCCCCGGCCGTTTAGCATGCCAGAGCGAGGAGCTGGTGCTCGCCCGAACTCTGGCGGCCACCAAGCTCAACGCCGGCGATGCTCCGGTCCACCTCATCCGCTAGGGTGTGCCCAGATCGAAGCGCGCATGCGTCCTAGTTCGATAGGAACCATCCGCCATCGAAATGGTCGCCGAAGGAGGTTTTTGGACCCCCTCCGCCATCCCTGACGTCGCCGGCGGCTCAACGCCGGCGAGTCAACCGGTTTGACCACGGGGGTTTGATCCCAGGGTCAACTGGCAAGTGGGCCCAACCTGTTAATTAAGATGAGGTTAGAAATAAATAATTAATTAAACTAATTAAACTCATGACCCACTAACAGTGGGCCCCTTTCTAATTAATTAGTAATTAGTGGTTAATTAGCTTTTGTTAGGGGCTGGGTCACTGACCAGTGGGGTCCACTGGTCAGGTTTGACATGTCAACGGGTTGTTGACCATCTGACGTCATGCTGATGTGATGCTGATGCAATAAAGGAATTTCTGATTTAAATTAATTCCAGAAAATAGTTAAAACTTAGAAAATTCATAGAAATTAATCTATAACTCAGATTGAAATAAATTATATATGAAAATTTATCAAAAAAATTCAATGAATCCAATGGTTTTATTATCATGCATGTTAGGGCAACCTATGTAGATGAAAATTGACATTTAGTAATAGGTCAATATATGGAATACGAAATGGATAACGATTTTGAACCTATATTCAAAACCACTTCATTTAACTTGATTAATAGTTGCATTAGCTCATCCATCCATGTTGCCATATCATTATCATGCATCATATTGTTGCACTTGTCGTGAATTGATTGTTACTTATCTGCATTGCGGTAGGCCCTTCTTCCGAGGATACCCCCGAGTATTCCAACGAATGAGAATACCTTCCTGCTTCCCAGTAAGGCAAGCAACCCTATTGATCATTCTGATAAAATCCCATTCTCTTGCTCCTGCTCTTGTTTATTGCATTAGGACAAACATTCAATTGCCTGTCATATGCGGTAGATGAACCCATTCCTTTGCATGACCTGTCATTGTCACAGTAAATAGCTAAACCTTGCAACCTAGCATACATGGTAGATGCTTGAGCCGTGATGTGCTTTATTTACTTTGCCTACTATGCTTGCTATGCTTAGAGTGTGTCAGGTCTGATTCATCTGGGCGATGAACTAGAGTGAAACAGTGTTGTTCTGATGTGATAAGCTTAATGATGAACCCAATTTGGTAAAGGTAGCGATGAGAGGCTATGTAGGAGTACATAGTGGTTTGTCTCATTGGGACCGTTCTTAGGAACTGAGTTCCGTGTTTTTGATCCAACTTTAGATACTAGCACATTCCGGGCCCTGAAGTATGACCCCGCTCGACTTATAAATCGCTTAGTCCTTGGTCCAGGTATTGCAAGTAGTTTCTGGTGTTTATAGTATGCCAGAGGCCGTGCATAGCGCTGACCCTAGGGGTGGGTTACGACGTATTAGGAAGTGGCATGATGTACCAAGGGTCACCCGAATGGTGGGCTTGGGAACCCTGCCCACATCGTTTGTGGCCGTAGCGGAAACTTTGGCCAGACATCCGTGCGGGTTCAGTCTCAAATAGTTGATAGCCTGGACTAGAGGTCTTGTGTGATTGATGGTCGGGGCCAACTCCCTCACTGGGCTTCCACTTGAAGGTTGCCGAGGTGCATGGTTTTATGAGCACACAATGATAAGTGGTGAGAGCGTGTGTCAAGAAGTACACCCATGCAGGGTATGAATCTGTTCGAATAGACGCATCCTCGGATATGGACTACTTGGAGGACTTATGGTATTCATAGATAATTTCATTGAAACACATAAAAATCCCAAGACAAGTGTGAGTACCGTGGATGGCACTCCCGTAGGTGTCGGAAGTGAATCCATGGTGGTGTATTGATGTGGAGTTAGTGGACTCATGTGCGATATCTAAAATTTGAACAAAGAATTAAAATGTGTAATATAGGTTAGCCAATAGTCAAAGCTGGCATTGCTTTATAACTCCACTCCCCTTGTTGATACATGAGCATGAATAGTCTAGGTCTCCTTTAAAGACTTGCTAAGTATGTTTGTACTCATGTTTGCTTAATAAATGTTGCAGATGAGACACAGGACCCATCAAGTGGGATCTATCTAGATGTCGATGACGCCGAATAGATGGTGTCCCACCTACGACCTTATGCCTTGTGGCGGGCTGTAGATAGTCAGGCCATGTGCCTTCTTACCCCTTCAACTGTCTATACTCAGACAACTTTATGTTTTCGCTTGGTTGTATGAACTTGTTTGTATGACTTGAGTGTCGGGTCATGTGACCCCTGCGTGTAAGAACTTATTATGCAAGGCTCCTCTTGGCCTCTTAAATAAAAGTTGTGTTGTTGTATGGTTATGTTGATGCCATAGTTGTATCTATGTATATCGGGCTTCTCGTGCGTACTTGTTACGTGCAACGATATGTATGGGATCCGACACCTAGTCATGTGCCTTTAGTAGTACTCTTTACGGGAAACTACCTCTTTGTGCTTCCACCGAGCCTTGGTAGCTAGCTACTTCTCCAGACACATTGATTGACCAGCATGTATCCTTCTTTGCTGCTGTGTCTGTCCCTTCGGAGAAATGTCTCGCAGTGTAATGGAGTCCCTGTAGCCTACTACGACTCGTCTACGTGTAGTGATGACATTTATGTCCCATGACGTAATGGAGTCCTTGTAGCTGGCTATGACTCTTCTACACACGCTTGAGGCCAACACCTGCATTGATGGGTTACGTATGTCTAGTTCCGTACGGATGTGCCACTTGGGTCTATGACTAGTCATGTCGGCCCGTGTTCTCTGTCATTTGAATGCTAGCGACATATTCACATACGTGAGCCAAAAGGCGCAAACAGTCTAGGCTAAGGTAAGGCTGCAGCCGTGGAGTTACCGTGCATGAGGCCGCAAAGTGATGTGATGTGTTACAGGATGGATTCTTATGACTTAGGATCGGGGTCCCAACATATGGGCGCAATGGCCGCATTAATCCGGTCGCTGGCTTTTTCTCCTGAGCTTACCACTATAGAGATGATGCACGGATTCCCATCGCGAAAGGATGATGGCTCAGAATTTACCCATGCAAAATGTGCCAAGTGTATGAAGGCCTCCGGAGTGCTTTCGTCTACACTCCTCACCAAGATTGACTTGACCTCATATTAGGCGGCTTACGACGTGGCTAGCAAATAAGTGCGCGGGCCGACTTTTGAAGCCAAATATTTGATTCCTGCATGCGGTAAGCACCTCTTTGCTCCTAACATTGCCCCGTACCCCATCTTTGATGATGAAGCGCAGTTTGAAGCCTTAATGAACTGCAACTGGGATGTGGACAACCTTCAGATCGAAGAGATTGAAGACCCGGCGGAGGATGTCACACTCTGTGTTTGTATCACCTTGGTATGTTTGGGTTTATAAAAAATTGGAGCCAACTAAAACTTTTTCAAAGTGCTTGTGCTTGTTTGCTATGTTGTTTGCTTGCTTGATGATTGTGTTATATGGCACTCCAAGATTCTATTCCACTTCATATTAATCTTACTTGTTCCAAACCTCTTGCCCAATGATCATGCCATGTGAATAGTGCCGCCAATTTAAGGCCCTCCCCAAGCTCTTTCTCCATTCTGGTTGCTCTCTCCTCTCCCTAGAAGCCCCCCTGCGCGCTCCAGAGACCTCCCGCAGCCCCTGCGCTCGGGATCAAGCCGACGACCGCCGTGGCGACCTCATCACCGATCTCCTGGTTGGATCCCCCTCCGGTCCCCATTTCTCTCCCGTTGGTCCTCCCTTGCCCTCTTGACGTGTTTCCCCCTCTCCCCCATCATGTTTGCAGCTGGAAACAGCCCCGACAAGCTCTCCCGAAGCTCCCTCCGCCGCAGGAGCTTGCCGCTAGCTACTACGTCCGCCCCAGGTGCTCCTTCGACCTCCAGAGGAACGGAGGGTCGACGCTGAGCTCAGTCCCGCCTTCCCCTGCCATTGTCGTGCCCTGCATCATCGCCGGTGAGCACGTCGGCCTCCCTGCCGTGAGGTTGAAGATGACAGGCGGGGCCCGCCTGTCATCCTCACCTCCCTCCCCCTCCTCTCTCTGTCTCTGGCCTTCGGGGCCCAGTCGTCAGGTTCGAACGCGCACGCGCACGTGCCGGTTCGCCTGGGCTGGTTGGCCTCTAGGCCGGCCTAGTTGTTGGCCGCCTCCAGCCAGGGCACTATGCCCGCTTCTTTTTCCTTTTTCCTTTTTCTGCAAGCTTCCAAAAAGTCCTCAGAGCAAAATAATTATCCAATGACCAAATTTCCTTCACCTAAAATCTTAGATTATTCCATAGAATTTATAGGTGCCGTTTGTAAAAATGTTTGAAATTATTTTTAGTACTGTTTTAATTTAAAACCCTATTTGGGCAATATCAGCCCCTTTTTTAAATGTTTTTAAAAACCCTTCTAAGCACAAAACCATAAAAAAACATTTTTAACATGGTCATTAGCATTTCTCTGAATAGGGTAGCATTTTTTAGTAGCTTGAGTGCTCTGTTTTTGTGTGTTGCTTATTTATATCGCTTTATTTCGCGGCGATAGATTGCGGGGTTGACGAAGAAGTTGGATTGAGTGCTCTGTTTTGTGTGATTGCTTATTTTTATCGCTTTATTTCACGACGATAGATTGTGCGGTTGACGAAGAAGTTGGACCCGAAGACTTCGAAGATCCCGGAGACTTTATTGAGCCTGGCAAGCAGCCCTTTGACCATGTTAAGAAACCTTTTTCAATGCATGACATATAGCACTCTAGTTTTGATATACTTGATCATGTGAGGTTGCGACCCCTCCGGTGGGTTGCTTCCGATACTTTTCCGTTGACACTTGCATCGAGCATAAACCTACCACCTTATGAGGGTTGTGCGGGTGGGTATAGATAGGATGCTATTAGATGCTACGCAAGAGGGACGGGATGTATGCATAGTGATGGGAAAGAGATGATTTCAAAGACTTTTTGAAAACCCCGTCGGGTGCCACTAATGCCCAAGGGAGAAGATGATGAGTTGGGAAACCACTTGATAAAGAAGTGGTGTACCGGAGCAAGTGAGAGTGTGTTTTCAAAAATGGATTAGATTTAAGATTTTTCGACCGTCCCAACCTTACATGCGCAACCACAATGTGCCTTATGGGATGGGGCTTTGTTGAGTACTGTGGTTGGTTCTAGCAAGGAGCCCGCATTACTAGTGGCAAGAGTGAAATGGTCACTCTTGAGACGGGGTCGTCCCGGAAGTGGAAGGCCATGCGCTATCTTTACAGGCACTGGGCACACCGTTGCGTGCCCTCATGGATGATACGAGTGATGTATATCATGAGGGATGGCACCAACGAGTGGACTCGTTTTTTAGTATCACCATGGGAAAGGCATTGTTCGGGTGCTTACCTCGGGTATGTTATATACCATGAGTCATGGATGACACGAAAGTTCCTCGAGTCATGTGGGAAGAGTGTGCAACCTTTGCAGAGTGTAAAACTATTCGAATAGCCGTGTCCATGGTCAAGGACAGTTGGGTGGTGCTTCTTAGACTATTTTCGGATGTTTGCGTGAAACTTGGAGTGAGTATGGATGTGATGGTGACAAAGAGGTCACATGAGCTAAGTCTGATGACTTAGCATGAGAAGTGATCCAAGTCCGATGACTTAGCATGATGAATGAACATGAGGTGTTCGACCCCTACTTATGACAATAATAGTATCATGTTCATATGGCTACCTGCTTATTGTTGATCCATGCTTACTAGTTACTTGATCATGACATTGCATTTAAAATTAGCTTTCCGCAAAATTACCTACTTAGTGCTATATCATGCATCATTGTTATCTTCTTCCACAACTTGGGTTGCTTGTGAGTACATTCAAAGTACTCATTGGCTTGCCATTTGTTGGGGATATAACCCCGCAATATGACCCGCCGTTAAGGTTCCGGGTCACATGGATGGCTTGTGAGCCGCGCCAAGGGTGAGCCATAAAGTCTACGACCTAGGAAGATAAGCGGCTCAAGGTGTGGGTCGTAGGGTGGCCCGAACGGAGAAGACCCGGGCGTGTAAGCCGCTCGGGGACAGCTTGGACAAGAAGATACAGGCAGACTCGAATAGACAATGAGACTCGGTTAAACAATTGTAAAGACCCATGGTCCTGACCTCCTATATAAAGGCAGACCCGGGGCAACTTAGAGATCAGGTTATCGAGAACTAGGTCAAGCTTTAACTCCCTTGTAATCGATACAACAAGAAATACAAGAACAAGCATGATGTAGGCTATTACCTGGACTTGAGGGGCTGAACCTAGGTAAACTCGTGTCCTTCATCCCAATCAACCCCTTTGAGTCCATTACGTTAGCGATGGCCTCGAATCCAAGTCCGTTCACCTGGACATCTGCCATGATAAATCCACGACAGTTGGCGCCCATCGTGGGGCGTGTGCTTGGTGGTGTTGAGTTCTCAAAGGGCTCTCTCCCAGGCTCGAGGGATACGTGGTCGGAAGAATGAGCAAGAGTCGCCGTGGCTGGTTCTACATCGACGATGTCGGCTGGGGGCTTGACGCCGAGTCCGTGGAGTATGGATTCCAGGTTCCGTTCGGCGGGATCCACGTTTTCATCGGAAAGGCTGATGGATCTACACCCGGGCCGGACGTTTGCGCCAACATCATCGAGCCGGCTCGGCGTCTCCAATCTGCAAGTAGCGTGCGGCCTGCGCACGCCAATCCAGGTCAGAGGCATGTGTTTGTAGGCTTCACTCAAGGTATGGATCTGGAAGCATCCGAGTCACAGGAAACCCTTGTTTATTCAGAAGATGAATCTTCAAGTGGAAAAACAGAATCAGTGTACCAGCTCCGCAATGATGGCCTTGGGGGCTACAACGATAAATACCTTGAGTCGGATGGCTTTGAGTCGGATGTTGTGAAACCTCTAGTTCATGCGGAGGTGTTCATGGCGGGATCAGCCCCAGCCGTAAGTAACGCAGCCGCGGGAGCCGCCACTTCGGGTGATAACCCGCCGCCGGCGGCTCAAGTTCTTGTGGAGCTGATGGATGAACTCGTGGCTCTCATGGCCACTGAAGTCACACCAGATAAGCAAGCAGCTCAGAATCTAGAGATTGCAAGGATCAAGGGCCAGATGGCAGAGGAACGACAAAGGATGGCTGAGCTGAAGGTCCAGATGGAAGAAGAGGCAGAACGTATCAAGACAGATGCTTTCCGTCTAAGGCTAGAGCAAATGTCAGCAGCGGTGGTACACCGGAGGAGGCATCAGTCAAGTCTACCAGAGCGTTATGAAGCGAGGAACCTCTTTAATACCCCTGGCACGAGGCGAGCCGCGGGCTCGCCCGAGAGCCACCTATCGGAACGGCCGGCAACTCATCCGGCCCAACGTAACCAAGCTTCACCTGGGGGCTTTCCGATGCCGGCGGGTCATTATTCTAACCCGACCGAGAATATGGTAGCAACTACCAGCCGGCTTGAGATGATTCCTACCCCGGATGAAGCACCCTTTGCAGAGGATGTGCAGAACGCCATCGGGTACTTGCAGACGGCTATGGCCCAACAGGAGAGATACGCTCATAGCCGGAGCCGCGTCCATTCAACGCCTCTTCCTAGCCATAGTTTTAGCCGGCGCTACGAGTCACTCGTAGGTTCCAGCAGCAACCATCACAGAGAGATTCCGACGGGTCACCGACCGCGAAGAGATACACAGGCATGTGTAAACCATGCGGGAACCCGCAAGAGGCGCCAGCTAGGCCGGCTTACCAAGAGCCCGAACCTTCCGTATCCGTAGGGGCAGGAGTAACCGCCAAGACGGGAGGGCTGCCGTGTCTATCGCGGGCTCTTCGGAGCGAGCGGTTGTCGAAAGATTTCAATGGTCCCCGCAAGGTCCCAAATTACACCGTTGATTTACCCCCAGAGGCCTGGGTGGAACGCTATGAACGGGCCGTGGAGATGCTGGATGTTAGTGAGGCGGTTTGAGCTAAGTATTTTGTCATGATGCTTGAAGGCCTGGTTCATAAATGGCTAAAGGGGTTATCGCCTAATACCATCAATTCATGGGCAGAGCTCAGGGCTCGATTCATTAAAAACTTTCAAGGGACTTGCAAGCAGCCTATGACTATTGTGGATCTTGATCACTGTGTCCAACAGGAGAGCGAGTCGGCTGATCATTGGGTACGGCAGGTCTCGACAATTATTCACTCATCAGAGCAAATCACGGCGGCTCAAGCGGTGTTGATCTTAGAGAAGAACTGCCACTTTATTCCTCTAAAGCAGAAACTTGGCCGGCTCAAGCGTACGTGTGAGGACATGGGAGAGCTCATGACGGTTCTCACGAAGTACGCCGATTCAGACAGCATGAAGGATCCGGGTTTTGATGAGGAAAAGGCTAGTCAAGGCAAGAAGGGCAACCAAGGCAAGGGTGTGGTGAACAATGGTAGCCAGAGTAAGCACAAGAATCCAGAACATGGATCAGAGCTGATGGCCAACACAAATGCCCAGCAGAATCATCCCAAGGGCAACAACATGTTTGGACCGCCCTCGGGCAGGGATAGTTTTTCCTCGAACATGGAAGAGTTTCTTAAGCGACCTTGTCCGAACCACAGTTTGCCTGATAGGCCGGCAAATCATACATGGGAGAGTTGTTCTTTTATGCAAAAGTTCAAGCGGTATGTCACACAACCTAACCATCGCGGTGGCGGCCTGCCAAGCGTCCCAGGACATGGAGGGTCAGGAGCCGGATTTGGTTCTGGCGGTTCAGCATCCGGTCATCCGGGTCAGGATAATCACAGGGGACAGCGGACACACTCTGGTAATAATAATCAACAACAGCAACAACAACGGAGTCAGTCCCGTTTTTAGAGTAACCCGAAGCAGCTTAGCTCCGGGCAGTACCACGTCTTCACGACTAGTCTCAATAGACGGGACCAGAAGTTTCGAAAACAGGCAGTCAATGCGGTTATGTCGGCTATTCCACAGTATCTAAAGTGGTCTGAATATGACATAACATGGAGCCGTGAAGATCACCCGCCACGCGTTGATGACCCGGGGCGGCTGGCTTTGGTTGTAGCCCCCAAAGTGGGTGGATATATGTTGAACAAGGTGCTCATGGATGGCGGCAGCAGCATAAACATCCTTTATTATGACACATTCCGGCGGATGAAGTTCCTCGACAAGGACTTAAAACCTTCGTCCACTGTTTTTAATGGTGTGGTGCCGAGTTATTCGGCGCATCCGGTGGGCATGATTTCTTTGGAAGTGGCTTTTGGCGATGAATACAACTACAGAGTGGAGTCCTTATGGTTTGAGGTGGTTAAGATCAGGAGCCCTTATCATGCCTTGTTTGGATGGTCGGCTTATGCTAAGTTCATGGCTCGGCCCTACTATGTTTACTTACAGCTCAAGATGGCCGGCTTAAATGGTACCATCACCGTTCATGGCAACCGAAACACGGCTATTGAGTGTGAAGAAGGGGATGCGGCTTATGCAGAGTCCAGTTGTGCCCAGGAGGAGCTTAAGTTTTATAAGGAGAATGTTGATCCGGAGGATATGAGCCCCCTAAAAAAGCCAACCACGGAGGTTGAGCCACCCCTCAAGTTTTCAGCAGATGATACCAAGGCAGTAGATTTCAATCCGGGCGACTCATTTAAGCAGTTCATCATTGGAGCTCATATGGATCCCAAATAGGAAAGCGCGCTCATCGAATTCATCCGTGAGAATCAGGACATCTTTGCATGGAAGCCATCTGACATGCCAGGTGTACTGAGAGAATTCAATGAGCACAACCTTAATGTGGATCCAAAGTTTAAGCCGATCAAACAGTTTCTGTGGCGGCTCAATGAGGAGAGACGCAAGGCTATTGGGGAAGAAGTTTCCCGGCTCTTGGCTGCAGGTTTTATTGTTGAAATTTTTCACCCGGAATGGTTGGCTAACCCAGTGCTGGTGCTCAAAAAGAATGGCACATGCCGTATGTGTGTGTGGATTACACGGACCTTAAGAAGGCTTGTCCGGCTGATCCCTTTGCCCTCCCACGTATTGATCAGATCATTGATGCTACAACAGGATGTGAAAGCATATGCTTCCTGGATGCCTATTCCGGTTATCATCAAATCAAGATGGCAGTGAAAGACCAGGAGAAGATGGCGTTCATTACACCCTTTGGGGCATTTTGTTATGTCTCTATGCCTTTCGGGCTCAAGAGTGCCTAGGCGACTTATCAATGGTGTGTATAGAAGTGCCTTCACTGTCAAATTGGCCGTAATTTTCATGCTTATGTGGACGACATCGTAGTCAAATCCAGAAAGAAGGAGACTCTTTTGGAGGACCTAACGGAAACCATTGACAATCTCCGGGTCTACAAGATGATGCTTAACCCGACCAAGTGTGTCTTTGGGGTTCCAGCAGGAAAGCTTTTGGGTTTCTTGGTCTCTGAGCATGGCATCGAGGCTAACCCGGATAAAATCAAGGCTATTACTTCTCTAGGAGAGCCGGCATGCATTAATGACGTTCAGCGCCTTGCAGGGCGGATTGCTGCGTTGAGCCGGTTCATAAGCCGCCTTGGAGAGAAGGCTATTCCTTTATATCAGATGATGAAAAAGACAGACAAGTTTGTCTGGAGCAAAGCGGTGGGTGAAGCACTTGAGGCACTTAAGAAACAGCCGACTGAGCCGCCAGTGTTAGCCGCTCCGGCTGAGAAAGAACCGTTGCTCCTTTATGTAGCAGCTAACAACAGGGCAGTCAGCATTGCAATTGTGGTCGAGCGCAAGGAGGCTGGGAAGGAGTATCCCGTGCAACGGCCGGTTTATTATATCAGTGAGGTCCTAGCAAAATCTAAGCAAAGATATCTGCATTGGTAGAAGCTAGTATACGGGGTTTTCATGGCCAACCGCAAGTTAAAACACTACTTTCTAGGGCACCAGATAACTGTGGTCAGTTCTGCTCCGTTGGGGGATATTATCCAGAATAGAGAAGCCACAGGAAGGATTGCTAAATGGGTGCTAGAGCTGGGACCTCTTAATTTAAAGTATATTCCTCACACGGCGGTCAAGTCCCAAGCTTTGGTGGATTTCATAAATGATTTGACAGAGTGTCAAGATCCCAAAGAAAAGCCAGATAACACATACTGGACTATACACTTTGATGGATCCAAGCAGTTAGAAAGGTCTGGAGCAAGGGTTGTCCTGACATCCCCAAAGGGTGAAAAGCTTTGTTATGTGCTCCAGCTGATGTTTCCTTGCACTAACAATGCGGCTGAGTACGAGGCTTTGCTTCATGGTCTTAGATTAGCCAAGGAGATGAATTTGAGCCGGGTCAGGTGTTTGGGCGACTCAGATCTTGTGGCTCAGCAAGTTTCTGACAATTGGGACTCCAAGGATCCGCGGATGGGGCTTATAGGTAGGCGGTTGATATTGTTGAGGGTCACTTCAATGGGTATCAGGTAGATCACATTGATCGTCGCAAGGACGAGGCGACTGATGCTTTATCACGGTTAGGTTCCCAACGTAAGCCGGTGCCGCTTAATGTCTTTCTGGACGTCTTATACCATCCGACTATCAAGATACCTTCAGAGGAAGATTTGGCTGTTCCTGACCCGGAGGCAGAATTGGTGGCGGCTCTACATGTTATCCCAGATTGGACTATTCCTTATCTGGCCTATTTAACCCAGGGCAAGTTACTTGAGGATGAAGACCTTGCCAGAGAGATCACCCGGCGCTCTAAGTCCATGACAATAGTGTAATAGCCTGGCTTATTAAGGATGATAGACTACTCATATGAATAAGGAATTCCTTCTTTTCCGGGAGCCCATTCGAACAGAACTCCCAGGTTAAGCGTGCTTGGCTTGGAGTAGTTCTAGGATGGGTGACCGATCGGGAAGTTGGTCCCGGGTGCGCATTGATATGTGGGGCCAGTCTAGATCCTGCCAGGAGTAACGACTAACGGCGGGTGTGTCCGGGACGTTACAAGTTGGTATCAGAGCCGACCCTCGCGGTTATACAGATGTTTGCTGACAGCTGCGCGGTCATGTTGTTCATGAAGTTTGTGACCCATCGTGGCACACGGAATGACACATGTATCGGACTGGAAGCACATACGTTTGTGCCAAGAGGGAACGTTCCTGTGACCCGACGAGGACGTCGGTTCTCTGAGTGGTGGTGTATGTAATAGCCCGACCCGACGAGGACGTCGGTTCCTCTGAGTGGTGGTGCATGTAATAGTCTGGCTTATTAAGGATGATAGACTACTCATATCAATAAGGAATTCCTTCTTTTCCGGGAGCACATTCGAACAGAACTCCCAGGTTAAGCATGCTTGGCTTGGAGTAGTTCTATGATGGGTGACCAACCGGGAAGTTGGTCCCGGGTGCGCATGAGTGAGCACAAAGTGCGTCGAAAAGACTGGTATTGATATGTGGGGCCAGTCTAGATCCTGCCAGGAGTAACGACTACCGGCGGGTGTGTCCGAGGCGTTACAGATAGTTTATGGTGAGTTGCATAAATGCAGTGTAACAGGAGTTTTTCAACGTTGTGTTTCACCATAGGAGGGCCGGCAGATCTTGAATGAAACTCATGCTGGTGATTGTGGACACCACGCCAGCTCGAAATCTTTGGTGGCCAAGGCTTTTCGGCACGGGTTCTTCTGGTTAACGGCTCAGAAGGATGGAGAGGATTTAGTCCGCAAGTGCGACAGCTGTCAGAAATTAGGCCGGCGTGCTCATGTTCTGGCTCAAGAACTGAGGATGATACCAATCACTTGGCCATTTATGTTCTGGGGGCCGGACATGGTAGGGCCCTTCAAGAGATCCAAGGACACGAAAACGCACCTCCTAGTGGCGGTTGACAAATTTACCAAGTGGGTAGAGGCAGAGCGACGGGTGTGACCTGGGCGTTACAGATAGTTAATGGTGAGTTGCATAAATGCAGTGTAACAGGGGTTTTTCAATATTGTGTTTCACCAGAGGAAGGCCGGCAGATCTTGAATGAAATTCATGCTGGTGATTGTGGACACCAGGTCGTCTCGAAATCTTTGGTGGCCAAGGCTTTCCGGCACGGGTTCTTCTGGTTAACGGCTCACAAGGATGCAGAGGATTTAGTCCGCAAGTGCGACAGCTGTCAGAAATTTGGCCGGCGTGCTCATGTTCCGGCTCAAGAATTGAGGATGATACCAATCACATGGCCGTTTGTGGTCTAGGGGCTGGACATGGTAGGGCCCTTCAAGAGATCAAAGGACACGAAAACGCACCTCCTAGTGGCGGTTGACAAATTTACCAAGTGAGTAGAGGCAGAGCCGGTCAACAAATGTGATGCGGCTACATTGGTTCTATTTATTAAGAAGCTGATCTACCGTTTTGGTTACCCGCACAGCATCATTACTGACAATGGTACAAATCTATCCAAGGGGGCTATGAAGAAATTCTGTGACGAAGAGCATATCCGGCTTGATATTTTAGCCGTGGCACATCCACAGTCCAATGGTCAGGCGGAGTGCGCCAATCAGGAAATTCTAAGAGGGATTAAACCGCGGCTTATGGTTCCTTTGCAGCGAACGCCCAGGTGTTGGGTCAAAGAATTACCCTCTGTCTTATGGAGCATCAGAACCACCCCTAACAGGTCCACGGGTTTCACGCCTTTCTTTATGGTGTACGGCGCTGAGGCCGTCTTACCCAGTGACATCCGGCATGACTCGCCAAGGGTGGCGGCTTACGTTTAGACAGACAACGAGACGGCACGCCAAGATGCATTGGATGCTTTGGAAGAGGCACGAGAGTTAGCAGCGCCCGATCGGCGATTTATCAACAAGACCTGCGCTGCTATCACAGCCGCAGGGTCAAGACCCGGACATTCCAAGAGGGCGATTTGGTGCTCCGGCTGATTCAAGACCAGACAAATATGAATAAGCTGTCACCTTCATGGGAAGGACCCTTTGTGGTCAGCAGAAATCTCAACAACGGGTCATATTATCTCATTGATATTCGAAACGACTCAGATACGGCGGGTCAGGAGACCCATCGGCCATGGAACAACACGCATCTCCGGCCCTATTTCACTTAAAGGGTATCGAGACCCACCATTGTACACTATTATTGTACATATCATAGATGTATAAATAAAGAAGCCTCTACTGTTTCACGTATCCTCATATGGGAAAAGATTACACAGTATTCCGGTTGATGCATCAACTGAGATTGACAAACAGCAGTAGATGCCTATCAGCCAGGCTTTATGCCACAAAAATCCGGCCCAGGAAAATGAGCCGCGGCGAGGGCGGCTTCCTACCTTTAGCCGGTATAGCTTCTAACGCCTATCCGCCGGCGCTTTGCGCCGTATCGCTGAACGATGGTAGACACCTATTAAGCCGGCATTTTTGCCACAAAAAACCGACTAAGGTAAATTAGTCATGGCGAGGGCCGCTTCCTACCTCCGGGTACAGCTTGTAATGCCTATCCGCCGGCGGGTCACGCCGTATTGCTAAGGGGGGCTTCTTACCGACGGGTATCACTTCTAACACCCTATCAGCCGGCTTTATGCCATCTCCGGCTAACTAGTTTAGCTACGGTTATGAGAGATTTTTCACCGACGGGTAGCTAACATCTTATGACCTGCGAACGGCGGCTTCTTACCTCTGGGTACAGCTTCTAATGCCTATTAGCCTGCATAAGGCCATGTAAAAACAGCTAAGGTAAATTAGCTGCGGTGAACGGCGGCTTCTTACCTTCGGGTACAACTTCCAACGCCTATTAGCTGTTCTTATAAAAATCCGGCTAAGGAAAATTAGCCGTGGCGAGGGCGGCTTCTTACCTTCGGGTAGAACTTCTAATGCTTATCCGCCAGTGTTTACGCCATATTCTTACCTCCGGGTGTATCTTCTAAAATGCCTTATCATCTAGGCTTTATGTCATCTCCGGCTGACCAGATTAGCCATAATTACCAAAAAGGGAGTCACCACCTCCGGGTGTAGCTTACCTAATCTTGGCTGCAGGTGTCTTCTATGATGACAAGGCAAGTCTAAATGATTCAAAGCATACAAAGACAAATGGCAGCCAAAAACCGGATCATCTTATAAAAACATCATGACAAGTTTCAGACAAGTTTCATCTAGCTATTACACTCCCAGGGGAGATCAAAATTTCGGACAAGTTTTCCAACCGTCACACGGCGGGTTAAGCTGATACAAGTTCTTAAGCAGAAGCTAATTAGCTAATGGGTAATCCTGCACCGGCTCTTCTGTGGCCCTGATTGGGAGGTTGTCCAAATCCCAATTGCAGTTTGTTAGAGCCGCAAAAAGAGCCTTCGAAATAAGGTGACGGGTCAAGATCTAGAGCAAAGAGGTCCTTACTCCGAGCAGGCGTCAAATCTTTGCATTCGTACAGAGGACCGCAAACTCTCTTCTGCTCCGGGTCATAAGCTGCTTCATAAGTTGATAGGTCAACCTCCTTCGCCAGGACAGAAGCTACCACCTGGGACTCCTTCATGCACCGGCTGTAGTCAGCGTCAGTAAACTCCGTGCCGTCATTTTTTCTTGAAGGGAAGCCCTCCATCATCTTGGCGGCTGTTAGGCCCGGAGCAAAGGCCAAAGCCAGGCTGATGCCCGCAATGGCCCCTTGGTGGGCGGCTGACTTCTTGAGCTTGGCGATCCGCTTCGGCATGGTGGCGAAGAGCTCTAAGACACCCTTGAGAGTCACCGGAATTTTATCCTTATGTTGCACGGCCTTGATAGTGCAGATTGCACCACAGTACAACTGCTCAGTTAAAGTATAGATGGCCTTCAACGGCAGCAGGCTATTAGAAGCCAACTGCCGGCTCCTAGGACCTGTATAAACCGGACAATTCAGATGAGTCGCCAGTCTATGTAAAGATGTAGCCATTTGAAACACAAAGTTGTCAGAAGTTTACCAAAGAGGGCGGCTGACATCTTGCTTATGTGGCGCTTCAAGCCATGGAGTTCATCCGCCACAGCTATCAGCAGCTGGTCGGCGTCATCCGCCCGTTGGGTCAAAGCAATCTTCTCAGATTCAGCTGACTCCTTAAGAGCAGCAAAATCGGCCTTGATTGTGGCCAGCTCCTCTGAGAGAAGCCGACACTTTTCATCGGCGACACTGCGGGCCTCTTGTTGAGCCGCCAGGTTGGTCTTCAGGTCCATCAACTACGACTCGACTTCATTTAAAGCTTCCTGTGACATATCAAAATACAGAATAAGTCGCCAGAATGGAAATCGTATAAAATGATGAAGGTTAACGACAAAGTTATACAAGTTTCAAGAAGATTGCAAGCAATATGTTTGACACTTGGGGGCTAATGTATATTTGATCTTCGAGAAATCAATACAGTTCCGGCTCATCTTCATCAAAGTTAATCTAGAACTTGGGGGCTACAATATGGCTCTTCAAATTGACTTATAATAAAAGCTCCGACTGAACGTTATCAAGTTTGAGTCGGCCCTTGGGGGCTACAAGTGGTTCTTCAGGCTATCTACATCAAAGCTCCGACTCAACTTTATCAAGTTTGAGTTGGCCCTTGGGGGCAATGGATTTGGATTTTCTACAGAGGATCAGAAAAGAGCCGGTTCAACCCCTAAGCTAGAATTGGACCGGCCCTTCGGGGCTAAGTAAGGTTATAGCAAGAGGAGGAGTACCTCATATTTTATCTTCATCAAGTTGACCAGCCAAAGTTCTAGATCTCGGCTGGTGGAAAGACGGTTCGTATACCCGGCGTGGAGTTCTTCGGTCGTCAGCTTCTCAAAAGAAGAGTCAAAGTCCAGCTTCTTGGAGGCCTCGACCAACTCTTTATGTCTGGTCAGCACGTGAGCCGGAGGAGACTGAGGAGCAGCATCGATGATCACGACTTTCGGAATTGCAGTGGTCTTGGTAGGACTTGGCGGTTTCGAAGGACCCCTTAGGGGGATCTCCGGGATGATATCTTCAGCAACCGGCTCAGTGGAGGCAAATGGCGGATCTAAATCCGGTTGTGCCTCCTCCGGTTGTTCTTGCTCCGGTTATTGAGCGGCAGGGCCGGGGGAGGGCTTGTTGGTATTCCGACGGTTGGCTTGAGCACTGCAAGATAGAAAGATCAGAATCCAAAGGATATTACTACTCTACAAAGAACTGGATGTTATAGTGGAAAAACACTTACAGCGGGTTGATCTTGGGAGGCGGCAGAGCGGTCACCGAAGAGTCGCCGAAAGAGGGCGATTTCTGAGATGAAATTTAAGAAACATGAGACAGCACCAAGGTTATAAAGAGAAATGAATCAAACAGGAACACACACCTCTGCGCGGCGTTTCTTCGGAGCCGGCGAGTTCGGCAAGCCGGACATAAGCTCAGTGGAGCCGACGCTCCGGGTCTGGCGACGTTCATCCTGTTGTTGCTTTTTCAAAATAAAGTCGGGATCCAGGTAAGCGAGAGGATGAGAAAGAGGATCTTTTTTGGTAACCCGCCGCGGCTTTCGGGGGACAAAATACTCTGAGCCGGAAGAAACATAGTTTACCTCAGGGGCATTGGCGCGGGTGGTCTCCACATCATCCTGTGAGTAAAACAAGCATTGGTAAAACAAGAAGGCAAAATATCAAGCAAGCAACTAAAATTTTACCTCTGAGCTGGATGACTGTGGTGGGTCGAACCATTCCCCTCGTGGGGCGTCTTTCTTTGGCTTCTTGGCTGGAGTCTTCTTCTTGAGCTTCTTCGGAGGAGGGACGTACTCCTTCTTCCAGAAATCAGAGTCGGCCTGCAAAAATAACCTGGAGAAGAGTAATAGATCAACAAGGTACAAACAAAAATCGAAGAGATGGATGGGAAGAAATTGACTTACATCTGGAGCCGGATTGTTGACGCTGAAAGGCGCCAGGCCAATGGCGCTGCATGAGCCGGAGGCTTCATGGACAAGGCTCCGACTGACAATGGTAATGTTATCCTCTATCAGGGTTGATTGGCTAAAACATAAGGATCTGTCATACTTGCCTTCATATTCACACATAAGCCGGCTTCTACGGCTTAAGGGCATGATCCGCCCAGAAATCTAGCAGCGGAGCAAATCCAATCCAGTTAAACCATTGTCCATGAGTACCTTGATCTTTGCATGAGCCGGCTCATACCTGGCACGCTTCGAAGGTGAGAGCCGACCAGGAAGTTCCGAATCTGTCCTCAGCTGGGAGGGACGATAACCCATCAATGGGCGCTCATTCTCAGGAGAGGTGTCCTTGCAGTAGAACCAAGTCTTGTTCCAATCCTTCGGATGACTCGGCATCTGCACAGACGGAAATATGATGTCTTTGCATCGTTGAATGGAAATACCGCCAAGCTCCAGACTCGGGCCGCCTTTCATATTGGTTTGGCGGTTGGCATAGAAGAACTCTCGAAACAAACCCACAGACGGCTAGATTTGCAGGTAGACTTCGCAGAGCACTTGGAAATTGCATATGTTTGAAACGGAGTTGGGGGCCAAGTCTTGAGGGTGAAGCTTGTATAGGTGAAGAACATCATGGAAGAATTTCGAGCCGGGTGGCACGAATCCTCGCTCGATATGGTTAGAGAAAACTACTACCTCTCCTTTTTGGTGAGAAGGTCATGTTTCGTCACCCGGAACCTGCCAATGAAGGACCTCCTTGGAAGGAAGAGTGCCCGCGCCAACTAAATCCGTTAAATACTCTTCCATGATGCAAGACCCGACCCAGTTGCATGAGTTGGAGGCGCGAGACATACAGGCGGCTTAAAGACTGTGCAAAATTAAATACGCGGCGAGTTGAGAGCAAGCAGATATATGTGACGGCTTACAATTTTAACGGCTCTACAAATACTATGCCATAGTCCGGCTGATGAGAGCCGGAGAGGCCTGGTGGTTCAACAAGGAAAGGAGGAGCAAAAATCGGCGAAGTCCTGAAAACAGGTTTCGCAAACTACCTCTACAATTACGGATCTACAAAAGCAGGAAAAAAGGTTCTTATTCTCGACCTAGCGAAGAACAGACGAAACAGAAGAAAGAAAATAGAGCCGTGATGATCCACACATTGCGCACAGCCACCCCGTACGCGGCGGCGCGGCAAGGATGCGTGTTAAAGGCATCAACGGCGTCGGGAGTACACCAATGAAGGTGCAGACGGAGCCCGAGCAGCGGCAGTGGCAGAGCTTCCACAAACCCTACTACGGTGGCGATGGATCTAAGGAGGAGCTTGGGCTTACCGATGATGGAGCGGCGGACACGGAAGAAAAACTGGAACGACACAGGTTGATGCAGCGGCCTGGTTGACGACGATGCGAAGACGGCACCGGAGCAGAGCGCGCTGGAGCGGAGGCGATCAGAGGAAGAAGATGAAGAGCAAGCGGGAGAAGGAAAGGTTTTCACCTGCAACAGGTCTTATTTAAAGGGAGAACAAGACAGGCGCGAAAATCTAGGTGACGGAAACCATTTGACCGAGGCGGACGCCTCGATTCTCGGGCTGACCATTTAATAAAAGATTCGGTGGCACGTCAGTGGATCTCTCTCACAGGGACCACGTGACATCATGCCGGGTCATCACCGGGTGACTCGCCGAAGAGCAGAAGAAAGGGATGAAGTGAGCAAGCTCAATTCAACCTCGGGCCTAATGTTGGGGATATAACCCCGCAATATGACCCGCCGTTAAGGTTCCGGGTCACATTGATGGCTCGTGAGCCGGCCCAAGGGTGAGCCATAAAGTCTATGACCCAAGAAGATAAGCGGCTCAAGGTGTGGGCCACAAGGTGGCCCGGACGGAGAAGACCCGCGCGTGTAAGCCGCTTGGGGACATCTTGGACAAGAAGATAGAGGAAGACTCGGATAGACAATGAGACTTAGTTAGACAACTGTGAAGACCCGTGGTCCTGACATCCTATGTAATGGTAGACCCAGGGCGACTTAGAGATCAGGTTATCGAGAACTAGGTCAAGCTTTAACTCCCTTGTAATAGATACAACAAGCAATACAAGAGCAAGCAGGACGTAGGCTATTACCTCGACTTGAGGGGCCGAACCTGGGTAAACTCGTGTCCTTCGTCCCAATCAACCCCTTTGAGTCCATCACGTTAGTGGTGGCCTCGAATCCAAGTCCGTTCATGCGGACACCTACCGTGATAAATCCACGACACCATTGGTTATTTAATTGGCCAGGCATGGAAGAATAGGAGTATGTTGAAGAGTTCGGTGGAGACGAACATGCGAACGAGGACGCTTCCCAGTCAGAATGTGTGTAGGTTAAGGAAGATGGCATGGTTTCGTGCTTTCAACCAAGATTTCCGCTGCTTGTTCTATTTAAGTGTTTGGCCCTCATGGCCCTATCTATGTAAGACCTAACCTTCACGGTCTTTATTTGTGTAAATGTTAAGTGTGGATGTAAGACTCTTGTTATTCAGCTCCTGTGTGTTCAGTGAGCATTGATCTCTGGGATCACTATACACGTGCATTCAGTGATCACGGCTTATGAGTCGGGATCCCCAAAGAGCTGGTATCAGAGCCATCCTGACTGTAGGAAGCCCTTAGTTAGCATGGATGTTAGCCGGGATAAAACCGACTTTCAAAAACTACACCTAGCATTTGTACTTAGCAATTCTGTATTATTTACCTCTTCTCATCTTCACAGAACACTCTGCTGACTCTCCTCCTTTCAAACCTTTATAGATGGCCGTCGTACCTGAAGCCTTCCTGACATCCGCCTTTCCCTTACTCCTTGGGGATAGACTGGAGAAGTGCTAGTTTCGCCAACCACCCATTTTCCTCTACCATGAGCACTGGGTCAACACCGTCATGAAGGAGTACCACGTAGATGTGGTCGTGAAGGCAAATAACTCCCCAACTAGTTGGTTCTTTGAAGGACCCCAGATGCAGACCATGGTGCTTGCAGTCGAGACAGCTGCGCGCAAGGCACTCCTACACCATTGAGACATCGTTCCAGAGATGGCTGAGGAGCCGGCTACTCCATACCTTCGTTTCAGGAAGGATGATCTTGGCGAGAGTTGGACACTGGTTCCGACCCAGGAGGATGGCACGCCACTTAGGTTCTAGACCTACTTCAGCCTCTCCGCCGATAGTCTGGTTCACCACTTGGTTAAGGAGTCCGTGAAACTCCACGAGGAACTTCACCACACCTGGGAGCTACTTTTGGCAAACCAAGAAGAAGCCAGACAAGATCAAGAAGGACGGAGCCCCTGATGGATGACCAATTGTCGCTTATCAAGGAGGAGTGACCCTAGCTAGTGATGCACCCACACGTCATCGTCGCATGAGTGCGAAGCAGTACCGTGAGCTCTTCACCGACCCGCCTGCAAAGCGTCGTCGGGATGGACCTCCTCGCTCCCCGACACCTTCGACCGGGAATGATGCACGTTCAGATGATGAACAAAAGGAAGACCCAGAGGAGCGTGACTACGAGACCGAACACTCCACCACCTGAGTCCGAGAACCCCTAGGGTAGGATCAGTCCTGTATCCCTCATGCAAAGCCGAGTCCATGTAATTGTTCATATGAAACCATGTGTGCTTGTTGTTTGTTTTGTTGTTTGTGTCCCGATGCAAGTTGCGCTTTTGCGTTTGGCAACATGTAAGCGACTCCATCATCTATCTTAATATATGTTGTTGGTCTTTCGACCTTTGTTTTAACACACTTGCACTCGACTAACCCCCTTAGGCGCGCTTTTCCATTGTTGCTTATCCTCTCGTCTATCCCAGTTGTTTGACTTTGCTGCTCCAAACAGGATGGTGACTGCTACCCGCAACAGCTCCTTCACCAACCCTGAAGCCAGCAACTCAAGCCAGCATCAGGGAGCTGGTGGGGCTGCTCATGCTGGAGAATACCAGGAGGAGACACACAGCGATATTCCCCCGCCACCAACTCCACCGGAGAACATGACCATAGCTCAGTTCCTCCAAGTCCCCCGGGAGGAGCGCCAAGCCAACAATACTGCTATCCAGCAGATGGCTTAGGCCCTTGTGAACAACCAACAGCAAGGCAGGAACGGCAATGGACGCTCCATGCTGTCTGAGTTCATGAGGAACTCGCCCCCAACCTTCACCAAGACTGCTGAACCATTGGATGCTGATGACCGGATCCGCACCTTCGAGGACCTCCGTGCACTGGTCAATTGCAGTGAGCACCGTAAGAAGGTGTTGTATGCCTCTCACTTCATCGGAGGTACCGCCCGATCTTGGTGGGATGGATTCAAGGTCATGCAAGGAGAACATGTGATCACCTGGAATGACTTCAAGGAAGGATTCTACACCACCCACGTTCCTTCTGGGATCATGGCTATCAAGAAGAGAGAATCCCAAGCACTGAAGCAAGTAAGTGGCTCTGTCAAGGAGTACGTGCAGAAGTTCAACCTACTATCAAGGTATGCACCCAAAGATGTCAGCATAAAGGCTGCCAAGAAGGAACACTTCATGGAAGGACTCCAACAGGTCCTGTAGTCTCAACTCGTCATCTGTGACTTTCGTACCTTCTTCGACTTGGTGTACAAGGCACTCATGCTGTAAGACAAGCGTCATGCCATAGACGAAACTCGCAAGCGCAAGATGATTAGCAAGGGTAGTTCAAGCAACCAGAAGCCTTGCCCCTGGCAGGCAGCCCCAGCCAAGCCAACCTATTAGCCACATCAGGCTGGACCTCCTGCACCTCATCCGAGCTAGTAGCCTTGACAGTATGCCAATTCAAGGCCAGCTTACAACAACAACAACCCCAATAACAACATCGGTGGTAGGAACTTCAACAACAACCCTAGGCAAGTCACTAGCTTTGGATGTGGTCAGTCCGGACACATCTCTAAGATTTGCCCCAAAAGGAAACCAGATGCACCATGCCCCAATGCACCAAACCAAGGCCAAGCCCGTGGAGCACCGCCAAGGAACCCTGCTCCCCGCAACCAGCCCAACAATGGCAAGGGTCCTGTGAATCACGTCGCCATAGAGGAAGCCAAGGAAGACCCGTACGTCATACTGGGTACGTTCCTCGTCAACTCAACCCCAACAACAGTATTGTTTGATTGTGGAGCTTCGCATTCTTTTGTCACCCAAAAGTTTGCTTTGGAGAGTGGCATGAAACCTACACCCCTGAGTAGTCATATGTTGATACAAACCCCGGGTTCAGTTACGAAGTCCGGGATAGGGTGCAAAGGAGTGAAGATTGATATCAACGGGGTAGACTTCCTAGTAGACCTTATAGTTCTGGATTCACCCGGCTTGGATGTCATCCTTGGCATGAATTGGTTGACTAAGCACCAAGGCATCTTAGACTGTTCCAAGAGGATTGTCACCATGACCAATAGCCAAGGAGTGGAAGTCAAGTGTGTTCCCAACCCTGCCTCCACTCAATCCCCTCAGGCTAACTGCCTCTCTGGAGTTGAGTTGGATCAAGTGCCAGTGGTATGTAAGTCCCTGGATGTGTTCCCTGATGAGCTGCCCGGAATGCCTCCTGACCGTGACATCGAGTTCATCATTGAGCTTATGCCCAGATCAAGGCCCATCTATAAGAAGGCCTACGGGATGGATCCGAATAGTTGGCTGAGTTGAAAAAGCAACTGGCAGAGCAGCTCAGAAAATGATTTATTCGCCCTAGTGCCTCTCCTTGGGGATCACCTGTTCTATTTGTGTCAAAGAGGGACGTAACTATCAGACTCTATGTCGATTACCGTTCTCTCAATGAAGTCACGATAAAGAACAAGTACCCACTTCCCAAGATTGAAGACCTGTTCGATCAGTTGAATGGAGCCAAGGTATTTTCCAAGATCGACCTCAGGTCTGGGTACTATCAGCTGAAGATCAGACCCCAAAGCATTCCGAAGACGGCATTTGTAACCCGGTATGGCCTGTATGAATACACGGTCATGTCATTTGGGTTAACTAATGACCCTGCCTATGTCATGTACCTCATGAATAAGGTCTTCATGGAGTACTTGGACAAGTTCGTTTTTGTCTTCATTGATGACATACTCGTCTTCTCCAAGTCTGAAAAAGAACATTAGGAACACTTGAGATTGGTCCTAGAAAAGCTTCGAGAGCACCAGCTTTATGCTAAGTTTAGCAAGTGTGAATTCTGGCTGCATGAAGTTGGATTCTTGGGTCATATGTTGACCGCCGAAGGATTGTTAGTGGATCCTGTCAAGATTGAAGCCGTGACGGAATGGCAAACCCCAACCACAGTGAAGGAAGTCAGGAGCTTCCTTGGACTCGTGGGGTATTACCGCAAGTTCGTGGAAGGGTTCTCAAGCATTTCCCGACCCATGACCCAGCTTTTGAAGAAGGAAAAGAAGTTTGAATGGACAACTAAGTGCGAGGAAAGCTTCCAAGAGCTCAAGAAGAGATTGACCACAACCCCTATTTTAGCCACCCCCGATATTCACAAGGAGTTTGTGATATATTGCGATGCATTAAGAACCGGCCTTGGAGGTGTTCTGATGCAAGAAGGTAGAGTTGTAGCATATCTATCCAAACAGCTATGACCGCATGAAGAGAACTACGCAACTCATGACCTCAAGTTGGCAGCTGTGGTTCATGCCTTGAAGACATGGCAACATTACATTCTGGGGAAGTGATGTGAGATAATCACGGACCACAAGAGTTTGAAGTACATCTTCACTCAAAGGGAATTGAACATGAGGCAGCGAAGATGGTTGGAATTGATCAAGGACTATGACCTCAGTGTTCAATACCAACCCGGAAAGGCCAACGTGGTAGCAGACGCCTTAAGCAGAAAGGCTTGTTCCTTGAATGCTATAATTAAGGAAAGGCTACCCGCCCTGTATGAAGAACTTGAGAGCTTCGGCTTGGAACTGGTTGCACCCGGATTTCTCGCCAACCTCGAAGCAAAGCCTACCTTGATGGATGATATCAAACAAGCTCAGAAGGGGCATGAGAGCATTGAAGGCATCAAGAGGAAGATCAAGGCAGGCAAGGCCCCAGGATTCTCGGTGGATGAACAATGAGTAGTATGGTTCGGGCATCACATTTGCGTACCCAACAAAGAGGATCTCAAGAACCTGATCTGGCTAGAAGCTGATGACACTCCCTACTCCATCCACCCTGGGGGAACTAAGATGTATCAAGACCTCAAGCCAAGATTCTGGTGGCATGGCATGAAACGGGGATAGGCGCGTTCGTTGCTAAGTGCGACATATGCTAGAGAGTCAAGGCTGAGCATCAGCGACCCGCTGGACTACTGCAACCCCTCAAAGTGCCTGAAGGGAAGTGGGATAAAGTCAAGATGGATTTCATCACCGGTTTATCAAAGTAAACTAAGGGACATGATTCCATTTGGGTCATCGTCGACCACCTGACCAAGGTAGCGCACCTCATTCCCTGTCAGGACCACCTATGATGGAAGCCAGATCACGAACCTCTACATGAACCACATCGTGAGTCTTCACGGAGTTGCAAAGGAGATTGTGTCCGATCGAGGAACCCAATTCACCTCAAGATTCTGGAAGAAGTTTCAAGAACCTATGGGAACCAAGCTCTCTTTCAATACTGCTTTTCACCCTCAGACCGGTGGACAAACAGAGTGAGTAAATCAGATACTCGAAGATATGCTCCGCGCTTGTGTTTTAGCATACGAGGCCAAGTGGGAAGATTTCCTACCATTCATCGAGTTCTACTACAACAACAGCTATCAGTCGAGTCTTCAGATGGCACCATTCGAGGTGTTGTATGGACGTAAGTGTCATACTCCCCTCAATTGGTCAGAGACCGGAGAAGGATTAGTTTTTGGACCAGATATCCTCCGCGAAGCAGAAGAGCAAGTTCAACTCGTATGAGAACGTTTGGAGACTGCCAAGTCAAGACAGAAGAGTTGTGCCGATTCTCACCGCCGAGAAGTGAGCTTCAACAAAGGAGATCAGGTTTATCTTCGAGTCACACCTCTTAAAGGAACCAAGCGTTTCCATGTCAAAGTAAAGCTTGCACCCACATAAATCGGCCCCTTCAAGATCACCGCAAGATGAGGAGAAGTTGCCTACCAGCTAGAGCTGCCTTCCGAGCCGTCGAATGTGCACAATGTCTTTCATGTGTCGCAACTCGAGAAGTGTCTGCAAGTTCCCAACCGCCCTGACCTCTACAAGGACATCGACCATCAAGCCATCGATCTTCAGCCAGACCTCACTTATCATGAGAGGCCAGTTCGCATTTTGGATGAAGCTGAGCGCTGCACCTGAAGCCGCACCATCAAGTACTTCAAGGTCCAGTGGAGCAACCACACTAAAGCTGAAGCAACCTGGGAGCGTGAAGACTATCTTAGATCTAAGTTCCCTTATCTTTTTAGTGCTTAGCCTAGGAATCTCGGGGATGAGATTCTTGTAAGGGGGAAGGTCTGTCACACCCTGTGTTTGTATCACCTTGATATATTTGGGTTTATAAAAAATTGGAGCCAACTAAAACTTTTTCAAAGTGCTTGTGCTTGTTTGCTATGTTGTTTTCTTGCTTGATGATTGTGTTATATGGCACTCCTAGATTCTATTCCACTTCATATTCATCTTACTTGTTCCAAACCTCTATCCCAATGATCATGCCATGTGAATAGTGCCAAAAACTATTTTTATCGAATTTTGTTTCAACCAAAAATGATTTATTCAAATTAGGTTTCCCAAACCCCCTAAAATGAGGTTTGCACTACAAGTCCTCAAATTGGGTGGATTTTTCTTTCCCAAAGGCTTTACATCAAACCAACTATATATAGGGCTTCCCAAAACCACAAAATATTATTTTTAAAGATTATCTTTATATTTTATTTAAAGGATTTTTCTTAAGCCTAGAAATGGTTTTTCATAGGGAAAAATTATTTAAATGCTTTAAAAATATTTGAGAAAATTTAGAGAAACACAGTGGACATATATTTTCCATATATATGAGTTTCAACACAAGGGCTTGTTCAAATCATGGGCAAAACTCCTCAAAACCCATTTTATTCAAATCAGACTTTTGGAATATTTCTATAAGAAATATTCTCATTAAATTCCAGGGAAATTCTAGCAAGTCAACACTATCATAGGTGATGATCTTGCAAAGTTTCATCTCAATCCAAGTTGATTTGTTTCATCAAACCATCCCAAAACCATCCCTGTCCAGAATCAAATTTGAGCAACTTTTCATTGTGAAGTGTCTCCCCTTGGCCTTAAAATTTGTGGGCATGCTCTAATGGACAATTAGTGATGATACACTAAGTGGTGCATCAAGGGTTAAAGCCTAGCATCAATAGATCTACAAAAACCTGATTCTGTGAATTTCTAGGGTTTACCAAGTCTCCATTGTCAACTTTTCTCTCTTGTGCTCAAACTTGCTGAATCCTCTCATTTTTACCTAGCTCTTGACCCGTATAAATATCTCAGTGAGCTGGTAAATATTTCTTTCCCAAAAGCCCATCAAACATCTTCTGGTGAAATGGTAAAACCACCATTTCCACCCCTTATCCTTTTACCCTTGCCCCGGCTTTTTACCACAACCCCTCTGGGTTACTAGCTACCCCAGTAACTCTCCCTGGCCAAGATTCCATGGGTAAGTGGGATGAAACCCTCATTTTACCCCTCTGGACAGTAGTTTCTCTCTCTCTCTCTCTCTCTCTAAGTTTTCCTTCTCTCCTAAGGCATTCCAGAGCATCCAATGCCATATTCTCCATTGTTAACCCCCTAGATACCCTAGACGTAGGAGGCCACGCAGAAGACGCTGTTGGCATGCCGTGGCATGACAAATGCACGCTCTAGAGCATGCTACAGTGCCGAAAGGCACTATAGCCGTTGGCTACTGCATGGCCCGGACCGACTTGGGCCTCCCCCGTGTGTCCCACGAGGCACCCTTGACGTCCGTGACATGGCAAGCGGTCGGCCCCCTCTCTCTCCTCTCTCCTCTGCCCTCCCACATGCATACCCGGCGCCGCCCGGTTCGGCCAATTGGGGAGCATCTCTTCCTCTCTCTTCCCTTCCCAAGGGCCTAAACTAGCCCCAGGAGCACCCTTGGCTTGCCCCCTCTCTCTCCCATGGCCTCTGGCCCTGGCCACGAGCTCGCGAGCGCACCCGAGCTCGGTGGATCGAGGGCCGCCTATTTAAGGCCCTCCCCGAGCTCTATCTCCCCTCTGGTCACTCTCTCCTCTCCCGAGAAACCCTCCTACGCGCTCCGGAGACCTCCCACAGCCCGTGCGGTCGGGATCGAGCCGAGGACTGCCACGGCGACCTCATCGCCGATCTCCTGGTAGTAGCCCCCTCCGGTCCCTATTTCTCTCCCGTTGGTCCTCCCTTGCCCTCTTGATGCATTTCCCCCTTTCCCTCGTCATGTTTGCAGCTGGACACAACCCTGATGAGAGCTCCCGGAGCGCCCTCCGCTGCAGGAGCTCGCCGCCGGCAACTCCGTCCGCCCCAGGTGCTCCTTCGACCTCCAGAGGAATGGTGGGTCGACGCCGAGCTCAACCCCGCCTTCGTTTGCTATCGCCATGCCCTGCATCATCGCTGGTCAGCACGCCGGCCTCCCTACCGCGAGGTTGAAGATGATAGGCAGGGCTCACATGTCATCCTCACCTCCCTCCCCTCCTCTCTCTGTCGCTGGCCTTCGGGGCCCAGCCGTCAGGTTCGAACGCGCACGCGCGCCGGTTCGCCTGGGCTGGTTGGCCTCTGGGCCGGCCCGGTTGTTGGCAGCCTCCGGCCAGGGCATTGTGCTCGTTTCTTTTTCCTTTTTCTATTTTCTACAAGCTTGCAAAAATTCCTCAGGGCAAAATAATTATCCAATGACCAAATTTCCGTCACCTAAAATCTTAGATTATTGCATAGAATTTATAGGTGCCATTTGTAAAAAAAATTGAAGTTATTTTTAGTACTGTTTTAATTTAAAACCCTATTTGGGCAATATCAGCCCCTATTTGAAATGTTTTTAAAAATCTTTCTAAGCTCAAAACCATAAACAAACATTCTTAACATGGTCATTAGCATTTATCTGAATAGGGTAGCATTTTTATTACTAGCTTGAGTGCTCTATTTTTGTGTGTTGCTTATTTTTATAGCTTAATTTCGCGGCGATAGATTGCGCGGTGGATGAAGAAGTTGGACCCGAAGAATTCGAAGTACCCAAAGACATTGTTGAGCTAGGGAAGCAGCCCTTTGACCATGTTAACAAACCGTTTTCAATGCATGACATATAGCACTCTACTTTTGATATACTTGATCATGTTAGGTAGCGACCCCTCCGGTGGGTTGCTTCTGATACTTTTCCGTTGACACTTGCATCGAGCATAACCCTACCACCTTATGAGGGTTGTGCGGGTGGGTGTAAATAGGATGCTATTAGATGCTACGCAAGAGGGATGGGATGTAAGCATAATGATGGGATAGAAAGAGATGATTCCAAAGACTTCTCGAAAACCCCGTCGGGTGCCACTAATGCCTGAGGGAGAAGATGATAAGTTGGGTAACCACTTGAGAAAGAAGTGGCGTACTGAAACAAGTGAGAGTGTGTTTTCGAAAACGGATTAGGTTTAAGATTTATCGACCGTCCCAACCTTACATGTGCAACCATAATACCCCTTATGGGACGGGGCTTTGTTGAGTACTGTGGTTGGTGCTAGCAAGGAGCCCACATTACTAGTGGCAAGAGTGAAATGGTCACTCTTGAGACGTAGTCGTCCCGGTAGTGGAAGGCCATGCGTTGTCTTTACAGGCACCGGGCACACCGTTGCGTGCCCTCATGGATGATACGAGTGATGTATATCATGAGGGATGGCACCAATGAGTGGACTCTTTGATTAGTATCACCATGGGAAAGGCATTTTTCGGGTGCTTACCTCGGGTATGTTATATACCGCGAGTCATGGATGACACGGAAGTTCCCCGAGTCTTGTGGGTAAAGTGTGCAACCTCTGTATTGTGTAAAACTATTTGAATAGCCGTGTCCACGGCCAAGGATAGTTGGGTGATGCTGCTTAGACTATGTACAGATGTTTGCGTGAAAGTTGGAGTGAGTATGGATGTCATGGTGACAAAGAGGTCACATGAGCTAAGTCCGATGACTTAGCATGAGAAGTGATATAAGTCCGATGACTTAGCATGATGAATGAACATGAGGTGTTCGACCCCTACTTATGACAATAACGGTATATTGTTCATATGGATACCTGCTTATTGTTGATGCATGCTTACTAGTTACTAGATCATGACATTGCATTTAAAATTAGCTTTCTGCAAAATTACCTACTTAGTGCTATATCATGCATCATTTTTACCTTCTTCCACAACTTGGGTTGCTTGCGAGTACATTCAAATTACTCATTGGCTTGCCACTGGTTATGTATTGGCCAGGCATGGAAGAACAGGAGTATGTTGAAGAGTTCGTTGGAGACGAATATGCGAACTAGGATGCTTCCCAGTCAGAATGCCTGTAGCTTAAGGCAGATGGCATGGTTCGCGCTTTCGACCAAGATTTCTGCTGCTTGTTCTATTTAAGTGTTTGTCCCTCGTGGCCCTATCTATGTAAGACTTCACCTTCACGGTCTTTATTTGTGTAAGACGTTAAGTATGGATGTAAGACTCTTGTTATTCAGCTGTTGTGTGTTCAGTGAGCATTGATCTCTGGGATCACTGTACATGTGCATTCGGTGATCACGACTTATGAGTCGGGGTCCCCACATAGCTGGTATCAGAGCCATCCTGACTGTAGGAAGCCCTTAGTTAGCATGGACGTTAGTTAGGATAAAACCGACTTTCATAACTACACCTAGCATTGGAACTTAGGAATTCTGCACTATTTACCTCTCCTATGCTTCACACAACACTTTTCTGACTCTCCTCCTTTCAAAACCTTTCTAGATGGCCGTCGTACCCGAAGCCTTCCTGACATCCGTCTTTCCCTTACTCCTAGGGGATAGCCTGGAGAAGTGCCAGTTTCACAAACCACATATTTTCCTCTACCACGAGCTCTAGGTCGATGCCATCACGAAGGAGTAGCACGTAGTTGTGGTCATGAAGTCAAACGACTCCCCGACTAGTTGGTTCTTCGAAGGACCATGGATGGAGACCATGATGTTTGCCGTCGAGACAGCTACACACAAGGCACTCCTAAACCTTCGAGACATCATTCCAGAGATGGCTGACAAGCCAGCTACTCGCTACCTTCCCTTCAGGAAGGATGACTTTGGCGAGAGTTGGATGCTGATTCCAACCAATGAGGATGGCGCACCACTTAGGTTGTAGACCTATTTCAGCCTCTCTACCAATAGTCTGGTTCACAACTTGATGAAGGAGTCCGTGAAGCTCCGCGAGGAACTTCACCACACCCGAGAACTACTTCGGCAAGCCAAGACAAAGCCAGACAAGATCAAGAAGGATGGAGCCACCGAGGGACGACCAGTTGTCGCTTATCGAGGAGGAGTACCCCCAGCTACTGATGCAACCACACGTCGTCATCGCATGAGTGCGAAGGAGTACCGTGAGCTCTTCACCGACCCGCCTACAAAGCGTCGTCGAGATGGACCTCCTTGTTCCCCGACCCCTTCGACAAGGAAAGATGCCCGTTGGGTTGATGAACAGGAGGAAGACCCAGAGGAGCGTGACTTCGAGACCGAGCACTCCACCACCTGAGTCCGAGAACCCCTAGGGTAGGATTAGTCATATATCCCTCATGCGAAGTCAAGTCCGTGTAATGGTTCATATGAAACCATGTGTGCTTGTTGTTTGTTTTGTTGTTTGTGTTCCGATGCAAGACGTGCTTTTACCTTAGGCAACATGTAAGCGACTCCATCGTCTATCTTAATATAAGTTGTTCTTTGGACCTTTGTTTTAACACACTTGCACTTGACCGACCCCCTTAGGTGCGCTTTTCCCTTATTGCTTATCCTCTTGTCAATCCTAGTTGTTTGACTTGGCTGCTCCAAACTGGATGGTGACTGCTACCCATAACAACTCCTTCACCAACCCTAAAGCCGGCAACTCAAGCCAGCAACAGGGAGCTAGTGGGGCTGCTCACGCTGGAGGACACCAGGAGCAGCCACAAGGCGACATTCCCCTGCCACCACCTCCACTGGAGAACATGACCATAGCTCAGTTTCTCCAAGTTCTCCAGGAGGAGCGCCAAGCCAACAATGCTGCTATCCAGCAGATGGCTCATGCCCTTGTGAACAACCAGCAGCAAGGCACGGATGGCAATGGCCGCTCGATGCTATCTGAGTTCATGAGGAACTCGCCCCAACCTTCATCGAGACTGCTGAACCATTGGATGCTGATGACTGGATCCACACCATTGAGGACCTCCTTGTATTGGTCAACTGCAATGAGGATCATGAGAAGGTGCTTTATGCCTCTCACTGCCTTGGAGGTACTGCCCGATCTTGGTGGGATGGATTCAAGGTCATGAAAGGAGAACATGTGATCACGTGGAATGACTTCAAGGAAGGATTCCGCACGGCCCATATTCCTTCTGGGATCATGGCTATCAAGAAGAGAGAATTCCGAGCACTGAAGCAAGGAAGTGGTTCTGTCAAGGAGAACCCGCAGAAGTTCAACTAGTTGTCAAGGTATGCACATGAAGATGTCAGCACAGAGGCTGCCAAGAAGGAACGCTTCATGGAAGGACTTCAGCAAGTCCTGTAGTATCAGTTCATCACCTGCGATTGTCCTACCTTCTTCGACTTAGTGAACATGGCCCTCATGCTGGAAGACAAGCGTCGTGCCATAGACGACACTCACAAGTGCAAGATGATCAGCAAGGGAATCTCAAGCAACCAGAAGCCTTGCCCCTGGCAGCCAGCCCCAGCCAAGCCAACCTATCATCCGTAGCAGGCTAGACCTCCTGTGCCTCGTCCGAGCTATCAGCCTCAACAGTATGCCAATCCTAGGCCAGCCCACAACAACAACCCCAATAACGACAACGGTGGCAGAAACTTCAACAACAACCCTGGGCAAGTCGCTTGCTTTGGATGTGGTCAGCCAGGACACATCTCTAGGCTGTGTCCCAACAAGAAGCCAGATACACCGCGCCCCAATGCGCCAGCTCAAGGTCAAGCCCATGGAGCACCACCAAGGAACCCAGCTCCCCGCAACCAGGACAACAATGGAAAGGGTCATATGAATCACATCACCGCAGAGGAAGCCCAAGAAGACTCGGACGTCATACTGGGTACGTTCCTCGTCAACTCAACCCCATCAACAGTATTGTTTGATTGTGGAGCTTCGCATTCTTTTGTCACCAAAAAGTTTTCACTAGAGAGTGGCATGAAACCTACACCCATGGGTAGTCGTATGTTGATGCAAACCCTCGGTTCAGTTATGAAGTCTGGGATAGGGTGCAAGGGAGTGAAGATTGACATCAACGGGGTAGACTTCCTAGCAGACCTTATAGTTTAGGATTCACCCAGCTTGGACGTCATCCTTGGAATGAATTGGTTGACCAAGCACCAAGGCTTGTTGGACTGTGCCAAGAGGATTGTCACCATGACCAATAGCCAAGGAGTGGAAGTCAAGTTTGTCCCCAACCCTGCCTCCACTCAAGCCCCTCAGGCCAACTGCCTATCGGGAGTTGAGTTGGAACAAGTGCCGGTGGTATGTGAGTACCTAGATGTGTTTCCTGATCAGCTGCCCAGAATACCTCCTGATCGTGACATCGAGTTCATCATTGAGCTTATGCCCGGATCAAGGCCCATCTATAAGAAGGCCTACAAGATGGGATCCGAAGAGTTGGCTGAGTTGAAGAAGCAACTGGCAGAGCAGCTCAGAAAAGGATTTATTCGCCCTTGTGCCTCTCCTTGGGGATCGCCTGTTCTATTTGTGTCAAGGAGGGACGGAACTATCAGACTTTGTGTCGATTACCATTCTCTCAATGAGTTCATGATAAAGAACAAGTACCCACTCCCCAAGATTGAAGAACTATTTGATCAGTTGAACGGAGCCAAGGTGTTCCCCAAGATCGACCTCAGGTCTGGGTACTATCAGCTGAAGATCAGACCCCAAGACATTCCGAAGACGCCATTCCTAACCCGATATGGTGTGTATGAATACACATTCATATCATTCAGGTTAACTAATGCCCCTGCCTACTTCATGTAACTCATGAATAAAGTCTTCATGGAGTATTTGGACAAGTTCGTTGTCGTCTTCATTGATGACATCCTCGTCTTCTCCAAGTCTGAAGAAGAACATGAGGAGCACTTGAGATTGGTCCTAGAAAAGCTTCGAGAGCACCAGCTTTATGCCAAGTTTAGCAAGTGTGAATTCTGGCTGCATGAAGTAGGATTCTTGGGTCATGTGTTGACTTCAGAAGGATTATCAGTGGATCCTGCCAAGATTGAAGCCGTGACTGAACTCCAACCACCGTGAAGGAAGTCAGGAGCTTCCTCAGACTTGCGGGATATTACTGCAAGTTCGTGGAAGGGTTCTCAAGCACTGCCCGACCCATGATCCAGCTTTTGAAGAAGGACAAGAAGTTCGAGTGGACAGCTAAGTGCGAGGAAAGCTTCCAGGAGCTCAAGACGAGATTGAACACAACCCCTGTCTTGGCCACCCCTGATATTCACAAGGAGTTTGTGATTTATTGTGATGCATCAAGAACTGGACTTGGAGGTGTTCTGATGCAAGCTGGTAGAGTTGTAGCATATCTATCTAGACAGCTACGCCCGCATGAAGAAAACTACGCCACTCATCATCTCGAGTTGGCAGTAGTGGTTCATGCCTTGAAGACATGGCTACATTACCTTCTGGGGAAGCAATGTGAGATATTCACAGACCACAAGAGTATGAAGTATATCTTCACTCAAAGGGAGTTGAACATGCGGCAGCGAAGATGGTTGGAATTGATCAAGGATTACGACCTCAGTGTTCAGTACCACCCCGGAAAGGCCAATGTGGTAGCAGACGCCTTGAGTAGAAAGGCTTGTTCCTTGAATGCTATGATTAAGGAAAGGCTACCCGCCCTATATGAAGAGCTTGAGAGCTTCGGCTTGGAACTGGTTGCACCAGGATTCCTCGCCAACCTAGAAGCAAAGCCTACTTTGATGGATGATATCAAAGAAGCCCAAAAAGGACATGAGAGCATTGTAGGCATCAAGAGGAAGATCAAGGCAGGCAAGGCCGCAGGATTCTCGCTGGATGAACAAGGAGTTGTATGGTTCGGTAATCGCATTTGTGTACCCAACAAAGAAGAGCTCAAGAACCTGATGTTGCAAGAAGCTGATGGCACTCCCTACTCCGTACATCCTGGAGGAACCAAGATGTATCAAGACCTCAAGGCAAGATTCTGGTGGCATGGCATGAAGCGGGAGATAGGCACGTTTGTTGCTTAGTGTGACATATGCCAGAGAGTTAAAGATGAGCATCAACGACCCGCTGGACTATTGAAACCTCTCAAAGTGCCCAAATGGAAGTGGGATAAAATTGGCATGGATTTCATCACCGGTTTACCGAGGTCAAACAAAGGACATGACTCCATTTGGGTCATTGTTGATCACCTGACCAAGGTAGCCCACTTCATCCCTGTCAGAACCACCTACAATGGAAGCCAGCTCGCGAACCTCCACATGAACCGCATCGTGAGTCTTCACAGAGTTCCGTAGGAGATTGTGTCTAATCGAGGAACCCAATTTACCTCAAGATTCTGGAAGAAGTTTCAAGAAGCTATGGGAACCAAGCTCACCTTCAACACTGCTTTTCACCCTCAGACCGGTGGGCAAACGGAGCGAGTAAATCAAATACTCGAAGACATGCTCTGAGCTTGTGTTTTGGAATATGGAGCCAAGTGGGAAGATTGCCTACCATTCGCCGAGTTCTCCTACAACAACAGCTAGCAGTCGAGTCTTGAGATGGCACCATTTGAGGTGTTGCATGGCCGCAACTGCCGTACTCCCCTCAACTGGTGAGAGCCCGGTGAAGGATTAATTTTTGGACCAGATATCCTCCGCGAAGCCGAAGAGCAAGTTCAACTCGTTTGAGAATGTCTGGAGGCCGCCAAATCAAGATAGAAGACCCACGCCGACTCCCACCACCGAGAAGTGAACTTCTGTGTCGGTGACCATGTCTACCTCCGGGTCACGCCTCTTAAGGGAACTAAGCGCTTCCACGTCAAAGGAAAGTTCGCACCAAGATATATCGGCCCCCTTTAGGGTCACCACAATGCGAGGAGAAGTTGCCTACCAGCTAGAACTACCTCCTGAGATGTCGGATGTGCACAACGTCTTCCATGTGTCACAACTCTAGAAGTGTCTACAAGTTCCCAACCGCCCCGACCTCTACAAGGACATCGACCATCAAGCCATCGATCTTTAGCCAGATCTCGCTTATCGTGAGAGGCCAGTTCGCATTTTGGATGAAGCCGAGTGCTGCACCCAAAGCCGCACCATCAAGTACTTCAAGGTCTAGTGGAGCAACCACACTAAAGCTGAAGCAACCTGGGAGCGCGAAGATTATCTTAGATCGGAGTTCCCGTATCTTTTTAGCTCTTAGCCTAGGAATCTCGGGGACGAGATTCTTATAAGGGGGGAAGGTCTATCACACCCTGTGTTTGTAGCATATTATTATGTTTGGGTTTATAAAATTTGGAGCCAACTAAAACTTTTTCAAATTAATTGTGCTTGTTTGCTATGTTGTTTGCTTGCTTGATGATTGTGTTATATGGCACTCCTAGATTCTATTCCACTTCATATTCATCTTCCTTGTTCCAAACGTCTTGCCAAATGATCATGCCATGTGAATAGTGCCCAAAACTACTTTTATCAAATTTTGTTTTAACTAAAAATGCTTTATTTAATTTAAGTTTCCCAAACCCCCTGAAATGAGGTCTGCACTACAAGTCCTCAAATCAGTTGGACCCTTCTTTTCCAAAGGCTTTATTTCAAACCTACTATATATATGACTTCCCAAAACCACCAAATATTATTTTTAAAGATTATTTTCATATTTTATTTAAAGGCTTTTTCTGAAGGCCAAAAATGGATTTTCTTAGGGGGGAAATATTTAAATACTTTAAAAATATTTGAGAAAATTTAGAGAAACTCAGTGGACATATATTTTCCATATATATCTGTTTCAACACAAGGGCATGATCACATCATAGGTAAAACCCCTCAAAATCCTTTTTGTTCAGATCAAACTTTTAAAATATTTCTATAAGAAATATTCTCAATAAATCCCAAGAAAATTCTAGAAAGTCAACACTATCATTGGTGATGATCTTGCAAAGTTTCATATCAATACAAGTTGGTTTGGTTCATCAAACCATCCCAAAACCACTCTTGTCCAGAATCAAATTTGAGCAACTTTACATTCTGAAGTGTCTCACCTTGGCCTCAAACTTTGTGGGCATGCGATAATGGACAAATAGTGATGATATACTAAGTGGTGAATCAAGGGTAAAAGCCTAGCATCATTGGATCTACAAAAATCTAATTTTGCCAGTTTCTAGGGTTCATCAAATCTCCATTGTCAACTTTTTCCTCTTGAACTCAAACTTGGTGAATCCCCACATTTCTACCTAGCCTTTGACCCTGGGAAGTATCTCAGTAAGGTGGTAAAGTTTCCTTGCCCAAATCACCATCAAAGACCTTTGGGTGATTTTGTAAAACCCCCATTTTCAACCTCTTCTCTTTTACCCTTGGCCCCAACTTTTTAGCACAGCCTCACATAGATGCATTTCACCTCCTATAAAAGTCCCATGTCATCAGGCCGCTGTGAGGTGGGGTAAAACTCCTGTTTCTACCCCTCGAAGCATCTTTTTCTATCCCCTCTCCCCATTTCCTTCTACCGTAAGGCTCCTCTAGAGCTCTTCGCTAGCTTATCCTAGCCTTTGGGTATCTCTAATACCCAAAGACACAAGGAGACACACGGGTGGGCATAGAATATGCCTGGGCAAGCCATTTTGGCGCTCTAGAGTGCGCTACAATGCGCTCCCGCACTGTAGCCTCCCCTGCCCGGCGCCACCCGGTAGCCTCGGGCCGCCCCAGCTTGTCCCCTCTGCTCCCCTCGGCGTTCACAACATGCTGCTCGGTCGGCCCCCTCTCTCGTCTCTATCTCTCTCTCTCTCGCACAAGACACCACCCGAACCGGCTAGTGGTCGTGCTCGCACGCGTGCACCTCCGGGTGCCCCTCCTGGCTGCCCTTTCCCTCTTCGGGCGTGAACTGAGTCCACGGAGCCCACAGACACAGGCCAGCTCGCCCCCATGGCCCGTGGCGACGCCCTGGTCCTCACCAGCGCACCACGCCCATGGTGGACCGATGGCCCCCTATTTAAGGGCCTCCCTCGAGCTCTCTCCCCCTCTCTGGCCCCTTGTCCTCCTTCATTGACCACCCGGTCGAGCCCCAACATCTCCCCTTCCCTCTGTGCTCGGGATCGTGCCGAGCGCCGCCGCTTCGGGCCGCCAGCTTCTGCGAGGTATCCGACCCCCTCTGCCCTCGTCCCTCCCCGATCTGGAGCCCCTGTCTCCCCCTAATCATTTTCCGCTCATCTCTGCCTCCGTCTGGTGTGCAGGAGGACCAAACCATCCTCTTCCCGAGGAGCCGCCGCCGGATTTCCTCGTCGTCGGCAAACAGGAGCCTCCCGGTGTCCCCCTCCTCCAATACTTGACCGGCGGCGAGCCCCTAAGCACGGCAATGCTCTCCGTTCGCCTCCGCCGGTGAGCTCCCGCTTCCCTCCCTAGCCCAGCGAAGGTGATGACAAGCAGGCCCCGCTTGTCATCCTCCCAGGGTTCCCTGCCTCCCTCTCTCTCTCGCTAAATAGCCTAGCCCACTGGTTAGGTTTGAACCGGCGTGCGCGCTAGGCTCGCATGGGTCGGCTTCGCCGGCTGGGCCGATCTGGCCAGCTGCTTTTGGCCCATTTCCCCGAGCCATTTCCTTTTTCCTTTTTCTTGAAAACCCCCAAAATCCCCCAGAGCCCAAATAAATTCCAAATCCAAATATTTTTCCACCTTAAATCTTGAAATAATCTACATAATTTAATAGTGCCAGTGGTAAAAATGTTGGAAATTATTTTTAGTACTGTTTTATTTTAGAACCTATATATAGGCACCTTTTTGCCTCTGTTATTTTATTTCCAAAATCTTTTTCACAACAAAACCCTAGGATAATATTTTTAGTATGACATTTAGTATTTATCAGAGTAGGTTAACATTTTTGTTTGTAGATTGAGTGCTCTATTTTGTGTGATTGCTTATTTTTATCGCTTTATTTCGCGACGATAGATTGCGTGGTTGACGAAGAAGCTGGACCTGAAGATTTCGAAGACCCCGGAGACTTTATTGAGCCAGGCAAGCAGCCCTTTTACCATGATGAGAAACCATTTTTATTGCATGTCATATAGCACTTTACTTTCATGATATTTGATCATGTGATGTGGTGTTCCCCTTTCGGTGGAATGCCTGCGGTACTTCTCCATTGACACTTGCATCGTGCATGACTCTACCACCTTATGAGGGTTGTGCGGGTGCGAGTAGTTGGGTTGCTAATAGATGCTATGAAAATGGGATTGGACTTATGCATAGTGATGGCAAGAAAAGAAATAATTTCAAATACTTTTTGAAAACCCCATCGAGTGCCACTAATGCCCGAGGGAGATGATGATGACATGGGTGACCACTTGAGAAAGAAGTAGTGTGCTGGAACAAGATGAGGATGTGTTTTCGAAAATAGAGGGTTTAAGATTTGTCGACCGTCCCAACCTTACATGCACAACCAAGATACCCCTTATGGGACGGGGCTTTGTTGATTACCTTGGTGGGTATTGGCAAGGAGCCCGCATTACTAGTGGCGGGAGTGGCAAGGTCACTCTCGATACGGGGTCATACTGGTATGTATGATCATGTGCTATCTTTATAGGCATCGGGCACACCGTTGGTCCCCTCATGGATGGTACGGTTAGAGCGAGGCTCGTGTGATGTACATCATGAGGGCTGGGTACCAATCGAGTGGACTCTTTGTTTAGTATCGCTAGGGGAAAGGCATTGTTCAGGTGCTTACCTCGGGTATGTTATATACCGCGAGTCATGGATGACAAGGAAGTTCCCTGAGTCTTGTGGGTAAAGTGTGCAACCTTTGCAGAGTGTAAAACTATTCGAATAGCCGTGTCCACGGTCAAGGAAAGTTGGGTGGTGCTGCTTATGCCACATCCGAATGTTTTCGCAAAAACTTGGTGTGAGTATGGGTGCAGTGGCGACAAGATGTCGGGACCCCGATCCTAAGACATATGAATCCAGCCTGTAACACGTCATACCACTTTGCGGCCTCACGCACGGTATGCCACGGCTGGCACCTTACCTTGGTTGAGACCGTTTGCGCCTTTTGGCTCATGGATATGAACGTGTCGCTAGCATTCACACATCAGAGAACCTGGGTCGAGATGACTAGTTATAGACCCAAGCGGCACAACGGTAGAGGGACATGCATACATAACCTAGCAATGTAGGTGTCGGTCATCAGCGTGTGTAGACGAGTCATAGCAAGATACAAGGACTCCTTTACACCGTGGGACATAAATGTCATCACTGCACGTAGACGAGTCGTAGCAAGCTACAGGGACTCCATTACACTACAAGACATTTCCCCGAAGGGACAGACACAGCAGCAAAGAAGGATACATGCCGGTCAATCAATGTGTCCGAAGCAATAGGAAGCTACCAAGGCTCGGTGGAAGCACAAAGAGGCCTTTCCCCATAAAGAAGGCTACTAAAGGCACACAACTAGGTGTCGAATCCCACGCATACCAATGCATTTCAATCATACATGCACTATGCACGATATGCGTAGATACAACATGGCATCACAACAAAACTCTACAACATAACATTTATTTAGGAGGCACCAAGGAGCCAACATAGTATAATGTTACAAACAGAAGGGGTCACAAGACCCAACATTCAGAGAATACAAACAACAAGCGGAAGTTACATGTCTGAGTACAGACATCTACAAAAGCGGCTAGAAGATCCTGAAAAGCTACAACGACCCTACCATAGGAGCCAGACCTCTGTCTGGGTTACTAAGCTAATCCGTTGATGTCAATGTCAGGAGAAAATAACTGAACACAACGTCTAACACTGCAAAAATGTAAATAAGCAATAGTGAGTAAGAAGGTACTCAGCAAGTCTTACATCAGAACTATCTACATATGCATCATGTATCAATGAACAGAATTGTGGGGTTTACTGCAGAATGCGAGCTTTGACCTTTTTCTATCCTAGTCTATGACAAAGTAACCAATGTATCACTACTCTCTCGTCTCCCTACGAGAGAGCACACACGAGTCCACATGTTCACCATCTCAATACACCACTATGGATCCTCTCTTGTCTTCCTACGAGAAGCCATCCATAGCACTCACACTTGTTCGGTGCATTTTAGAGTATCCACTTAAGTTGTCGATGTACAATGCAAGTATCCAAGTAGTCCATATCCGCGGACACGGCTATTCGAATAGACAACTTACCCTGCAGGGGTGTACTTCATCACACATGCTTCTGCCACTTATCGCCATGTGCACGTAAAAAGGCACCTCGGCAACCTTCAAGCAGAAGCCCAGCGAGGGAGTCGGCCACGGACGTTAACCTTCAGCGAATCACGTCCAAAGCAGTCGCCTATTTGAGTTCGAACCCATAATGGAAGTCCGGCCGAGGTTTCCAACATGGCCTCAAACGTTGCGAGCAGGGCCCCAAGCCGGTCCCGATTGGGCCATTCATCCACTTTGCAGGCCGTGCCACACCTATCAACATTTCGAACTACTGCGACTCCTAGACTAAGAACAAGGTAGGTTAATAGGACAATTGAGATCGAGTTACCAGAGCCCAATGTGCGGTAGTAGCTAGTCTTGGAACACAAACACGGAACTCAACTCCTATGAGTGGTTTCAATGAGACAACCCACCATGTAATCCTACATGGCCTCTCATCGCTACCTTTAACAAAACAGGTTCATCACTTAACTCTCATCATCAGGCCACATTCATTTCACCCCGGTTCATCTCCCAGATGAATCAGACCTGACACAACTCTAAGCATAGCAAGCATAACAGGGTTATAGCAAAACATGCCTCAAGCATCTACCAGGTATGCTAGGTTGCTTGGTTTAGCTATTTACTGTGAAAATGACCGGTCATGCAAAGGAGTGGGTTCATCTATCGCAACACAAGTAGCAGTTGAAAAGCGTTGTCCTAATGCATTGAAATGAGAGCAAGAGCGAGAGATGGGATTGTATCGAATATGCTCAAGGGGGGTTGCTTGCCTGTTTATCAGAAGAACTCAGTTGTTCTTCGATGCCGTCGATAACTACGTCTTGCATGTCTAACGACAAGATCAAACACGGTACAATTTAAACAAGGCAAATGCTTCACAATTATGCATGATAATAGCATGGCAATATGTTGCTGGTTTGAGCTAATGCATCTATCAACATGTTAAATGAAGATGGTTTGAACGCAAGGGTCAAATTCAACTCCATATGAAAAGTGGCCTATTGTGTTTTGAACAAAATGTCCAAGTTTGGCTACTTAACTTGCTCTATCATGTATGAAAATGCGACCATTAGATTTATTGGATTTTGCTGATACATTTTCATATATAAATTGTTTTAATTTGACTTACACATTATTTTCTATGAATTTTTGAAGTTTTTATTAATTTCTGGAATTTTCTCATTTAATTTTATTCTAAAAATTATTTATGGCGTTAGCTTGAAATCACCATGACGTCAGTAGGTCAGCTGGCCTGGTCCAGGTCAAACCTAACGTGCGGGGTTCGCACGTCAGTGACACAGGGACTAACCAGGGGTTAATCCCGTGTTGACCCAGCTTTGACCAACTGTGGGGCCTAGCGTCAGCGACTGTGGGTGATTAATTAGCAGGGGGGTTGACTCCTAATGACGGCCCACGTCAGCCACGTCGGTGGTTAGCCGACGGTGGAGGAGCACCGGGCCGACGCTACAGATGGCGGTATAATGCGCTCGGGCCTCTACAGAGAGCTTGGATCAAGCTGCGTCTGTGGGTGATGGGTATGGGCCAAATGGTCACCGGAATCATGGCCGACGATGAGGAAAGCAGCGACCGGAGTTTGTGCATGCGCGGGTTCAGCGCTAGAGGGCGCGAGCTCACAGGGAGGCTGCAGGGGGGCTCAGCGGGCTCGGGGACGACAGAGCGGCAGCGAATCGACAGGCGAGCTCCGGCGGCCGAGGCAGTGATGACGGTGATGAACGGCAAGGAGGGCTTCCGGCGGCTCCAGGATCGACGGGGAGGACGAGAGGATCATGAAGGAGCTCTGGGTCTATAGGGGAGGCTCTAGCTAGGCGGACGGCGATGGCGAGCTCGAGCAGAGCTTGGCCATGGTGAGGGGAAGGAGAGGGAGAAGGCGAGGGGAGGAATGGAGAGGGCAAGGGGATCTGCATGTCCCGGGCAGGGTCATCCCGCTCGCCAGTGCGACGGGGGGGGGGGCAGGCAGGCAGGTGGCGTGGCGCCACCGCCGCGAGCGCCGTCCCCTGCTTCTCCATGCCTTCTGGCAAGAGGTAGAAGACAAGGATGCCCCTATGGGCTGGGCCTCCTAGTGAGCTGCGTGCCAGGTAAGCCTTTCTCCTTTTCTTTCTTATTTCTATTATTGTTTTTATATCTGATGTTTTGTTTTGGCTCAAAATAAATATCCAACCATTTTATAAACTCCTGGAAATTATTATATGAGCTAGGTATGAATTATTCATGCCACATAATTAATTTCAGGATTATTGAACTTATTTTTATATATAATAAATATAAATCCAATGCAAATAGGATTAAATTAATTTAAAAACCCAATATAAAATATTTCTGTGATCCCAAAATATTGGTTGACAATTTTAACTCAATCCAATATTTTATTAGAGAACCAGGAACATTTTCTTGGAATTGTTTGAAGCAAATTTTATAATGCTTATTTGACAAAATTTTGAATTATGAGGCTTGATCATTCCTCATTTCATCTTCATTTGAAAATAAAAATGCATACATGAATGCACTTGCAATCATAAAGAAACTAGGGCTGTGACACAAGAGGCCACATGAGCTAAGTCCAATGAATTAGCGTGAGGATTGAACTAAGTCCGATGACTTAGCGTGACGAGTGAACATGAGATGTTCACCCAATACTTATGATGATATCTGCAATTTGTTCACATGGATACCTGCTAGTTGTTGATGCATGCTCACTAGTTACTTGATCATGTCATTTGCACTTAAAAATTAGCTTTCCGCAATTTTACCCATTTAGTGTTATGCCATGCATCATTGTTTCCTTGTCCCACAACTTGGGTTTCTTGTGAGTACATTCAAAGTACTCATTGGCTTGCCACTGGTTATTTAATTGGCCAGGCATGGAAGAACAAGAGTACGTTGAAGAGTTCGTTGGAGACGAACATGCGAACTAGGACGCTTCCCAGTCAGAATGCCAGTAGGTTAAGGTAGATGGCATGGGTTCACGCTTTCGACCGAGATTTCCGCTGGTTGTTCTAGTTTAAGTGTTTGGCCCTCGTGGCCCTATCTATGCAAGACTAAGACCTTCATTGTCATTATTTGTGTAAGACATTAAGTATGGATGTAAGACTCTTCTTATTCATCTTCTGTGTGTGCAGTGAGCATTGATCTCTAGGATCACTGTACACTTGCATTCGGTGATCACGACTTATGATTCGGGGTCCCCACAGCATGGGGCTTCTACGCATGGGCAAATCACACCATGGAGTTGGTCATCGTCACATAGAGGGCCATCTCACCTCACTCTTCTCCAAGGCCATAGGCGCCACGCGTCGGGGGCTCACGCGTCATGCCTACATCTCAGACCGCCGGCGGAGTGACCCCCCGGCATAGGACGGAACCGAGCAGGGTGCACCACACTCTGTGATGCTTCTCCTTCAAATCTTGGTGACCGGTTTCGAGGCGCAGTGCAGCCATGCCCACCAGACACACAGAGGGAACGGCGGGGTGCCACACACCGACGCACATCGCAGTGATCAGGCTGGCCTGCGGCAATCAGGGTTGCCCAGGCGGGAGCGTGCCATCCGGCGCAGTGAGCAGGCGGCGTAGATGTTTGGACAAACAAGCAACAATGGCAGAGGCGCATTGGGTCACCAAGGGAACAATCCGAACCAGGAGATGCGCGGCCCATCCGACGGCGGGGGCAGAGGTAAGCAACTTCGTTCTCGAGGCCCGATGCAGGAGGCTTTGCAAGCAGCGCACACGGGGAGGTTTCCCGCCACCGTCAGGAGGGAGCGCCCCCGGTGTGCCTACGAGTAACTCCGGAGGAGGACCAAGCACCTATGTGAAGCCCTACGTACCCTATTACGTCCGCCCTCCAGGCGGAGGGATGGATCAGGCCCCCGACGTGGATCAGGCGCTCGCCGCGGGCGCCAGCACCTCCCGAGAGTAGAGGGCGCCCTGGGCGTCGTCTCCAAGCCAAGTCTGGGGGCTCGCATCGACTGAGCACCTGGCCCGGGCATAGCAAACAGGAGGACACCCTTGGACCCGTGGGGCACGGTGCGAGCCGGTGCCCCCGCGGGTGAGTGACGATGTGCCAAGCCCCCAGGCCTCAGGAATGATGGCCTGGGGGAGCAACGAGACAAACACAGCACGGGCTACCCATGACAACTATGGTGCAACCACGGCCTTAGGAGGATGGGCCTCCCAAGGCCCTCGAAAGCTTATCCGGACAGCGCACAAGTGCTACACGAGGGAAGCTTCACCGACAAAACACCCTTATGGCCGCGCCGATGCATCGTACTCATGTTTGGGCCTCGGGAGTGCAATCATGTGGTCACGCGGGGAACGATGTACTTGGGTTAGGGTCATAAGGGCGCGCAACTGGGCAGAAATGCACAGGATGATTCTCGACGAGGATAAGGGCCACAAAGCCATGCGCATGGGGGCTTGCCCAGGCCCTTCACACTCTCACATAACCATGAGCGGGTTGTATACGCTCGGAGCCCCCCGAGGACATGGAGGGGTTCCTCCCATGCAATGTGGGAGCCACAACCCACGGTTGGCGGAGAAGACAACACTACCCATCAATGGCTATGCCCATGCAATGTGGATGCCCTATGCTCAGCGCTGGGGAAAGATGAAAACTACACTAAAAAGCCAGACACGGCCGTTTTCTCGCTCCTTTTTGCATTCCAAGTTGCAGCCTTTGATGTTTCTTTTCGCGCTCGAACCTGTCTGAAGTTCAAGAAGATCATAACTCTATGTTTAAAAAGAAAAGGGGGCGGGAACTTTTCTCTGTTTGTTTTATCATTTTGCCAAACTTGAATTCTCTCTTTCTGAATGGTCTTTTGAAAGGAGCCTAATCCTCCGTGCTGCCCCAAGGCGTCACAGATCTGGATGGCTAGGCCTCATTGCCTCACAGGCACGAAATGTTTAGCCGTCAACCCCTCGGGGGATCCGACCGTAGCTCGACATCACAATAGGGAGTCTCGGGAGGCCAGTGCCTCCTGAGGCAACACCCGTAGGAATGGAATGGGGGATCGCTCGAGCATCAACGGGGGATCCTGACCATCGTGCCTCAGGAGCCTTACGGGTCATAAGGCCACTCGACCTCCTAATGGCGTCCTTGGTTTCCGATCATCGTCTGGGGTGTCGGGGCCTTGCCCCACGAAGTGCGTCCTTGGTTTCTGGTCGTACCTAGCGGTGGTGGGGAAATGTGTGGGATCGGGGCTTGTCGAGGTAGAGCGGTTTGAGCGTCAAGGGGGCTCCTGGGTAGTGTGCCTCAGGAGCCTTACCGGTCATAAGGCCACTCGCCGCCCTTTGTGTCGTCATTGGTGATCCGGTCGGCATTGAGGGTGGTGGGGCCTAACCCCTTAGCTGCGTCCTTGGTTTCCGGTCGTATGCAACGGCGGTCGGGAAATGTGTAGGACTGGGACCTGCAGATGTAGAATTCCGAAAGGGCCCCCAAACCGTTTGGCAGATGTGGAGGGAGCATCACCAGCGCCATACAAAGCTAAGTGCACTGCCCAATCAAGCAGGAGCCCCTCGGCTCAATAATGACCCTGACGACGAGATAAAGATTGCGCAAACTAACAAAAGGATGCAGGAACTACGGTCACCCTACATGGCACCTGAGGCCCCTAAGGAATGAAGCGACAAGGAAGGCGGTGCATGGGAAAGGACCCGATCATGATGAGCCACGAGGCATAGGGATCGAGGGTAGAGACGGTTGAGATCCTTCTCCCCAAGGGGAAAGCCTTGTGAGGACCCTACCGGAGGCCGACTCTAGACCGCATCGATGGCAGCAACAACCGGCCACAAGACCGGCAAGCGAACAACGGATCGAGGAAGAGAAACAAGACAGTTAAGGTAATATGCAAAAGGTTAACGCCCGACAGGGCAAAGTACTTCATCGATTGTTACAGGAACCAGGAAGGGAGAACAGAGAATGCTTAAGGAGAGGAGTCATCATCGTCGCCTGCGCCGCTGACCGGTTCAACATCGGAGTCGTCCTCCTCGCTGGAGGCAGGCACCTGGATGAACCAGTCCACCATGGCCTCCATGAGTGGGTGCGTCTCGTCTCGGAGGGGGCGCTGGAGCTCGACTAGTACCTACTCTCTGAGGCGCTGGAGGTCAAGCTCTAGGGCAAGGTGGCGTAGGTTGGAGTAGATGAGCGTCAAGGCGATGTCCAACAGGTCGCGCGCGTCAGACGTACTGTTCGCGTCCGTGCGGGGGACACCGATCTCCAGCGCCTCCACCACCCTTCGGAATAATGCAAGGTAGCCCCCTTCACCGCGCACGTGCGGCAGCACGGGGACATCCCTGATGAACCGGCTCACTGCGCCGGCCGCCCAGCGGGCGATGCCCTGGAACTGCTATCCGTAGAGAGACTCCAATAGCCTGGCGTGCGCCGCCTCGTCCTTGGCAGCTTGCACGGCGTCGGCCGCCTCCTAGACCTAGGTCTGTAGGGACGCCATCTCCACCTTGGCCTCTGCCTCGCACTGGAGGCCGGCTTGGTAGGCGGCCTCGGCGGTGGTCAGTCAGGCCTGCAGTGTCTTGACCTCATCCTGAAGCATGACGAGTTTGCGCTTCTTCGCTGCGGGCACACTGGAGGAATTAGGGAATCAAGCACGGGAGATTGGACGGAAAGACCGAAGAAGAGGAAAGCGCTAGAACACTTACTCGCCGGCCAAGGTCCAATGCTGGAGGACCCGCGATGGCCTCGAGGGCCCTCCACCGCTGCCTCCAGCAAAGGACGAAGGAGCCGAGAGAGCCGTGCGCTTCCCTACGCCCGCACCGCTTCCTCCGGATGTCGTGGGGAATGAGAAGGAGGAAACGAAAGAGGTTTTTTCGACGGTGAAGCAGTGGAAACAAGGGGAAGCCTCAAGACTGCAATGCCCTTCCCTTGCCATGGGTAGGCCGGATTTATAGGCGCAACCACAACCACAAAGCATAATGGGAGTGCAGGCGTTGCGTGCCTCTCGGACGGCGCGACGCGGTTCGATCGAAGCAACGTCCCCCATGTCGCCCCTCCTACCAACTGAAGAGTCACATCCGCGTGGCCTGAAGCGGCATTAGCATTCAATGCGGAGCAATGATGGCAGCGCTGCGCCTGGATGTCATGTCAATTTGACTTAGGGCATCTCAACACGTCCTCGGCGAGCGGATACGCCACCGCCGGTGCATTCGAGGCATGCATAGCCTAGCCCGTAGGTGTTTGGGGGGCCTGCGGTGCTCCGTGTCGCCCACCAGACTTTGCTCATAAGCCAACTCGAGTGCACCTTGGGCTCGGGCGCTAATGTCGGCATTCTAGGAATGGGGGTACCCAAACCTGCCTACGTGGGGACAGGGCATGGCTCACTTCATCAACCAAACGGGACCAGGCGAGGCCCCACTCAAGACAAGGCCCTCGTGAGGGCCCTAGGCTCGCGAGGAGGAACGACGTCAAGACCCGAAAAGGATGGGCCTACTCAGGGCCCCTCCGGAGCGGCGGAGATCTCTATGCAAGGCCCGGCCTCAGGGGTCAAAGGTGACATAGGGAAGGTCAGGCGGGCATCAGTATGCTAGGCGGCGCAGTTTCCTCTTTGGTGTAAAGGGAACAAGGATATACACGGGTTCGCAAAGCACCACCCAAAGCTTTCCATTCAAGTGCAAGAAGACCACAACCACCAGCCCGGTAGGGCGGATGTCATTGCTGGGCCCATCCCTGCGCCATCAACAGCTACTTTGCAGGCGAAGACCGCCTTTGGGCAGGGCCGCGAGCACGTACTACTGTCCCTCTTCAAAATTGCCGTTGTGGGATTCCTTCCCACCATTGTGATAAGGGAAGAGGACCCGGTCCACCGCTATAAATGGAGGGTAGGCGGCACCGTAGAAGGGACCCGGATCCACCCCGCAATCCATTCCACCACTCATCCACCACCAAGCCATAGTGGGCCTCGAACACTTCAAGAGAGCCCTCCGGAGGCCCAAGAACACTGTACTAGTTCATCTGCATCACCTCCACGAGAGGCAATCCACCAAACCAGGAGTAGGGTATTACGCTTCGCAGCGGCCCAAACCTGGGTAAATTGTTGTGGTCATCCTCTTCCTCGTCATCGGGCGAGTTTATCGTTGCGTCGATCGAGTAGCGAGCTTGGGTGACGAGGCCGCGAGATATCTTCGCACACGCCCCTGTGTTCGAATCTTAAGGGTTTTTTGGATCCCGAAATCTGACATAATACCTTGCTCTCAGACTAAGAAACCCAAAAGCTTGCCTGCAGGAACACCAAAAATACACTTAGCCAGGTTAAGCATCATCTTGTAGACCCGTAAGTTGTCAAACGTCCCCTTCAAGTCGTCAAGCAGAGTCTACTTCTTCCTTGACTTAACCACAATATCGTCCATGTAAGCATGAACATTGCACCCAATACGACTATGAAGGCAATTTTGCACACCGCGTTGATAAGTCGCCTGCGCACTTTTAGGCCCAAAAGGCATAGACACATAGCAGAAAGCCCCAAAAGTTGTTATAAATGACGTCTTCTCTTGGTCCTTCACTGCCATCTTGATCTGATGATAACTTGAATAAGCATCCAGGAAGTATAAACTCTCACAACCCGTTGTTGCATGAATAATTTGGTTGATGCGGGGGAGAGCAAACGGGTCAACTAGACATGCTTGGTTAAGATCTGTGTAATCCACACACATACGCCACATGTCATTCTTTTTAAGCACAACCATAGTATTAGCCAACCACTCCCGGTGAAAAATCTCCACGATGGACCCTGCCGCCAAGAGTCGGGCCACCTCTTCTCCAATTGCTTTATGCCGCTCTTCATTGAAACGACGGAGGAACCGTTTAATTGGTTTAAACTTGGGATCCACATTAAGGTTGTGCTCAGCAAACTCTCTTCGTACACCCGGCATGTCAGATGTTTTCCATGCAATGATGTCCCAATTCTCACGGATGAATTCGATGAGCATGCTTTCCTATGCGGGGTCCATGTTAGCCCCAATAGTGAACTACTTCGACGAGTCGCCCAGAGCAAAGTCAACCATCTTTGTATCCTCCGCCACAAATTTTAGGGGCAGCTCAGACTCTGTGCTGGGCTTTTTCAAACGAGTCATATCTGTCGGGTCAACATTATCTTTGTAAAATTTGAGATCCGCCTCAGCACAACTTGATTCTTCATAGGCAGCGTCGCCTTCTTCACATTCAAGAGCCACCTTCCGATCGTGTACCATTATCATCCCCTTGAGATCCGGCATCATAAGCTGCAAGTATACATAACAGGGCCTGGCCATAAATTTTGCAAAAGCCGGTCGGCCAAATAAAGAACGGTACGGGCTCTTTATTTTCACTACCTCAAACCACAAAGTCTCCACCCTGTAGTTGTGGTCATCTCCGAATGCCACCTCGAGGGCAATCTTGCCCACCGGGTAAGCCGATTTGCCTGGCACGACACCATGAAACACTGTTGAGGACGGCTTAAGGGCCTTGTCAGTTAGCTCCATCCGGCGAAAAGTGTCATAGTACAACATGTTGATGCTACAGCCACCGTCCATCGGTACCTTTGTAAACTTATTGTTGGGGAACTTAGTAATAATTAAAAAAAATCCTGCGTGTCACCAAGATCAATCTAGGAGATGCTGGCAACGAGATAGAGAGAGTGCATCTTCATACCCTTAAAGATTGCTAAGCGGAAGCGTTAAAAAGAACGCGATTGATGGAGTCGTACTCGCGGCAATTCAAATCTCAGAAGATCCAATCCATGCGCCGAACAGACGGTGCCTCCGCGTTCAACACACGTACATACCGAGGACGTCTCCTCCTTCTTGATGCAGCAAGGGGGAGGATAATCTAAGGGACAACTTTGGCAGCATGACGACGTGGTGGCGGTGGAGCTCGTGGTTCTAAGATAGAGCTTTGCTAAGCAGAACGGAGGAGCAGGAGGTGTAGGAGGGGGAAGGGATGCACCAGGGGCAAGGGTGTATGGCTGCCCTCCCACCTCCCACTATTTACAGGCTAGGGGGAGAGGGGGAGGGCCCCCCTAGATCCAATCTAGGGTGGGAAGACGGCCAAGGGGGAACTTGCCCCCAAAACTTTGGTGGGGGTGCCCCCATACCCATAGGGTTGGCTGCACTAGGCGCCTTGGGCCCTAGGGGAGGCGCACAAGCCCACTAAGGGGCTGTTTCCCACCCAACTATAGCCCATTAGATCCTCCGAGGCAGGTGGACCCTCACGATGGACCCTCGGAACCCCTTTGCTGGTCCCGGTACAATACCGATAAACCCCGAAAAATTTTTGGTGACTAAAACTGGACTTCCCATATATAAATCTTCACCTCTAGACCATTCCGTCTCCTCGTGAAGTTCGGGATCTCATCTGGGACTCTGAACAACTTTAGGTAACCACATACAATTCCCATTACAACTCTAGCGTCATCGAAACCTTAGGTGTGTAGACCCTACGGGTTTGGGAACCATGTAGTCATGACCGAGACACCTCTCTAGCCAATAACCAATAGCGGGATTTGGATTCCCATATTGGCTCCCACATGTTCCATGGTGATCTCATCGGATGAACCATCATGTCAGGGATTCAATTAATCCCATATACAATTCCCTTTGTCCATTGGTATGTTACTTGCCCAAGATTCGATCGTCGGTATCCCTATACCTTGTCCAATCTTGTTACTGGCAAATCTCTTTACTTGTTCCATAACACATGATCCCGTGATAACTCCTTAGTCACATTGAGTTCATTATGATGATGTATTACCGAGTGGGCCCAAAGATACCTCTCCGTCACACAGAGTGACAAATTCCAGTTTCGATTCATGCCATCCCAACAGACACTTTCAGAGACACCTATAGTGCACCTTTATAGTCACCTAGTTATGTTGTGATGTTTGATACACCCAAAGCATTCCTACAATATCCGGTAGTTTCGCAATCTCATGGCCTAAGGAAATTATACTTGACAATAGGTTAGCTCTAGCAGATGAACTACACGATCTTGTGCTATGCTTAGGATTGGGTCTTGCCCATCACATCATTCTCCTAATTATGTGAACCTGTTATCAATGACATCTAATGTCCATGGTCAGGAAACCATGACCATCTATTGATCAACGAGCTAGTTATCTAGAGGCTCACAAGGCACATGGTGTGGTCTATGTATTCACACATGTATTACGGTTTCCGGTTAATACAATTATAGCATGAACAATAGACAATTATCATGAACAAGGAAATATAATAATAACGATTTTATTATTGCCTCCAGGGCATATTTCCAACAGTCTGCCACTTAGACTAGGGTCATTAATCTAGTTACATTGTGATGAATCGAACAAACATAGAGTTCTGGTGCTGATCATGTTTCGCTCGTGAAAGAGGATTAGTCAACGGATCTGTGACATTCATATCTGTATGTACTTTACAAATATATATATCTCCATCCTGAACGTAACCACGAATGGAGTTGAAGCGGCGCTTGATGTGCTTGGTATTCTTGTGAAACCTAGGCTCCTTGGCAATGGCAATAGCTCCAGTGTTGACACAGAAGAGAGTCATCGGGACCGATGCATTAGGAATCACTCCTAGGTCGGTGATGAACTCCTTCATCCAGACTCCTTCTTTCGTTGCTTCCGAAGCAGCTATGTACTCCGCTTCACATGTAGATGCCGCCACGATGCTTTGCATGCAACTACACCAGATGACTGCCCCACCATTCAAAATATACACGTATCCGGTTTGTGACTTGGAGGCATCCGAATCTGTGTCGAAGCTAGCATTGACGCAACCCTTTACGACGAACTCTTCAGCACCTCCATAAACGAGAAACATACCCTTAGTCCTTCTCAGGTACTTAAGGATATTCTTGACTGCCGTCCAGTGTTCCATTCTGGGATCACTTTGGCACCTCCCTACCAAACTTGTGGCAAGGTTCACATCAAGTCTGGTACACAGCTTGGCATATATTATAGAGCCTATGGCTGAGTCATAGGGGATGACACTCATCTGTTCTCTATCTTCTGCCGAGGTCGGGTGTAACACCCCGTTACGCCTGGCGGGATCTAGACTAGCCCCACAGACCAACACTAGTCTTTCCTGCGCACTATGTCCTCACTCGTGCGCACCCAGGACCAACTTACCGGTCGGTCACCCATCCTAGAATTGCTCCATGCCAAGCACGCTTAACTTTGGAGTTCTTTTCAAGTGGGCTCCCGGAAAAGAAGGAATTCCTTGTTGATATGAGTAGTCTATCATTCCTATTAAGCCATGCTCTCACATACACCCCCACTCAAAGGAACCGACGTCCTCGTCGGCCCATCAGGAACGTTCCCTTTTGGCTCACGTATGCGCGTCCAGTCCGGCACATGTGCCATGCTGTGTGCCATGATGGGCCACACACGCCATGCGCCACATGCCCGTGCACCTAACCCGTGCATGCCCATGTGACCGCAAGGGTCGGCTCTGATACCAATTGTAACACCCCGTTACGCCTGGCGGGATCTAGACTGGCCCCACAGACCAACACTAGTCTTTCCTGCGCACTTTGTCCTCACTCGTGCGCACCCAGGACCAACTTACCGGTCAGTCACCCATCCTAGAATTGCTCCAAGCCAATCACGCTTAACTTTGGAGTTCTTTTCAAGTGGGCTCCTGGAAAAGAAGGAATTCCTTGTTGATATGAGTAGTCTATCATTCCTATTAAGCTAGGCTCTCACATCGGGCATTGAGCTATGCTCAATCTCACACCTTGCAATACAGGCAAGAACCCCTTCTTGGACTGATCCATATTGAACTTCTTCAATATCTTGTCAAGGTATGTGCTTTGTGAAAGACCAATGAGGCGTCTCGATCTATCTCTATAGATCTTGATGCCTAATATGTAAGCAGCTTCTCCAATGCCCTTCATCGAAAAACAATTATTCAAGTAGGCCTTTACGCTTTCCAAATGTTCTATATCATTTCCCATCAACAATATGTCATCCACATATAAAATGAGAAACGCTATAGAGCTCCCACTCACTTTCTTGTAAATACAGGCTTCACCATAAGTCTGTATAAAACCAAACGCTTTGATCACCTCACCAAAGCGAATGTTCCAACTCCGAGATGCTTGCACCAGCCCATAGATGGAGCGCTGGAGCTTGCATACCTTGTCAGCATTCTTAGATCGACAAAATATTTCGGGTGCATCATATACAATTCTTCCTTAAGGAAACTGTTAAGGAATGTTGTTTTGATGTCCATTTGCCAAATCTCATAATCATAAAATGCAGCAACTACTAACATGATTCAGATGAACTTAAGCATCGCTATGGGTGACAAAGTCTCATTGTAATCAACTCCTTGAACTTGTCGATAACCCTTAGAGATAAGTCGTGCCTTATAGACGGTCACATTACCATCCGCGTCAGTCTTCTTCTTAAAGATCCATTTGTTTTCTATGGCTTGCCTATCATCGTGCAACTCCACCAATGTCCATGGTTTGTTCTTATACATGGATCCTATCTCGGATTTCATGGCTTCAAGCCATTTGTTGGAATCTGGGCCCGCCGTGGCTTCTTCGTAGTTCGAGGGTTCACCGTTGTCTAACAACATGATTTCTAGAACAGGGTTGCCGTACCACTCTAGTGCGGAACGTGTCCTCATGGACCTAAGAAGTTCAGTAGTAACTTGATCCGAAGTGTCATGATCATCATCATTAACTTCCTCTCTAGCTGGTGTAGGCACCACAGAAACATTTTCTTGCGCTGCGCTACTTTACGGTTCGAGAGGGGGTACAGTTACCTACTCAAGTTCTACTTTCCTCCCATTTACTTCTTTCTAGAGAAACTCTTTCTCTAGAAAGGATCCATTCTTGGCAACATTGATCTTGCCTTCGGACATCATAGAGACATCATAGATCGCACCATATCCAATAGAGTGCGATTACGATGTTTAGACACACCATTACGCTGAGGTGTGCCAGGCGGCGTGAGTTGTGAAACAATTCCACATTTCGTTAAGTGCTTGCCAAACTCGTGACTCAACTATTCTCCTCCACGATCACATCATAAGAACTTTATTTTCTTGTTACATTGATTCTCTACCTCAATTTGAAATTCCTTGAACTTTTGAAAGGTCTAAGACTTGTGTTTCATTAAGTAGACATACCCATATCTTCTTAAGTCATCATTGAGGGTGGGAACATAATGATATCCACCGCGAGCCTCAACGCTCATTGGTCGACATACATCGGTGTGTATTATTTCCAACAAGTTGGTTGCTCGCTCCATTGTTCCAGAAAACAGAGTCTTAGTCATCTTGCCCATGAGGAATGGTTCGCACGTGTCAAATGATTCATAATCAAGAGACTCCAAAAGTCCATCTGCATGGAGTTTCTTCATGCGTTTGACACCAATATGACCAAGGTGGTAGTGCCACAAGTATATGGGACTATCATTATCAACCTTATATCGTTTGGTATTCACACTATGAATATGTGTAACAACACATTCGAGATTCAATAAAAATAAAGCATTGACTAGCGGGGCCTGACCATAAAACATATCTCTCATATAAATAGAACAACCATTTTTCTCAGATTTAAATGAGTAGCCATCTCGCATCAAACGAGATCCATATACAATGTGCATGCTCAAAGCTGGTACTAAATAACAATTATTGAGGTTTAAAACTAATCCCAAAGGTAGATGTAGAGGTAGCATGCCGACGACGATCACATCGACCTTGGAACCATTCCCGACGTGCATCGTCAGCTCGTCCTTTGCCAGTGTCCGCTTATTCCACAACTCCTGTTTTGAGTTACAAATGTGAGCAACCACACCGGTATCAAATACCCAGGATCTGTTATGAGCGCTGGTAAGGTACACAACAATAACATATATATCATATATACCTTTGACGTTGTCGGCCTTCTTATCCGCTAAGTACTTGGGGCGGTTCCGCTTCCAGTGACCGGTTCCCTTGCAATAAAAGCACCCATTATTAGGCTTGGGTCCATTCTTGGGCTTCTTCCCGATAGCTAATTTACCGGGCACGACAATTGCTTTGCCGTCCTTCTTGAAGTTCTTCTTACCCTTGCCTTTCCTGAAACTGGTGGTCTTATTCACCATCAACACTTGATGTTCTTTGTTGATCTCTACCTCTGCTGATTTCAGCATCAAATATAACTCAGGAATGGACTTCTCCATCCCTTGCATAATGAAGTTCATCACAAAGACCTTGTAGCTAGGTGGAAGCGACTGGAGGATTCTATCAATAACTGAGTCATCCGGAACATTAACTCCTAGTTTGAGACAAGCGGTTGTGCAACCCAGATATTTTGAGTATGTGCTTGCTCATAGAACTATTTTCCTCCATCTTACAACTGAAGAACTTGTCGGAGACTTCACATCTCTCGACCAGGGAATGAGCTTGCAAAACCATTCTCAGCTCTTGGAACATCTCATATGCTCCGTGTTGCTCAAAACTATTTTGGATCCCCGGTTCTAAGCTGTAAAGCACGCCACACTGAACCAGGGAGTAATCATCACTACGCAACTGCGAGGCGTTCATAACGTCTTGAGTTGCTAGAAAAATGGGTGCATCGCCTAGCGGTGCAGCAAGGACATATAACTTCTTGGAAGCTATTAGGATGATCCTCAAGTTATGGACTCAGTCCATACAGTTGCTTCCATCGTCTTTCAGCTTGGTTTTCTCTAGGAACGCATTAAAGTTGAGGGAAACATTAGCATGGGACATTGGATCGACAAGATAGATTATAAAGACAATTTTTAGACTAAGTTCATGATAATTAAGTTCATCAAATCAAATTATTTAATGAACTCCCACTCAGATAAACATCCCTCTAGTTATGTAAGTGATACATGATCCATATCGACTAGGCCATGTCCGATCATCACATGAGACGGACTATTCATCAATGGTGAACATCTCCATGTTGATCGCATCTGCTATAGGACTCATGTTCGACCTTTCGGTCTCTCGTGTTACGAGGCCATGTTTGTACATGCTAGGCTCATCAAGTCAACCTAAGTGTTTTGCGTGTGTAAATATGGCTTACACCCGTTGTATGCGAACGTTAGAATCAATCACACCCGATCATCACGTGGTGCTTCGAAACAACGATCCTTCGCAACGGTGCACACTTAGGGGGAACACATTTCTTGAAATTTTTGTGAGGGATCATCTTATTTATGCTACCGTCGTTCTAATCAAATAAGATGTAAAAACATGATAAACATCACATGCAAATCATAAATTTACATGATATGGCCAATATCATCTTGCGCCTTTGATCTCCATCTTCGTGGTGCGGCATGATCACCATCGTCACACCAACTATTGCTTCTACTACTATTGCTAACAGTTAGCAATAAAGTAAAGTAATTACATGTCATTTTTAATTGACACGCAAGTCATACAATAAATTAAGACAACTCCTATGGCTCCTACCAGTTTTCATACTCATCGACATGCAAGTCGTGATTCCTATTACAAGAACATGATCAATCTCATACATCACATATATTTCATCACATCCTTTTGGCCATATCACATCACATAGCATACCCTGCAAAAACAAGTTAGACGTCCTCTAATTGTTGTTGCAAGTTTTACGTGGCTGCTATGGGTTTCTAGCAAGAATTTTTCTTACCTACGCAAAAGCCACAACAATGATATGCCAATTGCTATTTACCCTTCATAAGGACCCTCTTCATTGAATCCGATCTGACTAAAGTGGGAGCGACAAACACCCGCTAGCCACCTTATGCAACAAGTGCATGTCAGGAGGTGGAACCAGTCTCACGTAAGTGTATGTGTAAAGTTGGTCCGGGCCGCTTCATCCCACAATGCTGTTGAATCAAGATACGACTAGTAACGGCAAGCAAATTGACCAAATCATCGCCCACAACTACTTGTGTTCTACTCGTGCATAGAATCTACGCATAGACTTAGCTCATGATGCCACTATTTTGGAACGTAGTAATAATTCAAAATTTTCCTACGTGTCACCAAGATCAATCTAGGAGATGCTAGCAACGAGAGAGAGAGAAGGTGCATCTTCATACCCTTGAATATTTCTAACCACAAGCGTTGCAAAGAACGTGGTTGATGGAGCTGTACTTGCGGCGATTCAAATCTCAGAAGATCCGATCCAACCGACGAACGAACGGCGCTTCTGCGTTCAACACACATACAACCCGGGGACTCCTCCTGCTTCTTGATCCAGCAAGGGGGGAGGAGAAGTTGAGGGAGAGCTCCGACAGCACAACGGCGTGGTGGTGGTGGAGCTCGTGGTTCTCCGATAGAGCTTCGCTAAGCACTATGGAGGAGGAGGAGGTGTAGGAGGGGGAAGGGCTGCACCGGGAGCAAGGGTGTACGGGTGCCCTCCAACCTCCCACTATTTATAGGCTAGGGGAGAGGGGGCTGGACCCCCTAGATCCAATCTAGGGTGGGGCGGCGGCCAAGGGGGGAACTTGCCCACCAAGTTTGGTGAGGGCTCCCCCACACCCCTAGGATTGGCTGCCCTAGGCGCCTTGGGCCCTAGGGGGAGGCACACCAGCCCACTAAGGGGCTGGTTCCCACCCAACTACAGCCCATTAGGTCCTCCACGGCAGGTGGACCCTCCCAATGGACCCCGGAACCCCTTTGGTGGTCCCGGTACAATACTAATAAATCCCGAAACTTTTCCGGTGAGTGAAACTGGACTTCCCATATATAAATATTCACCTCCGGACCATTCCGGAACTCCTCATGACATCTAGGATCTCATCCTGGACTCCTAACAACTTTCGGTAACCACATACAATTCCCATTACAACTCTAGCGTCATCGAACCTTAACTGTGTAGACCCTACGGGTTCGGGAACTATGCAGCCTTGACCGAGACACCTCTCCGGCCAATAACAAATAGCAGGATTTGGATACCCATATTTGCTCCCACATGTTCCACGATGATCTCATTGGATGAACCACGATGTCGGGGATTCAATTAATCCGGTATACAATTCCGTTTGTCCATCGGTGTGTTACTTGCCCGAGATTCGATCATCGGTATCCCTATACCTTGTTCAATCTCGTTATCGGCAAGTCTCTTTACTCATTCCGTAACACATGATCCCGTGACAAACTCATTAGTAACATTGAGCTCATTATGATGATGTATTACCGAGTGGGCCAACCCAACAGACACTTCCGGAGACACCTGTAGTGCACCTTTATAGTCACCCACTTATGTTGTGACGTTTGATACACCCAAAGCATTCCTACGGTATCCGGGAGTTGCACAATCTCATGGTCTAAGGAAATGATACTTGACAACAGAAAAGCTCTAGCAGACAAATGACACGATCTTGTGCTATGCTTAGGATTGGGTCTTGTCCATCACATCATTCTCCTAATGATGTGATCCCATTATCAATGACATCCAATGTCCATGGTCAGGAAATCATGACCATCTATTGATGAACGAGCTAGTCAACTAGAGGCTCACTAGGGACATGGTGTGGTCTATGTACTCACACATGTATTACGGTTTCCAGTTAATACAATTATAGCATGAAAAATAGACAATAATCATGAACAAGGAACTATAATAATAACCATTTTATTATTGCCTCTAGGGCATATTTCCAACACTTATAACCTCCAACCTGAGGTGCCATCACAAGCGCCAAGTGCCCCGGGTTATCAACTCGTGGCGGGTGATCCTCCCTACTCTATGAGATAGGATATTCAAACCACTTCAAATACTGCGGGAGAGTCGGCGTTATCGTGTTGACTTCCCTCTTGTGTAGCTTTTGATCTTGTTTGTCCAGGATCGTAGTGAAAACATGATACTGGCCTCCACTAAGTTGCTTCAGGTTAGTCTGATATCCTGATTGGTTGTTTCGCTACTGACCACTGTTGCTAGATTGTTGATGGTGACCACCTTGACTACCTTGCCCCTGATAACCTGAACCTGAGCCGCCTCCACCGAAGCCGGTTCCTGAGCTGCCTGGATCTGAGCCGCCCGATGACCCATTGCTATTATAATACTATTGGTTAAATTTGTTGTTCCAGAACTCCTGCATAATATTACAGTCCCTCCATGCATGACCGGCTGGCCTGCCGGGTGTGCTGTGCTCCGGGGAAGTCTTATTGAGCGTTTCCTCCAAGTTAAAAGGGGCTTTACCTTTTTTAAAGGCAAGCTTACCATTACCCTTGGCACAAATGTTCCAACGCTGGCGTTTGCCACTAGCTCTGACCCGCCGTCCGAATTCTTTCTCTTTCCTGGGTTGTTATTTCTGGCCCCGTTCTGCTGTTGACTCTTGCCATTGTTATTCTTCTTACGCTTAGCCGATTTCTCATCATCGCAGCTTAGATATTTAGTAGTATCTGAGTCTGCATACTTTGTGAGAGCCATCATGAGCTCTCTGATGTCTTGACAAGAACACTTCAGACGCCCGAGCTTCTTCTTAAGGGGTAAGAAGTGACAGTTTTTCTCTAAAATCAGAACCGCCTGAGATGCCGAGATGTTCTCGGACGAGTGGATAACCATCGAAGCTCGCCAGACCCAATGATGGGCCAACTCATCCTCATGCTGTACACAATGATCAAGATCCACAATTGTAATAGGCTACTTGCACATTCCCCAGAAGTTCTTGATAAAACGTACTTTCAACTCCTCCCAAGATGCAATGGTATTGGGAGGCAAACCCTTTAACCACGTGTGAGCCGGTCCTTATTACATCATGATGAAGTAGTTTGCGCAAACTGCCTTGCTGACGTCGAACATCTCCATGGCGATCTCATAACTTTCAATCCAAGCCTCAAGGGGTAAATCAACCGTATATTTAGGCACCTTATGTGGCCCCTTAAAGTCCTTGGGCAAACGCTCGTTCCGCAGAGCCGTCGTCAGGCAAGGCACACCAACGCCCCTGGATGAGGCGCCAACTCCAACTGAGGTGGAAGGGGTTATCAGAGCCGGCTCAAGAATTACTGGGTAATCCATCACTAGAGTTGCTCCCCGATGAGCTCGGCCCGTATCCACGATCTCCTGAGCATTAATTCGAGGTCAGTTATCATTGGGCAGGTTGCGTCTTTGCTCGCTAATGGAAACCTCCGGCGACTCTATGCGCCGACTGTAGCTACGGCTTCGGATCGGCGTAGAGTGCACACGACTCTGGCGTATGTGTACTTTTGTTGCTGAGCCACCGCTGTCTGTAGCGAACGACATCAATTCGGCGACGGGGAGTGCGTTGAGCCTAGCAGCCACCACTATCATGTTCTCCATCGGGTTAGAATAATGGCCAGGTGTTGTCACAAGGTGTCGTGGCGGGGTCCAATCCCTCCAGGGCGGGTCTAGCTATCGCGGGGCCTCCACAGCCCGGGTTATGGCTGGTGGCACGCTTGGTCCTACTTCGGGAGTGTTGAAGAGGTTTTGAGGCTGAAGCTACACAAGAAGGCCGACTTGGGTCCTCCTCCGAAGAATCACCTCCGAAGCATGCTGGTCTAAGCTAAAACGGAGAACCTCCACCCTCAAACGTTCTGACTCAGCATTCATCTGAAGTTGCAACATGTTGATATCCTCCTGGCCCTGAATCACCAGATCCTTAATCCTGGTGATTTCGGCATTACGCTCTGCCTGATTTCCAACTATTACCTCAGTGGCCATTAGGGTTGTTAACTCCTCCATCAGTTCCAGCAAGACCAGAGCCAGCGGCTTGGGAGGCCCGGCATCTGGTGTGGTGGATCCTCCCGCTACTCCGGACATCGTGCTGTTGAAAACCGGTGCCAAGCCTTCCATGAAGAAGGCAGCTCAGCTTGGCGGGTCATAGGGTTACGGAGGATTATTGCCATCGGCATAGTCCCCAAGGCCGTCGTTGGGAAGCTGGTAAATTGATTCCGCCTCTTCACTGGAGGATCCGTTATCTGAGTGGATGAAAGTTTCCCCCCTAACACGGAATCTTCTCTGTCTTGCGTGAAGCCGACGAAAACGCTCCTCCGCCCAGGTTGAACACGGGCGGGTTGCGCTCACCGGGACGGCTCGACGATGTGAATGCAGATGTACGACCCGAACATAGATCCGCCGATCTTCCCAATGAACACATGAATCTTGCTGAACGGAACTCGGAACCCGTACTCGATTGTGTTGGCCTCTGGTCGCCATACATCATCGTCGATGTAGATCTTGCCACGGTGACTCCTAGTCATCATGCCGATGGTAAGTCCGTCAACCCTGGGAGAGAGCCCTTCGAGAACTCCACACCACCGCGCGCTAGCCCCACGGTGGGTGCTATCTGTCGTGGTTTTGTCACGCCAGATCTCCTAGGCCTAGGTTCGAGACCAACGCTAAAGTGGTGGACTCAAAGTGGTTGAACAGGATGAGAGACAAGAGTTTACCCAGGTTCGGCCACTCAGAAAGAGGTAAAAGCATACTTCTTGCTTTGTGTTGTATTGATAGAGTATCGATTACAAGGGAGCGGATTCACTTGACCTAGCTATCGATCAATTGTTTCCTGCCCTAAGCCTCCCCAAGGACTCACCTTTATATAGGTAGGTCGAGGCCCTGGGGTTACAAGAGTCTGGACCGTCTTTCACAAGGTGTCCGATCATATCTCTAAGCCAACTTGCCTTACTAGGCAAGCCGTCTCCCGGGCGGCTTACACGCCCGGGTCTCGCGCCATCTTCAGTCTCTGGGCCTCCATCTTTGCTCGTTTGGTAAGTCGCCATGTAGTCTTGTCTACAATCCTCAAGCCCACTTTAAGGGTATTGATTATGAGCCGCCAGGCGTGACCCATCCCCTCCTGGGCGGGTCTCACCACGGGGTTATATCCCCAACAGGTTGCCTCCTTGGAACCCTCGACATCTCGGAAGACAAGGAGGCATTGTCATGATTATGAAGACACGAGAACACCTTGTCAAGAACAGCCATGAAGAATCACCTTTGTTGTCAACTCAACAAACTTGAAGTCGTCAACGACTCTTCAGGCGCATCGTTATGATGAGCAACAACCAGAGACATAGCGACACCTGAAGAAGACCAGGAAGACTAAGTGGACTCCTGTCCAAGACGCAAAGCAAGCACGACTATTGAGTCCGAGAACCCTTAGGGCAGGATGAGTCATGTATCCCCCATGCGAATTCGAGTCCGTATGATGGTTCTGATAGAACCATGATTGTGTGTTGCTTGTTTTGCTTGTATGTGCTTTGATGTAAGTCACACTTTTTCCTTGGGGAACAAGCCCGCGACTATATCACCTACCTTACCTTGGTGTTTGTGTTTGGCCTTTTTGGCACTTTCTTGAATGCACTTGCACTATACCACCCCCTTAAGCACTTCCCTCTATGCTACTTTCCCTCTTCCCCCATCTAGTCAACTGAAGAACAGCAAGACAAGATGCACCAAGTATCCACCTCGACAAGAAACTAGCACTGCAGGCTTCGACTACAACGTACTCGACCAGAGCAGCGCCGTAGGGTTAGGTTCTTCCCTCAAGACTGGAAACCCCTCCCCGGACCAACCTAGACCTCACAAGGTCCCCCACCTCAAACCTCTGATCACGTGTTTAACACACGGGTTTGCCAAAGCACTTATTGAGCTTCAATAACCCCTACCTACCACTGGGTTCATTACGAGACTAGTGATCATAGTGAACATTCACATTACATCCCTAAGGCTACACTTAGACCGATGATGCCACAAGGTAGATTGTTTTGAGGATGCATAATTAGTAAACTAGTGATTTGATGAGGTTTTAATGGATATCTCGAGGAAGTAGTTGATACCCTTAGATGGATTGCAATACTTTATGTTGATAGACGGACTTGGTGGATCAAATTATAGAGTTGCATAACTTACTTCTCCCTTGAGTCAATTGGATTTAGTAGGACGATTGTGATCACAAGCATAAATTCTTGGTGGATTAATGACTTGACTTTGGCAAGTAATGTTGATAGTGGATTGATGGTGATATGATAGTGACTGGAGTAACTAGTAAGGAATTTTAACTAGATATAAAACTTGGATTTAAATAGGTGATTTTACTAGGTGCTTGAGATCAATTAAACCACATGGTTCGGAGTAACTTGGATTTAGTTCAATGATCTTGATCATGATACCATGTTTGTCGGTGGATGATTGTAGAAGGAATCGGATGACGTTTGGGATAATTTATGGATCTATATAAGCTCAACCTTGGAGTTTAGTTGGTCATGAGATTGGGAGTTCGTCGATATACTATGATCACAGTCCTTGTAATGATATGTGGATTATATGAACTCAAGGAGATTATGTTGGACACCCTCGATGCTTGATTTGTAGTAGTAACGGATCATGTAATAGTCGATGATATTCGTGGATCAATAAAGTTGGATTCGTGTGAAGGAAACAAGATCTTGTATTAGTATATTACGAGTTTCCTTAGCATAATAATGAATTACCTTAGACCTTGGATAGGTCAGTAGGACGCTTCGATTGGTAGTGTCATGATCAAGCTTAGCAGCTTGTAAATTATCCTGGGATTTTTATATAGTGATATATGTGACTTAGTTATAGTATACATATGAGATTTTCGGTATAGTCCTTCCCTCAAACCTTTGAGATATGAGTAGCATGTGTAATGTTGGAGTGACATATATTTGGCGATTCCTTTGATGTCATAGGGTGATTTTGTTTGGAGTAATAGGCAGTACTATTGGCATCTAAAGAACTATGCTCGAGGATGAGATGTTAGACATTCACTCACATCCTAAGCTCTTTGAAACCCCGCAGCTTTACCAAGCCATAACATGGTCGGATTATGACCATAGGTCTTGGCTCTCAGTCACTAGACTATGGATTATACTCCACCTCGACCACCGCCAATCATGTGCATGAGGAAGGTGGTCACAAAGAACTAGATTACGTTGGATCACGAACCCCTGAACCAGTGACCATCCGGAACAAATGTCGCCCCTCTCACATATCCCATGGGCAAGGTGCTTGTGTGATACTTGGGGAAATATGTTGTTGTCCTCACGGATGAAGGAACACCTTAGGCCTGTTTGGGCCAGCCCTAGGAACACCAATTACCATGCCTATCAAGAAAAATGGTTTCACCTTGAAAAGGGTGGACTCCTTGGAGTAACCTTCCTACAGAAGAAGACCTTCCTATCCAATCAAGGTGAAGAACCACTATGGTTGCAAAGCCATGACGACAAAGAAGATGAATCAAGAGAAGCCAACCACCACTCCTCTGTCGACTACATCAACTAGACTATACTAAGAAGCACCAAGCACCGATGTCCAAGCACGATGAAGCCCTTGCACATCAAGAGGATTATAGAGCCCCTGAACTAGTCATCTATTAGTTCCTGGCTAGGAAGGGATCGGGAAGTTGATAACACCCTCACTCAACCACTTTGACGATATACGATGGACATGACCTCCCTACTCCCTTCAGATGCCTAGAATGGAGTGGGACAACTGTCATGACTTCATTATTAGCCCCTTTTTGGTCCAATCTAGGGCGTAAACCCTGACTGGATCATGGTGAAAAACCTATCAAAGGCAGTTCACCCACTTGCCAAACCTCAGACCCTAGGGAATGGACGGATGGTCCATACTTTCGGGTAGCTAGCTCGTCCAGGACCCCTTAAAAACTTTCCTAGAAGGTAGGAACAATTTTGCATCTCTAAGCATAGTCTTAGGGACGAGGCTCGGCCCAGGACTTCTCACAATGCCTACGAAGACGCCAGTAGACCAAACACTCGGAGGCCCGCTAGAAATGTGCATCTGTACCGACATACAAAACTGGTCAAATGTGGATGATGAACATACCTGAGCAACTTATTCAAACAGAAGTTCTCGATGCGAAGCCTACGATGACGCGCTTCAACACCCTCAAGGATGAAGACCACCTAAGACTGAAAACCTCCTGCCTTAAGGAAGATAAGGACTTCCCTATCAACGAGAAGCCTATGCCAACAGACTTCGATGTGCTTACAATTGAAGATCCACGAGCACCGGAAGATCAACTGCTCCAACAAAGTGGACGATTCCCGTCACCAGGAAACTACGCTGAGACCTTGACCCATGTAGACTAGAGAGAGACATCTAGACATCACTAACTAGCATAAGCAACCCTAGGACCAGCATGCAGACACATTATCTTGCCACATATTCCGACTTTGGAATGAACATGCAAGCCAGACCCTTGCCAGAACCTCGTTTGCCAAACCTTTGACCCTTAGGGAAGCATAGCATATTGCAAGAACCCCATTCACCCTTAGACGAAGTCAACGATGCACTTGAAGACATATTGTCAGGCACTTCAAGATCCAAAAGGACAACCACACACGGAGCAGGAGCAACATGGAACGTGAAGACCACCTCACCTGTGAATTTTTTCCCGCCCCTTTTTCTACGCCTAGCCTAGGAATCTCGGGGACGAGATTCTTCTAAGGGGGTAGGTCTGTCACACCATGTGTTTTACCTCATCACTAAGTTAGCATGACTCAAAAATTAGGGCCAATTAAAACTTTTTGAGGGCCTATGAATGTTTGACTCGTGTGTTATCTGCTTGCTTGTTTGATTGCTTGTTGGTGCTCTATAATCATAAAACTCCCTCCTACTCTCAAGTCTCTTTTAATTGATCTAAACTCTTGTCCAATGATCATACCATGTGTATAGAACCTAAAAGTATTTTTATAAAATCTTATTTTGGACAAAAAGCATTTGTCCAATTTAGGTTTTCAAAACCCCCAGAATTGAGGTTTGTACTACAAGTCCTCAAATTGGGTGGATTGTCTTGTCCCAAAGGATTTATTTGGAACCTACTACATATATAACTCCCCAAAACCACAAAATATTATTTTTAAAGATTATTTTCTATTTTATTTAAAGGCATTTTCTTATGGCCAGAAATGGTCTTTTATTAGGCAAAATTATTGTTATGCTTTCAAAATATTTTAGAAAATTTAGGAAAACTCGGTGGACCTGTATTGTCCCTATGTAAGAGTTTAAACGCATCGTCATGTTCAAAATATTGGAAAAAAAACCTTCAAAACTATTTCTTCCTATTTCAAGCATTTGAAATATTTCTATAAGAAATATTCCCAAATAAATCCAAGAAAATTCTGTCTAGTCCAATATGACATATTTGATCATCTTGCCAAGTTTCATCTCAATCCCAATTGTTTTGGTTCACCAAAATATTCCAGAACAATTCATGTCCAGATTGAAATTTGAACAACTCTACATTGCCAAATGTATCATATTGATCTCAAACTTTGAGGACATGTTATAATACTCAAATAATGCTTCCACACCAAGTGGTGCACCAAGGAGAACATATAACTTGTCCAAATCCCCCAAGCCTGTCACGCCCAAGATGCGGTCCTATCCTTATTTTGGCACGAGGGCCTCGATAGGGGTAGAAGCGCATCTCGTCGTGTTGCAAGAATGGATATCATTACAAGTACATGTACAAAAGATATGAGTTTATGGAATTGGCTTAAACTCGCCACAAGCTACAACAAGATCACATCAAACAACAACATACTCAAACATCATACATAAGAGCAGGGTCCGACTACGGACGAAATCAAACGATAAAATGACATCCACCGTTGATATCCTAGGCTGTCGCTTGGAACCCATCCTAGATTGATGATGAAGAAGAAGAACTCCAAATCAAACAAGCAACGCGCTCACGTCAAATCATCGAATTACCTGCACCGTCAACTGTTGTTGTAGTAATCTTTGAGCCACAGGGACTCGGCAAACTCATTTCCAAGGGTATCAAGACTATTAAAGCTTAATAGGTGAGGTATCATTAAGTGGTGAGGCTACAACAAGCGACTAAGCATTTGTTTGAGTGGCTAACTTACGCATACAAAAAATAAAGTATGGTGGTCTATGCATAACGGACAAGAACTAGCCATGATCACTAAGTAATCCTGAACACCTACTTACTTCAAACATAACCCCACCATGTTCTCTTCCGGATAAGAACTCACGAGAAGAGACAGTCACAGTTACGCACACAGTTGGTGTATTTTATTAGAGTTTAGTTCAAGTTTTCTATGACCGGGTGTTAAACAAAGTATCCAAGTTTGCCACATAACCGCGGGCGCGGCTTCTCGAAAAGATTTAACCCTGCAGGGGTGCTCCAACTCATCCATCACAAATTAACCACACGCAGCGGGAATAACCTCGACCACGGATCTCGTGATCTTCATAGGCAATTCCATAGGAAATCCAACACCACGAGATAGCCTGAAGAAGATCAGAGTTCCTCACTCAAGACGTTCGAGAAAGGTAAAACAAATTCAGCAAGGCCACCCAATGTGCTGACAGTCACGATAGGAGCCACGTATGTCGTTCTCAGGGCACAACTGAATGAGCGATGGTTACCACAACAAACACCTAGTTGCCCCGGGTAGTGTTAATAAGCTGCTCTGGGTTGGACCAACACTCATGAGGAGCACTGGCCTGGGGGTTGATTAAATTATTCGCGGGTACCGGCGGGTCCCTATGCAATTTATTAGTTATTAGGAAAATGGAGTACCAATGTTGGGCCTTGCCAGACGAGTTTTATCCCAAAAGGAAAATCAAGGGAGTCCCCATAACAACCCCGAGCATGTTAGGAGCGCTCGATTATGGAACATAACACCGGTTCACAAGTAACTAGGGGCGGCAAGAGTGGAACAAAACACAGAGCAAAAGGCCAAGCCTTCCATCTTTACCAAGTATATATGTGCATTAAATTAAATAGCAGCAATATTGTGATGTAACAAAAGAATGTCCATGTTGACACATGGAAGCAGTTGCACCTACAGCTAGAAACGCTATAAGAAGGGCTGAGCAAGCGGTAACATAGCCAAACAAAGGTTTGCTGGGAAGGTGGGGGTTAGAGGCTATCTTGGCAATGTTGGGAGGCTTGTCAAACAAGTGGTAGGTAGCATGACATAACGATAGAAAATGTGACATCTAGCAAGGCAATGATAGTAATGGTATCCTGGGAAATGTGTCATCTTGCCTGAGATCCCGCTCGGAAGCAGATCAAGTCCATGAAGAAGACGGGCCAACGTAGTCAAACGAATTCTCACACTCCAAACGCTTTCGGAACACTATCAAGATGAAGCAATCCGAAACAAACAATCAACCCAAGATACACCACAATATATGTATGGCACAATGCGCAAAAAAATATGATGCATGTCCGGTTTAATTATGCAAGGCATGAGAAATCACAACAATCAAATACTACACATTAAGTGGAGCTCAATATGCAACGAGTTGCATATTGGCGAAACTCCACATTCGAATATTTAGTTCAATCTCCTTTAGGTACTCATCAATAATAAATGTTTTCAAACATGGCAAGAGGTAAAGCATAAGTAAACTATCTATCTAGGCATTTTAAATGAGGCCGGAAACAACTTATAGTATTTCCGAAACGACTTCACATGTTAATTTTGAAATTGGTCCAGATCTGAACTAATCATATTTTATATTTTTTAAACAACAAAATAAAGCATACCATGCAATTCTACACGTCATTCTAGTCGATTTACATATAAAGGACATCTCAAACGGAGCTACGGTCTAAAAGATATGAGCAACACAAGATGGATATGCCATGAATGCAAAATGCATTAAAATGACAACCACAAACATTTCAAATCATGAATGCAGCAAGGTATTGTGCTACTACATAAAATTCTAAGCAAGTCTCATATGCAACATGTTCAAAATGGAGCTACGGTTCAACAAATACAACCAACACAAGTTTTAGTTGAAATCTGCCAAAAACAGTAAGATAGCATTTTGCACACATGAAAACAACAAGTTACACTATTCTAAAAAACACAAACTAAGCATGGGGCAGTAGCATACAACACACACTTCATTTCATCTTCATATATCATACTCAAAAGAGGCATGGATCACATGGTAGGGAGCTCACAACATGGCATATTGAACCAAGCAGTTTTCAGACAGTGAAAATAACCCAGTTTTTGACAGTGCAGTTTTTATCACGAAGGCATATTGACAGCAGTAAAACTATATATTACAGGTCATATCATGGCACGAAAATTAAGAGCATGGTATTAGACATTATAAGCTACAAATAACTTCACTACACCTACCCCAAAGGGGTTCTAGATCACTAGCAAAACACATGGCAAGACAGCAACAAAATGTTACAGTTTCCAGACTTAGAAATATTTTAGCATCCCAAAACAGAACAATTTTTATAATGTGTAGACAACAAGAAAACAACACCTAAACATGCAATTCTATGACAAGCAAAAAGACTAGGTGCTAGTGCACATATCACAGGGCATACCTCATGTTCAAAATTATTTCATATCATGCATGGATTAAATAACACGAAATAGACAAAAGAGCATCACAAGAAAAATTACATGCACACAAAAATGCTCAAATGACAAAACTAAATGCGCAGATAAATTATATGGATTTTTTTCTACCCCGAAAACATATATAATATGCATAGGTTCAAGTAGGAAAATATTTCACAATTAATTATGCGAGTTAATGGAATAACCCCGTGAGCAATTATAAATGCAAGCTAAATGCAATTATTACAATGAACAGGTTTGTCATGCATGAAAATGCAAAGGCGATAACATGAACATTTTAATATATGGATTTCTTAATCCTGATGCATGTCAAGTAATTATGCGTAATGCTAAATCATGACAATTATACAAAATAGCAGAAAATGGCATGTTAAATATTTTAAGCATGGATGAAAACATCGTATAATTAAACTACACATATTTTTGAGCATTTTACATATATAACACACCTTTATACGGCGTACAGTTAATTATCTATTAATGCTTTAGAACATGCAATTTACTGTAATTAAAGAAAATGCAACAGGCCAAAAAAAAAGAAAAAAAGAAAACGGCGCAGGGGGGTCTCCTCACCTCGTGGGCCTTGGCCCATTCGGTGGGAGGCGGATGGGCCGCGCAGGCGAGGGGCCGGCCATCGCGGGGCGCTGGCAGGCGAGCAGGCGAGCGGCTCATCTCCCGCATGAAGCAGAGGAAGGGCGATGGTGCTGAGCAGCTACGGCAATGAGCGGCGGCCTGAAGGCAAGGACGGGGCGGGGCGAGGCTGGATCCGCGTCGGCAAGACCCGGATCCGTCCGTTCCCGGCATCAAAGAGGGCCGCGGCGGCCGGCAGTGAGGTCCGGCATGGGAGAGAGAGAAGCACTCGGGGGTGATCTCGGGCAAGGGACAGAGAGGAGAGAAATGAAGAAAGGGGAGGAAGGAGAGGAGGTCCTGCGGCCAGCGGCAACGGCGGTAGCTCCGGCGAAGGGTCGGCAGAGGCCCTGGCTCCTGTGGGAGAAGCTGGGGCGTGGAGGCGCGACTGCGGACGCGACGGCGCTACGGGAGGAGCTGGGGCGCTCGGCACCACGCCTAGTTCGGGCCTGGGCGGGCCTGGATCTGGGCTTGGCGGAGGCCCTGTGGCTAGAGGGAGTAGGCTGGCTGCTGGAGAGAGGTTTGGCACGGGATTCGAGGAGGGATTAGGGTAGGGTTTTCTCCAGATTAGGCAGGTGGTCTATTTATAGGTTTATGGGCTAGGGTTGATGGTTTTTGGAGCCGATTTCAGCGGTTTGATCGCAATCGGACGGCCGGATCGGGGCAAGGTTGGTGGCTGCTTGTGGAGTGGGCTAAGGATGAGAAGAGAGAGATAATGGTGGCCCGTGACATGAGGGTTTTTAAAACACCGAAAGCGTCCGATAATAACCGATGACCGCACTGCACGGTTGACCGAATGGGTATCAAACGAACTCGGAACGCGACGAAATTTGGCAGGCGGCCTACCTACAATATAACAAGACCGCATGCCAAGTTTTGACCGAATCCGAGTATATTTTTCGCGTGCTTTAAAAACATTTTTGTATACGATGTCGCGGGCACGTTCGTGTGTGGTTGGTCTCGAAACACGCAACGGTAAGAACGGAGAGAACCGGCAACTACAAACGTATGCATGTTTTTGAAAATGAGTGACGATGCTATGTAGATGATGTGAATGATGCAATGATGAATGTGACAACCATACAAGAATGGAAATAAAAGGGGAATCTTCTAGAGCGTCGGTCCCGGGCTGTTACAACTCTCCTCCACTAGACGAGAATCTTGTCCCGAGATGTAGAACGAAAAGGGGAAGAGAAAGAGCAAGTGGAAAGGAAGAGGTAAAACTTAGTTGCTTCTTTGACAAACTAGTGAAATCAATGATTCTTCAAGGATGCAAAGAGATGAATAATGACATGAGGAACAAGCCAATAATCAATAGAAATTTCGGCAGTTCTTCGATATCATTGAGGGGCAAAATTGATATGAAGGAAAGAAATTGAAAGAGAGACACCAAACTTCGGTTGGATTAGAATCAAAACTTCATAAGATGGAAGGATCATGAAAAGATTTCACAACACTCCGGTTAAGTGAATAAGCAAAGAAAGAACGTGATATTGATTAAACAAGATGATGGTTGAAAGAGAGCAACATGACAACGCCTTCGGAAGAAAAGAATAGAACTAGATCCTTGGAAGGAAAAGAACGGAGAAGAAAATGATAACTCCTACTACTAATGGACTTGAAAGCATATTTAGGAAGAAGAGATTGAACGGCGTTGTTGGAACACCAACAACGAAAAGAACAAGCTTGTTGTGGACTTATGGAAAACATCTCAAAATTATGAGGTGACAACCTACCACAACAGAAACAATTGATTGATTGGGAGCAACAAGATATGCAAAACTTCTTTCACCAAGAAGAGGAGGAGAAAACTTGAATCATTTATGACACCATGATAGCAACAATCCTTAAGAAATGCTTTAGGTGAAATCAAATCCAAGATAACTCCGAGAAAAGAATGATGGTTTTACTTATCTTATTCTTGACAATTTTCCTTCGAGACTCCTTATAATCAAGAATTTAATAACACTATCTTAAAAGACAATGGAGAAGGAATTGAACCTAGAAATCCAAGATAAAGAAAACTTGAGCACCTCCAACAAGAATCTTGAAGAACACTTGAAAATGAAAGAAATCTTGATGAACCACCATGAAGAACCTCTGGAAGAACTCTAAAATGGAAGGATGATAGAAAGAATTTAATTATGCAAAAGAACAAGATTGGGGCCTTCCAATGATTTAGATGATGCTTCGAAAAGAGATATTTGAGCAACTTGAACTTCGGAAAAGAAAATATGAGAACACTTGAAATCGAGAATTGATATCATGAACAACTCCGTAAGAAGGATTCAAATCACTTGGATGAAACAAGAATAAGAATTATGATATGCCTATCCTTCATCAAGTTAAATCGATGACAAACAACGGATTTCGCATACTACTTATTCTTCTTGCAAATAATTGAAGAGAAATAGAGGATAGGTCACAAACTTGAAGAAGTCTTGAACGATACCCGGAAAGAATTAGAAACTAAAGAGGACACATGAGAATAAAGAGATCAAGATTTGCCTAATATAAAGTGAAAAGGACACCGGAATAATTGAGATACGAACGAAGAGACAACAATGAGAAGAATTTGAGAATGAAAGCTGAAAGCTGAGAATGAAGAAATCTTTTTGAAATGATGGCCTTCGAAGTATCGAGAAATGAAAACAACTCTGAATGCACCGGATAGATATGGGACAAATTTCTCATGATCAAAAACAATTTGAAATTATAGCAACAAGCTCAAACCATGAATCTTTGGAAGAACGAACAATGATTTAAGAGAAACACTCCTTCGGTCTTCAATGCTTAGAATGATGACGAGAAACAACACCATGAATTACTAAGACACTCCAGAACAATGAATAAAGAAAAGGTTGAGCCAACAATGAAAATGATTTAGAAGCGATCTTCAAGAAGGAATATGACTGGTGGAATTCATTCTTACGTCATATTGAAAAGAACTTGAGATCTCTGGAAAGATTAGAAGAGTTAGGTAGGATCCTGGGAAAAAAACTGTGGGTTATGGGCCCATTGAAAAGAAACCACTGTTGCAACAATTGCTTAGAAAGAGAGATTGCACCGGTACAAATTAAGAACTTGATGATATGAGACCCTTGAAATAATTTAAGAGAATAAGAATGAAAATGAATGTCTTCTGAGATATCTTCAACACTCCGGATAGAATAGGGGGAGACGAAAAATAGGAGATACTTGGACAGAATTCCAACTTGGGAGAGCAATTAGAGAATTAAAATGATATGATGAACACCAAGAATTTGAATACAATCCACCGGAAAAGAAAACAAAGATGAATACTAATAAAAGATAACTTGAACACTGAGCATCTTCATAATGAATCACCAGAGAAGAATAACAACAAGAACAAGGAATATGAGGATAAATCTTGAAATTAAACACTTGAGAATCTCCACAAGAAATCACCGGCTACAATATGAAGAAATGATAGCGGAAGCATTGATGAAGAGAAAGCACTTGGATGAGAATTTAATTATTGAAGAAAAAGGGCAGGAGGGTGGGAAAAACAAAGAAAACTTGGAACAGATGAGACAACTCCAGAACAAAATATGACGATTGATCTTGCAAAAATCGAAGAGGATAGAATTATCTTGAAGATAAGCACACCTGTAGGAAAAGAATTGATATGATAACTTGATTAGGCAAAAGAATTAGCATTCCCACCGAAATACGAGAACACAACTTAGCAAGATATGAAATCACCACCTGACATCAAAGCAACTCGAATTACCATATTTAAAACAAAACAAAGGATGAGGCTTTTGAAACAAGCCAGAACAAATACGTACGCACCGTGCAGTTGTTGGAAAGATAATCCTAGGTACCTACTTGAATTCCCACCTATGAACTTCCGAAAACTTTCTAGTTATGCAATCCCGTGTGGGGGATACAAGGAGGAAAATCTCACACAACTAACAAACCTACACCCGAACTGTATCCATCCTTCAACACATAACCAGAGGCTTCTACAATTCCATCTAACTCAGATCCTCGAAACCACAACGATACTAACCATGGTAGTACCCCGGACGCCTCCCTAGTACTAGGTGACTCTGACCTTATCTCACCACGACAAGTATTGAAGCAACTCCGAACACCCTCCGTCCTGAGATACTAAGGAAGATGAATGATAACGATGTGCCAAGACTTCCCTGGAGCTCAACTCCCCGGAAGAAATCAAGTCAGACAGGAGGCACCAAGACAGAACTCCGTCACATTGGTATCATATAGTTTCCAAAATACCTGGGGGATCCTAAAAATTTTTGAGTAAGAAGAGGGTAGAATCAAAATTCCTAAGTCGTAATTCCTCACCAGAGCATAGAAGAGGAGTAAAAAGAATCGTAATCTCCGATATAACTAGACTAAAAATAGTTTTTCACTAGACTCGACTCAGCCAAGTTCGATCAATCTAGGGGGCTCCTAGGTTGGTACAGGCTCTGAGAACAACTTTTCACACCCAAGATGCGGTCCTATCCTTATATTGGCACGAGGGCCTCGACAGGGATAGAAGCGCATCTCGTCGTGTTGCAAGAATGGATATCATTACAAGTACATGTACAGAAGAGATGAGTATATGGAATTGTCTTACACTCGCCACAAGCTACAACAAGATCACATCAAACAACAACATACTCAAACATCATACATAAGAGCAGGGTCCGACTACGGAAGAAATCAAACGATAAAATGACATCCACCCTTGCTATCCCAGGGTGCCGTCTAGAACCCATCCTAGATTGATGTTGATGAAGAAGAACTCCAACTCAACCAAGCAATGCGCTCACATCAAATCATCGCATTACCTGCACCTGCAACTGTTGTTGTAGTAATCTGTGAGCCACATGGACTCAGCAAACTCATTTCCAAGGGTATCAAGACTGTTAAAGCTTAATAGGTGAGGCATGGTTAAGTGGTGAGGCTGCAGCAAGCGACTAAGCATTTGTTTGAGTGGCGAACTTACACATACAGAAAATAAAGTATGGTGGTCTAAGTATAACCGACAAGAACTAGCAATGATCACTAACTGATCCTGAACACCTACTTACGTCAAACATAACCCCATCGTGTTCTCTTCCGGATAAGAACTCATGACAAGAGACAGTCATGGTTACGCACACAGTTGGTTTATTTTATTAGAGTTTACTTCAAGTTTGCTATGACCGGGTGTTAAACAAAGTATCCAAGTTTGCCACATAACCGTAGGCGCGGCTTCTCGAAAAGATTTAACCCTGCAGGGGTGCTCCAACTCATCCATCACAAATTAACCACACACAGCACGAATAACCTCGACCACGGATCTCGTGATCTTCATCGGCAATTCCATAGGAAATCCGACACCTCGAGATAGCCCGACAAAGTTCCTCACTCAAGATGCTCGAGAAAGGTAAAATAAATCCAGCAAGGCTGCCTAACGTGCCGACAATCCTGATAGGAGCCGCATATCTCGTTCTTAGGGCACAACCGGATGAGCGATGATTATCACGCCAAACACCGAGTTGCCCCGGGTAGCGTTAATAAGCTGCTTTGGGTTGGACCAACACTCATGAGGAGCACTAGCCTGGGGGTTGATTAAATTATCAGCGGGTTCTGGCGGGTCCCTATGCAATTTATTAGTTATTAGCAAAATGGAGTACCAATGTTTTCAGACTTAGTGAAAATAACTCAGTTTTTGACAGTGCAGTTTTTATCACGAAGGCATCTTGATAGTAGTAAAACTATATGTTACATGTCATATTATGGCATGAAAATTAACAGCATAGTAGTAGACATTATAAGCTACAAATAACTCCACTACACCTACCCTAAAGGGGTTCTAGATCACTACAGCAACAAAACGTTACAGATTCCAGACATCCTAAAACAGCACAATTTTTATAGCATGTAGACAACAAGAATACAACACCTAAACATGCACTTCTATGGAAGCAAAAAGACTAGGTGCTAGTGCACATATCACAGGGCCTATCTCATGTTCAAAATTATTTCATATCATGCATGGATTAAATCACATGAAATAGACAAAAGGGCATCACAGCAAAAGTGGCATGCACACAAAAATGCTCAAATGACAAAACTAAATGCGCAGATAAATTATATGGATTTTTTTCTACCCCAAAAACATATATAATATGCATAGGTTCAAGTAGGAAAATATTTCACAATTAATTATGCGAGTTAATGGAATAACCCCGTTAGCAATTATAAATGCAAGCTAAATGCAATTATTACAATGAACAGGTTTGTCATGCATGAAAATGCAAAGCCGATAACATGAACATTTTAATATATGGTTTTCTTAATCCCGATGCACGTCTAGTAATTATGCGTAATGCTAAATCATGACAATTATGCAAAATAGCAGAAAATGGCATGTTAAATATTTTAAGCATGGATGAAAACGTCGTATAATTAAACTACACATATTTCTAAGCATTTTACATATATAACAAACCTTTATATGACGTACTATTAGTTATCTATTAATGTTTTAAAAACATGCAATTTACTATAATTAAATAAAATGCAACGGGCCTAAAAAGAAAAAAGAAAACGGCGCACGGGGGCTGCTCACCTCGTGGGCCTTGGCCCATTCGGTGGGAGGCGGTTGGGCCACGCAGGCGAGGGGCCGGCCATCGCGGGGCGCTGGCAAGCGAGCGGGCGAGCGGCTCTTCTCCCGCACGAAGCAGAGCAAGGGCGGCGACGCTGGGCAACTCCGGCGACGGGCGGCGGTCTGGAGGCAAGGATGGGGCGGGGCGAGGCCGGATCCGTCGCGGGGAGACCCGGATCCGTCCGTTCCCGGCGTCAGCGAGGGCCGAGGCGGCCGGCGGCGAGGTCCTGCACGGGAGAGAGAGAAGCACTCGGGGGTGAGCTCGGGAAGGGAAGAGAGAGGAGAGAAATTAAGAAAGGGGAGGAGGGAGAGGAGGTCCGGCGGCTCCGGCGAAGGGCCAGCGGAGGCCCTGGCTCCTGCGGGAGAAGCTGGGGCGCGGAGGCGCGGCTGCGGGCGCGGCGGCGCTGCGGGAGGAGCTGGGGCGCAGAGGCGGCTCGCCTGGTTCGGTCCTAGGCGGGCCTACATCTGGGCCTGGCGGAGGCCCTGCAGCTGGAGGGAGGAGGCTGGCGGCTGGGGAGAGGTTTGGCACGGGATTCGAGGAGGGATTAGGGTAGGGTTTTCTCCAGATTAGGCAGGTGGTCTATTTATAGGTTTATGGGCTAGGGTTGATGGTTTTCGGAGACGATTTCGGCCATGTGATCGTAATCGGACGGCCGGATCGGGGCAAGGGTGGTGTCTGTTTGTGGAGTGGGCTAAGGCTGAGAAGAGAGAGAGAGAGAATGGTGGCCCGTGACACGAGGGTTTTTAAACACTGAAAGCGTCTGATAATAACTGATGACAGCACTGCACAGTTGACCGATGGGGTATCAAACAAACTCGGAACACGATGAAATTTGGCAGGCAGCCTACCTATAATATAACAAGACCGCACGCCAAGTTTTGACCCAATCCGAGTATAATTTTTGCGCGCTTTAAAAACGGTTTTTTGTAAACGATGTCACAGGTGCGTGCGTGTGTGGTTGGTCTCAAAACAGGCAATGGCAAGAACGGAGAGAACCGACAACTACGAACGGATGCAAGTAAAATGAGTGACGATGCTATGCAGATGATGCGAATGATGCAATGATAAATGCGACAACCAGACGAGAATAGAAATAAAAGGGGAATCTTCTGGAGCGTGGGTCCCGGGATGTTACAAAGCCCTTCCTGCTGATTTTAAGAATTGAAAATTCTTGCATTTTCATGTTTCCCTATTTGTTCCCAAACTTTTTGGGCATGCTCTAATATCCAAATAATGCCACCACACAAAGTGGTGCATTAAGGATAATATCTTAGCATGACCATATCTATAGAAACCTATTTCTGTTGGTTTCTAGGGTTTACCAATTTTACATTGTCAACTCTCTTCAATATTGCTCAAATCTTGTGGTCCACCTTGATTTTACCTCACATTCTATCATGTTAAATCTCATATCATGTAGATCATCTTAACTTGCTAAAGCCACCTTCAAACACCTTTTGGTGATTCTCGAAAATCACTGTTTTACCGCTTGTGGTATTCTCCTTCACCCCCAACTTTTACCCCAGATTACTAGTGTTACCTTGCAACTCCAGTAAAGTTCCCTAGCCAATACTAAATCATAGGGGGCGGGAAAAACCCCATTTACCCCTCTGGACAGCTATGGTAGCACCTATTCTACCTCCCTCACTCCATTCTAGACATCCCCTAGAGCATCCTATGCTCTCTGCCCCTTGTTTAACCCCTAGGGAGCCCCTAGACGTGCATGGCCGCGTCCAAGAGGCCAGTGGCTAGCCATGGCATGCCATTTGGGTGCTCTGGAGCGCGTTACAGTGCCATCGAGCACTGTAGATGCCACCAAACCCCCAACCCCGACAACCTCGGGCCTCCAAGCATATCCCCCGGGTCCCTCTCGATGTCCACACTACAGCACCCTATCGCCCCCTCCTCCCTCTCCCTACAATGGCTCCCCTCACACACGCCGCGGCCGCCAGAGTTGGGTAACCATATAGCCCGCACGCGCGCGCGTCCCCCACTCCTTGTCTCCTTTCCCGGGTCGTGGACGTGCCCCAGGAATGCCACAGGCACGCCCTTGCCCTCTCCTATGACCTCTAGCCACGCCTACGTCCTCCCAGGCGCACACGCCCAAGTGGACCCACTCCTCGGCCATATATGCCATCCTCGAGCTCCCCTCCTCAGTCCTTTTGAGCTCTCTACCTCCCGTAGGACCCCGTGGATGAGCTAATCAAGCTTTCGAGCTCTGATTCTCCCCACATGGCTGAAACCTTGCAAGCGGCCCCATCTCAAATTCGAGCTCTTCCCTGCCTCCCCTCTGTTGAGAGTTGCACTAGGGCATCTCCTACATCACCTTGGACCTCCTCACCGCTCTATCTTCTCATATTCGTCCCCGTGGGGCCCTGCCCATCTTAAACGGCACCGTCCCTCGCGGAAGTCTGAACCTTCGCTCTTGCGCCCCTCTCCCATGGACGTGGTGGTTCGAGGGGATGCGGCATGCCGCCGTGAGCACTCTGGTAATCGGAGCTTTGCTAGAGGCAGCCCGAGCCGCCAGAACATCGCCACGGGCATGCTGCCCCTGCATCCTCCATTCCTCCCCTGCTCGAATAGGAGGAGGAAGGAGAACCTGATAGGTGGGGACCGCCTGTAAGTAGTTGTGGCCCAGCCCCCCTGTTTAAGTGGAGGCTCCCCTAATCCCCACCTCTATGTGGTGGAGGCATATTCCATCGAATATGCCTCCGACGCGGCCCTTCGCGCGCCCAGCTGAGCCACCAGCCCGGCCCATTAGCTATCTTGCGTCCTGTGTGCAATTTGGCCTTTCGGGTAAATTCCATTTTCTATTTTTCTTTTCCAGTGGCACCAAATAAATCATAATAAATTCATTTGGATTCCAAACTTGGTAATTCAAAATTTATAGATTTCTAAAATCTTGTGGCATCCAAATGTGTGCATTGTACATTCTTCCATATAACATTTCCCCCTCCACCAATAATTTGGTCATTCCTTTTATTGTAAAGCCCACATTGTAAAATTCCTAGGACATCCAAATCAACTCCAAATGGAGTGATTCCAATTTCTAGGTGCTCTAAATATCATGCCTTATTTATCAAGCCATGGTTAACATTGTTACCATGCATCTAATCTGTTGGGCCAAATAAATAGCCCCCTTTTCCATTACGTCCATGTTATAAAACTCCAAGGGAATTCATCCCCACCCCAAATCAATTGAAACCACTTCCCAAATGTTCGTAAAATCATGCCCTATTTAATGAGTGCATCCACTCATTTTTATAAAAACGTTTGTTGTAGGCTTCTAATAGGATCATCATTTCATTCATTTCCCACCATTCAATAATCTCCCTTGACCCTCATCCACCAAAAACTCCTTGGTTATTTTTCTCATGACTAAAGGTGTCCAAGAAAAATAGAAGTTCTATTTATAGAGCACTTTCATTGTCTGCTTATTGTGTTGCTTATTGCGGCTGTTTTCAGCGATAGTTGATGAAGTAGACGAAGTGCTCGAAATGGACGTGAAGCATGTGAAGACCTTGAAGGCGTTGCTAAGCCAGGCAAGCAGCCCTTTGACCATGAATATAAACCCTTTTATTTGCATGGCATATACCACTTATTTCCGTGATGTTGATCATGTTGATGTGCTCACCACTTCGGTGGTATGCCTGCGATACTTTCTTGTTGATACTAGCATAGTAGTATGGTTGTGTGGGTGGGAGTACTTAGGTTGCTAGTAGTTCCTACACAAGTGGGATGGGAATATGCTTGGCGGACTAAACTCACCGAAGAACAAGGTCGCCTTCCTCAAGACTTTTGGCATTAACTTTGCGGCTATGGTAGCGGCGCGAAGCTTGTTGGTAGCATGCAGCTCTCACAGCATCCTAAAGACGGTCTTCCTCAAGGAGCGTTGCGTCATCTTGCCGCAACTGCTCTTGCTCAAGCTCATCATAAGCAAGCACTCGACGTGACCCGTATATGAGTTTTGTGGGGAGAACTACTTCCACCCCGTAGACAAGGGAGAAGGGTGTCTGGCCGGTAGCTCGATCTGGTGTCGTCCTGATTTACCAAAGAACCACAGACAACTCATCAATCCAGTGCCTTCCGCACTTGTGCAGCTTGTTGAAAGTTCCTGTCTTGAGGCCTCGCAGCACTTCAGCATTAGCCCTTTCCGCTTGGCCGTTGCTCCTTGGGTGGGCAACAGAGGCAAAACAGATCTTGATGCCAAGGTCTTGGATGTACTGCATGAAGGTGCAGCTTGTGAACTGCGTGCCATTGTCAGCGATGATCCTGTTGGGAACACCAAAGTGGCAGACTAGTCCTTTGAAGAACTTGACAGCTGATTGTGCTGTCACCTTTCTCACTGTTTCCACTTCTGACCACTTTTTGAACTTGTCGACCGCGACATACAAGTACTCAAAGCCCCCGGCAGCGCGGGGGAAAGGGCCCGAGATGTCGAGCCCCCAGACCGAGAATGGCCAGGAGAGAGGGATTGTTTGAAGGGCTTGTGTTGGTTGATGTAATCTCTTTGAATGAAACTGGTATGCTTCACACTTGGTTACTAATGTTGTCACATCCTGGAGGGCAGTGAGATAAAAGAAGCCTTGCCGGAATGCTTTCCCGGCAAGGGATCTTGACCCTATGTGGGAGCCACATATGGCTCCATGTATCTTTGCCAACAGCTCCAATCCATCTTCCCGGGAAACGCATTTGAGTTTCACACCGTTTGATCTTTTTCTGTACAAGACGTTGTCTACGAACTGGTACATATTAGATTGGCGGGCTACTCTCTCTGCTTCTTCTTGTTCCTTAGGGAGTTCTCCTGTCTGAAGGAAACAGACATTGTGGTGTGTCCATGTTGGAGCCTGGGGCTCGACAACAATGACTGAAGGCATGTCCTGTGCCGGGGAAGCATTTGTCTCAACGACAAGGGTCTAAGGCCCCACCGGAGCCTGCTGCTCCCCGGCAAGCCTGGCGGGAGCGCGTGCTTCTACGGCAAGAGCCGGAGGCTCCAGTGGAGCTCGGCGCTCATCAGCAAGCCTGACGTTATCCGCGGCACCCCCCTCGTCGACGGATCCTGGGAGCTCTACCGGGGAATGCTTAGCGGTATTTAACTTTTGGGGAACATTGCATGGGAAACAAAAAATTTCGTACACACACGCAACATCTATCCATGGTGATGAGCATCTACGAGAGTGAGAGTGGATCTACATACCCTTGTAGATCGCTAAGCGGGAAGCGTTAATAAACGCGATTGGTGTAGTCGAACGTCTTCGCAATACAAATCGCCGAGCGTCCCACGATATCATCACAATTCGTCCCGCGATCCAATCAAGATCCGTCCTGCGAACTCATCACGATCGGTCCCGCCATCTCATCACGATCTGTCTCGTGATCTTGATCACGGTCCTTCCGATCTAGCGCCGAACAGATGGCACCTCCGCGTTCAGCACACGTACGGCTTGATGATGATCTCCGCCTTCTTGATCTAGAAAGAGGGAGCAGAGAGGTAGACGAGTTCTCCGGCAGCATGACGACACTACGATTATAATGGTGGGGTAATCTCAGCAGGGCTTCGCCTAAGCACTGCTGAAATCGATCTAGAGGAAGAACTACGAACTATAGGGTAGGGTTGCACGTGGCTGAAATTTGTGCCAAAAACCCTAAAACCTCTAGTATTTATAAGAGGAAGAGAGGAGGAGGCTTGGCCAAAGGGCCATCCCTAGGAGGCTTCGGCCGAAGTGGATAGGAGAGGAGGAATCCTCCTCAGATCCTAGTAGGACTAGGACTCCTTCCCTTTTTGCCTTTTTTTTTGCCTTTTTCCACGTTTTCTCTTTGGGTTTTTCTTTCCCAGCCGCATGGGCCTTTGTGGGACTTCCACCAGACCACCAAGGGCTGGTATTCATCCTCCCACAGTCCATGTAGCCTCTTGGGTCTAAATACCCCTCCTGATGGTCCCTCGGTACACTATCGGCACTCCCGGTACACTACCGATGAGCCCGAAACTTTTCCGGCGACCAAAATAGGACTTCCTATATATCAATCTTTACCTCCGGACCATTCTGGAGCTCCTCGTGACGTCCGGGACCTCATCCGAGACTCTGAAAAACCTTAGGTCACCACCATACATAACTCTATACTACTGAAACATCATCGAACCTTAAGTATGCAGACCCTGCGGGTTCGAGAACTATGTAGACATGACCGAGACACCTCTACGGTCAATAACCAATAGCGGTACCTGGATGACCATATTGGTTCCTACATATTCCACGAAGATCTTTATCAGTCAAACCTCTATGTCAAGGATTCAGTTAATCTCATATGATGTTCCCTTTGTTCTTCGGTATGTTACTTGCCCGAGATTCGATCATTGGTATCTCCATACCTAGTTCAATCTCGTTACCGGCAAGTCTCTTTACTCGTTCTGTATTACAAGATCTCGTGACTAACACTTAGTCACATTGCTTGCAAGGCTTATTGTGATGTTACATTATCGAGTGGTCCCTGAAATACCTCTCTGTCACATGGAGTAACAAATCCTAGTCTTGATCCATGCCAACCCAACATACACCCTCGGAGATACCTGTAGAGCACCTTTATAGTCACCCAGTTACGTTGCGATGTTTGATACACACAAGGTACTCCTTCGGCATCAGTGAGTTGCATGATCTCATGGTCATAGGAACGTATACTTGACATGCAGAAAACAGTAGCAATAAACGGACACAATCATATGCTACGTTTGTAGTTTGGGTCTTGTCCATCACATCATTCCCCTAATGATGTGATCCCGTTATTGAATGACATGTCATGTCCATGACTAGGAAACCATAGCCATCTTTGATCAATGAGCTACACTATTAGAGGCATACTAGGGACATGGTGTTGTCTATGTATCCACACATGTATCTGAGTTTCCGATCAATACAATCTAACACCCAATGTGTTCTAGGGATCGATCATGCTTTGCATGTGAGAGAGGTCTTTGTGTCAACGGGTCTGTGACATTCAGATCCGTGTGCACTTTGCAAACCTTTATGTTAAACTTTAAATACTGCTACCGCACTCCACTTGGAGCTATTCCAAATGGCTGCTCCACTATACGTATCCGAATTGCTACTAAGAGTCATCCAGTTAGGTGTTAAAGCTTGCATCGTCGTAACTCTTTACGACGAACTCTTTATCACCTCCATAATCGAGAAACATTTCCTTAGTCTTTTAGTCACTAAGGATAATCTTAACCGCTATCCAGTGATCCACTCCTGGATCACTCTTGTACCCCTTGATGGACTCATGGCAAGGCACACACAGGTGCGGTACACAACATGACATACTATACAGAGCCTATGGCTAAGGCATATGGGACGACGTTTGTCCTTTCTCTTTCTTCTATCGTGGTCGAGCTTTGAGTCTCACTCAACTTCACACCTTACAAAGCAGGCGAGAACACTTCTCTCTGACTGATCCATTTTGAACTCTTTGAAAATCTTGTCAAGGTATGTACTCATTGAAAGTCTCATCAAGCATCTTGATCTATCTCTATAGATCTTGATGCTCAACAATTATGTAGGTTTATCCAGGTCTTCCTTTGACAAACTCCTTTCAAACAAACCTTTATGCTTTCTAGAAATTCTACATCATTTCCGATCAACAATATATCAACGACATATGCTTATCAGAAACTCTATAGTGCTCCCACTCACTTTATTGTAAATACAAGTTTCTCATAAACTTTGTATAGACTCAAAAACTTTGATACCTCATCAAAGTGTATATTCCAACTCCGAGATGCTTGCTTCAGTCCATAGAAGGATCACTGAAGCTTGCTCACCTTTTAGCATCCTTAGGACTGACAAAACCTTCTGGTTGTCTCACACACAACCTTTCCTCAAGTAAACCGTTAAGGAAACGATGTTTTGACATCCATCTGCCAGATTTCATAATTGAAAAATGCAGCAACTGCTAACATAATTCCAACAGACTATAGCATCGCCACAAGTGAGAAAGTCTCATCGTAGTCAACTCCTTAAACTTGCCGGAAACTTCTTTGCGACAAGTCAAGCTTTATAAATGGTGACATTCACCATCAGCGTCTGTCTTCATTTTAAAGATCCATTTGTACTCAATGACCTGCCGTCCAACGAGCAAGTCCACCAAAGTCTATACTTGGTTTTCATACATGGATCCTTTCTCAGATTTCATGGTCTCTAACCATTTGTCGGATTCCGGGCCCATCATCGCTTCTCCATAGCTCGTAGGTGCATAATTGTCCAACAACATGACTTCTAAGACAGGGTTGTCGTACCACTCAGGAGCAGTACACGTCCTTGTTGACCTACGAGGTTCAATAGTAACTTGATCCAAAGATTCATGATCATCATCATTAACTTCCTCTTCAACTAACGTAGGCTTCACAAAAACATCTTCCTGCGTTGTGCTACTGTCTCGTTGAAACACAGGTTCAATAATCTCATCAAGTTCTATCTTCCTCCCACTCAATTCTTTCAGGAGAAACTTTTCTCGAGAAAGGACCCAGTTTTTAGCAACAAACATTTTATGCTTGGATCTGAGATAGAAGGTTCACCCAAGTGTTCTTAGGGTATTCTATGAAGATGCATTTGTCCGCTCTGGGTTTGAGCTCATTAGGTGAAAAAAATTCCACACAAACGTCGCAGCCTCAAACATTAAGAAATGACAGCTTAGGTTTCTATCAAACAATAATTCACACGGTGTCATCTCAATGGATTTAGATGGTTCCCTATTTAAAGTGAATGTAGTTGTCTCTAATGCATAACCCCAAAATTATAGTAACAAAATGATAAGAGACATCATGGCACGCACCATATCCAATAGAGCTCGACTATGACGTTCGGACACACAATCACACTATGGTGTTCCAGGTGGCATGAGTTGTGAAACAACTTTCACATTGTCTAAAGTTGTATGCCAAACTCGAAACTCAGATATTCACCTCCACGATCATATCACAGACGTTTTTATCTTCTTGTCACGACGATCTTAAACTTCACTCTGGATTTGCTTGAACCTTTCAAACGATTCAGACTTGTGTTTCATTAAGTAAATATACAATATATCTACTCAAATCATTAGTGAAGGTAAGAAAATAATGATATCCACTGCACGCTACAAGACTCATTGGGTTGCATACATCAACATGTATCATTTCCAATAAATCACATGCCCGCTCCATCAATCCGGAAAACAGGGTTCTTAGTCATCTTGCCCAAGAGGCATGGTTCGCATGTCTCAACTGATTCGAAATCAAATGAGTCCAAAGATCCATCGGCATGGAGTTTCTTAATGCTCTTTACACCAATATGAAATTTAGCGGCAGTGCCACAAGTATGTGGTATATCATTATTAACTTTGTATCTTTTGGTATCAATGTTATGAACATCTGTATCACTACGATCAAGATTGAGCAAACTATTCTCGCTGGGTGCATGACCATTGAAGGTATTATTCAAGTAAACAGAATAACCATTATTCTCTAACTTAAATTAATAACCGTGTTGCAATAAACACGATCTAATCATGTTCATGCTTAACGCAAACACCAAATAACATTTAGGTTTGTCACTAATTTTAAAGGTAGAGAGAGCGTGCGATGTTGATCACATCAACCTTTGGAAACATTTCCAACACACATCGTCACCTCACACTTAGCTAGTCTCCATTTATTCCATTGCTTTTACTTCGAGTTACTAACATTTAGCAACCGAACCGGTATCCAATACCCAGGTGCTACTAGGAGTACTAGCAAGGTACAGATCAATAACACGCATATCAAATATACTTCTGTCAACGTTGCCAGCCTTCTTATCTACCAAGTATCTATGGTTGTTCCGCTTTAGCAACCGCTCTCCTCATAAAAGAAGCACTTAGTATCGGATTCGGGTTCAACTTTGGGTTGCTTCACAGGAGCAGCAACTGACTTGCCATCCATGAAGTTTTCCTCCTTGCCCTTGCCTTTCTCGAAACTAGTGGTTTTACTAACCATGAACACTTGATGCTCCTTCTTCATTTCTTCCTTCACGAGGTCAAACATCGCGAACAGCTCAGGGATCATCATTTCCATCCCTGGCATAATTATAGTTCATCACGAAGTTCTAGTAGCTTAGTGATAGTGACTCAGAGAACTGTATCAATCACTGTCTTATCTAGAAGATCAACTCCCACTCGATTCAAGCGATTGTAGCACCCAGACAATCTGAGCACATACTCAACGATTGATCTATTCTCCTTCATTCTGCAGGCAAAGAATGTTGTTGGAGATCTCATATCTCACAACACAAGCACGAGCCTGACATCCCAATTTCAGCTCTTAAAACATCTCATATGTTCCATGACATTCAAAACGTTTTGGATACTCAATTTTAAGCCGTAATGCATGACGCACTAAATTATCGATTAGTCACCGGAACGTGCCTGGCAGATGTTCAGAATATCTATAGATGATGCTAGAGGGGGTGGCGCACCGAGCGGTGCATTAAGGACATAAGCCTTTTGTGCAGCAATGAGGACAATCCTCAGTTCACAGACCTAGTCCGCAATATTGCTACCATCATCTTTCAACTCTATTTCTCTAGGAACATATAAAAATTCAAGGGAGCTACTGCATGAGCTACAACATAATTTGCAAAGACACTACTGACTATGTTCATGATAATGAGTTCAATTAATCATATTACTTAAGAAATCCCACACAAATTGACATCCCTCCGGTCATTCGAGTAATACATGATCCAAATTCACCAACTCAAGTCCGATCATCACGTGAGTTGAGGTGGTTTCAATGGTGAACATCATCATGTTGATCATATCTACTATATGACTCATGTTCGACCTTTCGGTCTCTTGTATTCCGAGGCCATGTCTGGACATGATAGGCTCGTCAAGTTTAACCCGAGTGTACTGCATGTGCAACACTGGCTTGCACACATTGTATGTGATGGTAGAGTCTATCACACCCAATCATCACGTGGTGTCTCGACACGATGAACCTTCGCAACGGTGCACACTCGGGAAGATCACAATTGATCTTGAAATTTTAGTGAGGTATCACCTTATAATGCTACCGTCGTCCTAAGCAAAACAAGGTGCATAAAAGGATTAACATCACATGCAAATCATAAGTGACATGATATGGCCATGAACTTGTGCTTTTGATCTCCATCTTGAAAGCACCGGCATGGTCTCCATCGTCACCGGCATGACACCATGATCTCCATCATCTTGATCTCCATCAACGTGTCGCCATCTGGGTTGTCGCGCCCACCATGCTTCTACTACTATTGCTACCGTTTAGCGATAAAGTAAGGCATTACATAGTGCTTAATGATTGACACACAGGTCATACACTAATTAAAGACAACCTTGTGGCTCCTGCCGGTTGTCGTACTCATCGACATGCAAGTCGTGATATTCTATACAACACATGATCATCTCATACATCACATATATTTCATCATGTAATTGGCCATATCACATCACAACATATCATGCAACAACAAGTTAGACGTCCTCTAATTGTTGTTGCATGTTTTACGTGGATGCTACGGGTATCTAGCAAGAAAAATTCACACCTACGCAAAGCCACAACGGTGACACATAAGTTGCTTTTCAACCTTCTCAAGGACCGCCTTTGTCGAATCCGATCCAACTAAAGTAGGAGAAACAGACACCCGCCAGCCATCTTTGTGCAATGAAGTTACACATCAGTCAATGGAACCGGTCTCTCGTAAGCGTACGAGTAAGGTTGGTCCGGGCCGCTTCATCCCACAATAACGCTGAACCAAAACACGACCAAGGGAGGAAGCAATCTAAGCATCAACGCCCACAAACTCTTTGAGTTCTACTCGAGATCTCATCTACACATAAACCTAGCTCATGATGCCACTGTTGGGCAACGTTGCATGGGAAACAAAAAATTTCCTACGTGCACGCAAGATCTATCCACGGTGATGAGCATCTACTAGAGGGAGAGTGGGTCTACATACCCTTGTAGATCGCTAAGCGGGAAGTGTTAATAAACGCGGTTGGTGTAGTCGAACGTCTTCGCGATCCAAATCACCGAGCGTCCATCACCATCCATACCGTGATCCAATAAGAATCCGTCCGGCGAACTCATCACGATCCGTCGCGTGATCTCATCACGATCCGTGTCGCAATCTTGATCACGGTCCTTCCGATCTAGCGCCGAACAGACGACACCTCCGCGTTCAGCACACGTACGGTTTGATGATGGTCTCCACCTTCTTGATCTAGCAAGAGGGATAGGAGAGGTAGACAAGTTATCCGGCAGCGTGACGGTGCTGCAACGATAATGGTGGAATAATCTCAGCAGGGCTTTGCCTAAGCACTGCTGAAATCGATCTAGAGGAAGAACTACGAACTAGACGGTAGGGTTGCACGTTGCTGAAATCTATGCCAAAAACCCTAAAACTTCTACTACATATAAGAGGAAGAGAGGGGGAGGCTTGGACAAAGGGCCAGCCCTAGGAGGCTTTGGCCGAAGTGGATAGGAGAGGAGGAATCCTCCTCCAATCCTAGTAGGACTACGACTCCTTCCCTTTTTGCCTTTTTTTTGCCTTTTTCCACCTTCTCTCTTTGGGTTTTTCTTTCCCAGACGCATGTGCTTTTGTGGGACTTCCACCAGCCCACAAGGGCTGGTATTCATCCTCCCACATCCCACGTAGCCTCTTGGGTCGAAATACCCCTCCCGATGGTCCCCTGGTACACTACCGACACTCCCGGTACACTACCGATGAGCCCGAAACTTTTGTGGCGACCAAAATAGGACTTCCTATATATCAATCTTTACCTACGCACCATTCTGGAGCTCCTCGTGATGTCTGGGATCTCATCTAGGACTCCGAAAATCCTTCAGTCACCACCATACATAACTCTATACTACCAAAACGTCATCGAACCTTAAGTGTGCAGACCTTGCGGGTTCGAGAACTATGTAGACATGACCGAGACACCTCTATAGTAAATAACCAATAGCGGTACCTGGACGACCATATTGGTTCCTACATATTCTACGAAGATCTTTATCGGTCGAGATCTATGTCAACGATTCAGTTAATCCTGTATGATGTTCCCTTTGTTCTTTGGTATGTTACTTTCCTGAGATTCGATCATCGGTATCTCAATACCTAGTTCAATATTGTTACTGGCAAGTCTCTTTACTCGTTCTGTAATACAAGATCCCATGAATAACACTTAGTCACATTGCTTGCAAGGCTTATTGTGATGTTGTATTACCGAGTGGGCCCTGAGATACCTCTCTGTCACACGGAGTAACAAATCCCAGTCTTGATCCATGCCAACCCAACAGACACCCTTGGAGATACCTGCAGAGCACCTTTATAGTCACCCAGTTACGTTGCGATGTTTGATACACACAAGCTACTCCTCCGGCGTCTATGAGTTGCATGATCTCATGGTCATAGGAACATATACTTGACATGTAGAAAACAGTAGCAATAAACTGACACGATCATATGTTATGTTTGTAGTTTGGGTCTTGTCCATCACATCATTCCCCTAATGATGTGATACCATTATCAAATGACATCTCATGTCCATGACTAGGAAACCATAGCCATATTTGATCAACGAGCTAGTCTATTAGAGGCATACTCGGGACATGGTGTTGTCTATGTATCCACACATGTATCTGAGTTTCCGATCAATAGAATTATAGCATGGATAATAAACGATTATCATGGGCAAAGAAATATGATAATAACCAATTTATTATTGCCCCTAGGGCATATTTCCAACATCAACTTCCTTCTTTTCTACTGTCCAGTTGATGGTGTTACAGAAAGTTCTGTTAGTTGGAGCACGAAAGTTCCATGTTCCACAGGTAACTTAAGGGCAGCACACTTTGACAGGCCATCGGCAACGATGTTCTCTGCACATGGAAAATGCTCCATTTGCAGGCCGTCAAAACATTCTTCAAACTTCCTCACTTCATCTACATAAGCTTCCATCAACGGGCTCTAGTAATCATTGTTCACTTGCCTGACGACAAGCTGAGAATCACCCCTGAGAATAAGTTTCTTGATCCTGAGGTCCACCGCGATCCTGAGACGGGCAAGCAGCCCTTCATACTCAGCAGTGTTGTTCGTTGATCTTTCCCGGGGAAAATGCATCTGGAACACATATCTGAGGTCCTCTCCGGTGGGTGCAACAAGTAGCACTCCGACACCGGCGCCTTGTAGTGAAAAGGCTCCATCAAATTCATGATCCACTCTTGATTAGTTTCCTTGTCGGGGAGAGTTGACTCTGGAACTTCTTCATCCGGTGTTGGGGTCCATTATACAATGAACTCTACCAAGGCCCTGCTCTAAATGGTTAAAGTGCCTTAGAATTTGAGTCCAAAGCTTGATAGTTCCAAAGCCCATTCCACAATCCTGCAGGTAGCTTCTGGGTTCCGCAATATCCGTTGTAGTGGGAAGCGAGTGACAATGGTGATCGATGCGCTTGGAAGTAGTGGCGCAGCTTCCTCAAGGCCATAAGGAGGCCGAAGAGCAGTTTTTGCACGCCATAATACCTTGATCTAGCCCCCTACAACTAGGAGCTGACAAAATAGGATGGTCGCTGCACCACCTTCTTCTTCTGAACTATCTCTTTCAACTGTGTAGATCCTTCTTTATCAGCACGAGATCCTGCTAGAGACTATCCTGGTTCGTCGCATGACGGTCCCGCCATTGTTGCCGCTTATTCGTCAACTTCTCTTTCAGCCACCAGTGTAGCACTCACCACTTGATTTGTTGCCGCCAAATACAGCAGCAACGGCTCTTGTGGTTTTGGCACGACTAGGACTAGCAGAGAGGAAAGGTACTCCTTAAAATCCTGCAGCGCCGCCTCCACTTTCGGAGTCCATTTCATTGGACCTGTCTTCTTGAAGGTTTCAAAAAAGGGTAGGGCGTGCTCAGAATATTTTGAGATGAACCTACTCAGTGTAGCAACACAGCCGGCAAGGCGTCGCACGTCCTTGACTCGTCTTGGTGCCTTAATTTTCTCAATTGCCTTGATGTTGTCGGGATTTGCTTCTATTCCTCGTTGAGATATAAAGTACCCGAGGAGCTTGCCGGACGGAACACCGAGCACACACTTCTCAGGGTTGAGCTTCATCTTGATCTTGCGCTGGTTGGCAAATGTTTCTTCTAAGTCTGATATAAGAATAGCCTTGTCCTTGGTTTTGATCACTATGTCATCCATATAAGCCTCCATATTTCTATGTAGTTGGGGCTCAAAACCAATCTGGACTGCTCTTGCAATGGTAGAACCAGCGCTTTTCAACCCGAAAGGCATACGCAAAAAGCAGAACATACCACATGGGGTGATAAACACGGTCTTCTCTTCGTCTATCTTGCCCATAAAAATCTGATGATAACCGGAATAGGCGTCAAGGAAAGACAACGGATCACAACCGGCGGTGGAGTCCACTATCTGGTCAATGCAGGGCAAGGGAAAGGGATCTTTGGGGCAGGCTTTGTTGATGTTTGTAAAATCAATGCACAACCTCCATTTACCATTTGCCTTGCGCACTACAACCGGGTGGCCTACCATGTCGGGTGGAGAACTCCTCTAATCAAGCCAGCTGCATCTAGTTTCTTGATCTCCTCTGCAATAAATTGTTGTCGCTCCAAAGATTTCTTCCAGACCTTCTGCTTGACGGGCCGCGCGTGTGGGCAGACGGCAAGGTGGTGCTCAATCAGCTTCCTAGGAACACCGGGGATATCAGATGGATGCCATGCAAACACATCGACATTCACACGCAGGAACGCGACGAGCGCACTTTCCTATTTGTCGTTGAGGGTGGGACTTATGGTGAAAGTTCCCCCCGTGCCATCTTCCTTGGCAGGCACCTTCTTGCACTCTAGCAGGGCAGCATTGGACTTTTTGCTCTTGCCGGTGGAGCGCTCTAGCACATCGTCAACAGTAGCGCAACACCCCGAAGAGGTGCACTTGCCGGAATGTGAGCCAAAGGCCTTGGCGGTCTTCTTCCCCCTAAAAGATTCAACAGCAGGAGCAAGTGCCTTGGTGGCAGGTGCTGCGACTGTGCCCCGGTAGAGTTGGTCGGCACAGATAAGTATGCTTTTCTTGTCGGAGTTGATGGTAATGATGCTCATCAGTCTAGGCATCTTCAGCATGTTGTAAGCGAAGTGGGTGGCCGCTATGAACTTGGCCAGTGTCGGACGGCCGAGAATGTCGTTGTATGGCAAGGAGATCTCAGCAACGTCAAAGACGATCTTCTCTGTTCTGAAATTGATATCGCTGCCAAACGTCACCGGCAGTGTGACCTTGCCTTTCAACTGAGTCCTTCCCGACTTCACCCCTTGGAAAGCACCTGTCAGGTCGAGATCCTCATCAGGAATTTGCAGCCTTTGGATGACACCGGGCGAGATCAGGTTCAGGCTGGCCCCACTGTTGACTAACATCTTCGTCACCTTGAGGTTGCGGATTGTTGGCGAAACCAACAACGACAAGAAGTCTATCGCAGTTATGCGGTCCGGGTGGTCCTCAGCGTTGAAGATGATAGGATTGTTGGACCATTTCAGAGGTTTCTAGGCACAGGTGGAGGGCTCTGCCGCACTAACCTCGCTCACCCATTGTTTAAGTTGGCGGTGAGAGGAATGCGATGAGGCTCCTCTTTCTATGCACATCATCTCTGTAGCCTTCTGAAACTCATTCCCATTGGAGTCGTCGTTGTCTTTGACATCATCATCCTCTTCTTGCTTGTCGCGGCCACGAGTAGGTCGATCCTTCTGTTGCTTGGGCTTGTCGCGGCGACGTCCTCGGCCTACACGCTTCTTGCCGGATCCCTCAGCACCATCTTGATCATTCTCCTTGTCTCGCCTCTCATATTCGGCCCTCTGCTTCTCGGCAAGCCGCTTAACTTGCCGACAGTCTCGGAGGTCATGGCCTTTGGTGCGATGGATCTTGCAATACTGCTTGCCGGAGTCTTCTGGCTTGCCGGCAGCCGCCAGGGCATGGCAGGAGGCGCACCCGGCAACATCGTTGCCGGGGTCATCGACCTTGCCTTTCTTTGTGGCGCCGGGGTTGTCGGATGCCTCGACGGCAAGCACGGTCTTGCCCTTGCATTTCTTGTTCCGTCGCCGGCCCTTCTTTGCCGGGACAGTAGTATCCTCGTTTTCAGAGACGATCTCTGTGTCGGCGTCTTCGCCGGGGAGTCTTCTCCCTTCTTCAGCCCGAGCGCATTTGTCCGCCAAAGAATAAAGCTCGGCGACGTCCCTGACTCTGTTCATTGCTAGTTCTTCCCGCGTTCTGCAGTTGCGCACATTCTGATGGAACTCACTGATAACAGCGGCAGGGTGAACATCTGGGATGTTGTGGTGAACATGATTTAACCTCTGGATGTACTTGCACAGAGTTTGGCATTCCTTCTAGGGGATGATGTGCAGATCGCTCTCCTGTCCAGGAGCTTGATGACCTCCGGTCAAGGTGCCAACGAACTCGTGACACAAGTCCGCCTAGGAAGCGATGGACCTCTCCGGCAAGTGCATCAGCCATGACCTGACGTTGGGCTTAAGCACCAACGGGAAGTAGTTGGCCAATATCTTGTCGTCGCGGCCCCCGGCAGCCTACACCACAATTGTGTAGACGCTCAGGAACTCTGACAGATTGGTCTTGCCATCATACTTCTCTAGGACTTCTGGTTTGAACGTGCGGGAGCTGGGCCACTAGACTTGTCATAGCTCATGGGTAAACGCTGGACAGCCCACCTCATAAGGTAGGCTACCAGGGTACCCTAGTGCAGACTTGTCTACAGTGGGCTCCACGCGTGTGTCCGACTGGAGGCACACTTCCCGTTGTCACTCGATCGTAGTTAAGGCGTCTTCCTTGCCACATTCCCTAAGAACATGATGCTGATCGTGGCGTATCCGTGGGTCCGACGACGCCGTTGAGTAACTGTCGTAGGCGTCGGTCTGTCGGGTCGGCGACCGGCAAGGCTGTCACGGAGGAGAGTGCGCCGAGGTCGTGTCGACTCCGGGCACCCCACCACTAGTCCGAGACGACCCTGTGGGCTGAAGCTTATCCGCAAGGCTAAGGAGGCTTTGAATGGTGGCTCTCCATTCGCTGAGCTTCTCCGCAGTGGGGAGGGGGGAGTCTAGGAGTACCTGTGCTCGCGCCATCGCTTCCTCCGCCGTGGATGGCAGTGAGCGGTGGAGGAACGCGACGTGCTCTGACTCCTAACCGTGTTAGAAGGAGCACCGCCGCGGTCTCGCACCGGCACGCCACTCCCATTTGCGTGCTGGTTTCGTGCATCTGTGGAATGATGTGCAGGAGGATTCCCGCAGGGGTGTTGAGGATTGAGGGCGCCGCGATGCGGCTCCCCGGGCGCATCCTGAGAATGTCGCGGCATGGGCGTCTCGGTCGATACCATTCTGCCGACCCCAGGGTCTGCCGTACCCCCCATAGGTGGCACCGCTCCATCCTGGGGCTTTGCGGCACGGTAGTTCCCGCCGCCGCCATGGGCGTCTCTGCTGCGAGCGTCGCCGCTTGCTTGTTCTTGGTCACCAGAGTGTCGTGGAAGTTTGGAGTTTCCCTCTTTCACCTGCGTCTCCTCCGTCCTCCGCTTGCACAGACGCAGGGCGGCGGGCATGAATGGGCGAACCGCTATCAGGCCCTTCCGCTTGGGGGCCATGGCGATGATGAAGCTGGGGCGTGGATTAACAGAACGGGTTCGCACCACTCACGTGCCCTGCTACCTGTCGCGCCAAAGATGTCGTGGGGATGAACACCTATGGGATCCTGGGATCCGTTTCGGTTCGGCAGGGGGACGAGTTCGCACAAGGAGCTGGTCTAGTAATCAGCGCACGGGGAGTATTTACCTAGGTTCAAGCCGCACGGGTGCGTACAACCCTACTCCTGCTTGGTTGTATTGATCGTGTTTTTAGGGTTCCAGCTACAAGAGTGCTACGAGCAGTTGCTACGCGCATGATCTAGAAGATTGGTCAAAAGATCGAAAGATCCCCCTTGTAACGCCCTGGGCCTCCTTTTATACCTAAGGGGATCCCAACAGTGGCGTACAGTGCGCACACGAGACGCACAATGCTATAGTGCTATCGCACCTAACTCAGACGGAGTAGGACAAGAGCATTCAATGCACCGTCAGGCGCCTCAGTCCATCAGTGAGATGAGATGGAGGCCCTTCCCATCGGCGCCGCTTAGCTCCCTCGAATGTCGCCACCACGACACGGGTCCAGGTGAATCGACACCTGGCCTGTGCGCTGGCGGTGCTTGCTGGGGCCTTGCCTTGCCGGGGGCCTTGCCTCGCCTAGAGGCTCTATAGCCCTCCCGCCAAGGTCTTGCCGGTAGTCTTGAGTCTTATGTGCTAGTGCTTGACAAGTCTACGCTGGGCCTTGCCGTCGGGGCGGCTACTACTGCCCGTGCACGAGTAAAGGGACACTAGGTGGCCCAAAAACTGTAGTGCACCGACAAAGTATATGTATCTATGAACATGGTGTTGTCATGTTTAAATTCGCAATGACAACTTTAATGTGTGGCACATGCTGCATATGTGCATGCCTAAAAGTGATCAATGTGACAGAATAATGTTTCATGACAAACATAATATAGGGTGTTGCCACCTACACTATGTGCTGGAGGATATATGGGGTCCTATCAACACATGACCTGGTTCAAACTTTGTCACACATTTATCCATGTCTAAATTTTCGTCAGGCAACCAAGAGAATATATACCTTATTATCAGGGCCAGGCCAGCAAAATCCAGGTCCCTATGCGAAACAAAAAATTAAGACCCTATCTCACAAAAAAAACGAACAATTATAGTGGATATATATCTCACAGAAATAAGGGGATGGTTTGATTAGTATTTAAGACAATTTAGGTACGTTATGTAACACTTCTGTTTTTGAATACCAACACTTGTTCGTAGGTGTACCATTTCCCTCTGTACCTTTAGCCATCTTTTTTCTTTCCGATCCCTCTGTAGCGATCAATCGTACATAGCACAAGGACTATGACGGCCTCGCAAGTCGCTCGTCGCTCCCGTCGCTCGATGGCCCAACTCCACGGTGACCAGCTCCCAGCGGCCCAGCAGCTCTTTTTTTACAAGACCTATATAGAATTTTTGCCCCCTCCCCAAATTTGGGCCATGCACAGTTCGTACCACTATAGGCACGGCCCTGCTTAATATGGCCAAGATCAGTTGAGCGGGGATAGAAGAACACTATCCCCTTGCATATGGCCAAATGTATATGCGAAAATGGTGTGGTCTGGTGTTTCAACAATAAAAACACAATTGTACACTACCTATGATGTGGCATGCACCTAGCTGAGATAACTCGACATATATATATACCACTTAAGATTGGTCATATATATACTACCTAGATCGTTATGGACGTGTGTATATTCCATATATATATATGTATAGGACGTGACTATTCTATTTCCTGAAACAGAATATTATTCTGTTACTATTGATAGTTGTACTGCTGACATCGAGCAGTTGTACTGACGCCGTGCTGATGCTTCGTGCAATTATACTAATGACTTCGACCAATTGTACTCAGAGTAACAGAATAATATTCTGTTTCACGAAAAATAATAGTTTAGGTATATATATATGTATATGTGTGTGTGTATATATATATATTCCCCCACCCCCAACCCCACCCCACATGACACGTAGCGGGGAGACGTTCAAGTGTTGTCACTCCAATGGATTATATATAGCGGCCCATCGGTATATAAGTGTGTCATCGAAAACCGCACAATGGACGCATGCATGGTCCACACACACACCACACACACATACATAGACACACACACACACACTATCACCCAACCTTGGCCTTCCGGCGTTGTCAGTAAAAGGCATGACAAACCCTACGGGCCCGCCCGCCAATAGGTTTGTCGTTAGAAACCGCACAATGTAGGCACATGGTCCACACACAAGGCACGGGTTCACACACACACACACGTGCACCCCCCACACACGCACACACCGTCACCCATCCTTTGCCTTCTAGCATTGTCAATAAAAGGCATGACACACCCTAAGGGCCCACTGATAGGTTTGTCATCGGAAACCGCATAATGTAGAAACATGGTCCACACACAAGTATATGGGTTCACACACACACACACACCGTCACACATCATTGGCCTTCCAGCATTATTAGTAAAAGGCATGGCAGACCCTAAGGGCCCACCGATAGGTTTGTCATCACAAATCGCACAATGTAGGCACATGGTCCACAAACAGGCATTGGTACACACACACACTCGATCCTTGACATTTTCAAAACATCAAAAGAAGCAAAAGAAAATCATGGATATATTCAAAACAAGGATGTCAAGATTTATGTAGCCGGAATGACATATCACACACACAGACACACGAACACACACACTCGATCCTCGACATTTTCAAAACAGCAAAAGAAGCAATAGAAAATCATGGATATTTTCAAAACAAGGATCTGAAGATTTATTTAGCAGGAATGAAATATCACTATAGGCATTTTATTTATGCCTATACTGATCATATCACACTTCCTAAATGAACCTTGAAATCTAGCAACTTCCCAACCAGTCACCCATCCTTGACTATTCCACTGAAAGCACACTTAACTTCTGAGTTCAATTTGAATGGGTTACGGGCTAGAAAGACGAGTCTTGCTGGTAACGGTTGCCTCCTATCATATAAAAGGTGTGCCAAAATGGGCACCTTTGGGAGCAGATACGCATCGCAGACGTTTCTGGTAGTGATTGTAGGACCGAAAGTATGTCTAGAGGGGGGTGATTAGACTACTTGACCAAATAAATTTTTTGCCTTTTCCCAAATTTTAGTGTTTGCAGTTTTAGCATTCATAGCAAGTCAATTTCACCCTACACATGTAAGTCTAAGAGTATAGGAGCGGAAAATAACAACAAGCATGAGTAAAAGGGATAGGGTAGGAAGATCAAACACAATTGTAGAAACGATGATTTTTCCCATGGTTCCGATAGGTGGCGCTATCGCACATCCACATTTATGGAGTCTTCAACCCATAGAGGGTAACAGTCGCGAGAGTCCACAAAGGGTTCCACCCATAAGGGTCCACGAAGTAGCAACCTCGACTATTCCATATGGCTTCCGTCCACGAAGGACTAGCCTCACTATGGGCAGATCTTCACAAAGTAGGTGATCTCCTTGCCCTTACAAACTTCTTGGTTCACTCCACAACATGAAGTAGGAGGCTCCCAAGCGATACCTAACCAATCTAGGAGCACCACCCTCCAAAAGGTAATAGGCTCGGTAATGACGATGAACTCCTTGCTCTTGTGCTTCAAGATGATAGACTCCTCAACACACAATAACTCGCTCATAGATTTGGCTTGGTGGAAGAGATGGGATTTGTGGAAAGCAATTTGGGGAGGCTAGAAATCAAGATTCATATGGTAGGAATGGAATGTCTTGACCTCAACACAAGGGTAGGTGGTTCTCCATTTGAAAATCTAATAGGATAGGTATGGAATAGTTCTGAGTGCTTCTCTTTCGAGTAGGTGGTGGTGGAGGGGTATATATAGGCATCTCCAAAAATCGAACCATTACACACAAAATGACCAACTCGGTGACACCGATGTGTTAATATCGGTGGTACTGAAGTGATCAAAAGGTGGCAACTTTTGAATCTTGGTGAGACCGATATATGAAACTCAGTTGCACCGATAAGGTCACCAATGATCAAATTTCCAATCTCGGTGACGCCGACCCAACAATCTCGATGGTACCAAAAATGTGAATTTGCGTATCAGAAGGTTGGCAACCTAAACTCGGTGGCACCGGTATGGAATCGATTGCACCGAAGTGGCTAGGGTTTGGCTGAGTGTGTCTAGGTTCTGGAATCGGTGGCACTCGAATAGGAATGTTGGTTGCACCGATTTTGAATGTTTGGCTATCGACAGACTTTGGTGGGAGAGCTTGTGGATGTTTTTGGTGACTATCACTTGTGCACATATGAGCATTTTGTTCACCAACAAAACCTTACCCCCTTTTAATAGTATTGTCTTTCCTATGGACTCAAAGTGATTTCTCACAAATGTAAAATGTAGAGAGCTTTGCCAACCTATTTCCTTGCATCTTGGGGTAATTCAACAATCTCCATAATCCTTTTGCCATCCCTATCATTGAACTTTTCCTAAATTATACTTAGTGGAAACATTAGTTCAATGCCTTATATGTTGTTATTAATTACCAAAACCACGAAGGGAGCAAATGTGCTTTCAATCTCCCCCTTTTTGGTAATTGATGACAACATATAGATCAAAGCTTCAACAAAGATATAATCAATGAATATAATCGTCGCTTTGAGAAGTATGTGATAAGCAAGAGCTCCCCCTAAATTTGTGCATTATTTTGAATTTCTGTTTGAATGCAAATGAACAATCGATTAGGTACATGGGTCACTTCTTACATGTCACATACAACTTGGTGGTGTGCGAGAATAATTAGAATGAACATCATAGCACAACACAATCAAGCAAAGATGAATGATCATCACATAACCATTAAGATGATATGAAATAGTAGCATCACACATTAAAGTGTATGATCAAACATCATCAAACGTGTATCACAAGCAACCAAAAGACAATTTTTTTGAAAAAGCAATAAACACCAAAGCGCTCTCTCACTTGAAGCCTAAAGATCTATATGCACTTCTCCCCCTTTGGCAACAAGTTACCAAAAAGTTCAAAGGCATATATCTAAGCGTTCTTGGGCTGATCTACTCCGGTTGTTGATGAAGGAGTCAAGAGAACAACATTGGCGAAGATCTCTAAAGATGTCGTGGATGGAGTTGGAGTGACAGCTGGAGGAACTAGAGCTGATGGAGCAGGAGCTGAGGAGACAACATCAAGAGCTAATGAAGAGGGCCTTAAGTCTAGAGTAGGCACTACGGTTGATCTAGCCTGAGTAGTGAACTGTATGCTCGGCTTGAGAGGAGATCCATCCTCCTCCTCCTCCTCATCATCATCATCAGAAGAAACCCGAGGGATGTGCACTGAGTCAACTTCCTTCTAAAGCTCTATGACTGTCTTAGTCACCCTGTCCACCTTATCATTAAGAGTCTTGATCCTTGTTTCAATGATCCTCACAAGACTCTTCTAGTTGTCCAGAATCCCCTTAATGTCCTTTTGCATTCCCTAAACTGATGAGATCAAAAGAATGATTTGCTCACTTGTGGATCTAGGAACTTGAGCACTAGTGGCTCTAGTTGCCTCTGCCTCTACCTGAGCTACAAATGAAGTGGGATGATCTGGGTTCATCTCCACGATGTTGTCCTCGAGATCTGGCTGTAGTGGCAAGTGGGGTTTGTCTAGAGCAAATATGTGCTTCTCCAACTTTGAATTTATGAGCATCTGTATATAGGGTGCATAGCACAAAGAGCACTTCTGGTCAGCCGCAACCCTCTTAATTGTCTCAACAATTAAGTCCATAACTCTAATCATGGTGTGTCTGTCGAGATGGATCAGCATGTTGATGGAGTAGCCTCGGATCATCTTGTCATCTCCTGACTTGGGCATCAAAGTATGCCTCAGAATGGTGTTCATGGTACGGAGGCCAGCCCGGAGAAAGTAGATGGATCTTAGCCTATGAGACTTCAGTTAGCAACAGGGATCTCATTGTACATATTTGCCAAAACATTGTGGTTCTCTTTGGATTCTGAGTATACATCCAAGTCAGCATCATGTACCTCTGGGACTTCTAGAATAGCAGCCCACTCATCAACAGTAGACTCATACCTTGCTCCTTCAGTCATCCATACAATCCTACCATCTCCGTAGAAATGTGCAGTGGAGTAGAATTGTAAGATCATCTCATCATTCCAAGAAGTAAGTTCTCTGCCAATGAACTCATCCAGACCAATGCAGTGGAAATTATCCTGGATACTTGGAAAATAGTCTTTATTTTCCTAGATGAATTTCCAGTCCACATACCTCATATCACTCACATCTAGTCTCTTGTCAAGACGCATAGTCTCATAGAAATCATGTTTGTGGGGACCCCGACTCATAAGTCGTGATCATCGAATGCACGTGTATAGTGATCCCAGAGATCAATGCTCACTGAACACACAGAAGCTGAATAACAAGAGTCTTACATCCACACTTAACGTCTTACACAAATAAAGACCATGAAGGTCAAGTCTTACATAGATAGGGCCACACGGGCCAAACACTTAAAATAGAACAAGCAGCAGAAATCTTGATCAAAAGTATGAACCCATTGCATCTGCCTTAACCTATAGGCATTCTGACTGGGAAGCGTCCTAGTTCGCATGTTCATCTCCAACGAACTCTTCAACATACTCATGTTCTTCCATGCCTGTCCATTTAAATAACAAGTGGCAAGCCAATGAGTACTTTGAATGTACTCGCAAGAAACCCAAGTTGTGGAACAAGGTAACAATGATGCATGATATGGCACTAAGTAGGTAAGTTTGCGGAAAGCTAATTTTGTATGCAATGACATGATCAAGTAACTAGTAAGCATGCATCAACAGTTGACAGATGTCCATGTGAACAATTTACAGACATCACCATAAGTAGTGGTTGAACACCTCATGTTCATTCATCATACTAAGTCATCGGACTTAGTTCATGTGATCTTTGTGTCACCGTCACATCCATACTCACACCAAGTTTCGCAAAAACATCTGGACATAGTCTAAGAAGCACCACCCATCTGTTCTTGACCGTGGACACGGCTATTCGAATAGTTTTACACTCTACAGAGGTTGCACACTTTACCCACAAGACTCGGGGAACTTCCGTGTCATCCATGACTCGCGGTATGTAACATACCCGAGGTAAGCACGTGGACAATGCCTTTCCCATGGTGATACTAAACAAAGATTCCACTCGTTGGTGCCATCCCTCATGATATACATCACTCGTATCATCCATGAGGGCACGCAACGGTGTGCCCGGTGCCTGTAAAGACAATGCATGACCTTCCACTCAGGGATGGCCCCATCTCAAGAGTGACCACTTCACTCTTGCCAGTAGTAATGCGGGATCCTTGCTAGCACCATCCAGAGTAATCAACAAAGCCCCATCCAATAAGGGGTATCGTGGTTGTGCATGTAAGGTTGGGACGGTCGACAATTCTTAAATGTAATCAGTTTTCAAAAACACACCCTCAACTTGTTTTGGCACACCACTTCTTTCTCAAGTGGTCACCCTTCTCATCATCATCTCCCTCTGGCATTACTGGCACCCAACGGGATTTTTGAAAGAGTCTTTGAAATCATTTCCTTTCTTTCCATCACCATTCATAAGTCCCATCCCCACTTGCGTAATATCTCCTAGCATCCTAACGACACCCACCCGCATAACCCTCATAAGGTGGTAGGGTCATGCACGATGGGAGTGTCAATGGAGAAGTACCTGAGCCATCCCACCGAAAGGGGAACACCACATCACATGATAAAATATGATGAAAGTAAAGTGCTATATGACATGCAATAAAAATGGTTTCTCATCATGGTCAAAGGGTTGCTTGCCTGGCTCAACAAAGTCTCCTAGGTCTTCAAAGTCTTCGGGTTCAACTTCTTCATCAACAGCGCAATCTATCGTCGAGATAAAATAATGATAAAAATAATCAACACATAAGAACAGAACACTCAAGCTACTGATAAAAATGCTAATCTATTCTGATAAATACTAAAGACTATATTTAAAATGTTTGTTTAACATTTTACTATGAAAAATATTTTTAAAAACTAATAAACAGAGGCACAAAATGCCAAATAGGGTTTTTAATTAAAAATAGTACTAAAAAGTTTTTCAAACATTTTTACAAATGGCACTAATATACTCTATGGAATATTCTACGAATTTAGGTGGACGAAATATTGGCATTGGATAAATATTCAAATCTATGGAATTTTTGGAAGATAACAGAATAAAAGACAAAGGAAAAGGGGTCCTGTGCCCTTATGGGCCAGAACCACGCAGCCGAAACCGGCCCATGAGGGAAGCCGACCCAGGCGAGGAGCCGTGCGTGGTAGGTTTAGTTTAAAACATGCCCGGTGGACTGGCCTGTCAATGAGAGGGGGAGGGGGAGGGGATGATAGGTGGGCCCCATCTATCAACCCTCTCCTCGCGACAAGGGCAGAGGAGGAGCTCACCGGAGGGCTCCAGGACATGGTGACGGGAGCTAAGGGCACTGGCGTGCTCGCGGGGCTTCCGCATGTCGGTGGGAGGTCGCGGGGCTGCTGGGGGATGAGGGGAATGCCGGCGAGGGGGAAGCCCGACGGCGACGACAAGGATTTGGATCGGGAGAGGGCTCCCGACCATGGGGAAGAGTGCGCTGGGCACGGGGAGGATGCAGAGGAAGAGGGAGAGCGAGGACAGAGGGTCAGGAGGAGCAGGGAGGCCTATTGATAGGCGGCCGCTGGTCCACTGTGGGCACTGTGCGTCGGCGAGCACGGGGTGCTCGCCATAGGCCACGGGGGAGAGAATGGCGTGTCTGGGGGCTCTGTGGACTCAGTCTGCACCCAGGAGAAGAGTTAAGGAGAGCGGGGAAGGGTGTGTGTGCGCGCGTGGCCACGGACCGGTTCGGCCGGTGCCGTGCGCGCACGAAGGAGGAGAGGAGAGATAGGGGAGGGAGAGGGCCGATCGCCAGCCACGTCATGGACGTCAAGGCTGACCAGGGGGACAAGGTGGCGCAGCTCGAGGCTGTTGGGGACGCTCGTTGGGCAGCAGCTATAGTGCGGGTGCGCACTGCAGCGCCACAGAGAGCGAGCCTTGCATGCCAAGGCATGCCCTTGGCACTTTATGCGCGGCCACATGTGCCTAGAGGATCTAGGGGAAGAAAAATAGATGGATAGGGCATTGGATGCCCTGGGATGCCTTAGGAGAGAAGAAAAATGGAGAGGGAGAGAGAGAAAGCTCCTGTCCAGGAAGGTAAATGGGGGTTTTCACCACATTTTACTTGAGCTATGACCATGAGGCTTATACTAGGGGTGAAAGGTAACTATATGAGTCTGTGGTAAGAAGTTGGGGGCAAGGGTAAAAGAGAAGAGGGTGAAAATGGGGGTTTTACCAAATCACCACAAGGTGTTTGGTGGTGTTTTGGGCAAGATGATGTCACCATCTTACTGAGATACTTACCAGGGTAAAAGTCTAGGTATAAATGAGAGGATTCACCAAGTTTGATCTTAAGTGGGAAAAGTTGACAATGGAAATTTGATAAACCCTAGAAATTAGCAGAATCAAATTTCAGTAGATCCATTGATGCTAGGCTTTTACCCTTGATGCACCACTTAGTGCATCATCACTATTTTGCCATTTGAGCATGCCCACAAAGTTTGAGGCCAAGGGGAGACACTTCAGAATGTAAATTTGCTCAAATTTGATTCTCGACAGGAATGGTTTTGGGATGGTTTGATGAACCAAACCAACTTGGATTGAGATGAAACTTTGCGAGATCATCACCCAAGATATAAGTTGACTTGCTAGAATTTTCCTGGAATTTATTGAGAATATTTCTTATAGAAATATTCCACAAGCTTGATTTGAACAGAAAGGGTTTTGAGGGGACTTGCCTACGACCAGATCATGCCCTTGTGTTGAAACTCATATATATGGAAAATATATGTCCACTGGTTTCTCTAAATTTTCTCAAATATTTTTAAAGCATTTAGATAATTTTTCCCTAACAAAAACCATTTTTGTCCATAAGGAAAAGCCTTTAAATAAATTATGAAAATAATCTTTAAAATAATATTTTGTGGTTTTGGGAAGTCGTACATATAGTAGGTTTGAAATAAAGCCTTTGGGAAAGAAGGGTCCACCCGATTTCAGGACTTGCAGTGCAAACCTCATTTCGGGGGGTTTTGGAAACTTGAATTAAATAAATCATTTTTAGTTAAAACAAAAATTGATAAAAGTAGTTTTGGGCACTATTCTTATGGAATGATCATTAGGCAAGAGGTTTGGGACAAGAAAGATGATGATGAAGTGGAATAGAATCTAGGAGTGTCATATAACACAATCATCAAGCAAGCAACAACATAGCAAACAAGCACAAGCACTATGAAAAAGTTTTAGTTGGCTCCAAATTTTATAAACCCAAACATAGCAATGTGCTACAAACATAGGGTGTGAAAGACCTTCCCCCTTACAAGAATCTCGTCCCCGAGATTCCTAGGCTAAGCGCTAAAAAGATAAGGGAACTCCGATCTAAGATAATCTTCACGCTCCCAGGTTGCTTCTGCTTCAGTGTGGTTGCTCCACTGGACCTTGAAGTACTTGATGGTGCGGCTTTGGGTGCAGTTCTCGGCTTCATCCAAAATGTGAACTGGCCTCTCACGATAAGTGAGGTTTTGCTGAAGATCGATGGCTTGATGGTCGATGTCCTTGTAGAGGTCGGGGTGGCTGGGAATTTGTAGACACTTCCGGAGTTGTGACACATGAAAGACGTTGTGCACATCTGACAGCTCGTAAGGTAGCTCTAGCTGATATGCAACTTCTCCTCGTATTGCGGTGATCTTGAAGGGACTGATGTATCTAGGTGCGAGCTTTCCTTTGACATGGAAACACTTGGTTCCCTTGAGAGGCGTGACTCGGAGGTAGACATAATCTCCAACGTTGAGGTTCAGTTCTCGGTGATGGGAGTCGGCGTGGCTCTTCTGTCTTGACTTGGTGGTCTCAGCGCTCTCGGATAGGTTGAACTTGCTCTTCAGCTTCGCGGAGGATGTCCGGTCCAAAATTTAATCCTTCTCTAGACTCTGACTAGTTGAGGGGAGTATGGCACTTGCGTCCATACAACACCTCAAATGGTGCCATATGAAGAGTTGACTAATATATGTTGTTGTAGGAGAACTCAGCAAATGGGAGGCAATCTTCCCACTTGGCTCCGTATGCCAAAACACAAGCGCGGAGCATATCTTCAAGTATCTGATTCACTCGTTCCGTTTGCCCACCGGTCTGGGGATGAAAAGCAGTGCTGAAGGAGAGCTTGTTTCCCATAGCTTCTTGAAACTTCTTCCAGAATCTTGAGGTGAATTGCATTCCTCGATCCGAGACGATTTCCCTTGGAACTCCATGAAGACTCACGATGCAGTTGATGTAGAGGTTCGCGAGCTGGCTTCCATCATAGGTGGTTCCGACGGGGATGAAGTGGGCTACCTTGGTCAGGTGATCAACAATGACCCAGATGGAGTCATGTCCTTTGTTTGACCTCGGTAAACCGGTGATGAAATCCATCTCGACTTTATCCCACTTCCATTCAGGCACTTTGAGAGGTTGCAATAGTCTAGCGGGTCACTGATGCTCAGTTTTGACTCTTTGGCATATGTCACACTTGGCGACAAAAGTGCCTATTTCTCGTTTCATGCCATGCCACCAGAATCTTGCCTTGAGGTCCTGATACATCTTGGTTCCTCGAGGATGGATGGAGTAGGGAGTGTCATGAGCTTCTTGCAAGATCAGTTTCTTGAGCTCTATTTGTTGGGTACGCAAATGCGCTTCCCGAACCATACAACTCCTTGTTTGTCCATCAAGAATCCTGGGGCCTTGCCTGCCTTGATCTTTCTCTTGATGCCTTCAATGCTCTCGTGTCCCTTCTGGGCTTCCTTGATATCATCCATCAAGGTAGGATTTGCTTCGAGGTTGGCGAGGAATCCTGGTGCAACCAGTTCCAAGCCGAAGCTCTCAAGTTCTTCATACAGGGCAGGTAGACTTTCCTTAATCATAGCATTCAAGGAACAAGCCTTTCTACTTAAGGCGTCTGCTACCACATTGGCCTTTCCGGGGTGGTATTGAACACTGAGGTCGTAATCCTTGATCAATTCCAACCATCTTCGCTGCCTCATGTTCAACTCCCTTTGAGTGAAGATATACTTCAAACTCTTGTGGTCTGTGAATATCTCACATCACTTCCCTAGAAGGCAATGTCGCCATGTCTTCAAGGCATGAACCACGGCTGCCAACTCGAGATCATGAGTTGCATAGTTCTCTTCATGAGGACTTAGCTATCTGGACAGGTATGCTACGACTCTGCCTTCTTCCATCTGAACACCTCCAAGCCCGGTTGTTGATGCATCACAATAAATCACAAACTCCTTGTGAATATCAGGGGTGGCCAAAACTTGGCCTGTGGTCAATCTCTTCTTGAGCTCCTGGAAGCTTTCCTCGCACTTAGCTGTCCATTCGAACTTCTTGTCCTTCTTCAAAAGCTGGGTCATGGGTTGGGCAATGCTTGAGAACCCTTCCACGAACTTGCGGTAATAACCCGTGAGTACAAGGAAGCTCCTGACTTCCTTCACGGTGGTTGGGGTTTGCCATTCAGTCACGGCTTCAATCTTGGTAGGATCCACTGATAATCCTTCTGCAGTCAACACATGGCCCAAGAATCCAACTTCATGCAGGCAGAATTCACACTTGCCGAACTTGGTATAAAGCTGGTGCTCTCGAAGCTTCTCTAGGACCAATCTCAAGTGTTCCTCATGTTCTTCCTCAGACTTGGAGAAGACGAGTATGTCATCAATGAAGACGACAATGAACTTGTCCAAATACTCCATGAAGTCTTTATTCATGAGGTAAATGAAGTAGGCAGGGGCATTGGTTAACCCGAATGACATGACCGTGTACTCATACATGCCATACCGGGTTACAAATGCCATCTTCGGAATTTCTTGGGGTCTGATCTTCAGCTGATAGTACCTAGATCTGAGATCAATCTTGGAGAACACCTTGGCTCCATTCTACTGATCAAACAGGTCGTCAATCTTGGGGAGTGGGTACTTGTTCTTTATTGTGACTTCATTAATAGAACGGTAATCGACACAAAGTCTGATAGTTCCGTCCCTCTTTGACACGAATAAAACAGGTGATCCCCAAGGAGAGGCACTAGGGCGAATAAATCCTTTTCTAAGGTGCTCTGTCAGTTGCTTCTTCAACTCAGCCAACTCTTCGGATCCCATCCTGTAAGCCTTCCTATAGATGGGCCTTGATCCAGGCATAAGCTCAATGATGAATTCAATGTCGCGGTCAGGAGGCATTCCGGTCAGCTCATCAGGAAACACATCCGGGTACTCACATACTACTGGCACTTGATCCAACTCAACTCCCGACAGATAGTTAGCCTGCGAGGCTTGAGTGGAGGCGGGGTTGGGAACATACTTGACTTCCACTCCTTGGCTATTGGTCATGGTGACAATCCTCTTGGCACAGTATAGCATGCCTTGGTGCTTGGTCAACCAATTCATGCCAAGGATTACGTCCAAGCCGGGTGAATCCAGAAGTATAAGGTCTTCTAGGAAGTGTACCCCGTCGATGTCAATCTTCACTCCCATACACCCTATCCCAGACTTCATAACTGAACTGGGGGTTTGTATCGACATACGACTACCCAGGGGTGTAGGTTTCATGCCACTCTCTAGTGCAAAATTTTTGGTGACAAAAGAATGCGAAGCTCCAAAATCAAACAATATTGTTGCTGGGGTTGAGTTCATGAAGAACGTACCCAGTATGACGTTCGCGTCTTCCTGGGCTTCTTCTGCTGTGACGTGATTCACATGACCCTTGCCATTGTTGGGGTGGTTATGGGGAGCTGGGTTCCTTGATGGTGCTCCACGGGCTTGTCCTTGGGTTGGCACATTGGGGCGCGGTGCATCTGGCTTCCTGTTGGGGCAAAGCTTAGAGATGTGTCCAGACTGGCCACATCCAAAGCAAGTGACCTGCCTAGGGTTGTTGTTGATATTTCTGCCACCGTTGTTATTATTGGGGTTGTTGTTGTAAGCTGGCCTGGGGTTGGCATACTGTTGATGTTGGTAGCTCGAACGAGGTGTAGGAGGTCTAGCCTGCGGCTAATAGGTTGGCTTGGCTGGGGCTGGCTGCCAGGGGCGAAGCTTCTGGTTGCTGGGGCTACCCTTGCCGATCATCTTGCGCTTGCGAGTGTCGTCTATGGCATGACCCTTGTCTTCCAGCATTAGGGCCTTGTTCACCAATTCAAAGAAGGTACGACAGTCGCAAACGATGAGCTGATATTGTAGGACCTATTGAAGTCCTTCCATGAAGCGTTCCTTCTTGGCAGCCTCCGTGCAGACATCTTTAGGTGCATACCTTGACAGCAGGTTGAACTTCTGTATGTACTCCTTGACAGAGCCACTTCCTTGCTTCAGCGCTCAGAATTCTCTCTTCTTGATAGCCATGATCCCAGAAGGAATATGGGCAGTGCGGAATCCTTCCTTAAAGTTATTCCACGTGATAACATGTTCTCCTTGCATGACCTTGAATCCATCCCACCAAGTTCGGGCGGTACCTCCGAGGTAGTGAGAGGCATAAAGCACCTTCTCACGATCCTCATTGCAATTGACCAGTGCAAGTAGGTCCTCGATGGTACGGATCCAGTCGTCAGCATCCAACGGTTCAGTAGTCTCGGTGAAGGTTGGGGACGAGTTCCTCATGAACTTAGACAGCATGGAGCGGCCATTGCCGTTCCTGCCTTGCTGTTGGTTGGTCACAAGGGCCTGAGCAATCTGCTGGATAGCAGCATTGTTGGCTTGGCGCTCCTCTCGGAGAACTTGAGAAACTAAGCTATGGTCATGTTCTCTAGTGGAGGTGATGGTGGGGGAATGTTGCCTTGTGGCTGATCCTGGTGTCCTCCAGCATGAGCAGCCCCACCAGCTCCATGTTGTTGGCTCGAGTTGCCGACTTCATGGTTGGTGAAGGAGTTGTTGCAGGTAGCAGTCACCATCCTATTTGGGGCAGCCAAGTCAAACAACTAGGATTGACAAGAGGATAAGCAATAACGAAAAAGCGCGCCTAAGGGGGTCGGTCATGTGCAAGTGTGTTGAAACAAAGGTTGAAAGACCAACAACATATATTAAGATAGACGATGGAGTCGCTTACATGTTGCCTAAGGCAAAAGCGCGACTTGCATCAGAACACAAACAACAAAACAAATGACAAGCACACATGGTTTCATATGAACCATTACATTGACTTGACTTCGCATGAGGGATACATGGCTGATCCTACCCTAGGTGTTCTTAGACTCAGGTGGAGGAGTGCTCGGTCTCGTAATCACACTCCTCTGGGTATTCCTCCTGTTTATCATCTGAACAGGCCTTGTTCCCGTTCGAAGGGGTGGGGGAACGAGGAGGTCCATCCCGGTGATGCTTTGCAGGCAGGTCGGTGAAGAGCTCGCGGTACTCCTTCACACTCATGCAATGACTACGCGTAGGTGCATCACTCACTGGGGGTACTCCTCCTCGATAAGTGATAGCTGGTCGTCCCTCGGGGGCTCCATCCTTCTTGATCTTGTCTGGCTTCGTCTTGGCTTGCCGAAGTAGCTCTCGGGTGTGGTGAAGTTCTTCATGGAGCTTCACGGACTCCTTCATGAAGTTGTGAACCAGACTATCGGCACAGAGGCTGAAATAGGCCTGGAACCTGAGTGGTGTGCCATCTTCCTTGGTCGGAATCAGCGTCCAACTCTCGCCAAAATCATCCTTCCTGAAGGGAAGGTAGCGAGTAGCTGGCTCGTTAGCCATCTCTGGAATGATGTCTCGAAGGTGCAAGAGTGCCTTGCGTGCAGCTGTCTCGACTGCGAGTATCATGGTCTCCATCCGTGGTCCTTCAAAGAACCAACTATTCAGGGAGTCGTTTGCCTTCACGACCACATCCACATGGTACTCCTTCATGACGGCATCGACCCAGTGCTCGTTGAGGATAATGGGTGGTTGGTGAAACTGGCACTTCTCCAAGCTATCCCCAAGGAGTATGGGAAAGCCGGATGTCAGGAAGGCTTTGGGTACGATGGCCATCTACAAAGGTTTTGAAAGGAGGAGAGTCAGCAAAGTGTTGTGTGAAGCATAGGAGAGGTAAATAGTGCAGAATTCCTAAGTTCCAATACTAGGTGTAGTTTTTAAAATGACTTTTATCCTGTCTAACGTCCATGCTAACTAAGGGACTCCTACAGTCAGGATGGCTCTGATACCAGCTCTGTGGGGACCCCGACTCATAAGTCGTGATCACCGAATGCACGTGTACAGTGATCCCAAAGATCAATACTCACTGAGCACACAGAAGCTGAATAACAAGAGTCTTACATCCACACTTAATGTCTTACACAAATAAAGACCATGAAGGTCAAATCTTACATAGATAGGGCCACACGGGCCAAACACTTAAAATAGAACAAGCAGCGGAAATCTTGACCAAAAGCGTGAACCCATGCCATCTGCCTTAACCTACAGGCATTCTGACTGGGAAGCTTCCTAGTTCGCATGTTCGTCTCCAACGAACTCTTCAACATACTCCTCTTCTTCCATGCCTGGCCAATCAAATAACCAGTGGGAAGCCAATGATTACTTTGAATGTACTCGCAAGCAACCCCAATGGTGGAACAAGGTAACAATGATGCATGATATAGCACTAAGTAGGTAAGTTTGCGGAAAGCTAATTTTGTATGCAATGACATAATCAAGTAACTAGTAAGCATGCATCAACAACTAACAGATGTCCATGTGAACAAGTTACAGACATCACCATAAGTAGGGGTTGAACATCTCATGTTCATTCATCATACTAAGTCATCGGACTTAGTTCAATACTCATGCTAAGTCATCGGACTTAGTTCATGTGATCTTTGTGTCACCATCACGACCATACTCACACCAAGTTTCACAAAAATATCCGGACATAGTCTAAGCAGCCCTACCCAATTGTCCTGGACCGTGGACATGGCTATTCGAGTAGTTTTACACTCTGCAGAGGTTGCACACTTTACCCACAAGACTCGGGGAAATTCCGTGTCATCCACGACTCGCAGTATGTAACATACCCGAGGTAAGTACCCGAACAATGCCTTTCCCATGGTGATACTAAACAAAGAGTCCACTCGTTGGTGCCATCCCTCATGATATACATCACTTGTATCATCCAGGAGGGCACGCAACGGTGTGCCCGGTGCCTGTAAAGACAGCGCATGACTTTCCACTCATGGACGACCCCGTCTCAAGAGTGACCACTTCACTCTTGCCACTAGTACTGTGGGCTCCTTGCTAGCACCATCGTTAGTAATCAACAAAGCCCCATCCCATAAGGTGTATTGTGGTTGCGCATGTCAGGTTGGGATGGTCGAAAATTCTTAAATCTAATCCGTTTTCGAAAACACACCCTCAACTTGTTCTGGCACACAACTTGTTTCTCATGTGGTCACCCTTCTCATCATCATCTCCATCGGGCATTAGTGGCACCCAACGGGGTTTTTGAAAGAGTCTTTGAAATAATTATTTTCTTTCCATCACCATGCATAAGTCCCATCCCCACTTGCATAGCATCTACTAGCATCCTAACTACACCCACCTGCATAACCCTCATAAAGGTGGCAGGGTCATGCACGATGCAAGTGTCAATGGAGAAGTACCGAAGGCATCCCACCGAAAGGGGAACGCCACATCACATGATCAAATATGATGAAAGTAGAGTGCTATATGACATGCAATAAAAATGGTTTCTCATCATGGTCAAAGGGCTGCTTGCCTAGCTCAACAAAGACTCTAGGGTCTTCGAAGTCTTCGGGTCCAACTTCTTCGTCAACAGTGCAATCTATCGTCATGATAAAATAACGATAAAAATAATGAACACACAAAAATAGAACACTCAAGCTACTGATAACAATGCTAATCTATTCTCATAAATACTAAGGACTATATTAAAAATGTTTGTTTAATATTTTACTATGAAAAATATTTAAAAAACAAAGAAACAGAGGCAGGAAATGCCAAATAGGGGTTTTTAATTAAAAACAATACTAAATTTTTTTCCAAACATTTTTACAAATGGCACTAATATATTCTATGGAATATTATAAGAATTTAGGTGGAAGAATTATTGGCATTGGATAAATATTCAAGTCAGTGGAATTTTTGGAAGATAACAGAATAAAAGAAAAAGGAAAAAGGGGTCTTGTGCCCTTAGGGGCCAGAACCACCCAGCCGAAACCGGCCCAAGAGGGAAGCCGACCCAGGCGAGGAGCCGCGCATGGCAGGTTTAGTTTTAAACCTGCCCGCGTGCCCGGCCTGTCAACGAGAGGGGGAGGGGCGAGGGGATGACAGGTGGGCCCCACCTGTCAGCCCCATCCTTGCGATAGTGGTAGAGGAGGAGCTCACCGGAGGGCTCCAGGAACGATGACGGGAGCTGAGGGCACTAGCATGCTCGTGGGGCTTCCGCACGTCGGTGGGAGGTCACGGGGCTGCCGAGGGATGAGGGGAACGCCGACAAGGGGGAACCCCACGGCAGCGGCGAGGGTTTGGGTCGGGAGAGGGCTCCCGACCACGGGGAAGAGTGCTCTGGGCACGGGGAGGATGCAAAAGAAGAGGGAGAGAGAGGAGAGAGGGTCAGGAGGAGTGGGGAGGCCTATTTATAGGCGGCCGCCGATTCACCGTGGGCGCTGTGCGCCGGAGAGCACGGGGTGCTCGCCATAGGCCACGGGGGAGAGAATGGGCTTGTATGGGTGCTCTATGGACTCAGTCCGTGCCCAGGAGAAGAGAGAGGGAAAGCGGGGAAGGGCGCGCATGCGAGCGTGGCCACTGGCCAGTTCGGGCGGTGCCGTGCACGCACGAAGGAGGAGAGGAGAGAGAGGGGAGGGAGAGGGCTGACTGCCTGCCGCATCACGAACGTCGAGGCCGACCGTGGGGACAAGGTGGCGCGGCTCAAGGCTGTCAGGAACGCTCTTTGGGCAGCGGCTATAGTGCGGGTGCGCAACTGAAGCACTCCCCAGAGCGTGAGCCTTGCATGCGAAGGCACGCCCTTGGTAGTTTCTGCGTGGCCACCTGTGCCTAGAGGATCTAGGGGGAGAAAAATAGATGGATAGGGCATTGGATGCCTTGGGATGCCTTAGGAGAGAAGAAAAATGGAGAGGGAGAGAGAGAAAGCTCCTATCCAGGGAGGTAAATGGGATTTTTCACCACATTTTACTTGAGTTATGACCATCAGGCTCCTACTGGAGGTGAAAGGTAACTATAGGAGTCTGTGGTAAGAAGTTGGGGGCAAGGGTAAAAGAGAAGAGGGTGAAAATGGGGTTTTTACCAAATCACCAGAAGGTGTTTGGTGGTGTTTTGGGTAAGAAGATGTTACCATCTTACTGAGATACTTACCAAGGTCAAAGGCTAGGTTGAAATGAGAGGATTCACCAAGTTTGAGCTCAAGTGGGAAAAGTTGACAATGGAAATTTGTAAACCCTAGAAATTAGCGGAATCAGATTTCTATAGATCCATTGATGCTAGGATTTTACCCTTGATGCACCACTTAGTGTATCATCACTATTTATCCATTAGAGCATGCCCACAAAGTTTGAGGCCAAGGGGATACACTTCACAATGTAAAGTTGCTCAAATTTGATTCTGGTGAGGAATTGTTTTGGGATGGTTTGACGAACCAAATCAACTTGGATTGAGATGAAACTGTGCAAGATCATCACCCAGGATAGTTTTGACTTGCTGGAATTTTCCTGGAATTTACTGAGAACATTTCTTATAGAAATATTCCAAGAGCTTGCTTTGAACAAAAAGGGTTTTGAGGGGATTTGCCTATGATCAGATCATGCCCTTGTGTTAAAACCCACATATATGGAAAATATATGTCCAGTGAGTTTCTCTAAATTTTCTCAAATATTTTTAAAGCATTTAGATAATTTTTCCCTAAGAAAAACCATTTGTGGCCTTAAGGAAAAGCCTTTAAATAAATTATTAAAATAATCTTTAGAAATAATATTTGGTGGTTTTGGTAAGTCATACATATAGTAGGTTTGAAATAAAGCCTTTGGGAAAGAAGGGTCCACCTGATTTGAGGACTTGTAGTGCAAACCTCATTTCAGGGGGTTTTGGAAAGTTAAATTAAATAAATCATTTTTAGTTAAAACAAAATTTGATAAAAATAGTTTTGGGCACATTCTCATGGCATGATCATTAGGCAAGAGGTTTGGGACAAGAATTATGAGAATGAAGTGGAATAGAATCTAGGAGTGCCATATAAGACAATCATCAAGCAAGCAAACAACATAGCAAACAAGCACAAGCACTATGAAAAGTTTGAGTTGGCTCCAAATTTTATAAACCCAAACATAACAATGTGCTACAAACATAGGGTGTGACAATGTTGCTCTTTGGTGTAGAATCTGTAGTCCACAGTTGTCCTCTTCCTCTAGGCATATGGATCAAAAACTCTCCAAGTCCTCAAACCAGAATCCTTCCTCTTCTTCATATCCTTAGAAGGTGGGTAGCTAGCATTATGTACTGGATGGTGTGGTCTAAGATTCATCAAAGCAGTCATAGCATCTTCATCCTCAAATCTGGAGGTGGTTCCCTTATTCTTTTTAGAAGCTGGAATTTGCCTGGATATCCTCTTAGGCTTCACAACAACAGGCTTCTTGGGTGCAGACTTGGTGCTTTTAGACATACCAGTCTTTGGCATAGCATCAACCATAAGCTTCTTTTTATTATTGGGAGGGGCCTTCTCAACATGATCTTCCTCCTCTTCCTCAGCAACAGCACCAGCAGCCTCCTCTGGATCTACAAACATGGAGGTCTTCCTGCCAACAACATGAATAACCCTCTTTTTGTCTCTCTTCTTCTCCCCTGCCTTCTTAGGCATAGACTTCTTTGGGGTGACTCAAGGTGAAGAGTCATTTTTTCCTAGCACTCTCAGGTGCTCTCATAGCTTCACAGCTAGCATAGACTTTGCTAAAACTCTCCTAGAAGAAGTGGCCTCAATAGCAGACTTCTTAGCAGCCTTCTTTTGCTTCTTGGCAAGAATCTCCTCAAGGACAAAGTCTGAATCCTCCTTGTCTGAATTCAGTTTCTTCTTGGTGCTTGTAGTAACTTTGGGAAAATCAGGAGAGCTAGGGACATCATCATAGCTCCCCTCGGGACTAGTGCCTGAACTCATGTCAAGCCTCTTCTCTCTCAAGTCATTCTGACTATCCTCAACATCTGACAAACTGACCCTGTGAATAGAGTATGGAAGAGGAGAAGAATATGAGTCATCACAAAATGAGGTTGGTTTTTGAAAGATTGAATAAAAGATTTCCAAGGTTTTGCATTCTGTCACATGAAAATCGGTACAGTTGAAGGAAAATTTCCGGTGCTTTTGAGACTGACTATCCCATTAACAGAAACTTGGCACTCTTTTCGGTGAGACCGAAAAGAAGTACTCAGTTTCACCGAGATAGTTCTCAGCAACACAGAAAGGAAAATTGGTGAAACAGATTTGTTATCTTTGGTTCCACCGAGTTCCATCGGACGGAAGGCAACCCTAGTAAATCGATCATTTGCTAGACTATAGGAATTTCTTGTGGATAGGAAGACATGCAATAGGTGGCTCATAGAGAAAACAAATCTAGTGCGCAAGAATCAGATAGGGAGCGCAAAGGAGGTCGAATCCGTACCCTAACTTGGCGATGGATCCGCTACGACGGCGACGATGAAGAAGATTTTGTCGACGGCGGGGATTCCCAACGGCGGAGGAGCGCAGGGGGACAAGGGCGATGACCAGGGGTCTTGAAAACGATAGCTTAGGGTTCTGAGGCGTGACAGTTTGAGGATGAAATTCAAAGCATCTGGGTCCATAGTACATATACCCACCACTGTCGGTGACGCCGATTCTATATTGTCGGTGTCACCGAGTTCCTCAACTGTCAGTTGACAGGGAAACTCGGTGTAACCGAGAATATCGAATCAGTAGTACTGAGATAGAAAACTAGATCAACCCTAGGCATTCGATGAGACCGAGATTTTGGGGTTGGTTCCACCAAGATGCACTTGCGAGGATTTAAAGAATCCTTGTCGATACGAAACTCCGAGTGCTCCACACACAGAGGGCTCGAAAAGCACTTGTTCAAATTTTGTGATGCAGCTTGAATAGCGTATGAGGCGAGAAAACATAGATAGATAAAGAGTGGTACTAGGCATTCTTGTCCATCCAATTGGCAAAATATAAATCAAAGACTAAATAGCAACAATTGGATTTCCTCGAATGAAAAAATAAATGCAGACCAACATGCTCACACAATAAGATGTCAAATGAAATCGCGACAAACATGCACAAAGACTCTAGCATCTAACAAGCACTTGGGAGATGACGAAGTTATCTATATATGAGTATTTGACTTAGGAGCCAACTAAGAATACTTTATCATAGGTCATACTCATCGTTTAAGAACAAGTGGGGTTACCACTTTTACATAAAGCATTTAATGTTGTCACATACTAAGAGATGCTTCGACTCAAGTCTTAGAGTAAAGCTCCCCCTTGATGTGACATCCCCCTCATAAGAGGGATAAACTAACCTTTGGTTTTGTCGATGAAGACTTCATGGTGGTGAGGTAGTGGTGGATGCTTAAAGTTGATGAAGATCACCAAGAGTTGGGAGCATCCTTGTTGTTTCCTTACTCTTCTCACCTACATGGGTTAGTCCCAACACACAAGAGACAAATACAAGGATATCTATGGACATGGAGTGCAAACCATGTGTGATGATCTCCATTGATTTGTTGATTACCTTGTCCCTTGCTTACCTTTGAGGGAATGTGTGACTCCTTGAACTATTGCATAGGGTTGATGTTCATTGCAAATAGATCTTGCCAATAATGAATGTGAGTGAAATTCATTAGCGGAGTCACCCCTCAAGAACTTTCTAGTTCTTCTTCGTGAGGACCCACATGAAGTTGATGGGGATCCTTGGTGTTGTAGTAGCCTATGTAGATGGTGAGCTTGAAGTAGCCTTGGGAACCCACTCCACCATAGCCAGGGATTCATCTTCATATGAGTCAATGTCCTCTTCAAGCTTGTTCTTCCGCTTGAGCTTGTCTTGTGGTGGAAGGTCATCTTGAGTGTTTGTACCCTTGGGAAGAGTATTTTCATACTTCTCCTTTTGAGGAACAAACTTGGGGTCGGGATACTGACCTTCTTCCCATTCAACTCGATTAGCGTTGAAGTAGCCAACACCACGATTCTTCCGGTATCCTCCGTGCTTGTGTACAATTTCGTCAAATTGCTTACACTAGGCAAGAGCCTTGTACATACCTTTCTCTATAATTCCTTTCAATAAAGCATTTTCTTGCTCAAGTGTAAATTGGCTAAGAGAATCATCATTAGTGGAATCAATAGAACTACTAGGAGCAACATCATTGGGTTTAGCATTTTTATTGTTGCTACTAGATGAAGAACCTTTCTTGCCTTTGTTACTAGTTTGCTTATATTTCACTTGTGGCATGAATGTAGACAAGAGAAGTCATTTGGCAAGATAAGATGAAGTCTTTTTTTCGGAGATCATCATTGATAGCTTTAAGCAATTCATGTCCTTGCTACAAATTGAGCTTCTCGAAGCGTAGCTCCTCATGAGTTCTTACAAGCTCTCTATGCTCTTCGAGAGTAGATTCATGGGTTAACTTAAGAGTGTTAAGTTATTTAGTTATTTCTTCTATTTTCATGTTATCATCGCCAATCGACCTATCTTGACTATCATGAGAATTATCAAGTTCATTTTGATCAACATCACTAGTTTTGTCACATAGCAAGTCATCATCACAAAGCAAATCATCTTCATCACTATTGAAATCAAGATATTCGGGGTGTGATACTTTGGGGCCTTTAGCCATGAAGCAACTTCCACGCCCTTCGTTTGGTGAATCAACTAGATCAAAGGAGTTGGTAGTCGCTAAAGCAATTCCGGCAACACAATCATCTTGACTATAGTCAGAGTCGGAGTTATTACTTCTCTCGTAGTTGTTGTCGGAGTCGGATCCGGAAACCCATTCACCAACATGAGCTTGATGTTTTGTTCTTGTGTAGCTCTTGGTGTACTCGCCCTTCTTCTCCGAATCCCTACTTCTCCTTGAGGGTCTTTGTTCATAACGATTATCTCTATTGCTTCTCTCTCTTTGAGGTGATTAATTCCTTGAGCTTCGTCTTCTAGGTGACTCTTCTCTTTGTTTTTAGGGAGCCGTGCACTCATTGGAGTAGTGTACGGGCTTCCCACAATTGTAGCAATTGCGGTCACGACTTGACGAATGCTTCTCATCATATCTTGAGTTGGAGTTTCTTTCTATGCCTCTATTCTTGTAGAACTTGTTGAATTTCTTGACCATGAGGCTTATTTCTTCATTGGTGACAAGGTTGTCGCTTGAAGTTGCGGGAGAATCACTTGTGGCCTTGTAAGCACCACTAGACTTGTTGCAGAGCTCTTCTTTGTCTTTGAGTGTCATCTCATGAGAAACAATCCTTCCAATGACTTCCGTAGGCTTGAGATCTTTGTAGTTGGGCATCATTTGGATTAATGTGCACATGGTGTCATCCAAAGCTCTAAGTCTCTTCTTGATGATGAATTTGTCGGTCATTTCAGTGCTTCCTAAACCGGCAATCTCATTGGTGATGAGAGCTAGCCTAGAGTTCATCTCTGTGACTCCTTCACCATCCTTCATCTTGAACTTGTTAAGCTGACTTTGAAGAACATCTAACTTGGATTCTCTCACAGACTCGGTTCCTTCGTGCATATAAACCAAAGTATCCCAAATCTCTTTTGCATTCTCAAGACAGCTGATTTTGTTGAACTCTTCGGGGCATAGGCAATTGAAGAGAATGTCGCAATCTTGAGCATTGAGTTGCAACATCTTCAATTCATCCGCGGTCGCCTCATGATCCGGTTCTCTTCCATCACTAAAGAATTCACCTTGCAAGACAACACGAACAACAGCCCAAACGGTTGGGTTATGACCAAGAATATGCATTTTCATTTTGTGCTTCCAACTACAAAAATTAGTACCATCAAAGTACGAACCTCTACAGTGATAATTACCCTCACTAGACGCCATACTCTCCTAGGTTGTGAGACCAATGCAATGGAGACCAAAGCTCTGATACCACTTGTAGGAGAAAAAGTATGTCTAGAAGGGGGGTGATTAGTGTAGCGACCCAACCTGAAAGGTCGAATCTCCGGTGTTTCTGTACCATCCCAAGATCATGCTGGTACACACACGGGACATCAATGTATATATCAAAGGGAAATCACACAACATTTATTAATCGTAAATCTCATATCGAGTCCTTTATTACAATAAAGATTACAATAAAGTGGCTGAAGGCCAACTCATGAGAATATCTAAATCTTGCGGAAGCATCGAAGGTAGATGAGTCCATCTGACTCCAAGGGCATCTCACCGAGCGTAGAGCGTATCCTTACTCCTGGTCGGAAAAGTACTCTACAACAAGATACGTTGCAGCCGTGTAGGTCAGCATATGGAATATGCCGGCAAAGTCACAAGAGAGGGGTGAAAAGATAATCATCTAATCTACATGCATATATGGCAGGTGGGGCGGTAAGTTTTTGCGTAAAGCCAATTTTCCTACATCAAGAGAGGGCTAAGAAAAATTATTACTAAGTTGGTTGATTAATGAGATAGTTCCACCAACCAATTCTCATACCCAAGTTATTAATACCCACATCATCATATTAATTGTGTTGAGAGTTCCGAAAGTTTCGGTTCCTTTGGCTCAAGTCGTCCATGACCGTGGACACGACTAATCGATTAGGTTTGAGTACTCTGCAGAGTTTTGCACACGTTCCCCAAAAGATTTGGTCGCCTCCGTTTGATTTCTCGCACTTCAGGGTGTTTGAGAAACGGATGACCAAAACATGGTCTTCCAAAGGGTTTCCCTGCGACTCTGTCGGTGCCCATCCTTCCCTACCGTTCTTCTACCTCTCGTAGCACCGCCTGTCCAGGGTCACCACGATATCCAACCAAGCCAGAGCCCATAATGACTTATGGATGTGCAGGTAAGCCTTGGGTCTTGAAGCATCCAAGTACTTTTCCGACCAGGAGTGAGGATACGCTCTACGCTCGGTGAGATGCCCTTGGAGTCAGATGGACTCATCTACCTTTGATGCTTCCGCAAGATTTAGATATTCTCATGAGTTGGCCTTCAGCCACTTTATTGTAATCTTTATTTTAATAAAGGACTCGATATGAGATTTACGATTAATAAATGTTGTGTGATTTCCCTTTGATATATACATTGATGTACCGTGTGTGTACCAGCATGATCTTGGGATGGTACAGAAACACCGGAGATTCGACCTTTCAGGTCGGGTCATGCTGAGATGGCTGATATTCCCTTGAGAGACACAGTGCCCCTAGAGTCCATACAACTTGACAGCGATCTGGCCTACGAGGAAAAGCCTGTCAGAATCTCGAGACTGCCAACAGAGTTACCCGCAGCAGGATCATCAAGTTCTGTAAGGTTTTGTGGAGTCACCACACCGAGGAAGAATCCACTTGGGAACGCGAAGAAGATCTTCGTAGAGACCATCCGCACCTATTTTCTAGCCAACCCGAATCTCGAGGGCGAGATTCATCTTAAGGTGGGTAGGTTTGTAACATCCCAAAATTTCATTTTGGAATGTTATGAAATATAGCTATGAATCATCATCATCATTGCTTGAATGTATGTAATAGTTGAAATGCTTCTTCTGACTTTCTGAAAGTCCCATTCTATTTTTAATATGTTGCTTTCACCTATTTGAAAACCTTGGAAAAAGTTCAAAATAAGAGGGGAGTAACATGACACTCCACACCAGGGTCATCTTGGTGATATATTTGAACAATAAGAACTAGGGGGTCTTTTGAAAAATATTTGCAAAAGGTTTTAAAAACAAATAGGCCATTTCTGAAAATAATATTTTTTCAAATTATTCAAATGACAGAATAAAAATGTTCAATAAATGGAATTTATTATTCTGTTAATTTTCATATATAATACGCCTATATTTGGAACAATATTGAATGCATTAAAAGGTTTTTACTGTGCTGATATTTGAAAATAGGAAAATCTTTAAAGCAATCGGGCCGGCCCACCGCAGTTATTACCGGACTTTCCTTAGAATCGGCCACCGACGCGTCCGGATTTCTCTCCCTCTCTCTGACAGCGGGACCCACCCAATCGATCGCTGGAATCACGCGGCCAACACCTACCTCGCGCGCGCGCCGCCGTCGCCGGAAATCGCTCCTCACCGAATCTCCTCCTCCTTCCTTCCCCGACCCCACCCGCGGCCCTATATAAGAGCGGCCAGTTCGTCGCCTCCACCCCCTCCGAACCCCTCTCTCCCCTGCGCCAGAACGCCCACGCCCCCTCGCCGGACTTGGGTCGATGGCCGAAGCTCCCCACCGCACCTGTCGTCGACTCCATCATCCCCTCATCCCTCCGACGCCACCAGAGCACTCCGGACATCATCCATCGTCGCCTGGGCCCCTTAGACGCCTCCCTCGACCACCGGAGCGCCGCCTTGATGACCTCACCGCTTCGGACTCACTGGAGAACCCCTCGCCGGCGACCCCTTTCCTCTATAAGCCCTCTCACCCGTTCGACCGTGGATCAACGGCCGCGATTAGAAGATTTAGGACGCGAATCGTTTTTCTTTAAGCTTCGGTCACCGCTCGTTAGTTCCTACGCACACGCTAGCCTAGCCAACCACCACTTGCCACGTAGCACTGACCGGTCGGTAGATTTTTTTATTTATTTTCTGTTTTGTTTTGGTTAACAGAAATTGTTCTGATTTTGTTTTAGCTATATCTTTTAAACCATTTAATGTTTTTAATTAATTATTTTTGAATTAGCTCACTTATTTTATGTAGTTTCACCCTGTGGTCTTAGAATTTAAATTTGAACCTTAGAATTTGAATTGAATCAAATTTTCTCAAATCAATCAAATCTGAATAACTAGAGTTTAAAAATAGATTTTGATATGAATCTTTTTGCTACTGCTTGGTATTAGTTAGGACTATCATCATGCTTAGTTTGAGGATTTTTAGGATTATTTTGTTTAGTGTTCTAGATATAAACATATTCTGCCTAGTAGTTAGTATAGTTTAGTTAATTTAGTTTTTAGTTAGTTTAAATCAGATTTGTTATAATTTGTTTTAGTAGGTTCTGTTGCTTAAACATTAGGTGTTTTACTTTCTGTAAATAAAAATATAAAATTGCTTAGTTTATTTCTTTATTGTTATAGGAATCTCAACTCATTTTCAACTAGGTATAATTTGTTATAAAACAAACTAGTTAGTAATAGTTTTCTTCTAACAAAGTTTTATATAATTAAATTCTGTTTTCTAAGAATAGTTTTTAGTAAAATATTTTTCTGTTAATATAATGTATATTAATTAATAATAAGTTTTGTTTTACTCTTTTTTAGTAAAACTATAGTTACCTCATATAGTAGTGTTTATCAAAACTTTTAAAACCATACTAAGATTTTTCTTAAAAAAACTTTAAATGGATTTAATTCTGTTATTAATAAAATATTTTATTATTTCCTTCCTGTAAACTATTGTTTTGCTAATAAAAGTAGTTTTGCTATGTTAGTAGTGGTTCACCCATCACCTTTTTGAAAACAAAACTTTGTGTGTTCTCTTGCTTGTGATTTGTGCATTGTTTTGTCTTGATTATTTACTAGTTAATTACTGATTTTTGTGAGTTACAATATTTTTGTTGTATGCTTATTGAGTGCGTTTGTTTGCTTCGTTAGATTATCCGTAGTGCGAGGCTTGTTACCTAGAGTCACTCACGTATGAAGATCATGAGTCAGGCAAGTCACTTTAACCATGTATACCTATGTTTTATTGCATTAGTTCTTCCATCTCCCCAATTGCATGCAAAGTAGGTTAGTTGGAAATTTGGTTACTTGATGTAGTATCATGTTGTAGGTACCCCAACCCTTTGACACCTTGGCCCCGGGAAATGTTCAATTATTTTGCTATGCTATTAGTAGACGGGGTTGGATGTGTGATTCATGAGAGTTGTGAGGTAATAACTTCAAGACCTATGATGATCAAGACTTCAAGATTTCCAAGTTTTCAACATACCTTTGGGTGGATGATGGTTGATCGGCGCCCTGGAGAAACCAGTGGTTAGCCAAGGTGATGCTGGAGATGTGCCAGTGGTTAGCCTAGGTGATGCTGGAGATGTGCCAGTATTCATGCGGAAAGGTGCACCCAGGCACAAAGGGATGGAAGGATGCTTCAAGACCCAAGGCTTACCTTCATAGCCACAAGTCATTATGGGCTCTGGCTCGGTTGGATATCATGGTGACCCTGGATAGGCGGTGCTACGAGAGGTAGAAGAACGGTAGGAAAGGATGGGCAACGACAAAGTCGCAAGGAAACCCTTTGGAAGACCATGTTTTGGTCATTCGTTTCTCAAACACCCTGAAGTGCGAGAAATCAAACGGAGGCAACCAAATCTTGTGGGGAACGTGTGCAAAACTCTGCAGAGTACTCAAACCTAATCGATTAGCCGTGTCCACGGTCATGGACGACTTGAGCCAAAGGAACTGAAACTTCCGGAACTCTCAACACAATTAATATGATGATGTGGGTATTAATAACTTGGGTATGAGAATTGGTTGGTGGAACCATCTCATTAATCAACCAACTTAGTAATAATTTTGCTTAGCCCTCTCTTGATGTAGGAAAATTGGCTTTACGCAAAAACTTACCACCCCACTTGCCATATATGCATGTAGATTAGATGATTATCTTTTCACCCCTGTCTTGTGACTTTGCCGGCATATTCCATATGCTAACCTACACGGCTGCAACGTATCATGTTGCAGAGTACTTTTCCGACCAGGAGTGAGGATACGCTCTACGCTCGGTGAGATGCCCTTGGAGTCAGATGGACTCATCTACCTTCGATGCTTCCGCAAGATTTAGATATTCTCATGAGTTGGCCTTTAGCCACTTTATTGTAATATTTATTGTAATAAAGGACTCGATATGAGATTTACGATTAATAAATGTTGTGTGATTTCCCTTTGATATATACATTGATGTACCGTGTGTGTACCAGCATGATCTTGGGATGGTACAGAAACACCGGAGATTCGACCTTTCAGGTCGGGTCGCTACAATTAGACTACTTGACCAAATAAAATTTTTGCCTTTTTCCCAAATTTTAGTGTTTGCAGTTTTACCACTCACGGCAAGTCAATTTCACCCTACACATGCAAGTCTAAGAGTATAGCAGCAGAAAATAAAAACAAGCATGAGTAAAAGGGATAGGGTAGGAAGATCAAACGCAATTGTACACACGATGATTTTTCCCGTGGTTCTGATAGGTGGAGCTATCGTACATCCACACTTATGGACTCTTCAACCCTCAGAGGGTAATGGTCATGAGAGTCCATGGAGGGCTCCACCCATAAGGGTCCACAAAGTAGAAACCTTGACTATTCCATATGGCTTCCGTCCACAAAGGACTAGCCTCACTATGGGTAGATCTTCACGAAGTAGGCAATCTCCTTGACCTTACAAACTTCTTGGTTCACTCCACAACACGAAGTAGGAGGCTCCCACGCAACACCTAACCAATCTAGGAGGCACCACCCTCCAAAAGGTAATAGGCTCGGTAATGACGATAAACTCCTTGATCTTCTGCTTCAAGATGATAGACTCCTCAACACACAATCACTCTCTCACAGATTTGGCTTGGTGGAAGAGATGGGATTGGTGGAAAGCAACTTGGGGAGGCTAGAAATCAAGATTCATATGGTAGGAATGGAATATCTTGACCTCAACACAAGGGTAGGTGGTTCTCTCTCAGAAAATCTGATAGGATAGGTATGGAATAGTTCTGAGTGCTTCTCTTTCGAGTAGGTGGTGGTGGAGGGGTATATATAGGCATCCCCAAGAATCCAACCGTTACACACAAAATGACTTGGTGACACCGATGTGTTAATCTCGGTGGTACTAAAGTGATCAAAAGGTGAGAACTTTTGAATCTCGGTGAGACCGATATATGAAACCCGGTTGCACCGACAACGTAACCAACGGTTAGATTTCCAATCTCGGTGATGCCGACCCAACAATCTCGGTGGTACCAAAAATGTGAATTTGCATAACAGAAGGTTGGTAACCTAAACATGGTGGCACTGGTATGGAATCGGTTGCACTGAAGTGGCTAGGGTTTGGCTGAGTATGTCTAGGTTCTGGAATCGGTGCACCGGGATAGGAATGTTGGATGCACCGATTTTGAATGTTTGGCTATAGACAGACTTTGGTGGGAGAGCTTGTGGATGTTTTTGGTGACTATCACTTGTGCACGTATGAGCATTTTGTTCACCAAGAAAACCTTACCCCCTTTAAATAGTATTGCCTTTCCTATGGACTCAAAGTGATTTCTCACAAATGTAAAATGTAGAGTCCTCTTGCTTGAAGCTTGGCCAACCTATTTCCTTGCATCTTGGGGTAATTCCACAATCTTCATAATCCTTTTGCCAACCCTATCATTGAACCTTTCATGAAATATACTTGGTGGAAACATTAGTTCAATGACTGATATGTTGTTATTAATTACCAAAACCACCAAGGGAGCAAATGTGCTTTCAGTGATGCTGCCTTTACTTGCTCTGTCTCGTCCTCCTCGTCTAGGAGGTTGGTGACGGGGTGGGTGCTTCGGCGGGAAACCGATTGGGGGAGTGGCAGGAGACCGATAGAGGGAGTGGCATGAGAAGCGTGTTTGGATAGAACATCGTTTTAATACAAATTGGATAACTTCTGAAAGAAGGAAGCTCGAGCTAGCACGACATGCATACACTGTGATTACACATGCACAAGCTTTAGATGGGCATATAGAACTACTTTAAATTATTCATGGTTCATTTACCTTTTTGTATACTACACTAATCAAGTTCGTAGACTTTAATGGGCATAATTGAAAATTGAACTAAAAGGAGATGCTTCATGTCACCAAAATGGGTTGAAAAAAGGTATTTGTGTCCTTGGGTTCCTTGATTAGGTCCCATGCAATGAACGTGAATGGATTGCAAACATCTCGAAGTCATGACAAGGCCACAAACATTGAGAAACTGGGCTATTAAATCATCATAAATCTGCAAGTCGTTTGAAATTATTGAAACGGACCCCGGTGTCATGACACGACACTTATACGACATGATAACTTTTTGTCCAATGTGGGACAAGTCTCTTGCACACCAAATATTCTCTCAAGAACCATCATGATTTAGATACGGAACATGCCACCTCTTTGGAGGGAACAACATTCGATGCCTCTTCTTGCGTTGACTTTTTTCTACATGCCACATAGGCTAATACAAGTCCAATGCTAAAATCTGAAATTATTGAAACTGATGTGTCGACACGACACTTATAGGACATGGTATATAAGTTTTGGGACAAACCTCTTACAAATTGGAGCTTACCATGACAAGCATGGTGGTTTTGATATGGAACATGTCACCTTTTTGGTCAAAACGACATTTGAGTTTACAGGCATGCACTTCATGTGAAGAACTCAAGTTCGAGTTACAAGCACACGCTCTAGTGCACCAAAATGGATTAAAAACAATTTTGTGTCATTGAGTCCATGTATAGATCCCATGCACTGATGGTCACTAAATTACAAACATCTTAGTGTCGTGACTAGACCGCAAAAAGATAATCCTGATTTCAAAGTCTGAGAGAATCCAAAGCTCGCCATGAGTCCACGAAACATGCATAGTGTCATGCCATGACACATCCACGGTGTGCGTTTTGTTTTCTGGCGAATTTGGGAAAAATATTGGGCCATGCATCTTACAAGCCAAAACTTATTCAAGAAGGCTTGTGATTTCGATAGGGGACATATCACCTTTGTTAGTGAAACTACATTCAATGAGTTGTTAGTCCACCGATTCGGCCCCTTTTATACATTAATTGAGTTTTTTAGGGATTTAATATATGTAGTTCAAATATTGAACTAGAGGCACATCCTCTGGCCTCATGGTTTCGGTAGGGAACATGTCACCTTTTGTGATGAAACTACATTCAATGTGTCCTCTAGTGCACCAATTTGGCCCTTTTTATACATCAACTGGGTTTTCTAGGGCCCCTCTCATACGAATGTGAATGAATTAGAAACATTTATGCATGATAGCTCGCCGCAATCATTGATAATTTTGGTTTATTGAATTCCTATATATAAAAAACTTGTATGATAACCATTTGGTGCCACGCGTCCATTCTTTTACTCCCTCAGCTTCTTTTTACTTCGCATATAGGATTTGGTCAAAGTGAAGCTAAACATAGTCTGACTAAATTTATACAAAAACACATCAACATCTACAATGCTAAGCTTATATAGTATGAAATTTAATTTGACGATGCGTCTAATAATGTTAATTTGAAATTATAAATATTTATTTATTTTTCTATAAAGCTAGACAATCTTTACAAATTTTGAATTTTACCAAATTTTATATGCTAACTAAAACGAAATAGAGGGAGTACTTGATATGGGGTAGCAGTGCATGTAGGTGCAGGTTGACAACAAGATGCACGTGAGCTTTTCGCCATGCAGGCTCAACGGGACGCGTGCGAGTTGTCCTCCATGCAGGCTTGACAAGATGTGTGAGAGATGTCCACCGTGCATGCTCGATGGGACGCATGAGAGTCTACTATGCATGCTCATCGAGATCAAAGACTGCCAAATCATCCAGTTCGCCTCCGAGGTGAATGCACTTGTGACTGTGAGAGTCGTCGCCTCTTCGTGAAAGATCCTCCCAGGCGTGCTCGGTGCCACCGAACATCTCTGTTGCGGTCAAAGCAGTGTGGCTGGAGCTTGTGTTGGAAGATGGAAGATGGAATGAAGGATTAACAAATAAAGGCCCGTTTTTGGTGGTGGGGGTGAAGAATGTGCGGTAATTTTTGAGTACGAGTTTGTGTTGTATAGCCTACTATAGTAAACAACTGCTAAGTGAGAACACATTTAGGTATGGTAGGTGTGAACTAATTTGCGGAAAAATAGCACGTGGTAATTTGGAATGTGAAAGGAAACAAGCTCAATATTTATTGATGTTTTTCGTTCCCAAGCACGGATCGTTTATGGTTTTTAGAAACCATTTGGGAACAGGCTCATCGAGGAAACGCGTGGCCCTGCCTCTATGAGAGTTGGGTCCTGCATGTGTTGTGGGTATAGGTTTGATTAGACGGGACGCGTGCGAGGAGTCTGCCACGTAGGCTCAAAGGGATTCATGCGAGTAGTCTGCCGCGTAGGCGCAGCTGGCACACCGGGTATCAAGCCCTTTGACCTCGGATTTCCACCCACAACCCTATTCTCTCCCAAGTTCTCCATTGGTGCTACACCTTCTCCTCTGGTCTTATATATTTGGGCCTCCGCCGTGGATGTCCTCCTTCTTTGATGGATGACGAGCCGGCCAACAAGCGGGGGCGGGTGGAGGTTGAATCACATGAGCCTCCAGCAAGCGTGGACTTCATCAACAACATCCCCGATGAGATGTTGGAAACCATCATGTCCCCAACAAGATTCACGACTGGTTCTTATCCCCTTCCTAGATCATATCAAGGAGCTGAACTTTGATGATGGACATGGACGGTCGCTGCCTCTATCCGTCCTCTGCCTTGCGCCCATGCTATGCTGTGTTATGTTCATGCGGTGCCTTTCCCCAAGATTAATGTCACACACGCTCTTCATCTTCCTAAATTGAAGCACCTCGAGCTCAGTGGCGTTCACATCTTGAAGTTGGATGTGGAGCACCTGCTCATCGGTTGTACAACGCTCAAGTACCTTCATCCTTAGATGATGTTTTGGTTCAGTAGCCTCCACATCGCTACGACGAATCTCCGTACGATTTATGTGCATGGCTTGTGCCTCAACATGCTGTCAGTTAGTGAGTTTCATGATATGGTCATTGAGAATGCACCATTCCTAGAGAGATTGTTTGTACTTGATAAGGAAGGTCGAACTAGAATCAGGGTCATTGGCAGACCAAAAATGATAGTGTTGGGGTATTCGTGCGCTGAATTCTGTAAACTTGTTACAGCTGGATCCATACCTGTTCAGGTACAACAATCTTCTTCTCATTCTTATTATTGTACATCACATTTTATCTAATTTTTATTGATCTATGTTCGACTGTCATCTAGAAAACAATTCCCACAAGCCTCGCATTGTCTCTCCGCATAGTGTAGATCTTGGCACTACAATCTATCGACCCTAACATGGATGAAGTTGTTAATTCCTTATATGCTTTCCGTGCGTGAAGAAGCTATACGTCGAGGTGATGTTCCTTTCCTATTAATTCTTAATGATAAGGGAGTTTAATTAGTTGGTACTTTTACCCAATATTACAATGAAATGTGTAATATATATTTTTGTTGAGATGTTAATCATGACCGATCGAAGATGGCATGTCAATCTATTAGTGTATATTATAAATCATGCAAACAAAAAGGCCCTTAGTGTTCGATACTGCATCTAAGCACCGATATGTTGTCTTCGTTTGCAGATAGAAACAGGAGTTGGAGTGGAAAAGGTGGCGCAATATAACAATCCCATCGAATGCCTTGAATTAGTATCTCATAGAAATTACTTTGAACGAGTATCGATGCACCAATCGAGAGATTAAATTTGCCAGTTCCTTTGTTCAGAAAGCAAGGGTGCCCAAGGTAATGAGGTTTGCACTATATTTAGTGTGCCACAATGGATGGTTTATTGACCAGCGGAGGCATCTACAATAGAATGGAAAATGCTCTATAGAAGCTCATTTTCACTTTGGAAGTTTATATGATAGGTTATTCGGAAGCGATTCTATCAAGATGATATATGACTTCTCGATGGATGATCCCTTCATAGAAATATTTCATCCCATGGATCCTGAAGATAGGATCTGATTTCTAATTTCAGTTTGTACCTTGTAATCTTTGAATATTTGGGCCTCGTTGTGCTGGAATTTGAACCTTGTAATATTGCTGGTATTTGTGATACAATATCTGAAATTGCATTGTGTTCTTTTTTGTTTGTAATCATGTTCTTATAAGTACATATGTTGTTGTTCTGTAGGCGCAATATTGATGTTGTGCATACTGAGAAAATCACAGTATGCATGGACTAAACTACGAAACCCGTCGGTGATGATTTCATCAATCGCTGACAGTTGTATACCGAGCAAACGTTTCCCCACAACACACACATCTTATTAGCACCAATCGTATGTGTTATATCTGGTCTTCACACACGATTCTCATTACTCAACTATTTGTTGTATATTGCACACATCTTGTTATGCTGAATCGTTTGTGTTCTGTTGTATCAGCACACACTGTTTATCCGAGTGAACTGTATGTCGTACTTCGCACACGTATGTAGTTTTGGTTACTGTTTCTGCTATCTTCTCTAATCACAAATGGTTCATAAGAACAAACTGTCTCCCGTAGATCGCACACGTAACTACTTTCTGAATCGTATTTGATGGATCCACCTTCACATACAGTTCATGCCATTAGAGACGGAACTTGCACTATATCATTTGCGATTCATGCATCGCACATAGTTTCGTCGAAGGGTATCCAATTGATGTGTCGTGTTTGGACCATTCTGTATTAGTGTATAGAATAAAAGTTAGTTGAGTTTGTGTGCCTTACCCTCACCTGCACCCATGATCTTAGCATGACAATAAAAGGAATAGAAAAATATCTTATGCTTATCTCTTGATAAGTAATGAATTCACATAGAAAAGAGGTGCAAGCAATAAAAGTGTTGAAAATTACCAAACATAATGTTAGTAATTTGTATGATCTATGCAAAAGTATGGTAGAGAAGAAGAGAATTACATATAATATACTATCTTGCACACCTTCTATGATTGTGAGCTCCCATCAAAATATTACATAATGACCAAAGTGTTGAAGTTCGACATGGAAGACAACGTAATGATCATGGTTGTTTACATTTGCATATAATTTCTATGGTATTGGATCTTTTGCTAGCCCAAAGATTCACAGTAAGTAGAGACACTACTTGTGCATCCATAACCCTTAAACTCAGTTTCTTGCCATGAGACTCCACCATAAGTACCTATGGATTGAATTAGATCCTTCAAGTAAGTTTTCATTGATGCACAAGGCAATAAAAATTGCCTCTAAGCATGTAAGATCTTTTATTATAAGGTAAAGTAAGCTTTGTATGATCTTGTGATGGTGGAGAAATAAAAGCGACAGAGTGCATAATAAAGTTCACTTTCAAAAGGGGCAATATAAAGTTATGTTCTTTTGCATTAAGAGATTGCACATATCAAACAAATAAAATCTCATGACAACCTTTGCTTCCCTCTGTGAAGGGCCCATCTTTTACATTCTTACAAAATTTTATTTTCATGCAAGAGTCAATAATATTTCCCCTTGTTCCTATTTACCAACTCTTTAGTGGCATGCGTTGCGTGTTAAGGAAAAATCTAAACAAATATATCCATTTGAATGTAGATGATCATGCTCCATTTTTGTTGAAATTATCCTTGAGGTAAATAAGTTGGGTGGCAAAAACAATAAAGCCCCATCTTCCTTTGTGTCCCACAGAATCACCGGTACCAAAAATATGCAATGTATGTTAACAATCATAGAATGCTACATTATTGTTGAGTATGTGAAATTGCTAGAAATACAAAACTCTTACATAGACTATTCTCTCGATTATGACAGTTATGATTATTTGAAGGACTAATTGCATTGCTTGTCGGTTCTCAATAAAGATTATGCTTCATATTTCTTTAGTTGTGAATAGATCGTTACTTGTTTATTAGAAGTTATATGATGACAAGCTTGCTGCTATGATGATATTCATGATGCTCTCATGTATGTATTCTATTTTTATGGAGACCTCTCTCTCAAATTATGTGGTCATTATTTTAGAGTTCGGCTTTCGCTTGAGGACAAGGCAGGTCTAAGCTTGGGGGAGTTGATACGTCCATTTTATATCATGAATTCTTATTACTATCTACTTAATTCTTGTCCATTATTCCACATCATTATACAGTTTCTATGCCTTTTCTCTCAGAATATGCAAGGTACACCACAAAGAGGGAAATATCTAGAAACTGAAATTCTGGACCGGAAAACCGAGAAAAAGGCAAAAAAATCACTAGAGTCCAAATGTCCTGAAACTTCATGGAGAATGTTTTTGGAATATTTTAGAATTTGTGGGACCAAAATATGCCAAAAGAGGGCCACCAGCATGCCACATGCAAACAGGGTGACCCCCTAGGGTGTGCCCTGATGGCTTGTGGGGCCCTTGCTGGCCCTCCGGTTCCCCTCTTCTCCTATATGGTGTGTATTACCCTAGAAAAAATCATAAGAGACCTTTCAAGAAAAAGTGCCGCCATTTTGTGGCGGAAACCTGGGAAAAGGCCCTTTTGCACTCCGGCAGTCACATTCTGTCGGGGAAATCCCTCTCCGGAGGGGGAGATGAAAGCCATTGTCATCATCAATGTTTCCTCCTTTTTGGGAGGACCAATCATCATCAACATCTTCACCAACACCATATCATCTCAAACCCAAGTTCATCTCTTGTATTCAATCTTTGTCCCAAAACCACAGATTGGTACCTGTGGGTTACTTGTTGTGTTGATTACATCTTCTAGTTGATGCTTGTTGGATTAGTTGGTGGAAGAGAGTATGTTCAGATCCTTCATCATTATTATTATACCTCTAATTTCGAACATGTTGATGATGTGTGAGTAGTTACTATTGTTCCTGGGGACATGAGAGAAGTCTTGTTATAAGTAATTTTGTGAAGTTGGTACTAATGCGATTTTTTGATGATATATATGTTAATTCTCTTAGTGGTGTCATGTGAACATCGACTACATGACACTTCACCATGCTATGGGCCTAAGGCAAGTCACTATGGATTAACAAGTAGATGATGGGTTGCGAGAGTGACAGAAACTTAAACCCCAGTTTAGGTGTTGCGTTATAAGGGGCTGATTTGGATCCCCATGTTTCATGCTCTGGTTAGATTTGTCTTAATTCTTCTTTCAGAGTTGTGGATGCTTGTGAGAGGGGGTAATCATAATTAGGTTGTTAGTTCAAGTAATAACAACACCTTAGCACCGGTCCACCCACTTATCAAATGATCAAAGTGATAAAACATAAGCCTCATAAAGATGTCGGTTAGTCTACCCAAGCACCTCGCTTAAGTTTACATAGTAAGTCTAAGTGTGTATGTTTCTTAGGCATGGATGAAGTGTGTGTGAGACAAGATATAAAACACTAATGTTCAGATCCTAAGTGCCTAATTAAAAAGATAGATCCTCACTTAAGGTGAGAATCTTCGTACTAAGCAACATTTATTTAAGCGGCGTTCAGATATGAAAACATTACCGAGCACTTGTGGGTGATGTTCATCATGTCGAACCAACCAAGTGGCTTGTGTGGATCATTTTTTGGTTGGAACCATACCATACACATGACCACATAAAGTTCAATCCCCGATGAAAATAATACACGAAATAAAGACATCGATTCGGTATACGAACGGAATATTTTTAAAGAAAACATAGTTGCTACTGAGATTTATTGGCCACAGAGATTCATAGGTAATTAAAATAATTATAGAAATAATGAGTTAAAAAATATGCTCAGCAACCTTAGATGTGGAAAATAAATCAATTGGAGGTATTATTGCCCCCATACAAGCGTGTGTATGACCATGCTCGGTCTTATGGTACACCTTTGTTCGTTCCGTTGATACATTGCCAGCATCACCTTCTAATACGAGTGCATGTACGAGCGTGAGTGCTTATACGAAGAACCATATTTCAGTTTGGAAATTCTGATAGTCATGTTTAACTTGGCATACGAGTGTGATCGCTTGTATAGTACACCCTCATTTCCTCTATGAAGCTGCTCCTATATGACCGCCGGGCATACGAGTGTGAGAGCTCATATGACAGACCATATTTCATTCTGAAGCCTTTGGTACTTACGTCCATGAGCTCATACGAGCATCTATACGACCGGGGAAGTCATATACTACGCCGTATTTTCTTCTGCAGCTGCATAACTTCATGAAAAAAATTTGTACTTCCTCCTCAATTAGGCACGTATTAATATTGCAATAAACATAGGAGGAGGTATGCAACGAAATACAAGCCACCGACATGCAATTATTTTTACCCATGAAAATTATTCCAAAAACCAACTCAAATAGCAACTACTTAAAATAAAATAAAATTCCAATTCAACAAGACTCAAGACACAAACTAAGAAAGACACGTATGAACTTTTGGGTTACCTCCCAGATAGTTCTTTCTTTATCCCGATATAGCTAGCATTCAGTGCTCTGTAAGGTCATCCACCCGGATCCCAAGGGATATCAACCCCAAGTGTGAGACCAGACTCCGACCGAGCTTTGGAGCAACTCATAGCAGAGCTTGGTCAGAGTCATACTCGCTTCCGGTGCATCGGAATTATATTTGTAAACCCGTACTCGTTTCTTGGAGAGTACTGATGCATCCCGTTCAGTGGAGATGCATGCAAGGTTAGTAGTTGTAAGTTGGCAAGATTTTTATAACCAACAGGATATGAAGCTATAAGGAATTCATAACCTTCTTCTTCATCTTCAGTGTACCTTGGAATGTTAGTGTCCAAATTTTCAAATTCTATATCAAGGCTATTATCATGTATAAGACTTTGCAATTTACTCTCCAATGGAGGTCCATGGAGAGCGTGCAGACAATCAGCCCATATATCATAAAGATCGATTTCATAATATGCCATTTGGGGTTTGTGCAATATTGACAAATCCAGATGTATAGATGAGTGATCAACCATCATGGTGGTTGCATCACTCTTTGATAATACTCTTAATGCAAGCAAATAACCCTCCTTTTGTGCTATCTAATCCTTAATATGAATGCCAATTTGCGTTTCATGAAAAGGAATCATCGGGGGCACATCGGGAACAATGTCAATATCCAACTCATTTCTAATGGTTAACTTCAAAACATCATCTCTCACCATATCCTCTTGTGGATAATATTCAAGTATAATTTTAATAGGTTCCTTTAAAGATCTAATATAATGTAGATATGATAGATGATCATCAAGAAGGGCATTAATGGTGTCCAAAAATTCACAATGATCGATAGGAGTTGTTGGAACGTGGCCTTTCCCTCCTTCATCTCCACGTTCCTTCTCTAGCTTATCTCCTAGACATACCTCTTGACAAGTGGTTCCATTATTTTTCACCCATCGATCGATTATCTCCTCGGATTATTTCATGAGGTTATGTTCCTGCAACATAGAGGTTTGGGAAGTGACAGTTCACAGCTCATGATCTTTAATAGAAGAGGCATTATGCAGGTTGTTATAAATACACCATTTATGGATACTCTCCAACACACCCATATGTTTCAAGACCTGTTCATGTTGTAGAGAAACCACCTTCACCATGTTCATCAGTTCTAAGGTTCTACAAGAAAGCATTAGCTCTTCAGTAATTTCAACATAATCAACTATGAATCAATCATAGTTATATGATGATACGATAGGGTTAGGGTGAAATTTCCAAGTGAACTCATATGGAAATTGAACTTGGAAAGCTCACAAAATGGTGGATGTGCAAATATATCTTTAGCTCAGTAATCCAATGCCTCCAATTTACCAACCATATCAGTACCTTTAAATGAACATTGATATTCAACATACATTGTTCCTATCTCTTTAACTTGTTTCCTTGTAGCCATCCTAATTCCTGCACAAGACATCTCTCAATGAAAGACATTTTTTGTATTTTGGTTGAGTATTAACAAACATTAATAATCTATGTGCGAGTGGGTGAGAAATAGCCAATGCTATGCTCCCCAACAACAATGCTAGAAAATGCTTGATGACCTACAAGTTCACAGGGCTATTGTGGCACTTTCGTGATAGTGAAGTGTCGATCCCACTTGGAGTTAATAGGAACAAATTACAAACCCCACAACTACACTATCACTATCACTTACGCAGTTCCATATGCACCAAAACTGGAGTTTCCAAATAGTCTACTTTATGAAATTGGTAGTAATACAAGTAAATGGATAGTATTTATCTAAACTTGAAACAATAAAAAGTAAGAAAAGTAAAGTGAATAACTAAGTGAAACCTTGCTCGAGTTGTAAACGTTCTCGAGGGATTGAGAGTCATCACCACAAGTATGATTGTCAGATTTTGGGCTCCACAAAACCCTTAAGGTTCGAACACAGGGACGTGTGCGAAGGTTCCCTACAACCTCACCCAACCTAGCTTTCTACTTGATAGTTACTACGACAAACTCGTTTGGTGACGAGGAAGAAGATGAACACGACAGTTTACTCAGGTTTGGGCCGCTGTGAAGCGTAATACCCTACTCCTGCTTTGGTGGATTGACTCTCGTGGAGGTTTTGGTGGATGAACTAGTACAGTGGGATTGAGCCTTGCGAGGGCGCTCAACATGTGTTCTTGGCTCTCTTTCCTCTTGTGGCGGCGCCTTAAGTGACTAATTGTTGGATCTGCCCGGGATGGGTTGGGGAGTTGGACCCCATCTACGATGCGGCCTAGCTTCTATATACAATGGCAGCCCTGGTCTTCTTTCTTTATAACAATGGCGGGAAGGGATCCCACAACGGCCAATTTTGAAGGGGGACAGGAGTACATCCGCACCCTGTCCAATGGTGGTCTTTGCCTACAAAGTAGCTATTGGTGATGCAGCGGTGGGCTCGGTGATGACATCCATCCTATGGGGCTTGTGGTCGTGGTCTTGTTGCACCGGAAGGGAAACCTTTGGGCGGTGCCTTGGGAAGCCGCGTACTTCCTTGCTCCCTTTACACCAAAGAGGAAACTGTGCCGCCGAGCATGGTGGCGCCCGCCTGCCCTTGCTTGCGTCATCTTTGACTCTTGAGGCCGGGCTCTGTATAGAGATCTCCGCTGCTTAGGAGGGGGCCTGGGGAGGCCCATCCTTGGTGGTCTTTGACGCCGTATTTCCTCGCGATCCCAAGGTCCTCGCGAGGGCCTTGTCTTGCCCACCGCTATGCTAGGCCACACATGGCCGACAAGTGCGCCATGTCCTGGGTTGCAGGCAGGCAGGGCTGGGTACCCCCGTTCCCAGAACAACGACAGTAGCCCCTAGGCACAAGGCGCGCTCGAGATATCTTTGGAGCGAAGCTTTGAGGATGGCCCAAAGCACCGTGGGCTCCAAATGCCAGTGGGCAAGGCTTTACACACATCGGTCGCCTGTGCGATGATGCTCCCACTCCCCGAAGGCGTCAGGAATTGTCACAAGTCAAACTGATGCGACGCTTGCGCACAACGCTCGCCATAATTACCTTCCCTTAAATGTTGGTGCTGCCTAGTCCTTCCCTCCTTAGGCCACGCGGATGTAACCCTTCAGAGGATGCATGCCTCCCGGGATGCGAGGGGGCGTCGGTTGGCCCCCGGTTGTACAAAACTAGCGAGGGGGAGAAAACCCTCACAACACCTTTGTCTTCTTCGTCTTCCAATCTCCAACCGCCGCTCTCCCAATCATGGCTCCAGTGAGGAAGCATTATGCCTCCAAGAAGGTGAAGGCCCCCAAGGAGAGACCCGCTTCACCGCCACCCAAGAGGGGCCATGGCCATCCTCGAAAGTAGGGCGTGATGCCGGCGGCAGCTTCCTGAGGGCGAGGTCATACCCCAGTGCGGACTGAGGTTGTGATCGGCAGTTGCGGCATGGGCCCGACCGGCATGGGAGACCGTGGTAGTCGAAGTAGTGGTGCCTGTGGTGGGAGGGCGGCCGCGGCCACCCTGCCGCCACGTCCATGGCTCCATACGGCCGACATGGCCTGAGAGTTCGTGGTGTGGGCAGAGAGTCCAGAGGCCCCTTGGCTTCAACTCCCAAACTCCTTTGCGGGGGTTTCGGTGTCAAAAGTGGTGGATCTTGGGTAGGGGGTCCCGAACTGTGAGACTAGAACCAATGGTAACAGGAGACGAATGGGACACAGATTTACCCAGGTTCGGGCCCTCCTATGGAGGTAATACCCTATGTCCTGCTTGGATGTATTGATGATATGGGGGGTTACAGTGTTAACCTACCTCGAGATCGAATAGCTAACCCTAGATGAGTTGTTATGTGCCTATAACCTAAAACCCTCCGGCATATATAGATGTCAGGGGTACCTAGGGTCTACACATGGTCGGTTACATGCCGAAGAGATAAACATGCCTATTTACTACATAAAACGTGGAGCACAAGCTGTACTTCCCGAAGCTTCGATCTTGGATATATGGCCTTCAATGAATCCTATGTTCGGTAAGTGGCCCATATAGTCCGGCCCCTAGAGATAGGTTGGCCTCCCGAGGACCCCTTAATCCAGGACTCCCTCAGTAGCCCCCGAACTTTCCTCCAATGCCAAGGGTCCCAGCTTGGATTGCTTCACATGATCATAGTCTTCGGCTTGCGAGGTGAGTTCTTCCCACCGAACCTAGTTTGGCCTCCGAAGATAAGTATCTTTCCACATAGTAGCGTGTCCGAACACTGTAAATAGGCCGGCCTTGAAGTCAAAGCGTTAAGGGGTAAATAATATTCCTCTGACGACCTCTCTAATGAAAGTTCACGACCTGCCACGACCGCTAGGCCAGTTACACAAACTCGATTCGCGGTTCGAGGCCGTTTTAATCATCTTGATCTATCAATGTACCGATCATCTCCCATTTTATACGGGATATGTTTAATCATGCACACGCAATGGCTTCCACGTCTTGGGAAGTGGAGGCATTCACAGCGCAGCAAGGGGCTATCGAATCAATGAGCCTCATAAAAGTGGGAAGAAAACCCTGAAGCCTATTCACGCTTCTCGTTTGCCTTCTTCGTCTTCCATTCCTCTGTGCCTCCGAAGCACATATATAGGTCTTCCACTCCCCACCTCCGATCTCATAATGGTGGGCTCCAACGACCAGTGGTAGGCCTCCACGGTCACCGACCGGGACATCCTCGACCTCAAGAAGGCCGAGTACCTATCCGCGGACATCCCTCACCGTGCACCAAAGGAGGGACAAGTGATACCCATTCCCCAGCCGGGCGAAAGGGTGGTTTTCCTCCCCCACTTCATTAGAGGTTTGAGCTTCCCACTCCACCCCTTCGTCAGGGGGCTGATGTTTTTCTACAACCTTGACTTCCAAGACCACCCACCAAACTCTTTCATGCACATCTTGGAGTTCATCCTCGTCTCCAAGGCTTTCCTGTGGGTTGAGCCGCACTTGGGGCTATGGCTCAAAGTGTTCAATGTCAAGCCAAAGTGCATCGGAGGGCAGCACGCAGACTGCAACGGAGCTGTTATCGGCAAGCTGACCCGCGTCGTATGGCCATCAGGCACCTTCGTCGACACCATCAAGGTAAGGCAGAAGGAGTAGTTCTACATCGCAGAACCACGAGAAGAAGGTCAGACTCTCCCTACCGAATTCAGATCCGGTCCCCCCACCAGATTAGCTTCATGGCTCGAAAAGTGCCTTAGATGGGTGTAGCGACCCAACCTGAAAGGTCAAGTCTCCGGTGTTTCCGTACCATCCCAAGATCATGCTGGTACACACACGGTACATAAATGTATATATCAAAGGGAAATCACACAGCATTATATTAATCGGAATCTCATATCGAGTCCTTTATTACAATAAAGATTACAATAAAGTGGCTAAAAGCCAACTCATGAGAATATCTAAGTCTTGCGGAAGCGTCGAAGGTAGGTGAGTCCATCTGACTCCAAGGGCATCTCACTGAGCATAGAACGTGTCCTCACTCCTGGTCGGAAAAATACTCTGCAACATGATACGTTGCAGCCGTGTAGGTTAGCATATGGAATATGCCGGCAAAGTCACAAGAGAAGGGTGAAAAGGTAAGCATCTAGTCTATATGCATATATGGCAAGTGGGGTGGTAAGTTTTTGCGTAAAGCCAAGTTTTTCCTACATCAAAAGAAGGGTTAAGCAAAATATTACTAAGTTGGTTGATTAATGAGATGGTTCCACCAACCAATTCTCATACCCAAAATTATTAAATACCCACATCATCATATTATTTGTGTTGAGAGTTCCGGAAGTTCCAATTCCTTTGGCTCAAGTCGTCCATGACCGTGGACACGGCTAATCGATTAGGTTTGAGTACTCTGCAGAGTTTTGCACACGTTCCCCACAAGATTTGGTCTCTTCCGTTTGATTTCTCGCACTTCAGGGTGTTTGAGAAACGGATGACCAAAACATGGTCTTCCAAAGGGTTTCCCTGCGACTCTGACGGTGCCCATCCTTTCCTACCGTTCTTCTACCTCTCGTAGCACCGCCTGTCCAGGGTCACCACGATATCCAACCAAGCCAGAGCCCATAATGACTTGTGGCTGTGCAGGTAAGCCTTGGGTTTTGAAGCACCCATCCATCCCTTTGTGCCTGGGTGGACCTTTCCGCGTGAATACTGGCCATCTCCAGCATCACCTAGGCTAACCACTGGTTTCTCCAGGGCGCCGTTCAACCATCATCCACCCAGAGGTATGTTGAAAACTTGGAGTCTTGAAATCTTGCTCATTATGTAGGTCTTGAAATTATTAACTCTCTCAACTCCCATGAATCACACAACCAACCCCGTCTACTATTAGCATAGCAAAAGTAAAACAACGTTTCCCGGGGCCAATGTTGTCAAAGAGGGTTGAGAGGGGTATCTACCACATGATACTACTACAATGTAACCAAGTTTCCAACTAACCTATCTTGCATGCAACTGGGGAGATGGTAGAACTAATGCATATAAAACATGGGTAAAACATGATCAAAGTGACTTGCCTGATTGATGATCTTCGTACGTGAGTGACTCTAAGTAACAAGCTTCGCACTCCGAATAATCTAACGAAACAAACAATGCACTCAAATAAGCATACAACCAAAATAAGTACTCATAACATTCAGCAAAGAAGTACTAAACAAACAAGGCAAACAATGCACAAAAGTCTCTAGCAAGTAAAACACACAAAGTTTTGTTTTCCAAAGGGGATGATGAAAACACTACTACATAATAAAACTATTTTGAAATAACAAGACAATTGTTGATAGCAAGGCAACAATAGAATATTTTAATATTAAACAAAACAAAATCAATTTAATTTTTGTTGGGAAAGCTTTAGTAAAGTTTGTAAAAGTTTTGACAAACACTATATGAATCAACTATAGTTATATTAACAAAAGAATGAAAAACTAAACTTATTATTTATTTGTAAAACATGTCCTTAACAGGAAATAATTTACAATTAAACTTGTTTTAGGAAAACAGAATTAAACTATGTAAAACTTTGTTGAAAACAAAACTATTACTAGTTAGTTGTTTAGTCAAATTAAGCCTATTTGAAAAGAAGTTGTGATTCCTATGTTAAATGAAATTAAACTAGGCAAATTTATATTTTTATTAACATTAAGTGAAAACACTAAATGTTTACTAACAGAGCCTAATAACCAAATAAAATAATTCTAAACCAAACTAATCAAAATTGAGTTTATAAAACTATATTATAATACTGAGCAGATTCTGTTTTTTGTTAAAACACTAATCAAATATATCCTGAAAATCCTCAAACTATACATGAAGATAGTCCTAACTAATACCAAACAGTAGCAAAAAGAATCATGTCAAAATCTATTTTCAAACTCTAGTTATTCAGATTTGAAGATTTTAAGCAAATTTGATTAAGTTCAAATTTAATAGTTCAAATTTGAAATTTAAAAGTACAGGGTGAAACTACATGAAAATTGTGAGCTGTTGCAAAAAGAATCAACTCAAAACTCTAAACAGATTAAAAGATATAGCTAAAGCAAATTTGGAATACATTGTGTTTTCTGAAAAAAACAAAACTGAAAAGAAAAACTAACTAACGGTCGACTAGGGTGACGTGGAGACCCGTGAGTGGCTGAGATGGGTGTCCGAGCGGGGTTACGGGCGGTCGGCCGATCCTAAGAGGATACCGGTTCGAGTAATAATAATGTTCTAATCTGGATCGTAAGATCCAGATCGAACGGTTGGGGAAGCTCACGGTGTAAAGGTCGTCGGCGTGGGGATCTCCGGCGAGTCCGGAAGTGGTGAACGCGACGGCGAGGCGCTCCGGTGGTCGGGGAAGACGGGGAAGTGGTCCGGGCGACGGCGACGGTCCTCCGGAGTCGATGGGTGGCGACGGTGGGGCGAACGGTGGACGGAGACGGTGGCTACGCTCGACGGCGAGCTCCGGTGGGGAAATAGCTCCAGCGAGCAATTGACAGCGTCTCGGCGAGAGAGAAAAGGGGGAATCGGGGGGAAATGGATGCGGGGGAGTGGGGCTCTTTATAGGGGTGCGGGGAGATGCGGGGGAGGAGAGAGGAGAGAGATCCGGCGAGGGGGAAACGGTCGGCGTCGGGATCTCCGGCGCGTGCGGGGGAAGGGGATGACCGAGCAAGGGTAACGGTCGGTCGGGGGGTGGGGTCCAGCGTCAGTGAGAGAGAAACGTGTCCGTTGCGCGCGGTCGGCCGGCTCGTAGTAAAAGCGCGAAATAACTGCCGTGGGCCGGCCCGTTTAATACCGGAAACGGTTACCGTTTCTTTTTAATAATTTTCCAAAGACATTCAAATACATTTAAAGCATTCAAATCGTCTCCAAATATAGGGGGTATTATATATCAAAATTAACAGAATAATAAATGCTATTTAATGAACATTTCTATTCTGTCATTTGAACACTTTGAGAAAAATATTATTTTCAGAAATTGTCTAATTGTTTTTAAACCCTTTTTGCAAATATTTTCAAAATAACCCCTGGTTATTTTTGTTCAAATATATCACCAATTAGACCCTGGTGTGGAGTGTCATGTTCCTCCTCTCTTATTTGAACTTTTAACCAAAATTTCAAATAGGTGAAAGCAAATATAGGAAAAGATAGAAAGAACTTTCAGAAAGTCAGAAAAGACATTTCAACTATTACATACAATCAAGCAATGATGATGATAGATGCATAACTATATCATAACATTCCAAAATGAAATTTTGGGATGTTACAATGGGGGTCGAGCAAGGAGGTGAGCGACCTGTAGAAGCGCATCGGCTCCAAGGTTGAGGAGGGCATCACGCTGACCGATGTGGTCCAGATCATCCTCCGAAGATGCATCCTCCCATGCCAGCGCCGTGATAGTCCCCTGTGGTCTCATCATCTCAACGACGCGCCAATGATTATGAACCACTTCCTCTCTATGCGGGAGAAGTTGTGGAAGGCGCTCTTCAAGTCACAAAAGAGTTGGCCATCCAAACAACAAGACAAGGGTCTGCACGCCGCCAAGCCCGCTTCCGAGGCACGGTATAAATCTGCTTGGTCGGCTTTATTTTCCAGAGAGAAGGTTTATAACACCCGTTCCAATCACCCTTTGTAGTCATGGCTGAAGAAAGCCGTGAACATCAACAGTCCAGCCCCTCGGCCCGAAGACACTAGGTCCGGGTTGTTACTGGAGATGCTGGTGATGAAGCCGTACAAGACCCCGAAGAGGAACAGAATAAGAAGAAACCAGGCCAGGGTGGCCTTCGCATTAGGGTCCGGTCTGAGACTGTGTCTGGGGAAACAAATGCCTCCTTGAATCAAGAGTAGCATGAGGACGAAGAGGAAGAGGAAGAGTAGGAGGAAGAAGTCGAGGGGGAAAACAATTCCCCCCTTGCAAGAACGAGGGCGCTGTCGTCAAACGCTCCAAATGAGGACCCCCTCCCGCCCGGAAGAGAGCGCGTCAGGCGCAGGTGGTCCTGTCCAATGACATCTCGGATTTAGACGCTGAGTTCGATAGCCTCGAGGTGGTTCCACGAAGGAACCTTAGGGTGAAGCCCCCGCCCAAAGGTTAGGATCCGAAGATCCCTTGTTCGTCTTTTAACAAGTTTAAAGTTTACTAACACGCTGGTGTTTTATTGTGCAGGCGCTCGCACGTCCTTCCCACCTATCAAATATCGGATGGGGAAACCCTGCCCGCTGAACTAGCGGAGAGCGGGAATGCCTCGCATCCCGCCACTCCAAGCACCGCGAGGGACACCACGGAGGAGTCATCCCAGCCTACTCCTATGGAGCCGGGTACAAGCAGCGGGCTGACGACATAATGGCCGAGGCTAAGTCCTCGGTCACTGAAGACCGGGGGATGTACCCCACCCGAATACTGAGGATGCGAGACGAGCGGCCGCTCAGTCCCCTCCGAGGGCATCTTCGGAGCACGCTACGCCTTTCGGGGGTATTGGTTTAGACCCCCGTTGGTGATCGGGTTATCCGATCACCACCGGAGCCATCGGTCAATGGGTGGTCGGTCATGGAGGAGGCTTTATCAGGCGCCTCCATCACCTCGGAGCCCCGCACCCTTATGGGTGCGGTATTAAAGAGCATTCGGTCCGTCGACAACGGACCGAAGGAGGCCTCCAAAGGTCTCTTGACGGGTTTTCAAGTAAGTCACCTGATAATCTTATTTGCAACAACAACAACAACAACAAAGCCTTTAGTCCCAAACAAGTTGGGATAGGCTAGAGGTGAAACCCATAAGATCTCGCGACCAACTCATGGTTCTGGCACATGGATAGCAAGCTTCCACGCACCCCTGTCCATGGCTAGTTCTTTGGTGATGCTCCAGTCCTTCAGATCTCTCTTTACGGACTCTTCCCATGTCAAGTTCGGTCTACCCCGGCCTCTTTTGACATTATCAGCATGCTTAAGCCGTCTGTTGTGCACTGGGGCTTCTAGAGGCCTGCGCTGAATATGCCCAAACCATCTCAGACGACGTTGGACAAACTTCTCTTCAATTGGCGCTACCCCAACTCTATCTTGTATATCATCATTCCGGATGCGGTCCTTCCTTGTGTGGCCACACATCCATCTCACCATGCGCATCTCCGCCACACCTAACTGTTCCACATGTTGCCTTTTAGTCGGCCAACACTCAGCGCCATACGACATTGCGGGTCAAACTGCCGTCCTATAGAACTTGCCTTTTTAGCTTTTGTGGCACCCTCTTGTCACAAAGAATGCCAGAAGCTTAGCACCACTTCAGCCATCTGGCTTTAATTCGATGGTTCACATCTTCATCGATATCACCATCCTTCTGCAACACTGACCCCAAATATCGAAAGGTGTCCTTCTGACGCACCACTTGTCCATCAAGGCTAACATTCTCCTCCTCGTTCCTAGTAGTACTGAAAACGCACCTCATGTACTCGGTTTTAGTCCTACTAAGTCTAAAACCTTTCGATTCCAGGGCTTGCCTCCATAACTCCAACTTCCTGTTGACCCTCGTCCGGCTCTCATCGACTAGCACCACATTGTCTGCAAAGAGCATACACCATGGGATATCTCCTTGTATATACCTTGTGACCGCATCCATAAAGAGGGCAAAAAGATAAGGGCTCAAAGCTAACCCTTGATGCAGTCCTATCTTAATTGGGAAGTCGTCAGTCTCACCATCACTTGTTCGAACACTTGTCACAAAATTATCGTACATGTCCTTGATAAGGGTAATGTACTTTGTTGGGACTTTGTGTTTCTCCAAGGCCCAACACATAACATTCCGCAGTATCTTTTCATAGGCCTTCTCCAAGTCAATGAACACCATATGCAGGTCCTTCTTTTGCTCCCTATATCTCTCCATAAGTTGTCATACCAAGAAAATGGCTTCCATGGTCGAGCTCCCAGGCATGAAACCAAACTGATTTTCGGTCACGCTTGTCATTCTTCTTACACGGTTCTCAATGACTCTCTCCCATAGCTTCATTGTATGGCTCATCAGCTTAATTCCACGGTAATTAGTACAACTCTAAACATTCCCCTTGTTCTTGAAGATTGGTACTAATATACTCCGTCTCCATTCTTCTGGCATCTTTTATGCCCGAAAAATGAGGTTGAAAACTTTGGTTAGCCATACTATCGCAATGTCCCCGAGGCCTCTCAACACCTCAATGGGGATACAATCGGGGCCCAACGCCTTGCCTCCTTTCATCCTATTTAAAGCCTCCTTTACCTCCGACTCCTGGATTCGCCTCACAAAACGCTTGCTAGTATCATCAAAGGAGTCATCCAGATCAATGGTAGAGCTCTCACTCTCCCCATTGAACAACTTTTCAAAGTACTCCTGCCATCTATGATTAACCTCCTCGTTCTTCACCAGGAGTTGATCTGCTCTGTCCTTGATGCACTTGATTTGGTCAACATCCCTCATCTTCCCCTCTCGGCTTTTGGCCATCTTATAGATGTCCCTTTTGCCTTCCTTCATGTCTAACCTTTGGTACAGTTCCTCATATGCCCGACCCCTTGCTTCACTCACAGCTCGCTTTGCGGCCTTCTTTGCCATTTGGTAGTTCTCTATGTTGTCTGCACTCCTATCGAGATATAGGCGTCTGGAACAATCTTTCTTCTCCTTGATTGCCTTCTAGACAACATCATTCCTCCACCAGGTATCTTTACCTTCTCTTCTACTTCCCTTGGACACTCCAAACTCCTCTCAGGCCACCTTACGAATGCAAGTCGCCATCTTCATCCACATGTTGTCTGCATCACCTCCTTCCTCCCAAGGTCCCTCCTTAATGACCCTCTCCTTGAACGCCTGAGCTACCTCCCACTTGAGCTTTCACCACTTCGTTCTAGCGACTTTAGCATGCTTGTCCCGCTAGACACAAATCCGAAAGCGGAGGTCATCAACCACAAGCTTATGCTAAGGGATAACACTCTCTCTAGGTATCACCTTACAGTCTAGGCATGCACGCCTGTCTTCTCTTCTCAAGAGGATGAAATCAATCTGGCTAGAGTGCTGCCCACTACTGTACGTCACTAGATGTGATTCTCTCTTCTTAAAGAGGGTGTTATCTAGGATCATGTCGTACGCTAACGCAAAGCTTAAGACATCTTCTCCTTCTGGATTCATGATGTCATAGCCAAATGCCCCATGCACCCCTTCAAAACACGTGTTAGATGTGCCCACGTGGCCATTGAGGTCTCCTTCTATGAAGAGCCTCTCGCCAATCGGTACACTCCTAACCAAGTCCTCCAGGCCTTCCCAAAACTCCCTCTTGGTGTTCTCATTGTGGCCTACTTGTGGGGCATATGCGTTGATAACGTTGAGGACTAAGTCCCCAACTACCAGCTTGACCAGGATAATCCGGTCCCCACGTCTCTTGACGTGTACCACTCCATCCCTGAAGCTCTTGCTGATCAAGATGCCTACTCTATTTCTGTTTGCAACCGTCCCCATGTACCACAACTTGAAGCCAGTACCCTCTACCTCCTTCGCCTTCTGTCCCCTCCATTTGGTCTCTTGGACGCAAATGATACCGATGCCTCTCCTGACCGCTGTATCAACTACCTCCCGAAGCTTACCTGTTAGAGACCCTACGTTCCAGCTACATAATTGAATCCTCCTTGGCTCGGCTAGCTTCCTTACCCTTCGCACTCGTCGAGTCAAATGCAAAGTCCCTCGCTCATTTTCCACTACACCCGGGCGCCGATGTAGCGTGCCACTAAGGATGCGATGACCCAATCCTCGCTCACTTGCGATCGTATCTAGACCATGATACGGTGCGCCACCTAGGGGTGATGGACCGGCCCTTGCCCATTTTCCACTACACTCGGGTCCCGATGTGGCGCGTCGCTGAGAGGGTTACGCCCCAACGAAAATCTTTTGGGTTTCATCTCCATAAGAGTGGCTGTGTTTTCACGTTGGCTTGCCAATCCTATCACAACCCTCCTCCTTTACCCGGGCTTGGGACCGGCTATGTTGAGACAACATAGGCGGAGTTACCTGATAATCTTTTTTGCAAAGTTTTTATTTATTTCTATTATATAGATGGCACCCCCAAGCCCTAGGTGAGTTTGAAAAAACATACCTAGGGGTCCATCATGTATTCAATACCGGACTAGATACAAATTATGTGTCTGGCATGTTAGGATAGCCCCTAATAAGGTCCAACATATGATCAGATTGACTATAATTCGGGAGTTGAGAACCCATGTCACATGTCAACTGTATGTGTAATGCAGGCTTCGTCATCGGCGGCGGTAATAAATAGCGCCGAGCTAGACGAGCTGAATCGGAAGCTTAAATGCTCCGAGGATGAAGTTGAGGCCCTCAACCAAATATTCGACGAGGCACAAGGTAGGTCAAAACACAATCTGAATACCTTCACACGAACTCGTTTGTCCGAACACCTTTACCCAAATACTGTCAATGCAGTTATTCATAGTGTTTAATGTATGCCAGCTTCAGCAAAAGAGGTAGATAGGCTCAAGACCGAGCTTTAGCAAGTGAAGGACCAAGCGGTCGTCAATAGGGCGACGGCCAAAGAAGCGGCTACCTCCCTCTCCGCCTTGCGAGCCACCAGCGACAAGCATGAGGCTTGCATGGCGGAGGTCCAGCAGGAGCTCAAGGATGCTAGCCAGAAGTTTGAGGCCCTTGAGCAGAAGGGCAAGGAGAGCGCAGTCGATCTGTCCACCCTGAAGACTAATCTTCAGAAGGATCGGGTGGATATGTGGTTTTATGAGGAGCAGGACCGCCAAGCGAAGGGCATCATGGATGGTAAGCCATACTTACTACATTGTGTCTCCGGGGATAGCAAATTAAATTTTCTTACCCAGGTGTGGCATTCCTCAGGCGCCTCCTCTGATATCCAGAAGAGTGTGGCGGACGCCAATAAGTTGCTCGCCTTGCGGGAAGAAGGAGACAAAGCTTGTCTGTTCTGGCCACAGTTTATAGCCCCGAGCAGTCGCCTCTTCTCATGGAGCAGCTAAAGCAGCTGATGGAGCTGCACCAGATGGCGGAGCCAGCCATGAAGGACCTCTGCATCCGCCTATAGCCCAGCAAGCCACTGCCCGGCATCTTCTTTGCCCTGGTGCAGAAGTTAATTGTCGCTTCGCCCCGCGTCGACACCTTGAAGCATTCTTCCTGCATTGAGGGAGTCCGGATGGCCCTTGCCAAGGCCAAGGTGCACTAGCTGGGACTGGATCCCATGAAGGTAGCCACTGCCTCGTCGCCTCCCGATAAGGGGCATAGACATCCCGAGCTATACTTCGCCAGAGTGATGGAAGGTGCTCGGGTGATAGCTTCTTAGTGTTCGAGCGATAATGTGTTCGAATGAATTGTTATGCGTCCAAAGACTTTCAGAGTTTTAATATTATAAGTTATTATGCTTTTTTGTGTTTGCGTTCCTTTATAACTCCTATGTTGCCGTTTGAAACTGAAAGATGTGCATCGTGGGCTTCAGCCCCCATGTTGATACTACATGGAGTGTCTCTGCCAATGGACCATGTTCCTTAGCCGAGTGGTTGGAACCTGAAGGCGCTAGAGTGCTTTATTTCTTTCACTTAGCCATAGGGGTGCGATAAGGACATCGGGGGGGCTGAAGACTAGCCCCCATAGTGTTGTGATGTTCGGATGAACCATGGCTATGTCCATCATCACATGGTTTGCATGGAGAGCAAAACCCCTCACACAACGCGGAATATCCTCTAACGAGGATGGAAGTATAACACTTGGAGATCGGATTCACAGACCGGCTCTCGCATACCATGACAGTTAGTTTTCGGCTTTCTCGCCTGAGGTGCTTGACCAGACCACCAAAAACACAATCGCAGGGGTTTTCCCTTTGTCCTTTTATTCGAACAAGAGGAACACAAAGGGGCAAGCACAGGAGCCGTGAAACCCAACTATTGACCCAAGACATAGTTTAGAACCGATGCATATAAAGTGAACTCCAAGACGTCAAACACATAATGAACAATACATAAGGCAATTCGTTTGTAAGTTCGAGCCCCCGGTGTATTATCCTGATGAGTCATAACATATCATATTATTTCAAGAGAAGAGGGAGAAAAGGAAGATATGTGCTAAGCAGGACAACCAGACAAACATGTACAATGATGCTATATTTTTCTCAACCACTCTTATTACTCGGAGTGCCAAAGCAACCGCTTACAGGTGTGTGAAGAAAAGAGATTATAGGAGTGGTTGTACCATGGGTCTTCGATTGATGGCCTTATGTCCTTGATGTGCCCTGTTGCTAGTTGACTCCTGATCTTTGGTGCACCTCGATGGGTGGCATTGTTTGGCGAGCGGATCTTGCAAACAAGATCTTGAGAAGTCGTCGAATTATGGATAAGCTTTATGCCCTTTGTGGGCCCTTCAATGGTCCCTGCATTGTGTTCAAAGACATATCTAATGGTGGTAGTCCGATCCATCCGGACTCGCACCTTTGTTTCCCCACCGCTGTCCATGGGATTTTAAGTGCAAAGTTGTGCCTTCTTGACACGTGCTTTGCTGGTCCTAGGGGTGAGCGATGGGGTGTGAGTCGCAATTTGGGGGTAGAGGAGGGTTCTGAGAGTTTGGCCTGTAGCCGAGCTCGCTTCCCAACCTTGCATGCCTTTACGACAGATGCCGGAACATGTCGATCATCTTTGTAACTAAATTCGGTCGCCAGGGCTAGAACGTGCTCCTTAGTTCGTAGAGATTGCTCCGTATTGCCGTTGACAGTGATGACCCCTTTGGGGCCAGGCATCTTGAGCTTGACGTATGCATAATGCGGGACGGCGTTGAAATGAGCAAACGATGTCCAACCGAGCAGGGCGTGATAGCCGCTGTGGAAGGGTACGATGTCGAAGATCAAGTCTTCGCTGCGAAAGTTATTGCGCGAGCCGAACACAAGTTCCAGGGTTATGGAGCCCGTGCACCGGGCTTCGACACCTAGAATCACCCCTTTAAAGGTTCTGTTACTGGGTTTAATCCATGACGGGTCTATGCCCATCTTTTTCATCGTGTCTGAGTAAATAAGATTAAGGCTACTTCCTCCATCCATTAGGCCTTTTGTGAGGTGATACCCATCGATAATGGAGTCGAGCACGAGTGCGGCTGAACCCCCGTGATAGATACTGGTCGGGTGATCGCGCCGATCAAAAGTGATCGGATATGCCGACCATGGGTTATACTTCGGGTCCACGGGCTCTATAGCATAGACCTCTCGAAGGGCGCACTTCCTCTCCTTCTTGGGTATATGGGTGGCGTATATCATGTTTACTGTCTTGACTTCTGGAGGAAATTTCTTTTGGTTGCCACCAATTGGTCCCCGAGGCTCATCCTCACCCTTGTTGTGAGGGTTCTTGCTTTGGTCCTCGGGTGGGATCTTGCCGACCTTCTTAAACACCCAATAGTTATGGTGTGTGTGGTCGGCGGGCTTCTCTTCAGTCCCGTGGATTTGGCAAGTCTACTCCATTATTTTTTCCAGTGGAATGGGTCCATCGCGATTGCCTTTAGGAGGCTTCTTCCTTTTCCCAGTACAGGAGTTGCGGAAGCCGGCGTTAATGAACGTATCATCGGCATCACTGTTATTGTGTCGGCGCTTGTTCTTGTTATGTTTGGGCTTCCCATTGCCATCCCGAACTTTGGAATTTCTAGGCTTTCGAAATTGTGCCTGCGTCTTGCCATCCAATTGTCTTTGCCCATGCAAAAATGGGTCATCAGGGAAGTAAGGGTGGACATAGTCCGAGGTTTATCTTGGCCGAGCTGGCAGGCTAGCCATTCATCCCGAATATTGTGCTGAAAGGAGGCTATTGCCTCAACGTCCAGGCAGTCGATGATCTGGTTCTTCTTGGTTAAAAACCGACTCCAGAATTGCCGAGCAGACTCTCTGGGCTTCTGAATGACGTTACTTAGATCGGAGGAATCCGGCGGCCGAACATAGTTTCCGTGGAAGTTGGAGCAGAATGTATCCTCTAGGTCTTCCCAGCATCCGATGGAGTTTTCGGGGAGGCTATTTAGCAAGTGCTGAGCTATCCCCTTAAGCTTAAGGGGAAGGTATTTGATGGCGTGGAGATCATCTCCTCGATCCGTGTGGATGTGGAGGAGGAAGTCCTTGATCCATACGGTTGGGTCAGTTGTCCCATCGTACTTTTCGATGTTCACGGGTTTAAACCCCTCCTAGAACTTATGTCACGTCACCTCGTCTATGAAACATAGTGGGTGAGCGGCGCCTTGAACCCAAGCAATGTCGTGCATGTAATCAGCGTCTGCTCTAGCTTGGTTATGTTCCCGGTCTCTGTTATCTCTTTGGTCAAGCCATCGTCTATACCCACCCCGTCTATCGGGTGAGTATCCTCTGGATCCGTAGATGGATCTTGTATGGCCTGCTCTGTGATCTAAGTCATCTTGCAGGTCGAACCTATCATTGGGTTCTAGTGGCTCCTTTCCTCGTCTCCGGGGTATTGCTGGTCTATGACCGGCATCGTCAGCCATCTGATCATGCCCGTGACGAGGGCGGTCTGTCTTGTCGTATGGAGTATGCTTCGGAGACAGAGTACAGTGAGCTCATCGTCAAATTGTGAGAGTAGCCTTCTTCATGGATAACTCTTGGTCTGGTCTGACAGACCGGTACCATGTCCTTCCTTAGCTGAGAGGACTCTTGTCCATCAATCATTTAGGTCATCCTGTTCGGCTTTGAGCTGCCGTTCCTTAGCTTTCAGACTGCAAGCTGTCACTATGAGTTGTTGTCTGAACAGTTCCTGATCTTCATGGTTATCAGGGATGTCCATGTCATGAGCTTCTGGGATATCCTCCTCCTCGACAGGGGGGAGGTAATTGTCGTCCTTTGATCCGTTGAATTCGTTAGGGTTGCTCTGGTCCTCAGGCCTTTCCTGACCGTCTAACGGGTGCTCGAGGTTATTAGGGTCGCTGCGGTCCTCGGGGGTAACTCCGTCCCCGGTGCCTATAATAGCTTTCCTTCCCTTTTTTCCTTTGGCACCGCTTATGTGGCTTTCGGCGCCTTGACGATGCGTCGCCCGACTTATCGCCATCATTATTAGGCATTTTTTGACCATTAGGAGTGTCGACCATATAGACGACGTATGTAGAAGTGGCGGCCCATCGCCCGGTGTTACCATGGGTGGGGGCGCAGTCCTCTTCATCCATGTATTCTGCCTCCTTGGAGGCATAGTCCAGCATGTCGGTTAAATCTTCAACTGTGGCTATCAAGTGGGTGGTGGGTGGGTCGAAAAATTCGTCTCGACATGTACCATAACCAATCTGAGCGTAGATCGGGACTGAGTCATTGAAAATTATCACCGATGAGATCTGATCTAAGGCTTCGTCAAACACTGAGGTCTCGATCAGATCACACTGTTCGGAACTTGCGGAGCTGACCTCCGAAGATTCTGTACGAGAAGGGTGTTCGGCAAGAACGAGTGTCCGGCCTTCTGATGCTATGGACAGATCCGGACCAAGAGCAGGTATACCAGCGTGGTTTAACCCGTCGGTGTGAACAGAGAAGGAGCTCGAGGTTAAAGCCTGAGAGTCTTCAGGCGTGGCGAGCAAGGTCGCAAGCCCGGTTAGTGACAAGTCGCCCCGAGAGTCTACGAAGAACTGTAGGTTCCTGAATCTGATCGCTCGATCAGGGGCGAAGCTCTCGACTCGGCCTAGATGGCTGGTCGGGTCAGCGTGCAGCACATGCCCGACGAAGGCGAAGATCTTTCCAGGGACGAAAATGTCCATATTGCGCACCTCTTCATTGATGAAAAGTTGAGACATCGATTCCTTGGGTGCTCATAGGGGAACTCTCAATGAAAGCACCAATGTCGGTGTCAAAATCGGCGGATCTCGGGTAGGGGGTCCCAAACTGTGAGACTAGAACCAATGGTAACAGGAGACGAAGGGGACACGGATTTACCTAGGTTTGGGCCCTCCTATGGAGGTAATACCCTACGTCCTTCTTGGATGTATTGATGATATGGGGGGTTGCAGAGTTTATCTACCTCGAGATCGAATAGCTAACCCTAGATGATTAGTTCTGTGCCTATAACCTAAAACCCTCCGGCTTATATAGACGCCAGGAGTACCTAGGGTTTACACATGGTAGGTTAGACGCCGAAGAGATAAACATGCCTATTTGCTCCATCAAACGTGGAGCGCAAGCTGTACTTCCCGAAGCTTCCATCTTGGAGATAAGTTCTTCAATGAATCCTGTGTTCGGTAAGTAGCCCATATAGTCTGAACCATAGAGATAGGTCGGCCTCCCGAGGACCCCTTAATCTAGGACTCCCTCAGGGGGCGCTATCGGTCGGGGGAGCATACGGCCTATGTCTGCAGGCTAATGGCTGCTGCAACTCGGCGTCATGGGTGGAGGTGGAGGTCTCCCGAGGGTCTACGTGTACCTGGTTTGTGGGTGGCAAACGTTTGCCGCGTCCGTGGCCTGAAGGGGTGGCGCACCCTCCACTTCAAGTTCGATGGCGAGGCGACGCTCTTCGTCAAGGTCTTCTGCGGCGAGGGTGTGGGGACCCCGACTCGTAAGTCGTGATCACTGAATGTACATGCACAGTGATCCCAGAGATCAATGCTCACTAAACACACAGAAACTGATTAACAAGAGCCTTACATCCATTACATACCGATTTACTCATATATGGCCTTCATGGCCATGTCTTAATATGATTGCAGCGGAAATCTTCAATGATAGCGTGAACCCATGCCATCTGCCTTAACCCTACAGGCATTCGGACTGGGAAGCGTCCTAGCTTGCATGTCCTTCACCAAGGCAATCTTCATCATAACCTGATCTTTCATGCCTGGCCAATAAAATAACCAGTCGCAAGCCAATGAGTACTTTGAATGTACTCGCAAGCAACCCATTTTTGGAACAAGGCAATAACAATGCATGATATAGCACTAATAGGCAAGTTTTGCAGAAAGCTAGTTTTGATTGCAATGACATGATCAAGTAACTTAAGTAAGCATGCATCAACCATAGACAGGTGTTCATAAGAACACGTCGCAATCATCATCATAAGTAGGGGGTTGGACGTCTCATGTTCAACCATCACATCAAGTCCTCAGACTTATCACATGTACCGTCTGAACATCTCATGTTCGGTCATCATGCCAAGTCAACCGAGTCGACTCAAGTATCATCTTTGTCACTACACACACGCACGAACTTTGCGAAAATATCTAGACGTGGCATAAGAAACACCAACCAACTATCCTTGACCGTGGACACGGCTATTCGAATAGTTTTTCACTCTACAGAGGTTGCACACTTTACCCACCAGACTCGGGGAACTTCCGTGTCATCCACGACTCGCGGTATATAACATACCCGAGGTAAGCACCCAAACAATGCCTTTCCCCTAGCGATACTAGACAAAGAGTCCACTCGATTGGTACCCAGCCCTCACGATGTACATCACACGAGCCTCGCTATAACCATACCATCCATGAGGGGACCAACTGTCAGGACAGGTTTTCCAGGATATTAATTTCCCAGTAAATGGCCCTTGTGCTCATCAGCCCTAGGATTACTGTTAGCTGACAAGACACTAACTTGATATAGAAATTCCTAGCAAAATACAAAAATATGTAGTATAAGACCATCATGGTCTATGAGTACAACAAAAGTTTTCTAGTGGTTGGTGGCGGAAGTGGTTCAGGGTCATTAGCGTCTATGGGACTCCATTTCCCACAGGAACAGCTTGTTGGGGAACGTCGCATGGGAAACAAAAAATTTCCTACGTTCACACAAGACCTATCCATGGTGATGAGCATCTACGCGAGGGAGAGTGGATCTACGTACCCTTGTAGATCGCTAAGCGTGAAGCGTTAAGAAACGCGGTTGTTGTAGTCAAACGTCTTCGCGATCCAAATCGCCGAGCGTCCCGCGATCCAATCACGATCCGTCCCGATCAAGCACCGAACGGACGGCACCTTCGCGTTCAGCACACGTACAGCTTGATGACGATCTCCGCCTTCTTGATCTAGCAAGAGGGAGTGGAGAGGTAGAAGAGTTCTCCGGCAGCGTGACGGCACTCCGGCGATGGTGGTGGAGCTATTCCGGCAGGGCTTCGCCTAAGCACTGCAAAAATCCGATCTAGAGGAGAAACTATGCATTGGAGGAACGGGTAGCACGTGGCTGAAAATCTTGTGCCAAAACCCTAAAAACCTCTAGTATATATAGGAGGAGAGGAGGAGGAGGCTTGGCCCTCAAGGAGCCAGCCCTAGACTTCGACCGAACCAAGAGGGAGGAGTCCTCCTCCTCCACTCCTAGTAGGATTAGGACGCCTTCCTTATCTTAGCCGTTTTGCCTTTTTCCACCTTTTTTCCTTTTGGGCTTTTCTTCCCAGCCGCATGGGCCTTGTGTGGGACTTCCACCAGCCCACAAATGGTTGGTATTCATCCTCCCACAACCCATGTAGCATCTTGGGTTGAAATACCCCTCCCGATGGTCTCCCGGTAAACTACCGGTACTCCCAGTACACTACTGATGAGCCCGAAACCTTTCCGGCGACCAAAATAGGACTTCCTTTCTATATGTCAAGGATTCAGTTAATCCTGTATGATGTTCCCTTTATTATTCGGTATGTTACTTGCCCGAGATTCGATCGTCGGTATCTCCATACCTAGTTCAACCTCGTTACCGGCAAGTCTCTTTACTCATTCCGTAATACAAGATCTCGTGAATAACACTTAGTCACATTGCTTGCAAGGCTTATTGTGATGTTGTATTACCGAGTGGGCCCTAAGATACCTCTCCGTCACACAGAGTAACAAATCCCAGTCTTGATCCATGCCAACCCAACAGACACCCTCAGAGATACCTATAGAGCACCTTTGTAGTCACCCAGTTGCGTTGCAACGTTTGATACACACAAGGCACCCTTCCGGTGTTCGTGAGTTGCATGATCTCATGGTCATAGAAACATATACTTGACATGGAGAAAACAGTAGCAATAAACTGACATGATCATATGCTACGTTTGTAGTTTGGGTCTTGTCCATCACATCATTCTCCTAATGATGTGATCCCGTTATCAAATGACATCACATGTCAATGGCTAGGAAACCTTGACCATCTTTGACCAACGAGCTAGTTCACTAGAGGCATAGTAGGGACAAAGTGTTGTCTATTTACCCACACATGTAATGTGTCTCCAATCAATACAATTATAGAATGGATAATAAACGATTAGCATGAACAAGGAAATATAATAATAAACACTTTATTTATTGCCTCTAGGGCATATTTCCAACACAGCTGACCTGGTTAACTCCTATCTTCGCGTGGCTGCAATCTTCAATGCCTAGGTTCTGGGGTTCTCGTCATAATACTCCTCTTCACATGCATAATCTGGCCAAGACAATAGCCAGGGATAAGCCAGTGAGTTCTTTTAATGTACTCGCAAACATTATGAAAACAGGCATAACATAGTAAGTGATAATCATGCACTGAAATCTTCCACGGTCACTTAGTAAGTCACAAAATAAAATTCATGGCACACGCAAGCAGATCATTCATGTCAAACATGAATAAGCAATCGGAGAATGAAAATAAACTGATTGGGTGTCTGAAGCAATGCCTCGAAAGGATAAAAATATAAAGCATGCCACAGTCGGGCATTTGAGCGACGGCACATAAAGGGCTTATGAGGAAAATAAATAGCAAGCATACCGCAGTCGGGTGTCTGAGCGATGCCACATAAAGGGCTTATAAGGAAACTAAATAACAAGCATGCCACAGTCGGGCGTTTGAGCGATGCCACATAAAGGGCTTATAAGGAAATTAAATAACAAGCATGCCACATTCGGCGTCTAAGGGACGCCACCTAAAGGGCTTATAAGGAAAATAAATAACAAGCATGCCATAGTCGGGCGTATGTGCGATGCCACATAAAGGGCTTATATAATAATCATAATGAGTATCCAGGAGGTAGAAATACTCAATAATTCAAATAATATAAATGGTTAGTCCACAATAATAATAATAACAATCATCATTTGTCACTCGTCATGATTTATATTCCAGTTTAGAAGTTTTCCTCCGAAGACCGACACTAAGACCAACATTTGACCCATCCTAGACTGTAATCCTTAACCGCAGACACGGCTATTCGAATAGATATTAACTCTACAGAGGTTGTACTCTTTACCCACCGCCGACGGATTTCAGTAGTCACAAAGGACTAGTTCCGTCTACGGTATTTTAGAAGAAAACAAACCCAACCAGTACACTCCCATTTCTAATCCCGATGCTAGGTATCACCCTAGGCAACGTTCAAGAAAAACATTAAGACGGGGAGGTCGCCACCTTGAATAGCATGGGATCAAATTTATATTGCGTGCTCTAAGGGGTGCCCCCTTCTCTGTCCCAACCGGAAACACCCAAGGCCCCTGACCAGATGACTGGCTTTAATCCATTGCCATGGGACCCTCATCACGGCCCCTCTATTTGGTGTGTACATGGAAAGAGGTTTGCAACTTACTAAATCGTATTCTTTACAGAAGTCCTCTATGGCAGCATGAAAAGAAGGAGAACAGGGACAACACTCGATCTATGGTCAACTCAGGAGGTTGTGTATTCTCAGCATGGTTAGCTCAACAAACATATTCCATGACATTAGACAGAATCCCCACTCATCATACCCCTTCATGCCTTACTGACCATTCTCGCTCCAACGAGATGTCAGCACCAAGCTCGTGTCCACCTGAGAGAGAGGTTTTTCCCGATTCCTTCCGATAGGCATGAATGGGGTATGGGGGTGAATACTTTCACAAGCATATAAATTCCAACAGCAAGGAATTTTCATCATGCAATAGTAAACATGATCACACCATCACATGAAATAATGCATACATTGGTTCAACTCAATGTTATAGTCACATCAACCAACACACCACGAATATTATACCAGGGTTCAGAATGCTTGCCTTCAATGTTTATGTATTTGAGGTGCACTCCAAAACTTTATCTTCACTCCAAATTCGTATTTGGAAATATTATAATTAACACACAATTCAAAAACAGCACAACAAGTTGCCTTGGAAATTTTTCAAATAAACATGAAAATAAACTAGATGGAATTTGGGAGAGGTGGGAAAAAGAATCAATTCCATTGGGTTTTTATTTAAAAGTTAGAGCCAGTCAAAGTCTGGTCAATTTTCTGTTTTTAATATAAATCAGAAAAAGAAAACGCTTCGGACGAAATATGCTTTTCCATAGGGGGAAACGTACTCTAGGAATTATGCATTTGTTTAAAACAGCTCCGGATCGCCTCTATCGCATACGAGCAGGGCCCACAGACATGTTTGACTATGGTCAAACCTCTCGTCTCCCTCCTCCAGCCGAAGGGAGGAGAGGTCTCCTGCGATGATTCCCAACGGCACAGGCCACCGTTCAAGGGGCTATAGACATGGGGGGGATCGGGAAGAGTCATCGCAACCATTCACGGCGGTTAGGAGTGCAGGGGAGCTCGAGGCTGAGCAGACCCTCGTCCATGACGGAGGGGGCTTCGGGCTTTGGGGAAGTTTCCTCCTACGGTGGTCTTAGGAAGGAAGAGGGAATGGGAACGGGCCTCTGCATCTCAGGGACTCAGTTGGAAAGCACTAAGCGAGAGAGAAGGCACTAGGGGCTCCAGGTTTTGACCATGACGGTGGTGGCTGAATTCTGGCCGGAGGTGGGGAAGACGACCTCCCTCTATCAATTGCTAGCTACGGGGGCTCTAGAGGGATGGTATGATGTCGCCTGATCGTCTGGTTGAGCTCTGGGTCTCCTTTTATAGCGAAACTAGGTCGGTTCCGCCGACAGCCGAGGATAAGATCGCCGGTCGTCCGCTTCTTTGACTAGCAGGACGACATGGCGGCGACGGGCGCTAGGGGACGAGGTCGCGAATGAGCTCGGCCTGTTCCAGAGGGCAGCTGGTGATCTGGGGTGGTCGGGGCGGTGCCGTCCATGGCGGAGGCCTGCTGCCGACGCCAGCGTTGTGCCAAGGCGCTCGCTGTCGCGGCACTGTGGGGTGCCAGGGGTGGCACGGTTGCACAGGTGGGCGGATAAGGACGGGGCATGGTCCCTTGGGCAAGAAAAGGCAAGATGCACGGGGTTGGTGCGACGCGGCGGTTCGGTCGCGCGGGCAGCCATATGCGCGCTCTGCCCGCGCCCAGAGCATGCCTACCAAGTGCTCGGTGAAATGACCAGGCCCTCCAAAAGACTTAAATGCACATGGGGTTAAGCAGGGGTGGGTTTTAGGGCAAGGCCAATCTGTATAACATATTGGTTTGGTCTCTTGAGCAACTCCATAGTGCAAGCCTAAAAGCATGCCAATTCTGTTCATGAACACAAGGTGTTCGACAGAATACCAAGGGCATCTAGAAATGCTTTCTGGCCACTAACCTTTTCAGGTTAAGGTCTACTTAGATCCAAAAGAATATGGCATGGTTAGTTTGAGGAAAACAGAAACTTGTTAGTGCAAGTTTCTGAGAAAACCAAATCTGGTCAGAAAGTATAGGCCAATATTGCATGTGCTTAAAATCTACTAATGGTTCTGATCTCCTGGACTTAAGAGGTTGGTAGAAAGTACTAATAGCAGGAAAATCCCAAGGTCACTTGAGCAAAACAAAATAGGGTTGTAGTACAAATCACCAAACTGGACCAGAATACAAATGTGGATGGTTTGGTCAAAATTTTCAAAACACAAAGTAGTTTCTTTGCATAAAAATGAACTATATAAATCTACTGACATCTCCAATTTTTTATGGAATTTTTAAAGTAATATTTAAATAGGTTGTAGTGCAAACTACAAACTGTACCAGATTTGAAAACTTGAGATAAAGCTCAAAGTCTCCAAATGACCAAGAGAGGTTTTCGCATAAAAGTGATGTACAAACACCACTTGTCATCTAAGCGTTTTTGTAGAATTTTTAAATGAAGATATCAAATGGTTGTAGTGCAAACATGCTCTAAAAATTATGATAAACCATTTTATAATAATTAAATATCGGGAAAAATAATTATAGAAATATATCACAGATCAAATATAAAAACAAATAAATGTTCTTGAGGAGCTATTCAAGTCCAACAATTATTTTTGAAATGTTTCTATTTGGAGGGAAAACTCGAGAACTGAGAAGAAAGAAGTGATCCTCAAATCAATAGATAATCCAGAAAATAAAAAAATAATTTCCTGGCAAAATTTTAAATAGTAAAACATGATTAAATTTATGGGATGTTACAACACTACCCCCCTTAAGAAAAAAGCTCGTCCTCGAGATTTTCTAAGGATGGCATCCAAAAATATTACTCCTGTTATCATGCTATAGTAACTCAAAAAAATTAAATAACCTGCTCACGCGATATGACGAGGCTACTGTGAGTGGGCAGATAATTGGGATAACTACAGTGGGGTACTGGTGTTGCAGGGGAAAAATCTACGGTTGAGGAAACCGAGAGATTTCTACTTATGGCTATGGTAAATTTAAAATTAATGAAATTCTAAATTTACAAATTACACTGGTTGTACCCGAGTGCATAGAGCTCTCTCTGGCTGACAGGTGGACCCAGGGCCCACTGTGAGTCTCTTCTTCCACCTCGGACTCTCCTCTCTCCCTCTCTCTCGTGCGCTTTCTCTCGCTTTTCCCATCGGCGACATCTAGCGCGTAGGGCATCTAGGCAGTACTGCGGTAGTGCGCAGCGTGCTAGTTGTCGGCACAGCATGCACTCACCTCATGGGCCAATGCGCTGTTGGCACTGCTCGCGGATTCGCCTCCAAACACCGGCGATCGAGCGACGACCGGCGTTGGTGGACTTCTCCCATCGTACACCGATCTCAAGCTATAAAAATGACCATGGTGCTGCTCTCTTCTTCCTCACACCTGGCCTTGTTTCTTCTTCTTCTTCCTTCTCCGTTTCATCTTGCAGGAGCTCGAGACAAGGCTGTAATGGCGGAGGTGATGCCGGACTGGTTCACGATCCTGCTGTGTGGAGGGTTGGCGGCATTGCTAGGGTTATCCGTGCTCCTGTGTGCGATGATCCTCGATGATCGTTGTGATGCTGCTACTCGGGTGTTAGCTCTTCGCGGCGGTGATGATCACGAGGATTAGGTGTAGGTGTCAGGTGCTGACTGCTGTTAGTGTGCTGGAGGCAAACCGCACCAGAATAATTACCCACAACTTTCTCTTTCCAAATTTTTTTTGGTGTGCTAGTGAGGTGATTGGTTATGTGTAAAATATGTATGTGGTTCTGCACTTAGTGCAGGTGGTGATGTGGTTGTGAGTGTGAGCTTGTTGTCGTGGTACTATGTGAATTTAAATCTATGTCATGAAAAAAATATTTGTTGCATTTTCTCAAAGAAAAACTCACCTCGAGATTTACGGAGAGTGAAAAACAGTTGATCAAAAATCACAGCAATAAAAATTTACTTATACACTATCGAAATCAAACAATTTATTCATAGCCCAATCTTATGACATAACACACATATTGCAGTAACAATTAATTGTAAGCTTAGCAAATACAACATGGGTTGTCTACGGTGCAAAAGCAAAATATTCAGGGTCCTGAGGAAATGTCTCCGGCACTGGAGCGCATTCTTCCTCTTGTGGGTGGAGAGGATGGACTAGTCGAAGGACGCGCCTCTCCTGGTCCGGCCTCAATGGTCTGCCAATGGTGATCTGAGGATTCAAAACTGCGAGATTCTGGAGGTAATCCATTACTCGCTGAGTCAAACGCTCTTGGGCGATGACGTACTGGATAAGGTTGGCCATTACTAGGTCTCGCTCTATTCGTCCCCCGGGAAAATATGCTTCTTCTTCGGGTGCTGCACGGCTCGCGAAGTAATAATGCCCCCTTTCACTGCCATAGGGCACTACGAATTGAAGGTAGGTAATCGCTTCGTACACAGGAACTTCTATGGCCATTTCCGGAGTCGGCATAGATTTCCCCACGAAGGAGACTTCTGTTGGGTCTTGGTTTGGGCCCACAGGTGGGATGTGCACTACTGCCCAATATTTCGAGGCAAATGAGGTGATCCTCGATTTGAACATCTCGTACTGGGTTGGATTTGGGAGAACCCATGGTACTGCGGGTAAAGTCCCACAATATCATAGAAAAACTACCTGGGGTCACATCTGGGGTTCTCCGATGAATACTAGGGCTCAGCATGGCAACAATGGATTTGAGAGTTGTGCACAAAGTGAGGGATGCTTGGTAAGGTTAAGGAGTGGCCTCTTATATAGCACCAGAGCTGGGTTACCGATTGCAGTGTGGGGGCAACCTTTGTCGGCGGTCCTTCTCTATGGGGTAGATGCCACAGGTATACACATCTCACAAAAGTGTCGTATCACTGTTGGTTGACAACTGGGGTGATTTTTGATAGCTACAACCAAACATTTAATATGCAACCAAATGCCAAAATTTCATTTATGCATGGATACTCTTAGTACTATTAGAAATAATGGCATACAAGCAACATGCATTATATTCCTAGCAATACAAGGTCACACTCTTACTTGGCTCGGGATACAAAGACTCGATACTACTCGAGTGGCTTAGTCTACCTCGTTAATATCTAGTCGAGCATGCCTTGCTGACTCCGAGGCTTCTCCTTGGGCTTCACCGTCGCGGTTTGCTGGATCAGGGTAATGGTTTGCAGGGTCAGGGTAGCGATGATGACCATCGCGAGGGTTGGTGGCCATAATCCCATTGGAGCGAGTCCCTAAAAGGCGACGAAGCTCCTCCGGGGATACAAACACATTCCGGTCGGTTGCAGGGGCAGGCCTCAATGACTTGATTGGTCGTCCGAATAGAAAATAGGGTTGTCGGTGTCGGGCGCCAATTCTCTACTTGCTAGGGCTCGGTGAGCAAGTTCTCCACGAGCTGCGTTCAGATCAAGAGTGACCTGATCGAATAGTGCCTCTAGGGTGCTGAGGTAGCGCACAAGATGCAACAGTGCAGGGTCTGTCTCGTGGTCTCCATTGGCAATCTGGGGTGGCCTACTATACCCATCATGGCTAGGGTAATAATAGAATGAGCGACAGTTAACTCTTGGCGACAAGTGCCGGAGTTGAACTATTGCCTCTCGAGCTGCTAACTGGATGGCTTGTGGCTCAAAGGAAGTTGACCTTCCGGTGAACCAGTAGGGGCGTTCTGGCAAGATGCCACTACCGTAGAGGTGCACCGTGGCCCAGAAGTGACGACTCTCATCACTCGTGTGCTCCTGATACACAACATACTCTAGGGGCTCTTCTAATGCAAAGGCACGTCGGGTGAGGTTATCTAGGACGGTCACGAAACCTCCAAGGTTGTTTGTGGTGGTCTCATTGTGAACAATGGCACCAGGAATCTTGGCTTGGTTTTGGATGGTTGGCTATGGTGTGATGGATTTAGGGCAAACATTTTCTTTTATAGAAGAAAACAGAGTATTCCTTCGCACGCTTGCGAAAGGGACAGTTTAGGTTTCGGTTATGATGCGTGATCGATGGGCTACGCTGATAGGTTGGGCACCGACTGCCGAAAGGTGTCGGGGTCACTATGCGGGCTATTGGATAGGATAGGCTTGGCTGCAGTTAGGTTAAAGTCTTGGTGGGTGGTTTACCTTGGTTTATCGAACTGGCTAAGATAGGATTAGCCAATGGTCAACCTGGCTATGATACCAAGGTTGTCAGGACCGGTTTTCCAGGACTTTAATTTCCTACTAAATGGCCCTTGTGCTCATCAGCCCCAGGATTACTATTAGCTGACGTGACACTAACTTGATATAGAAATTCCAAGAAAAATACAAAAATATGTAGTATAATACCATCATGGTCTATGAGTACAACAAAAGGTTTCTAGTGGTTGGTGGCGGAAGCGGTTCGGGGTCATCAGTGTCTATGGGACTCCATTTCCCACACGAACAACTGACCTGGTTAACTCCTATCTTCGTGTGGCTACAATCTTCGATGCCTAGGTTCCGGGGTTGTCGTCATAGTACTCCTCTCCTCATGCATAATCTGGCCAAGACAATAGCCAGGGAAAAGCCAGTGAGTACTTTGAATGTACTCGCAAACATTATGAAAACAGGCATAACATAGTAAGTGATAATCATGCACTGAAATCTTCCACGGTCACTTAGTCAGTCACAACATAAAATTCGTGACACACGCAAGCAGATCATTCATGTTAAACAGGAATAAGCAATCGGAGAATGAAAATAAACCGATCGGGTGTCTGAAGCGAAGTCTCGAAAGGATAAAAATATAAAGCATGCCTCAGTCGGGCGTCTGAGGGATGCCACATAAAGGGCTTATAAGGAAAATAAATAGCAAGCATGCCACAGTCGGGCGTCTGAGCGATGCCACATAAATGGCTTATAAGGAAACTAAATAACAAGCATGCAACAATCGTGCGTCTGAGCGACGACACATAAAGGGCTTATAAGGAAATTAAATAACAAGCATGCCATAGTCATGCGTCTGAGCGTTGCCACATAAAGGGCTTATAAGGAAAATAAATAACAAGCATGCCATAGTCGAGCATCCGAGCGATGCCACATAAAGGGCTTATATAATAATCATAATGAGTATCCAGGAGGTAGAACCTTCCCTTGGATACTCAATAATTCAACTAATATAAATGGTTAGTCCACAATAATAATAATAACAATCATCATTTGTCACTTGTCAAGATTTATATTCCAGTTTGGAAGTTTTCCTCCGAAGACCGACACTAAGACCGACACTTGACCCATCCCAAATTGTAATCCTTAACCACGGACACGGCTCTTCGAATAGATATTAACTCTGGAGAGGTTGTACTCTATAGCCATAGCCGACGGATTTCAGTAGTCACAAAGGACTAGTTCCATCTATGGTATTTTAGAAGAAAACACACCCAACCAGTACACACCCATTTCTCATCCTGATGCCAGGTATCACCCTAGGCAACGTTCAAGAAAAACTTTAAGTCGGGGAGGTCGCTACCTCGAATAGCATGGGATCAAATTTATATCGCGCGCTCTAAGGGTGCCCCCCTCTCGGTCCCAACCGGAAACACCCATGCCCCCTGACCAGATGACTGGCTTTAATCCATGGCCATGGGACCCTCATCATGGCCTCTCTATTTTGTGTGTACATGGAAAGAGGTTGACAACTTACTAAACCGTATTCTTTACAGAAATCATGTGGCAGCATGAAAACAAGGAGAACGGGGACAAGACTCGATCTATGGTCGACTTAGGAGGTTGTGTACTCTCTGCATGGTTAGCACAACAAACATATTCCATGAAATTAGACAGAATCACCACTCATCATACCCCTTCATGCCTTACTGCCCATTCTCGCTCCAACGAGATGTCAGCACCAAGCTCGTGTCCACCCGAGACAGAGGTTTTTCCCAATTCCTTCCGGTAGGCATGAATGGGATACGGGGGTGAATACTTTCACAAGCATATCAATTCCAACAGCAAGGAATTTTCATGATGCAATAGTAAACATGATCACACCATCACATCCAATAATGTATACTTTGGATCAACTCAATGTTATAGTCACATCAAGCAACACACCACAAATATTATACGAGGGTTCAGAATGCTTGCCTTCAATGTGTATGTATTTGAGGGGCACTCCAAAACTTTATCTTCACTCCAAATTCCTATTTGAAAATATTCTAATTAACACACAATTCAAAAACAGCACAATACGTTGTCTTGGAAATTTTTGAAATAAATATGAAAATAAACTAGATGTAATTTGGGAGAGGTGGGAAAAAGAATCAATTCCATTGAGTTTTTATTTTAATAGTTAGAGCCAGTCAAAGTCTGGCCAATTTCTGTTTTTATTATAAATCAGAAAAAGAAAATGGTTCGGACGAAATACGCTTTTCGTGAGGGGGAAATGTACTCTCGGAATTACGCCTTTATTTAAAACACTTCGGCTCGCCTCTGTCGCTGACGAGCGGGGCCCACAGTGGTCAAACCTGTCATCTCCCTCCTCCATCGAAGAGAGGAGAGGTCTCTAGCGATGATTCTTGGCGGCACATGCCACCGTTCAAGGGGCTCTAGACATGGGGGGGGGGGGATCGGGAGGAGTCATTGCATCCATTCGCGACGGTCACGAGCACAGGGGAGCTCGAGGCTGAGTAGACCCTCGTCCATGGTGGAGGGGGGCTTCGGGCTTTGGGGAAATTTCCTCCTACGATGGTCTTAGGCAGGAAGAGGGAATGGGAACGGGCCTCTGCATCTCAGGGACTCGGTTGGAAAGCACTAAGCAAGAGGGAAGGCACTAGGGGCTCCGGATTGTGACCATGATGGTGGCAGCTGAATTCTAACCAGAGGTGGGGAAGACGAGCTCCCTCCATCGATTGCTGGTTATGGGGGCTCTAGAGGGATGGTATTATGTCGCCTGATCATCTGTTTGAGCTCAGGGTCTCCTTTTATAGCGAAACTAGGTCGGTTCCTCCGACGGCCGAGGATAAGATCGCCGGACGTCCGCTTCTATAGCTAGCAGGAGGACGTGGCGGCAACAGGCGCTAGCGGACGAGCTCACAGATGAGCTCGGCCTGTTCCAGAGGGCAGCTGGTGAGCTCGGGTGGTCGGGGCGGTGTTGTCCATGGCAGAGGCCTGCTGCCGATGCCGGTGTAGCACTAAGGCGCTCGCTCTGGTGACACTTTGGGGTCCCAGGGGTGGCAGGGTGGCATGGGTGGGCGGATAAGGATGGGGCGTGGTCCCTTGGGCAAGAAAAGGCCAAGGGCATGGGGTAGGTGTGACGCGGCGGTTCGGTCGCGCGGGGAGCCATATGCGCACTCTGCCCGTGCCCGAAGCATGCCTGCTAGGTGATCGGTCAAATGACCAAGCCCTCTAGGAGACGTAAATGCACATGAGGTTAAGTAGGGGTGGGTTTAAGGGCAAGGTCAATCTGTCTGACAAGCTAGTTTGGTCTCTCGAGCAACTCCATAGTGCAAGCCTAAAAGCATGCCAATTTTGTTCATGAACACAAGGTGTTCGACAGAATGCCAAGGGCACCTAGAAATGCTTTATGGCCACTAAACTTTTCAGGTTAAGGTCTCCTTAGATCCAAAAGAATATGGCATGGTTAGTTTGAGGGAAACAGAAACTTGTAAGTGCAAGTTTTTGAGAAAACCAAATCTGGTTAGAAAGTATAGGCCAATATTGCATGTGCTTCAAATCTACTAATGGTTCTGATCTCCTGGACATAAGAGTTTGGTAGCAGGAAAAATCCCAAGGTCACTTGAGAAAAACAAAATAGGGTTGTAGTACAAATCACCAAACTAGACCAGAATACAAATGTGGATGGTTTGCTCAAATTTTTCAAAACACGAAGTTGTTTCTTTGCATAAAAATGAATTATATACATTTACTGACATCTCCAATTTTTTATGGAATTTTTAAAGTAATATTTAAATAGGTTGTAGTGCAAACTACAAACTGGACCAGATTTGAAAACTTGAGATAAAGCTCAAAGTCTCCAAATGACCAAGAGAGGTTTTTGCATAAAAGTGATGTAGAAACACCACTTGTCATCCAAGCATTTTTTTAGAATTTTTAAATGAAAATATCAAATGGTTGTAGTGCAAAAGAAGCTCTAAAAATTATGATAAACCATTTTAGAATAATTAAATCTTAGGAAAAATAATTATAGAAATATCTCCACAGATCAAATATAAAAACAAATAAATGTTCTTTATGAGCTATTCAAGTCCAACAATTATTTTTGAAAAGTTTCTATTTGGAGGGAAAACTCCAGAACTCAGAAGAAAGAAGTGATCCTCAAATCAACAGATAATCCACAAAATAAAAAAATTAATTTCCTGGCAAAAAAATTAATTAGTAAAACATGATTTCATTTTTGGGGTGTTACACCAATGGTGTGCCCGGTGCCTGTGAAGACAGCACATGATCGTACATATCGGTACGACCCCGTATCGAGAGTGACCACGCCACTCCCGCCACTAGTAATGCGGGCTCCTTGCCAGTACCCAACAAGGTAATCAACAAAGCCTCATCCCATAAGGGGAATCGTGGTTGCGCATGTAAGGTTGGGAAGGTCGAAAAATCTTAAACCCTCCATTTATGGAAAACACATCATTATCTTGTTCCGGCACACCACTTCCATATCAAGTGGTCACCCATCTCATCATCATCTCCCTCGGTCATTAGTTGCACCGACGGTGTTTTCGAAAAAGTCTTTGAAATCATCGCTTTCTCTCCATAACTATGCATAGATCCCAAACCCACTTGTGTAGCATCTACTAGCATCCTAACTACACCCACCCGCATAACCCTCATAAGGTGGTAGGGTCATGCACGATGCAAGTGTCAATGGTAAGAGTGTCGGAAGCAACCCATCGGAGGGGTCACTACTCCACATGATCAAATATAATGAAAGTAAGGTGCTATATATCATCCAGTAAAAATGGTTTCTTATCATGGTCAAAGGTTTGCTTGCCTAGCTTAGCAACGTCTTCGAGGTCTTCACCCGCTTCTCGTCCACTCCGAACATTTCATCTACTTCGTCAACTATCGCCGGAAACAACCGCAATAAGCAACACAACAAGCAGAGAAGTAAAAGTGCTCTATAATTAGGAGTTTTATTTTTCTCGGACACCTTGGGTCACAAGAAAAATAATCAGGAAGGTTTCAGTTGATGAGGATCAAGGAGAAGTTTTTGAATGGTGGGAATGCTGGAAATGATATTCCTTTAAGATGTCAACAGTTTTCTTTTATAAAAATGAGTAGATGGACCTAACAAATAGGGCATGATTTTAGAAATATGTGGAAAGTGGTTTAACTGGATTTGGAGTTGTGAGGATTTACCTATGATTTTCCTAAGAGGGAATAATGGAAAAAGGGGAGCTACTTATTTGGTCAAGCATGATAGGTGCATGATAAAATGTTAAACTTGGCCAGACAAATAGGGCATGATATTTAGAGCCTCTGGGAATTTGAATCACCCCATTTGGAGTTGATATGAGTGCTCTAGGAATTTACAAGGTGGCTCTCCAATAGTTCAAATTTAAATATAAATTTGAACAGTAGAGAGAAGTTTGTGGGAAAAATATGTAGGATATATTTTTGGATATAGGAAGATTTTAGAAACCTCTAGGATTTTGATTCACCAGATTTTGAGTTAAGATGAATTTAATATCTATTTTACAAATTTTGGAAAAAACAGAAATTGGAAAAAGGTGTACCTAGTGCACTATATAGCGCACGCGGCGCAGGATTGATATTGAGCCAGCCCAGCCGTCCGGCTCAGCGTGCGCACGCCGCGTCGGAAGCGTACTCCTGCGGAGTATGCCTTCCCAGTGGGGAGGCGGCCATCAGAGACCCGCCTCCACTTAAACCGGCGGGCTCGGCCATCTGGGTCGCCGATGCATGGGCCCCGCCCGTCAGGCCCTCCTTCCTCCTCCCACTCGAGCAAAGGAGGAGCGGGGGAGGCAAAGCCGAGCAACTCCGGCGCCCGCTCCTGGAGGCACCGGCGGTCTTCGGCGGTGCTCCAACCACCAACGAGCTCGGGGCGGCGAGCCGCTTGCGCCTGGCCTGTCCCCGGGCCTTGGGGAGGTCAGGGTCGACCGCGGCGTTGGTCAAGGCGGAGGCATTTGATGGCGGTGATGGGCGCGGCGCCATAGCCGCGGAGAAGAGGGAATGGAGTGGCAGGAGGCTTTGTGGTGATGCGGGGGAGGTGCTGGCGAAGCTCCAAGGAGAGGGGGAACTCGGGGGAGCTCGAATCCGAGCCGAGCCATGGCAGGAGAGTTCCGGCCATAGAAGGAGGAGAGGGCCTCGGGAGCAAGGGGGCTCGGTCCAGGGAAGTACAATGGAGTTGGGGAGAGCCAAGTGCCCGAGAGGGAGCTCGGGGAGGGGTCCTATAGGCGGGGGCGACCAGGGGGGATCGTTCAATACCCTTTTTCAATGGTCGAGGAGAGAAATTTTCCATTTTTATGGGTGTCCTCAGATGCGCCTAGGGCGCGGTGAGCACGCAGGCTAGAGGTGCCTTGGAGGTTTCTGAGCGTTGGGGAGGGGTGTGGGAGGTTGAGGGGAGATCAATGGTGCGCTGGGAAGCTCTATTGAGGACGGACTTGAGCTACAGGACAACGACAAGCGGCAGAGCGCTGTTTTTGCATGTTGGCTGCATGGTCACCACGCCAACCCTTGTCCAGGGCATCTTTTTGGTTGGCCAAATCTGTCTGGGCGTGAGGCATGCATGCAGTAGAGTAGTGGTAAAATCTCATGGTAAATGGAGCTCGTTAGATGGGTTTTTCACAACTGGGAATTTGCAGCAGCAAACTTTGGGCTCACCCAAAGTGTTGTTATTGTTGTACTCTTGTGGAAAAACCTTGTCTACTGGTCAAAGGAAAGGAAGGACTATGCACCCACCAATTTTCAGATCATGGAGATGAGAGGGCAAGGTACTTGTAGTTCAATGCTACAATTACTGCCCTAAAGTTATTTCACATGGTTTGCTCATAGATTCCACATGAGCATTCCATATTTGGGTATGCCAAGGTGCATTAGCATGCAAATGAGGTTGTGGAAAAGTTTGGGGTCATTTGTGTGATCAAAAGGGAAGGAGAGGTGCTGCCTTGTTAAAAAGAGAGGGAATAAGAGAGAGGCCATGGCAAAGTTACTGGAGGTAGAAGAGGGTTATAATACACTGTGGTAGAAAGTTGGGAGCAAGGGGAATCTTTTTGGGCCCACTTTGCTTGTCCACAAGTTTATGTTTGAAGGTGTTTGTGCTGTGATTGGGCTAGGCAGGGGAATCCTATGACCTTGAGATTTACCAGGGGTAAATGGTAAGTCCATTTGGTCCTGATCACAAGTTTTGAGATGATTTGAAGATATTTGATAATGGAAACTTGGTAAACCCTAGAAATGGAGAGAAATGGATTTCTATAGATATGATCATGCAATTCTATTCCCCTTGATGCATGACTTGATATAGCATCATCATTTGGGTAATAGAGAATCCCTACAAAGTTTGGGATCAATAGGAGATACTTCATAGTGTAAATTTGATCAAATTTGGCTCTAGACAGGAATGGCTTTAGGATATTGTGGTGAACCAAAACAATTGGGATAGAGATGAAACTTGGCAAGATGACCACATATATCATATGTGACATGTTATAATTTTCCTGGATTTATTTGAGAATATTTCTTATAGAAATATTTCAAATTTTTGGAATAGGCAGAAACGGTTTTGAAGAGTTTTGTCCAATATTTTGAACATGACCATGCCTTGAAACTCTTATATATGGAAAACATTTTTCCACTGAGCTTTACTAAGTTTTTCCCAAATATTTTTAATGTATTTAAATATTTTTTCCCTATAAAAGACCATTTCTAGCCCTAAGAAAAAGCCTTTAAACAAAATAGTAAAACAATCTCTAAAATTAATATTTGATGGTTTTGGGAAGTCATATATATAGTAGGTTCCAAATAAAGTCTTTGGGGAAAAAGGGTCCACCCAATTTGGGGACTTGCAGTGCAAATCTCAAATCAGGTTGTTTTGCAAACCTAATTTCAATAAAACCAATTTGGACAAAATAATATTTTAAAATAATAATATAATTAAGTCCTCTTCATATGGCATGATCATTGGACAAGAGTGGGGATCAAGGAAAAGAGTTTTGAGAGTAGGAGGGATTTTATGAATATAGAGCACTAGCAAGCAATCGGACAATCAACAACCAAGTGAAGCATAACAAGCACACAAAAGTTTTAACTGGCCCTAATTTTTGAGTCATGATATCTTAGTGATGAGGCAAATCACAGGGTGTGACAGAGGGTGAACGCTTGGGGTGCTGCCCGGAAGACGTCGCCTATGGCGATCTTGGAGATGAGCTTGCCCTTCACGACGAGCACCACTCCTCCAGCGACAGCGACACCCCCTCCGAGGGGAGCCCGAGCGACAGCGACGACAACAGCTATGACGTGCCATCACGCTCGAACCTTGGGGGATTGCAAGCCGGCGCGGCTATGCTCCTTCACCCCGGAAGCCTCTACGGTGGCGCACCTTTACGGGCCCGTGAAGGAAGAGGAGGACACCGACTGAGTGTCCGTGCGCGAGCCCCGGAGCTCCTGAAGCGAGAGCCCCCGTGGGGGGCTTCTTCCTTCTTTCCCTGCCCATGTAACCATAGACCAAGAAATACTTTGCGGTCATGTAATGAACTTGGGTGCAAGCCCCCTTTTATTAGTGCTTCTGTTACATGTCCTGGTTTTCACACTTCCGATTAGGATTAGGGTACTTAGCTTGGCGTGTCCATCGTAGGCTCCAGGGGAGGTGTGGTCATGGCACTTGGTGAATCCGTGCGCCCTACGGTCCTCTTCTTCTTGTAGATGATGTAAGTTGGGAGCCCTTTCGGCACTCTGTGTCTTTAGGCCCCTACCGCCGCGGTTGCATCTGGACAAGGATATAACTGCAGGGTGAGGCCTTAACACGCTCAATGCCGACCGGATCACCAAGGACGGCATCGAGGATGCTAGTGGCTTTATGACCGGTAAGGCTTCTAAGGCGTGCTACTCAGGAGCCCCCTTAGACGTTCAAGCAGCTCTACGTCGGCTAGTCCCAGTCCCGCACTTTTCCATTGACGCTCGAGCAGCTCCCCAAAGAATTTTTTTTATTCCAGCCCCGAGAGGGGTGGGCCTCCCGAGGCTTTGAGATGGCGCATCGGGCCGTGAGTGGAGCCCCCGAGTGAGTATGAAGCGGCATGCGCCTGCTAACTTGTATGGTATTACCATGCGAGGATCCGGGGGCTAAGGCCTTGCCGAGGTGCGAGCATCGTGGCCCCCAGCCCCCGCTCGCGAGGTGCAAGGAGGAAGGGAGCAGGCGAGTGCCCATCCTGAAGAGAGAAAACCCAAGATGGGGAATGGCGATGAATCCCTGAACCGTTTCTTGAAGACATGATTTGGAAAAACCCGAGTTTTGTTCCAGGAAAGTTGGCAAATTCAAATGCGAGAAGAGAAAATAATAGCCGCGTCCGGCACCTAGGCTAGTCTTCGTCTTACCCCAACGCTGAGCGTAGGGCATGAACGTTGGATGGTTATAGCTATTGATGGGTAGTGTTGACTTCTCCGCCAGCACGAAGCTGTGGCTGCCACATTGCATGGGAGGAACCCCTCCGCGTCCTTGGGGGGCTTTGGACGTATACAACCCGCTCATTTTTACGTGAGAGTATCACGGGGAGAATCTTCGGAGGCGCTAGATGTTTCCAGTCATTCTGGATGGGGACCCTGTCCTGAGTCTCCAAGTGCACTACACCTGGCCTGGAGACATGAACGACCTTGAACGGCCTCTCCCACATGGGCTAGAGCTTCTGCAAGCCCTCCCAGGAGAGAACCCACCTCAGGACGAGGTCACCAAATTCTAGGGTCCTGGAACGGATGTTGCGGCAGTGGTAGCGCCGGAGCGCCTGTTGATTCCTAGCAGCTCGGAGCGAGGCTTGGCGATGAGATTCCTCCCCAATTAACAGATCCGTCTCCTGCCTGGCATCCTGACGCTCCTCGTCGAATGCCATTACCTAGGGAGAGCAGTGCTTGACCTCGTGAGGGAGGCTGGCTTCGACTCCATAGACGAGGAAGAACGGGGTTTCGCTGGTGGTCTTAGTAACGGTGGTGCGGATGGACCACAACACAGACTTGAGCTCATCGACCCAGCCCCTACCGCAAGCCTCCAGCTTTTTATTAAAGCTCCTTGTCTTGAGGCCTCGTAGAACCTCCGTATTGGCACGCTCTGCTTGGCCGTTGCTCCTGGGGTGGGCTACTGAGGCATAGCAAATCTGGGTTCCAAGTTTAGCACAATAAGACTTGAAGAGGCTGCAGGTAAACTGCGAACTGTTGTCGGTGATGATACGGTTGGGGACGCCGAAGTGGCGCACGATGCCCTTGATGAACTTGACGGCCGACCCAGCCGGGATGGTGCGCACCGTCTCCACCTCGGCCTAGTTGGTGAACTTGTCGATGGCGACATAGAGGTAGCGATACCCGCCCGCTGCCCGTGGGAAGGGCCCCAATATGTCCAGCCCCCAGACCGCAAAGGCCTAGGAGAGCGGGATGGTCTAGAGGCCTTGGGCGGGCTGGTGGATCTACTTGGCATGGAACTGGAAGGCCTCGCAAGACCAGACCAGCTCGATGGCGTCATTGAGCGCCGAGGGCCAATAGAAGCCCGATCGGAATGCCTTCCCTGCAAGGGTGCGCGACGAGGAGTGGTGCCCGTAGTCCCCTCCGAGGATGTGTGCCAGCAGCTCATGCCCCTGCTCCTTAGTGATGCACCATAGCGAGACGTCGTTCGGGCGCTTGTGGTACAACTCGCCGTCTCGCATGTAGTAGGCCGTGGCCTGCCGTGCTACGTGCTCTGTGTCTTCCTCCTTTTCTGGTGGCGTGTCGTGAAGCACGTATGCCTTGAGATCCTGCATCCAGTCATCATCCTGAGTCTCCAGTGCAAGGAGTAGTCAGACTCCTGAGGTTGGCCTGCAGTCCATAGGCCCCAGGGGTGGCGCCAGGGGGAGCTCCCCGCTTTGTGGCGCCGGGTGCTCATAGGGTGGCGCCACGGAGGGTTTGAAGAGCCACTCCTCGATGATGCCCGACTCCTCCGCCTCACATCGCGATGCCCTCTTGGCGATGTCATCAGCTTCCCTGTCCGTGCCACGCTGGACGTGTTGCAATTCCAAACCCTAAGAACATTTTTCAATATTTCGTACCTCTTCCAAGTATGCCTCCATATGCTCGTCCTTGGGTGCATACTCTTTGTTGGAAAAGTTGACGAGGAGCTGAGAGTCGCCTATGACGGAGAGGCACCAGACCCCAAAGGCCACCACTGCCTTTAGGCCCGCAATGAGGTCCTCGTATTCCGCGATGTTGTTGGAGACCTTCTCCCCACTCTAGAAACAGAGTTGTACGGTGTATCGGAGCTTGTCTCCTGCTGGGGAGGTGAGAACACCCCTTGCCCCTGCTCCCATGCGCATGAAGGCTCAGTCAAAATGCATGGTCTAACCCTCTGGCGTCTCGTCGCCAGGGGGCGAGGGACTGACTCCCGTCCAGCCCGCGGTCAGGGGCGTCTGTCCACTCCTCCATGAAGTCCGCCATGACCACTCCTCTGATGACCCTGGTCGTGCTGAACTCTATGTTGAAGGCCTGCAGCTCGATTTTCCACTCGACGACCCTTCCCACCGCGTTGGGGTTGCGCAAGACCTTCTCCAGGGGGTATGCAGACACGGCCTTGATAGGATGCCCCTGGAAGTAGTGTTGCAGCTTTCTTGAAGCGACGAGGAGCACTAGTAGGAGCTTCTCTTGCATGGGGTAGTGTCACGCCCAAGATGCGCGCCTATCCATTTTAAGTCACAAGGGCCTCGCAAGGGATAGAGGCGCATCTTGCCATTATCAAGTATAGTATCATCACATCATACAATACGGAAAAGATGAGTATACAAGATTGGCTTACACTCGCCACATGCTAAATTACAATTCACTCAGAGTTCAATCATCAAGATGAAGACAAGGTCCGACTACGGATGAAGTCAAACGATAAAAATAGATGCAAAGATACTATCTCGCTATCCCAAAGATCACGACCATGGTCCTCTACTCATCCAGATAAGTCACATACATCCTGCCTCTTTCCTCATCATATTCCCACTGGAGCTGGGTAAGATCATCCTGCACGTACTCATCTGTACCTGTACCTGGAGGGTTGTAGTAATCTGTGAGCCATAAGGATTCAGCAATCAAGCGCCTAGGTACCAAGACTATTCAAGCTTAAAGGTTGGGTTGGGGTAAGTGTTTAGTTTGCAGCAACACTAAGCATTTATGGTGGCTAGCTTACGTAACAAGAAAGTAAATGTGAGTGGCCTACGATGAACGATCAAATCTAGTATGATCACTATGAGACCCTGAACACTTACTTACGTCAATCATAACCCCACCGTGTTCTCTCTTGGATCGTGTTCACGAGCAGAGACGATCATGGTTACTCACACAGTTGGTGTATTTTATTTAGAGTTTACTTCAAGTTTACTAGAACCGGGAGTTAAATAAATCTCCAAGTTGCCACATAACCGCGGGCACGGCTTTCCAAAAGATTTAACCCTGCAAGGGTGCTCCAACTAATCCATCACAAATTAACCACACTCCACGGGAATAGCCTTGACCACGGATCTCGTGATCATCATAGGTAATTCCAAAGGAATTCCAACACCTCGAGTAAATCCAAAGAAAGTCAGAGTCCACACGCAAGACATTTGATAAAGGTAAAACAAATCCAGCAAGTCCACCCGACGTGTCGACGAACCCGATAAGAGCCACGTGTCTCGTTCTCAGGAGACGACGGATAAGCTAGTGTACGGTCGCCTGATAGAAATCTCCCAAGTTGCCCTGGGTTGGCCCCGCACAGTGCTCTAGTTTGGACCAACACTCATGAGGAGCACTGGCCCGGGGGTTGATTAAATTATCCATGGGTTTGCAAGGCCCTATGCAAGTTTTATTAAGTTGTAAACAAATTTGGTACCAATGTTGGGTCTTGCCAGACAAGTTTTAATCTCAACCGAAAGAACAAGGGGGTCCCCATAACAACCCCGAGTATGTTAGGAGCGCAAAAGATGGAAAACATAACACCGGTAACCAGAAACTAATGGCAGAAACAGCGGAACAAATCACTTAGCAAAAGGCCAAGCCTTCCACCAATACCAAGATATATATGTGCTTTAAATTAAATGACAGATAATATGGTGATATCCAAATCCATGTTATCACAAGGAACAACCTGCACCTGCAATTAAGAATGCTATAAGAGGGGCTGAGCAGCGGTAACTTAGCCAATAAAAGGTTTGCTAGGATGTGGAGGTTAGGGGCTGTCATGGCAATTAGGAGGCTGATATCAAGTGGTAGGTAGAGTAATTGTAACGATAAGAGCGAGAAACTAGCAAGAAAAAATAGTATCGCGATCCGGGTACGATCATCTTGCCTGTTGGTTCTTCAGCGGAACAAGTAGCGGGATCCTCGTAGTGGTACTCTCCTGGGTCCTCGTACTCAGTATCAACACTCGCAGCTACCCAAGAGAAATAGCAAAAATAAACATCCAACCAAGGTGTAATTCACAACCAAGATGACGCATGATTCTTTTATGAAGAATTGAACATGGCAATCCAAAACTAGTCATGTTTCGCATGCAAAGTTTGTTTATTAATGAATCTAGACAGAACCTCATGTTAAGTTATTTAGACATGCATGATCATGGAAAATATGGATGCATCACGCAAAATTGATAGAAATGCATATAAAGAATGCAAGAAATGGAGTTACGATACGCTCACGACAAGGTACGGAGGCAAATACACAAGACCACCAAGCCATGGGATTATTCTTTGCATTCCAAGGTAGCCACTAGATAGGTTATGAAAAATCATGCACCTACACGGGGCTAGCAAGCTCGGGACCTGGCGAGGAGGGACGGGGAGCTCACTGGAGGTTGATCACGCAGCCAATCGAGCTCGAGGATGCGCAACGACGGGGAATTGATGCGGCAGAGGAGCTCGGCTGGAGGGGAGGAAGAAGAAGCAGGGCATGGTCTTGGTGTCCCTCGGGGATGCAAAGGACGTCGAGGAAGAAGAAGACGATGGCAACACGATCCCGACGATCTCCGGCTCGAGGTGTTCACCGAAGAAGCTCCCGCGGCGACGAGCACAACTCTGAACCTCACCGCACACACACTTTGAACCCTTTGAACTTTACCTTGCCGGGGACAGGAGAGGAAGAAGAGGGGGCAGCGGTGCAAGGAGGGAGAGGAACCCTAGGGGGCGGCACGCACACCGAGAAGGCCATATAGGCGATGGGACAGACGGCGACGACGATGGAAAGGAGACGGCGACGCGGCTCTCCTCTCTGAAGATTACGACAGAGGCAATGGGAGCAGGTGGACGTCTGTTCACTGCTGGCTGGGCCGCAGGAGAGACAAGGCCCACCTTCCTCTCTCTCTCAAACAAAACAGAAAAGGGGTTTTCCATTTTATAAAACCAGCCACACTAAATAAATCCCAGAGCATGTTGAAAGGTTTTAGTGCAATACAAAAATACTTTTGAGGAGGTAAAAACATGCCCTAATTAATAAAAATGTCAGGTTGATTTATTGGACAAGTAATTTTATTACTTTTGAAAATAGCAGCCCTGTTTTATTTAAACACAGATTCAAACACACCCCAAAAAACAAAAGGAGCACTCTCTAAAATTATTAAAATGAATAGGGTTATCTCTTGAACATTTTAAAACAATTTTAGAAACAACTTAATTCTGATAATAACATTAAAAGAAGAGAAGGGGTATTAGAAAGGGGATGTTGAGAAGGAATTAGAGAGGGGAAGAAGAAGAGGTGCGCACATGAACTCCACCCACACTCAAACATCATCACAACACAAGTCACACTCACATCCAATCACAACATGTCAAGACACATGAAAGCAAGTGTCACGCCCAAGATGCGGTCCTATCCTTATTTGGGCACGAGGGCCTCCACAGGGATAGGAGCGCATCTCGATACATTCGCAAGAATGGGTATCATTACAAGTACATGTACAAAAGCGATGAGTATATGGAAGTGGCTTACACTCGCCACATGCTACATCAAAGTCACATCAATACAACAACATACTCAAACATCATACACAAGAGCAGGGTCCGACTACGGACGAAATCAAACGATAAAATGACATCCATCCTTGCTATCCCAGGCTGCCGCCTGGAACCCATCCAAGATTGATGATGAAGAAGAAGAACTCCAAATCAAATCAAGCAACGTGCTCACGTCAATTCATCACATTACCTGAACCTATAACTGTTGTTGTAGTAATCTGTGAGCCACAGGGACTCAGCAATCTCATTTCCAAGGGTATCAAGACTATTAAAGCTTAATGGGTGAGGTATGGTTAAGTAGTGAGGCTGCAGTAAGAGACTAAGAATTTATTTGAGTGGCTAACTTACGAGTACAGAAAGTAAAGTATGGTGGTCTACGCATAACGGTCGTGAACTAGTAATGATCACTAACTGATCCTGAACACCTACTTACATCAAACATAACCCCACCGTGTTCTCTTTCGGATAAGGACTCACGAGAAGAGACAGTCACAGTTATGCACACAGTTGGTGTATTTTATTAGAGTTTACTTCAAGTTCGCTATGACCGGGTGTTAAACAAAGTATCCAAGTTTGCCACATAACCGCGGGCACGGCTTCTCAAAAAGATTTAACCCTGCAGGGGTGCTCCAACTCATCCATCATAAATTAACCACGCGCAGCGGGAATAACCTCCAGCACGGATCTCGTGATCATCCTAGGCAATTCGAAAGGAAGTCCGACACCTCGATATAGCCCGAAGAAAATCAGAGTTCCTCACTCAAGACGTTTGAGAAAGGTAAAAAACAATCCAGCAAGGCCTCCCGACGTGTCGACGATCCCGATAGGAGCTGTGTATCTCGTTCTCAGGACACGGCGGATAAGCGAAGCGTACGATGGCCAGATAGAAATCTCCCGAGTTGCCCCGGGATGGCCCCGCATGGTGCTCTAGTTTGGACCAACACCCATGAGGAGCACTGGCCCGGGGGTTGATCAATTATCCATGGGGTCTAGAAATCCACTATGCAAGTTCATTAATTATTAGGCAAATGTAGTACCAATGTTGGGCCTTGCCAGACAAGCTTTATTCTAACCCGAAAATCAAGGGGGTCCCCATAACAACTCCGAGCATGTTAGGAGCGCTCATTGGAACATAACACCGGTTCACAAGTAACTAGGGGCGGCAAGAGTGGAACAAAACACCGAGCATAAGGCCAAGCCTTCCACCTTTACCAAGTATATATGTGCATTAAATTAAATAGCAGCAATATTGCGATAACAAAAGAATGTCCATGTTGACACATGGAAGCAATTGCACCTACAGCTAGAAACGCTATAAGAAGGGCTGAGCAAGCTGTAACATAGGCAAACAAAGGTTTGCTGGGACGGTGGAGGGTTAGAGGCTTTTCATGGAAATGTTGGGAGGCTTATCAAACAATGGTTGGTAGCGTGACATAGCGATATAAAGACGAGACAACTAGCATGGCAATGATAGTACTGGTATCAAAGGAAATGATTCATCTTGCCTGAGATCCCGCTCGGAAGAAGATCGAGTCCATGAAGAAGATGAGGCAACGTAGTCGAACGAATCCTCACACTCCGAACACTTTCAGAACTCTATCAAGAAGAAGCAATCCAAAACAAACAATCAACACAAGATACACCATAACATATGCATGACATGATTCACAAACAATATGATGCATGTCCGGTTTAATATGCAATGCATGACAATTCACAACAATCAAATACTACACATTAAGTGAAGCTCAATATGCAACGAGTTGCATATTGACGTAACTCCACGTTTGAATTATTTAGTTCACTCCCGTTAGGTACATGATAATATTAAATGTTATTAAACATGGAAAGAGGTGAAGCATAAGTAAACTAACTAACTAAGCATCTTAAATGAGGCCGGAAACAACTTATAGCCCGAAACGACCCCATATGTTAATCTCGAAATTGGTCCAGATCTGAACTATTCATATCTTATATTCGTTAAACAATAGAATAAAGCATACCATGTTATTCTACATGTCGTTCTAGTCAATTTACATACATCGAACATCACAAACGGAGCTACAGTCTAAAAGATATGCGCAACACAAGATGCACATGTCATGAATGCATATGCATGGGAAATACAATCACAAACATTTCAAATCATGAATGCAGCAAGTTATTATGAAACTAAATGAGATTCAAAGAAGTTTTATATATGGAATGTCCAAAACGGAGCTACGGTTCAACCACAATCAACAAAACAAATTTTAGTTGAAATCTGCTAAAAACAGCAACATGGCATTTTGCACTCATGAAAACAACAAGCTACAAGAATCCAAAATGCACAAACTAAGCATGGGGAAGTAGCATACAACATCCACTTCATTTCATCTTCACAAATCATATTCAAAACATGCAAGGATCACTTGGTAGGAAGCTCACAAGAAGCCTACTTGATAACAGTTTAGACTTAGTGAAAATAGTAGTTTTAGACAGTGCAGTTTTTATCACGAAGGCATATTGACAGCAGAAAAACTATATTCTATAGATCATATTATGGCATGAAACTTAACAGCATACTAAAGGACAATATCAACTACAAATAACTCCATTACACCTACCACAAAAGGGTTCTATATCACTAGCAAATCACATGGCAAGATAGCAACAAAATATTACAGATTCCAGACTTGGAAATATTTTGGACCCTCAAAATAGCAGAATTTTTATAGCATGTTGACCACAACAAAATAACACCTAAACATGCATTTCTACGACAAGCAAAATGTCCATGGGCTAGGACACATATCAAAGGCCATACCTCATGTTCAAAATTATTTCATAACATGCACGGATTAAATCCCACAAAATTAACAAAAAGGCATCCCGGCATAAATGACATGCACACAAAATGCTCAAATGAAAAAAATAAATGCACAGGTAAATCCTATGGATTTTTGTACCCCGAAAACATATATAATATGTATAGCTTCATGTAGAAAATTAACCACAATTAAATATGCGAGTAATAGGCCTAATCACGTTATAGTAATCCATTAATGCAAAATTAAATGCAACCAACATCCAACATTTTTATCATGCATGAAAATGCGATGCAAATGGGATGAACATTTTTAATATGTGATTGAATTAATTTTGATGCACGGTTAAATAATTATGACAATGCAATATCGTGACCAATATGCAAAATGATGCAATCAACAAGTTAAAATATTTTGACACGGATGAATATGACATGTAATTAATCTACGCAATTATCTAACCATTTTACATATTCAAAATATTTCGATATAGGGCACGAATAATTAATTATAGGCATTTAAAATGCAATGGGCCTAAGAATTAATTAAAAAAACACAAAAGGTGGGGACTGCTCACCCTTGGGCCGGCTGGGCCGGTCGGCTGGGGGAGGTTGGGCCGGCTCGGGCGCTGGCCGGCCCACGTGGGCGCACGAGCGGGTCAACACGTGCCTGGGAGCGGGTGCTCGTCCCGTGCTCGAGCCCGAGCGGGATCGAGGCCATGGCGCGGCAGCGCTAGCCACTCCGGCGACGGCACCGGCCTGGAGGCGGCGAGAGGAGGACAGGGAAGGCCAAATCCGGTGGGTGCGGACCGGTTCCCGGCGGCCGGCGGCGGAGCTTGGGGCGGCGACGACGACCTGTAGGGGAGAGGCCGGAGAGGTTAAGAGAGAGAGAAGAAGGGGCGAGAGGAAGAAGAAAGGAGGAAGGAAGGAGAAGAGGAGAGGGTCGGCTCTGGCGCTGATCCGGCGAGGCGGCAGCGGTTCTCCGGAGAGGGCGGCGGCAACCGGCGACGGGGAGGCTGCAGGAGGAGCTTGGGAGCTCAGGCAAATTCGGGCCCGGGCGGGCCCAAGCGGGCTCAGATGGGCTCGAGCGGGCTGGCGGCTGGAGGAGGGAGAAGGCTGGTTTGGCACGGGGAACGAGGAGGGTTAGGGTTGGCTGCCTAATTAGGAAGGGGAGGGGTCTATATATAGTTTCGGGGCTAGGGTTAGCGTCGCTGTCCGTTTTCGGACCGTCGGGTGTCGACTCGACGGACCGGAAGCGGAGAGGGTCTACGGCTGCTGTGCAGAGGGGCTAGGAGGGAAGAGGGGGAAGTGCGATCCGTGACAAGAATTTCGAAACACCGAGAAACATCCGATGATAACCGATAACCTCACTGCTACGACTGACCGACGGGGTATCAAACCAACTCGGAACGCGACGAAATTCGACGGGCGGTCTACCTACAGTATAACAAGACCGCACGCCAAGTTTCAACTCAATCCTAGAATATTTTTGCGCGCACTTAAAAATGGTTTTATTTTTTAAATGATGTCGCGGGCGCGTGCATGTGTGGTTGGGCTCGAAATGGGCAACAGCAAGAACGGAGAGAACTGGTGACTACGAACGAATGCAAGTTTGAAAATGAGAGATGATGCTATGCAGATGATGCGAATGATGCGATGATGAATTCAACAACCAGACGAACACATGACGAGAATGAAAACACAAAGGGAATCTTCTGGAATCTTCTGGAGCGTCGGTCCCGGGCTGTCACAGCAAGCATGCAAGATGAATACTATGATGGATGATATGATGCATGAATGCAAACCAACACATGGATGACAAGGTGCAATTCATACATAGCTCATGACACAAGGTTCATACAATGGCTTACATGCCATAAAAGGTAGGGACAACACTTGGGCTGTCACAGGTAGCGTGAGCGTGCATCCCGCACCACCGTGCTGACGTAGTAGACCGGGTGTTCGACGAGGGTGAGGTCTCTTGTGGTGTCCTGTCCTGCGGTGAGCTCATGAAGCTTGGGCGTCTTGAGGGCTGTCGGAGTGGCCGGGACTTCATGAGGATGAGGTGCCTCAGGGGCTGTTGGAGCAGGCGGTGCCTCAGGAGGGTCATATGCTTCGGGGGCCTTCGGAGCGGCGATGGCCTCAGGAGATTCGTCATGGGGAGAAACGGGTTTCTCGGGATCTTGCGAGCCTCGTTGCTCCATTCCTGGGGGCGTGCTCGTGCTCAGTGATGCGACACGGGTGTTGGCCCACTCTTCCTTGACCTCCACCAGTGCAGCGCTGGCGAGGTGAGGGGTGGCAGCCAGGTATAGCAGCAACGGCTCCCGAGGGCGAGGCGCCACCATCACCGGTGGGCTGGTGAGGTATTGCTTGAACTCCTCGAAGGTAGCGTCTGCCTCCAGGGTCCATTCGAAGGGCCCCTTCCTCTTCATGATCTTGAAGAATGGCAGGGCCTGCTCACCCAGCTTGGAGATGAAACGCCCCAGAGAGTTCATGCAACTCGCCAACTTCTGCATCTCCTTGAGGGTTCGGGGCGCGCTCATCTTGCTTATGGCCTTTATATTCTCCGGCTTCGCCTTGATTCCCCGGTGCGACACCAAGAAACTGAGCAGCTTGCCCGAGGGTACTCCGAAGACTCACTTTTCGGGGTTGAGCTTCAGGTTTACCCCCCTCAGGCTAGCAAACATCTCCACGAGGTCCACTATCAGTGTCTTGGATGTTGGCAATATGCCCTAGAGGCAATCATGTATGATGATATTTCCTATGTGTTTTTGAATAAACATAGTCCTTGGACATTATCATTGATGTGTATTAACAAGTACGTGACTTGTTTGTGAGACTATGCATTGTATAATAATTGTCCTAAATGGTCCTTAGTCCAAAGGGTTGTGTGGATGCACAACTAATCAGACTAGTATATGACACGATGGATGGTCCGGTCTCAGTGACCATGTAGCATTGGATGCTAGCCGGATAATAGGGACTCAAAAAGGTCTGGTCGGATTCGACATAGTCAGATCCGAGTCGAGATAAGGTCTGAGTTGGATAGACCCAACTATGAGACGCAGCGATAGGTCATCTATGAGTCTCTAGTACAACATACGTTATGTGTCCTAAGACCTAAGTTGGCGCATGTACTCGGGATGGTGATAGACTTGCTTTGGGCCGACCAAATGCTACTCCATGACTGGGTAGTTACAAAGGTAGGTTTCGGGCTTGTCGAGACCCATGCTGCGAGACATGGTCGAGCAAGATGGGATTTGCCCCTCCTACAAGGAGAGATATACTCTGGGCCCCTTGGGTGATCCAACCTAGATAAGCATGGTCATGCGATGAGGATTATGAGATAATCCGAATGTTGGTCAGATTCACCAGAATGATAAAGAGGTCGTGTTGGAACAAGGATGACCATGTCGCCTTGTGCACGACAACATATACCGTGTGGCAAAGGGAACAGAAGTGTGAAGTACAGGTTTGCCTAACCAGCCTCATCAGACACTTGGAGTTGGCACGTCTTCCTAGAGGCCGCTACCGACCGGTCGAGTCAGATGTCATGTGACTCATGACCAAGTGAACGAGAACCTAAGGGGTCGCACGCTTAAGGGAAGGAACACGTGGGCTTTAGGATCCGTGCGAGGCCCAAGAGTTGAGCCCGCGCCGGATGCCTATATATAGTGGAGGTGCGACATACCAATCCGGTTGATCGCTTCGGCGTCATCATTCGGGCTTTGCATGAGTTGCAACTAGCCACCTCCACTCGTCGTCGCCGACAATGTACTCGGACGTAGCAGTCCGCCGCATGGGTGTTCCTCCTGCACACGCTGATAGCGTTAGAGGCGGTGCACTTGCGCCGCTCCGGTGCACCTATACGTGCGATCTGGCAATCGGCTGTTCGAGGGAGATCGGAACGGCTGTTCGAGGGAGCTCGGACAAGGAGGAGACGGACCAAACGAATGTGCTGCCCCAACTCTACTTTCGCTGCATGGCACTATGCGTCTAGTGGTAACAATCTGTGATCCATCTCCGTAGCATGTTCTTGGATGTTCTGCACGTAGAATTTTTTTAATTGGCATGCGATGCACCTACGGTAGAACCCTACAGTGGTATCAGAGCCTTTGCTATAGGTTTTGGATTCAGATCAGTAGCATATGTGATATGTGGCGACGGCAGATGTGATCGGTCGTCGTTCGTGAGATCGGCTATGTGCACAGTTGATGAGATCAACTTCACATCGGGATCGTTGAGGCTATGTTTTCTGTCAATCGGAATCGATGAGGTCGTGACACAACCTACCCCTACCGGTCGGTATCTGCCATCGAGGTTAACCGTGAAACGTAAATCCGAACTGGGTTCATGATGATCGATGAGATCGGTCAGATCAGAAAATTCGGCATGATCGGAGTGCAGATGTGATCTGTGATTTCCGAAAATGTCGGGCACTGCCCGTACCCGCGAGGGGCACTGCCCCTTCGAACCCCGCCCGCTAACCGGCTAGCAGGACCGCCATGTGTGGAGAGCCTTGTATTTCGTACATGATCACACAAACCAGTAGAATGAGATTCTATGCATAAGTTTGTTTTGCAGGTTTGATGTGAATAGTATGGCTCATATGTATGTGATGCATGTGTGTAATTTAACATGAACTGCGTGTCATGATTGTCAGCCGGCAGGAGCCAAAGTACTGTCATTATATTGTATAACAACCTGCGTGTCGAATTGTGATTCTCTATAAATTCATTCCTAGTTGTAGGACAGAGATCAAGTTCGAGGCTTTGGCATCCTAGTGAGACGGACAAGATGGAGTTCCACCTTGGTCATCATAGTTGGAGCCGACCCGGAAGGATGTCCATGAAGGAGCCATACTATTTCACATATTTATGTTTATATGTGATTGATATTGCTTCTTGTTTCTATGCATATTAGTATGGTAAAAATGTCCCCCTTTAATATCAATCATATTGCCATTCTGGATGTTGCACCTTCGCATGTCAAGTACGTCTAGTGGTGGGCTCATAAAATTGAGGTGCTACTAGGTGTCCTTGAACTGGAGGGTTTGTGTCGGACACGGACATGCACTGCGTCGGGTTAACTTAACAAGGCTATCAAAACGGTTTTGGGCCTTGTGGCAAAGAAGGTTGGGAGCCAGGGTATAAGATACCTACCCGACTGACAGGAGTCGTATAGAGATACGATTAGCAAGGTGTTGCTTCCCGAATAGGCAAGTTGGCTAGTAGTGATGCTAAATCTCACTAGTTGCTCACACTAGATGGGTCGTGAATCACCGAGAGTTTGTGGAGGGATGCTCACTTCAGTGGGAGTAGTTCTGTTTAGGGCTTGAATTACTCTACATGAACACATTGCTTAGTCATTGCATATTTTATGTTGTAGATCAATGGCACCAACTTCTCAACCCAACTTTGCATTGAAATCAATTCTCGAATAGGATAAACTGAATGGAACAAACTTTACCACCTGGTATAGAAATCTAAGAATTGTTCTCCAGCACGATAAAAAGGAACATCTTCTAGAGGATCCACTTCCAGAGGAACCTACCGAGAATAGTAATGCCACAAACAAGAATGCCCACCAAAAACTCGTCGATGAATCAAACGAGATCAGCTGCCTCATGCATGCTTGTATGGAGCCCGATTTTCAACAACATTTTGAAAACATTCAGGCTTTCCATATGATCGAGAGTTTGAAGAGCATGTTTCAGGTACACGCTAGGACCGAAAGGTTCAACTGTGACATCCCAAGTGCTGCCCCTACCCTTTTTGGGCATGTAACCTATGTGAACCTTGTTGTCATGTATGGATGAACAAGTTTGTCTTGCCATGTCTTGTTCATGCATCTTGCCTCATGCATATCATCATCATTCATGCATATTGTTTTGGGTTATGCTTCTTGACCTTGTTGCATGTGATTGTTCTTGTGGTTGTTGTGTTTGAATGGAATCTACTCAGCTCCTTCCCCCTCTCATATTCTTTTCAAAACAAGCCAACCTTTAATATTTATTCCATTGGCATTTAATCAACAGAATTAATCTACCTTATTATTTGTTAAAAATGTCCAAGTAGTAGTAATGATTATTGTGAGCTCATGTGTGTTGTTCTTGTGGAGTTTTGAGCCTTGTTTTAATTTGGTTTGAAAAGAACAACAGCCTTTTAATTATGTAAGTGTGAAATATACTTGCTCTAAAAATCCTCTTCTCATTTTTATAAAGTGGAGGATTTTCTTCTAATCCCAAAAGTATTTTGTTTCTAAAATATTTCCTCTTCTTTTACCCTAGGGTAATTGTGTTGCTCTGTCCTTTTAAAATAATAAAACCCTTCTGGTTTTAGTTTATCCCAGTGAGAGAGGGATAGGAGTGGGCCGATTCCCTCCTCCTTGTGGCCCAACTGGTGCAGCGAAGCCGGCCCAGCCGCGCGAACGGCCACCCGCTCCCGTTGCTCGCTGTCAAGTTCAGTGCGCCTTTGAGAGAAAGAGCTGCGAGTGCGCGTGCCATCGTCGTTAGGGCTCACGGACGCCGAGGCTGGCACCGTTTGCCCCCCTTTAAAGGAGCGCGGATCCCTAGGGTTCCTCCTCCCTTCTTGCCGCCGCCGAACCCATCTCCCCTCTCTTCCTCCCTCTTCTTCCCTTCCCTTCTCAGTCAGAGAGTGCAGCGTCATGTTAGTTTAGAGAAGGGCAGCTTCGATCGTCGTCGCCGCCTCCGTTGGCCCTCGTCCTCGTCGGTGATGGCCTGGTGCTCCAGGGTGTTATCTACGCCCCGTTCCAGGTGCTAGGACGAGGAGTCAAGCTATGCGTGTCGCCTTCTTCTTCCGCCCACATCGCTGAAACCGTGGCGTATTCTTCCCCTCCGTCTCACCATCGTCCGCGTCCCTGCATCTCAGAGCATTCCCTCGGTGAGCCACCGCGTCCTCGCCTTGTAGTTTTGCCGCTCCATTGCCGTAGTCCTCGCGTCACCGCTGCTTAGTGCTCGTGTCGCCGCCGGTACCCAAGGTGTGGCCTTGAGGTCGCTCTGTCCTCCTCGTCGCAGGACGAGTAGGGGAACGGAAACCCCGTTATTCCCCGGCCCTTCCTGCAAGTCCGCGTCGCCAGATGCCCTGCCGGAATACATCGCCTCCGTCGTTGTCTGTTGCCGGAGTGGCGAGTTTCAGTTTCGTCAGTAAATCGCCATTTGTTAGTACTAGCTGCACTCATCCGCCTATCTGCTGTGAACCAATGCGTAGCACAGTGGTAGCCGGCTCTTTGGGCACTCGAGAGGGAACGGGTTCAATCACTAAACGGGAAAAGCAAAAAGGGGGAAGCGGGGATCGAACTCACGCCCTCTCGAGTGCACAGAGAGCCGGCTACCACCACTCTACGCATCGGTTCACGACAGATAGGCGGATGAGTGCAACTAGTACTAACAAACGGCGATTTACAGACGACACTAAAACTCACCACTCCGGCGACAGACAACGGCGGAGGTGACAAATTCCGGCAGCTACAGGGGCATCCGGCGACGCGGACTTACAGGCAGGGCCGGGGAACAATGGGGTTTCCGTTCTCCTGCTCGTCTTGCGTCGAGGAGGACAGAGCGACCTCAAGGCCACACATTGGCTACCGGCGGCAACACGAGCACTAAGCAATGACAATGTTAGGACTACGACAACGGAGCGGTAAAACTACAAGGCGGGGACGCGGCGGCTCACTGAGGGAATGCTCGGAGTTACAAGGACGCGGACGACGGCGAGACGGAGGGGAGAAGACGCCACGGCTCCGGCGATGCGGGAGGAAGAAGAAGGCAACACGCACATCTTGACTCCTCCTAGTGCCTAGAACAAGCCGCGGACAACGCCCTCGAGTGCTAGGCCATCACCGACGAGGACAAGGGACACTGGAGGCGTCGACGGCGACCGAAGCTGCCCTTCTCTGAACTTACCTGACGCTGCACTCTCTCATAGAGAAGGGAAGGGAAGAATAGGGAGTAAGAGAGGGGAGATGGATTCGGCGGTGGCAGGAGGGGAGGAGGAACCCTAGGGATCCATGCTCCTTTAAAGGGGGAGCAAACGACATCGGCCTTGGCGTCCGTGAGCCCTAACGGCGACGGCAGGCACACTCGCAGCTCTCTCTCTCAGAGGTGCACTGGACCTGACGGCAAGAAATGGGAGCAGGTGGCCGTTCGCGCGGCTGGGGCAGCTTCGGCGCACCAGCTGGGCCGCAAGGAGGAGGGAATCAGCCCACTCCTATCGCTCTCTCACTTGGAAAAACAAAAACCAGCAGGGTTTTATTATTTTAAAAGGACAGAGGAAAACAATTACCCCAGGGGAAAGAAAAGGAAATATTTTAGAAACAAAATACTTTTGAGATTAGAAGAAAATCCTCCACTTTATAAAAATGAGAAGAGGATTTTTAGAGCAAGTATATTTCACACTTACATAATTAAAAGGTTGTTGATCTTTTGAAACCAAATTAAAACAAGGCTCAAAACTCCACAAGAACAACACACATGAGCTCACAATAATCATTACTACTACTTGGACATTTTTAACAAATAATAAGGAAGATTAATTCTGTTGATTAAATGCCAATGGAATAAAGATTAAAGGTTGGGTTGTTTTGAAAGGAATATGAGAGGGGGAAGGAGGTGAGTAGATTCCATTCAAACACAACAACCACAAGAACACTCACATGCATTAAGGTCAAGAAGCATAACCCAAAACAATATGCATGCATGATGATGATAAGCATGAGGCAAGATGCATGAACAAGACATGGCAAGACAAACTCATTCATCCACACATGACAACAAGGTTCACATAGGTTACATGCCCAAAAAGGGTACGGGCAGCACTTGGGCTGTCACAACTCTCCCACTCTACAAGAGGATCTTGACCCGAGATCTAGGAATGAAAGAACTTTGGAAATTCAGAACGGAGAAGGTCCTCACGTTCCCAAGTAGCTTCCTTGTCAGAATGATGAGACCACTTCACCTTGATGAACTTGATAGACTTGTTGCGAGTCTTACGCTCGATTTCTTCCAGAATAGCCACTGGATTGTCACGATAAGAGAGGCTTCTTTCAGATCAATGTCTTGGAGGTCAATGGTACACTCGGGAGTCTTGAAGCATCTCCGGAGCTGGGATACATGGAATACATCATGCACATTTGCAAAGTCTGGAGGAAGCTCTAGTTGATATGCAAGTTCACCTCTCTTGCCAACAACTTTGAAAGGACCAACAAAGCGAGGAGCTAGCTTCCCTTTAATTCAAAACCGCCGAGTGCCCTTCATGGGAGAGACTATGAGATAGACTAGATCATCAATTTGAAAGGAAACATCCCGATGTTTGTTATCGTAATAACTTTTCTGTCAGGATTGAGCTGCTTTGAAGTTCTCATGAATGACACAGCACATCTCTTCTGCTTCAGTGATCATGTCATTGCCCAAAATCTGATGCTCACCGGTTTCAAACCAGTTAAGTGGGGTACGACACTTCTTGCCGTAGAGAATCTCGAAAGGGGCCTTGCCTGAGCTAGCTTGAAAGCTATTGTTGTATGAGAATTCAACATATGGAAGGCAGTCTTCCCATTTCATGCCGAACGAAATCACACAGGTTTTGAGCATATCTTCAAGGATCTGATTGACTCTCTCAACTTGACCACTTGTCTGCGGATGGAATGCACTGCTAAAACGGATCTTGGTACCCATAGCAGTCTGGAAGGACTCCCAAAACTTGGAAGTAAACAGGCTTCCATGGTCAGATGAGATGAGCTGAGGAATACCATGCAAAGAAACTATCCTTGACGTATACAACTCTACAAGCTGTGCTGCCGAAATAGATTCTTTGACTGGAAGGAAATGAGCAACTTTGGTCAGCTTGTCGATAACCACAAAGATGGCATCGCTGCCTCTCTTGGACTTGGGAAACCCAGTGACGAAATACATCTCCACATGGTCGAATTTCCACTCTGGAATAGGCAAAGGCTGAAGAAGACTTGCTGGAAGTTGATGTTCCGCCTTCACTCTGCGACAAACATCACACTCGTTCACGAACTGAGCAATTTCACGTTTCATGTGAGTCCACCAGAAGGTTTGCTTGAGATTCTGATACATCTTGGAACTGCCTGGATGAATGGATAGAAGAGAATTGTGTGCTTCATCCATGATAACCTTCCTTAGATCACCTTTTGGAACCACCAGACGGTCCTCAAAGAACAATGTGTCTTTGTCATCAACTCGAAAGCACTTATACTTCGGAATGCCCTTGGCCACACCTTTCTTCACTTTCTTCACCATAGCGTCAAGAAGTTGCACCTGGTGAACCTGATCTTCCAGAGTCGAAGAGAGTTGAAGATTGGCAAGAAATCCTTGCGGAATCATTTGAAGGTTGAGCTTGCGGAAGGCTTCACAAAGCTCGGGTTGAAGAGGCTTCAGGATGAAACTTTTGCAGTACGGCTTACGGCTGAGCGCGTCTGTAATGACATTTGCTTTTCCAGGAGTATACTCTATGATTGGATTGAAGTCCTCAAGCATTTCCACCCAACGAGACTGCCGAAGATTAAGATTGGGTTGAGTGAAAATATACTTCAAGATCTTGTGATCGGTGTATACCTCAACTGGTCTACACAACAACAAATGCCTCCAAGTCATTAGAGCATGCACAACTGCCGCCAACTCGAGATCATGAGTGGGGTAGTTCTTGTCGGCAGGCTTCAACTGACGCGAGGTATAAGCAACAATCTTCTTATCTTGCATGAGAACACCACCAAGACCTTGGAGAGAAGGATCACAGAATACTTGGAAAGGCTTGGACTGCTCGGGAGGAACAAGAACTAGAGCTGAAGTCAGTGTCTGCTTGAGCGTATTGAACAACACATCCCACTCAAGAGACCAAACATACTTGAAACTCTTCTGGAGGAGATTGGACAAAGGCTTAGCAATTTGAGATAAGTTCTCCATGAATCTCATGCAATAACTAGCAAGCCTGAGGAAGCTACGAAGCTGCTTGACATTCTGAGGAGGCTCCCACTTCAAGATTGCCTCAACTTTCTTAGGGTGCACTTTAATTCCCTCTTCAGAGATCACATGCCCAAGGTACACCACTTCATTGAGCCAAAACTCAAATTTGGAAAACTTGGAATAGAATTGATGCTCTCTTAACTTGTTAAGCACAAGGCGGAGATGCTCTGCATGCTCTTGTTCTGTCTCCGAGAACACAAGGATATCATCCAAATAGACCAAGACGAACTCATTCTTGAAAGGAGATAAAATGAAGTTCATCATTCTTGAGAAGGTTGGAGGAGCATTTGCAAGACCAAACGACATGACGGTACTCATAAGAGCCAAAACTCGTCCTGGAAGCGGTCTTAGGAATGTCTTCTTCGCGAATGCGAATCTGATGATAGCCCATGCAAAGATCAAGCTACAAAAAAACCTTGCACCTTTCAGTTGTTCAAACAACTCATTGATGTTGGGAAGTGGGTACTTGTTTCTGATTTTCTTCTTGTTCAATGGACGGTAATCGACACAAAGCCAGTCCGTGCCATCTTTCTTCTTGACCAAAAAAACACAACAACCCCATGTAGAAGAACATGGTATGATTAGACCCAGACGTTATTGTTCATCTGGCTGCTTGTTCAACTCTTTCAGCTCTTCGGGGCCAAGTTTATAAGGGCTCTTGCGAACCGGTTCAGTTCCGGGCTCGAGGCCAATCACGAACTTGACTGGCCGGTGCGGAGGCATTCCTGGCAATTCTTCTGGAAAGACATCTTCATACTCGCAAACCACCAAAATTTGAGAAATTGCCGAGATTTCACCCTTCTCATTAAGATCAAAGAGACGGATTGTGTCATCGCGAGCCATGAAAATAATCACATCTTCTGAAGGATGAGTCAGCTTGACTTCTCTTGCTTGACAATCCACATAGGCCTTATTCATAGCCAGGAAGTCAATGCCCAAAATGAGATCAATATCGGAATTACCGAGAACAATAGGGGAAGACAAAAAATAATAATTGCCCATCTTGATAGAAACATCCGGAACAACTGAACGAGAATTCATCACTTTGCCGGGAGAAACTATTGACAAAGGCTTGGATAGACTAACAAGACAAAAGTCATGCAACTCGACAAACGGCCTTGAAATGTATGAATGCGATGCACCAGTATCAAACTAAACTTTTGCAGGAATAGAATTAACTGAGAGATTACCCATGATCACTTGAGAAGAATCCTCTGCCTTTGCTGCGTTCACCATGTTCACCCTTGCTGACTTGGGATTATGCTTCACCATTGTATTGCCTGGAGGCCTGACTGGAGGAGGAGGCAGAAGGCGCCGCTGGTTAACCTTGTTGGAGTAGTGACCCTTCTGACCACACTTGTGACAAGTAACCTCAGATAGCGGTCGAAAGTTGTGTGGAGGAGGAACAAAAGCTGCCTTGGATGCCTGGGGTCTCTGCTGATATCCTGGGTTGGGTGGGTGGGAAGAACCACGGCCACCAAACTACTTCTGCTGCTGAGGAGGACGAAACGGAGGAGGATTTGGCACCCAATATTTCTGCTACTTAGGAACCAGCTGAGAGCTGGAAGAAGACGAATATGAATCCCTTGAACGCTTCCTTGAGTTCTCCAACTTAAGTTGAGTTACCTCGACCTTCAAAGCCATGTTGTAGAACTGATCAAACTCATGAGGCTCTTGAAGGACTAGACCTGGCAGAAGCTCATCCTTGAGACCACCTCTGAACTGATAGATCATCGCCTTGTCATCTACAACATCTTGCTTAGCATAGCGGGCCAAATTCTGGAACTCGACATTGTACTGATCGACAGACTTGCTTCCCTGCTTCAGGTGCCTGAACTTCTCACACATCTCCTCAACAAAGCTTGTCAGAATGTAATGGGCCGTGAAGTCACGACAGAAATCGTCCCAAGTAACAACACGATCGCCCCTGGAATCCTTGTACTGCTGCCACCAGTCAGCTGCCTGACCCTTGAGCTGGAACGATCCAAATCTGACAAAGTCCTCTGGCATGACATTGCTGCACTCAAAATGCTTACTCATATCACGGAGCCAATCATCAACATCGAAAGGCTGCTCATGACAGGTGAAAGACTTGGGCTGATTGGCAAGGAACTGGTTGAGCATTGCAAACTGAGGTTGATTCTGAAAATTCCCTTGAAAGCCTTGTTGACCCTGATCTCTTTCTTGCAACAGCCTGAGCAACATCTGAGTGTTCGCATTGGTTGCGGCCATCACAGCTTGCCAAGCTTCTGGAGGAGGAGGTGGTGGCGGGGTGGTGGAACATCAGCCTGCTCCTCACCACGACCCGGATTCCCGTGAGTTGGTGGATCCATCCTGAAGATGGACAAGAACATCAACACCTCATTGATAAGATGAATTCAATAGCTGAATCAAATGCTAGGAAGAAATTGAACAATTAACATCATAGCCTTCCTACTGAAAAATCAGTAAGAATGCTTTCTTCGGTTTGCGATAACATCATCAGATATTAGAAGCCACTTGCAATAGCACAAAAGTATTGAGCTAACTGCTCGAAACAAATGTATATGCCCTCATACATCTAAAGAAGATGATCCTAGATGACTACAAGAGTTCCCACCTAAGAACTTCCGAAAACTTTCTGGTTATGCAATCCGGTGTGGGGGATACAAGGAGGAAATATCTCACACGACTAGCAATCCTACACCCCAACTGTATCCATCCTTCAACACATAACCAGGGGCTTTTGCAAATCCATCTAACTTGAATCCTCGAAAGGACAACGATACTAAACCATGGTGGTACCCCGAATGCCTCCCAGTACTGGGTGACTCCGACCTTATCCCACCACGACAAGTATTGAAGTAATTCCGAACACTCTCCGTCCTGAGATATCAAGGAAGCTAAATGATAACGATGTGCCAACATTCCCTGGATCTTGACTCTCGGGAAGAAATCAAGTCAGACAGGAGGCCCCACGACAGAACCCTGTCACATCGGTATCATATAGACTCCAAAATACCCGCATGATCCTAAATTTTTTTTGAGCGAGAAGAGGAGTAGAATCAAAATTCCTAAGTCGAATACCTCACTAGAGCATAGAAGAGGAGTAAAAATAATCCTACACTCCGATATAACTAGACTCAAAATAGTTTTTTACTAGACTCGACTCGGCCAAGTTCGATCAAGCAAAGGGCTCCTATGGTCGTATGGCTCTGAATACCAACTTGTCATGCCCAAGATGCATGCCTATCCATATTAAGGCACGGGGGCCTCGACAAGGGATAGAGGTGCATCTCGATGTTCGCAAGTATAGCATCATTACATCATACATTTAAGAAGAGAGGAGTATATGAGTTGGCTTACACTCGCCACATGCTAAATTACAATTCCACATAAGACTTCAAAAATCAATATGAAGACTAGGTCCGGCTATAGATGAAAATAAACGATAAAAGCATATGCAATGATACTATCTTGCTAGCCCCGAAGATCACGACCACTGTCCTCTACTCATCTGGATACATCACGTACATCCTGCCGCGTTCCTCATCATACTCCCACTAGAGATGTTTCATGTCATCTGGCATGACCTCATCTGTACCTGTACCTGGATTGTTGTAGTAATTTGTGAGCCATGAGGACTCAGCAATCTCGCGCCCGGGTACCGAGACTATTCAAACTTATTGGTTGGGACGGGTATGTGTTTAGTTTGCAGCAGCACTAAGCATTTATGGTGGCTAAACTTACGTAACATGAAAGTAAATATGTGGCCTACGATAAACGATCGAATCTAGAATGACCTCTATGAGGTCTTGAACACCTACTAACGTGAATCATAACCCCACCGTGTTCTCTCTCGGTTCATGTTCACGAGTAGAGACGATCACGGTTACCCACAAAGTTAGTGTATTTTATTAGAGTTTACTTCAAGTTAACTATAACCGGGTGTTAAACAAATATCCAAGTTGCCACATAACTGCGGGCATGACTTTCCGAAAGACTTGACCCTACAGGGGTGCTCCAACTAGTCCATCATAAATTAACCACACTCCACGGGAATAGCCTCGACCACGGATCTCGTGATCACCTAGGCAACTCCAAAGGAATTCCAACACCTTGAGATAACCCGAAGAAAGTCAGAGCTCTCACGCAAGACACTCGATAAAGGTAAAAGAAGTCCAGCAAGACCTCCCGGTGAGCCAGATCCGCTTCTAGAGCCGTGCACTCTCTATCAATGGGAATCATCTGTCTAAGTGAAGTGGACGGTTGCCTGAAAATGCCTCGAGTTGCCCCAAGGTGGCACTACCGACTGCTAGGTGGGTGGACCAACACTCATGCAGAGCACTGGCCTGGGGTTGATTAATTATCCATGGGGTTGCAAAGCCCTATGCAAATTTTATTAAGTTATTAATAAAATGTAGTACCAAAGTTGGGTCTTGCGAGACAAGTTTTACTCTTAACCTAATAAACAAGGGGGTCCGCATAACGAACCCGAGCATGTTAGGAGCGCAAACTATGGAAACATAACACCCGTAACAAGAAACTATGGCGGTAACAGCGGAACAAAACACCTAGCAAAAGGCCAAGCCTTCCACCAATACCAAGATATATATGTGCATTAAATTAAACAACAGATGAGATTGTGATAAGCCAAATCCATGTTATCACATGGAACAACCTGTACCTGCAACTAGAACGCTATAAGAGGGGCTGAGCAGTGGTAACTTCGCCAAACAACGGTTTGCTAGGATGTGGATGGTTAGAGGCTATCATGGCAATTAGAAGGCTGACATTCAAGTGGTAGATAGCTCAAAAGTAGCGGTAAGAGAGATACAACTAGCAAGCGAAAATAGTATCAGTATCCGGGTACGATCATCTTGCGTGTTGGTTCTTCAGTGGAACAAGTAACGGGATCCTCGTAGTTGTACTCGCCTGGCTCTTCGTACTCATGTTCAACGTTCGAGTCTACCCAAAATAAACAGCAAGAATAAACAATCAACCTAGGTGCAATGCACAAGCAAGAATGATGCATGCTTATGTGAAGAGTTTTAGCATGGCAATCCTAACTTGTCATGTTTCACATGCAAAGGATTGGTTATTAATGAATCTGGACAGAACCTTATGTTATGTTATTTAGACATGCATTAACATGGAAAATATGTATGTATCATGCAAAAATGATACAAATGCATATGTAGAATGTAAGAAACGGAGTTACAGTTCTCACGCTACGCTCACGGTAAGATACGAAGGCAAAACACAAGGAAAGAAGGCCCTGGGCTATTCCTTGGCATTCCAAGGTATCCACTGGTTAGGCAATGAAAAACCAACTACAATAGAGCCAAAGATCAAGCAATTCCATGGAGTATAGCTCCCACAAGTCACAAAACATTAAAACAAACAATCTGCCACAAAACAACAACATAACAACTTTCACAGCCAATAACTTGAGCTACAGGAATCCTACAACCACAAACAAGGCATTGAAAGAAACTACATAACATGCTTATCAACTTATCCAACTACACAAACTGGAAAGGAGGCACGCATCAATAAGCATGACGCTCACAAGTTGGCATGATGAAACAGATTTCTGGGACTTAGTGAAAGTAACAGTTTTCTGGAATCGGAGTTAATCTGGCAGCAAGTTGATAGCAGAAACTAATGGTATTCGAGACCACCTCATGGCACGAAAATTAACAGGATGGTAGAAGACAGCACCTACTTCAAATCACTAGCACTGAGTTGTGTCTAATACTCAACATTTCACAAGATATCAACCACTCTTCATGGCATAAAAATAATAGCAGATTCTCAGACAGAAATATTTGGCATGGTTGAAAACAACAACATTTTAGTGGCTACTTTAGAGCATGGTTCCCACTTATTTGCAAGTTGATCATGACAAAGATAAATACCATGGCATTCTACATATCAAAGACTACTATATACATGTTGGCACAAACATCATAGCATGCATGGATTAAACATGGCAAAAATGACAAAATGGCACTATCAGATAAAATGACATTTTTTTCAAACTTGCTCAAAAGACCAAACCAATAGCACCAATGATTTCCTGGGATTTTTCTACCCCAAATTCATGTATCATACCCATATAGTCACATGGAGCATCATGGCAAAAACTACATAGCAAAATCATCATCCACTCCTATAAGTGAAAACATACCAAAAATGCTCATGTGCAAAAATGATCATGTCCAGATTTGGAATTATAGTAATAATTGGAAATGATCTAATATAACCAATAAAACATTAAAACGCACATTAAAATAAATAGTGTATGACAAGTGGGGCATGGGCCCACTTGTCACACACACACACAACACACATACACACACTACACAAGCACACACACAAGCATACACACACACTACAACCACACTAGATCGTGGCTGTGGCCACACCAGATCTGCCATACACACACACACACACGACACACCATATCCTGCACCACACCAGATCCCCAACACAAAACACCACACATGGCCAATCACGAAAAGGGAAAAACAAAAAGGGGGAAGCGGGGATCGAACCCACGCCCTCTCGAGCGCACAGAGAGCCGGCTGCCACTGCGCTATGCATCGGTTCACGACAGATAGGCGGATGAGTGCAGCTAGTACTAACAAATGGCGATTTACTAATGAAACTGAAACTCGCCACTCCGGCGACAAACAACGGCGGAGGCAACAAATTCCGGCGGCTACACGGGGCATCCGGCGATGCAGACTTGTAGGCAGGGCTGGGGAATAACGGGGTTTCCATTCCCCTACTCGTCTTGCGATGTGGAGGATGGAGCGACCTCAAGGCCACACCTTGGCTACATACGGCGATAGAGCACTAATCAGCGGCGACGCGAGGACTACGGCAATGGAGCGGCAAAACTACAAGGTGGGGATGCGGTGGCTCACTGAGGGAATGCTCGGAGTTGCAGGGACGCGGACGACGGTGAGACGGAGGGGAAGAAGACGCCACATCTCCAGTGATGAGGGGGGAAGAAGAAGGCGACACGCACAGCTTGACTCCTCGCCCTAACGCCTGGAACGGGGCGCGGACAACGCCCTCAAGCGCCAGGCCATCACTGACGAGGACGAGGGCCACCGGAGGCGGCGATGGCGACCGAAGCTGCCCTTCTCTGAACTTACCTGACGCTGCACTCTGATAGAGAAGGGAAGGGAAGAAGAGGGAGGAAGAGAGGGGAGATGGGTTCAGCAGTGGCAGGAAGGGAGGAGGAACCCTAGGGATCCTTGCTCCTTTAAAGGGGGGGCAAACGGTGCCGGCCTCGGCGTCCATGAGCCCTGACAGCGACGGCGCGCGCACTCGCAGCTCTCTCTCTCTCACAGGCGCACTAAACCAGACGACGAGCAACGGGAGTAGGTGGCCGTTCGCGTGGTTAGGCCGGCTTTGGGGCACCAACTACGCCCCAAGGAGGTGGGAATCGGCCCACTCCTATCGCTCTCTCACTGGGAAAACCAACAACCAGCAGGGTTTTATTATTTTAAAAGGACATAATAAAACAATTACCCTAGGGGAAAAGAAGAGAAAATATTTTAGAGAAAAATACTTTTGAGATTAGAAGAAAATCCTCCACTTTATAAAAATGAGAAGAGGATTTTTAGAGCAAGTATATTTCACACTTACATAATTAAAAGGCTGATGTTCTTTTGAAACCAAATTAAAACAAGGCTCAAAACTCCACAAGAACAGCACACATGAGCTCACAATAATCATTACTACTACTTGGACATTTTTAACAAATAATAAGGCAGATTAATTAAATGCCAATAGAATAAAGATTAAAGGTTGGGTCGTTTTGAAAAGAATATGAGAGGGGGAAGGAGGTGCGTAGATTCCATTCAAACACAACAACCACAAGAACACTCACATGCAACAAGGTCAAGAAGCATAACAGAAAACAATATGCATGCATGATGATGATATGCATGAGGCAAGATGCATGAACAAGACATGGCAAGACAAACTCATTCATCCACACATGACAACAAGGTTCACATAGGTTACATGCCCGAAAAGGGTAAGGGCAGCACTTGGGCTGTCACAAGATGTGAGTTTTGGCTCAATGAAGTGGTGTACATTGGGCATGTGATCTTTGCCGAGGGAATTAAAGTGCACTCTGAGAAAGTTGAGGCAACCTGTAAGTTGGAGCCTCCTGAAAATGTCAAGCAGCTTCGTAGCTACCTCGGGCTTTCTAGTTATTGTAGGAGATTCGTGGAGAACTTCTCTCAAATTGCTAAGCCTCTATCCAATCTCCTCTAGAAGAGTGTCAAGTATGTTTGGTCTCCTGAGTGTAATGTGGCGTTCAATACGCTCAAGCGGAGACTGACTTTAGCTCCAGTTCTTGTTCCTCCCGAGCAGTCCAAGCCTTTCCAAGTATTTTGTGATGCTTCTCTCCAAGGTCTTGGTAGTTTTCTCATGCAAGATAAGAAGATTGTTGCTTATACCTCGCATTAGTTGAATCCTACTGAGAAGAACTACCCCACTCATGATCTCGAGTTGGCGGTAGTTTGGCATGCTCTAATGACTTGGAGGCATTTGTTGTTGGGTAGGCCAGTTGAGGTATACACTGATCACAAGAGCTTGAAGAATATTTTCACTCAACCCAATCTTAATCTTCAGCAGTCTTGTTGGGTGGAAATGCTTGAGGACTTCAATCCAAGCATTGAGTATACTCCTGGAAAAGCAAATGTCATTGCACACGCGCTCAGCCATAAGGCGTACTGCAACAGTCTCATCCTGAAGCCTCTTCAACCCGAGCTTTGTGAAGCCTTCCGCAAGATCAACTTTCAAATGACTCTGCAAGGATTTCTTGCCAATCTTCAAGTCTCTCCGACTTTGGAAGATCAGGTTCACCAAGCACAGCTTCTTGATGCTATGGTGAAGAAAGTGAACAAAGGTGTTGCCAAGGGCATTCTAAAGTATAAGTGCTTTCGAGTTGATGACAAAGACACCTTGTTCTTCGAGGACCGTCTACTGGTTACAAAAGGTGATCTCAGGAAGGTTATCATGGACGAAGCACACAATTCTCTTCTATCCATTCATCCAGGCAGTTCCAAGATGATCAGGATCTTAGGCAAATCTTCTGGTGGACTCGCATGAAACGCGAAATTGCTCAGTTCGTGAACGAGTGTGATGTTTTTTGCAAAGTGAAGGCAGAACATCAACGTCCAGCAGGTCTTCTTCATCCTTTGCCTATTCCAGAGTGGAAATTCAATCATGCGGAGAGGATTTCGTCACTGGGTTTCCTAAGTCCAAGAGAGGCAACGATGCCATCTTTGTGGTTATCGACAAGCTGACCAAAGTTGCTCATTTCCGTCCAGTCACAGAATCTATTTCGGCAGCACAGCTTACAGAGTTGTATACGTCAAGGATAGTTTCTTTGCGCGGTATTCCTCAGCTCATCTCATGTGACCGTGGAAGCCTGTTTACTTCCAGGTTTTGGGAGTCCTTCTAGACTTCTATGGGTACCAAGATCCATTTCAGCACTTCATTCCATCCGCAGACAAGTGGTCAAGTTGAGAGAGTCAATCAGATCCTTGACGATATGCTCAGAGCCTGTGTGATTTTCTTCGGCATGAAATGGGAAGACTACCTTCCATATGCTGAATTCTCATACAACAATAGCTTTCAAGCTAGCTCAGGCAAGGCCCCTTTCGAGATCCTCTACGGCGGGAAGTGTCGTACCCCGCTTAACTGGACTGAAACCAGTGAGCGTCAGATTTTGGGCAATGACATGATCACTGACGCGGAAGAGATGTGTTGCGTCATTCATGAGAACCTCAAAGCAGCTCAATCCCGATAGAAGAGTTATTACAATAACAAATATCGGGATGTTTCCTTTCAAATTGATGATCTAGTCTATCTCATAGTCTCTCCCATGAAGGGCACTCAGCGGTTTGGAATTAAAGGGAAGCTAGCTCCTTGCTTTGTTGGTCCTTTCAAAGTTGTTGGCAAGAGAGGTGAACTTGCATATCAACTAGAGCTTCCTCCATACTTCGCAAATATGCACGATGTCTTCCATGTCTCTCAGCTCCGGAGGTGCTTCAAGACTCACGAGTATACCATTGACCTCCAAGAGATTGATGTCCAAGAAGACCTCACTTATCGTGAGCATCCAGTGGCTATTCGAGAAGAAACTGAGCGTAAGACTCACAACAAGTCTATCAAGTTCCTCAAGGTGAAGTGGTCTCATCATTCTGACAAAGAAGCTACTTGGGAATGTGAGGACCTTCTCTGTTCCGAATTTCTAGAGTTCTTCCGTTCCTAGATTCTCGGGTCGAGATCCTCTTGTAGTGTGGGAGAGTTGTGACAGCCCAAGTGCTGCCCCTACCCTTTTTGGGCATGTAACCTATGTGAACCTTGTTGTCATGTCTGGATGAATGAGTTTGTCTTGCCATGTCTTGTTCATGCATCTTGCCTCGTGCATATCATCATCATGCAGTCATATTGTTTTGGGTTATGCTTCTTGACCTTGTTGCATGTGAGTGTTCTTGTGGTTGTTGTGATTGAATGGAATCTACTCACCTTCTTCCCCCTCTCATATCCTTTTCAAAACAACCCAACCTTTAATCTTTATTCCATTGGCATTTAATCAACAGAATTAATCTGCCTTATTATTTGTTAAAAATGTCCAAGTAGTAGTAATGATTATTGTGAGCTCATGTGTGTTGTTCTTGTGGAGTTTTCAGCCTTGTTTTAATTTGGTTTCAAAAGAACATTGACCTTTTAATTAAGTAAGTGTGAAATATACTTGCTGTAAAAAACCTCTTCTCATTTTCATAAAGTGGAGGATTTTCTTCTAATCTCAAAAGTATTTTGTTTCTAAAATATTTCCTCTTCTTTTCCCCTTGGGTAATTGTTTTGCTCTGTCCTTTTAAAATAATAAAACCCTATTGGTTTTTGTTTTTCCTACTGAGAGAGCAATAGGAGTGGGATGGTTCCCTCCTCCTTGCGGCCCAGTTGGTGCGCCAAAGCTGGCCCAGCCGCGTGAACGGCCACCTGCTCTCGTTGCTCGCCGTCAGGTTTAGTGCACCTCTGAGAGAGAGCGTTGCGAGTGTGCACGCCATCGCCGTCAGGGCTCACGGACGCCGAGGCCGGCGCCGTTTGCCCCCCCTTTAATGGAGTAAAGATCCCTAGGGTTCGTCCTCACTTCCTACTGCTGCCAAACCCATCTCCCCTCACTTCCTCCCTCTTGTTCCCTTCCCTTCTCTGTCAGAGAGTGCAGCATCAAGTAAGTTTAGAGAAGGGCAGCTTCGGTTGCCGTCACCGCCTCCGGTGGCCCTCGTCCTCGTTGGTGATGGCCTGGCACTCAAGGGCATTGTCCACACCTCAGTCCAGGCTCTAGGACGAGGAGTCAAGCTGTGCATGTCGCCTTCTTCTTCCCCTGGCAATGCTGGAGCCGTGGCGTCTTCTTCCCCTCCGTCTTGCCGTCGTCCGCGTCCCTGCATCTCTGAGCATTCCCTCGTTGAGCCGCCGTGTCCCCGCCTTGTAGTTTTGCCGCTCCGTTGCCGTAGTCCTCGCGTTGCCGCTGCTTAGTGCTCGTGTTGCCGCCGGTAGCCAAGGTGTGGCCTTGAGGTCGCTCCATCCTCCTCGTCGCAAGACAAGCAGGGGAACGGAAACCCCGTTGTTCCCCGGCCCGGCCTGCAAGTCCGCGTCGCCGGATGCTCCTGTAGCCCTCTGAATTCGTCGTCTTCGCCGTTGTCTGTCGTCGGAGTGGCGAGTTTCAGTTTCGTCACTAAATCATCGTTTGTTAGTACTAGCTGCACTCATCCGCCTATCTGTTGTGAACCAATGCGTAGCGTAGTGGTAGCGGGCTCTTCGTGTGCTCGAGAGGGCACGGGTTCGATCCCCGCTTCCCCCTTTTTGTTTTTCCCTTTTCGTGATTGGCCACGTGTGGTGTTTTGTGTTTGGGATCCGGTGTGGTGCAGGAACTGGTGTGTTGTGTGTGTGAATGGCATATCTGGTGTGGCCACAGCCATGATCTGGTGTGGCTGCAGTGTATGTGTGTGTATGCTTGTGTGTGCTTGTGTGTGTGCTTGTGTAGTGTGTGTGTGTGTGTGACAAGTGGGCCCATGCCCCACTTGTCATACACTATTTATTTTAATGTGTGTATTAATGTTTACTGGTTATATTAGATCATTTCCAATTTTAGCTGTAATTCCAAATCTGGACATGATCATTTTTGCACATGAGCATTTTTGGTATGTTTTCACTTATAGGAGTGGATGATGATTTCGCTATGTAGTTTTTGTCATGATGCTCCATGTGAATATATCGGTATGATACATGAATTTGGGGTACAAAAATCCTAGGAATTCATTGGTTCTATTGGTTTGGTCTTTTGAGCAAGTTTGACAAAATTTCATTTTATCTCATAGTGCCATTTTGTCATTTTTGCTATGTTTAATCCATGCATGCTATGATGTTTGTGCCAACATGTATATGGTAGTATTTGATGTGTAGAATTCCATGGTATTTATATTTGTCATGATCAACTTGCAAATAATCGGTAACCATGCTCTAAAGTAGCCACTAAAATGTTGCTGTTTTCAACCATGCCAAATATTTCTAAGTCTGAGAATCTGCTGTTATTTTTATGCCATGAAGAGTGGTTGCTATCTTGTGAATTGTTGAGTATTAGATCAAGCTCAGTGCTAGTGATTTGAAGTAGGTGTTGTCTTCTACCATCCTATTAATTTTCATGCCACGAGGTGGTCTCTAATACCATTAGTTTCTGCTCTCAACTTGCCACCAGATTAACTCAGATTCCAAAAAACTGTTATTTTCACCAAGTCCTAGAAATCTGTTTCATCATGCCAACTTGTGTGCTTCATCCTTATTGATGTGTGCCTCCTTTCTAGTTTGTGTAGTTGGATAAGTTGATAAGCATGTTATGTAGTTTCTGTCAATGCCTTGTTTGTGGTTGTAGGTTTCCTGTAGCTCAAGTTATTGGTTGTGAAAGTTGTTATGTTGCTGTTTTGTGGAAGATTGTTTGTATTAATGTTTTGTGACTTCTGGGAGCTATACTCCATGTAATTTCTTGATCTTGGGATCTATTGTGGTTGGTTTTTCATTGCCCAACCAGTGGCTACCTTGGAATGCCAAGGAATAGCCCAGGGCCTTCTTGCCTTGTGTTTTGCCTTCGTATCTTACCGTGAGCGTAGCGTGAGAACCGTAACTTCGTTTCTTAGGTTTTACATATGCATTTGTATCATTTTTGCATGATGCATCCATATTTTCCATGTTCATGCATGTCTAAATAACTTAACATAAGGTTCTGTCCAGATTCATTAATAACCAATCCTTTGCATGTGAAACATGACTAGTTAGGATTGCCATGCTAAAACTCTTCACATAAGCATGCATCATTCTTGCTTGTGCATTGCACCTTGGTTGCTTGTTTATTCTTGCTATTTATTTGGGGTAGACGCGAATGTTGAGCCTGAGTACGAAGAGTCAGGCGAGTACAACTACGAGGATCCCGCTACTTGTTCCACCGAAGAACCAACATGCAAGATGATCGTACCCGGATCCCAATATTATTTTCGCTTGCTAGTTGTCTCTCTCTTATCGCTAATTTTGTGCTACCTACCACTTGAATGTCAGCCTCCTAATTGCCATGATAGCCTCTAAACCTCCACATCCTAGCAAACCATTTTTTTGCTAAGTTACCGCTGCTCAGCCCCTCTTATGGCGTTCTAGTTGTAGGTACAGGTTGTTCCATATGATAACATGGATTTGGCTTATCCCAATATTATCTGTTGTTTAATTTAATGCACATATATATCTTTTTGTTGGTGGAAGGCTTGTCCTTTTGCTAGGTGTTTTGTTCCGCTGTTACCGCCATAATTTCTTGTTACCGGTGTTTTGTTTCCATATTCTGCGCTCCTAACATGTCGGGGTTGTTATGGGGACCCCCTTGTTTATTCGGTTAAGATTAAAACTTGTCTGGCAAGACCCAAATTTGGTACTACATTTTCTTAAGAACTTAATAAAATTTGCATAGGGCTTTGCAACCCCATGGATAATTAATCAACCCCCAGGCCAGTGCTCCGCATGAGTGTTGGTCCACCCACCTAGCAGTCGGCAGTGCCACCTTGGGGCAACTCGAGGCGTTTTCAGGAAACCGTCCACTTCGCATAGACGGATGATGCCCGTTGATAGAGAGCACATGGCTCTAGAAGAGGATCTAGCTCACCGGGAGGTCTTGCTGGACTTGTTTTACCTTTATCGAGTGTCTTCCGTGAGGGCTCTGACTTTCTTCGGGTTATCTCGAGGTGTTGGAATTCCTTTGGAGTTGCCTAGGATGATCACAAGATCCATGGTCGAGGCTATTCCTGCAGAGTGTGGTTAATTTATGATGGACTAGTTGGAGCACCCCTGCAGGGTCAAATCTTTCGGAAAGTCGTGCCCATGGTTATGTGGCAACTTGGATATTTGTTTAACACCCGGTTATAGTTAACTTGAAGTAAACTCTAATAAAATACACAAACTGTGTGAGTAACCGTGATCGCCTCTGCTCGTGAACATGAACCTAGAGAGAACACGATGGGGTTATGACTGACGTAAGTAGGTGTTCAGGATCTCATAGAGGTTATTCTAGATCCGATCGTTTATCATAGGCCCCATATTTACTTACATGTTACGTAAGTTTAGACACCATAAATGCTTAGTGCTGCTGCAAACTAAACGCATACCCTTCCCAACCTATAATCTTGAATAGTCTTGGTACCCGGGCGCGAGATTGCTGAGTCCTTGTGGCTCACAGATTACTACAACAATCCAGGTACAGGTATAGATGAGGTCGTGCCAGATGACCTGACGCAGCTCCAGTGGGAGTATGACAAGGAATGCGGCAGGATGTACGTGATGTATCCAGATGAGTAGAGGACAATGGTCGTGATCTTCGGGGCTAGCAAGATAGTATCATTGCATTTGCTTTTATCCTTTGTTTTCGTCCGTTGCCTGACCCTGTCTTCATATTGATGTTTGAACTCTTGTGTGGAATTGTAATTTAGCATGTGGCGAGTGTAAGCCAACTCATATACTCCTCTCTTCTTAAATGTATGATGTAATTATGCTATACTTGTGAACGTCGAGATGCGCCTCTATCCCTTGTCGAGGCCCCCGTGGCTTAATATGGATAGGCACGTATCTTGGGCATGACAAGTTGGTATCAGAGCCAGGTTTCGATCTTGGGACCTGTGGGTTATGGGCCCACCATGCTTCCGAAGACAAGTGGTCAAGTTGAGAGAGTCAATCAAATCCTTGAAGATATGCTCACAGCCTGTGTGATTTTGTTTGACATGAAATGGGAAGACTGCCTTCCATATGCTGAATTCTGATACAACAATAGCTTTCAAGCTAGCTCAGTCAAGGCCCCTTTTGAGATTCTCTACGGCAGGAAGTGTCGTACCCTGCTTAACTGGTCTGAAACCGGTGAGCGTCAGATTTTGGGCAATGACATAATCACTGAAGCAGAAGAGATGTGTCGTGTCATTCATGGGAACCTCAAAGCAACTCAATCCCGGAAGTAGAGTTATTACGATAGCAAACATCGGGATGTTTCCTTTCAAATTGATGATCTAGTCTATCTCGGAGTCTCTCCCATGAAGGGCACTCAGCGGTTTGGATTAAAGTGAAGCTAGCTCCTTGCTTTGTTGGTCCTTTCAAAGTTGTTGGCTAGAGAGATGAACTTGCATATCAACTAGAGCTTCCTCCATACTTCGCAAATGTGCACGATGTCTTCCATGTCTCTCAGCTCCGGAGGTGCTTCAAGACTCCCGAGCGTACCATTGACCTCCAAGACATTGATCTCCAAGAAGACCTCTCTTATCGTGAGCATCCAATGGCTATTCTCGAAGAAACTGAGCGTAAGACTCGCAACAAGTCTATCAAGTTCCTCAAGGTGAAGTGGTCTCATCATTCTGACAAAGAAGCTACTTGGGAACGTGAGGGCCTTCTCCGTTCCAAATTTAGAGAGTTCTTTCGTTCCTAGATCTTGGATCGAGATCCTCTTGTAGTGTGGGAGAGTTGTGACAGCCCAAGTGCTGCCCCTACCCATTTTGGGCATGTAACCTATGTGAACCTTGTTGTCATGTGTGGATGAATGAGTTTGTCTTGCCATGTCTTGTTCATGCATCTTTCCTCATGCATATCATCATCATGCATGCATATTGTTTTGGGTTATGCTTCTTGACCTTAATGCATGTGAGTGTTCTTGTGGTTGTTGCTGTTTTTCACCCACCATTTAAAGGAGCACGGATCCCTAGGCTTCCTCATCCCTTCCTGCCACCGCCGAACCCATCTCCCTCTCTTCCTCCCTCTTCTTCCCTTGCCTTCTCTATCAGAGAGTGCAGCGTCAGGTAAGTTCAGAGAAGTGCAACTTCGGTCGCCCTCGCCGCCTCCGGTGGCCCTCATCCTGGTCAGTGATGGCCTGGCGCTCGAGGGCGTTGTCTGCACCGTGTTCCAGGCGCTAGGGTGAGGAGTCAAACTGTGCATGTCGCCTTCTTCTTCCCCCCACATCGCCAAAGCCGTGGCGTCTTCTTTCCCTCCGTCTCGCCATCGTCCACATTCCTCCATCTCCGAGCATTCCCTCGGAGAGCCGCCATGTCCCGCTTTGTAGGTTTGCCGCTTCCTTGCCGTAGTCCTCTCGTCGCCGCCGCTTAGTGCTCGTGTTGCCGCTGGTAGCCAAGGTGTGGCCTTGAGGTCGCTCCGTCCCCCTCGTCGCAAGACGAGCAGGGGAACGGAAACCCCATTGTTCCCCGGCCTTGCCTACAAGTCCGTGTCGCCGGATGCCTCCTGTAGCCGCCGGAATTCGTCGCCTTCGCTGTTGTCTATCGCCGGAGTGGCGAGTTTCAGTTTTGTCAGGAAATCGCCGTTTGTTAGTACTAGCTGCACTCATCTGCCTATCTGTCGTGAACCGATGCGCAGCGCAGTGGTAGCCGGCTCTCTGAGCGCTCGAGAGGGCGCGGGTTTGATCCCCGCTTCCCCCTTTTTGTTTTTCCCTTTTCGTGATTGGCCGCGTGTGGTGTTCTGTGTTGGGGATCCGGTGTGGTGTAGGATCTGGTGTGTTGTGTGTGTGTATAGCAGATCTGGTGTGGCCACAGCCACGATCTGGTGTGGCTGCAGTGCGTCTGTGTGTAAGTTTGTATGTGTGTGCTTGTGTAGTGTGTGTGTGTTGTGTGTGTGTGACAAGTGGGCCCATGCCCCACTTGTCATACACTATTTATTTTAATGTGTGTTTTAATGTTTTACTGGTTATATTAGATCACTTCCAATTATAGCTATAATTCCAAATCTGGACATGATCATTTTTGCACATCAGCATTTTTGGTATGTTTTCACTTATAGGAGTGGATGATGATTTTGCTATGTAGTTTTTGTCATGATGCTCCATGTGACTATATGGGTATGATACATGAATTTGGGATAGAACAATCCCAGGAATTCATTGGTGCTATTGGTTTGGTCTTTTGAGCAAGTTTGACAAAATGTCATTTTATCTCATAGCGCCATTTTGTCATTTTTTCCATGTTTAACCCGTGCATGCTATGGTGTTTGTGCCAATATGTATACGGTAGTCTTTGATGTGTAGAATGCCATGGTATTTATCTTTGTCATGATAAACTTACAGATAAGTGGGAACCATGCTCTAAACTAGCCACTAAAATGTTGTTGTTTTGAACCCTGCCAAATATTTCTGTCTGAGAATCTGCTGTTATTTTTATGCCATGAAGAGTGGTTGCTATCTTGTGAAATGTTGAGTATTAGATCAAGCTCACTGCTAGTGATTTGAAGTAGGTGTAGTCTTCTACCATCCTGGTAATTTTCATGCCATGAGGTGGTCTCTAAAACCACTAGTTTTTGCTCTCAACTTGCTACTAGATTAACTCAGATTCCAGAAAACTATTATTTTCACCAAGTCCCAGAAATCTGTTTCATCATGCCAACTTGTGAGCTTCGTGCTTATTGATGTGTGCCTCCTTTCCAGTTTGTGCAGTTGGATAAGTTGATAAGCATGTTATGTAGTTTCTGTCAATGCCTTGTTTGTGGTTGTAGGATTCATGTAGCTCAAGTTATTGGCTGTGAAAGTTGTTATGTTGCTGTTTTGTGGCAGATTGTTTGTTTTAATGTTTTGTGACTTGTGGGATCTATTTTCCATGGAATTGCTTGATCTTTGGGTCTATAGTGAATTGTTTTTCATTGCCTAACCAGTGGCTACCTTGGAATGCCAAGGAATAGCCCAGGGCATTCTTGCCTTGTGTTTTGCCTTCGTATCTTACCGTGAGCGTAGCGTGAGAACCGTAACTCCGTTTCTTATGTTCTACATATGCATTTGTATCGTTTTTGCATGATGCATCCATATTTTACATGTTCATGCATGTATAAAGAACTTAACATAAGGTTCTGTCCAGATTCATTAATAACCAATCCTTTGCATATGAAACATGACTAGTTAGGATTGCCATGCTAAAACTCTTCACATAAGCATGCATCATTCTTGCTTGTGCATTGCTCCTTGGTTGCTTGTTTATTCTTTCTGCTTCTTTTGGGTAGAAGTGAACATTGAACATGAGTCTGAAGAGCCATGCGAGTACAATTACGAGGATCCCGCTACTTGTTCCACTAAAGAACCAATAGGCAAGACGATCGTACCCGAATCCTGATACTAGTTTCGCTTGCTAGTTGTCTCGCTCTTATCGCTACTTTTTTGCTACCTACCATTTGAATGTCAGCCTCCTAATTTCCATGATAGCCTCTAACCCTCCACATCCTAGCAAACCGCTGTTTGGGTAAGTTACCGCTGCTCAACCTCTCTTATAGCATTGTAGTTGCAGGTACAGGTTGTTCCATGTGATAACATGGATTTAGCTTATCACAATATTATATCTTGTTTAATTTAATGCACATATATATCTTGGTATTGGTGGAAGGCTTGGCCTTTTGCTAGGTGTTTTGTTCCACTGTTACCGCCATAGTTTCTTGGTACCGCTATTATGTTTCCATATTTTGCGCTCCTTACATGCTCGGAGTTGTTATGGGGACCCCCTTGTTTATTCGGTTAAGATTATAACTTGGCTGGTAAGACCCAACTTTGGTACTATATTTGCTTAATTACTTAATTAAATTTGCAAAGGGCTTTGTAACCCCGTGGATAATTAATCAACCCCCGGGCCATGGCTCCGCATGAGTGTTGGTCCACCCATCTACCAGTCGGGGCAACTCGAGGCATTTTCACTCAACCGTCCACTTCGCATAGACGGATGATGCGCGTTGATAGAGAGCGCACGGCTCTAGAAGCAGATCGGGCTCACCGGGAGGTCTTGCTGGACTTGTTTTACCTTTATCGAGTGTCTTGCGTGAGGGCTCTGACTTTCTTTGGGTTACCTTGAGGTGTTGAAATTCCTTTGGAGTTGCCTAGGATGATCACGAGATCCGTGGTCGAGGCTATTCCTGCGGAGTGTGGTTAATTTATGATGGACTAGTTGGAGCACCCCTGCAAGGTCAAATCTTTCAGAAAGTCGTGTCTGCGGTTATGTGGCAACTTGGATATTTTATTAACACCCGGTTATTGCTAACTTGAAGTAAACTCTAATAAAATACACCAACTGTGTGAGTAACCATGATCATCTCTGCTCGTGAGCATGAACCGAGAGAGAACACTTTGGGTTTATGATTGACATAAGTAGGTGTTCAGGATCTCATAGAGGTCATTCTAGATTCTATCATTTATTGTAGGCCACATATTTACTTTCATGTTATGTAAGTTTAGCCACCATAAATGCTTAGTGCTGCTGCAAACTAAACACATACCCTTCCCAACCTATAAGCTTGAATAGTCTCGGTACCCGGGCGCGAGATTGTTGAGTCCTCGTGACTCACAGATTACTACAACAACCCAAGTAGAGGTACAGATGAGGTCGTGCCAGATGACATGACTTAGCTCAAGTGGGAGTATGATGAGGAACGCGGCATGATGTACATGACGTATCCAGATGAGTAGAGAACAGTGGTCGTGATCTTCAAGACTAGCAAGATAGTCTCATTGCATCTGCTTTTATCATTTGTTTTCGTCCATAGCCGGACCCTGTCTTCATATTGATGTTTGAACTCTTGTGTGGAATTGTAATTTAGCATGTAGCTAGTGTAAGCCAACTCATATACTCCTCTCTTCTTAAACGTAGGATGTAATGATGATATACTTGCGAACGTCGAGATGCTCCTCTATCCCTTGTCGAGGCCCCGGTGCCTTGATATGGATAGGCATGCATCTTGGGCGTGACATCAACGTCTAGCAGTCCTTGACGGATTGTAAGCTGAAGGAGGGTGATCCACTGAGCCCGCATGTGATCAAGATGATCGGGTACGTGCAAGCTTTGGATCGGTTAGGCTTCCCACTTGGGGATGAGCTTTCCACGGATGCAATTTTGGGTTCTCTTCCACCTAGCTATGGGACGTTCATCTCGAACTATCATATGCATGGCATGGATAAGAAGCTCAGTGAATTACATGGAATGCTCAAGGTGGCAGAGCAAGATAGTAAGAAAGGCACACATCAAGTGTTGATGGTGCAGAAAAAGGGTTGGGCAAAGGGCACGGAGAAGGCTGTCTCCATCGCTGAGCCAAAGTCCAGACCGAACTCAAAGACCATTTGCTTTCACTGCCAGGAAGCTGGTCACTGGAAGAGGAACTGTAGCAAGTGGCTTGCTAAGCACGTCAAGAATATCGGAGATGCTTCTTCAGGCAAAGGCACACTTGTTACATATGTTATAGACATTTACCTTGCTGACATACCTAGTAGCTCTTGGGTATTTGATACCGGATCGGTTATTCATATTTGCAACTCGATGCAGGGGCTGGTAAGAACTAGGCATGTGGCACAAGGGGAGATTGACATCAGGGTCGGCAACAAAGCAAGAGTTGCTGCGTTGGAGGTCGGCACGATGCAGCTCAATCTTCCTTCTAGATTTATTTTGGAAATGAATAATTGTTATTACATTCCCGCACTTAGTCGGAACATTATTTCTGCCTCATGTTTGATGAGTCAAGGTTATGAATTCAATATAAAGGACGATGGTTGTTCATTTTATTTGAATGGAATGTTCCATGGCTATGCACCCATAGTAGATGGGCTATTTATTTTAAATCTAGAAACGGAACCAGTGTATAACGTGAATGTCAAGAGGCATAAGCCTAATGAGATAAATCCGACATACTTTTGGCATTGCCGGCTTGGACACATTAGTCTGAAACGCATGAAGAAGCTCCATGATCATGGACTCCTAACTTCATTTGACTTTGGGTCGTTCGAGACATGCGAATCATCCTTGCTAGGCAAGATGACTAAGTCTCCTTTTGCAAAGAGTTGCAAAAGGGCGTCTGAGCTGTTGGAGCTTATACACAATGATGTGTGTGGTCCAATGAGCACAACGGCCAGAGGTGGCTATCAGTACATCGTGACTTTTACCGACTACTTGAGTAGATATGGATATATCTATTTGACGAGGCACAAGTCAGAAACTTTTGAAATTTTCAAAGAGTTTCAGAACGAGGTTGAAAATCAGCTCGGCGGGACGATAAAACTTCTACTATGAGATTGTGAAGGTGAGTACATGAGCCAGGAGTTTGATAATCATCTGAAAAGCCGAGGTATAGTACCCGAGCTCACACCTCCGGCTACGCCGTAGAGAAACAGTGTGTTAGAACGAAGAAATCGAACCTTGTTGGACATGGTCCGATCGATGATGAGCAAATTGGATTTACCCTTGTCATTCTGGGGATACGCTCTAGAAACTGCAGCTTTCAAACATAATAGGGTACCATCTAAATCCGTAGACAAGACACCAGATGAGATGTGGACTAGGAAGAGTCCTAGTTTGTCTTTTCTAAAGATTTGGGGTTGTGAAGCATTTGTCAAGCGACTCATGTCGGACAAGCTTACACCGAAGTCAGATAAATGCATATTTATGGAATATCCGAGGGAAACCTTGGGATATAACTTCTACAACCGAGAAGAGAACAAAGTGCTTGTTGCTCGGAACGGGGTTTTCCTAGAGAAAGAGTTTCTCAATCGGGAGGCCAGTGGGAGAATGGTGCGACTCGAAGAAATTCGAGAGCCACTCGGGGACGACTCGTCTGGTGATGAGATCATACTAGAGTTGATCAGGGAACCTGTAGTGGAGTCAGCATCGAATCCACGGAGGTCGGAAAGATTACGCAGAGTGAGCGATTTATTGTTGCTGGAAAGCGATGGGCCAGCCACGAATGCAGAAGCGATGGTGAGACCAGCTTCCGAGGCATGGATAGAAGCCATGAGATCCGAGTTAAAGTCCATGGATGAGAATCAAGTTTGGTACTTGGTTGATCTGCCACCTGGCATAGTTTCCATTGGTTGCAAATGGGTCTTTAAGAAGGAAACCGACGTGGATGGAAATGTTCAGATCCACAAAGCTCGGCTTGTCGCTAAAGGTTATGGACAAGTTCAAGGAATTGACTATGACGAGAACTACTCGCTGGTAGTGATGCTAAAGTCGGTGAGGATCATACTAGCTATAGCTGCATATTTCGATTATGAGATATGGCAGATGGATGTCAAAACGGCTTTCCTTCATGGAATTTTAAAAGAGGATGTATACATGATACAACCCGAAGGTTTTGTCGATCCAACTAATGCTGGTAAAATATGCAAGCTCAAGAGATCCATTTATGGATTGAGGCAAGCAGCTTGGAGTTGGAAAATTTGTTTTGATGAAGTCATCGTTGACCTTGGTTTCATCTAGAACAAAGAGGACTATTGTTTATACAAGAATTCTAGTGGGAGCTCGGTAGTATTTTTGATCTTGTATGTGGATGACATTCTGTTGATCGGAAATGATGTTTCGATGCTGAACTCAATCAACGAATCATCGAATCGCAAGTTTTTGATGAAAGACCTTGGAGAAGTAGTATACATTTTAGGCATCAAGATCTATAGAGATAGATCGAGGAGGCTGCTCGGCTTGAGCCAGAGCACGTACATAGACAAAGTGTTGAAAGGTTCAACATGAGTGAGGGCAAGAAAGGGTTCTTGCCGGTTTCACATGGTGTAAGGCTAAGCAAGACTCCGAGTCCTACAACTTCTGATGAGCAAAATCGGATGAGTAGGATGACATATGCCTCGGCAAATGGATCCATCGTGTATGCCATGCTATGTACATGGCCTAATTTTGCCTATGCAATAAGCTTAACAAGCAGATACCAGGCCGACCCAGGTGAGAGTCACTGGGCAATGGTCAAAACTATCTTGAAGTACCTGAAAAGGACTAAAGAGATGTTCCTTGTTTATGGAGGTGAGGAGGAGCTCTGCGTAAAGGGTTACGCTGATGCTATTGTCCAAACCGATAAGGATGATTGTTGATCGCAAACTGGATTCGTGTATGTCATGAATGGAGGAGCAGTGAGCTGGACGAGTTCCAAGCAAGATACGATGGCCGACTCCACAACAAAGGCCGAATACATTGCGGCTTGTGAAGCTGCAAAGGAAGGTGTTTGGATTCGGAAGTTCCTGGAAGATGTTGGTGTGTTCCCGGGCTGGTCAAAACGGTTGGACCTTTATTGTGATAATTCAGGTGCCATCGCACAGGCGAAGGAGCCGAGGTAACACCACAAGACCAGGCACATACCGAAAATATCACTAGATACGAAAGCTCGTAGAGAAAGGTGATACCAATTTGTACAAAATTCATACAGATGCAAATGTTGCAGATCCATTGACTAAGCAGCTTCCACAACCCAAGCATGAGGGGCACAATAGAGATATGGGCATTCGATGTCTATTTGATTCACTCTAGTGCAAGTGGGAGACTATTGGAGATATGCCCTAGAGGCAATCATGTATGATGATATTTCCTATGTGTTTATGAATAAAGATAGTCCTTGGACATTATCATTGATGTGTATTAACAAGTACGTGACTTGTTTGTGAGACTATGCATTGTATAACAACTGTCCTAAATGGTCCCTAGTCCAAAGGGCTGTGTGGACGCACAACTAATCAGACTAGCATATGACACGGTGGATGGTCCGGTCTCACTGACCATGTAGCATTGGATGCTAGCCAGATAATGTGGACTCAGAAAGGTCTAGTCGAAGTCAACATAGTTGGATCCGAGTCGAGATAAGGTCTGAGTTGGACAGACCCAACTATGAGACGCTGTGATAGGTCATCTATGAGTCTCTAGTACAACATATGTTCTATCTCCTAAGACTTGAGCTGGCGCATGTACTCGGGATGGTGATAGCCTTGCTTTGGGCCGACCAAACACTACTCCATGACTGGGTAGTTACAAAGGTAGGTTTCGGGCTTGTCTAGACCCATGCTACGAGACATGGGCGAGCAATATGGGATTTGCCCCTCCTACCAGGAGAGATATACTCTGGGCCCCTCAGGTGACCCGACCTAGATAAGCATGGCCATGCAATGAGGATTATGAGATAATCCGAATTTTGGTCGGATTCACCGGAACGAGAAAGAGGTCGTGCTGCAACAAGGACGACCATGTCGCCTTGTGCACGACAACATATATCGTGTGGCAAAGGGAACAGAAGTGTGAAGTACATGTTTGGCTAACTAGATTCATCAGACACTTGGAGTCGACACGTCTTTCTAGAGGCTGCTACCGACCGGTCGAGTCAGATGTCATCTAACTTGCAACCAAGTGAACGAGAACCCTAGGGGTTGCGCGCTTAAGGGAAGGAACGTGTGGGCTTTAGGATCCGTGCAAGGCCCAAGAGTTGAGCCCACGCTGGATGCCTATATATAGTGGAGGTGCGGCACACCAATCCGGTTGATTGCTTCGGCACCGTCACTAGGGCTTTGCATGAGTTGCAACTAGTCACCTCCACTCGCCGCCGCCGACCGTGTGATCGGACCTAGCAGTCCGCCGCATGGGTGTTCCTCCTACACACGCGGATACTATTAGAGGCGGTGCACTTGCGCCGCTCCAGTGAACTTGTACGTGGGATCCGGCGACCAGCTGTTCGAGAGAGATCGGAATGGTTGTTCGAGGGAGCTCGGACGAGGAGGAGACGGACCAAACGAACGCGCTGCCCCAACTCTACTTCTACTGCACGGCACTGCGCGTCTAGTGGTAACAATCTATGATCCATCTCCGTAGCATGTTCTAGGATGTTTTGCACGTATAAGTTTTTTAATTGGCATGTGATGCACCGATGGTAGAACCCAACATTTTCCTCCTTGGACTTGACCACGATTTTGTTGACGTAAGCTTCCACATTTCTCCCGAGTTTCGGCCCAGGGCAATGTGCATTAGCCTTTGGAAGGTTGCCCCGGCATTCCGCAGCCCGAAGGGCATGCATGTGTAACAGAATACCCCGCATGCTGTGAGGAAAGAAGTCTTCTCGACATCCTCCACTGCCATTTTCATCCGGTGGCAGCCCGAGAAGGCATCCAGGAAGCAGAGGAGGTCGCACTCTGCGGTGGAGTCCACGATCTGTTTGATGCATGGCAGTGGGAACGAGTCCTTGGGGAAAGTTTTGTTGGGGCTCGTGAAGTCAACGCACATACGCTCCTTCCCGCACTTCTTCGGAACGACCATCGGGTTGGCAAGCCACTCTGGGTAGTGTCGATCCCGAACGACCCCAGCCTCGTTCAGCTTGCCAACCTCCTGGGCAATGAATAGTTGGAAATATGCCCTAGAGGCAATAATAAATTAGTTATTATCATATTTCCTTTCTCATGATAATCGTTTATTATCCATGCTATAATTGTGTTGATCGGAAACTCAGATACATGTGTGGATACATAGACAACACCATGTCCCTAGTGTGCCTCTAATAGACTAGCTCGTTGATCAAAGATGGCTATGGTTTCCTAGTCATGGACATGAGATGTCATTTGGTAACGGGATGACATCATTAGGAGAATGATGTGATGGACAAGACCCAAACTACAAAGGTAGCATATCATCGTGTCAGTTTATTGCTATTGTTTTCTGCATGTCAAGTATATGTTCCTATGACCATGAGATCATGCAACTCACTGACACCGGAAGAGTACCTTGTGTGTATCAAATATCACAACATAACTGGGTGACTATAAAGGTGCTCTACAGGTATCTCCAAGGGTGTTTGTTGGGTTGGCATGGATCAAGACTGGGATTTGTTACTCTCTGTGACGGAGAGGTATCTCAGGGCCCACTCGGTAATACAACATCACAATAAGCCTTGCAAGAAATGTGATTAAGTGTTAGTCATAGAATATTGTATTACGGAACGAGTAAAGAGACTTTCCGGTAACGAGTTTGAACTAGGTATGGAGATACCGACGATCGAATCTCGGGCAAGTATCATAACGAAGAACAAAGGGAACATCATACGGGATTAACTGAATCCTTGACATAGAGGTTCGACCGATAAAGATCTTTGTAGAATATGTAGGAACCAATATGGGCATCCAGGTCCCGCTATTGGTTATTGACCATAGAGGTGTCTCGGTCATGTCTACTTAGTTCTCGAACCCACGGTGTCTGCACACTTAAGGTTTGGTGACGTTCCAGTAGTATAGAGTTATGTATGGTGGTGACCGAAGGCCATTTGGAGTCCCAGATGAGATCCCGGACATCATGAGGAGCTCTAGAATGGTCCAGAGGTAAAGATTGATATATAGGAAGTCCTATTTTGGTTGTCGGAAAAGTTTCGGGCTCATCGGTAGTGTACCGGGAGTGTCGGTAGTGTACCGGGAGACCATCGGGAGGGGTATTTCGACCCAAGAGGCTAAATGGGCTGTGGGAGGATGAATACCAGCCCTTAGTGGGCTGGAGGAAGTCCCACAAAGGGCCCATGCGTCTAGGAAGAAAAAGCCCAAAAGGCAAAAGGTGGAAAAAGGCAAAAGGGCTAAATTAGGAAGGAGTCCTAATCCTACTAGGAGTGGAGGAGGAGGACTCCTCCCTCCTGGTTCGGCCGACCCAAGGGCTGGCTCCTTGGGAGACAAGCCTCCTCCTCCTCTCCTCCTATATATACTAGAGGGTTTTAGGGTTTTGGCACAAGGTTTTGAGCCACGTGCTACCTGTTCCTCTAGTGCATAGTTTCTCCTCTAGATCGGTTTTCTGCAGTGCTTAGGCGAAGCCCTGTCGGAATTGCTCCACCAACATCGCCGCAACACCGTCACGCTGCCGAAGAACTCGTCTTCCTCTCTGCTCCCTCTTGCTCGATCAAGAAGGCGGAGATCGTCATCAAGTTGTACGTGTGCTGAACGCGGAGGTGTCGTCCGTTCGGCGCTAGATCGGAAGGACCGTGCTAAAGATCGCGAGACAGATCGTGATGAGATCACGGGACGGATCGTGATGAGTTTGCGGGACGGATCATGATTGGATCGTAGGACGGATCATGATGAGATCGCGGGACGCTCGGTGATTTGGATCATGAAGACGTTCGACTACACCAACCGCGTTTCTTAACGCATCCCGCTTAGCGATCTACAAGGGTATGTAGATCCACTCTCCCTCTCGTAGATGCTCATCACCATGGATAGATCTTGCGTGCGCGTAGGAAATTTTTTGTTTCCCATGCAATGTTCCCCAACAGTGGCATCATGAGCTAGGTCTATGTGTAGATGAGATCTCGAGTAGAACACAAAGGGTTTGTGGGCGTTGATGCTTAGATTGCTACCTCCCTTGGTCGTGTTTTGGTTTAGCGGTACTGTGGGATGAAGCATCCCGGACCAACCTTACTCGTACGCTTACGAGAGACTGGTTCCATCGACTAACATGTAACCTCGTTGCACAAAGATGGCTGGCGGGTCTCTGTTTCTCCTACTTTAGTTGGATCAGATTCGACAAAGGCGGTCCTTGAGAAGTTTGAAAAGCAACTTATGTATCACTGTTGTGGTTTTTGTGTAGGTGAGAATTGTTCTTGCTAGATACCTGTAGCAGCAACGTAAAACATGCAACAACAATTAGAGGACGTCTAACTTGTTTTTGCAGGGTATGTTGTGATGTGATATGGCCAATTATAGATGAGATATATGTGATGTATGAGATGATCATGTTTTGTATAGAATATCACGACTTGCATGTCGATGAGTACGGCAACCAGCAGGAGCCATAGGGTTGTCTGTAATTATTGTATGACTTGCATGTCAATCATTAAGTGCTATGTAATGCTTTACTTTATCGCTAAACGGTAGCAATAGTAGTAGAAGCATGGTGGGCGCGACAACCCCGATGGCGACACGTTGATGGAGATCAAGATGATGGAGATCATGGTGTCATGCCGATGATGATGGAGATCATGCCGGTGCTTTCAAGATGGAGATCAAAAGCACAAGTTCATGGCCATATCATGTCACTTATGATTTGCATGTGATGTTAATCTTTTTATGCACCTTTTTTAGCTTAGGACACAGGTAGCATTATAAGGTGATCCCTCACTTAATTTCAAGATAAATTGTGTTCTCCCCAAGTGTGCACCATTGGGAAAGTTCGTCATGTCGAGACATCACGTGATGATCGGGTGTGATAGACTCTACGTTCACATACAACGGGTGCAAGCCAGTGTTGCACATGCAGAACTCTCGGGTTAAACTTGACGAGCCTAGCATGTACAGACATGGCCTCGGAACACAAGAGACCGAAAGGTCAAACATTAGTCATATAGTAGATATGATCAACAAGATGATGTTCACCATTGAAACCACCTCAACTCACATGATGATCAGACTTGAGTTGGTGAATTTGGATCACGTGTCACTCGAATGACCAGAGGGATGTCAATTTGAGAGGGAGTTCTTCAGTAATATGATTAATTGAAATCATTATCGTGAACATAGTTACTAGTGTCTTTGCAAATTATGTTGTAGATTACTTGCTCGCGTTGTATCTCCCTTGAATTTTTATATGTTCCTAGAGAAATAGAGTGTTGAAAGATGATGGTACCAATATTGCAGACTGGGTCCATGATCTGAGGATTGTCCTCATTGCTGCACAGAAGGCTTATGTCCTTAATGCACCGCTCAGTGCGCCAACCCCTCTAGCGTCATCTGTAAATGTTGTGAACATCTGACAGGCATGTTCTGATGACTACTTGATGGTTTAGTGCGTCATGCATTTAGGCTTAGAGTTGAGGCTCCGAAACATTTTGAACGTCACGGAACATATGATATGTTCTAAGAGCTGAAATTAGGATCTCAGGCTCGTGCCCGTGTTGCGAGATATGAGATCTCGAACAAGATTCTTTGCCTGCAAAATGAAAGAGAATTGGTCAATCGTTGAGCATGTGCTCAGATTGTCTGGGTGCTACAATCGCTTGAATCGAGTGGGAGTTGATCTTCCAGATAAGATAGTGATTGATATAGTTCTGCAAGTCACTGCCACTAAGCTACTAGAACTTGGTGATGAACTATAAAATGTCAGGGATAGAAATAATGATCCCTGAGCTGTTCGCAATGTTTGACATCGCAAAGGTAGAAATCAAGAAGGAGCATCAAGTGTTGATGGTTAGTAAAACCACTAGTTTCGAGAAGGGTAAGGGCAAGGAGGAAAACTTCATGGACGGAAAGTCAGTTGCTGTTCTAGTGAAGCAACCCAAAGTTGAACCCAAACCCGATACTAAGTGCTTCTATAGTACGAGGAGAGCGGTCGCTGAACGGAACAACCCTAGATACTTGGTAGATAAGAAGGCTGGCAATTCGACAGAAGTATATTTGATATACGTGTTATTGATGTCTACCTTGCTAATACTCCTAGTAGCACCTAGGTATTGGATACCGGTTCGGGATCTAAATCTTAGTAATTGGAAGTAAAAGCTACGGAATAAACGGAGACTAGCTAAGTGTGAGGTGACGATGTGTGTTGGAAATGTTTCCAAGGTTGATGTGATCAACATCGCACGCTCTCTCTACCTTCGGGATTAGTGACAAACCTAAATGTTGTTGGTGTTTGCGTTAAGCATGAACATGATTAGATCGATTTTATTGCAACACAGTTATTCATTTAAGTTAGAGAATAATGGTTATTCTGTTTACATGAATAATACCTTCAATGGTCATGCACCCAGTGAGAATGGTTTGTTGAATCTTGATCGTAGTAATATACATGTTCATAACATTGATGACAAAGGATACATAGTTAATAATGATAGTACCACATACTTGTGGCACTACCGCTAAATGTCATATTAGTATAAATCGCATGAAGAAACTCCGTGTTGATGGACCTTTGGACTCATTCGATTTCGAATCGGTTGAGACATGCGGACCATGCCTCTTGGGCAAGATGACTAAGGACCCCATTTTCCGGTTTGATTGAGCGGACAAGTGATTTATTAGAAATGATACATGTTGATGTACGCAATCCAATGAGTCTTGTAGCATGCGGTGGATATCGTTATTTTCTTACCTTCACTGATGATTTGAGTAGATAATAGTGTATATTTACTTAATGAAATGCAAGTCTGAATCATTTGAAAAAGTTCAAGCAAATTCAGAGTGAAGTTTAAGATCATCGTGACAAGAAGATAAAATGTCCGCGATATGATCGTGGAGGTGAATATCTGAGTTACGAGTTTGGCATACAACTTTAGACAATGTGAAAGTTGTTTCACAACTCACGCCACCTGGAACACGATGGTGTGATGGTGTGTTCGAACGTCATAGTCGTGCTCTATTGGATATGGTGCATATTATGATGTCTCTTATCATTTTGGCACCATCGTTTTGGGGTTATGCATTAGAGACAACTACATTCACTTTAAATAGGTCACCATCTAAATCCATTGAGATGACACCGTATGAATTATGGTTTGATAGAAACCTAAGCTGTCATTTCTTAGTGTTTGGGGCTGCGATGCTTATGTGAAAAAGGTTTTCACCTAATGAGCTTGAACCCAAAGCGGACAAATGCATCTTTATAGAATACCCAAAGAACAGTTGGGTAAACCTTCTATCTCAGATCCGAGCATAAAGTGTTTGTTGCTAAAACGGGTCCTTTCTCGAGAAAGAGTTTCTCTTGAAAGAATCGAGTGGGAGGAAGATAGAACTTGATGAGGTTGTTGAACCTTTGTTCAACCATAGAGTAGCGTAGCGCAGGAAGATGTTTCTGTGAAGCCTACGTTAGTTGAAGAGGAAGTTAATGATGACGATCATGAAGCTTTGGATCAAGTTACTATCAAACCTCGTAGGTCAACAAGGATGTATACTGCTCCTGAGCGGTATGACAACCCTTTCTTGGAGGTCATGTTGTTGGACAACGATGAACCTATGAGCTGTGGAGAAGCGATGATGGGCCCGGATTCCGACAAACGGTTAGAGGCCACGAAATCTGAGAAAGGATCACATGTATGAAAACCAAGTATAGACTTTGGTAGACTTGCTCGTTGGACGGCAGGTCATCGAGTACAAATGGACCTTTGAGATGATGACAAACTCTGATGGTAAATGTCACCAATTATAGAGCTCGATTTGTCGCAAAGAAGCTTCCGACAAGTTAAAGTAGTTGACTGCGATGAGAATTTCTCACTCGTAGCGATGCTAAAGTCTGTTGGAATTATGTTAGCAGTTGCTGCATTTTTCAATTATGAAATTTGGCAGATGGATGTCAAAACATTCTTTCCTTCCTTAAGGAAAGGTTGTAGGAGATACAACCAGAAGGTTTTCTCAGTCCTAAGGATGCTAAAAGGTAATCAACCTTCAATGATCCTTCTATGGACTGAAGTAAGCATCTCGGAGTTGGAATATACACTTTTATGAGGTGATCAAAGTTTTTGAGTCTATACAAAGTTTATGAGAAACTTGTATTTACAATAAAGTGAGTGGGAGCACTATAGAGTTTCTGATAAGCATATGTGGTTGACATATTGTTGATTGGAAATGATGTAGAATTTCTGGAAAGCATAATGGTTGTTTGAAAGGAGTTTTTCATAGGAAGACCTGGATAAAGCTACCTAATTGTTGAGCATCAAGATCTATAGAGATAGATCAAGATGCTTGATGAGACTTTGAATGAGTACATACCTTGACAAGATTTTGAAAGAGTTCAAAATGGATTAGTCAGAGAGAAGTGTTCTCGCCTGCTTTGTAAGGTGTGAAGTTGAGTGAGACTCAAAGCTCGACCACGGAAGAAGAAAGAGAAAGGACGAATGTCGTCCCCTATGTCTTAGCCATAGGCTCTATATAGTATGCCATGCTGTGTACCACACCTGTGTGTGCCTTGCCATGAGTCCGTCAAGGGGTACAAGAGTGATCCAGGAGTGGATCACTAGACAGCGGTCAGGATCATCCTTAGTAACTAAAATACTAAGGAAATGTTTCTCGATTATGGAGGTGATAAAGAGTTCGTCGTAAAGAGTTACATCAATGCAAGCTTTAACACCAATCCATATGACTCTTAGTAGCAATCTGGATACGTATAGTGGAGCAGCCATTTGGAATAGTACCAAGTTGAGTGTGGTAGTAGTGTTTACAGTTTGACTTGGAGATTTGCAAAGTACACACGGATCTGAATGTCGCAGACCCATTGACTATAAGACCTCTCTCACGTGCAAAGCATGATCGAGGCCCAGAACTCATTGGGTGTTAGATTCATAACAATGCGAATCACATGGTGATGTGAACTAGATTATTGACTCTAGTGCAAGTGGGAGACTATTGGAAATATGCCCTAGAGGCAATAATAAATTAGTTATTATCATATTTACTTGTTCATGATAATCGTTTATTATCCATGCTATAATTGTGTTGATCGGAAACTCAGATACATGTGTGGATACATAGACAACACCATGTCCCTAGTATGCCTCTAATAGACTAGCTCGTTGATCAAAGATGGCTATGGTTTCCTAGTCATGGACATGAGATGTCATTTGGTAACGGGATCACATCATTAGGAGAATGATGTGATGGACAAGAGCCAAACTACAAACGTAGCATATGATCGTGTCAGTTTATTGCTACTGTTTTCTACATGTCAAGTATGTGTTCGTATGACCATGCGATCATGCAACTCACTGACACCGAAAGAGTACCTTGTGTGTATCAAACGTCACAACGTAACTGGGTGACTATAAATGTGCTCTATAGGTATCTCCGAGGGTGTTTGTTGGGTTGGTATGGATCAAGACTGGGATTTGTTACTCTGTGTGACGGAGAGGTATCTTAGGGCCCACTCGGTAATACAACATCACAATAAGCCTTGCAAGCAATGTGACTATGTTTTAGTCACGTAATCTTGTATTACGTAATGAGTAAAGAGACTTGCCTGTAACAAGGTTGAACTAGGTATGAGGATACCGACGATCGAATCTCGGGCAAGTAACATGCCGAAGAACAAAGGGAATATCATACGGGATTAACTGAATCCTTGACATAGAGGTTCGACCGATAAAGATCTTTGTAGAATATGTGGGAACCAATATGGGCATCTAGTTCCCGCTATTGGTTATTGACCGTAGAGGTGTCTCGGTCATGTCTACATAGTTCTCGAACCCGCAGGGTCTGCACACTTAAGGTTCGGTGACGTTTCAGTATTATAGAGTCATGTATGGTGGTTACCGAAGGTTGTTCGGAGTCCCAGATGAGATCCCGGACGTCATGAGGACCTCCGGAATGGTCCGGAAGTAAATATTAATTTATAGGAAGTCCTATTTTTGTCGCTGGAAAAGTTTCGGGCTCAACGGTAGTGTACCGGGAGTGCCGGTAGTGTACCGGGAGACCATCGGGAGGGGTATTTCGACCCAAGAGGCTACATGGGCTGTGGGAGGATGAATACCAGCCCTTAGTGGGCTGGAGGAAGTCCCACAAAGGTCCCATGTGGCTGGGAAGAAAAAGCCCAAAAGAAAAAGGTGGAAAAAGGCAAAAGGGCTAAATTAGGAAGGAGTCCTAATCCTACTAGGAGTGGAGGAGGAGGACTCCTCCCTCCTGGTTCGGCCGACCCAAGGGCTGGATCCTTGGGAGCCAAGCCTCCTCCTCTCCTCCTATATATATACTAGAGGGTTTTAGGGTTTTGGCACAAGATTTTTAGCCACGTGCTACCCGTTCCTCTAGTGCATATTTTCTCCTTTAGATCAGTTTTCTACAGTGCTTAGGCGAAGCCCTGCCGGAATTGCTCCACCACCATCGCCGTAGCACCGTCAAGCTGCCGGAGAACTCATCTACCTCTCCACTCCCTCTTGCTGGATCAAGAAGGCGAAGATCGTCATCTAGCTGTACGTGCGCTGAACGCGGAGGTGTCGTCCGTTCGGCGCTAGATCGGAAGGACCGTGATCAAGATCGCGAGACGGATCGTGATGAGATCACGGGATGGATTGTGATGAGTTCACGGGACGGATCGTGAATGGATCGCGATACGGATCATGATGAGATCGCGGGACGCTCGGCGATTTGGATTGTGAAGACATTCGACTACACCAACCGCACTTCTTAACGCTTCGCACTTAGCGATCTACAAGGGTATGTAGATCCACTCTCCCTCTCATAGTTGCTCATCACCATGGATAGATCTTGCGGGCGTGTAGGAAATTTTTTGGTTGCCATGCAGCATTCCCCGACATGAATGCGTGCTTCTTCGGTGCTTGCCTTCTCGCCTTTTGCTTGACTGGGCAGCCATTCGGGCATGCCATGAGGTGGTGCTCGATCACGTCCTCGGGACCCCCACCAGGTCGGAGGCGCTCCATGCGAACACATCCTTCTTCGCGTGAAGGATGCCACCAACGCCTCCTCCTGATCCCGGGGCAGGTCGGCTCCGATGGTGAAGGTAGGACCCAGGTTTTCTTCGTCCATCGGCACCCGCTTTGTCTCCACCCGGCTCTGAGGGAATAACTGCTTCTTTTTTACTCGCGCGGCATCGAGGACACCCCTGGAGTCTTTAGCAGCCCGCGCGGCGCCCATAGCGCTGGGGCACGCTGCGGCCGCCGCCTTGTGAGCGAGCCTGAGCACGTGTGACGCGTCCTTCACGCTTCCCAGGACGGTGAGAATGCCGGTGCTCCTCGGCATCTTGATGGTGTTGTAGCCCGGGTGCGTCGCCACCATGAACTCGGTGAGCGTGGGGTAGCCAAGTATCACGTTGTATGGAAGGTGGATGTGGGCAATGTCAAAGTCAACCTAGTCGGTGCGGAAGTTGCAACGGGTGCCGAAGGTGACAGGGAGGTGCACCCGCCCTATGGGGACGACGGATCCCTTGACCACCCCGGCGAAGGGGGTCCGAAGGTGTGAGCCTCCATGAAGATGATGTTGAGGCCGGCGCCGCCATCGATGATTGTCCTGGAGACGGCCACGCCGCTTATGGTGGGCGTTCACAACATGGGGAGCACCCCGGCGGCTGTTGTCACCCTGGTGTGGTCATCGGGGGCGAAGGTGATGTCAATCTCTAGCCACGCCTGGGGCGGCGTGAGCTCGGGATGCGACCGGACCGCCCCCACGTGGCAGAGGAACTGCTTGACTTGACGGTTCGAGGAGGGAGCCTACGATCCACTGAGGATGCAGGCGACTCCACGGCCCGCCCCGCGCCACCAGGTGCCACCGTGTTCGATGGGCCCGCCGGTGCCGAGGTTCTTGCCCGTCATGGAGTTGCCGAACCAGGGATTGATGGACATTGAGAGAGAGGATGCTTCGACATGCCCCCAACCTGGTGCGCCAAATGTCGGATTTCAGGCTCCGCAAAACCCTTAAGGTTCGAACATAGGGGCGTGCGTGAAGGTTCCCTATGCCCGCACCCAACCTAGCTCACTACTCGATGGTTACTATGGCATACTCATTCGATGAGTAGCAAGAAGATGAACATGACGGTTTACCCAGGTTCGGGCCACTACGAAGCATAATACCCTACTCTTGCTTTGGTGGATTGTCTCTCATGGAGGTTTTGGTGGATGAACTAGTATAGTGGGCTTGAGCCTCCCGAGGGCACTCAAGATGTGTTCTTCGCTCTCTCTATTGTGGCGGTGCCTTGAGTGACTAAGTGTTGGATCTACCGTGGATGGGTTGGGGAGTTGGATCCCATCTACGGTGCAGCCTAGCTTCTATATATAGTGGCGGACCGGGTCCTCTTCCCTTATCACAACGACCAATATTGAAGGGGGACAGGAGTACATCCGCGCCCTGTCCAAAGGTGGTCGTTGCCTGCAAAGTAGTTGTTGGTGATGCAATGGTGGGCTTGGCGATGACATCCGTCCTGAGAGGCTTGTGGTCATGATCTTGTTGCATCGGAAGGGAAACCTTTGGGCGGCGCTTTGGGAAGCCGCGTACGTCCTTGCTCGCTTTGCACCAAAGAGGAAACTGCATCGCTGGGCACGTTGGCGCCTGCCTGCCGTTCCTTGCGTAATCTTTGACTCCTGAGGCCGGGCTCTGCATAGAGATCTCCGTTGCTCAGGAGGGGGCCTGGGGAGGCCCATCTTTTCTAGTATTTGACTCCGTACTTCCTCGCGAGCCTAGGGTCCTCGTGAGGGCATTGTCTTAACCAGTGCCGCACCAGGCCACGCATGGCCGCCAAGTGGGCCATCTCCTGGGCTGTAGGCAGGTAGGGTTGGGTACCCCCGTTCCCAAAACACCGATAATGATGATAAAACCACATGATAGACATGTCTCTATATTTGTATCATTAACCCACTTGTATATGATCTCGTGTGGGTGGAGCCAATAAAGTATGCATCTCCACTCCGGTTATTGCAAACACTCATGCCACCATCATGCTTCCCCACTTCGGTTATCACAATGATGATTAAGGAGAGTGAACTCCGTGTGGCCACGGAAGTAGGTTCTAGGGTTCTCCACTAATTGCTATTGTAATGATTAGGGATGAAGGGAGATAGGACCTGTCACGTACCTACCTCTGCAACCAACCTGCTCACCAACTTGAATTGTCTCTAGTCCACGAGGGACTAATGATGCGCGAGTGCTCTTCATGGCACCATGAGACAAACATGATACATATAAATAGGATGATTGGATCACTTATTCCACAAAGTACTAATCATGCTAGGGTTCATCAAATCCTCAAGAACTAATACAACTACTCAAACAACCTAGAGGGAGAGGGACACCACCTCTTATTTGTGTTGCCTCAGTCCTTCTCTTCTCTATGGAGGTGGTCTTGGAGAATCAATGGAGATGGATGATGGCTGCATGTGTGAATGATGGAAGTCACTGGAGGCGCATAGGGTTGGGGGTGATTTTATAAAGCCGCCCAGTGTCTCCTCCATTGATGTGGTCATCCAAGGGATCAAGATGAGCCTTATCCTCTCCCAAACCCTTCCTTATTGTCTAGGTATCTCATGGGAACAAATGAGGATGAAACCGGTTAAGAATCCCGTCTAGATAGGCAACTTTCAGGCATGATTTTCTTCCATATGACCATACATGGTCGTATGGTGTGCCGTCTTTGATCGTGGTCCTCTTTATTATATCGGCTACCATTTCATCATGCAAAGTAGGAATCTGACATTCTTGGGCTCGTTGGATTATCATGAACGACGTTAGTCGATTTCATGTATTATATCTTGGTTTTTAGCACTTTGACAAAATGCATTTTTTACTCTCCGAAATGGCTAAGTTTGGTACTGAAAGTCCTCCATATTGAACCCGTCCTTGGTACTTTCATCGTCCTTGGTCAGTTTTCTCCAACACTCCTGTAGGCACAAGAACAAAACAAAAGTAATAAAAAGCAAATAAAACAAAAATGTGTAATGCTCACAATGCTTAAATGGTAAGTGCAAAAACCGGTATTCATGCATAGTGGACACATATTTGATTCAATGGGACATAATATATATAGATCCCTCAATTGCGTCACCGCAGTTGTCTACTCCATCTCAAACTCCAAAATGCATTAGCAAGCAGGAGAACAGGTCTCTAAAATATCTCACCCTTGTGATCCTACACCGGGAGAGCATGAATAGGATTTTTGGGAAGCGCTTTGAGCGACTGTTCATCGTTTGAGATCACGAGTCATCTGTACAGACCAACAGGAAACAACATCATACCAGCAGCAGCGTAGACACCTACAAACGTTTAATACGTGCACCATAATCCTCAATACCACCAACACACTACACAAAGTTTTCAAACTCCTGTTGGCAGACGTAATTTCCTCAGCTACCCTGGGGTATGTAGTACCCATGGAGCTGTTGCATTGTGTGCTATTTTGGCTCTCCTCCCCCTATATTGACATCGGAAGCGACGGTGGTGAAGTCCCAAGGAGCCAAACCCTCATTGTCTTTCTCAATAAAATTATTTTTCATGGCGGGCTCTCTCCCCATCTATCTCCTTGATGTTGAGAAACCATTCATAGTGTCCCTACACTTTAAAAACTTACAAGAGAGGAAATCTACTTTGTCTAGAAGAAAACTAGATTAAAGTTAATTTTCATCTAATAGAATATTATATCGTGATTTCTCCAACCTACAAGTTATATGAAAGTATATCATGCCATGAATAAAGTATTCAATTGTCAAAAATCTCTGATAACCACTCCGTGACCTCTAAAGTTCCCAACAGTCATTCATCACATCAACATATTGTGAGAAGATATTTACACTAATTTCTCCCATAGTTGATATTCTCCTACCTCACCCAGCGCCTATCTGTATTTACTATCACTACAATTGAATATTTATAATATTGCTCACAACAACAAAAATGCATAATCCCTACGAGTAACAAATATAAAGCTCGCCGAACCGCAAAAACAAAAAAAGACTCTTCACCATATACAACGTGGGCCCACATCCCGGGAAGGTGGTGAAGTAGTTTAAATTGAAGATACCAAAGTTTTCCTCGTGAACTAGGAAAATATGAGTTTCTTTATTTTTATTCCCTTTGAACTCGTAACCAATTTGGTCCAACTTTGGTTTGGTTCTGTCTGGCTTCGCTTCCTTGTGAGGTACATGCTCTAGATATCTACCATCCACGAGTTGCCCAACCGGGCCAACAAATAAACATCCCAAAAGCACAAACACCCTACAACAAACTCCCTATATTTCCTCCACTCTTCCGCCGCCGCTAGAGTCTCCTCTTCTCGCTAGGGTTTCCTCCATCAGCAACCTACCCACCCAAACCCCAACTCTAATCCACCTGATGGCGGTCGCAGAGGTCAAGAAGACGATGATCACGCTCAAGAGCTCAGATGGAAAATTGTTTGAGGTGGAGGAGGCGGTGGCCATGGAGTCACAAATGATCTGACACATGATTGAGGATGATTGTCCTAGTAATGGATTGACTCTTCGCAATGTAAACTCCATGATCCTCTCCATGGTCATCGATTACTGCAAGAACCACATCCCAACAAAGCCCGCTGGCGCAATTGATTTTGGAGGAGGAGCTGGGGCATTTGGTGTTGGGGCGTTTGTACCTGGGGAGCCTGCAGAGGACCTCAAGAACTGGGACGCAGAGTTCGTCAAGGTCGACATGGACACCCTATTTGACCTCATGCAGGTATGATTGCTTTCCATCCTTTGATTTGTTGCTTGATATTCTCTAGATCTAGTATTTGATGTACCCCATTGTTGGAATTGACATTATTTTCGTTTTGTGTGATTTCTTACTTCTATCTAATTGAGATTTATAGAGTGGAAGCAGTCCCCATACCTTCATCAAGGTATATTTGACTTGATTTGATTAGGTTAGGTTATACATTGGAATAGGTTTAGGTAATACGTAGTTGTTATTGGAGATATACAAAGTGGCCGACCATACACAATAATCCTAATAGGTTAGGGAATTATGTGAGAATCTATATAAATTTGCAGTTCCATGTTCTTTCGGTCTAATATGCTTCATTGTATATGAATAACGTAGGGACATTTGAATTTATTAGATTCACTATCGTTGTGCCAGTAAATTTCTCTATGTGACGAAGAGTCGGTAGTTTATATTTGATAAACTGGCAGAAACATCATATCACATCATATCACACCATGCTACATATATCACCATGTTTCTATATTTTAACCTTTCATGAATGCCCATATCTAGCGTAAATTTATGATCTCGTGCGCTAGAAATTAGCAAGTTTAGTTGTATATCTATGAATTTGGTTTATAACAATTATGTTGGTTTATCATAGAGGATGGTATGTTGCATGTGGCATCTTTAGTTATAATATATAAATTCAATATCTTACATTACTTCTATGATCTTTTTAACTATGCTATGTAGATCACACTATTATTTCTACCTTTCGCTATGTTTGTACTTATTATCTTATATAACCTTATAGATTACACTATTGATCCATGTCGACTATGAATGCCTTCTTCTGTCTAGCATGGCTTTACTATTAATTTTAGTGTATACATAGTCATAGCTAAATCATATAATCATGATGTTGTTTGTAATTTTGAATACATGTATTTCTTATCTCAATAATCTTGTGGATGACAATATTGATCCATGTCATCTATGATTGCCTTCTTCTATCTAGTATTGGTTGTCTACTAATTGTGGTGTACCACTTATATTACATTATTGTAGATAATTTACCATATGGTACGTTATGCATGTCCATCTGAGAACTAGTGATGCTTTCCATCACCTAGAGTGAACCTGTGCAAGAATTGCCATGTCCATTAAAATCATGAGCAAAGTTTCATGAGTTTAGTATTATCTGCTTTGATTTTGTTTTCTTAGCATTAACTTTTTTAGCAAAGATAAGAGTTGTATCTTACCTTGCAATGCATAATCTAGATTCATACATTATTGAAATCTAAACCCATTTTCCCCTTGTGGTTTGATTTTGATGTGATTGATAAGTATTGTTTCTAACTTTGTTGTTATTCTGTCTTTATGATCTTAGCTGATATTCTAGATGCCACTGTTGATCCATATTGAGAATTAATGTGTGCATCCACATAGCATGATTAAGTGATGATTGTAGTGTATTAGCCATACCTGGTAATAGCTATGTTATCAGATGATGAATATAATTGCCAATGCATTACAAGAAATGGTTCTTATAATCTGAACCCATGTGTGACGTTCTATAACTTAGCCATGTGTAAAATTATCAACTTTAATGGAGGAATGTATGTAGTAGTGCCTCGTCTAACTCCCTTTTCTTACAGTTTTTTGTTTTATCATAATTATTGATCCAGTTATGTTAACCCATGGTATGGTCTTTGAATCAATAGACAGTGATTAAATCATGCCTTGTTTTGTGTTTTAGTTTGTTGCGAAAACATCTCTATAGGTGGTCGATTTCGAGTGCCTCGAGCACGGGGAGGAGTGGGGGCCTTGCGGGCGGTCAATGGAGGAGGAGAGGGGGCCAGAGAGTAGGGGAGAGCTCGGGGGAGGCCCTTTTTATAGGAGAACACGAGTCCACCGCACTGCGGTGTGCTGACGTGGGCGAGGCCGGGGCCAGAGGCCATGGGAGAGAGAGGGGGCGAGCCAGGGGTGCTCCTGGGACTGGTCTAGGCCGAGGGGGAGGAGAGAGAGGCAGGGGAGCGTGCGCGTACGAGCCCCGCGGTTGGCCGGCTCGGGCGGCCGCGGCGCGTGCGAGGAGGGCTAGTGGAGGGGGAGAGAGGAGGGGCCCAACATGGTGGCGTGGCACGGATGCCGAGGCCAACCATCTGGCGAGAGGGGGGAGCCCGAGGTGGTCAGGGCCATGTAGTGGCCAGTGGCTATAGTGCCCGTCGGCACTGTAGCGCACTCCAGAGCACGCATTTGGCATGCCACGGCATGCCAACGACGTCTTCTGCATGGCCTCTCATGTCTAGGGGGATCTAGGGGTTTTTTACAATAGAGGGTAGGGCATAGGATGCTCTGGTTTCCTTAGGAGAGAAGGAAGGTTGAGGAAGAGGGAGGAAAATTAGTGTCCAAAGGGGAAAATGGGGGTTTTACCCCACTTACCCATGGAGTTTTGTCTAGGAAGAGTTACTGGAGGTAGCTAGTAACTCAGAGGGGCTGTGGTAAAAAGTTGGGGCCAAGGGTAAAAGGATAAGAGGTAGAAATAGGGGTTTTACCAAATCACAAAAAGGTGTTTCGTGGAGTTTTGGTCAAGAAATATTTACCAGCTTACCAAGATATTTACCAGGGTCAAGTGCTACATAGAAATGAGATGCTTCACCAAATTTGAGGTAAAGGGGAAAAAGTTGATAATGGAAATTTGGTGAACCCTAGAAATTGGCAGAAATTGATTTCTGTACATCCAATGATGCTAGGCTTTAACCCTTGATGCACCACTTAGTGTATCATCACTATTTGGCCATTAGAGCAAACCCACAAAGTTTGAGGCCAAGTGGATACACTTCACAATGTAAAGTTGCTCAAATTTAATTTTGGACAGGAATGGTTTGTTGATGATTTGATGAACCAAACCAACTTGGATTGGGATTAAACTTTTCAAGATCATCACCCATGATAGTGTTGACTTGCTAGAATTTTCCTGGAATTTATTGAGAATATTTCTTACAGAAATATTTCAAAAGTTTGATCTGAACAGAAATGGTTTTGAGGGGTTTTGCCTATGATCTGATCATGCCCTTGTGTTGAAACTCATATACATGGAAAATATGTATCCACTGAGTTTCTCTAAATTTTCTCAAATATTTGTAAAGCATTTAAATAATTTTTCCCTAGGAAAAACCATTTCTGGCCTTAAGATAAAGCCTTTAAATAAAATATGAAAATAATCTTTAAAAATAATATTTGGTGGTTTTGAGAAGTCATATATATAGTAGGTTTGAAATAAAGCCTTTGGGAAAGAAGGGTCCACCTGATTTGAGGACTTGCAGTCAAACCTCATTTCGGGGGTTTTGGAAACTTAAATTAAATAAATCACTTTTGGTTAAAACAAAATTTGATAAAAATAGTTTTGGGCACTATTCACATGGCATGATCATTGGGCAAGGGGTTTGGAGCAAGTAAGATGATTATGAAGTGGAATAGAACCTAGTAGTGCCATAAAACACAATCAACAAGCAAGCAAACAACATAGCAAGGAAGCAAAAGCACATAGAAAAAGTTTTAGTTAGCTTCAAATTTTATAAACCCAAACATAACAATGTGCTACAAACATAGGGTGTGACAGAGCTAATCCCTATTTATAGCAGCCTCGATACTCTTCCCTTATCGTATAGGCGGGAAGGGATCCTACAATGGCCAAATTCAAAGGGGGACGGGAGGTACATCTTATCCTGACTAAAGGTGGTCTTCGCGTGCAAAGTTTTCGGCCGTGTCGTAGTGGTGGGCTCGGTGATGACATCTGTCCCACCGAGCTTGTTGTGAAGGAAGTACCACTTTATGAAACATTACCAGAGCATGTTTCAACCTACATAACTTGCTTCCACCAAATTTGAGCTCATTTTAGTTAGCCAAATTATATCAATAATTTTCCCAAGTTTCTGTCTAGAGAAGAGCATAGTGAAGGAAGTACCACTTTTGCATGTCCAAATGGTATCAAATTTTTACAGTGCCTTCCTATGCCCAAATTACTATCCTCCACCAAAATGTTAGCTCAATCCATTCATTCATTTGAGCTCACCATACAATCTTTGTTTCTGGTAATATGTTCAATTTGTGAAGCAACTATATTTTATATTTATTTATAATTGCTAAAAATTTACCATGACATGACCCTACCCATAGATCCTCCCTACACAAAATTTTATATGATTTTAATATAGCCAATTTCCTCAATATTTTTCCCAATTTTCTGTTTGATGGAGAGCATTGTGAAGGAAGTACCATTTTGAATTATCCAAATGGTATGCAATTTGTATAGTTCCTTCATATGCCCAGATTATCATCCTCCTCCAAATTGCATCTCAATCCAATCATCTATGTGGGCCCAACATCAATTTATATTTTTTGTCCAAAGACGAGCATTGCAAAGGAAGTGCTACTTAGGCATGTCCAAATGGTATCAAATTTTTACAGTGCCTTTCTATGCCCAAATTTCTATCCTCCACCAAATTGTAGCTCAATACATTCATTCATTTGAGCCCAGCTTCAACATTTATATTTCAGTTCGGTGTGGTACTTTGCAAAGCAAGTGCCACCTAGGCTCCTCCATTTGAGCAGAAATTTTACCAAGACAGTCTCTTTAGTAGATGATCATTCTAAGACAAAACTCAGGCCCATTGGCCATGTTCATTTCCCCAACCGCTAATTAAACACTTGGCTGCTAATTCATGTTTGAGCTTAGTTCACCCTCCTTGTGAGATTCTTCTGTTGTATTTTTCTTCCTATCACCCACCGGCGGAGTGCCCAACCCATCAGACATGCCTAGTCCACCCAAAACGTGTGGCAACGCCAAGATCATGCAGTGACCATGCGGCTGGCATGCCAGTTTGCGTGCTCTGGAGTTGAGGCCATAGTCCACCGTCCAAACCTCAATGTCTTGCCACAAAACTATGTATTGTGGGATCACTAGAAGTGTATGTCTAGAGGGGGGGTGAAGAGACTACAAGCAAGAATTTAAAACTACCTCAAACATAAGTTCAAGGGTTGGCAGTTTTAGCATATATAACGAGTCTAGAACACCCAACACATGCAAGTCATCATGTATAGCAGCGGAAAGTAAAGACATTGCACATGAAGTAAGGAGTAGAGATTGTGAGATCAAACGCATGAAGAAGGCAAAGATTGTTCCCATGGTTCCGATAGGTGGTGCTATCGTATGTCCACGTTTATGAAGTCTTCAACCCACGAAGGGTAACAGTCACGAGAGTCCACGGAGGGCTCTACCCACGGAGGGTTCCACGAAGAAGCAACCTTGACCATACCATGATGGCCTATGTCCTCGGAGGACTGGCCCAACACGGGGTAGATCTTCATGAAGTAGGCGATCTCCTATCCCTTAAAAACTTCTTGGTTCACTCCACACCACGAAGTAGGAGGCTCCCAAGCGACACCAAACCAATCTAGGAGGCACCACCTTCCAAAAGGTAATAGGCTCGATAATATCGATGAACTCCTTGCTCTCTCTCACAGATTTGGCTTGGTGGAAGAGATTGATTTGGTGGAAAGAAACTTGGGGAGGCTAGATATTCATACGGTAGGAATGGAATGGCATGATCTCAACACATGAATAGGTGACTCTCTCTCAGAAAATCAGTAGGTATGAGTGGCGAACTGTTCTGAGTGCTTCTCTATCTAGTGACTGGTGGTGGAGCGGTATATATAGGCATCTCCAAAAATCCAACTGTTACACCTAATAAGTCAGACTCGGTGACACCGATTAATCTTGGTGGTACCGAGTTGCCTCAATGGTAGCAACTTTTGAATCTCGGTGAGACCGACACATAAAATTCGGTTGCACCGATAAGGTGACGAATGGTCATCTGGGCAAACTTGGTGATGCCGATTCAACAAACTCGGTGGGACCAATTTTGTGGATTTTCCTAACAGAAAGTTGGCAACCCAAACTTGGTGGCACCGAAGCAGAATTGGTTGCACCGAAATGCTAGCATTTGGCGGAGTCTGTTTAAGCTTGAGAATCGGTGGAACCAAGTGGAAAGAGTTGGTTGCACCAATTTTGAATATTTGGCTTTGGACAGACTTTTGTGGAAGTGCTTGTGTGTATGTGGTGACTATCACTTGTGCACGTATGAGCATTTTGTTCACCAACAAAACCTTACCCCCTTTTGATACTATTGGCTTTCCTATGGACTCAAAGTGATTTCTCACAAATTAAAATGTAGAGTCCTCTTGCTTGAAGCTTGGCCAATGCTTTCATTCTCCTTCTTCTTCATGGGTATACTCTCCACACTCCTTTTTGCCAGACCATCTCTCTCTATGGACCGTATATGAAATACACTAGATGAAAGTATTAGTCCAAGAGACAATGTATGTTGTCATGAATTATCAAAACCACCAAGGGAGCACATTGTGCTTTCAATCTCCCCCTTTTCGGTAATTGATGGCAACATACAATCAAAGCTTCAAATAAAATATATGCGTGTATATAATGAAGACTTTGAGAGACACATGACTTAGACTTGCTCCCCCTAAATGTCTGTAATCCCTTTAAAGAATAGTTGCTTTGGAATGCATGGACACACATGTAGTAGTAGGGATATAATAAGTCATGTGTATCTTGGTTATATGCATCAAATGTATATAAATGAGGTGTATCCTTGATCAAGACTTCGCTCTTGCAAACAGTATGTGCAAGAAGCAAGAGATCATCTTGGTCAAAAATATGATGCATATACTTACCTTGAGTTCTTGAGCATTCTAGTAGTAGAGATACACTTGAAAAAACAATGTTAAGAAACACGAGAGTATTCTACCAATCGAAAGCATAAGAACTCAAAAATACCAAGATAAGGAGAACATATAGAAGATAGAATTCCTTAGGATTGATATGTCTCCAAAATTATTTAGAAGTTTCTCCCCCTTTAGATATGAAAATGCAGGTCATCCTCTCCCTGTGAATCTTAGCATTTAGATATGGGGGTTGGATAGGGTGAGAAAATCTTAACATGAGAAAATCAGATGCAATAAACATATCTTTCACCAAAACATGATTTTCTCGCCTACTTTGGTATATCCTCTCCCCCTAGATTATATCTCCCCCTTTGCATAAGCATGTATCTCCCTTTTTGTAGCTTTGAAGCCTTGTATATTCCCCTCCTTTGGCATTAATTTCCAAAAAGGTTAGATATAGGGTTAGATACAGGGATCATTAATTAAGAAGGGATCCTTGAGAACAAAGGTCATAGAATGTAGGACTCATAGTATATGAAAATCATGAGAGAAAAATGAGGGATTCATTCAAAATAATTTATCTCCATTTGGATAAACGGAGAATTTGCAGAACTTCTCCTCCTTTGAGTTAGGAATCCTTGATGTATTCTCCCCCTTTTGTTTTTTCTTATTTTTTTAAGATAACGGATCATCAAAAGATTGAGAAATCACAGAAGAAACACAAGGATTTACAGATACAAACACATACTGAAATAGAAAGTCGGTGGCTCCGAGGCAAAATTGTTGGTGGTACTGATGTGGTGTTGTGCAGCTTATCTGCTAAATCGGTAGAACCGGGTCTTTTGAATTGGAGGATCCAAGGCATAAAACAGAAACTTGGCAAATGTGAAAATTTGAACCACAAACAAAGTTGTAACAGAGAATCAACGAGGGAAGAAAACAAAAGATTTGCAAATTAAGGGATACCAATTGCAGATAATATATAGATAGGTATCAACTAGTAAAGATTTGAATGGTACCAAGAGATTTTGCAATAGAGAATGAACCAAACAAGATTCTTAACAAGATGATGGGCGGTGACTAGGTCACCTATATTAGTGTACATTGACTTTGGAGCCAAGCAAGAATACTTGATCATATGTTTTACTTATCATTAAGCTCAAAATGGGGTTACCATTTTTCGATTAAGCATTTCAATGTCTTCATATCACTTGAGCTGCTTTGTCCCATGACTTGGAGTAAAGGCTTTTCAAGGATATGAATACATACCTTTGATTGATGTTGTTGACGTAGCTTGTAAGTGAACTTGATGAGGATGCTCAAAGTTGATGAAGGTCATCTTGAGTTGGGATCAATCCTTGTTGTTTTCGTTCACTTTTCACCTACATGGTTTAGTCATGAAAGGAATAACATAATATATCCAAATTACTAAATACCAATTGAGATTCAGTAATTGAGAAATATATGTCAAGGATATGTTTTGTTGTCTTCTTCCTTCCATCATCAAAGCGAGGTTGTGGATACTTGGTCATTACAAGATTGCATAAGATATGAGTTGAGGACAATCTTGTGGAGTGTTGTTCTTCCAAGTACCTACAAAAGGGTTAGATGCAAGACAAGGGAGCATAGAATTCCAAGATATATGTTATTCAAGATAATATCACGGAATATACAATGAAGCTCATCCCCTTGCATGCAACCGAGTAAGCTTAGCTCAAGTTTGAAGCATCAATGATATTCAACTCACTGCTCAAGTGACAAAACACTTTTTAATCAAGTGGATTAGTAAAGATATCGGACAATTTCTTGTTAGTATGAACATGCTTAAGATTAATATCTCCTTTGGCAACATGATCACGAATGAAATGCTTAATAGAACTTGAATATGCTTGGTTTGAGAATGTTGCACAGGATTATGACCATTCTTAATAGCACTTTCATTGTCACAAAGTAATGGCACATTTTTAACATAGATTCCATAATCTTTAAGCATTTGTGTCATCCATAACAATTGCACACAACATGATCCAGCGGCAATGTATTCCGCTTTGGCAGTAGATAGAGATACCGAGTTTTGTTTCTTTGATGACCAAGATACAAGAGATCTACCAAGAAATTGACATGTACCCGAGGTGGATTTTCTATCAACCTTGTCACTGGCATAGTCCAAGTCGGAGTAGCCAACAAGATTAAAAGAACATCCCTTGGGATACCAAATGCCAAAGTTTGGGGTATGTATCAAGTATCTCACAATGCGTTTCACATCCTTAAGATGACATTCTTAAGGTGCAGCTTGATATCTAGCACACATACAAACACTAAGCATAATATCAGGATGGGAGGCCCATAGATAAATCAATGAACCACATTGATCGATAAACCTTTTGATCAACCATTTCACCATCCTTAGTGAGATCATCCTGTCCTCTAGTGGCCATGGGAGTTTTCATACCTTTGCACTCTTGCATGTTGAATTTATTGATTAAGTCCTTGGTGTAGTTAGTTTGAGAGATGAATGTACCTTCTCTATTTTGCTTGATTTGTAGACCAAGGAAAAAATTCAGCTCACACATCATAGACATCACATACATCTTTGACATCAACCTTCCAAACTTCTCACTAAATTGTGGGTTAGTAGATCCAAAGATAACATCATCCACATAAATTTGGCACACAAATAATTCACCATGAACTCTCTTTGTGAATAAGGTTGCGTCAATTTTACCAATTTCAAATCCTTTTGTACGAGAAACTTCGTTAGGCATTTATACCAAGCACGAGGAGCTTTCTTAAGACCATATAAAGCTTTGCGAAGTTTGTGAACGTGTTCAGGTTTCTTAGGATTTACAAAACCAGGCGGTTGCTTAACAAAGACCTCTTCTTCAATCTCACCATTTAAAAATGCACTTTTAATATCCATTTGGTAAAGCGTGATATCATGGTGATTAGCATAAGAGAGAATAATTTGAATAGCTTCTAGTATAGCAACGAGGGCGTAGGTCTCGTCGTAGTCCATACCTTCGACTTGCGTATATCCTTGAGCTACGAGGCGAGCCTTGTTGAGAACGACTTCACTGTATTCATCTTGCTTGTTCCAAAATATCCATTTTGTGTTGATGATGTCTTGCTCGTCGTTGGGCTTCTCCAGGAGTGTACACACTTCGTTCCTCTCGAAGTTGTGAAGCTCTTCATGCATAGCGTTCACCCAATCTGCATCTTCAAGAGCTTGTTCAACCTTCAGGGATTCGATGCTAGAGATGAAAGAATAATGCTCACAAAATTTAGCCAGGCGAGTTTGAGAGCGAGTGATCCTCCCTGTTTGTAAGTCACCAAAGACTTCGTTTAGGGGATGGTTCTTGGTCACTTGAGCTCGAACTCGGGGGTAGCTTTGGCTTGTTAGTTGGTGGAGCTTCTTCTTCATCATCATCTCCTTCATCTCCATTGTTGTCAACGTGGTCATCTCCTTGAACTGGTGGTGAAGGAGGTTGTGGTGGATCTTCATGATGTACTTCCTCCTCCTCTTCATCCTGTCGTGTACCGCTTGGGGATGCTTCCATGTCGTATTGTTGGTAGCCTTGACCCGAGGTAGGATCTTCCACTTGGGCTAATGAAGTACTTTCCTTTAACACCAAGAATATGATCGTCCTTGATAAGCTTATCTAGATTTTGCATGCCTACATGTCCAAGCCTTCTATGCCATAGCCAACCTTTAGAAGATTTTGCAATGACATGTACGAGGTTGGACCTTTTTAGTGAAATCAACAATGTATAGATCACCTCTGCGAATATCAGTAAAGACAATTTTATGCTTAACAAATCGAAACACTAGGCAATCTACTTTGGTAAATAGCACATTGAAACCGAAGTCTGCTAGTCTAGATGCGGAAAGAAGATTGTAGCCAAGGGATTCAACAAGCATCACATTTTGAATGGAGCTATCATGAGATATGACCACCTTACCAAGGCCAAGTACCTTACCCTTAGAGTTGTCTCCAAAGGTCATGTACCTTCGAGGACCTTGATTAGGCGTGATCTATTGGAACATGTCTTTATTACCAGTCATATGATCCGTGCATCCAACGTCGAGAATCCACTCTTTTTGGCAGACTTGTAATCCTTGAAGTTTGCCATTAGAATTAGACTCTTCACGATCTTTTCATGCTCAATGTGGAACAACTCATCTTCATCATAGTATCCATGTTCTACATTGTCATCATTTGGTGGAATTTCCTCGTCATAGAAACCAAGAGACTCGTTAGAATCATAACCATGACAATGTTAAAGTTTATGAATGCAAATGGCTTTGGTAATAATGTTGTTTATAGTTGTGACATCTCCTTTAGCACGCATGATATCATGGAGCTCAAATAAGCATTTATCAAAGTTTGGATCACTAGGCTTAATTTTGTGAAAAACAACAGATTTATGAAGAATTTCATCAAGATTACTTAATGAAAGATTCAGATATCGTTTCTCCAAATCAGTCCACAAATTATAAGCGCATGCAAAGTTATTCAATTGAGAAAGCACAAATGTTGGTAAACATCTAAAAATAAGATTGACAGCATGTTAATTTCCTCTTCGTGTGTGGGATGCAATTCATCAATGGGGAGCACATAGGGATTTTCAATATGTTTTCTCAAATAGAATTTGTCAAATAGATAAATCATGGCATTCGTGCATGTACTATAGTACTCTCCATCAAGAATGGTCACTCTACAATACAAACTCTACACAGTAGACACATCCATCTTCCTCCAAGGTGTTGAAACCGAAGCAATGGAGACCAAAGCTCTGATACCAATTGTGGGATCACTAGAAGTGTATGTCTAGAGGGGGGGTGAATAGACTACAAGGAGGAATTTAAAACTACCTCAAGCATAAGTTCAGGGTTTGGCAGTTTTAGCATATATAACGAGTCTAGAACACCCAACACATGCAAGTCATCAAGTATAGCAACGGAAAGTAAAGACATTGCACATGAAGTAAGGAGTAGAGATAGGGAGATCAAACGGATGAAGGACACGAAGATTTTTCCCATGGTCCCGATAGGTGGTGATATCATATGTCAACGTTTATGGATTCTTCAACCCACGAAGGGTAATGGTCACGAGAGTCCATGGAGGCCTCTACCCACGGAGGGTTCCATGAGGAAGCAACCTTGACTATACCATGATGGCCTACGTCCACGGAGGACTAGCCTAACTCGGGGTAGATCTTCACGAAGTAGGCGATCTCCTAGCCCTTACAAACTTCCTGGTTCACTCCACAAAATTAAGTAGGAGGCTCCCAAGAGACACCTAACCAATCTAGGAGGCACCACCCTCCAAAAGGTAATAGACTCGATAATGTCGATGAACTCCATGCTCTTGTGCTTCAAGATGATAGACTCCTCAACACACAATCACTCTCTCACAGATTTGGCTTGGTTGAAGAGATTGATTTGGTGGAAAGCAATTTGGGGAGGCTAGAGATTAAGATTCATATGGTAGGAATGGAATGGCATGATCTCAACACATGAGTAGGTGGCTCTCTCTTAGAAAATCAGTAGGTATGCGTGGGGAATTGTTCTGAGTTCTTCTCTATCGAGTGAGTGGTGGTGGAGGGGTATATATAGGCATATCAAAAAATCCAACCATCACACCTAATAAGTCACACTCGGTGACACCGATGTGTTAATCTTGATGGCACCGAGTTACCTTAAAGGTAGCAACTTTTGAACCTCGGTGAGATCGATACATAAAACTCGGTTGCATCGATAAGATGACCCACGGATAGATTGCCAAACTCGGTGACACCGATTTAATAAACTTGATGGGACTAATTTGTTGAATTTGCATAATAGAAAGTTGGCAACCCAAACTCGGTGGCACCGAAGCAGAATCGGTTGCACTGAAATGCTAGCATTTGGCGGGGTCTGTTTGAGGATGAGAATCGGTGGCACCGAGTGGAAAGAGTTGGTTGCACCGATTTTGAATATTTGGCTTTGGATAGACTTTTGTGGAAGAGCTTGTGGGTGTATGTGGTGACTATCACTTGTGCACGTATGAGCATTCCGTTCATCAACAAAACCTTACCCCCTTTTAATAGTATTCGCATTCTTATGGACAAAAAGTGATTTCTCACAAAGTAAAAGGTAGAGTCCTCTTGCTTGAAGCTTGGCCAATGCTATTCATTCTCCTTCTTCTTCATGGGGATACTCTTCACACTCCTTGATGCCATACCATCTCTCTCTATGGACCTTATCTAAAATACACTATATGAAAGTATTGGTCCAAGAAACAATGTATGTTGTCATGAATTATCAAAACCACCAAGGGAGCACATTGTGCTTTCATGTATCTCTGATTAAATAGATACGTATGTACCTAGAAATCATTTCTGAAAAAATCATGAGCCAACTATAAGGCAGTTGCAGTTAAAATTTGACTCGATTCTTGCTGAATCGGGGGAAATTTGTCTTTTTCACGAGAGGTGTCTCAAAGCTTTTGACACCCAACCATTTAGTCAATTTTAAACTAAATATGACCTATTTTTTTAGAAATTGATTTGATCCAATTTTGCAACAAATATGTGGTAGGTCCTTCAAAAAAATACACATTTTAGGCACTCGAAAAATGGAAAATGAATTTTCCGTCCAAAGAAAATGAAAACTTCCTTAGGCAACATTGTTTATCGGTCCAATATGCACCCTTGTGCACAATATGAGATCATTTGAGAAAACTATGCCATGTATGAGGCCATAAGATTGATCATTTGGCTTCAAAGCCATGAATCTTCAGACAAGATAGCTCATTTTTTAGAACACTTTTTAAAATAATTACCATATTACAAGTTTATTATTTTTCCTGGTAACTTGGTTAGATATAATGACACAATGCAATGGTTTTACAATTTTTTGACTTCTTTAAAATTTTGCATGCCTATTTCAACATGCGGTCAGAACGGCGGGCATGCCCGTTCCTAGCTAGTGGTTGAATATAGGAGAACTTTTGGTGTTTCTATGATTAAATAGATACTTCTGTACATAGAAATGATTTTTGGAAAACTAAAAAGCAATCTAAGAGGCAGTTGTAGTTCAAATTTGACTCGGTTCCTGCTGAATTGGGGGGAATTTATCTCTTTAACGAGAGCTGACTCAAAGCTTTTGACACCCAACCATTTAGTCAATTGTACATTACATATGACCTAATGTTTTTTAGAAAAATGATTCGGTCCAATTTTGCAACAAATATATGGTATGTCCTTCACAAAAAAACTCATTTTAGGCACTCAAAAAATGGAAATGAATTTTCCGTCCAAAGAAAATGAAAACTTCCTTGGGAAGCTGTGGGAGGAACGACACCTATGGGATCGAAGGGATCCCTTTACAGTTTGGCAGGGAAGAAGGCTCACACAAAGAGCAGATCTGATGAATAGCACATGGGATTTTACCCAGGTTCGGCCTGCAAAGATGCGTAAAACCCTAATCCTGCTTGGTTGTATTGGATGAGTTCTAGCTCAAGTTCTGGGAGCGCTACCCTACACAGCTGCTACTCATGCAGAATGAGCCAGAGAAGATGGGAGCTAAAAGTCCCAAAAAGTCTTCTCTCGTAATACCTTGGGACTCCTTTTATACGACCAAGGGGATCCCAACAGTGGCGTATAGTGCGTGCACGGGGTGTATAGTGCTACTGTGCTATCATACCTAACACGAACAGTGTAAGACAAATGCATTTAATGCTTCGTCTGGTGCCTATGACCGTCCACAGGACGGGACAAGACCCCGTCCCATAGGCACCACTTAGAGCCCCCATCGACAGCGCCTCGACACTGCCCAGGTGGGGAGACACCTAGCTCGTGCCCTGGCGGTGTCTTGCTGGGGCTTCGCCTTGCCGGGGGTCCATAGGCCATCCCGACAAGATCTTGCCGAGGTCCCAGCCTTTGGTCTTCGGTCCTGATTGTTGGCTTGAATGCCTTCTTGACATTCCTGCACTTGCATTAAGCTATCCGCTGTCCCCCGGCAAGCATCTTGCCGGGAGGCCAACATCGGGTTTTCTTGGTGACCTGTCTAGAGATCTTCCCTAGGAAAGCTTGCTCCCTAGAAACCATATCTTGATCTTGCCGGTCTTGACCTCGGTAGTGATGCGTAGACCTATTCCCGGAGATCAATCCTTGCCGAAAACCTGGGTCCTGGATATGTCCAAATAGTGGATTTCTTCTCTGTCATGCTCTTCCCGCCTGGAGGTTGCAACTTGTCGGTGTGTATCCAGGGGTAGCGAACACCCCCTGTTCTCTTTGTCGACATCAACATTGTTTGTCGTTCCAATATGCACCCTTGTGCGCAATATGAGATCATTTGAGCAAACTGTGTCATGATGTTGCCATAAGATTGATCATTTGGCTTGAAAGCCATGATTCTTCACACAAGATAGCTCATTTTTTAGAACACTTTTTAAAAATAATTATCGTATTATTAGTTTATTATATTTCCTGGTAACTTGGTCACATATAATGACACAATGCAAAGGTTTAACAATTTATTTTTTGAATTTTGCATCCCCATTTCAAAATGCGGTCTGAACGATGGGCATGCCCGTTCCTAGCTAGTGATTGAACATTGGAAAAAATTTGGTGTTTCTAAGATTAAATAGATACTTTTGTACCTAGAAATGATTTTTTTAATAAATAGCAATCTATGAGGAAGCTACAGTTCAAATTTGACCCGGTTCCGCCTAAATGAGGGGAAATTTGTATTTTTCATGATAGGTGGCTCAAAGCTTTTGACACCTAACCATTTAGTCAATTGTTCATAAAATATGACCTAATTTTTTAGAAAAATGATTCGGTACAATTTTTCAACAAATATATAGTAGGTTCTTCACAAAAAAACTCATTTTGACCACTCAAAAAATGGAAAATAAATTTTCGTACCAAAAAATGAAAACTCCGTTCGGGAACATTGTTTGCCATTCCAAGTGCACTCTTGGAAATAATATGATACCATTCTTTGAGTTTTTTATGTGAGAAAATAGAGAAAACATAAAATAAAACACAATTGGATGTGTTTTATTCTCATTGGTGGAACTATCCGTGACACGGATCGATGACATGGCGCAAATCCATCCATCCATGCATCCACCCCTCCCTCCCGTGCTCTGCATCCAGCCATCCATATCTCACCCTAGTCTCTCACCCTGAATCCCCGATCCCTTCCCTCCACTCGTCCTCTCACATCGCGTCACCGACATCCACGCCTCCCTCCCCTGCCCACCGAGCACTACCGCCGTGTAGATTCACTACAGCCCCCACCCTAGCCTCTCTTGCACTACCGCCAGGCAAATGCACCACATCTCCCACCCCACCCTGGCCTGTCTCTTACTACTGCCGGGCAGATCCACCGCAGCCCCCTCCCATTTCTGGCCTCTCTCGCGCAGGCCCCACCCACCCTAGCCACAGATCCACCATAGACCCCACATGGGCAGCTTCTCTCCTCGTGTTGCTGGATCTTAGCTCGCGCTGCCGGCAACAGGCCTCGTGTTGCCGTCTGTAGGAATTACACCGTCGGATCTCCTTCTCCTCCAAGCACGAGCCACCTCGAGCTCCTCTTCCTCCACCAAGTGCCAGCCACCTCGAGCTCCTCTTCCTCCTCGAATTTCTAGCCACCTTGAGCTCCTTCTCCTCCTCCCGCTGCCCGCAACATCGAGTTCCCTCTTGGCCTCGCATCCCTGCTAGGTGAGCCTCTGATTCCTCCTCTCTAGATCTCTTCCTCAACCCCCTTATTATCTATGAGGGCTAGTACTCTGTTGCTGCTGGGGACGTTGCTCTACCATTGCTGGGGTTTGTGCATGGTGCTCTGCTGCTTCTCGGGATGTAGGTATGCCACTGCTGAGGCTTGGGTTGGTGCTCTGCTGATGCGAAGGGCTTGGGTTGGAGCTCTGTTGTTAGCTATCGATGCACTTTTTTGAAATTAGTACTCAAAGTATGCTCATGTGTGCTCAACACTGATGCTATCAGTGCTAGTAGTATACAATACTATTAGTGTTAGCACTATTGTGTACCTCCTGGTCACTTTGGTTTGGGCTCGATGGAAATTAAGACATGTTACTCTTCTGGCGGCAACCTACTGGTTATTAGAAAACTGTTATATACAAGTACTACTAGTAGTAAGCATTGTGAATTCTGAATATTAGTTGTTCTTCATCCAATTAGTGTCATCGTTTTCTCATGACAGATGCCATAGGGTGGCTTATCATAGGTGGTTGGGGCCGGAGGACGCCGATGGGCTCCGGTTGCAAGATTGGGCACAAGCGGTGATGACACACAATGTACCCAGATTCAGGGCCCTCCGAGGGAGGTAACACCCCTAGTCCTGCTTGGTTTAGCTGGATCGGTGAGTATGTGTACAAGGATGCTCCTAGAGCTGAGTCTAGAGGAGGAAGAAGGAGCAGACGGCTCGCCTTCCTCCACTACTAGAAGGGGTTTGAGAGTTCTGTGGGTGTGCGAGGGGTGAGGGGGACCCGGCTGGCAGTCTCTCCGGCTGGCCAGGGGTCCCACCCTTTGCGTCTCATCGTCTATGGGGTCCAACAGCTGAGCGGTCTCCTGCTGGGGCCCACCAGCCGGCTCTGCGATTTGCTTTCGCTCACCTGCCACGACACGGGTCGCCCGGGAGGCGTCGTCTAGCGCCAGCCGGCCGAGGTCTCCGATACGGCCAGCGGTACTGTAGCCACGCCGAGGCAAGTAATCGAGTGGGTGAGGGTGTGTTGGCACTGTTCCCTCGCCCGGTCGCACTCGCCAAGGTCAACGGCCGGGAAGGCCGGACTATAGCCATGATCTCCCGTGCGTCAGTGGCCACTGTGCCACAGGGCCACCCATCATGGCGGTCAAGTCACGTTGTTGTACCAGCGCGTAGAGGGATGGGACGTCGCTTGTCCGTCTCAGGGTCAACGGAGGAGGCCGCCCTAAGGTAGCCGGCCGCGCCCAGCCGACCGGGGGTCGAGCCGGCTCCTCGACCAGCTGTCCGTGGCGCTAGCCGGTGGCAGCACGGGCCGGTCGTCCTCCAGCCGGGAATGTCGAGCCGGCCGTGTGGTTTTTCTTCAAAACGCAAAGGGGAGGACCCAATTGCTTTGGCTACCTAGGGGTAATATCCCCGTCAGTAGTTCCCGAAGCCGGCAGGGGCCCGCGTCCGGTAGACGGAGGGGAGCCGGCGGCTTCCCCCAGCGATACCTGCCTTCGGCATGAAGCCGAAAGGGTAGCCAGGTCGGCCGTTGGACCCGACGCCTCGTGTACCGGCGCACCGCCCCGGGACTCGTGCCGGCTCGCCGTGCGCCACACAGCGAGTGATCATGCATGCGGGGAGACGGGACATCGGCATGAGCCTATCCCGCTAGGCCCTAGGCATAGCCCAATAGGCCTCGAGGCACAGGCCGGGATCCTCTGCGCCCCGGAGCGGCCGTTACAGCCCAGAGCCAACCATGCGCGTGTGGAGTTTTCGGGGGAGTGGGCGTAGTTAATCCCACGTCCCCCGGTCGTGGCCTCCCCTATAAAAGGAGAGGAAGGGCAGGGGCGGAGCTCCCCGCATCTCGCTCGCCCCCTTGCCGCCCATCTTCCTTGCTTCCCTACCTTCCTCGCGCGACACTGCGCCCGAAATCGCAACCGCGCCCACACGCCGCACAGCTGCCGCGATAGCCGATGGACGCAGCGGGAGTTGGGGTGGCTCCATCGTGGTCGAGGCAGATATCGCCGAGCTCCGCCACGTGCGCATGCTGTCGCCGAAGGAACAGGTGGTCGCACGCGCACCGGGCGATGAGGTGGCGCCGGCACCACAGCCGCGTCGTGTTCCTCTGGCATTTCCCTCGTGGCTTCGGGCTCCCGGTGAGCCTTTTCTTCTGCCAATTTCTTGACACTTTCGATCTCCAGCCGCATCATCTTGGCCCCAACGCAATCTTGTCCCTCGTCACATTCATGACGCTGTGCGAGGGTTATCTCGGTATTCTCCCGTTTATCGATTTCTTCAACGCTCTCTTTTATCTTAAGCCATTGAAAAGCGATGCCTGCGGGGGCACGATGGTGTGCTGCTGCGGTGTCGCGTGCTTCCCACCTCTTTCTCTCATCGACTCCATCAAGGGGTGGCACCGAATGTTCTTCTATGTGAGGAATGCCGACCCAGAAACAGACTACATCCGGCTGCCGCCGTTTGTTGACATGTAGTCCACCCAGGTGAACTGGCTGGGGGCTGCTCTGCGTGGCGTGGCCCTAGAGGAGCTCGGCCGGCTCACATAGCTGAAGAGCTCCAAGGGGCTGGTCACCGCTGACCTGGTGGCGGCTTGCATCTCGTGTCGGGTGTTGCCCCTCCAGCTGAGGCTGCACCGGATCTGCGACATGTCCGTCCGGCGCGACCCCTGCCGCTCTCCACCGTCGAACTGACGCTGGCTTAGCTGGCAAAGCGGGTGAACGCCCTTATGACGTTCAAGCTGAAGCCCACGTCATGGTCCTTCGGCATGGAGCCATACGACCGCATCAACCGGCCCCCTTTTAAGTCTTTTGTCGAGGCGGTTTTTCCTTCGTTTGATACTTCCCAGCCGGCAACCGGCTCGAGAACTAACTTTGATGTGCTGACCACAGCTGCTGGTGCGACAGAGTACGCCGGGCGGCCCGCACCCTCAAATCTTCGAGGCGGAGTGTGAGAACTCCGACTCCGAAGACTACAAGAAGGGAGGCCCCCGAAGGAGGGGGTGAAATCATCGGGAGGAGTCAACGAGCCGGCAGACCCGTGAGCCAGCGCCCCCAGCGGAGCCGGAGGGTCCGGCATGGTCGGGGAGCCTGGCAGAGCGGGTGAGTTCCCTCTTGCCCTCATGATCAGGGACTGGACGGACGACGACAATGACGATGATGATGAAATTAATGATTCTGAACGAGCCTCCTCCCTCAGCGTGCCGGGGTCGGAGGAGCGAGGAGCGGCCTGCTCAAGCCCGGTGGCCAGAGTAGTCGGCCGGGCGAAGAGGCCGGCTCAGGGGGTCGGTGGCCCCGCTTGTAGTCTCGAAGCGGGTGAAGCTGGCCACGTGGAAGCAGCCACCGCGCGCCAAGCGGGCCTTGCCCCTCGTCATTGGGTAAGTCTCTTTCTCATGTAAGTTTTCCTTCCGGGTCGCGAGCCGGTTAACAACCGTTCCTTGGGCGCTGTAGTGACCCCATCGAGCTCCACGAGGAGGAGCCGGCGGGGGATCCGACGGATGCTGTCAGCCCGCTGGCCCGTGAGCACGCGGCCACCCAACGGGAGGAGAAGAGGAGTCTCGCAGAGCTGCGTGCCTCTAAATCTAGGACGCGAGGAGGGGCCTCCCATTCTGGGATCTCGAGCAGCCAGAGGCGGAGGAGGTCAGCGGATCCCCCGCGGGCGTTGGACTCGGTGGCGGAATCGACCCGCATGTCAAGGCCTCCATTGAGCGAGCCGCAAGGGGCGGCCATGGATCCATCGGCGCCTCCGTCCGTGAAGGAGGCGGTCCCAGTGAGGGCGACGATGATGGAGTCGACTCCCGAGGCGGCCCGTTCCGAGGTGCCGGAGGTGACCCGCATGCAACCGAGCCAGCCCGGGTCGAGGTGCCGAAGGCCCCGGTGGCCCTAGAGGCGGCGTCAGAGGTGGTGCCAGAGGTGGCGGCCATGAAGGTGGAGGTGCCCTCCGTTGCGATTGTCACACCGGAGCGACAGGAAGCGGAGGCGGCGACGACACAGGGTGGAGGGCCAGCGGGAAGTGACCCCTAGACCCTTGTTGTCGTCAACCCGCCCCCAGCAGCTGGCGCCGTGGCGAGACCGGGCGGCAGCGGCGGCCGGATTTGAAGGACCCTTCGGTCAATGCAGGAGGCACTCCGAGACTGGGAGGCGCTGGCGCGTGCGCCGGCCCTGTCGGACCCCCAGGCGGGCGTCCCGGTCCCATCCTTCGGGGACATGGGGAGCGTCCTGGACCGGTGCCGGCAAGAGCTGGCACGGTTTGCGGAGGCGGCAGACGCCGCCCTGCAGCATGCAGAGGTAAGCCCGATTGCTTTGACTTAGAGTTTTCAGTGGGGGTGCACGAGCACACCCACAGGGTGTAGCCCCCGAGATGCGGGCCGGCTCGCTGGCTGACGTGCAGCCGGGTCGGATCTCTTTTGAGCGCGTCTTGATCTTTTCCTCTTTGCGACAGGTGGGAACCTCCCTGCGGCAGAAGCTATTCGAGGAGGCCGTCGCCATCCACGACCGCGGCTAATACGGCTTCTACCACCTGGAGGAGGAGCTGGCACACGTGCAAGGTCAGTTGAGCTTCGCAGGAGGGGCACGTAACCCTCGAGAGCCGGCTGACACCTGTCGTGTCTTGCAGGTGACCTGGTCACCCTTTGGAACGAGAAGACCAAGCTCGTCTCCGGGCGGGACCAGCTGGTGCAAGACGTCTAGGCGGCCACGCGGGAGAAGGACCGGCTGGGCGCGCTGTTGGTAGACGGGGAGGCGGTCCGGGAGTGGCTCAAGGCCGAGGCGACGAAGGAGATGGCGGCCCGGGAGACGGTCATCAAGGAGGCGGCTGACGCCGCCCGGAGGAATGCCGCCCTCCAACACGAGGTGACCCGCCTCGAGAGGACGCTCGAGGAGGTCAAGGGTTCCCTCACCACATCGAAGGCGTCTCGGCCATCGGAGCATAAGGCGGCACTCACCTTCGCCCTTGGGGTGGACGACGCGATTGAAGGTATGTGCCAGTTTTTCTCTTCCCCAACCGATTCCTTTTTTCTTTGCTGGTTCTTGTGTTTCAATTTGCCTTTCTTTTCTTCTCCTCTTCTTTCTTCCAGGGCGCTTTCTGGAAACTCAGCGCCACTCTGCACACGCCATTGAGGAGCACCGGGAGTACCTTCGAGAGTGCGGTCACTCCATCGAGGAGGATGCCGCATGGGACGTGGACGAGATCAGGCTCGCCATCGAGATGCGGATGACCCATCTTGAGCGGAGCATGGAGCAGCTGAAGACAGCCAGCAAAGAGGTCATTGCCGCGCTATGGCCGGGCCGCGGGGGAGCTCCGATGAACCGCGTGGCCGAGTGGCTGGAGCATGCTGGCCCCCGCCTCGAAGCCTCGAAGGCGACGGCCGCCCGAGGCGGGGCGTAGATGGCGCTCCGGTTCGTCATGTCATGGTATCGCGGCGTGGATCTCGGCTGGCTGGCCACCATGCGGGACGTGCCGGCCGCAGAGCGGGAGGGTCGTGAGCCGACCCTTGTCCATCGGGCCAATGAGCTCGCATCGTACGTCGACACGGACGAGTTCCAGCTGGCCCTTGGCGAGGACGGCGAGCCATTGCCCGAGGACTCCTTAGGCATCCCCCAAGGCCCGCCGGACGATGAGGTTGCTGATGAGAGCACCAACTCGAGCGGCGAGACGGCCGAAACCGAGAAGCCCGCCTCGAAGGCCAAGGACGCTGACCCAAAGGCCGCAACCACATTCGAGGCAAGAGCCGAGCCGCCCAGCGACGCGTCGGCTGGGGGCACACCGGCTGGTGACGCGCCGGTGGCCTGAGCCCTTGTGCGTTTTTATGTTTCTCTTATCTCCCCTGCAAGTTAGGATTGAGTCCACCCACTAGGGGTGTTTATGTAATGAACCATGCTGGCCGTGGGCCACTTTTGTCTTAACATTTATGCTATGACTATCTAGCGTGTTTGCCTTGTTGCTCATGTCGACTCGTCCTTATCCTTTTTTGCCTGCTTCACTCTTTTCGGTTCTTCTCCTTTTCCCCTTTGGTTTCGGCCCCGCCAGCCTAACAGCCAGGAACCGGTCTGTAGCTGGGTCGGGGCGTCCGCCTCAAGGGAGCCGGTTCAGAAATTAGGAATCGCGAGGGCCTTTCGGGATAAGTACAGTGGTAGAGGCGTGGGAGTGGTCCGGCTAGGCCTAGCCGGGGTCTCCTTTTGTTTGACCTTTCGTGTGAGCCAAACCTTGCCGACCCTAGGCCCCGTCAGCCGGACAGTCGGGAGCCGGTCTATAGCTGGTAGGGGTGGGGGCGGGTTGGCCGGCTCACATTACTTAGCCACTTTCTAGGAGAAGCGTCCTAGGTCCAACCAGCCAGCCCCCGGGCCCGGGAGCCGGGTCGGGGAGCCGGTGAACAAGGAAAACTTTGAAGGAAACGAAACAGGGCACGTCCCAAGAGCCGGCCTGGGGCACCCATTTCATGCATAATCCCAAAAGGGTGGGGATACATACATACATTGGTTTTGTTTTGGTACTAAAACGGGAGCAGGCGCGTTGCGTTCCATGGGCGCTCTGTCTCCTCAGCAGAGGCATCTCTTTTGTGCTTCTGCGGCTTCTGGTCGTCTATTAGGTAGTATGCGTTGTTGGGCAGTGCCTTGCTGATCATGAACAGGCCCTCCCATGGGGAGGACAGCTTGTGTTGTCCGGCTGTCCGGTGGATCCGCCTGAGGACCAGGTCCCCTTCGCGAAAGGAGAGTGGCCCGATCCGCTTGCTATGGTAGTGTGAGAGCTTCTGCTGGTAGATTTCCGTTTGGCTCAAGGCCAGTTCGCGAGCTTCCTCGAGTAGGTCAATGCCGTCCTCTCTTGCCTCCTTTGCGTCCTTCTCCGTGTATAGGGCGACCCGAGGCGAATAGAACTCGATGTCGGTGGGGATGATCGCCTTGGACCCGTACACAACGAAGAAGGGAGTGTAGCCGGTTGAATGGTTCGGGGTGGTCTTGAGACTCCAAAGGACGACCGACAACTCATCGATCCAACACTCGACCGACCTTACCAACGGCGTCACGAGCCGAGGCTTGATGTCGGACTGGATGAGGCCATTCGCCCTCTCGACCTGGTCGTTTGACTATGGATGAGCGACGGAGGCCAGGTCGAGCCGGATTCCTTGCTTTGAGCAGAAACGCGCGAGTGCGCCCTTGGCGAAGTTCGTGTCGTTGTCGGTGATGATCCTGTGGGGAACCCCGTAGCGCACCGTGATGTCGTCGATGAACCGGACGGCCGTGGGGCCATCCACCTTCTTGATTGGTCGCACCTCGATCCACTTGGTGAATCTGCCGACGGTCACCAGCAAATGCGTCATGCCGCCTCGAGCGATCTTGAATGGGCCCACCATGTCCAGCACGCAAACGGCGAAGGGCCGCGAGAGGGGATGGTTTGGAGGGCTGTTGCCGACAGGTGGCTTTGCATGCTGAAGTGTTGGCAGCCCTCGCACTCGTCGACCAACTTCTTGGCCGCCTCGAGAGCAGTCGGCCAGAAAAAACCATGGTGGAAAGCCTGGGCCACCAGGGTCCTGGAGGCGGCATGATGCCCGCACTCGCCCTGATGAATGTCGAGGAGGATTTCCAGGCCCTTTTCTGGCTCGACACATCGCTGGAAGACGCCGGTGGTGCGGCGATGGACGAGCTCGTTGTTGATGATGCCGTACGCCATGGCCCGGGGTTGGATTTGCCTCGCCAAGGCCTTGTCCGGAGGCAGCTCTCCATGTTGAAGAAACGCTAGGCTGGGTTGGGCCCATGAGGGGGTCGAGATGGGGACCAGCTCGGGAGCCCTCAGGGCTGGATGACCAGCTTCTGGGAGTGGCTCACCAGCCCCCGAGGCCGTCTTGCCAGCCCACGGGACCGGCTCGGGAGCCCCCGAAACTGGATGATCAGTCCCAGGGACCAGCTCGCCAGTCCTCGAGGCCGGCTGGTCGACTATCATCATGACGGCCGCGTCGTTGGAGCCGGCTACCTCGGACGCTGCCGGCTCGATTGGTGTCAGCGAGGCGGCCGATGGTTCGGGAGCCGGTGGCGAAGATACCAGATAGGCGGCCGGAGCCGTTGATGGGCCGGCAGCGCCCGCCGGCACGAAGATTGACTCTGATTCTGACGAAGGCTTGATCGATGGCTTGAGCAGCCGCTGGAGGGAGACGCCGCCTGGGATGGCCTGTCGGGTGGAGCCGATCTTTGCCAGCGCGTCCGCCACCTCGTTGTCCGCCCATGGGTCGTGATGAAACTCACAGCCCTCGAAGGATCCGATGAGCTGTTGTACGAGGAAGCGGTAGCTGGCCATGTTGGCGTCCCTGGCGTCCCATTCGTCAGAGGCTTGCTGCACCACGAGGTCGGATTCGCCAAAGCAAAGGATGCGCCTGATGCCGATCTCCCTGGCGAGCCAAAGGCCATGGATGATGGCCTCGTACTCGGCCGCATTGTTGGAGGCGGCTAAGTGGATCTGGAGGGCGTACGTGAGCTGATCACCCTTGGGGGAGGAGAGGACTATGGCGACACCCAGGCCGGTCCTCATTTTCGAGCCGTCGAAATGCATGCGCCAATGCGTGGAGTCTGGGGGAGGCGGCACGAACTCCGTCTCTGCCCAGACAATGAGGAAGTTAGCCAACGCCTGTCACTTGATGGCGGTTCTTGGCTCGTACCGGATCTCGTGATCGGCGAGGGTGATGACCCATTTGGCGATCCGGCCGGTGGAATCCTGACCGCTCATGATTTCGCCGAGCGGGGCCATGCTCACCACGGTGATGGCATGTTCCTGGAAGTACTGCTTGACCTTCTTGGCGGCGAAGTATATGCCATAGCACATCTTCTGGTAGTCGGGGTAGGTTTGCTTGCACGCGGAGAGGACCTCGCTGAGGTAGTAGACGGGTCGCTGGACCGGCAGGGGCTTGCCCTCCTCCGGCCGTTCGACCACCAAGACGATGCTGATGACGCGGGTGGTCGTCATGATGTAGACGAGCAGGGGTTCCTTCTCTGCCGGCGCGGCCAGGATGGGCACGCGGGTGAGAGCCTTCTTGAGGCCACGGAAGGCCTCGTCCGCCTCGTCATGTCAGTCAAACATGCCTGGTTTCTTTGCGTGGCTCGGCTCGATTAGAGCTGTCTTAAGGAGGAGCCCGTAGAGGGGCAGGGCCTTCTCCCCTAGCCAGCTGATGAACCGGCTGAGTGAAGCAAGGCAGCTGGTGAACTGCTGGACATCACGGAGCCGGGTTGGCTTGGGCATGCACTCTATTGCGCTGATCTTCTTGGGGTTAGCTTCGATGCCGCGAGCGGGCACGAAGAAACCCACGAGTTGGCCGGCTGGGATGTCAAAGACACACTTCTCCGGGTTGAGCTTGATCTTATACTCGCGCAGATTCGCGAAGGTCTCCCGGAGGTCGTTGAGGAGGCTGAAGTGCTTCTTGGTTTTGACGATGATGTTGTCAACGTAGACGTGGACGTTCCTGCCTATCTGAGGCAGGAGGCACTTCTGCATGCACCGCTGGAAGGTGGCGCCTACGTTCTTCGGGCTAAAGGGCATGTTGATGTAGCGGTAGGCTCCAAAGGGCATGATGAAGGAGGTCTTGATCCAGTCTTTCGGGTCCAGCTTGATCTGGTGGTAGCCGGAGTAGGCGTCCAGGAAGGACAACAAGTCACAGCCAGTCGTGGAGTCGATGACTTGATCGATCCGCGACAGGGCGAATGGGTCCTTGGAGCACGCCTTGTTCAGGCTAGTGTAGTCGATGCACATGCGCCAGGTCTTGTTCTTCTTCAGCACTAGGACTGGTTGGCCAGCCAGTCCGGGTGGAACACTTCCATGATGAACCCGCCTACGAGCAGCCAGGCTATCTCTTCGCCTATAGTATGCCGCTTCTCCTTGGATAAACGGCGTTGAGGTTGCTTAACCGGCTTGTCGTCTGGCCAGACATGTAGTTTCTGCTTGGTAAACTTCCTCAGAACACCCGGCATGTCCTTGGGGGACCACGCAAAGATGTCCCGATTCTCACGGAGGAAGTCGACGAGCTTGCCTTCCTATTTCCTATTGAGGCGGGAGCCGATGGTGACGTACTGAGCGGGGTTGGCCGGGTCGAGCGGGATTTGCTTGGTGTCCTTGGATGGCTAGAAGGAGACCTCGCCGACGGACTGCGAGGGGGGAACAGGCACGGCCGGATGACTGGCCGCGAGGGCCACGAGCCGGTCGAGCTGCCGTTTCTCCTCGGTGATTTCTAGGGCCTCGGCTAGCCGGCTGCCGTCTCGAGCGCACTCGAGTGACATCTTGTAGTCACCCGTGATGGTGATGATTCCCTTGTAGCCTAACATCTTGTGTTTGAGGTAGGCACAATGGGGGACCGCCATCAAGCTGACGAGGGCCGGTCGGCCCAACAGTGCATGGTAGGGACTCGCGAGGTCCACGACCTCGAACAGCACCGGCTCGCGGCAGAAGTGGCTGGGTCTGCCAAAGAGGACGTCGAGCGTGATCTTGCCGACAGGGGAGCAGGACTTCCCAGGCACGATGCCATGGAAGACCGTCCAGCTCGCCTGCAGGTCTTCTATCTTCAGCCCCAGCTTGTGCATCGTGTCGAGGTACAGGATTTTGATGCTATTGCCACCATCTATCAGCACCCACGAGAAGCGGCAAGTTTGTTCCTTGGTGGCGATGGTAGGCTCGAGGACCAAAGCATAGCTGCCGGGATTCGGCATCACGGCAGGGTCATCGGCCTGGCTGCAAGTGACCGGCTTCTCCAACCAGTGCATGAACTGGGGAGTTGCCGGCATGGTGGCGTTCACCTCTCGACGGAGCTCGCACTGAGCCTGTTTCCCCATCTCTTCACTAGTGAAGACAACATAGCAGCCGTCCTGGTAGGGAACCTGGTCGATCAGACGACCGTCGTTCTGGGCCAGAGCAGGAGCCGGCACCGGGGCGATAGCTTAGGCCGGGGCCAGCACGCGGATAGGTGGCAAGGGGGGAGCCGGAAGGCCATCTCCCCAGGCCAATCGCTGTGAGAAGCTGCACTGCCGGAGCGTGTGCGTAGACGGCTTGGCCCCTGAGTGGTTCTTGCAGGGGAGATCAAGCATCTGCTCGAAGGTGAGCTTCGGCTGCCAGGGAGCCTTGCCAGTGCGCTGACGCTGGCTGGAAAACTGGGCAGCCGGTTCCTGCTCCTCGATGGTGTTGAACTGCCGCCGTCCATAGCGGGGATCCGGGTGGTCGTTCTTACGTTTGTTGTTCTATGGCTGCTGGTTGTCAGCAGCCGGCCAAGACGTTGCCGGTGCCATCGTTGCCTTGGCGGGCGGGGTCGTCTTGACCTAGATGGCTGAATCAGCCGTGGCGTACTTATCCGCCTTGGTAATGAGATCCGCGAGCATAGCCTGCTCAGAGCATAGAAGCTTATGCTTGAGGGGGTGCCATCTCGGCAGCCTTCGATAAAGTACTGCATGGCTTGTACCTCGTGCACCCCCTCGCAGGAGTTGCGGAGCTCGGTCCATCGAGTGAGGTAGTCGCAGAGGGATTCATCCGGCCCCTGAACGTACATGGTGAGTTCACGGGGACGGGCAGGCCGCTCGTAGGTGTGGATGAAGTTGCGGACGAAGGCCTCCTCGAAGTCCGTCCAAGTGTTGATGTTGTCGGTCGCCAGGCTGTTGAGCCAGGTGCAGGCCGAGCCGATCAACATGAGGGGGCGTAGCGAACGGCTACGCGCTTGTTCCCCTTGGCAACCAACAGCGGTGGTGTAGTCGATCACCCAGTCTTCGGGCTTGGCAGCCCCGTTGTACTTCGTGGTGTCCTAGGGGAGCATGAAGCCGGTCGGGAACGGCTCGTTGCGGATCCGAGGGCCGAAACAGGCCGGACCAATCGAGCCCTCCTCCTTGAGAAGGGCGGACTGCGTGAGCTGGTCGATGCTGTTGCGTACGTCGTTCTCGTTGTGGGGGACGCGCGGCCCGATCTGGGTCGAGAGCTCGGGGCGGATGACGGGCGGAACCGTCCGTTCCCGCTCGCGCCGCGGGGATGGAGTGTGCCCATGGCTATGCCGGCTGCCGGATGCCGACGCTTCTTGGTGGCAACCGGTACGAGGCGGATCGTTGGTGCACCGGCTGCTAACAATCGGCTGCTCGCTCCCCGGCATCTGAGAGGGCTGGGGGTTCGTTGTTCTGGTCCGGCGGCTAGAGATGCGAGGGGAGATGGAGTGCTAGGCCGGCTGATGGACAACAGTCCCCGTGCCCTCGCGCTCGAGCCGGTGGCCTCTGGTGGTGGTGCTGCCCGACGCGAGCAGGCGCTGCTTTGCGTCAGCGGCGTCGCTGAGCTTCTCGATGTGGCGCTCATGAGCGGCACGTTCCTCACCTTCCAAGGAGGCCAAATCTGCGTAGGCCACCTTGAGGGCCCGCAAGATGGCTATGGGGGTGTCGTAGACGGGCATCTTGCTGCCAAGGAGTTCGGCGACCACACGGCCACGGTCACACTCGGCCCCCACGCCGGCTGGGCCCGGTGCCAACTGGGGTGAGACCATAGGCGGAAGCATATTCCCGCTTGGCGGCCTCCATGCGGCGCCGCGTGGCCGTGAGGGACGTGGCTTCCTCAAACAGGACGCGACGAGCCGCCTCGAGGTCCACCGTGGCGACTTCGGGGTTTGTCGTCAGGGCGATAGGGGTGCTCGGGCCCCGGAGGGCCGTACCAAGCGGATCGGAGGTGCCGACGCAAGCTGCGGCGGCGTCAACCACGGTCCGCGCGCGTCCGAAGGAGGTGGAGGAGACGATGGTCAACACCCCCACGCGACCGTGGGAGCCGCTAGATTGGGTCGCAGCGAGTTCTCCCACGGCCATGGGAGGATCGGCGCAGACGAGCACCTGCCCAGGGTATTCGTACATGGACGGAGCCTCGGCAAGGCTGAGCCTACCGAAGTGCTCGGTGAGCGCATCGATGTCGGCTGCAAGGTCGACGCAGTCGCCCGTAGGGCATGCCGAAGCAAACCCCACGACCTCGCGGTTTCGCCTGGACGTGAAGCGATGGCGGGCTATGGCGAGGGGTCCCACCCAGAGCATGAATCTGACCGGTGCCGCATACGGTCCCATAGTGGGCGCCAACTGTCGTCGTTTTCTCACGACAGATACCATAGGGTGGCTTATCATAGGTAGTTGGGGCCGTAGGACGCCGACGGGCTCCGGGTGCGAGATTGGGCACAAGCGGTGATGAAACACGATGTACCCAGGTTCAGGGCCCTCTGAGGGGGTAACACCCCTAGTCCTGCTTGGTTTAGTTGGATGGGTGAGTATGTGTACAAGGATGCTCCTACAGCTAAGTCTAGACGAGGAAGAAGGAGCAGCCGACTCGCGTTCCTCCACTACTAGAAGGGATTTGAGAGTTCTGTGGGTGTGCGAGGGCGATCGTTCGTCCCCGTTGCATGGGGGGCTTGGGGCTTTTATAGGCCAACCCCCCGGCTTTACAATATATCTAATGTACAGGGGTCGGGAGGACTCGGCTAGAAGTCTCTCAGGCTGGCTAGGGGATCCCACCCTTCGCGCCATCTCATCGTCTGTGAGGTCCACCGGCTGAGCGGTCCCGTCTCCCGCTAGGGCCCGCCAGCCAGCTCTGCGATTGGCTCTCGCTCACCTACCAAGGCATGGGTCGCCCCGGAGGCGGCATCTAGCGCGAGCCGACCGAGGTCTCCGGTACGGCCGGCGGTACTGTAGCCACGCCGAGGCAAGTAATCGAGTGGGCGAGGGCATGCCGACACTGTTCCCTCGCCCGGTCGCGCTCGCCACTATGGCCACAGGGCCACCCGTCATGGCGGTAAAGTCATGTGATTGTACCAACACGCAAAGGGACGGGACATCGCTTGTCCGTCTCAAGGTCAACGGAGGAGGCGGCCTTGAGGTAGCCGGCCACGCCCAGCCGGCTGGGGGTTGAGCCGGCTCCTCGACCAACCGTCCGTGGCACCAGCCGAGGGCAGCGCGGGCCGGCCGGCCTCCAGCTGGGCATGTTGAGTCGGCCGCGTGGTTTTTCTTCGACACACAAAGGGGAGGACCCCATTGCTTTGGCCTACACAGGGTGAATAACCCCCTTTAATTAGGTCATCAAATCGGATTGATGGTTCCAAATTCGGCATCATATATAACAGGTGTGATGTTGATATCGCTAGATAATTCTGAACATCGGTTATAATTACCTATGTTTATAGTAGTATAACAATATCTTGATAACATAGTACCATTAGCGCATATGTGACAGTTTCGTTCGTAGGATGTAATGCAACACACTGTCTTCTGTTGGTAGTATCGAGTCCACACCACAAATTAGTTCCCTACTCAATTCGTTGTCGTACATGTAGGTTATCGTGAAGTCAGAATCACTTCTGACGCTAGCAGATCCTATGTAATTCCTCAAATCTGTGATATCGTTCATGCAGTCTAGGTATGATAATGTTTCCGAGGTACTCTACCAATTTAGTACCAAAACTGCTGGGATATGTTATGCGGCACACACCGGTTGACATGAAAGCTGAAAGGTGAAAGCTTGAGTTTACTTGATTTTCCCCTTTGCATGTTTAACTGCATTGTCATGGGCTACTGAAAGTCTTAAACATTTTCTTTTACTTGTGTACCCTCATATTCTGGCATACAGTTATTTCATAACTGGTTTGCTTTTCGTTTGCACCTCAGTAGGGGTTTACTACTGGTTTGCTTGCTCCCATGGCTTCAAGCGCTGCTTAGCCGACACATGAGTAACATAGAATCTCGGGAATCTTCTCTGCTATCGCTGAACTCGCTTCATGGACAACCAAGGTGCATGTGCTCGCAAGAAAATGGAGGTTGTTAGACATCAGCGACACAAACCACGACTGCAAGCTCCTCAATTTCCTATGCTACAACCATGCTTTGTTTCCTAGGTTAGTCAAGATTTTGGTGCTTTTGCGTCGTGGTTGAGTCCTTGCTGAATATTGCATCGATGATCAAGTGTTGGTGCTTATTTGTTGTGGTGGTGGTCATCTTGCTACTTGATTTGCTGCTACTAATTAGTAGTAGTTTATTAGGTTGTGTATGAAACCATTGGATTAGTTGGTCCTAAATAATGCTTATTATTGAATTAGCTGGTCCTAAAGAATGCTCCGCCTAAGCTTTGCTTCGTGGATGGTTACATATCTGAAAAGTGCAATGCAGGTGAAAAGATTAAATACCATGTCATTTTTGCAATGGTTTGTGCTGAACTGTTTTAATCTATCTTGCTATACTGGTTCCAAGTGCTTGAGTAGCACCTTTGAGATAAGTAACTTGTGGTTAATTAGTGGATTTATCATTTTTGTTTGTGCATTCTTTTTTCATCGGCATCATTCATTGTTGTCTAGTAGTCGACATACTTTTTGTTCTATTTAGTATATGCAGGTAGTAGCAGCTTAAGTGTAATGGAGTTCTTGTTACTCTATGCCTGCTTCGTTAGAGTTTGCATCATGTCCTTGTTGTGTATAACATAAACGCCTTCACTATTCTTGCTCTAAACCTCTGATCCTGATACTAATTTTGCTTTGCCTTATTCCTGAGCTGGCACTGTAAATTTTGCTTTGCCTTCTTGATAATACAATATGTCTTATGCAATCATATTACATTTCTATTTGTTATGGTAATATAAAAATATTAGTGTTGATGTAATTTTCATAGTGTGTGCCTTTCATTTCTTTGTTTCGATCGTTTCCCTTCTACTGTATTTTATATGCTTCTAATTGCCGATCCTTTCAATGCCAGGTGTTGTGTGTTCTACAAGATGGAAGAGGAAGAAAATTTATTTTTGATGAACTAATTTTTTGTATTCTGTTTTGTTGTACGTATGATTTGATAGATTTGTATAGGAACAAATGATACTATTTTGTAGGGCTTTATGGCCTGTGATGTAAATATATGTAGTGCTGAATTTTGAAATTATTTGCAAAATTTGTTAGAAAGGAGAATCATTTGTACGAATATGGGCCAAATATATATGTGAATGGGATGAAAAGAGTACTGGACCAACTCCCAAGGTTGAATCATTATTTGATTGTATAAAAACGCTAAATAGAAAAAATACAAAGCGACATTTAACGTCCTGAAATGTAAGGCTAGCCCCATGTAGCTGACAAAAATTAACATAAATAAATATATATAATGGGACAAATTAGTGGGCTCGGCCCATATAAAAGGCGGAACTAGACCGGGCTGATTCTTATCAACGGCCAATTCAATTGGTCGTAATTTTGCCACGTTGGATCTAACTTGGCCTAGGCAGAGTAACAGCGACAAAAACAATTGGTCGTAGGACCAACGAACTTTTGTTTTGGTCATTAAGTTTCATTAAAGACGACCAGCTTTTGACCAACCCTTTTTGGTCAGAAAAGGTCATAAATGGAAAACAGTGAGCATTCAGTGACCAATATTGATTGTCGCAAGTTAGCATATTTCTTGTAGTGTATCAGTAGTGTAGCCCCCAAGTGTTGGGTTGTATGCCTGCAGCAACATGGAAGTTTTAATTGTCTTATACTTATAAAACCAATGTTCAAGAAATCGGTAGCTGGTAGCTGCTCAGTCGGCTTGGGAGTAGAGATTAATCGGTGAATCAGCCTACTAACTGGATTAATCGGTCGACCATTAATCGGTAGATTAAATAGGAACTTTCCAACTTATATCTATATTTTTTTATGTATTGTACCATACTTCCATGCACCTAGCTATGTAATATACCAAAATATTCTATTGTAGGCATATAAAAAATGGACAAGAGGTAAAGTTAATAATTGTTATACATCCAAATCTACAAAATCTCAAAATTCTCAATTAAACATTTAAACTTCTCCATATACTCGCTAATATACATCACACACTATACTATAAATAACTACCCAAACCAATAGTTCCATCCACTAATCTACAAAATTGTAGTTTATAATCTACTAATAGATGAATATTGGGTTCTCCATTAAGATACGGGGTTAAGATGGTAGTACCTTGCCTGTTGGTGACGCCATGGAGGAAAATATTGGGGAGTATCCCATGGGAGAAGATGGGGGGTATCCAAGGGGGTCGAGTCCAGGCAGCTAACCAGAGTGGCGGAGCAACTGGATCTTGGAGGTGAAGTGTAGTGGCTGGCACCGGTGAGGACTTGGTTAGCCACCAGCTAGGTTATGAGGAGATGAAAGGAGCATGAGGGAGCTAGAGGATTTCCAAACCCTAGGCTTGGTATTTAGTAGGAAGAGGGGGTAGGAGGGCTTATGTGCCAAAATTTTGGTATTCATTTGCCCATGAGTTAATGGGCCAGTAGCGATTAATCGGTCTGGCAACTGATTGATCGGTTGATCACTGATTAATCGGTTTAACTAGTGAATTAATCGGCCTGGCAAGTTAACACAATGAATAGGTGCTATTCGATTCGGTCACCCTACGAGTAGCGATTAACTGGCAAGTTAACTAGTTAATTGGATGAATTCTTGAGCAGTGTATAAAACATCAGCTAGTGTATCCCCCAAGTGCCGGGTTATCTTGTTTGTAGCAACCTGGGACTTGAACTTAGTTTTGAATGTTGTAAACATGTAGCTGCAAATAGTGTATCCCCTAAGTCTTTAGAGTAGAACATAGTGATAGCTTAAGACTTGCATAAATATAAATGTTGCAACTTTGGAGAAATCCGAGTTATTCATCTGAGTCACCAATCATAAAATGAATGTTTTGCATTTCACGTATGTAGCCCCCAAGGGTCAGCTCATCAGTATGTCATGGGATGGGTCTTCAATTTCGACCGTATGATCTTTTCAAAAAACTAGTCCCAAAGTTCCGATCGCATGACTGTAGCGACATGTAATTGTGTGAGAATAATATAACCCATTTGTATTTGTACAAACAATTCGAAATCGGGCCAGGTCGGAAATTTCTAAGTTGAAGGATCAGAACTTGTTGCTTTATGTGGCAGTGCCATCATGCATTTCCGAAATTATCTTGAACAGATATTAATCTTTCTTGAATGAATCCTTGGTCGTGGTTGTTGTGAAACTTGTCAATTTATTGTTTGTACAAATATCCCAGAATAACGCCTCTATTATTGAAATGAATCCTAGGCTGTGGTTGCAATGCAACCCGGCAAATTAATTAGGTACATAAATCTTTGAGCCCATAAGAAAATAATATGAGACGCAACCTTTCAAAGATAGAGCCGACTTCTACAAAAAATAAGCAATACATATACTGATAATAAGTTGTGGGTAACTTTAGAATTCAGACTAAATGGTACAATAACCAAATAATATAAACATAAGAAGTTAAATAAAATTAAAATTGAAAAGGCGACTCTTGAGGCTCGACAAAAAGACCAGATTTTGAGGCTCGAGCCTGATTCTGCTTTCCTATGGAAGTAAGCATTGTAGCCTATTTTTGTTTATCCTAGCTCTCTAAAAGATGGCTCTCACATGACTAAAGCTTTTGTTTTAACTTTGCTAAATTTTGGGTCGACAGAGTTAGAACACAATTACTTGAGCAATCTAGCTCGCTCACAATAGGGCCACCTTTGAGAAGAATTTGATTAATTCCCCATTTGTGATTGTATTCTAGGTGTGCTCCTTTCTTTTCTATTGGACAGGTCTTCCACCATCTAGAGAGGCGAGGAAGTTGCGGCAAGGCATTAGGATGATCAGGTCGAAGACCATGCAGCTGATGAGACTCTACAAGGCATCCAGATGGGCGTCAGTGAAGAGGGAGGTGATCTGGTGTGGTGAACTGATGAAGGCCTAGGTCTGACGGTCTACTGAAGTGTTGGCATTGTGTTGGCTTTTGGGTTTGGGTTCAATCAGTTTGAGTCCTTTTTTGCTGCTACCGGTGTCTAGTAGGATTGGATGTTGGGACATCAACTCTGTTTAGCTCGATTGCTTTGCCATTCTTGACATGTAATAGGGCTAGTTTCTGACTATGGTGTTGTCAGGTTTTTGCCCCGTAGCATTCGTTTTGATGGTCGGCGAATGCGGCAGATTACCTAGCAATGTGTTGGACCCACTTACTTTATTTCCTTCCCCTGAATTCTGGAACTGATGTATTTCCTTTCTTTAGTAATGGAAAGGGGTAAAAGCCTGGTTCAGAAAAAGGGTTCACACAGTAATAATAGGCACCGGTGGGATTGACTCAGCAAAAGTACCGCGGGTCACCTTTTTAGAGCAGCATCAACGTAATAGGCATGTATAACAAAGCATAATGATGGCATATGTTGGTTCAATAGGGATGTTAGTAGCAAAACTAGATGAGTTGGAAGCCCCCAAGTGACCAATGATCAAAGAATAAAGACTCAACACACAGCTTTTGAGGTGAAACGACAAACTTCAGGTTCGAGAGATGCAAGATTTATTTCATTGATCAGAGTCGGATACCCATGTTCAGATTGTTCATCATGGAAACTAGTCTTGTTTGGTAACCATATTTTTTGCTAACAAGGGAGGATACCCATGTTTGAACTACGGGTCGTGGCAACAAGTCCTCTTTGACAAGCTTTAATTTTTCACCAACAAAGCAGGATACCTTTGTTTAGATTGGGCATCATGGCGACTAGTCTTCTTTGATATCCTCGATGGTTGATGACTCAATATATATCCGCAGAAGATGGAGATTGGTCGCGGCAAGATGGTTGATGACACGGTATTAATCCGCGGTAACCGGACTAATGGTTAGGGCTAGATTTTTTCGACTGAGCTGGTACTTCTCGGAGGCTAAGCCGGTAAACTTCAGCGGCGAAGCCGACACCTTTTAGTGGCGAGGCCGGCATTTTTTGGAGGCGAAGCCAACACTTGTAAAGGCGAAGCCGAAACTTTTTCAAAGGCGAAGCCGACACTTTATGAAGGTGAAGTCGACACTTTTTGATGGTGAAGACGACTCTTTTTGTTGGTGAAGCTGGCACTTCCCGAAAGGCGAAAGAGGCACTTTCTGAAGGTGAAGCTGACACTTTTGGATGGAGAAGCTAGCTCTTTCTGAAGGTGAAGCCGAAAATTTTTGTAAGGTGAAGCCGGAACTTTTTGGAGTAAGACTAATTATTTGGTCACAAGCCAAATTTTTGTGGTCATAAGACGGAATTTCCTCATAAGCTGGATTCCGGTCATAAGCTGGAAATTTGGTTACAACTTGGCATTTTGAAGAGACGAAAATTTTGTTCATAAGATGGAATTTCGTCACAAGCCGGATTTTGGTCATAAGCCAAATTTTCGTCATAAGCCAAAATTTTGGAGAGCTGGTTTTTTTGTTGACTCCTCTATGGCCGGCTCCCCTAGCTCTCCATGGTCGGCTCTTCTGGATCCTAAGGGGTGGCTTTCTTGACATGAAGCATGTAAAGTCATCAATTTATCTAAAGGGGATCCGAAATCCTAACTCTCGCGAGTTGGCCTCGGGACCACAAGTCAAGTCGTCGATGTCTATCCATGTCGGCCCATCCTCATGTGCCTCTGGCAAGCTCCTCGCTCCTTGGAAGTACTCCCTCCAAGAACATAACACCACCATGCGTTGGCCCCATAGTGGGCCCTAACTATTGTGGTTTTGTCATGGAAGATGTCCTCGTGATAATACTAAATTATGAGGCCATTCTTCTAAGTGAAAGCTTGGATGAGGTTGATCAGAAACAAGAAAACACGAGTTTAGTCAAGTTCGACCACTCATGGTGGAGGTAAAATCCTACTCTTGCTTGATTGCTATGGTCTCGACTACAAGGGTGCTATTTCACTACCTCAGTCTCGAGAGCTATCAAAACATTTGTCTCGGGACCTAGTAAACATCTGTCTTGAGACCTATTAAAACATCTGTCTTGAGACCTATCAAAACAACTATATCGAGACCTATCAAAACATATTTCTCGAGACCTATCAAAACATCTGTCTTGAGACTTATGTGTCTAAAAACTTGTCCTTTTCATGACCTAGGGACTGCCTTTATATAAAATCTGAGTCCTTTGGGTTACAAGAGATCCCGGGTTATACCCATAGTCAGAGTCCTTGAAAGCACATCTGCTCCCTTGGTGGTTTTGATTATTCATGAGAACATACATTGTCTATTAGACTAATAGTTTTACCTACTTTATTTCAAGTTAGTCCACAGATTGGATTGGTTAAGGATTGTGAGGAGTTTTCCCAAGAAGAAGAAGGGAAGGAATCTGATTGGCCACGCTTCAAGATTGAGGACTCTACATTTTACGTTTTGTGAGAAATCGCTTTTGAGTCCACAGGAAAGCCAATACTATTAAAAGGGGATGAGGTATTTATGATGATCTGGTGGCTCAAGTGCTTAGAGATTAGCCACCAAAAATACCCACCCACTTTACCACGAAAAAACCTTTGTCCAAAGCCAAAAGTCAAAATCCGGTGACACCAATATTTCCCATTCAGATCCACCGAGCTTTACCCTAGACAGAAACCTAGCCAAACCCTAGCATCTCTGTACTACCAAGTTTCCATTCGATGCAACTGAGAATCATTGACCAAGTTGTAGTTAACCAATTTCTTAAAGTCGGTCCCACCGAGTTTGAGGAATCAGTGACATCGAGATTTGGAAACTTCTTAGGTCGCCCATAACGGTACCACCAAGATTTATATATCGGTCTCACCAAAAAGACCAAAGTTGCCACATTTTGCACTAGTCAGTGCAACCCACTTTTTACTCCAGTTTCACCGAGTTGGGCAATAATGTTGTAACGGTTGGATTATTGGAGATGCCTATATATACCCCTCCACCACATCTCACTTAGAAGAGAAGCACTCAGAACACACACCCACTTGCCATATCCAATTCTCTGAGAGAGAACCACCTACCCTTGTGTTGAGGTCAAGATCATCCACTCCAACCATATGGATCTTGCTTTCTAGCCTCCCCAAGTTTATTTCCATCCAATCAATCTCTGATACCCATGAAAAACCTGTGAGAGCGTGATTGAGTGTTGAGGAGACTATCTTTTCAAGCACAAGAGCAAGGAGTTCATGATACTACCACATCTATTACCCATTTGGAGGGTGGTGCTTCCTAGATTGGTTAGGTGTTGCTTGGGAGCCTCCTTCTTCATGATTGTGGAGTTGAACCAAGAAATTTGTAAGGGCAAGGAGATCACCTACTTCGTGAAGATCTACCTTGGGAAAGGCTAGTCCTCCGTGGACATAGGCCATCATGGAATAGACAAGGTTGCTACTTCATGGACCCGTCGTGGGTTGAGCACTCTATGGACTCTCGCGGCCGTTACCCTATGTGGGTTGAAGTCTCCATAAACGTGGATGTACGATATCACGACCTATCGGAACCACGGGAAAAATCTTCATGTCTCCAAATTGCGTTTGATCTTCCTACCTCTACTTCTTCTTGCATTGTTTGTCTTTACTTTTCGCTGCCATACTTGTTGACTAGCATATGTAGGGTGCCTTGGACTTATTAGAATTGCTAAAATCTGCCAACCAATTAACTTGGGAATAGGTAAAGTTTTAATTTTTGCAAGTAGTATATTCACCCCCCACCTCTCTAGACACACCTTCTAGTGATCCTACAATTGGTATCAAAGCTTTGGTCTCCATAGCTTCGGTTTCATCACTGTTGGAGGAAGATGGATGTATCTAGTTTGGGGTATTAGTTGTAGAGTGCATGTTCTCGATGGGGAGCACTATAGTAAATGGAAACATGAGATGTCTGAGATATTCAATGAATTCCATATGAGCAAGTATGTTAAGAGCCCCTATGTACCTCCCATTGATCCCTTACATCCCACATACGAAGAGGAAATTGACATGCTTCGCAGTCTTAAAACTGTTAATCTCATTATCAAAGGATTGCCTAGAATTGTTTTTGATCAAATGAAAAATTATGAATGTGCTTTTACTTTGTGGAATAATTTGGAGAGAAGATATCCAAATTATTCGTTGAGTAATCTTGTTGAAATTCTTCATAAAGCTATTGCCTTTCATAAGATGAAGCCTAGTGATCCCAATTTTGATAAATGCTTCTTTGAGCTTCGTGAGCTCATATGTGCTAAAGGAGATGTCACTACCATTAATAACATTATTTTTTGAAGCCATTCGCATTCATAAACTTGAACATTGTCATTATCACAATCCTAATGAATCTCTTGTCTCTTATGACAAGGATATCCCACTTGATGATGAAAATGTGGAACATGGATACTATGATGAAGATGAGTTGTTCGAAAATGAGTATGAGAAGACTATGAAGAGTCTAACTCGCATGGTAGACTTCAAAGACTACATGTCCAGAGGAAAAGAGTGGATTATCGATACTGGGTGCACCGATCACATGATCGGAGATAGAGACATGTTTCGAGGGATCACACGAAACCATGGACCGCGAAGGTATGTGACTTTTGGATACAACTCCAAGGCTAAGGTACTTGGTCTTGGTAAGGTGGCCATATCTCTTGATAGCTCTATTTAAAATGTCATGCTTGTTGAATCCCTTGGCTACAATCTCCTTTCCGTATCTAGACTTGCGGACTTCGATTTCAATGTGTTATTTACCAAAGTAGATTGCCAAGTGCTTCTTCAAGACAATCATAGCATGGTATTTACCGGTTTCGGGAGAGCTGATCTATACATCATTGATTTCACTAATAGATCCAAACCTTGTACTTTTCTTATGGCAAAATCTTCTAAAGGTTGGCTTTGGCATAGGAGGCTAGGACATACTGGTATGCGTAATGTAGACAAGCTCATCAAATGTGATCATATACTTGGTGTTAAAGATGTTATCTTTGACAAAGTTAGACTTTGTAGTGCTTGTCAAGCTAGAAAGCAAGTAGGTGCAAATCATCCCGTAAAAACTATCATGACTACTAGGAGACCACTCGAGAACGATGCTTAACGAATACAAGACACGAAGACAATTTTGGGTGGAAGCCGTTGAGACAGCTTGTCATGCCATGAACCGACTCTATCTTCACAAGCTTCTCGGCAAAATATCATATGAGCTTCTCACCGGTAAAAAGCCCCAAGTTGGATACTTTTGGATATTCAGCTCCAAGTGTTACATTTCTGATAAGCATCATCATTCTAATTTTGCTCCTAAATCTCATGAAGGTTTCGTACTCGGTTATGGATCAAACTCTCATACTTACCGTGTCTAAAACTATTTCACTCGAAAAGTTGAAGAGATGGTAGATGTGAAGTTTGATGAATCAAATGTTTCACAAGTCGAATGATTGCCAAAAGATGTTGGAGATAAGGAATGTTAGGAAGCCATCCAAGACTTGTCCATTGGCAAGATTCGTCCCATGTAGGTGAAGGATAGTACTTCGTCAACCCAAGTGGAAGCTGCTACTTCACGTCAAGGCGAACCTGGACACAACATGGAAGCATCCACAAGCGGTACATGACAAGATGAACAGGAGGAAGAAGTACATCATGATGATCCACCTCAACCACCTTCACCACCACTTCAAGGGAACGACACCTTCAACAACAACAATGAAGGGTAAGATGATGATGAGGAAGCTCCACCGTCCAACAAGAAAAAAGCTACCTTGCATTCAAGGAAGAGTGAACAAGAATCATACCCTAGAGCAAATCTTCGATGACATTCAAAACAGGAGAATCACCCGTTCTAAACACCGCTTAGCTATTTTTTGTGAGCACTACTCATTCATATCTAGTATTGAGCCTATGAAGGTGGAACAAGCGCTCGAAGACCTAGATTGGGTGAATGCTATGCATGAAGAAGTACACAACTTCGAGAGGAGTGAAGTCTGTACACTTGTGGAGAAATCCAAGGACAAGAAAAACATCATCAGAACCAAATTGGTGTTTCGGAACAAACAAGACAAAAACGTTCAAGTCATACGCAACAAGGCACGTCTCGTGGCTCAAGGCTACACACAAGCCGAAGGTATGGACTATGGTGAGATCTATGCCCCCATTGTTATACTTGAAGTTATACATATATTACTTGCTTATGCCAATCACCATGACATCACTCTTTACCAAATGGAAATAAAAAGTGCATTTCTAAACCAGGAGATTGAGGAAAAAGTATGTGTTAAGCAACCCCCCGGTTCTTAAAACCCTAAGAAACCCAACCAAGTTTACAAGCTTCGTAAAGCTCCTTATGGAATCAAGCAAGCCCGTCGTTCTTGGTACAAATGTCTAACGAAGTTCCTCCTTGAAAAGGGTTTTGAGATTGATAAAATTGATGCAACCTTGTTCACAAAGAGAGTGAATGGTGAATTATTTGTGTGCCAAATTTATGTGGATGATATTATCTTTGGATCTACTAACCCACAATTTAGTGACAAAATTGGAAGGTTGATGTCCGAGAAGTATGATATGTCCATGATGTGTGAGCATAATTTTTTCCTTTGTTTGCAAATCAAGCAAACGAGAGAAGGAACTATCATCTGTCAGACCAATTACACCAAGGACTTGATCAAGAAGATCAACATGCAAGAGTGTAAAGGTATGAAAACTCCTATGCTTACTAGTGTACATGTTGACCTCACCAAGGAGGACAAACCTCTTGATCAAAAGGTCTATCAATCAATGATCGGTTCATTGCTATATCTATGTGGCTCCTGTCCCGATATCATGCTTTGTGTGTGCATGTGTTCTAGATATCAAGTTGCTCCTAAAGAGTGTCATCTTAAGGTTGTGAAAATAATTGTGAGATACTTGATACATACACCAAACTTTGGCGCCAAGGAATCTTCTTTGAACCTTTTTGGCTATTCCGACTCAGACTATGCTGAAGACAAGGTTGATAGAAAATCCACCTCCGGTACTTGCCAATTTCTTGTTAAATCTCTTGTGTCTTGGTCATATAAGAAATAAAATTCAGTATCTCTATCTACCGCCGAAGCGAAATAGATTGCCGCCAGATCATGTTGTGCTCGGTTTCTATGGATGACTCAAACTCATAAGGATTATGGCATACATGTGAAACATGTACCATTGTTATGTGACAATGAGAGTGTAATCAAAATTTCTCATAATCCCGTGCAACACTCTCAAACTAAGCATATTCAAATTCGACATCATTTCATTCATGATAATGTTGCCAAATGAGATATCAATCTCAAGCATGTTCACATTAACAAACAATTAGCTGATATCTTTACTAGTACACTTGATGAGAAAGTGTTTTGACACTTGAGGAGTGAGTTGAACGTCATTGATGCTTCAAACTTGAGCTAGACTCACTCAGTTGCATGCAAGGGCATGAGCTTACAAGATTATTCCATGATACACTTGATATGGCAGTATCATATACCTTGAAATATATGCTCCCTTGTATTGAAACTAATATTTTGTAGGTACTTGGAAGAACAACACTCCACAAGATTGCCATCAACTCATATCACAAGCAATATTGTCATGACCAAGTATCCACAACCCTTCTTTGATGATAGAAGGAAGAAGACAACACAAACCATATCCTTGACAACCTTTTGATAAACAAATTTCATTCTTGTCATTGGGATATATCTTATTATTCCTTGCATGACTAACCCATGTAGGTGAAAAGAGAACCCAAATAGATCAAGGATAGCTCCCAACTCAAGATGATCGTCATCAACATCGAGCATCCACAACAAGTTCTCCTACATGCTATGTCATCAACATCAGGTATGTGATCATATTCTTGAAAAGGATTTACTCCAGGACATGAAATAAAGCAACTCAAGATATGAAAATATCAAAATGCTTAATTGAAAAATTGTAAAACCATTTTGATCTTAACGTAGAGTATGACCTATGATCAAGTATTCCTGCTTGGCTCCTAAGTCAATATACTCTAATATAGGTTACCTAGTACCCGACCATCATCCAGATGAAGTTTCTTGTTTGTTTCATCTTAAAGTTGCATGCTTTGTTGGAACCACACAATCTACATCTAGCTGAATATTCCTTGCATGTCTTTTCGAAAATTCCCTGCAAATCTTTTTGAAAATTCATTGCAAACTTTCTTGAATATTTTGAGGCCTTCTGAAAAAATTATTTTGACAAACATTGCCAAGTTTCTGTTTAGCACCTCGGAGGCCCCGACTCAAAATTCTCGATGTTACCGATTTAGCAGATAAGTTGCACAACAACTTATTGGTTCCACCAACTGTTTTTCCTTGGAGCCACCGAGTTTGCTATCTTTTGTGAGCTTTATCAGAACTTGGAAAATACCACATTATTCAAGGATCCCTATGACAAAGGGGGAGAAATCATAAAAGCTTTCAGATAAATCAAAGGGGGAGAAACTATACTCAATGACCCCATAGTCCAAATGCTCTCTATGATCCTAATCTTCTTTGATCCCTACTCTCAATGACCCTTGTTCTCTAGGATCCCTTCTCATTCAATGATCCCTTTATATGACCGTGTGTATGAACCATTTTGGTAATTAATGCCAAAGGGGGAGAAATTACAATGCTTCAAAGTGCATGCTCATACCAAAGGGGGGATATAACATTAAGCGGGAGAATATAAATAGGGGGGAAATTATCAAATCATATGCTTATCCATAGGGGGAGAAATATCATGATTACCCAAAGTAGAGAAACACTATTAAGGGGGGATAGTATATCAAATTTTATCCTATCATTTAAAGAGAGGGAGTATGTTTTCAACTCTATTGGCCTACTCATATTAGACTTGTCTCACCCCACCTACTCCTAATATCTACATGCTGAGATTCAGGGGGGAGAGGAAGAATTACAATCTCATACTCAGGGGATAAAGTTATAAATGCCTTTGGAGACATATCAATCTTAAGAAACATTATCTTCTATATGTCTTGTATATCTTGGTACCTTTGAACTCTTTTGCATTTAGATGAGTAGAGTACTCTTGTGTTTCCTAACATTGTTTTCTCAAGTGTGTTCCTACTATTAGAATGCTCAAGAACTCAAGGTAAATATATGCATCATATCCTTGGTCAGGATGATCTCTTTATTCTTGCACATATTGTTTGCAAGAGAGAATCTTGAATATGGAGATACTTCATTCACATATATTTGATGCATATAGCCAAGATAAACATGAGTCATCATATCCCTTCTGCTAAGTGTGTGCCCATGCATTCCAAAGCAAATATCCTTTAAAAAAGGATTGCACACATTTAGGGAGAGTATATCTTAGTCATGTATCTCTCGAAGTCTTCATTATATCCTTGCATATCTTAATTTGAAGCTTTGATTGTATGTAGTCATCAATTACCAAAAAGGGGGATTCAAATAACATATGCTCCCTTGGTGGTTTTGATAATGGCGAACGCTTTCCATCAGTATACTAATGGGAAGAAATCACCAGATGTCTGCTGGACCATTGATCCCATCCAACGTCACGTGCTTGTCCTATATATATCCTTCCCTATATCCACATCTCCCCATCCACCGTCACCAAACCCTAACCTGCTACTCCCAGTCTCCTCGACAGGGTTGGCCTCGTTAAATGCATACCGCCGACAATTGCCCATAATGTCGATCCTATCTCATGGCACCAGAAGCCTCGGCAACAACGAGATCGTCTTGTCCCCTCATACCGTTGCGTCTAGAAAGAGGCACTTTGTGAGAGGTAGTCGCCGGAGCAATGAATCCAACGCTGGAGGATGATAGGCTTGCCAGATCTCCATGACCTTGCCCCACAGCTCTCTCGATCTTCCTCGGCATGCTGCCTCGCCCACGACCATCTTCCATGGTACTCTTCACCAATGGTGAAGAGAACCCCATGGGCAGCCCCTAATGCATGTTCATCCTCCACGTCGTGTTTGCTGCTTGTGGCTGCCGTTTCCATGCTGGCACTATCAACACGATGGCCCTATGTTTAATCATGGGTTGTGCCCATTTGGGTGCTTCCACATGGTTTGGCCAGTGTGTTCCTCGCGCATGTGGAATCAATATCACATCTGACCATGGTGACATTGTGCCGAGAAGAAGATAGCCCCATGACCATTCTGGTACATAGAAGCAAATACTGATATCATACACATATATCACTATTTGTATTGGGAGCATTATTTCATTAGAAGAAAAAGATCAACAATGTTTTCTTTGATGTCAAAATTTATTCTCTTTTAGAGGCTATGTGGATCTGAGCAAGTATTTGCACCTTCGGAAGCAAACCTATTTTCTTTCGAAGCAAATTATTTCCTCTGTTTGGAAGCCCTGTTGGTGGAAGCAAATATATTCTTTTCTATGTAGTAAACGAATTACATACTTAGTTTTTCACATATGGAAGCATACTGCATGGCCCATGATTAGATGTTGCACCAACAAAAGTAAAAATTGCCGAGATTATTGGAATTATCAAGGATCGTTTCCTAAAACTGGTGCTTCCATCGGTAAACAAAAATGCATCCATCCATGCAACAATATTTTCCCCCTTTTTCGTGGAAGCAATATAGTGATGTTTTCATCAAAGCAAACATCATTAACCATGGAAGCTAATTACTCAAATGATTGAAACATAAATTACCATGGGAAAACCCCATATCGAAGTAGTGCCTTCCGAAGAAAAGTTGAATAGCAATCACTAGTGCAGGTGCGTGCTATACAAATGATTTTTAACCCCTTTTCATGGCGTAGTCTCAAACCCTCACTAGTGCACACGACCTGAAAAAACTCGTTGGCGATGCCTCCTCCCGGTCACACACGATAGGCAAAATTATGTCATGTGTGATTGGAAGGACTATCCCAAACAGGTATTTAGGAGAAATCGTGAGAGATGTACATACCAGCCCACATAGTGAATCCCAAACATACATTTTCGTTCATATTGTACATCACACAAAATTTTCTACTTAACATCATTTTTGTTAGGGGTGCCATCACGCACGGTGCCTAGAAGAAACTGTTTGGCATAGGGCCATCCATAACACACACATTTTATGTGAAAACGTTTGCGAATGGGTGTTCCAACGCACAGAGCTTGCACCCGAAAATCGTGTGTGATTGTTCCCTGATCCAACACGCCAATGTTCCAACAAGTGTGTGGGTTTGTTGAGGTCATCGTTAAAGGTGTTCTATGAAAAACTTTCTGCAATATGAAACCCCAGTAATCAGGCTAATTGCTCTATTATTTACAATCCAACTAGTAAACAAATTGATACTTCATATCAAGCACACAATATATTTCATTTCGTATTACGGCAACCAGGATTTCATAATTGAAATACATCCGAATAAAACATCACATAGGCATATACTACCTAGCTACCCAATTACACGACAGGACCGAGTTTCACATGCAACATCTAAAACCTTTGTAAATAGCATCATATACGGTAAATAGACAGATGAATCTCGTCTGGAAAACTGTTGAAGCGGAAGGCAAATATTGAGCCTTCACTGATATCGAAGGTTCTTGCAACTTTATGCCAGTGCATGTGGATGGATGCCTGCCCATCCTTCATCATCTTAAGGAAGACTTCAAGATTATACCGTGGGTGTTCTATGAATACCTTCCTCGCCTCTTGACCATACAGGTGGTTTGAGACGTACTCATCGATGAACTTCTTTGGAAAGGATTGGAAACAAAGATATGCGTAAAATGCGTTTCCAAAAATTGAAATGTCACAAAGGGAAAAATGACAAGGTAAAAGAGATAGTACCATCCTATAGTTCACTAATGTCTTCTTCATTGTGCAAACAAACAACTTTTTGTTTTTCGTCACAAGTTTATTTATCTTAATAATCTTTCTTAGTTTCTTGATTTGACTGATATTCATGAACACCATTTCCCCACATTCGAAATGGGTCGAATAGTGGGTCTAAACCTCTTAAGGTAGGACCTACATGTGCAAGACCAAATTATTGTTAAAAACCTAAATATTAGAATGGTTCCCACAATAGCACAATAATGTGCTATTAGCCAAAGGACCATGAAAGCGCAAACCTCGATGGTAAACCTCAATGTCTCCCATTGTTCCCCATGTAACGTGTTTAAGAATAGATATTGATTAGTAAAATCTGTGAATGAAAGATAAACGCATTGCATATCCAACATATGAATTCAAGCCACATGGAAATCCAAGCGTGCTGAAAACTATGAAATAAAGCAATTGTAGGTTTCACATGCATAACAAAACAAATTGTACCAACAATAATTGAACATCACATTGTAGATTATCACCAAAACAACTGAACCAAACAGTTAACTGAGCATCACATTGCACAATACAACATAGTAGTAGAAGGTCAGATTGCATACTATCATTACATTGCATATTTCACTAATTACATTGCATATTTCACTAGAGTTTCTTATGGGAAGGCAGGAGCAGCACATGTAGCAGGTAAAATAAACATGCGTGATAGGCGTAGCTAGCTGAACATAGGTCATTAGTAATTAAGCTTAAAAAACAAGATATTGCTCGTCGTTGTACATATCGATAATGCTGGGCTTGGTTGAGGGCGAGGCCTCCACATCGTGGGTACCCTCCTCATAGTAGTGAGTTGCCTCAGCCTATCCAGGCACCAACCTGCCTACTATGGAGTTGAGGTAAGCACGGGAACGCTAAGAAAACAACAGAGGAGCCCTGGAAGAAAACACAATGAGTAGTTGTTCACAGCAGCCAACTGCGTAGCGGCGCCTATGCGCGAAGCGTCGACGATGGCCTTGACATCTAGATGATGCTCCAAGATCTAGGGGTTGGCACTCATTGTAGACAATGCAGCCTCACCCACGCGTGTGATCGTGATTTGCTTTTCCGCTACCAGTTGCTCCTTAAGATCCTAGCTATACTGCGTGCACCATGTCTTTCGGCGGCGATTCTGTGGGGGTGTGCCGATGATTTTGGTTGAATGTGTCACGCCAGCGGTCAGGCCTTGTGGAATGGTGGAGGAGGGGTGGAGAAGGGAAGGGGTATGGGCATGGTTCGGATTACCTTACTATGACTAGCAGGATGGGGCTGAATAGTAGGAAGGAGCATCGCCGGCGAGGAGGCGACGCTGCAAGAAAGTGGTGAAGGTTTGAACTTAGGAAATGAAGGGGAGCAGAGGGATGGGAAATGTGGCTCTTGTTTGGTATGAGGGGCGGGGGAGGTGGATATTTGCGAGGCAGCCAAAAATTTCTTTCGATGGGGCGAAAAAGTAGCGCGCACACTCACATCGGATACAGTATCATTACCATAACTGTGTGCGATATTGAACAACGCAAATGTATCCTATAGTTTATCCTGTGTGTGATGAGACTGAACGTGGAAATTTTTGACTCCAAGCTTCTGGCGTAAGATATCGGATGCTACATTGCACACGGTACTTTCATTTCATGTTCATTTGGAAGATAAAATGAGGATACGGCGACAAATTTTGGTCCGAATTTCCCTTGTTACATTGGTCATTGCTTAGTTTAGCAACACTTGCAAATTTGATTACTGCACAAAAGAGCCTACAGCACTGCCTGCACTTACTTAATCGAGCAACTAATAAACGTTAGTTAATTGACTTAAACATTACTCTAACAAAACACTATCATTCTAGACAGAGACTAATACTCCGCCTGGCATTTGTCGATCTCCGCCGCCTCCTCGATGACTAGCTCCCGCTCGATGAACTCTGAGGATTAGAGATCCATGGGATCCAAGGCCACATACTCCAGCATCTCGCAGTCTTCGTACACCATCTCTTTGGATAAGGCACCATGAGTCAGGCGTGGGCGGCTTGCTCCGGGCATGGATGGCCACAATCTTGGCTAGGGAGGCCACCGACGAACGGACGCCTGATACGTCTCCATCGTATCTAATTTTTCCAAACTCTTTTCCCCTTGTTTTGGACTCTAATTTGCATGAATTGAATGGAACTAACCCGGACTCACGTTGTTTTCAGCAAAATTGCCTTGGTGTTATTTTTGTGGAGAAATAAAAGTTCCCGGATTGACCTTAAAATTTATGGAGAATATTTTTGGAATTAATAAAAAATACTAGAGAAAGAATAAACCGGAGGGGGACACCCATTGGCCACAAGCCATGGGGCGCAACGACCCCCCTAGTCGCGCCTAGATGGCTTGTGGGCCCCCTAAAGCTCCATCGACCTCAACTCCAACTCCATATAACCCTATTCGGGGAGAAAAATCAAAGAGAAGAGTTCATCGCATTTATGATACGGAGCTGCCGCCACCTCCTGTTGTTCCTCGGGAGGCCAAATCTGGAGTCCATTTTGGGCTCCGGAGAGGGGAAATTGGCGCCATCATCATCACCAACCATCCTTCATCACCAATTCCATGATGCTCTCCGCCGTTCGTGAGAAATTCTATCATAGTCTTGCTGGACGGTGATGGATTGGATGAGATTTACCATGTAATCGAGTTAGTTTTGTTAGGGTTTGATCCCTGGTATCCACTATCTTCTGAGATTGATGTTGCTATGACTTTGCTATGCTTAATGCTTGTCACTAGGGCCCGAGTGCCATGATTTAAGATCTAAACCTATTATGTTTTCATGAATATATATGTGTTCTTGATCCTATCTTGCAAGTTGTCGACACATATTACAAGTTATGATCCGCATCCCCCAGAGTGACAATAACTGGGATTCTTCCTGGTGATTATCGTAGTTTGAGGAGTTCAGGTATTCACTAAGTGCTAATTCTTTGGTCCGGTTCTATGTTAAAAGGAGTCCTTAATATCCCTTAGTTCCCATTTGGACCCCACTGCCACAGGACGGTAGGATAAAAGATGTCATGCAAGTTCTTTTCCATAAGCACGTATGACTATATATGGAATAGATGCCTACATTACATTGATGAATTGGATCTAGTTCTGTGTCACCCTATGTTATAACTGTTGCATGATAAATGCCATCTGACATAATTATCCACCATTGATCCATTGCCTCTGAGCTTTTCACATATTGATCCTTGCTAAGTTACTTTTCCGTTGCTATTGTTACAATCATTACAAAAAATCTACTGTCACTTTTGCCATCGTTACCGTTACTTCCATACTACTTTGCTCCTAAATACTTTACTGCAGATATTAAGTCTTTCAAGTGTGGTTGAATTGACAACTCAGCTGGTAATACTCGAGAATATTCTTTGGCTCCCCTAGTGTCGAATAAATAAATTTGGGTTGGATACTCTACCCTCGAAAAATGTTGCGATCCCCTATACTTGTGGATTATCAAGATCTTTTTCTAGCGCCGTTATATGGGACCATAGCTCTATTCTCTGAGTCACTTGGGATTTACATCTTATTGATCACTATGAAGAATCTGAAAGACCCAATAACCAAGATCTATCCCTCTACTACGAGGGGAGGCAAGGAACTACCATCTAGCTCTGCACTTGATTCACCTTCTATTATGAGAAAATTTGCGATGCCACCACCTACTATTGATTCTGATATGTCGCAAGTAATTGCAGATGCACTTCTGCTATGCATGATGCTTATGATGATAATTTTCTTGATAATACTATGTCATTGGGGGGATTTCTTCATGAACAAATTGCTAGATTCAATGTTGAAACTGATGATATTTATGAAACTGATGAAAATTATTGAAACGAAACACTATGAGACACCTGTTAGAACTAGCTCTCCTAGATATGAATTGCCTAATATACCTAAGGGTTATGTTATGGAGGGATAGGTAGCTAGGGACTTTCTTGCTTGTAAGGATAGAGATGATCTTAAGAAATTGCTATGCAAGTGGAAGAAAAAAATCTTTGAATGCTAGAATGCAATATGACCCTAATTTCTCTAATTCGCCTCTCTTTGTTACTGATAAGGATTATTAATTCTCTGTCGATCCTGAGTTAGTTACTTTGGTTGAATCTGATCCTTTCCATGGTTATGAATTTGAAACTGTTGTGGCACATCTTACTAAATTGATTGATATAGCCACCCTATTCACTCATGCGGAATTTTTTTGTTATTACTATATTCTAAAGTTGTTTCCTTTTCTCATTAAAGGGTGATGCTAAGATATGGTTTAATTCTCTTGCTCCTAGTTGTGTGCGTAGTCCCCAGGATGTGATATATTACTTCTCTGAAAAATATATTCCTGTCCATAAGAAACAAGCTGCCTTGCAGGATATATTTAACTTTCTGCAAATTAAAGAAGAGAGTCTTCCACAAGCTTACGAGAGGCTTCTCCAATTACTTAATGCTTTGCATGTTCATGCTCTCAAGAAAAACAAAATACTTGATATCTTTTATAATGGATTAACTGATGCTTCTAGGGACCACCTAGATAGTTGTGCTGGTTGTGTTTTTAGGGAACAAACTATTGAGCAAGCTAAACTACTATTGAATAATATACTAAGCAATGGTAATGATTAGACTATTCCCGAACCACCTCCAAAGCCCACTCCGAAGAAAAGAGGTACTCTATTTCTTAGTCCTGAAGATATGCAAGAGGCAAAGAAATCTATGAAAGAAAAAGGTATTAAAGCTAAAGTTGTTAAGAATCTACCACCTATTGAGGAAATACATGGTCTTGATAACCCGACACAGGTAGTAGAGGTAAATTCTCTTCGTAGATTTAATGAAGGTGATATTCCTTATAATAGGTCTGCTAGCCAATGCTTGGATGAGTTTGATAACTTTGTTGTTTAGCAAGAAAATTTGAATGCTTATGTTAGTAGACAATTGAAACAAAATGCTTACATGCTTGATCCCTTAGATGATTATATGAGTAGAACTATTAATGATCTTAAGCTTATTAGTAAACATGCTTCCATGGTAACTACTCAAGTATAACAAGTACTTAAGGCACAAAATGATTTGCTTAATGATATGAATGCTAAGAACAATGATCATTCTGTTAGAGTTTTGACTAGAGGTGGTAAAATGGCTCAGGAACCTTTGTATCATGAGGGTCAGCCTAAGATAATTGAGCAAGATTCTCACGAGATTAATACCGATACGCCTAGTCGTTCCATTAATAAAAGGAGAAAGAATGATGATAGGACTTTGCATGCTGCTAGTGAACCTGGTATAGATACACCTGAAAACCCAAATGATATTTCTATTTCTGATGGTAAAACACAATCTGGTAATGAACATGAGCTTAGAGATAATATTAATGATGATGTTCATGTTGATGCTCAACCTAGTAAGGATAATGATGTGGAGATTGAACCTGTCCTTGAGCTTGATAACCCACAACCTAAGAATAAAAGATATGGCAAAAGAGATTTTGTTGCTAGGAAGCACGGTAAAGAAAGAGAACCACGGGTTCAGAAACCCATGCCCTTTCCTCCAAAACCATCCATGAAAAAGTATGATGAGGACTTTGAGAGTTTTGTTGAAATGCTTAGACCTGTCTTTTTGTGTATGCGCTTGACTGATATTCTGAAAATGTCTCCTTATGCTAACTATATGAAAGATATTGTGACAAATAGAAGAAAGATACCGGAAGCTGAGATTTCCACCATGCTTGCTAATTATACCTTTAAGGGTGGAATACCAAAGAAACTAGGAGATCCCGGAGTACCTACTATACCATGCTCTATTAAAAGAAATTATGTTAAAACTGCTTTATGTGACCTTGGAGCTGGTGTTAGTGTTATGCCTTTCTCTTTGTATCGTACACTTGGCTTTAATAAGTTGACACCTACCGAAATCTATTTGCAAATCACTGATAAATCAACTGCTTTACCCATCGGCATTTGTGAGGATGTGCCTGTTGTAGTTGCAAATGTTACTATCTTAACGGACTTTGTTATTCTTGATATTCCCGAGGGCGACAGCATGTCGATCATCCTTGGTAGACCTTTTTTGAATAGTGAAGGGGTTGTTATTCATTGCAACAAGGGAAATGTCACTTTTAATGTTAATGGTAATCACCATACGGTACACTTTCCGAAGAAACAACCTCAAGTTCATAGTATTAACTCCATTCACTACAGGAATCAGGCACTTTGCCGTTTGCCATGGCAGACGGCAAAGGCACAAAGGCGGACAACAAAATACTTTGCCGTCCGCTAGCAGAGGGCACAAATTTGGGCCCAGCTAGCTCCCGCAAAGGGGTTCTTTGTCGTTTGCTTCGGACCAGTGGGCGGCAAAGGATCGTTGTCATCAGCTTGAGGACGGCAAAGGGCATGGACGACAACTACCGATGGCGTCACAGTTAGAGGTGGCTAACGGACCCCACCACTTTGTTGTCTGCCCCCCCCCCCGTCCCCTTTGTTGTCTGTCGCACACCCTCCCTTTGCCGTTTGCCGCCTACCCCGCCTTTGTCGTATGCCGCCCTCTAACTTCTTTGTCGTCTGCCTCCTCCCCCTTTGCCGTCTGCTGTAGACGACAAAGAGATAAAATGTCCCCATCCTGGGATTCCCAGGTTTCAAAGGTGGCCACCCATGTGGCACATTTGCCGTCCGGGGCAGATGGCAAAGAGCCTGTATTATCCCTTTTTATTCTGTTTTTTGTTATATCCAATCATTTTCACAAGCACATATATGATATATATATATAATTCACAGAAACTATATCCTTGCCATATCACAAGCACATATATATGATCATCCAACAAACATACCAAATCAAAAGTGCAAGTTTCATCCATACATGCATAGTTTCATCCATAGGTAGCAAGTTTCACAATGTTCATCGATACAAAATCAAAACAGAAATTAAACACAAGAACTCCATCAATGCAAGCTTCCGTGAAGTGAATCAAATATGCAAAATAGGAAATAAGAAAGTTAGAAGAAGAGTACTAGAAGAATAATAAGAAGAAGAAGAATAATAAGAAGAAGAAGATCTAGAAGAAGAAGAGGATGATGAAGTAGAAGCGTTTTCTTATATTTCTCTTTATCCTCTTGTTTTTGTTCTTATTATTGATTATTTGTTTCATTTTAGAGCTATTCTAGGTAATTATGTAATTTTTTACCTAACTAAGCTTATTGTGTCATTTTGGAAGAAAATAAGGTAAGTCTATGGCATCTATGAGGTTACCAAGAAGAATAAGAAGATCTAGAAGAAGAACAACAACAAAAAGAAGAAGAAGACGCCTTTTTCTTCTCTTTTTCTTTATCCTCTTGTTTTTCTTCTTCTTATTGCTTATTTGTGACATTTTAGAGCTAACCTAGGTAATTATCACATTTTTACCTAACTAAGCTTATTGTGTCATTTTGCAAGAAAATAAGCTAAGTCTATCGCATCTATGAGGTTACCTAGAAGAAGAAGAAGAAGAACAAGAAGAAGTTTTTTTCTTCTCTTTCTCGTCTTATTTTTCTTCTTATTATTGCTTATTTGTGTCATTTTAGAGCTAACCTATGTAATTATCACATTTTTACCAAAGTATGCATGTATTATGAGGTTACCAAGTCTATTATGTTTAATCTATGAGGTTACCAAGTCTATTATGTCATTGTTGAGTTAACTAAGCTTATTATGTCAGTGTGGAGGAAACACTGCTAAGTATAGGTCATTTTAGAGCTAACTTAGGTACACTATATCATTTTAGAGCTAACTTAGCTACAATATGTCATTTTGGAGGTAAGTAAGCTTACTATGTCATTTTAGAGGAAACAAAGCTAACTTACGTAAAATATGACATTTGTCTAAGTGCTAAGTTTGTCATTGTGCTAAGTTTGTCTAAGTGCTATGTTTGTCTTTGATTGAGAAAATGAGCCAGGTAAGTGGCATATTAGGGCTTACCCTCCTCGTCATCACGGAGGTGAAGCACTAGGGTTGCTCGGGTCGTGCGATGTGGCTCGAGAGTTATGTTGTACCAAAGATCATTTGCGTTAGCATGATGACGCTAAACTGTTAAGACTAGTAACTAATGAACATTGAAATGAAACTCGCCATTCCAGCCGTGGTAATGACTGGCATCGACGGAGGGGTTTGGCCGGTCTTCTCACACGAAGTCTGCACATTTGGGTTTTCCAAGTCAATCATATTGGTTATTAATGAATAGAACATGTAGTGCATGATTTGGCTAATATGAAGAAGAAACCTACCACGATGAGTGTGGGGACCCCGACTCATAAGTCGTGATCACTGAATGCACGTATACAGTGATCCCAGAGATCAATTCTCACTGAATACACACAAGCTGAATAACAAGAGTCTTACATCCACATTTAGCATCTTACACAAATAAAGACCATGAAGGTCTAGTCTTACAAAGGTAGGCCCACAAGGGCCAAATACATAAACTCAACAAGCAGCAGAAATCTTGATCAAAAGCGTGAACCCATGCCATCTGCCTTAAACCTACATGCATTCTAACTGGGAAGCCTCCTAGTTCGCATGTTCGTCACCAACGAACTCTTCACCATACTCATGTTCTTCCATGCCTGGCCAATTAAAGAACTAGTGGCAAGCCAATGAGTACTTTGAATGTACTCACAAGCATCCCAAGTTGTGGAACAAGGCAATAATGATGCATGATATAGCACTAAGTAGGCAAGTTGCGGAAAGCTAATTTTGTATGCAATGTCATGATCAAGTAACTAAGTGTAAGCGTGCATCAACAGTTGGCAGATATCCATATGAACAAGTTACATGTATCATCATAATCAGGGGTTGAACATCTCGTGTTAATTCACCACATCAAGTCTTCAGACTTGCCTCAAGTATCACCCTCCTTCCATCCACACACACACACCACCAAGTTTTGCGAAAACATCCGAACATAGTTTAAGAAGGCCTCCAACTATCCATGACCATGGACACGGCTATTCGAATAGTTTTACACTCTGCCGAGGTTGCACACTTTACCCACAAGACTCGGGGAACTTCCGTGTCATCCACGACTCGCGGTATATAACATACCCGAGGTAAGCACCCGAACAATGCCTTTCCCCTGGAGATACCAAAAAAAGAGTCCACTTGATTGGTACCCAGCCCACAGGATGTACATCACTCGTAGCATCCATGAGGGGACCAACGGTGTGGCCGGTGCCTATGAAGACAGCGCATGATCGTCCATACCGACACGACCCCGTATCGAGAGTGACCACGCCACTCCCTCCACTAGTAATGCGGGCTCCTTGCCAGTACCCACCAGAGTAATCAACAGAGACCCATCCCATAAGGGGTATTGTGGTTGCGCATTTAAGGTTGGGACGGTCAGTAGACCTTAAAACACTCCGTTTTCGAAAACACACCCTCAACTTGTTTCGGTACACCACTTCTTTCTCAAGTGGTCGCCCAACTCATCATCATCTCCCTTGGGCATTAGTGGCACCCTACGGGGTTTTAGAAAAGTCTTTGAAATCATATCATTCTATCCATCACCATGCATGGTCCCAATCCCACTTGTGTAGCATCTACTAGCATCCTATCTACGCCCACCTGAATAACCCTCATAAGGTGGTAGGGTCATGCACGATGCAAGTGTCAATGGTAAAAGTGTCGGAAGCAACCCACCGAAGTGCACTACTCTACATGATCAAGTATAATGAAAGCAACGTGCTATATGACATGCAATAAAAATGGTCTCTTAACATAGTCAAGGGGCTGCTTGCCTAGCTCAACAAAGTCTTCGGGGTCTTCAAAGTCTCGTTAATAGCGCAATCTATCGTCGAGATAAATAGCGATAAAATAAGCACCACACAAAAACAGAGCACACAAAGCTATTATTAAAATGCTACCCTACTCTGATAATTACTAAAAACTATACTAAAAATATATTTTTAAGGTTTTGCTATGAAAAGCATTGTTGAAAACTATTTAAAAGAGGCAAAAAGGTGACAAAATAGGTTTTAAATTAAATCTGTGCATAAAAAGTGTTCAACATTTTTCACAAATGGCACTATTAAATTCTATGGAATATTCTAGGAATTTAGGTGGAAAAATAATTGGATTTGGATTTTTACTTAATCCTGTGGGATTTTAGAAAAACTCCACAGATAAGAAAAAAGAAAAGAGAGGAGGAGGCCTCTGTGCCTGGGCTAGAGGTGGCCAACAGCTGGGTCGGCCCAGCTAGCCAGCCAGCCACGCGCGCGGCCAGGTTCAAACCTGACGCGCGGGCCCAGCTATCGGTGACCGCAAGGGGAGAGAGAGAGCGCAGGAGGGGGGGTGAGAGGGGAGAGCCTCACTAGCGGCGAACCACGACACGACAAGAATAGGCGAAGGCGGGAACAGGCTTGTGGTTGAGTCACCATTCTGGAGGAGGTCGAAGGGGCGCCGGAGGTGGTTGGAGTCGCCGGCGGCAACCACCCGTGGCGGAGGGACCTTCAAGAGTGAGCACCGGGGCTGTTCTAGGATGCAAAAAGAGCAGGGGAGAGGGGGTGAGCATCAGTGGGGTGAGAGAGGAGACACTGGAGAGGAAGGAGGGCCAGAGGCGGTCGCTACCAGGAGATCAACGACGGGGTTGCCGCGGTGGTCCTCGGCTCGATCCCGAGCACAGAGGCTTCGGGAGCTCTCCGAGGAGCACAGCGGGTATGCTAGGTAGAGGAGAGAGAGGCCAGGGGGGAAATGAGGCTCGGGGAGGACCTTAAGTAGGCCCCCGGTCCATCGAGCTCGGGTGCGCCCGCGAGCTCATGGCCAAGGTCAGAGGCCATGGGAGAGAGAGGGAGCGTGTCTAGGGCGCTTGTGGAGTTGGTCTAGGCCAGGGGGATTGAGGAGAGAGGCGGGGGAGCGCAGGCGTGCGAGCCCCACGGTTGGCCGACTCGGGCGGCTATGGAGCGTGTGAAGGGAGCCAATGGAGGGAGTGAGAGGAGGGGGGACAAGGGCGGCGTGTTCAAACGTCGAGGCCCCCCGGCAGGCATGGTAGGAAGGCCCGAGGTGGTCGGGAGGCACTGGGCCGGGGCGGCTACAGTGCTCTGGTGCACTGTAGCACACTTCAGAGCACCCAATTGGTGTGCCATGGCATAAACAATGCCAACCAGCGCATCCCCTAGTGTCTTGGGGGTTCTGGAGATGTTTATGGGCTAGGAGGAGCTAGGGGTAGGCAAGGGTGAAGAAAATGGAGTAGGGGAGAGGTAGAAATGTTCCTGCCAGGGCTGTCCAGAGGTGAAAATGGTGGTCTTACCCCATCTCCCAGTGTCTTATGGGCCTGAGATTTGTACTGGAGGTGATTGAGCACTGTAAAAGGGTGTGGTAAAAATTTATGGCAAGAGGAATAGTAAAAATGGTGAAAACAATAATTTCACCATTTCACCAGAAGGTGTTTGATGGATGTTTGGGCAAGATAAATTTACCCACTTACTATGATATTTAACAGGATCAAATGGTGGGTAAAATGAGATGGATCACCAGGTTTGAGCTCAAATGAGCAAAGTTGACAACAGAAACTTTGTGAACCCTAGAAACTAGCAGAATCAGGTTTCTGTAGATCCAGTTATGCTAAGCTAATTCCCGTGATTCACCACTTAATATAGCATCATTATTTGGTGATTAGAACATGTCCACGAAGTTTGGGGTCAAGGGAAGAAACTTCACAATGTAGACTTGCTCAAATTTGAATCTGGATAGGGAGGGGCTTGGAATAGTTTGATGAACCAAATCAACTTGGATTGAGATGAAACTTTGCAAGATCATCACCTATGATAGTGTTGACTTGCTGGAATTTTCCTGGAATTTATTGAGAATATTTCTTATAGAAATATTCCAAAAGTTTGATTTGGACAGAAAGGGTTTTGAGGGGTTTTGCCCATGATTTGAACATGACCATGTGTTGAAACTCATATATATGGAAAATATATGTCCACTGAGTTTCCCTTAATTTTCTCATATATTTTTAAAGCATTTAAATAATTTTTCCCTATGAAAAACCATTCCTGGTCTTATGAAAAAGCCTTTAAATAAAATATAAAAATAATCTTTAAATTAATATTTTGTGGTTTTGGGAAGCCTTTGGGGAGAAAGAATCCACCCAATTTGAGGACTTGAAGTGCAAACCTCAATTCAGTGGGTTTTCAAGACCTAATTTGAATAAATCCTTTTTGGTCATAGTAATATTGGATAAAAATAGTTTTGAGCACTATTCACATGGCATGCTCATTGGGCAAGAGGTTTGGGCCAAGGAAGATAAATATGAAGAGGGATGGAATCTAAGAGTGGCATACATCACAACAAGCAAACAAGCAATATTCCAAACAAGCACAAGCACTGGAAAAGTTTTAATTGGTTCCAAATTTTATAAATCCAAGCATAACAAGATGATACAAACACAGGGTGTGACAGACCTACCCCCCTTACAAGAATCTCATCCCCGAGATTCCTAGGCTAAGCGCTAAAAAGATAAGGGAACTCAGATCTAAGATAGTCTTCACGCTCCCAGGTTGCTTCAGCTTCAGAGTGGTTGCTCCATTGGACCTTGAAGTACAAGATGGTGCGGCTTTGGGTGCAACATTCTGCCTCATCCAGAATGTGAACTGGCCTCTCACGATAAGTGAGGTCTGGCTGAAGATCGATGGCTTGATGGTCGATGTTCTTGTAGAGATCTGGATGGTTGGAAACTTGGAGACCCTTCTGGAGTTGTGACACGTGAAAGACGTTGTGCACCTCCGATAGTTCGGGAGGTAGCTCTAGTTGATAGGCAACTTCTCCGCGCGTAGCAGTGATCTTGAAGGGGCCAATGTATCTTGGTTCAAGCTTTCCCTTGACATGGAAACACTTGGTTCCCTTGAGAGGCGTGACTCGAAGGTAGACATGGCCACCGACACAGAAGCTCACTTCTTGGTGGTGGGAGTCGGCACAGCTCTTCTGTCTTGACTTGGCGGTCTCAAGGTGCTCTCGGACAAGTCAAACTTGCTCTTCTGCTTCGCGGAGGATGTCTGCTCCAAAGACCAACCCTTCTCCGGTCTCCGACCAGTTGAGAGGGGTACGTCACAAGCGTCCATACAACACCTCGAATGGTGCCATCTGAAGACTCGACTGATAGCTATTGTTGTAGGATAACTGAGCAAACGGCACGCAATCTTCCCACTTGGCCCCATACGCCAAAACATAAGCATGGAGCATGTCTTCGAGTATCTGATTTACTCGTTCTGTCTGTCCGCCGATCTGGGGGTGAAAAGTAGTGTTGAAGGAGAGCTTGGTGTCCATGGCTCCTTGAAACATTTTCCAAAACCTCGAGGTGAACTGGGTGCCTCGGTCCAATACAATCTACTTGGGTACTCCTTGAAGGCTCACGATACGCTCGATGTAGAGGTTGGCTAGCTTGTTTCTGTCATAGGTGGTCTTGACAGGAATGAAATGGGCTACCTTAGTCAGGTGGTCGACAATGACCCAAATAGAATCATGTCCTTTGCTTGACCTTGGTAAACCGGTGATGAAATCCATCCGGACTTTGTCCCACTTCCATTCAGGCACTTTGAGAAGTTGCAATAGCCCAGCGGGTCGCTAGTGCTCAACCTTGACTCTCTGGCATATGTCACACTTAGCAACGAACATGCCTATCTCCCGTTTCATGACATGCCACCAGAATCTTGCCTTGAGGTCTTGGTACATCTTGGTTCCTCCAGGATGGATGGAGTATGGAGTGTCATGAGCTTCTTCCAAGATCAAGTTCTTGAGCTCCTCTTTGTTGGGTATGCAGATGCGCTTCCCAAACTATACAACTCCTTGCTCATCCACTGAGAATCCTGGGGCCTTGCCCACCTTGATCTTCCTTTTGATGCGTTCAATGCTCTCGTATCCCTTCTAAGCTTCCTTAATATCATACATCAAGGTAGGCTTTGCTTCAAGGTTGGCAAGGAATCCAGGTGCAACTAGTTCCAAGCCGAAGCTTTCAAGCTCTTCATATAGGGTGGGTAGCCTTCCCTTAATCATGGCATTCAAGGAACAAGCCTTTATTCATAAGGCCTCTGCTATCACGTTGGCCTTTCCGGGGTGGTATTGAACATTGAGGTCATAATCCTTGATCAACTACAACCATCTTCGCTCCCTCATGTTCAATTCCCTTTGAGTGAAAATGTACTTCAAACTCTTGTGGTATGTGTATATCTCACATCACTTCCCCAGAAGGTAATGTCGCCATGTTTTCAAGGCATGAACCATGGCTGCCAACTCAAGATCATGAATAGCGTAGTTGTCTTCATGAGGACGTAGCTGTCTGGATAGATATGCTACAACTCTGCCTTCTTGCATCACAACACCTCCAAGCTCGGTTCTTGATGCATCACAATATATCAAAAATTCCTTGTGAATATCGGGGGTGGCCCAAACTGGGGTTGTGGTCAATTTCTTCTTGCGCTCCTAGAAGCTTTCCTTGGATTTAACTGTCCATTCTAACTTCTTGTCCTTCTTCAAAAGCTGGGTCATAGGTCGGGTAATGCTCAAGAACCCTTCCATAAACTTGCGGTAATATCCCGCGAGTCCGAGGAAGCTCCTAACTTCCTTCACGGTGGTTGGACATTGCCATTCAGTCATGGATTCAATCTTGGCAGGATGCACTGACAATCCTTCTGCAGTCAACACATGACCCATGAATCCAACTTCATGCAGCAAGAATTCACACTTGCTGGACTTGGCATAAAGCTGGTGCTCTCGAAGCTTATCTAGGACCAATCTCAAGTGTTGCTCATGCTCTTCTTCTAACTTGGAGAAGACGAGTATGTCATCAATGAAGACAACACAAACTTGTCCAAGTACTCCATGAAGACTTTATTCATGAGGTACATGAAGTAGACAGGTGCATTGGTTAACCAAAATGACATGACCGTGTATTCATACAGGCCATACCGGGTTACAAATTTCGTCTTTGGAATGTCTTGGGGTCTGATCTTCAGCTAATAGTAGCCAGATCTGAGGTCGGTCTTGGAGAACACATTGGCCCCATTCAACTGATTGAACAGGTGTTTAATCTTGGGGAGGGGTACTTATTCTTTATTGTGACTTCATTGAGAGCACGGTAATCGACATAGAGTCTGATAGTCCCGTCCCTCTTTGACACAAATAGAATAGGCGATCCCTAAGGGGAGGCACTGGGGCAAATGAATCCTTTTCCGAGCTGCTCTGCCAGTTGCTTCTTCAATCCAACCAACTCTACGAACCCCGTCCTATAGGGCTTCTTATAGATGGGCCTGGATCTGAGCATTAGCTCAATGATGAACTCAATGTCGCGGTCAGGAGGCATTCCGGGCAGATCATCCGGAAATACATCCGGGTATTCACACACTATTGGCACTTGATCCAACTCAACTCCCGATATACAGTTAGCCTGAGGGGCTTGAGTGGAGGTATGGTTGGGAACATACTTGACTTCCACTCCTTGACTATTGTTCATGGTAAAAATCCTCTTGGCATAGTCCAACAATCCTTGGTGCTTGGTTAACTAGTCCATGCCTAGGATCACATCCAAGCCTTCCAACTTCATGATGATAAGGTCTGCTAGGAAGTCTACCATGTTGATGTTAATCTCCACTCCTTTACAACCTATCCTAGACTTCATATCTGATCCCGGGGTTTGTATCAACATACGACTACTCAGGGGTGTAGGTTTCATGCCACTCTCTAATGCAAACTTTTGGGTGACAAAAGAATGCGAAGCCCCATAATCAAACATTATTGTTGCTGGGGTTGAGTTGACGAGGAACGTACCCAGTATGACGTCCGGGTCTTCCTGGGCTTCCTCTGTGGTGACGTGATTCACACGACCCTTGCCATTTTTGGGCTGGTTGCGGGCAGCTGGGTTCCTTGGTGGTGCTCCATGGCCTTGACCTTGGTTCGGTGCATTGGGGCACAGGGCATCTGGCTTCTTGTTGGGACACGACCTAGAGATGTGCCTCGACTGACCACATCCAAAACAAGTGACCTGCCCAGGGTTGTTGTTATTGGGGTTGTTGTAAGCTAGCCTGGGATTGGCATACTGCTGAGGCTAGTAGCTCGGACGAGGCGCAGGAGGTCTAGCCTGTTGTGGCTGATAGGTCGACTTGGCTAGGGCTGCCTGCCAGGGGCGAAGCTTCTGATTACTGGAGCTACCCTTGCTGATCATCTTGCGCTTGCGAGTGTCGTCTACGGCGCAACACTTGTCTTCCAGCATGAGGGCCCTTTTCACCAGGTCGAAGAAGGTACGACAGTCGCAGAAGATGTGCTGATATTGCAGGGTCTGTTGAAGTCCTTCCATGAAGTGTTTCTTCTTGGTAGCCTTCGTGTTGACATCTTCATGTGCATACCTTGACAACAGGTTGAATTTCTGCAGGTACTCCTTGACAGAGCCACTTACTTGCCTTAGTGCTTAGAATTTTCTCTTCTTGATAGCCATGATCCCAGAAGGAATATGGGCAGTGCAGTATCCTTCCTTGAAGTCATTCCAAGTGATCACACGCTCACCTTGCATGACCTTGAATCCAGCCCACCAAGCTCGGGCGGTACCTCCGAGGTAGTGAGAGGCATAAAGCACCTTCTCACTGTCCTCATTGTAATTGACCAGTGCAAGGAGGTCCTCGATGGTGCGGATCCAATCGTCAGCATCCAAGGGTTCAACAGTCTCGGTGAAGGTTGGGGGCGGATTCCTCATGAACTCAGACAGAGTGGGGTGGCCATTGTCGTTCCTGCCTTGCTGCTGGTTGTTCACAAGGGCCTGAGCCATCTGCTGAATAGCAGCATTATTGGCTTGGCGTTCCTCCCGGAGAACTTGTAGAAACTGAGCTATGGTCATGTTCTCCGGTGGAGGTGGTGGCGGGGGAATGTCGCCTTGTGGCTTCTCCTGGTGTCCTCCAACATGAGCAGTCCCACCAGCTCCCTGTTGCTGGCTTGAGTTGCTGGCTTTAGGGTTGGTGAAGGAGCTATTGTGGGTAGCAGTCACTATCCTGTTTGGAGCAGCCAAGTCAAACAACTGGGATAGACGAGAGGAAAAGAAAAAATGGAAAAGCGCGCCTAAGGGGGTTGGTCGAGTGCAAGTGTGGTAAAACTAAGGTCGAAAGACCAACATATATTAAGATAGATGATGGAGTCGCTTACATGTTGCCTAAGGCAAAAGCGCGATTAGCATCGGAACACAAACAACAAAACAATCAACAAGCACACATGGTTTCATATGAACCATTACACGGACTTGACTTCGCATGAGGGGTACATGACTGATCCTACCCTAGGGGTTCTTAGACTCATGTGGTGGAGTGCTCGGTCTCGTAGTCACGCTCCTCTGGGTCTTCCTCCTGTTCAGCATATGAACGGGCATCATTCCCGGTCAAAGGGGTTGGGGAATGAGGAGGTCCATCCCGATGACGCTTCATCGGCGGTTCGGTGAAGAGCTCACGGTACTCTTTCACACTCATGCAATGACGACTTGTAGGTGCATCTCTAGCTGGGGGTACTCCTCCTCGATAAGAGACAGTTGGTCGTCCCTCGAGGGCTCCATCCTTCTTGATCTTATCTGGCTTTGTCTTGGCTTGCCGAAGTAGCTCTCGGGTGTGGTGAAGTTCCTCACGGAGCTTTATTGTCTCCTTAATCAGGTTGTGAACCAGACTATCGGCGGAGAGGCTGAAGTAGGTCTAGAACCTGAGTGGTGTGCCATCCTCCTGGGATGGAACCAACGTCCAACTCTCGCCTAGATCATCCTTCCTGAAAGGAAGGTAGCGAGTAGCTGGCTCGTCAGCCATCTCAGGAATGATATCTCGAAGGTGCAGAAGTGCCTTGCGTGCAGCTGCCTCGAGTGTGAGTGACATGCTCTCAATATGTGGTCCTTCAAAGAACCAACTGGTCGGGGAGTCATTTGCCTTCACGACCACATCCACATGGTACTCCTTTGTGACGGCATCGACCCAGTGCTCATGGTAGAGGAAAACGGGTAGTTGGCGAAACTAGCACTTCTCCAGACTATCCCCAAGGAGTAAGGGAAAGTCGGATGTCAAGAAAGCTTTGGGTACGACGGCCATCTACAAAGGTTTGAAAGGAGGAGAGTCAACCGAGTGTTGTGTGAAGAATAGAGGTAAATAGTACATAATTCCTAAGTATAGGTGCTAGGTGTAGTTTCGAAAATGGTTTTATCCTGACTAATGTCCATGCTAACTAAGGGCTTCCTACAGTCAGGATGGCTCTGATACCAGCTCTGTGGGGACCCCAACTCAAAAGTCGTGATCAGCGAATGCACGTGTACAATGATCCCAGAGATCAATACTCACTGAACACACAGAAGCTGAATAACAAGAGTCTTACATCCACATTTAGCATCTTACACAAATAAAGACCATGAAGGTCTAGTCTTACAAAAGTAGGGCCACAAGGGCCAAATACATAAACTCAACAAGCAGCGGAAATCTTGATTGAAAGCATGAACCCATGCCATCTGCCTTAAACCTACAAGCATTCTCACTGGGAAGAGTACTAGTTCACATGTTCATCACCAACGAACTCTTCACCATACTCCTGTTCTTCCATGTCTGGCCAAATAAATAACCAGTGGCAAGCCAATGAGTACTTTGAATATACTCGCAAGAAACCCTAGTTGTGGAACAAGGTAATAATGATGCATGATATAGCACTAAGTAGGCAAGTTGCGGAAAGCTAATTTTGTATGCAATGTCATGATCAAGTAACTAAGTGTGAGCATGCATCAACAATTGGCAGATATCCATATGAACAAGTTATAGGTATCATCATAATCAGGGGTTGAACATCTCATGTTCATTCACCACATCAAGTCTTTAGATTAGTCTCAAGTATCACCCTCCTGCCATCCACACACACACACCACCAAGTTTTGCAAAAACATCCGGACGTAGTTTAAGAAGGATCTCCAACTACCAATGACCGCAGACACGGCTATTCGAATAGTTTTACACTATCCAGAGGTTGCACACTTTACCCACAAGACTCGGGGAACTTCCGTGTCATCCACGACTCGCGGTATATAACATACCCGAGGTAAGCACCCGAACAATGCCTTTCCCCTGGCGATACTAAACAAAGAGTCCACTCGATTGGTACCCATCCCACATGATGTACATTACTCATAGCATCCATGTGGGGACCAACGGTGTTCCCGGTGCATGTGAAGACAACACATGATCGTCCATACAGACACGACCCCGTATCGAGAGTGACAACGCCACTCCCGCCACTAGTAATGTCGGCTCCTTGACAATACCCACCAAAGTAATCAATAGAGACCCGTCCCATAAGGGGTATCGTGGCTGCGCATGTAAGGTTGGGACGGTCAACAGACCTTAAAACTCCCCGTTTTCGAAAACACACCCTCAACTTGTTCCGGTACACCACTTCTTTCTCAAGTGGTCTCCCAACTCATCATCATCTCCCTCGGGCATTAGTGGCACCTGACGGGGTTTGGAAAGAGTCTTTGAAATCATCTCATTCTATCCATCACCATGCATAGTCTCAATCCCACTTGCGTAGCATCTACTAGCATCCTATCTACACCCACCTGCATAACCCTCATACGGTGGTAGGGTCATGCATGATGCAAGTGTCAACGGTAAAAGTGTCGGAAGCAACCCACCGAAGTGGTCACTACTCCACATGATCAAGTGTAACGAAAGCAACGTGCTATATGACATGCAATAAAAATGGTCTCTTAACATAGTCAAGGGGCTGCTTGCCTGGCTCAACAAAGTCTTCAGGGTCTTCAAAGTCTTCGGGACCAACTCCCTCGTCAATAGCACAATCTATCGTCGCGATAAATAGCGTTAAAATAAGCACCACAAAAAACAGAGCACACAAAGTTATTATTAAAATGCTACCCTACTCTCATAATTACTAAAAACTATACAAAAAAGATTTGTTTAAGGTTTTGCTATGGAAAGCATTTTTGAAAACTCTTTAACAGAGGCAAAAAGGTGCCAAAACAGGTTTTAAATTAAATCAGTGCATAAAACGTTGTCAACATTTTTCACAAATGGCACTATTAAATTCTATGGAATATTCTAGAAATTTAGGTGGAAAATAATTGGATTTGGATTTTTATTTAATCCTATGGGATTGTTCGAAAAACCCCACAGAAAAGAAAAAAGAAAAGAGATGAGGAGGCCTCCGTGCCTCGGCTAGAGGCGGCCAGTAGCTAGGCCGGCCCAGCTGGCCAGCCAGCCAGCCACGCGCGCGGCCAGGTTCAAACCTTACGCGCGAGGCCCAGCTGCCAACGACCGCGAGGGGAGGGAGAGAGCATGGGAGGGGAGGGGAGAGGGGAGAGCTTCACCGGTGTCCAAGCACGGCATGGCGAGGCAGGCGAAGGCGGGAACGGGCTCGGGGCTGAGATGTCGTTCCGGAGGAGGTCGAAGGGGCACCGGAGGTGGTCGAAGTTGCCGGCGGCGAGCACCCGCGGCGGAGGGAGCTTCGGGAGCGATCACCAGGGCTGTTCTAGGCTGCAAAATGAGCAGGGGGAGGGGGGAGAGCATGAGTGGGGTGAGAGAGGAGCCACTAGAGATGAAGGAGGGTCGGAGGCGGTCGCTACCATAAGATCGACGACGGGGTTGCCTTGGCGGTCCTCGGCTCGGTCCCGAGCACAGAGGCTTCGGGAGCTCTTCAGGGAGCACAGGGGGTCTGCTGGGGAGAGGAGAGAGAGGACAGGGGAGAAAGGAGGCTCGGGGAGGGCCTTAAGTAGGCGGCCCTTAGTCCACCAATCTCGGGTGCACCTGGAGCTCGTGGCCGAGGTTAGAGGCCATGGGAGAGGGAGGGAGCGTGTCTAGGGCGCCTATGGAGTTGGTTTCGGCCAGGGGGAGAGAGGAGAGAAGTGGGGGAGCACACGCGTGCGAGCCTCGCGGTTGGCCGACTCAGGCGGCTGCGGTGCATGTGAGGGGAGTCGATGGAGGGAGAGAGAGGAGGGGGGCAAGGGTGGCATATTTCGGACGCCAAGGCCCCCCGGCAGGCATGCTAGGGAGGCCCAAGGTGGTAGGGAGGCACTAGGCCGGGGCGGCTATAGTGCTCTGGTGCACTATAGCACGCTCCAAAGCGCCCATTTGGCATGCCATGGCATAAACAATGCCAACCAGCGCATCCCCTAGCGTCTTGGGGGTTTTGGAGATGCTTATGGGCTTGGAGGAGCTAGGGGATAGGCAAGGCTGAAGGAAATGGAGTCGGCGAGAGGTAGAAATGTTCTTGCCAGGGCTGTTCAGAGGTGAAAATGGGGGTATTACCCCATCTCCCAGTGGCTTATGGACCTGAGATTTTTACTGGAGGTGATTGAGCACTGTAAAAGGGTGTGGTAAAAAATTTAGGGCAAGAGGAATAGTAAAAATGGTGAAAACAATCATTTCACCATTTCACTAGTAGGTGTTTGATGGATGTTTGGGCAAGATAAATTTAGCCACTTACTGTGATATTTAACAGGATCAAATGGTGGGTAGAAATGAGATGGATCACCAGGTTTGAGCTCAAATGAGCAAAGTTGACAACAGAAACTTTGTGAACCCTAGAAACTAGCAGAATCAGGTTTCTGTAGATCCAGTTAAGCTAAGCTAATTCCCGTGATGCACCACTTAATATAGCATCATTATTTGGTGATTAGAACATGTCCACGAAATTTGGGGTCAAGGGAAGAAACTTCACAATGTAGACTTGCTCAAATTTGAATCTGGATAGGGAGGGGCTTGGAATAGTTTGTTGAACCAAATCAAGATTGAGATGGAACTTTGCAAGATCATCACCTATGATAGTGTTGACTTGCTGGAATTTTCCTGGAATTTATTGAGAATATTTCTTACAGAAATATCACTAGCTGGGGGTACTCCTCCTCGATAGGCCACAGCTGGTCATCCCTCGGGGGCTCCATCCGGGAACCTATAGGCATTCTGACTGGGAAGCGTCCTAGCTCGCATGTTCGTCTCCAATGAACTCTTCAACATACTACTGTTCTTCCATGCCTGGCCAGTTAAATGACTAGTGGCAAGCTAATGAGTACTTTAAATGTACTCACAAGCAACCCAAGTTGTGGAACAAGGTAATAATGATGCATGGTATGGCACTTAGTAGGTAACTTTGCGGAAAGCTAATTTTGAATGCAAATGATATGATCAAGTAACTGGTAAGCATGCATCAACAACTAGGAGGTATCCATGTGAACAAGATGCAGATATCATCACAAATAGGGGTAGAACATCGCATGTTCTTTCGTCATGCTAAGCCATCGGGATTAGTTTAATTCCCTCGCTAAGTCATCGACTCAGCTCATGTGACCTCTTGTCACCATCACATCCATACTCTCACCAAGTTCCACGAAAACATCCGGACGTAGTCTAAGAAGGACCTCCAACTGTCCATGACCACGGACGTGGCTTCGAATAGTTTTACACTCTGCAGAGGTTGCACACTTTACCCAAAAAACTCGGGGAACTTCTATGTCATCCACGACTCGTGGTATATAAGATACCCGAGGTAAGCACCCGAACAATGCCTTTCCCCTAGCGATACTAAACAAAGAGTCCACTCGATTGGTACCTTGATGTACATCACACGAGCCTCGCTCTAATCGTACCATCCATGAGGGGACCAACGGTGCGCCTAGTGCCTGTGAAGACAGCGCATGATCGTACATACCGGTACGACCCCGTATCGAGAGTGACCATGCCACTCTCGCCACTAGTAATGCGGGCTACTTGCCAGTACCCACCAAGGTAATCAACAAAGCCCCGTCCCATAAGGTGTATCGTGGTTGCGCATGTAATGTTGGGATGGTCATCAGACCTTAGAACTCTCCATTTTCGAAAACACATACTCACTTGTTCCAACACACCACTTCTTTCTCAAGTGGTCGCCCATCTCATCAATATCTCCCTCTGGCATTAGTGGCACACGACGGGTTTTTTGAAAGTTCTTGAAATCATTTTTCTCTTTCCATCACTATGCATAGTCCCGATCCCACTTGCATAGCATCTACTAGCATCCTATCTATACCCACCCACATAACCCTCATAAGGTGGTAGGGTCATGCACGATGCAAGTGTCAAAGGGAAAACAATCGGAGGCATCCCACCAAAAGGGGAACACCACATCACATGATCAATTATGATGAAAGTAAAGTGCTATATGACATGCAATAAAAATGGTTCTCATCATGGTCAAAGGGCTGCTTTCCTCTCTCAACAAAGTCTCCGGGGTCTTCGAAATCTTCGGGTCCAACTTCTTCGTCAACTGCGCAATCTATCGTCGCGAAATAAAGCGATAAAAATAAGCAATCACACAAAACAGAGCACTCAATCTTCTACCAAAAATGTTAACCTACTCTGAAAAATACTAAATATCATACTAATAATACTCTCCGAGGTTTTTGTTGTGAAAAACATTTTGGAAATAAATTAACAGAGGCAAAAGGTGCCTAAATATAGGTTTGAAAATGAAACAGTACTAAAAACATTTTCAAACATTTATACAAATGGCGCTATTAAATTCTAGGGATTATTCTAGGAATTTAGGTGCAAAAATAATTGGAACTAGATTTAATTTGGGCCCTGTGGGATTTTTGCAAAATCCCATAGAAAAGGAAAAAAGAAAAAGGAGAGGAAATGGCCTCTGGACCGGGGCCAGAGGCGGCTAGAGGCTGGGCCGGCCCAGCTGGCCAGCCAGCCGGCCTCGTGTGCGCTCAGGTTCAAACCTGACGCATGGGGCCCGGTCGTTAGTGACTCAGGGGGAGAGAGAGCGCGCGGGAGAGGGAAAGAGAGGCCAACAGGTGGGCCCCACCTGCCGGGTCCTTCTCCCACCTCGGGATAGGGAGGGGAGCTCCTCACCGGTGGCGGCACGGGGCACGGTGACGGCGGGCGATGGTGGGAATGGGCTCGGGGAAGAGTCTTTGGTCCCCTGGAGGTGGAACGGAGGCCGGAGGTGCCCGGAGTCACCGGCGGCGAGCACCCACGGCGGAGGTGGCTACGGGAGGTGGTCAACGGGGCCGATTTAGCCTGCAAAGAGGACGGGAAGGAGGGGGTCGCGTTAGATTGTGGAGGGTGGAGCAACCAAGGGAGAGAGAGGCCGGGGGGCTCTGTACTCGGAGAGCGACGGTGAGGTGGCCACGGCGATCCTCGGGTCGATCCCGAGCACAGAGGCGACAGGGGCTCTCAGGGGGGCTCGGGAAGGTTCCTGGGGATAGAAGAGGGGGACCAGAGGGGAGAGAGGGGCTCGGGAGGCCCTTTTATAGGCGGGGGCGAGTCCACCGAATGCTGGTGCATCGGTGATCTCATGGCCGAGGCCAGAGGCCATGAGAGAGAGGGCGACCAAGGGCATTCCTAGGGTCGGTCTAGGCTAGAGGGAAGAAAGAGAGAGGGATAGATGCCCGCGCGTGTGAGCTCCCTGGTTGGCTGAACCGGGATGCGCCGGGCACGCGTGTGGGAGGGCAGATGAGAGAGGAGAGAGAGAGCGCCGCTAGCTTGGCGTGTCACGGACGCCGAGGGCGCCTCGGGGGACACGCGGGGAGGCCCAAGGCCGTCAGGTTTGGCCATTGGGTGGCGGCTACAGTGCGGGAGTGCACTGTAGCACGCTCCAAAGCGTGCGTATGGCCGACATTGCTACTGCCTGCGCGCTCTGGGGTGCCCACCTTGTCCACTAGCTCCTGGGGGGCCTGGAGATGCTCTTGGATGCCTTAGAGGCTAAGCATGGATAGGGAGAAAAGAAAGGGAGAGGGAAAACTTCTGCCAAGATGAAACAGGTGTAGAAATGGGGGTTTTACCCCACTTCCTTGTAGAGACCTAGCCAGGGAGAGTTACTTGAGGTGAAATGCATCCACGGGAGGCTGTGGTAGAAAGTTGGGGCCAAGGGTAAAAGGGAATGGGGTGAAAAAGCTGGTTTTACAAAATCACCAAAAGGTGTTTTATGGAGTTTTGGGCAAGAAGATGTTTCCACCTTACTGAGATATTTACCAGGGTCAAAGGCTAGGTAGAAATGAGAGGATTCACCAAGTTTGAGCTCAAGAGGAAAAAGTTGACAATGGAAACTTGATAAACCCTAGAATTTAGTAGAATTAGATTTGTGTAGATTCAAAGATTCTAGGCTTTACCCTTGATGCACCACTTAGTGTATCATCACTATTTGGCCATTAGAGCATGCTCACAAAGTTTGAGGCCAAGGGTAGGCACTTCACAATGTAAAGTTGCTCAAATTTGATTCTGGACAGGAATGGTTTTGGGATGGTTTGATGAACCAAACCAACTTGGATTGAGATGAAACTTTGCAATATCATCACTTATGATAGTGTTGACTTGCTAGAATTTTTCTGGAATTTATTGAGAATATTTCTTATAGAAATATTCCAAAAGCTTGATTTGAACAGAAAGAGTTTTGAGGGGTTTTGCCTATGATCTGATCATGCCCTTGTGTTGAAACTCATATATATGGAAAATATATGTCCACTGAGTTTCTCTAAATTTTCTCAAATATTTTCAAAGCATTTAAATAATTTTTCCCTAGGAAAAACCATTTCTATCCTTAAGAAAAAGCCTTTAAATAAATTATGAAAATAATCTTCACAAATAATATTTGGTGGTTTTGGGAAGTCATACATATAGTAGGTTTGAAATAAAGCTTTGGAAAGAAGGTTCCACCTGATTTGAGGACTTGCAATGCAAACCTCATTTCAGGTGGTTTTGGAAACTTAAATTAAATAAATCATTTTTAGTTAAAACAAAATTTGATGAAAGTAGTTTTGGGCACTATTCACATGGCATGATCATTAGGCAAGAGGTTTGGGACAAGAAAGATGAGAATGAAGTGGAATAGAATCTAGGAGTGCCATATAACACATTCAGCAAGCAAGCAAACAACATAGCAAACAAGCGCAAGCACTATGAAAAGGTTTTTGTTGGCTCCAAATTTTATAAACCCAAACATAACAATGTGCTACAATCACAAGGGGTGACATAGTGCTCCCATTTCAATCCTACCTCTTCTTGCTGACCCTCACCAAGCAATGTGACAAACCCCGGGAAGTTATGCCGTAAAATCACACCAAGGATGGAGTTAGCCATGCGGACATCCTTGGCGTGAATCCAACCCCTGTAGTATGACAAAGCCAACGCATTAGATATGTGAATAAACATGAAGGCAAAAGGTTTAAAAAGAGTAAATGCACTTACTTCAGTGACTCGGGCTTAATCAACCACCTCTTCTCGCGGGTCGCAGGCATGGGCGGGAGTCGTGTACACCCACACTGGTAGATGGTGCCCTCAACCACCTCGCCCCCGCTATCAGAAAGTCGATCCCTGCCACCATCAGCATGGCCACTCGACTCCGGCTGATGCAGATTTGGTCAGGTATCCCATCCGGTGGAAGCCTATGGAGTCTCATGGACGAAGCATCTGGCACAAGAGTCTCGCGGGACGAGGTGTCTAGCACAAGAGTCTTTCAGGTCGAAGCGTCTGGTACAGAAGGATCGTCGACCCGAGGCTCGTGGACAGGAGTCCTTGTAGCCTCCACCTCACACGAGTCCACCGTAGCAGTCCTGTGCTCTGGTGAATCAGCTGGGGATGGCGGCAAGGAAGGCATAGCAGCCTTCGTACATCTCCCGCAGCCACCACATGTAGCTTTAGGAGCACTCTTCTTCCCCTAACCTCCTCTCCCTGTGGGCAACTTCACCGATGAACAAGTGCCCTCGGGTGACCCAATAATGTCATACACCAGTCTCTGGAGAGTTTGGGGTGGAATGGAAGTACCCCTCCCAACACGCGCCGACGAAGGATCCTCGGATCGCTCTTGACCTGCACCCACCATATTTCAACACCTGCCATGACAAAGAGTAAAGAAAATTAGTACAACATAAAAAAATGAATACCGACATGAATAGTAATATGTATATATATAATTTGAGTGTATCATCATCATATATACTTGACATGAACTAATAATAATCTTCATCGTCTATATATGCTCCGGGATCAATAAATGCATCATCATCATCATCACTATCATTAATAAATGCATCATCATCACTATCGTGAGCAACATTTGGAAGGCCTCCTTTATGTAATCGGTCAAGCATTGAGAGGTCATCCACAGCTGTAACCTTTTTCTTCTTCTATCTCTTCTTGTTCCGGCTCAGGGCTGAAGTCGGATTCACTGTTGCTGTCTACCTCAATGTTCTGGGGTGAAGTAGAGCGGTTCTTGAAATGTATTTTGGAAATACGTGTTTCTTGGAAGAATTCTCCTTCATATGTGACTGGGTAAATGTGAGGTTCATAATCATATTCATTGAGGGGAGGTGGTCTAAAATGTGGCGGCACATCATAAACAACATCCCAACCTTTGAGATTTGGATTCGTTTCGCATGCCCACGGTAGATAGAAAACCTGAGTTGCCTGTTGAGCCATAATACATACGTCGGAAACATCTAAATGGCTGCTTTGTTTGATTTCAACTAGCCCTATATGTTCATGAGTCCTTCTAGTCTCCTTCGGCTGGAACTAATAACATTTCAAAACTACGACATTTGGTCTATTATCACCAAATAATACAAGTTCATAAATCGCTTCAATTCTTCCATAATACTCGACACCTCCTTCACCGACAGAGGAGAGACAACAATTTGTGGACTTTTCGTCATGTCGGCGTTCTATGTATGGGGGTACCCAGACCTGCCTCCCTACGGCCCAGGGCATGGCCCACTTCATCAACCAAATAAGATCAGGCGCGGCCTCCACTCGAGACAAGGCCCTCGCGAGGGCCCTAGCCTCGCAAGGAAGAATAGCAACAAGACCCACGAAGGATGGGCCTCCTCGGGACCCCTTCGGAGCGGTGGAGATTTCTATGCAAGGCCCGGCCTCAAGAGTCAAGGGTGACGCAAGGAAGGACAGGCGTGTGTCATTGCGCCAAGCGGCGTAGTTTCCTTGTTGGTGCAAAGAGAGCATGGACATACGTAGGTTCCCAAAGCACCCCCAAAGGTTTCCATTCCAGTGCAATAAGACCGCAACCACCAGCTCCGTAGGACGGACGTCATCGCTAAGCCCGTCCATGCGGCGTTGATAACTACTTTGTAGGTGAAGACCGCCTTTGGGCAGGGTGAGCAGGAACCCCTGTCCCCCTTCAAAATTGGCTGTTGTGGGATCCCTTCCCGCCATTTCAATAAGGGAGGAGGAACCGGGCCACCGCTATATATAAAGGATATGTTGCACCGTGGACAGGGACAGGAGACTGGCCGGATCCACCACTCATCCACCACAAAGGCATAGAGGGCCTCACACACCTCAAGAGTGCCCTCGGGAGGTCCAAGAACATTGTACTATTTCATCCACATCACCCCCTCGAGAGGCAATCCACCAAAGCAGGAGTAGGGTATTACGATTCGCAGCGGCCCAAACCTGGGCAAACTATCGTGTTCATCTTCTTCCTCGTCATTGCGCGAGTTCTTTGATGTGTTCATCGAGTAACGAGTCAGGTCGAGCGAGACTGTGGGGGATCTTCGCACACGCCCCTGTGTTCGAATCTTAAGGGTTTTGCGGAGCCCGAAATCCGACAGGTCGGCCATAGATAGCTCTTTGCTAAAAGTATGAAAGCGATACCCGTTGATGTTGTATTTGTCAAATGAACAGACCTTATTGTCAAAACCATTAGCGACTTGTCTCAATTCGGCGTCCACGGACTCTGAATTAGCCTACAAGTTTGATACGAAATGATTGTTGCATTAGCCGCAAACTAGACGAAGAAATGAAATGGTCTAATTGAAATTACCATTTGTTTGAACCAAGAGATGAAACCGGGATAGCCGCCTCCATGCTTTGCTAGAAGCTCCTACTCTTCGATAGAATCAGTTTGGATCACCACTCCATTCGAGAATTTGGTGACGTATCGACTTCATCACATATCCGGGAATAAGTGCAGTTCAAAGGAATTAGAAGTTGCGAAACAATGTACCGAGAACTTACTCGATGTACGGCTGCACTTCTATTAGGTTGTTGAAGATATACAATGAAATGGTCAGCCATTCTTCGACATCCAACGTTATTTCTTTCGAAGCACCGGCTGGTGCGAGCTTCCCTTGCAATAGGTGAGGTTGGATCAAACTTTTTCATGGTCGCCATCATTGTACCAAGGCTTCGTATTATACAAATCATGATTCTTGGCTTCATAGTGTGCTCTCATGAAGTTTGTCGCCTCCTCGGTAATGAATGTCCTCTTCTTCTTCCTCTCCTCTTCTTTTTTTCCTCTTTTTCAGTTTCTTCTTCTTCCTCTTCTTCCATTTCTTCTTCTTCTTCTTCTTTCTTCATCTTCTCTTCTTCTTCTTTTTCTTCTTCTTCTTCTAATCTCCTATTTTTTCTTGTTTTTTTATTCTCCTCCTCCTCTTCTTCTTCTTCTTCTTCCTTTCCTTTTCCCTCTTCTTCTTCGTCTCCTCTCCTCTTTTTTTCTTCTTCTTCTTCTTTTTTCTTCTCCTCCTCCTCCTCTTCTTCTTCTTCCTTTCCTTTTCCCTCTTCTTCTTCTCCTCCTCTCCTCTTTTTTCTTCTTCTTCTTCTTCTCTTTTCTTCTCCTCCTCCTCTTCTTTTTTTTCTTATTCTTATTCTTCTTCTTATTATTATTATTTCTTATTTTCCTTTTTTTCTTTGTCCTTTTCCCCTTCTTCTTTTCTAACATGTAAACTATCTAAAACTATTTATTATCTAAAACTATTTAATATGTAAACTATCAAATATTTATCTAAAACTATATATAATATCTAAAACAGAAAAGAAAAACCGAAAAACGATAAAAACAGAAAAAGGGCGTGGTAGTGGGGCTCATCGTGGGTTGGCCGGTGACGGGGCGGAGCCGGGGTGGCAATGGCAGCGATGGGGCGGCGCTCCTTAGGGGGTGGCTGGGCGGCTGGCCGGCGGCTATGTCGGGGAGGCGGCGGGAGGGAGGCTCGGTAGGGGGACGGGGAGGCTCGAGAGGGGGGCGGTGCGGTGGCGACGGGGCGGAGCCGGGGTGGCAGGGGCGGCGATGGGGCGATTCTTCTCGGGGGGCGGATGCAACGGGGAGGATCAGGAGGGGGCAGGGAGGCTCGATAGGGTGGGTGGTGCGGCGGCGATGGGGCGGGGTGACAGCGAGGGGGCGGCGACGAGGCGGCGGCGGCGGGTTGTGAGACACAGACAAAGAGAGAGAGAGAGAGAGAGAGAGAGAGAGAGAGGCAGGCGGGAGTGGGGTCGGGTTTCAGGCGCGGGGTAGATGTTAAGTCAAACCCCCTCCTTGCCGTTTGCTAGCAAATGGCAAAGAGGGTGCTCGTTAGCTAGTCGACGGTGTGCCCGAGTGGAACCCCCTAGCCTTTCGCCTAGCCTTTCTTTGTCGTCTGTTAGCAGACGACAAATACGCAGCATACAACAAAGAGGTGACCTAGCCAACGTCGTACCCCCATGGGGCCCACCAGGCTCTTTGTCGTGTGCCATTTTCCTCTTTGCCGTCAGCTGGTAGATGGCAAAGAGCCAGCTAACGGCAAATACTGTATTTTCCATCAGCTAGTTCTTTCTCTTCTGCTTTTCCAAAGCAGATGGCAAAGACTCTCGTTGTCGTCTGCTGGCAGACGGCAAAGAGTGGACAGATGGAAAATTGCCAGATTCCAGTAGTGATCGAAACAATTTCAATGATTATTAATGGAGATTTTGAATTTCCTCTCCCTACTGTCAAGAAGAAATATCAAATGATTATGGTAAGGGACATGCCTATCCCCGTTGAGGTAACTTAGTGTTATTTGAAAATTCTCCGGTTTTATGTTACTCTAAAGAAGTTTGTTAATAAGACTTGATCAACCTTATTGATGGATTCCTTTTGATGGGCATAAGATGGATGAATTTAGAAGGCACAACCTTCTGTACCCAACTTTTACTTTCTGTTGTTTAGAATAAATAAAGTAAAAATGCTATTATTTTTCTGTTTTCTGATTTATCCGTGCTGTAAAAGATGACCTGAAAATAAAAGTTCCCCAAATTCCCTGAAAATGTAGTATGATTTTTTTGGAATATTTAATAATTTCTGGCACTCACAACATATCACGGGCCTGCACCAGTGGGCCACAAGCCCACAGGACGTGGCCACCCCCTAGGCACGCCCAGGTGGCTTGTGGGTCCCACGTAGGCCCCCCTCACTTATTCCAGCACCCATCCACTTCGTCTTCCTCCAGAAAAAATCCCACTATTGCCCAAACTCGTGTTGTAGCTCATTTTGGTGCCATTTTCGATCTCCTTGTGCAAAGCTCCAATTATAAAACTGTTTTGGGGGATTGATCTTCGGTATGCGACTACTCCAATGGTCCAATTAGTTTTTGTTGTTGTGCTTTATTTATTGCAATTTTTTGCTGCTGTGGTGACCTTGTTCTTGAGCTTGCATTTCACATTTGTATGGTCCCAAGTAGTTTTGATGCATGATATAGCCTCTAGGCACTTGTGGGAGTAGTTGCTATAAGTTTTTGTTGATTTTTGTTCGTCTTTATTTTGAGTCACTAAAAATTTCAGAAATTTTTCAGAGAAAGAAATTATGAGGAAATTGTTAAGAGGCTCTTCAAGTCAGGGCTGTAAAGAAGATGAAAATGAGGTGAAGAAGAATTCCAAATACAATCTTCCTCGCGTCGCAGAAGTTTGACCGTGTGAATGGCCAAGTAATGCATTCTTGAGGGCATCGGAATTTATGAAGATTTCTATCATTTAGCAGAGAATGCACGCATCACCGACTTCCTCAATGATAAGTGTGACCAGTACCTCTTACTCACTAATATCTTCGTGCAAAACTTTCAATTTTACCCTAAGTAGGATCCTCCCATGGTAGAGTTTTACTTGTATGATGTGCCTAAGAAAATGACACTTTATGATTTTTGCAATGTTTGCAAACTACCTTATGAGGGCAGCATCAGTGAACCATGTCCTAGAGACATGGAGGACTTTATCTCCGCAACTACTGTGGGGGAAGAGAGAGGGGTATCAAAGGCAAGAGCAGCTAGATTACATTTTCCTATTATACGTTGTTATTCATAATTTGCGGGGAGATGTTTAGTTGGTTGTGGGGAGAGTGGAGGCCTTAGTGCTCCCGACCTTTCCATTCTGCGCCACGCTTTACTTGCTGATAGAACTTTTAGTCTGGGCGCTATTGTGGCCCAACAGTTGAACTTAAACCGCTCAAAGGGGACCATATTCGGAGGTATCTATTCATCTCGTCTAGCCACACATTTTAAGATAGCCATTAGGCTTGACGAGAAAGAGCAAATGCTGCTACCTACAAGATATTTAGACTATGACGGTATGGTAACGCATGATTTTATTAGAAAGAATAATGGTAGGTGTCGTCGTTTTCTCACGATAGAAGCCATGGGTAGGCTTATCAAAGGTGGTTGGGGCGGAGGACGCTGACGGGCTCCGGGAGCGGGATTAGGTACAAGCGGTGTGGGACGCATGATGTACCCAGGTTCAGGGTCCTCCGCAGGAGGTAATACCCCTAGTCATGCCTAATCTAGTTGACCGGTAAGGGGAGTTACAATGGCGCTCCTTGAGTTGTATGTAGAGATGGAAGAAGGAGCAGGCAGCTCCTCTTCTCTTGCTATGTGGGTGGATGAGAGGGAAGTGTTCCCGTGGTTGTGTGTGCGTGAATCCGTGCTTTGTATGGGGGGGCTCGGGGTTTTTTATAGGTTAACCCCCAGCTTACAATATCTATAAACTACTATTTGGGGGGACCCGGCCGGCAGCCCCTGTGGCTGGCTGGGGGGCATTGAGAAGTCTCGTCGCCAGTAGGGCCTACCGGCTGCACCGTCCCTTCACCCGCTAGGGCCCGCCAGCTCACCACACCACTAGCCCGAGCTCACCTACCGTGGCACGGGTCGCCCCAAGCACCGTCGCCTAGCGCCAGCCGAACGAAGTCCTCGGTACGGCTGGCGGCACTATAGCCACGCGGGGGTAGGTGATGGAGTAGGTTGAGGTGTGCCAGCACTATTGCCCTGCTCGGTCGCGGTCAGCCGAGGTCAGCGGTATGACCGGCTGGACTATAGCCACGCACACTCGAGTGTTAGTGATCAATATGGCCACGCTGGGGGTCACCGTGGGGGTCTTGTCTTGCCGACGTACGTCCGCGCAAAGGGACTAGACGGGAGCTTGTCCGCCCAAGGGTTAGCGGAGGAGCCGGCCTCGAGGCAGCCGGTCGTACCTCGGCCGGGGGTCAGCGGTCGGCTCCTCGACCAGCCAGATGTGAGCCAGCCGGCCTCGAGCTGCTGGCCGCCCGCCGGTAGGCCACGAGGCAGCCGACAGCATGCCAGCCGGCTGCAGCCCAACCGGCCAAGGGTGAGCTGGTGGCATGATTTTTCTTGAAGCTGGGGAAGAACCCCGTAGCTTTGGCTTACCTAGGGGTAATAACCCCATCAGTAGTCCCCGAAGCCGGTGGGGGCCGGCGTCCACCAGACAAGGGGGAGTCGGCGGCTTCCCTCAAGCGGCGCCCTCCTCTGGAACGAAGCCGAATGACCGGTCGGGTCAGCAGCCGCCCCCGACGCCTCGGGTTCCGTCGTGCCACTCCAGGTCCCGGGACGGCCCACAGCGTGCCATGCAGTGCGTACTGATGTTGTGGGACCCGTGTTCGTGGGCAGATGGGACGTCGCCCTGTGCCTAGCCCTCGAGGCCGCGGGCATAGCCCAATAGGCCTTGGGCCGCAGGTCGAGATCTCCTGCGCCCTGACGCGGCGGTTACAGCCCAGGGCAGCCATGCACGTGCGGGAATCCCCGGGGAGTGGGCATAGTTAATCCCCACCTCCCTTGGGCATTGCCTCCTCATTTAAAAGCGGAAGGGCGAGGGGCGGAGGCAGCCATTCCCCATTTGCCCCCTTCATCTTCTTCCTATTTGCATTCTCTGCTCTTTCTCGTGTTGCTGTCCGTCTCACCTGCCCTTTCGCCCGCTCGCCATCCCACGCCGTCCCGACGCAGTGATGGTTGACGGCCCCTCCGAAAGCTAGGTTGGCTCTGTCATCATGAAGGGGAGCATCGCGGAGCTACACCATGCCCGCATGCTGCCGCCGGAGGAGCGCATGGTTGCCTGTGCGCCGGGCGATGAGGTGGTGCCCGAACCGCGGGCAGGAGAGCACGTCGTCTTCGCCTGCCACTTCTCTCATGGTTTCGGCCTGCCGGTCAGCCTCTTCTTCCGCCTCTTGCTGGACACCTTTGACCTCCAACCGCATCACCTCGGCCCCAATGCCGTTCTCTACATCGCGGGCTTTGCAACCCTATGCGGGGGTTATCTTGGGATGCTCCCCTGCATGGAGCTCTTCAAGCAAATCTTCTACCTCAAGGCGTTGAAGAACGGGGAGGAGCCATTCGCCTACTGGGGCGCAGTGGTGTGCTACAGCGGCTCGTGCTTCCCCCACTTCAACCTCATCGAGTTCATCAAGGGGTGGAAGCGGACCTTCTTCTACATGAGGAACACCAATCTGCAGTAGGACTATATCAGGCTGCGGGCTTTCTTCAACATTTCGTCCTTCGGGGTTAATTGGTTGGGGACCGCCCCACGTGGGGCCGCGCTTCAAGAGTTGGGCTGGCTGCTGGCCATGAGGAGCGGCGAGGTGTTGGTCGCCTCCGACCTAGTGGCGGCCTTCATCGCGCGTCGGGTGCTGCCTCTCCAGCTGAGGCAACACCGGATCTGTGACATGTCCGGTCGTCGAGACCCGTGCCGGCTATCAACTCTCGAGCTGACACCGGCTCGAGTGGCGATGCGGGTGAACGCCTTCATGACCTTCTGTCTGGCGCCGAGGACTTGGTCCTTCGGCAAGGAGTCGTACGACCTGCACAATCCGGCACCCCTGGTACATCCCGTCGAGGTGCTTTCCCTTTTCTTTCTGAATCCTCCCGGCCGGCTCCTGATCTCCCTGGTTGCACTAACCATAGCTTTTTGTTTGACAAAACATGTCGGACAGTCCACACCCCCAGATCTTCAAAGCGGACCGCGCTGAGTCCAACTCCGAGGACTACGAGCTGGGAGGCGAACCCGAAGAGGGGGTTGACTCCTCGGGGGATGCCGAGGCGACGGGTGAACTAAGAGCCGGCGGGTCCAGAGTGGCTGGTGAGTTCCCCTCCGGCCCAACGACCAAAGATTGGACCGATGATGATGACGATGATGATGATGACGTCCGGATCCTGAACGTGCCTCCCCCCACAGCTCAGCAGGGCTCGCGTGGATGGAATGAGCAGCAGTTGGCGCGTGCCTCGGCGGCCGGGACCTCTAGTCGGGGGAAGAGGTCGGCCTAGGAGGAGTCGGTGGCCTAGCCGCCGGCTCGCAAGCGAGCGAAGGCGGTCGTGTTGAAGCCGCTGGTGCGCGCCAAGCGAGCCCTGCCCATCATCGCCGAGTGAGTGTTTCATTCCGGGCGTAGGTTTCTCTCTGTGAGTCATGTGTCGGCTTTGATTGTTCGCTTGTTCCAAGTACCCCATCGAGCTCCATGGTTTGGAGTCGGCAGCCGTCTCGACAGAGGCGGCCAGCCGACAGGCTCTGGAGCACGCTTCCACACAGCATGAGGAGAAGAGGAGGCTCGTAGAGATGCGGGCCTCGAAGTTAGGAGCCTAGGGCGGACCCTCACGCTCTGGCGCGTCAAGTGGTAGGAGACGGACGAGGTCCGCAGACCCCGTGTGAGCATCGGACTCGGCGGCGGAGTGGACTCGCATGTTGAGGCCCTCGTCGAGCGAGTCGCGAGGTCCGGCGGCAAGGACCATCGTGTCTTCGTCCGGGGCGGAAATGGCCCGGACGGGGGGAGCAGCCCCTGAGCCGGCCCCTAAGGAGCCCCGGTAGGTGGAGCCGGTAGTGGCACCGCCCTTCATGGCGGCGGCCACGGTCATTGTGCCGGAGGCCCCGGTGGCACCAAAGGCGACACCGATGGTGCCGGCCGCTGCCATCGTCGCGCCAAGTCGGCTGGGGCAGGAGGCAATGATGATGCCGGACGCGGGGCCGCCAGGAGCCGATTCTCGCGCCCTTGTCGTTCTCAACCACCCTTGGGCAGCCGGCGATGCGGCGGATGCCGGAACCGGCAGCGGATGGAGCCGGTCCCGGAGGTCCATGCTGGACGTGATCAGGGACTGGGAGGCGATGGTTCGTGTCCCTGCCGTCCTGCCTCCACCGGCCGACAGCTCGGTCCTAGCACTTGGGGAGGTTGGCAGCAACGTGGCGCGGTGCTGCAAGGAGCTGGCCCGGTTTACGGAGGCGGCTGCCAACGCCCTGCAACGTGTGGAGGTAAGCCTTGCTCGTCTTTTTCGAATTTTTTAGTGGGGGCGCACGAGAGCACCCACTGGGTGTAGCCCCCTAGATGCGGGCCGGTTGACCAGCTGTGGGGCAACCGGGCCAGATCTCCTTTCGCATGCTTTTACTTGCTTTCGTTTTCCAGTGGGGGCATGCAAGCGCACCCACTAGGTGTAGCCTTCGAGATGCGAACCAGCTAGTCGGCTCCGTGGTAACCGGGCCGGATCTCCTCATGTATTGTTTTTAACTCTAGCATCCTGGGGCAGGCGGGGAGCACCCAGCGGCAGGAGCATTTTGACAAAGCGGTCACCATCCACAACCGCGACAAGCACGGCTTCTACCAGCTGTAGGATGAGCTGAAGAGGACCCAAGGTATGCTTGATCCAGTGGGGGCGTAGCCCCCGATCGTCGGGGCGGCTGCTAGGCAGCCGGACTGGGTCTTGTGCGCCTTTGGTGACCGTTGCTGGTTTTATTTTGTAGGGGAGTTGAATGCCCTCCGGGAGGAGAAGGACAGGGTGGTCTCCGAGTGGGACCGGCTGACGCAGACCATCGAGGCGATCACCTCGGAACGGGACCGGGTGGGCGCCCTACTGGTGGACGGGCAGGCGGCTCAAGACCGCCTGAAGACGGACGTGGTGCGAGAGTTGGTGGCCAAGGAAAAGGCCATCAAGGAGGCGGCTGACGCTGCCCAACGGACCACCGCCCTCCAAGGCAAGGTGACCCTCCCTGAGAAGATGCTTGAGGAGCGCTAGGCTTCCCTCGCTGAGGCAGAGGTGGCACTGGCGAGGGAGTGGGACTCCTCGCTGCACTTTGCCGACGAGCTAGATGAGTCCTTCCAATGTAAGTCTTGATTTTCTTTTCTGCCGGTTGCGTTCTTCTTGCCCTTGAGTTGTTTTTTTGATTCTCCCTTCTCTTTGCCAGAGCACGTCCTGAAAACCCAGTGCAGCTCTGAGCGTGTCGTGGCAGAACACTGCGGGAGTGGGCACGAGCTCGAGGAGAACATCGGGTGGGACATGCGGAGCTTGGGCTAGCCATGGAGAACCGGTTGATCCACCTTGAGCGCAGCATGGAGCGATTGAAGACGGCCAGCAAGGAGGTGATCACCGCCTTGTGGCCGGGACGTGGGGTCCCAAAGAGCTGCGTGGCGCTATGGATGGAGAATGTCGTGGCCCGGCTCAATGTCCGGAAGGCGCCGGCAGCTCGAGCCGGCGCGCAGATGACGCTCCGGTTCGTCACATCATGGCACGGCGGCGTCGACCTAGACCGGTTGGCCACCATGCAGGATGTGCCGGAGGAGGAGCGAACGGCTTGCGAGAGCGCCCTTGTCTGCCAGGCCAACGAGCTTGCCTTGTACATCGACCCGGATGAGCTTCTGCCGACTCTCGACGAGGATGCCAAGCCGATCGCCGAGGACTCCTTCGGCAACCCCCAAGGCCTGAAGTACGATGATGTCGCCGACGAGAGCATCGACTCCAGCACTGATAGCGGCGGTGAGACTGCGTGAACCATGGAGGCGGACCCGAAGGCCGCAGCCTCTACCGGGCACAACGTCAAGCCGTATGGCGATGGGCCGGATGGCGACGAGCCGAGAGCTTGAGTGTCACACCCTGTGATTGTAGCACATTGTTATGTTTGGGTTTATAAACTTTGGAGCCAACTAAAACTTTTTCATAGTGCTTGTGCTTGTTTGTTATGTTGTTTGCTTGCTTGATGATTGTGTTATATGGCACTCCTAGATTCTATTCCACTTCATCCTCATCTTTCTTGTCCCAAACCTCTGGCCCAATGATCATGCCATGTGAATAGTTCCCAAAACTATTTTTATCCAATTTTGTTTTAACTAAAAATGTCTTATTTAATTTAAGTTTCCAAAACCCCCTGAAATGAGGTTTGCACTGCAAGTCTTCAAATTAGGAGGACCCTTGTTTTCCAAAGGCTCTATTTCAAACCTACTATATATGACTTCCCAAAACCACAAAATCTTATTTTTAAAGATTATTTTCATATTTTCTTTAAACGCTTTTTCTTAAGGCTAGAAATGGTTTTCCTAGGGAAAAATATTTGAGAAAATTTAGAGAAACTCAGTGGACATATATTTTCCATATATATGTGTTTCAACACAAGGGCATGATCAGATCATAGGAAAAACCCTCAAAACCCTTTATGTTCAGATCAAATTTTTGGAATATTTCTATAAGAAATGTTCTCAATAAATTCCAAGAAAATTGTAGAAAGTCAACACTATCATGGGTGATGACCTTGCAAAGTTTCAACCCAATCCAAGTTGGTTTGGTTCATCAAATCATCCCAAAACCATTCCTATCCAGAATCAAATTTGAGCAACTTTACATTGTGAAGAGTCTCCCCTTGGCCTCAAACTTTGTGGGCATGCTCTAATGGCAAAATAGTGATGATACACTAAGTGGTGCATCAAGGGTAAAAGCCTAGCATCATTGGATCTACAGAAATTTGACTCTGCTAAATTTTAGGGTTTATCAAATTTCCATTGTCAACTTTTCCTCTTGAGCTCAAATTTGGAAGCATCTCATTTCTACCTAGCCTTTGACCCTGGTAAGTATCTCGGTAAGGTGGAAGCATCTTCTTGCCCAAAACACCATCAAACACCTTCTGGTGATTTGGTAAAAAAATCATTTTTACCTCTCTCTCTTTTACCCTTGCCCCCAACTTTTTACCACGGTCTCCTATAGTTACCTTTGATCTCTAGTAAAAGCCTCATGGTCATAGCTCAAGTAAAATGTGGTGAAAAGCCCCATTTACCTCCCTCGACAGGAGCTTTTTCTCTCTCCCTCTCAACTTTCCTTCTCTCCTAAGACATCCCAGGGCATCCAATGCTCTATCCACCTATTATTCTCCCCCTAGAGCCTCTGGACAAAAGTGGCGGCACCCAAAACGCCAATGGCATGCCCTGGCATGCCATTTGGGCGCTTTGGAGCGTGCTACAGTGCACTCCCATGCTGTAGCTGGCCCCCATCCCGATGCCCCGACCACCTCGGGCCAGGGGAACACGCCACCAGGCTCCCACCGCATCCGCACCTTCCTGTCGGTCGCCTCCCCTCCTCTCTCCCTCTCCAGCGGCCTCACCGCACGCGGGAACCGGTCGCCCCCCTCGGCCAGTGCCAGGGCTCACACGCGCGATGACCTCGCCCCCCTCTGCTTGTCCTCACCCTCCAAGGCATCTCCCGTGGACCCCTGTGCCCCCTCCTTGGCATGTCGTGGCTCAACAGCGAGAGCCTGAGCTCTCCCGCGCTCGCCACTTCCCCTGCCTCCGCCCCTCCCCGATAAAAGGGCCCCCGTACCTCCCTCTTCTCCTTTGTCGCCTACCTCTGCACCCAATCGAGCGCCCATTCCACCCCCGCAAGCCCCGAGGGTCCCTGCTCCTGGATCACACCCAAGGTCCGCCTTTGGGTATCATCGTCGATCTCGGGGTATGCGGCGTCTCCAGCGCCCATTCTTCTTCCCCTGTGCCTCCCTCTCTCTCCTAGGCTGATTCATCCTCCTCTCCGCTTCATTTGCAACTCAGGGCAGCCAGACCATCCTCTTCCCGAGAGCTCTCCGTCGTGGGTTCATGTTGCCGGCAAACCCCGGCCCTTCGGCGACCACCATCGTACCCGAGCAGACGGCAGGACCTCCCCGAACACCCTCATGCCTTCCTCAAGTCGAACGGCTACCGGAGTCGCCGCTAGTGAGCCTCCCCGTGCCCCTGTGTGAGAGGAAGGAGATGACAGGTGGGGCCCGCCTGTCATACTCCCCTGCCCCTTGTGCCACCGACAGGTTGGGCCCACCTGTCAGGTTGAAACCTCTCGGCTGCCGCGTGTGCCGTCTAGTTGGGCTGGTTTCCTGTGGGCCGGCTCTGCCTCGGTGCTTCTAGCCCGAGAGGCACAGTGCGGTTTTTCTTTTTCCTTTTTCTGTCTTATTTCCAGAAATCCCATGGAAATAAAAATTTGTCCTATGACATTATTTCTTCCACCAAAAATCTTAGAATATTCCATAGAATTTAATAGTGCCATTGATAAAAATGTTTGAAAATACTTTTAGTAGTGTTTTATTTTAAAACCTATATATAGGCACCTTTTTGCCTCTGTTATTTTATTTCCAAAAACGTTTACACAACAAAACCCTAGGAGAATATTTTTAGTATGACATTTAGTATTTATCAGAGTAGGTTAACATTTTTTTGGTAATAGATTGAGTGCTCTGTTTTGTGTGCTTGCTTATTTTTATCATTTTATTTCGTGGCGATAGATTGTGCGGTTGACGAAGAAGTTGGACCCAAAGACTTCGAAAACCCCGGAGACTTTGTTGAGCCAGGCAAGCAGCCCTTTGACCATGATGAGAAACAATTTTTATTGCAAGTCATATAGCACTTTACTTTCATCATATTTGATCATGTGTTGTGGTGTTCCCCTTTCGGTGGGATGCCTCCGATATGTTTCATTTGACACTTGCATCGTGCATGACCCTACCACCTTATGAGGGTTGTGCGGGTAGGAGTAGTTAGGTTGCTAATAGATGCTACACAAATGGGATGGGACTTATGCATAGTGATGGCAAGAAAGTGATGATTTCAAAGACTTTTCAAAAACCCCATCGGGTGCCAGTAATGCCCGAGGGATATGATGAGAGAATGGGTGACCACTTGAGAAAGAAGTGGTGTGCCGGGACAAGAGAGTGATGTGTTTTTCGAAAACGGATTGGTGTAAGTTGCGACTGTTACTCCAACCTTACATGTGCAACCACGATACCCCTTATGGGACGGGGCTTTGTTGATTACCTTGGTGGGTACTTGCAAGGAGCCTGCATTACTAGTGGCAGGAGTGGCATGGTTACCCTCGCTACGGGGTCGTATCGGTATGTACGATCATGCGATGTCCTCATAGGCACCAAACACACCGTTGGTCCCCTCATGGATGGAACGATTAGAGCGAGGCTCGTGTGATGTACATCGTGAGGGCTGGGCACCAATCGAGTGGACTCTTTGTTTAGTATCGCTTGGGGAAAGGCATTGTTTGGGTGCTTACCTTGGGTACGTTATATACCGCAAGTCATGGATGATACAGAAGTTCCCCGAGTCTTGTGGGTAAAGTGTGCAACCTTTGCAGAGTGCAAAACTATTCGAATAGCCATGTCCACGGTCAAGGACAGTTGGATGACCTCTCTGGTGCTACGTCCAAATGTTTTTACAATGGGTGTGTGGGTGTGTTGGCGACATAGATGGTACTTGAACTAAGTCCGATGACTTAGCATGAGAAGTGATCAAAGTATGATGACTTAGCATGATGAATGAACACAATGTGTTCCACCTCTACTTATGTTGATATCTGTAACTTGTTCATATGGATATCTGCTAATTGTTGATGCATGCTCACTAGTTACTTGATCATGACATTTGCATTCAAATTAGCTTTTCGCAAAATCACCTGCTTAGTGCTATATCATGCATCATTGTTACCTCGTTCCAAAACTAGGGTTGCTTGCTAGTACATTCAAAGTACTCATTGGCTTTCCACTAGTTATTTAATTGGCCAGGCATGGAAGAACAGTAGTATGTTGAAGAGTTCATTGGAGACGAACATGCGAACTAGGACGCTTCCTAGTCAGAATGCGTGTAGGTTCCCGGATGGAGCCCCCGAGGGATGACCAGCTGTGGCCTATTGAGGAGGAGTACCCCCAGCTAGTGATGCACCTACGCGTAGTAGTCGCATGAGTGTGAAGGAGTACCGTGAGCTCTTCACCGAACCGCCTGCAAAGCGTCGTCGGGATGGGCCTCCTCATTCCCCGACCCCTTCAACCAAGAACGATGCCCATTCAGATGATGAACAGGAGGAAGACCCAGAGGAGTGTGACTACGAGACCGAGCACTCCACCACCTAAGTCCGAGAACCCCTAGGGTAGGATCAGTCATGTACCCCTCATGCGAAGTCGAGTCCGTGTAATTGTTCATATGAAACCATGTGTGCTTGTTGTTTGATTTGTTGTTTGTGTTCTGATGCAAGTCACGCTTTTGCCTTAGGCAACATGTAAGCGGCTCCATCGTCTATCTTAATATGTGTTGTTGGTCTTTCAACCTTTGTTTCAACACACTTGCACTTGACCGACCCCCTTAGGTGCGCTTTTCCCTTATTGCTTATCCTCTTGTCAATCCCAGTTGTTTGACTTGGCTGCTCCAAACAGGATGGTGACTGCTACCCGCAACAGCTCCTTCACTAACCCTGAAGCCGTCAACTCAAGCCAGCAACAGGGAGCTGGTGGGGCTGCTCACGCTGGAGGACACCAGGAACAGCCACAAGGCAACATTCCCCCGCCACCACCTCCACCGGAAAACATGACCATAGCTCAGTTTCTCCAAGTTCTCCGGGAGGAGCACCAAGCCAACAATGCGGCTATCCAACAGATGGCTCAGGCCCTTGTGAACAACCAGCAGCAAGGTAGGAATGGCAATGGCCGCTCCACGCTGTCTGAGTTCATGAGGAACTCACCCCCAACCTTCACCGAGACTGCTGAACCATTGGATGCCGATGACTGGATCTACACCATCGAGGACCTCCTTGCATTGTTCAACTGCAATGAGGATCGTGAGAAGGTGCTTTATGCCTCTCACTGCCTCGGAGGTACCGCCCGAGCTTGGTGGGATGGATTCAAGGTCATGCAAGGAGAATGTATGATCATGTGGAATGACTTCAAGGAAGGATTCCGCACTGCCCATATTCCTTCTAGGATCATGGCTATCAAGAAGAGAGAATTCCGAGCGTTGAAGCAAGGAAGTGGCTCTTTCAAGGAGTATTTGCAGAAGTTCAACCTACTGTCAAGGTATGCACCTGAAGATGTGAGCATTGAGGATGCCAAGAAGGAACGCTTCATGGAAGGACTTCAACAGGTCCTCAATACCAACTCATCATCTGCGACTTCCGTACCTTCTTCAACTTGGTGGACAAGGCCCTCATGCTGGAAGTCAAGCATCATGCCATAGACGACACTCGCAAGCGCAAGATGATCAGTAAGGGAAGCTCAAGCAACCAGAAGCCTCGCCCCTGGCAGCCAGCCCCAGCCAAGCCAACTTATTAGCCATAGGAGGCTAGACCTCCTGCGCCTCGTCCGAGCTACCAGCCTCACCAGTATGCCAATCCCAGGCCAGCCTACAACCAGAACCCCAATAACAACAACGGTGGCAGAAACTTCAACAACAACCCTGGGCAAGTCGCTTGCTTTGGATGTGGTCAGCCAGGACACATCTCTAGGCTGTGTCCCAACAAGAAGCCAGATGCACTGCGCTCCAATGCGCCAGCTCAAGGTCAAGCCCGTGGAGCACCGCCAAGGAACCCCGCTCCCCGCCACCAGCGCAACAATGGCAAGGGTCGTGTGAATCACGTCACTGCACAGGAAGCCTAGGAAGACCTGGACGTCATACTAGGTACGTTCCTCGTCAACTCAACCCCAGCAACAGTATTGTTTGATTGTCGAGCTTCACATTATTTTGTCAACCAAAGATTTGCACTAGAGAGTGGCATGAATCCCACACCCCTGGGTAGCCGTATGTTGATACAACCCCCGGGATCAGTTATGAAGTCTAGGATAGGTTGTAAGGGAGTTGAGATTAACATCAACAGGGTAGACTTCTTAGCCGACCTTATCATCCTAAAGTCAGAAGGCTTGGATGTGATCCTAGGCATGGACTGGTTAACCAAGCACCAAGGCATGCTAGACTATGCCAAAAGGATTGTCACCATGACCAATAGCCATGGAGTGGAAATCAAGTTTGTTCCCAACCCTGCCTCCACTCAAGCCCCTCAGGCTAACAGCCTGTCGGGAGTTGAGTTGGATCAAGTGCCAGTGGTATGTGAGTACCCGGATGTGTTTCCTGATGAGCTGCCCGGAATGCCTCCTGACCGCGACATTGAGTTCATCATTGAGCTTATGCCCGGATCAAGGCCCATCTATAAGAAGGCCTACAGGATGGGATCCAAAGATTTGGCTGAGTTGAAGAAGCAACTGGCAGAGCAGCTCAGAAAAGGATTTATTCGCCCTAGTGCCTCTCCTTGGGGATCGCATGTTCTATTTGTGTCAAAGAGAGACGGAACTATCAGAATTTGTGTCGATTACCGTTCTCTCAATGAGGTCATGATAAAGAACAAGTACCCACTCCCCAAGATTGAAGACCTGTTTGATCAGTTGAATGGGGACAAGGTGTTCTCCAAGATCGATCTCAGGTGTGGGTACTATCGGCTGAAGATCAGACCCCAAGACATTCTGAAGATGTCATTTGTAACCCTGTATGGGCTGTATGAATACACGGTCATGTCATTCGGGTCAACCAATGCCCCTGCCTACTTCATGTACCTCATGAATAATGTCTTCATGGAGTACTTGGACAAGTTCGTTGTTGTCTTCATTGATGACATACTCGTCTTCTCCAAGTCTGAAGAAGAACATTAGGAACACTTGAGATTGGTCCTCGAGAAGCTTCGAGAGCACCAGCTTTATGCCAAGTTCAGTAAGTGTAAATTCTGGCTGCATGAAGTGGGATTCTTGAGTCATGTGTTGACTGTAGAAGGATTAACAATGGATCCTACCAAGATTGAAGCCGTGACTGAGTGGCAAACCCCAACCACCGTGAAGGAAGTCAGGAGCTTCCTCAGACTCCCTGGATATTACCGCAAGTTCGTGGAGGGTTCTCAAGCATTGCCCGACCCATGAACCAGCTTTTGCAGAAGGACAAGAAGTTTGAATGGACCGCTAAGTGCGAGGAAAGCTTCCAGGAGCTCAAGAAGAGATTGACCACAGCCCCTGTCTTGGCCACCCCTAATATTCACAAGGAGTTTGTGATTTATGGCGATGCATCAAGAACCGGACTTGGAGGTGTTATGATGCAAGATGGCAGAGTTGTAGCATATCTATCCAGACAGCTACGTCCTCATGAAGAGAACTACGCAACTCATGATCTCGAGTTGGCAGTCGTGGTTCATGCCTTGAAGACATGGCGACATTACCTTCTGGGGAAGCGATGTGAGATATTCACAGACCACAAGAGTTTGAAGTATATCTTCACTCAAAGGGAATTGAACATGAGGCAGCGAAGATGGTTGGAATTGATCAAGGATTACGACCTCAGTGTTCAATACCACCCCGGAAAGGCTAATGTGGTAGCAGACGCCTTAAGCAAAAAGGCTTGTTCCTTGAATGCTATGATTAAGGGAAGGCTACCCACCCTATATGAAGAACTTGAAAGATTCAGCTTGGAACTGGTCGCACCCGGATTCCTCGCCATCCTTGAAGCAAAGCCTACCTTGATGGATGATATCAAAGAAGCCCAGAAAGGACATGAGAGCATTGAAGGCATCAAGAGGAAGATCAAGGCAGGCAAGGCCCCGGGATTCTCGGTGGGTGAACAGGGAGTTGTATGGTTCGGGAATCGCATTTGCGTACCCAACAAAGAAGAGATCAAGAACCTGATCTTGCAAGAAGCTCATGACACTCCATACTCCATCCATCCTGGAGGAACCAAGATGTATCAAGAGCTCAAGGCAAGATTTTGGTGGCATGGCATGAAACAGGACATAGGCACGTTTGTGGCTAAGTGTGACATATGCCAGAGGGTCAAGGCTGAGCATTAGCAACCCGCTGGACTACTGCAGCCCCTCATGGTGCCTGAATGGAAGTGGGATAAAATCAGGATGGATTTCATCACCGGTTTGCCGAGGTCAAGCAAAGGACATGATTCCATTTGGGTCATTGTCGACCACCTGATCAAGGTAGCCCACTTCATTCGTGTGAACACGACCTATAATGCGAACCAGTTGGCCAACCTCTACATTAACCGGATTGTGAGCCTCCACGGGGTTCCTAAGGAGATTGTGTCGGACCAAGGAACCTAGTTTACCTCAAGATTCTGGAATAGGTTCCAAGAAGCATTGGGAACCAAGCTCTCCTTCAGCACTGCATTTCACCCTCACCGGTGGGCAAACAAAGAGAATAAATCAGATACTCAAAGACATGCTCTAAGCTTGTGTTTTAGCACATGGACCCAAGTGGTAATATTGCCTACCATTCGCCAAGTTCTCCTACAACAACAGCTATCAGTCGAGTCTTCAGATGGCACCATTTGAGGTGTTGTATGGACGCAAGTGTCATACTCCCCTCAACTGGTCAGAGACTGGAGAAGGATTAGTTTTTGGGCCAGACATCCTCCGTGAAGCTGAAGTGCAAGTGCAACTTGTCCGAGAATGCCTTGAGACGGCCAAGACCAGACAGAAGAGCTACGCCGACTCTCACCGGTGAGACATGAGTTTCTGTGTTGGGGACCATGTCTACCTCCGAGTCACGCCTCTCAAAGGGAACAAGTGTTTCCACGTTAAAGGGAAGCTCGCACCAAGATTCATCGGCCCCTTCAAGATCATCGATAGGCGAGGAGAAGTTGCATATCAGCTAGAGTTACCTTCAAAGTTGTCAGATGTGCACAATGTCTTTCATGTGTCACAACTTCGGAAGTGTTCGCAAGTTCCCAACCACCCCGACCTCTACAAGGACATCGACCATCAAGCCATCGATCTTTAGCCAGATCTCACTTAACGTGAGAGGCCAGTTAGCATTCTGGATGAAGCCGAGCGCTGCACCCGAACCCGCACCATCAAGTACTTCAAGGTCCAGTGGAGCAACCACGCTAAAGCTAAAGCAACCTCGGAGCATGAAGACTATCTTAGATCAGAGTTCCCCTTTCTTTTCAGCACTTAGCCTAGGAATCTCGGGGACGAGATTCTTGTAAGGGGGAAGGTTTGTCACACCCTGTGATTGTAGCACATTGTTATGTTTGGGTTTACAAAATTTGGAGCCAACTAATTTTTTTCATAATGCTTGTGCTTGTTTGTTATGTTGGTTGCTTGCTTGATGATTGTGTTATATGACACTCCTAGATTCTATTCCACTTCATCGTCATCTTTCTTTTCCCAAACCTCTGGCCTAATGATCATGCCATGTGAATAGTGCCCAAAACTATTTTTATCAAATTTTGTTTTAACTAAAAATGATTTTTTTAATTTAAGTTTCCAAAACCCCCTGAAATGAGGTTTGCACTACAAGTCTTCAAATTAGGAGGACCCTTCTTTCCCAAAGGCTTTATTTCAAACCTACTATATATATGACTTCCCAAAACCACAAAATATTATTTTTTAAATATTATTTTCATATTTTCTTTAAAGGCTTTTTCTTAAGGCCGGAAATGGTTTTCCTAGGGAAAAATTATTTAAATGCTTTGAAAATATTTGAGAAAATTTAGAGAAACTCAATGGACATATGTTTTCCATATATATGAGTTTCAATACAAGGGCATGACCAGATCATAGGAAAAACCCCTCAAAACCCTTTCTGTTCAGATAAAACTTTTGGAATATTTCTATAAGAAATGTTCTCAATAAATTCTAGGAAAATTCTAGCAATTCGACACTATCATGGGTGATGATCTTGCAAAGGTTCATCCCAATCCAAGTTGGTTTGGTTCATCAAATCATCCCAAAACCATTCATGTCCAGAATCAAATTTGAGCAACTTTACATTGTGAAGAGTCTCCCCTTGGACTCAAACTTTGTGGGCATGCTCTAATGGCAAAATAGTGATGATACACTAAGTGGTGCATCAAGGGTAAAAGCTTAGCATCATTGGATCTACAGAAATCTGATTCTGCTAAATTCTAGGGTGTATCAAATTTCCATTGTCAACTTTTTCCTCTTGATCTCAAACTTGGTGAAGCATCTCATTTCTACCTAGCCTTTGACCCTGGTAAGTATCTCAGTAAGGTGGAAGCATATTCTTGCCCAAAACACCATCAAACACCTTCTGGTGATTTGGTAAAACCCCCATTTTTACCTCTCTCTCTTTTACCCTTGCCCCCAACTTTTTACCACAGTCTCCTATAGTTACCTTTCATCTCCAGTAAAAGCCTCATGGTCATAGCTCAAGTAAAATGTGGTGAAAAGCCCCATTTACCTCCCTAGACAGGAGCTTTTTCTCTCTCCCTCTCAACTTTCCTTCTCTCCTAAGCCATCCCAGGGCATCCAGTGCTCTATCCACCTATTATTCTCCCTCCTAGAGCCTCTAGACAAAAGTAGTCACGCCCAAAACGCCAATGGCATGCCCTGGCATGCCATATGGGCACTCTAGAGCATGCTACAGTACACTCATGCACTGTGACTGCCCCCCATCCCGATGCCCCGACCACCTTGGGCCAGGGGAACACGCCACCAGGCTCCCTCGGCATCCGCACCTTCTTGTCGGTCGCCTCCCCCTCCTCTCTCCCTCTCCAACGGCCTCACTGCATGCGTGAACCGACCGCCCCTCGGCCAGTGCCAGGGCTCGCACACGTGATGACCTCGCCCCCCTCTGCTTGTCCTCACCCTCCAGGGCATACCTCGTGGACCCCTGTGCCCCCTCCCTGGCCTGCCATGGATCAACGGCGAGAGCCCGAGCTCTCCCGCGCTCGCCACCTCCCGTGCCTCCGCCTCTCCCTTATAAAAGGGCACCCGGACCTCCCTCTTCTCCTCTATCGCTTCTCTCCGCACCCAATTGAGCACCCGTTCCACCCCCGCAAGCGCCGAGGGTCCCTGCTCCTAGATCGCACCCGAGCTCCGCCGTCGGTGATCGTCGTCGATCTGGGGGTATGCGGCGTCTCCAGCGCCCATTCTTCTTCCCCTGTGCCTCCCTCTCCCTGCTAGGCAGATCCCTCCTCCTCTCCGCTTCATTTGTAGCTCAGGGCGGCCGGACTATCCTCTTCCCGAGAGCTCTCTGCTGCAGCTTCATGTCACCGGCGAACCTCGGCCCATCGGTGACCACCACCATACCCGAGCGGACGGCGGGACCTCCCCTAGCCCCATCGTGCCTTCCTCAAGCCGAACGGCCACCGGAGTCACCGTCGGTGATCCTCCCTGTGCCCCTGTGCGAGAGGAAGGAGATGACAGGCGGGGCCCGCCTGTCATACTCCCCTGCCCCTTGTGCCCCCGACAGGTCGAGCCCGCCTGTCTGGTTCGAACCTGTCGGCTGCCGCACGCGCCGTCTGCATGGGCTAGTTTCCCTATGGGCCGGCTCTTCCTCGGTGCTTCTAGCCCGAGAGGCACAGTGTGGTTTTTCCTTTTTCTTTTTCTGTCTTATTTCCAAAAATCCCACAGAAATAAATATTTATCCTATGACATTATTTCTTCCACCAAAAATCTTAGAATATTCCATAGAATTTAATAGATCCATTGATAAAAATGTTTGAAAATATTTTTAGTATTGTTTTATTTTAAAACCTATATAGGCACCTTTTGCCTCTGTTATTTTATTTCCAAAATCTTTGTCACAACAAAACCCTAGGAGAATATTTTTAGTATGACATTTAGTATTTATCAGAGTAGGCTAACATTTTTTGGTAATAGATTGAGTGCTCTGTTTTGTGTGATTGCTTATTTTTATCGTTTTATTTCACGACGATAGATTGTGCGGTTGACGAAGAAGTTGGACCCGAAGACTTCGAAGACCCCGGAGACTTTGTTGAGCCAGGCAAGCAGCCCTTTCACCATGACGAGAAACCATTTTTTATTGCATGTCATATAGCACTTTACTTTCATCACATTTGATCATATGTTGTGGTGTTCCCCTTTCGGTGGGATGCCTCTGATACATTTCCTTTGACACTTGATCATGCATGACCCTACCACCTTATGAGGGTTGTGCGGGTAGGAGTAGTTAGGTTGCTAATAGATGCTACGCAAATGGGATGGGACTTATGCATAGTGATGTCAAGAAAGTGATGATTTCAAAGACTTTTCGAAAACCCCGTCGGGTGCCACTAATGCCCGAGGGAGATGATGAGAAAATGGTTGACCACTTGAGAAAGAAGTGGTGTACTGGGACAATAGAGTGATGTGGTTTTCGAAAACGGATTGGTGTAAGTTGCGACCGTTACTCCAACCTTACATGCGCAACCACGATACCCCTTATGGGACGGGGCTTTGTTGATTACCTTGGTGGGTACTGGTATGGAGCCCGCATCACTATGGCGGGAGTGGTGTGGTCACTCTCGATACGGGGTCGTACCGGTATGTACGATCATGCGCTGTCTACACAGGCACCGGGCACACCGTTGGTCCCCTCATGGATGGTACGATTAGGGCGAGGCTCATGTGATGTACATCATGAGGGCTGGGTACCAATCGAGTGGACTCTTTGTTTAGTATCGCTAGGGTAAAGGCATTGTGTGGATGCTTACCTCGGGTATGTTATATACCGTGAGTCATGGATGACATGGAGGTTCCCCGAGTCTTGTGGCTAAAGTGTGCAATCTCTGACGAGTGCAAAACTATTCGAATAGCCGTGTCCACGGTTAAGGATAGTTGGACAACCGCTCTTATGCTATGTCCAAATGTTTTTACAACGGGTGTGTGGGTGTGTTGGAGACACAGATGGTACTTGAACTAAGTCCGATGACTTAGCATGAGAAGTGATCTAAGTCCGATGACTTAGCATGATGAATGAACACAAGGTGTTCCACCTTTACTTATGTTGATATCTGTAACTTGTTCATATGGATATCTACTAATTGTTGATGCATGCTCACTAGTTACTTGATCATGACATTTGCATTCAAATTAGCTTTCCGCAAAATCACCTGCTTAGTGCTATATCATGCATCATTGTTACCTCGTTCCACAACTTGGGTTGCTTGTGAGTACATTCAAAGTACTGGTTGGCTTGCCACTGGTTATTTAATTGGCCAGGCATGGAAGAACAGGAATATGTTGAAGAGTTCGTTGGAGACGAACATGCAAACTAGGACGCTTCCCAGTCAGAATGCCTGTAGGTTAAGGCAGATGGCATGGGTTCACGCTTTCGACCAAGATTTCTGTTGCTTGTTCTATTTTAAGTTTTTGACCCGTGTGGCCCTATCTATGTAAGACTAAGACCTTCGTGGTCGTTATTTGTGTAAGACGTTAAGTGTGGATGTAAGACTCTTGTTATTCAGCTTTTGTGTGTTCAATAAGCATTGATATCTAGGATCACTGTACACGTGCATTCGGTGATCTCGACTTATGAGTCGGGGTCCCCAGATTGAGCCGGCCCACGTGTTTTGCTAATTTCTACTTTCGCTGCAATGTTGCTTTAAGACATATTTCCACCCACTGGGGTTGTATTGTAATGAACATATGGCCGGCAACCTTTATCATTTTAACTTGTGCTTTTGGTTGTTGAAGTGTTGTTATTATGCATGTCGGCTCGTCCTTACCCCTTATTTGCCCCTTGGTTCCATCTGTTCGGACCCTTTCCCCTTTGGTTTTGGCCTCGCAAGCCCGACAGTCGGGAGCCGGTCTGTAGCTGCGACGGGGTGTCCACCTCGAAGGAGCTGGTTCTGAGTTTGGAAACCATGACAGTCTTTTGGGTAAGGTGAGTGGCAGAGGCGAGAAAGTGATCTGGCTAGACCTAGCCGGCGACCCCCTTGTGATCGATTTTTCTCGTGTGCTAAGTTTCGCCGCCCCGAGGACCCATCAGCCGGACATCCGGGAGCCAGTATATACCTGGGAGGGGTGGGAGGGCTCGTTTAGCTCACATTAATTGGTAGGTTTCTGGGGAGGGAGCCTAGGACCAACCGGCGAGCCCCCGAGACTGGGAGGCAGGTCCGGGAGACGCTGAGTGAGAAAACTTTGGAAGGAAATGAAAGGGGTGTGTCCCAAGAGGGCACCCATTGCATTCATAAGACCAAAAGGGAAGGATACATACATACACTTGTTTTTCAGCAGTAAAACGGGCGGAGGAGCGTCGCGTTCCACGGGCGCTCTGTCTCCTTGCTGGAGATGTCTCTCTTACGCTTCTATGGCTTCTGGGTGTCTATCAAGTGGTACGCGTTGTTTGTGCAGCGCCTTGCTTATGATGAACGGGCCCTCCCATGGGTAGGACAGCTTGTGCTGGCCGGCTGTTTGCTGGATCCGCCTGAGCACCAAATCTCCTTCGCGGAAGGAGAGTGGTCGGATCCGCTTGTTGTGGTAGCGCTAGAGCTTCTACTAGTAGATGGCCGTCCGGCTCAAGGCCAGGTCGCATGCTTCCTCGAGTAGGTCAACACCATCTTCTCTTGCCTCCTTCGTGTCCTTCCCCGTGTACAAGGTGACCCGAGGCGAGTCGAACTTGATGTTGGTGGGGATGATCGCCTCGGACCCGTACTTGAGAAAGAACGGGGTGTAGCTGGTTGATCAGTTAGGGGAGGTCCTGAGGCTCCAAAGGATGGCTAGAAGCTCCTCGATCCAGCAGTCGGATGCCCTGACCAGTGGCACCACGAGCCTGGGCTTGAGGTCGGCCAGGATCAGGCCATTTTCCCTCTCGACCTGGCCGTTCAACTGTGGATGAGCGATGGACGCCAAGTCAAGCCGGATGCCCTGCTTGGTGCAGAAGCGTGCTAGCATGCCCTTGGCGAAGTTAGTGTCATTGTCGGTGATGATGTTGTGGGGGACTCCATAGTGGACCATGATGTCCTTGACGAACCGGACGGCCGTGGGGCCGTCCAGCTTCTCGGTCGGGCCTCGATCCACTTGGTGAACTTGTCGATGGCCACCAGCAGATGTGTCATGCCTCCTCGTGTGGTCTTAAAGGGTCCCACAATGTCCAACCCCCAGACGGCAGAGGGCCATGAGAGGGGGTGGTCTGGAGGGCCATAGCCGGCAGATGGCTCTGCGTGCTAAAGCGCTTGCAGCCCTCACACTTGTCGACCAGCCGAAGACCTCCTCCAAAGCATTCAGTGAGTAGAATCCATGGTGGAACGCCTTGGCCATCGAGGTTCTGGAGGCAGCATGGTGCCGCACTCGCCCTGGTGGATGTCGAGGAGGATCTCTTGTCCCTTCTCCGGCTCTCACCCTGGGCATTCGGGTATTTTGGTTACTTTGCTTCGGTTAGTTCGGTTTATGGGTAATTCAGGTACTTCAAAATGGGAATCGAATTTTTCTGCCAAAAAATACCCGAACCAAAAATGCCCAAAATTTTGGTTTGGCTAATTCGGGTACCCAAAAAACCCAAAATATTCGGAGCACACACCAAATTTTGGTATGATTAATTTGGGTACTATGGATATTTAGGGTAGTATGTGTATTTTAGATAGTATGGATAACACAATAGTGTAATAGTAGGATGAATAATTTGGATAGTATTCATAATTCGGGTAGTATGGGTATTACGGGTTTTCTAGACTAAAACCCAAAACCTAACCCGAAAACCGAATAGCCAAGAAATGATAACCGAACCCTCGGCTATCTCCTCGGTCGAGCCGGTCGGGCTGCTGCTGCTCCTCGGCTATCTCCAAGGTCAGGCCAGCCGGCTACCGTCTCAAGCGCACTCGATTGACATCTTGTAGTCACTAGCGAGGTGATTATCCCCTTGGCACCCGGCATCTTGAGCTTGAGGTAGGCGTAATGGGGGACCTCCATGAATTTGACGAGAGCCGACCGGCCCAGCAGCGCATGGTAGGAATTGTCGAGGTCCACCACCTCGAACCATATTAGCTCATGTTAGATGTGAACCGGGCCGCCGAAGAGGACGTCGAGCTTGATCTTGCCGATGGGGGACCAGGATTTTCTCGGCACGATGTCATGGAAAACCGTCTGGCTCGCCTGCAGATCTTCTGCTTTGAGCCCTAGCTTGCACATCGTGTCGAGGTAAAAGATGTTGATGTTGCTGCCACCATCGATTAGCACCCACGAGAAGCGGCAAGTGCACCTCTCGGAAGCAATGGTGGGGTCGAGGACCAGGGCGTAGCTGCCGGGATTTGGCATCACGACTCGGTGGTTAGCTCGGCTCCAAGTAACCGGCTTCTCCGACCAGTGCATGAACTGGGGAGTTGCGGGCATGGTGGCATTCACCTCATGGTGGAGTTGGCGCTGAGCATGCTTGTCCGTCTCTTCACTCGTGAATACGACGTATCATTCGTCTTGGTTGGGGAACTGGTCGAGCAGGCGACCGTCGTTCTGGGCCGGAGCCGGAGCCGGTGCCGGGGCGGTAGCTGGGGCCAGGGCTGGCACACGGACAGGCCGCACGGGGGGAGTCGGAAGGCCATCCCCCGGGGCCAACCGCTGTGAAAAGCTGCACTACCGGAGTGTGTGCGTGGAGGGCTTGGCCCCCGAGTGGTTCTTGCAGGCAAGGTTGAGCATCTTCTCGAACGTGGGCTTAGGCTACCAGGCAGCCTTGCCGGTGCGCTGAAGCTAGCCGGAAGGCTGGGCAGCCGGCTCCTATTCCTCGATGGTTGCGCCCTGCCGCCTCCCATAGTGGGAATCGGGCTAGTCTGTCTTGTGCTAGTTGTTCTGCGGCTACCGGTTGTTGGCAGCCGGTCATGGCGCAGCCGACGTCGATGTTGCTTTGGTGGGCGTGGTCGTCTTGACCCGGATTGCAGAGTCGGCAATGGCGTACTTGTCCCCCTTGGCCATGAGTTCGGCCATCATAGCCGACTCGGAGCACAGGAGCTTGTGCTTGAGGTAGGTGTTGTCGTGACAGCCTTCGATGAAGTACTGGATGGCTTGCACCTCATGCACCCCTTCACAGGAGTTGCGAAGCTCGGTCCATCGGGTGAGGTAGTCGCAGAGGGCCTTGTCCGGCCCCTGAATGCACATGGCTAGTTCGCGGGGATGGTCGGGCCACTTGTAGGTGCCGGTGAAGTTCTGGACGAATGCTTCTTCGAAGTCGGTCCAAGTGTTGATGCTTTCGGCCGCCACGCTATTGAGCCAGGTGCGGGCCGAGCCGATGAACATGAGGGGGCGTAGTGGATGGCTATGCGCTTGTTCCCCCTGGCGATGCCGACCGTGGTGGTGTAGTCGATCAGCCAATCTTAAGGCTTGGTGGCCCCGTTGTACTTCGGGGTGTCCCGGGGAAGACTGAAGCCGGTCGGAAATGTCTCGTTGCGGATCCGGGGGTCGAAACACGCCGGACCGATAGAGCCCCCCTCCTCAAGAAGGGTCGACTGCGCCAGCCGGTCGAGACGAAGGCGCGTGTCGTTGTCGTTGTGGGGGGCCCGTGGTCCGAGCCGGGTCACGAGCTCTGGCCGGACGGTCGATGAAACTTACCGTGACGGCTCGTGTCATGGAGGCGGCGTGTGCCCACTGCTATGCTGGATGCCACCAGTCGGCGCCTCGTTGCGGTGGTTGCTACGAGCCGGGTTGTTGTTGTGCTGGTTGTTCACAGTCGGCTACTCGTTCTCGGATAGCTGAGAGCGTCGAGGGTTGCTTGCCTCGGCCGCCAACCAGAGATGCGAGGGGAGAAGGAGTGCTGAGTCGGCTAACGGCCGGTAGCCCCAGTGCCCTCGCCCTTAGGACGGGGACCTTCGGAGGCGGCTCCACCGGAGGTGTCCTCGTTTTCTCACGAGTGATGCCATGGGTAGGATTATCGAAGGTGGTTGGGGCCGGAGGACACCGACAGGCCCTGGAAGCGGGATTTTGTACAATCTGTGTGGGACACATGATGTACCCAGGTTCAGGGCCCTCTGTGGGAGGTAATACCCCTAGTGCTGCCTGATCTAGTTGACTGGTAAGGGGAGTTACATTGGCGCTCCTTGAGCTGTATTTAGAGATGGAAGAAGGAGCAGCCGACTCCTCTTCTCTTGCTACTTGGGTGGATGATAGGGAAGTGTTCCTGTGGTTTTGTGTGAGTGAATCCATCCTTTGCATGGGGGGGCTCGGGGGGTTTTATAGGTCAACCCCCCGGCTTACAATATCTATAAAATACTATCTGGGGGGACCCAGCCAGCAGCCCCTCCGGCTGGCTAGGGGGTCCCCCCGTTGAGCCATCTCGTCGTCAGTAGGTCTTGCCAACCATGCCGTCCCTTCGCTCCCTAGTGCCCAGCGGCTCGCCACACCACTAGCCTGAGCTCACCTACCGCGGCACGAGCTGCCCCAAGCAACGTCACCTAGCGCCAGCCAAACGAAGTCTCCGATAAGGCCGGCGGCACTGTAGCCACGGGGGGCAGGTGATGGAGTAGGTTGAGGCATGCTGACACTATTGCCCTGCTCAGTCGCGGTTAGCCGAGGTCAGCGGTACGACTGGCAGGACTATAGCCACACGCACTGGAGTGTCAGTGGTCACTGTGGCCACACCGGGGGTCGTCGTGGGGTTCTTGTCTTGTCGTTGTATGTCCGCGTAGAGGGATTAGACGGGAGCTTGTCCATCCAAGGGTCAGCGGAGGATCCGCCCTGGAGGCAGCTAGTCGTACCTCGGCCGAGGGTCAGACGGCTAGCTCCTCGACCAGCCGGACGTGAGCCAGGCGGCCTCGAGCTGTCGGCCGCCCACCAGCAGGCCACAAGGCAGTCGGCAACGCGCCAGCCAACTGCAGCCCAGCCGGCCAAGGGGGAGCCGGTGGCATGATTTTTCTTGAAGCGGGGGAAGAACCCCATAGCTTTGGCTTACCGAGGGGTAATAACCCCCTCAGTAGGTGTCTGCTTTACAACTTATTGTTTAGTCAAGGCACTTGTGAGATTATTGTTTTGCCTGCTTCTTCTTTGTTCGATATTCATTCTGGCAGGTACACTACTATGCCCAAGGACATCTACAGATATTAGGGTCTATCGCAACTGTTGGGAGACATAGTAGTAAATCAAAAAAATCCCACGTGTCACGAAGATCAATCTATGGAGAAACCAGCAACGAGTAGGGGGTGAGTGTATCTTCATACCTTTGAAGATCGCAAAGCGGAAGCGTTACAAGAACACTATTGGTGGAGTCGTACTCGCAGCGATTCAGATCGTGGTGAATTCCGATCTAAGCGCCGAACAATGGCGCCTCCGTGTTCAACACACGTGTAGCCCGATGACGTCTCCTACGCCTTGATCCAACAAGGAGGAAGGAGAGATTGAGGGAGAGATCAGGCAGCATGACAGCATGGTGACGGTGGAGCTCCGTGGTACTCCGGCAGGGCTTCGCCAAGCACTACGGAGGACGAGGAGGAGGAGGGGTAGGGCTACGCCGAGAGAGAGAGAGAGAGATGCATGTTCTCGGCAGCCCCAAGGGCTCCACTATATATAGGAGGAGGAGGAGGGGTGTGCATCCCCTAGGTTTCCCACCCTAGGGCCGGTGGCCAACCCTAGATGGGTCTAGGGCGGCGGCCAAGAGAGGAGAGAGGAGGGGTAGCGCCCTAGGTGGGCCTAGGGCCCATCTGCGCCTAGGGTTTGCCCCCTCCCACCTTTGCTGCGCTTTGGGCCCTTGTGGGAGGCGCACCAGCCCACCTAGGGGCTGGATCCCTCCCACCTTCGGCCCATGCATCCCTCTAGTGCCAGTGGCCCCACACGATGGACCCCCGGAACCCTTCTGGTGGTCCCGGTACGTTACCTGTGATGCCCGAAACACTTCCTGTAACCAAAACCTCACTTCATATATATGAATCTTTACCTCGGGACCATTCTGGAAATCCTCATGATGTCCTGGATCTCATCCAGGACTCCAAACAACCTTCGGTAACCACGTACACAATTTCCCTATAACCATAGCGTCATCGAACCTTAGGTGTGTAGACCCTACGGGTTTGGGAGGCATGTAGACATGACCGAGACACCTCTTCGGCTAATAACCAACAACAGGATCTGGATACCCATGTTGGCTTCCACATGCTCCACGATGATCTCATCGGATGAACCACGATATCGGGATTCAATCAATCCCATATACAATTCCATTGTCCATCGGTATGTTACTTGCCCGAGATTCAATCGTCGGTATCCCTATACCTTGTTTAATCTCGTTACAGGCAAGTCTTCTTTACTCATTCAGTAACACATCATCCCATGGATAACTCCTTAGTCACATTGAGCTCATGATGATGTCTTACCAAGATGGCACAGAGATACCTCTCCATCACACGGAGTGACAAATCCTAGTCTCGATTCGTGCCAACCCAACAGATACTTTCGGAGATACCTGTAGTGCACCTTTATAGCCACCCAGTTATGTTGTGATGTTTGGCACACCCAAAGTATTCCTATGGTATCTTGGAGTTGCACAATCTCATGGTCTAAGGCAATGATACTTGACATTAGAAAAGCTTTAGCAGACGAACTACACGATCTTGTGCTATGCTTAGGATTGGGTCTTGTCCATCACATCATTCTCCTAATGATGTGGTCCCGTTATCAACGACATCCAATGTCCATGGTCATGAAACCATGATCATTTGTTGATCAATGAGCTAGCCAACTAGAGGCTCACTAGGGACATGTTGTGGTCTATGTATTCACACATGCATTACGGTTCCTGGTTAATACAATTATAGCATGAACAATAGAAAATTATCATGAACAAGGAAATACAATAATAACCATTTTATTATTGCCTCTAGGGCATATTTCCAACAGTCTCCCACTTGCACTAGAGTCAATAATCTAGTTACATTGTGATGAATCGAACACCCATAGAGTACTGGTGTTGATCATGTTTTGCTCCTGAGAGAGGTTTAGTCAACGGATCTGCGACATTCCGATCCGTATGTACCTTACAAATATTTATATATCCTTCCTAAATGTAATCATGAATGGAGTTGAAGTGGCGCTTGATGTGTCTTGTCTTCTTGTGAAACCCGGGCTCCTTGGCAAGGGCAATAGCTCCAGTGTTGTCACAGAATAGAGTCATCGGGCCCAACGCATTGGGAATCACTCCTAGGTCAGTGATGAACTCCTTCATTCAGACTCCTTCCTTTGTTGCTTCCAAAGCAGCTATGTACTCCGCTTCACATGTAGATGCCGCCACGATGCTTTGCTTGTTGCTGCACCAGCTGACTGCCCCTCCGTTCAAAATATACATGTATCCGGTTTGTGACTTGGAGTCATCCGGATCTGTGTCGAAGCTAGCATCGACGTAACCCTTTACGACGAGCTCTTCGGCACCTCCATATATGAGAAACATGTCCTTGGTCCTATTCAGGTACTTCAGGATATTCTTGACCGCTATCCAGTGTTCCGCTTCGGGACCACTTTGGTACCTCCCTACCAAACTTATGGCAAGGTTCACATCAGGTCTGGTACACAGCATGGCATACATAATAGAGCCTATGGCTGAAGCATAGGGGATGGCACTCATCTTTTCTCTATCCTTTTTCGTGGTCGGGCATTGAGTCGTACTCAATCCCACACCCTGTAACATAGGCAAGAACCCCTTCTTGGACTGATCCATATTGAACTTCTTCAATATCTTTGCAAGGTACGTGCTTTGTGAAAGACCTATGAGGCGTCTCGATCTATCTCTATAGATCTTGATGCCTAATATGTAAGCAGCTTCTCTAAGGTCCTTCATTGAAAAACACTTATTCAAGTAAGCCTTTATGCTTTCCAAAAGTTCTATATTATTTCTCATCAACAATATGTCATCCACATATAATATGAGAAATGCTACAGAGCTCCCACTCACTTTCTTGTAAATACAGGGTTCTCCATAAACCTACATAAATCCAAACACTTTAATCACCTCATTAAAGCGAATGTTCAAAATTCGAGATGCTTGCACCAGCCCATAGATGGAGTGCTAAAGCTTGCATACTTTGTTAGCATCTTTAGGATCGACAAAACCTTCCGGCTGCATCATATACAGTTCTTCCTTAAGGAAGCCATTAAGGAATGCCGTTTTGACGTCCATTTGCCAGATCTCATAATCATAAAATGCGGCAATTGCTAACATGATTCGGACATACTTCAGCATCGCTACGGGTGAGAAAGTCTCATCATAGTCAACTCCTTGAACTTGTCGATAACCCTTAGCGACAAGTTGAGCCTTATAGACGGTCACATTACCATTCACGTCAGTCTTCTTCTTAAAGATCCATTTACTTTCTATGGCTCGCTTATCATCAGGCAAGTCCACCAAAGTCCATACTTTGTTCTCATACATGGATCCTATCTCGGATTTCATGGCTTCTAGCCATTTGTTGGAATCCGGGCCTGCCATCGCTTCTTCATAGTTCGAAGGTTCACCGTTGTCCAACAACATGATTTCCAGGACAGGGTTGCCATACCACTCTGGTGCGGAACGTGTCCTTGTGGACCTTCGAGGTTCAATAGCAAATTGATCTGAAGTTCCGTGATCATCATCATTAACTTCCTCTCCAGCCGGTGCAGGCTCCACAGAAACAACTTTTTGTGCTGTGCTACACTCCGGTTCGAGTGGAGGTACGATTACCTCATCAAGTTCTATTTTCCTCCCACTTACTTCTTTTGAGAGAAAATCTTTCTCTAGAAAGGATCCATTCTTGGGAACAAAGACTTTTCCTTCGGATCTGAGGTAGAAGGTATACCCAATAGTTTCTTTGGGGTATCTTATGACAGCTTAAGTTTCGTTCCAAACCATAATTCATATGGTGTCATCTCCATGGACTTAGACGGTGCCCTATTTAAAGTGAATGTGGCAGTCTCTAATGCTTATCCCCAAAATGATAGTGGTAAGTCAGTAAGAGACATCATAGATTGCACCATATCCAATAGAGTGCGATTACGACGTTCAGACACACCATTTCGCTGAGGTGTGCCAGGCGGCGTGAGTTGTGAAACAATTCCACATTCCCTTAGGTGCGTGCCAAACTCCTGACTCAAATATTCTCCGCCACGATCAGATCGTAGGCACTTTATTTTCCTGTCACATTGATTCTCTACCTCACTCTGAAATTCCTTGAACTTTTCAAAGGTTTCAGTCTTGTGTTTCATTAAGTAGACATACCCATATATGCTTAAGTCATCAGTGAGGGTGAGAACATAACGGTAGCCACCGCGAGACTCAACGCTCATTGGACCGCATACATCGGTATGTATTATCTCCAACAAGTTAGTTGCTCACTCCATTGTTCCGGAGAACAGAGTCTTGGTCATCTTTCCCATGAGGCATGGTTCGCACGTGTCAAATGATTCAAAATCAAGAGACACCAAAAGTCCATCAGCATGGAGTTTCTTCATGTGTTTGACACCAATATGACCAAGGCGGCAGTGCCACATGTAAGTGGGACTATCGTTATCAACCTTACATGTTTTGGTACTCACACTATGAACATGTGTAACATCACATTCAAGATTCATCAAAAATAAACCATTGACCAGCGGGGCATGACCATAAAACATTTCTCTCATATAAATAGAAAAACCATTATTCTCAGATTTAAATGAGTAGCCATCTCGCATCAAGCGAGATCCAGATACAATGTTCATGCTCAAAGCAGATACTAAATAACAATTATTAAGGTTTAAAACTAATCCCGAAGGTAGATGTAGAGGTAGCGTGCCGACGGTGATCACATTGACCTTGGGACCATTCCCGACACGCATCGTCACCTCGTCCTTTGCCAGTCTCCTCTTATTCCGCAGCTCCTGCTTGGAGTTACAAATGTGAGCAACTGCACCGGTATCAAATACCCAAGAGCTACTACGAGTGTTGGTAAGGTACACATAAATAACAAGTATATCACATATACCTTTAATGTTGCTAGCCTTCTTATCCGCTAAGTACTTGGGGCAGTTCCGCTTCTTGTTACCGGTACCATTGCAATAAAAGCACTCAGAATCAGGCTTGGGTCCATTCTTGTTCTTCTTCCTGGCAACTTGCTTACTGGGCGCGGCAACTGCTTTGCTATCCTTCTTGAAGTTCTTCTTACCATTGCCTTTCTTGAAACTAGTGGTCTTATTCACCATCAAAACTTGATACTCCTTTTTGATCTCGACCTCCGCTGATTTCAGCATCGAGTACAACTCAGGAATAGACTTCTCCATACCCTGCATGTTGTAGTTCATCACAAAGCTCTTGTAGCTAGGTGGAAGTGACTGGAGGATTCTATCAATAACCAAGTCATCCGGAAGATTAACTCCCAGCTAAGACAAGTGGTTGTGCAACCCAGACATTTTGAGTATGTGCTCGCTGACAGAACTATTGTCCTCCATCTTACAACTAAAGAACTTTTCAAAGACATCATATCTCTCGACCTGGGCATGAGATTGGAAAACCAATTTCAGCTCTTGGAACATCTCATATGCTCCGTGTTGCTCAAAATGCTTTTGGAGCCCCAGTTCTAAGCAGTAAAGCATGATGCACTGAACCAGGGAGTAATCATCACAACACGACTGTCGGGCATTCATAACATCTTGAGTTGCTGGGAAAACGGGTGCGTCACCTAGCGGTGCATCAAGGACATATAATCTTTTGGAAGCTATGAGGATGATCCTCAAGCTACGGACCCAGTCCGCATAGTTGCTTCCATCGACTTTCAGCTTGGTTTTCTCTAGGAACGCATTGAAGTTGAGGGCAACATTAGCGTTGGCCATTGGATCTACAATATAGATTATAGAGAAAATTTTAGACTAAGTTCATGATAATTAAGTTCACATAATCAAATTATTTAATGAACTCCCACTTAGATAGACATCTCTCTAGTCATCCAAGTGATACATGATCCACGTCAACTAGCCTGTGTCCGATCATCACGTGAGACGGACTAGTCATCCATGGTGAACATCTTCATGTTGATCGTATCTTCTATACGACTCATGTTCCACCTTTCGGTCTCCCGTGCTCCGAGGCCATGTCTGTACATGCTAGGCTCATCAAGTCAACCTAAGTGTGTTGTGTGTGTAAATCTGGCTTACACCCGTTGTATGCGAACGTTAGAGCCTATCACACCCGATCATCACGTGGTGCTTCGGAACAACGAATCTTAGAAACGGTGCACAATTAGGGGGAACAAATTTCTTGAAATTTTAGTGAGAGATCATCTTATTTAAGCTACCGTCGTTCTAAGCAAATAAGATGTAAAACATGACAAACATCACATGTGATCACATAGTGACATGATATGGCCAATATCATCTTGCTCCTTTGATCTCCATCTTCGGGGCACCATGATCATCATTGTCACTGGCATGACACCATGATCTCCATCATTGTGTCTTCATGAAGTTGTCTCACCAACTATTACTTCTACTACTATGGCTAACAGTTAGCAATAAAGTAAAGTAATTACATGGCATTTTTGATTGACACGCAGGTCATACAATAAATTAAGACAACTCCTATGGCTCCTGCCGGTTGTCATACTCATCGACATGCAAGTCATGAATCCTATTACAAGAACATGATCGATCTCATACATCACATATATCATATCACATCCTTTGGCCATATCACATCACGCGACATATGCTACAAAAACAAGTTAGACGTCCTCTAATTTGTTGTTGCAAGTTTTTACGTGGCTGCTATTGGTTTCTAGCAAGAACGTTTCTTACCTATGCAAAAACCACAACGTGATATGCCAATTTCTATTTAACCTTCCTAAGGAACCTCTTCATCAAATCCAATCCGACTAGAGTGGGAGAGACAGACACCCGCTAGCCATCTTATGCCACCTTATGCAACCAGTCAGGCGGTGGAACCAGTCTCACGTAAGCGTACGTGTAAAGTCGGTCTGGGCCGCTTCATCCCACAATACCTCCTAATCAAGATAAGACTAGTAACAGCAAGCAAATTGACAAAATCAACGCCCACAACAACTTGTGTTCTACTCGTGCATAGATTCTATGCATAGACCTAGCTCATGATGCCACTGTTGGGAGACGTAGTAGTAAATCAAAAAAAATCCTACGTGTCACCAAGATCAATCTATGGAGAAACCAGCAACGAGTAAGGGGTGAGTGCATCTTCATACCTTTGAAGATCGCAAATCATAAGCGTTACAAGAACGTGGTTGGTGGAGTCATACTCGCAGTGATTCAGATCGCGGTGGATTCCAATCTAACCGCCGAACAGCGGCGCCTCCGCGCTCAACACACGTGCAACCCAATGACGTCTCCTATGCCTTGATCCAGCAAGGAGGATGGAGAGGTTGAGGGAGAGCTTCAGCATCACGATGGCATGGTGATGGTGGAGCTGCATGGTACTACGGCAGGGCTTCGCCAAGCACTACTGAGAATGAGGAGGAGGAGGGGTAGGGCTGCGCCGAGAGAGAGAGAGAGATGCGTGTTCTCAGCAGCCACAAGGGCTCCAACATATATAGGAGAAGGAGGAGGGGTGCACAGACCCTAGGGTTCCCACCCTAGGGCCGGCGGCCAACCCTAGATGGGTCTAGGGCGGCAGCGAAGAGAGGGGAGAGGAGGGGCGGCGCCCTAGGTGAGCCTAGGGCCCATCTGCGCCTAGGGTTTGCCCCTCCCACCTTTGTTGCGCCTTGGGCTCTTGTGGGAGGCGCACCCCAACCTAGGAGCTTGTTCCCTCCCACTTTCGACCCATGCAGCCCTCTGGTGCCGGTGGCCCCACACGATGGACCCCCGGAACCCTTCCGGTGGTCCCGGTACGTAACCGGTGATGCCCGAAACACTTCCGGTGACCAAAACCTCACTTCCTATATATGAATCTTTACCTCCGGACCATTTTGGAACTCCTCATGACATCCAGGTTCTCATCCGGTACTCCTAACAACCTTCGGTAACCACGTACACAATTTCCCTATAACTCTAGCGTCATCGAACCTTACGTGTGTAGACCCTATGGGTTCGGGAGGCATGTAGACATGACCAAGACACCTCTCCGACCAATAACCAACAGCGGGATCTAGATACCCATGTTGGCTCCCACATGCTCCACGATGTTCTCATCGGATGAACCACGATGTTAGGGATTCAATCAATCCCGTATACAATTCCGTTGTCCATCGGTATGTTACTTGCCCGAGATTCGATCGTCGGTATCCCTATACCTTGTTAAATCTCGTTACTGGAAAGTCTTCTTTACTCGTTCCATAACACATCATATCGTGGCTTACTCCTTAGTCACATTGAGCTCATGATGATGTCTTACCGAGTGGGCCCAGAGATACCTCTCCATCACATGGAGTGACAAATCTCAGTGTCGATTCATGCCAACCCAACAGATACTTTCGGAGATACCTGTAGTGTACCTTTATAGCCACCCAGTTACGTTGTGACGTTTGGCACACCCAAAGTATTCCTACCGTATCGGGGAGTTGCACAATCTCATGGTCTAAGGAAATGATACTTGACGTTACAAAAGCTTTAGTAGACGAACTACACGATCTTGTGCTATGCTTAGGATTGGGTCTTGTCCATCACATAATTCTCCTAATGATGTGATCCTATTATCAACGACATCCAATGTCAATGGTTATGAAACCGTGACCATCTATTGATTAACGAGCTAGACAACTAGAGGCTCACTAGGGACATGTTGTGCTCTATGTATTCACACATGTATTACGATTTCCAGTTAATACAATTATAGCATGAACAACAGACAATTATCATGAACAAGGAAATACAATAATAACCATTTTATTATTGCCTCTAGGGCATATTTCCAACAGCAACCCCCAGCACCTGAGCTGGCACCAGCCCTTGATCCGTATTCGGATCCAGTTTTTCAGTGGGAGCCACAGGAGCTCGCCAACCAGTGGAATCCTCAGGACCCTCCGGAGTATCCAAGAGATGCTTATTTTCATCCATGTCTCTATACCAACTTAGGCCAAAAGCCTAAGCTTGGGGGCATATGTATTTATCACCAACATTACATTCATGTTCACACGATCATCTTGGTAGTCGGTCCACATACTTTTTCATTGTACCATCCATGGTAGTTTACTTCTTCTTTCCGCTTTCTTCTTGTGTGCTTAGTTAACCTTCAGAAAATCCAAAAAAAATAGTTATAGATTTACCTTCTAGTGTGTTTAGTTGTAGCATTAAAAGAAAACCCAAAAAGATTTTTCATTCTTCTTTTGCTTGTTGGGAGCTTTCCCGTGTAAATAGTTTTTCTCGTTCTTGTTTGAAATTTCTTTCTTTGGGTCGTAAGGAGAAGACCATAATGAAAATGTTGAGTGGCTATCATATGCATTATTGTTTATCTATTAGAGAGCCCATATTACCTTGCCTTCTCCTTTGAGTTATTGTTGGCAGATTCCAGCTTAGTCCAATGAACGTGCACTCTTATTATTATTCACATCGTTCAGTCGTGCAAGTGAAAGGCAATAATGACGATATATGATGAAAAGATTGAGATGGAGAAAAGATGGTATGAACTCGACCTATTTTTCTTTTGTAAATATGATTATCTCATTGTTCTAAATTCAGCTCATTATGGGTGAAACATATTTGCAATGGCAATTAGAGATTATAGTTACTCATGCCATGCTTAATTAGCTAAAGTGGATAATGGTTTGTCTTGAGTGCCAACATACATATTAAAATGGTTCTAATGTAGTATGATGGTATGGTATCCTCCTTTGAATGATTCAAGTGGCTTGACTTGGCACATGTTCACACATGTAGTTGACACAAAAGCAGCATAGCCTCCATGATATTTATGTTCATGGTGATTTATATCCTACTCCTGCTTGCATTCAATGTTGGTTAATCTGAAATCATGTTGATGACTGTTTTCACTGTCTAGTTGGTCGCCCCCTAGTATTTTGCTAGCCTTCACTTCTACTAAGCGGGAATACTGCTTGTGCATCCACTTCCTTAAACCCAAAGTTGTTACATCTGAGTCCACCATACCTACCTATATGCGGTATTCACCTACCGTTCCAAGTAAATTTGCATGTGCCAAACTCTAAACCTTCAAATAATATTCTATTTTACATGCCCAAATCGCTAATGTAGTGATAGGGGGCGGTCAATATCTTCCATGCTAGGCGGGTTATTCTCACGATATGTGTTGATTGACTATCATTCACGAGAAAGTGGCTGGTATTCGGGATGCCATGTTCCATGCTCAAAATCAATTCAAAATATAATGAAACAAAACTCCCCCAGGACTATGTTTGTATGGATGGTACCCGTGGATTCAGCTAGCCGTGGAGTGTGTTTGATTGGTGTAGGGGGAGTAAAAACTTTATCATTCTATTTGGGAACCGCCTATAATGTATCTAGCATGGAAGATGGTGAAATATCTTGGTCGTTATGTCGGCAATGAAAGCATACTGCTCAAAATTATTATTCATCCCGATTTTAAAAGCTTGATCTCTAGCACCTCTACAAATGAATGCTTCCCTCTGCGAAGGGCTTATCTATTTTACTTTACTGTTGAGTCATCCACCTCTTATAAAAAGCATTAGTTAGAGAGCACCACCGTCATTTGTATGCTTTGCTATTAATTGATATTGAGTATGAGTGTGACTAGATCTCTTTTACCATGAATTACAATGGCCAGTCAATTCTTGTTCTTCAGGGGTGCTCTGCATTTATGTTTTGCGTTCTCAGAAAAGGCTAGAGAGATAACATTATATCATATTGTATCATGATTGTTTTGATAAAAGTGTTGTCATACGAGAGTTATTATTATTGCTTGCTAGTTGATTATGCCATTGATATGAGTAAATGTGAGACCTAAATGTTATTGTGAATGTGGTTAGTCTATAATATTTGCTGAAAATCTGAACATCATTTAGACATATTTACAACAACAAGATCAAACAGAGTTTGCAGAAGTTTTTCTTTGTCACTTTCAGTTTGTTAACTGAATTGCTTGAGGACAAGCAATGGGTTAAGCTTGGGAGAGTTGATACGTCTCTATCATATCTACTTTTCCAAACAATTTTGCCCTTGGTTTGGACTCTAATTTGCATGATTTGAATGGAACTAACCCAGACTGATGCTGTTGTCAGGAGAATTGCCTTGGTGTTATTTTTGTGCAGAAATAAAAGTTTTTGGATTGACCTGGAAATTTACGAAGAATATTTTTGGAATTCATAAAAAATACTGGCGAAATAATCAACCGGAGGGGGCCACCCATTGGCCACAAGCCAGGGACGCGTCCACCCCCCTAGCCGCACCCAGGTAGCTTGTGGGCCCCTGCAGCTCCACCGACCTAACTCTGACTCCATATAACCCTATTCGGGGAGAAAAATCAAAGAGAAAAGTTCATCGTGTTTCACGATACGGAGCCGCCACCACCTCCTATTCTTCCTCGGGAGGCTAGATCTAGAGTCCGTTTTGGGCTCCGGAGAGGGGAAATCGACACCATCGTCATCACCAACCATCCTTCATCACCAATTCCATGATGCTTTCCGCTGTTCATGAGTAATTCCATCGTAGGCTTGCTGGACGGTGATGGGTTGGATGATATTTACCATCTAATTGAGTTAGTTTTGTTAGGGTTTGATCCCTAGTATCCACTATGTTTTGAGATTCATGTTACTATGACTTTGCTATGCTTAATGCTTATCACTAGGGCCCGAGTGCCATGATTTCAGATATGAACCTATTATGTTTTTATGAACATATATGTGTTCATGATCCTATCTTGTAAGTTGTAGACACCTATTACGAGTTATGATCCGCATCCCCCAGGGTGACAATAACTAGGATTCTTTCCGGTGATTACTGTAGTTTGAGTAGTTCATGTATTCACTAAGTGCTAATGCTTTGGTCTGATTCTCTATTAAAAGGAGGCCTTCATATCCCTTAGTTTCCATTAGGACGCCGCTGCCACGAGAGGGTAGGACAAAAGATGTCATGCAAGTTCTTTTCCATAAGCATGTATGACTATATATGGAATACATGCCTACATTACATTGATGAATTGGAGCTAGTTCTGTGTCACCCTATGTTATAATTGTTGCATGATGAATGCCATACAACATAATTATCCATCACTGATCCATCGCCTAAGAGCTTTTCACATATTGATCCTTGCTAAGTTACTTTTCCGTTGCTACTCTTACAATCATTACAAAACTGCTATTGTCACTCTTGCCATCGTTATCGTCACTTCCATACTACTTTGCTACTAAATAATTTGCTATAGATATTAAGTCTTTCAGGTGTGGTTGAATTGACAACTCAGTTGCTAATACTCGAGATTATTATTTGGCTCCCCTTGTGTCGAATAAATAAATTTGGGTTGAATACTCTACCCTCGAAAACTGTTGCAATCCCCTATACTTGTAGGTTAGCAACGCCTACTAGAGCACACTCAACGATTACCAACTCAATGGAGGTGGGTTCCCGACCGATGTCGGAGAAGGCAGATGTGATTTGTGTAGCGACCGAAACGACATGGGCGTGGGCAGCCACGAGATGGGATTGGGCGTCCGCCATTAGGGCTACCACGTCTGCCGAGGAAGTGATAGCTGATGTGTTGTTCTTGCCATTTGCTATACCCGTCACGGTTGTTGTTGTCGCCCTCTCAGCTACAGCAGCTGCCCTTTCGGTTACTTCAGCCGCTCTATCGGAGGTAGCGGCCACATTCAAGCATGTTCAAAGCGCGCTCATGGCCGATGCGACCGCGCTCGGGTCGGAGTTGGTTGCCGAATTTTCCCTCACAACAGGGATCCACGTCCCCATCTTTCACCGGTGACGATTGAAAAGTAAAATGGTCTGAGGAGTTAGTGCGGTAAATTGCCCGGCGTTGTACTGCAAACGACGAAGCTTCAGGCCTAAGCCATTCATTACGAGGATTGGCCCAAGATATTTTGTACTGCATCACAAATGATTCATGAACGACAACTGATTGTGAAAGACTGAATTTTCAAAATGTTTTTAAAACAAAAAACGAGGTTAATTCGACAAAGGACAGTGTTTGGATTGCAATAAGATTTATGTGCAGTGAACACTGACCAATAGTTGTGTCGTGCTAAAATATGGAATTATTCAGGGTCTGTTTGGCATTTTTATAAATTAATTGAGTTCTCTAGACATTTAATGTGTATAATTCAAATTTGAACTATCGTCCCAATGTCCGTGCATCAAAATGGGATGAAAATCATATTAATGTCCATGGCTTCATCTTTAGGTCACATGCAATAAATGGGAATGAACTTCAAACATCTCGGCATCTTAGCTCGGGCACAAACGTTGGGAAACTTGGTTTTTAAATTACTGTAAATCCAAAATGCTTCAGAAATGCTAAAAACTTGGAATGTTGTGATGACATGGCACATATGTGCCATGGTAAAAAAATTGTCCAACATGGGACAATTTTAGCCACAAGTACCTTACAAAGCAGAGCTTCTCACTTCAATCTTTGAGGTCCCGATAAGGAAAACGTCACCTTACGTAGGCAAAATGACATCTGCTCATCTTCTCGCCATGAACTTTCGTTAGAGGCAACTCGCACCAGTAATAGTGTCTTGCTACAATATGGAATTATTCAGGGTTCTTTTCTCATTTTCATACATTAATTGAGTTCTCTAGGCATACAATGTGGATAATTAAAGTTTGAACTAAAATCACAAGGTCCGGTGCATCAAAATGGGTTGAAAATCATATAAGTGTCCATGGCTACTTTGGGCCCCATGCAAGATATGGGAATGGATTTCAAACATCTTAGGGTCTTGACTCGGCCACATACATTGAGAAACTTAGTTTTACATTCATGTGTAAATCAAAAACTTGTCAGAAAATCAGGAAACTTGGCATGGTGTCATGGTATGGCTCATATTTGTCCTGATGATAAATTGTCTGATTTGGGACAAGTTTTGGCACAAGCCATAACAAACCTCAGCTACTCACGGGAAGCTAGCTTTTGTGGTTTCGATAAGGAACGTGTCACCTTATGTGGGCGAATCAACATCCGCTGCCTCTTCTCGTCTTGAACTATATATTTCTAGAGGCAACATACACCAAAATGAGCATCGCTCCAAAATATGAAATTATACATGGTTCTTTTGGTCTTTTTATACTTTAATTGACTTTTATATGCATTATTTAACGTGCATAATTCAAATTTGAACTACATTCATAGGGTACGGTGCATCAAAATGGGTTGAAAACCATATAAGTGTACATGCATCTTTAGGATCCATGCAATATACGGGAATGAATTTCAAACATCTCGTGGTCCTAGCTCAGCCATACAAACACTGAGAAACATGGGTTTTAAATCATGTGTAAATCAAAAACTAGTTAGAAAATTCATGAAACTTGGCATGGTGTCATAACATGCATGGCTCATATGCGCCTTGGTAAAGTAATGTCCAATTTGGGACAAGTTTTGTCTCAAACCATACACAAACCCAAGATTAATTATCACGCGAAGCTTTGTTGCTTAGATATGGAATGTGTCACCTTATGTGGGCGAATCAACATTCGGTGCCTCTTCTCGTCTTGAACTATTTTTATAGGCAACATATACCAAAATGAGAGTATCGTGCCAAAATATGAAATTATACATGGTTCGTTCGGAATTTTTATACATTAATGGACTTTTATATGCATTGTTTAATGTGCATAATTAAAATTTGAACTACAATCAAAAGGTCTGATGCATCTAAATGGGTTGAAAACCATATAAGTCTACATGCATCTTTAGGATCCCATGCAATATATGGGAATGAATTTCAAACATCTCGCGGTCTTGGCTTGGCCACAAAAACATTGAGAAACTTCGGTTTTAATTCATGTGTAAATCAAAAACTAGTCAGAAAATTTATGAAACTTGGCATGGTGTCATAACATGCATGGCCCATATGTGCCCAAGTAAAATGATGTCCAATTTGGGACAAGTTTTGGCACAAGCCCCGCAGAAACCAAAGATTAATCATCACATGAAGCTTTGTTGTTTCGATATGGAATGTGTCACCTTATCTGGGCGAATCGACATCCGTTACCTCTTCTCGTCTTGAACTATTTCTATAGGCAACATATACCAAAATGAGAGTGTCGTGCCAAAATATGAAAATATACATGGTTCATTTGGCCTTCTTATACATTAATTGACTTTTATACGCATTACTTAACGTGCAAAATTCAAATCCGAACTACAATCAGAAGGTCTGGTGCATCAAAATGGGTTGAAAACCATATTAGTTTGCATGCATGTTAAGGTCCCATGCAAGACATGTAAATCAATTTCAAACATCTCGGGGTCTTGGATCGGCCACAAAGACATTGAGAAACTAGGGTTTTAAATCATATAAATCAAAAACTCATCGGGAGATTCATGAAACTTGGCATGGTTTCATTAACATGGCACATAAAGGCGTCATAGAATTTTGTTTTCCTATCTGATACTCATTCTTAATATATATTTTCTTTTAGAGCCAACATTGAGAATATTAGTTAAAGGGATAATTGTATTTGTGCCCTTAGTTGTGCCACCATCGATAGGAATACCCCTAATTTTGGAAAACACGCGTTCATGCCCACATCACTTTGCTCATCTTGTGCTTTGCCCTTTGACCGTTTGACTGTCATTTTGAAAACTTCATAACTATTTCATACTAACTCAGAAAAATGCAAATACGATATCAAAATGTTCGGAAAGACATCACCTATATGTGTATGACATTTGCATTCATGAGAAAATTGTTGGGAAGTCTCCATATAAGTTTTAGCTCATATAGGTGATGGGGACTTTCCAACACTTTTGTCATGACTACAAATGACATGCACGTATAGGTGATGTGTTTCCGAACATTTTGATATCTTATTTGCATTTTTTTCGAGTTAGTATGAAATAGTTATGAAGTTTTCAAAATGGCAATTAAACAGTCAAAGGGCAAAAGCACAAGACGAGCAAAGTGATGTGGGCATGATCGCGTATTTTCGGAAACTAGGGGTATTCCTATCAATGGTGACACAACTAAGGGCACAAATACAATTATTCCTTAGTTAAATTATAGTAAATCCAGAACTCACACAAAATTCAAGAAATTTGGCATGGCTTCATTATATAGCACAAATATGCTATGATATTTTTCGTGTCACTAAAAGCAAACAAAAGCTTTTTGGAACAAAGAACTATCACATTTCAACACAAACGGTTGCATTATTTTCAAACCGTAGTCATTCTACTGCCCTTGACGTGCTTCCAAGAGTCGCACTCTTTTATTGGCTAGGGCTTAGGAGGTGTCATGCGAGCAACTGCTTGAGTTGACAAGAGGCGTACGAGCTGGCATCCGCCGCGCAGGCTCATCGGGAGGCGTGCAGGCAGTACGCCGAAGACTCACCAGGAATCGAGCTCTTTGACCTTTGTATCTGTCCTCCTTGCTTCCAACCTGTCCATCAATGGCGCCCAAGCCACTGTTTAATAGGCGGCTTTACTGCCCACTCAATCACAATTCTCCATATATCTTCGCCTCACATTCCCCTCCATCTTCAGACCTCCACGGCGACCTACGCCATGGTGCAGAAGGATCATATGCCTCACTAGTCTTCCAGTTTGGTGAAGTTGAAACCGAGCCGGAAGAGATAGAACATAAAGATGAATGGGATGCCATGGACAACGCCCTAGAAGAGTTGTATGCTGCAGCGGATGCTGCCCCGACGCACTGGCCATCAACCATCATCGCGCCCGCGCCAGCCACCATCCCCGTGGCACTGACGGGCTGGTTACCCAGCATCATCGCAACGCTGGAAACTGTGGGCGTCAGGGAGGTCCCCGTCGACCCGCGTGAGCTCGTGTACATGCAAGTGCTAGTGCCTCCTCCTGCCCACGTGCTCGTGCGTGCCCTTGCACATGGCATGCCGGTCCCAATGCACGTGCCTGGACTGACGACACCCGACCACTTTTGCATGCCCACACCCACCGTGCCCGTTTCCGTACGCGCACCTGCACTCATCATGCCCCCTCAACGGATTGGGCCACCACCATTGACAGCTTTCTCACAACATCGCTAGTAGCCCCCCCCCCCCGGGTTTTGCGCCCGTTGATCGCGCGACGACAGTTTATTTGATTCTGAAGTCTATGGCATTCTGGTCTCGGTTGAAGAACTGTACAACTATGCCCCGGAGCACGAGAACGTTGCTGCTGCCGCCCCCGCAACTAGTTTTCTTTATATCATATCTCGATTGTATGAATGTAAAGTGAAAGCTTGAATGAATGAAATCTATGGTTTGATGAACTAAGTATTTATCTCTGAATTCACGTAGCAAACAAAAAAACATCATAGTGAACACACATCACAAACGGTTCAGGTTGAATACTCGTTTCAAGATCGACAACTATCTTCGCGCGTAAGCCAAGTCAAAATATTGGCGTGAAGGATTGGTCCAATGCGTCATCATAAACGTTTCTCGAATATGATCCTTGTTCCTAGTACATACAATCTGGGAAGATTTGCATCTATCATACTAAGTAAATTGCTATGTGTCAAATCAAAAAAATTGGGACCTGTCGATCTAGTAACACTAGCATTTGTCAACATTGTAGCACTTGCCTTTGTCAAGTATTGCAACAACAAGATCACAATTAGGGTGTAATTTTGCAACTAAAATTAACTTTAAACATGGATTTCATTCATACATTAAGCACTGGTCTTTGTACAATATAGTTCAAGTTGACAGCTGAACCGAACAAACTTTTCCCCAATTGTTGACAACCACGTACTGAATTAGCTAGTTCAACTATATACTAGCTAATTAAAGTATGTGGTAGAGTTCAACCATATCTATAGTTAGATGAACTGAACAAAATAGCCCCTAAATACTAGTGCTGCGGGGGGCTTTGTACTACTTCCAGCAAAATCGAGCGTGCTCGGTAAGGGCAAATGGAGGAGGAGCCTGCTGAAGAGTTGGCGGAGACGTGTCCATTACCTGCCAGTGTTGCCCCTCCTAGAAGCGATATGACTCTGCATAGATCTTGACATTCCATGCCGCTGCTACAGCTTCTCCTCTAGCCATGGCATCGGTGAGCTTCTTCGTGTGCGCGACTTGGCGCTCCACCTCCTTCTCTAGGATGTAGATGTAGCGCGCAAGGGTTGCGACACAGAAGCCCTATGGAGGGCCTTTGGCGGACTCCACCTCCCGCATTCGAGCCTTGGTGGCAGCGCAGGTTATGACCCCACAGCCTGACGGCAGGGTCATGGCAAAGAGGGACGACGGTGGGGTGGCGGCCCCGGCGGCAGCCGGTGTGGTGGCGGCCACGGCGGCCACCGGCAGCAGCTGCCTTCGGGCAGCGGTGGTGGAATGTGTAGTTGGTGGCATGCGCACACCCACCAGGGAGGCCACATGCACTACACACTTCAGAGGACTATCACGCCAACACGGTGAAGCCACCCAGCTGGAGCTGTCCTCCGGCGGAGTGGCTAGGCGACGACGAACGACCGGTGCTGTTGACGATTGGGGGAGAAGCAAACTAGACAAGCTATGGGGAGGGGGGATGAAGGCAATGTGGAGTAGCCGGCCATGAGGGTTTATATAGTAGGCCGGCAAGCATTGGGGATTTCACCGAGCATGGCGGGAAGCTAGAGCCGTCGCACGGTTTAGCGCGCGGGAACCTGCGTGGTTCTGAGCGGGAACGAGATCATCAAGCAGGCACATGGCCAAAACCCAAAAGCGGTGCCGAAGCATGCACTGGAAGAATCGGGCGGCAAAGCGGTGAAAAGATGTGAGAGAGGAGGATGTACTAATGCGGAGGCACACGGTCAAAATAATAAAACATCTACGATATTAATACAGGCAAACGACACTTCCCAACGCAGCATCTGTAATGATTTGATCTATCGCTGACAATTATTTGGCAGCAATTGTTTGCCCACAACACACACAGCTTGTCAGTAAGAATTGCTTGTGTTATTTCTGGTGTTCGCACACGATTCGCATTACTCACTTGTTTGTTGTATATTGCACACATCGTGTTATGACGAGTCGTTTGTGCTTTGCTGTATCAACGCACATAGTTTATCCAAGTGAACTGTATGTCATACTTCACACACGTATGTAGTTTTGGTAATCGCTTTTGTTATCTTATCCAATCACAAACGATTCGTAACAACAAACCATTTGTCGTAGATCACACACGTAACTACTTCTTGAATCGTATTTGATGGATCCACCTTCGCACACAATTTGTGCCATTAGCGACGGAGCTTGCACTATACCGTTTTGTAACATCCCAAAATTTCATTTTGGAATGTTATGAAATATAGCTATGCATCTATCATCATCATTGCTTGAACACATGTATTATTTGAAATGCCTTCTCTGAATTTCTGAAAGCCCTTTCTACTTTCAATGTGCTTCTTTCACCTAATTGAAATTCTTGGTAAAAAGTTCAAATAAGAGAGGACGAACATGACACTCCACACCAGGACCTAATTGGTGTTTTATTTGAACAATAAAAAAACAGGGGTTGTTTTGAAAATATTTGCAAAAGGATTTAAAAGCAAATAGGCCATTTCTGAAAATAATATTTTCTAAAAGTGTTCAAATGACAGAATAAAAATGTTCAATAAATGGCATTTATTATTCTGTTAATTTTGATATATAATACTCCTATATTTGGAAATGTTTTGAATGCTTTTAAAGACGTTTTACTACTCTGGTTATTAAAAAGAGTAACGGATTTGCATTTAAACGGGCCGGCCCACGGGCATTTATTCGCGGATTGATTAGGAGCCGGTCGACCGACGCGCCTCCGCCGCTTCTCCCTCACTGACAGCAGGACCCACCCGTCCGATCCCGCACGCGCCGCGGTCGCCTCCTTCCTCGCGCGCGCGCCGCCGTCGCCGAGATTCCCTCGCCCCGGATCTCCCTCCTCTCTCCTCCCAGCACCCACCCGAGCACCCTATAAGTAGCCCCTGCCACTCCTCTCTCCATCCCCCCCGCATCCCTCTCTCCCTTGCCGAGACGCTGCCCAAATCACCTCGCCGGAGTTGCTCCGACCCCCGAACACCCCACCGCTCGTGCCCGTCGCCTTAGACGTCCCCTCGCCCCTCCGACCCCACCACTCGACGCCGGACGCCCGCCGCTGCCATCTGCACCCCTCTGACGCCTCCCTCGACCATCGGAGCAACCTCCCCGACGACCTCACCGCTTCGGACTCGCCGGAGAAACCCTCGCCGGTGACCCCTTCCTTTGTAAGCTCCCTGGACCGTCGGAACTATAATCAACGCATAGGATTAGAACAGTTTAAAACCCGAACCGGTATCCTCATTAGTTCGGTCGACCGCCCGTAACCCCGCTCGGACACCCCCCTTAGCCACTCACAGGCTGCCACGTAGCCCCTGGCCGTCCGATAGTTTTCTGTTTTTTTTTCTGTTTTGTTTTAGTTAACAGAAACTTTTCAAAATTTTGTTTTAGCTATATCTTTTAATATGTTTAATGTTTTGAACTAATTCTTTTTGCATTAGGTTCCTAATTTGATGTAGTTTCACCCTGTAGTTTTAGATTTCAAATTTGAACTCTAAAATGTGAATTGAATCAAATTTTCTCAAATCATTCAAATCTGAATAACTAGAGTTTAAAAATAGATTTTGATATGAATCTTTTTGCTACTTCTTGGTATTAGTTAGGACTAGCAGATTGCTTAGTTTGAGGATTTTTAGAATGATTTTGATTAGTGTTCTAGCTATAAACAGAATCTGCCTAGTATTATAGTATAGTTTTATTTGCTTAGTTTTAGTTAGTTTCAATTAGATTTAGTTTTAATTTGTTTTAGTAGGTTCTGTTGCTTGAACATTTAGTGTTTTACTTACTGTTAATAAAAATATAAAATTGTTTAGTTTATTTCTTTGTTAATATAGGAATCACAACTTCTTTTCAAATAGGTTTAATTTGATTAAAACAACTAGTTAGTAATAGTTTTTCTTTCAGCAAAGTTTTATATAATTTAATTCTGTTTTCTAAGACAAGTTTATTTGTAAATTCTTTTCTGTTAAGAACATGTTTTGTTAATAAATAATAAGTTTAGTTTCATTCTTTTGTTAGTAAAACTATAGTTGATTCATATAGTGTTTATCAAATCTTTTAAAAAAAAACTTTACTAAGATTTTTCTTAACAAAACTGTAAATTGATTTTATTCAGTTTATTAATAAAATATTTTATTTTATTGTTTTCTTGATGTCAACTATTGTTTGGTTAATACAAGTAGTTTTATTATGTTAGTAGTGGTTTACCCATCACCTTTTAGAAAACAAAAACTTTGTGTGTTTTCTTGCTTGTGATTTGTGCTTTGTTTTGTCTTGATTGTTTACTAGTTCAATGTTGATGTTGTGAGTACATTATTTTGTTGTATGCTTATTTGAGTGCTCTTGTTTGCTTCGTTAGATTATCCGGAGTGGGAAGCTTGTTACCTAGAGTCCCTCACGTATGAAGATCATCAATCAGGCAAGTCACTTTGATCATCTTTACCCATGTTTTTATTGCATTAGTTCTTCCATCACCCCAAATTGCATGCAAAGTAGGTTAGTTGGAAATTTGGTTACTTGATGTAGTATCATGTGGTAGGTACCTCAACCCTTGACACATTGGCCCCGAGAAACGTTATTTCTACATTTGGTTATGCTACTTGTAGACGGGGCTGGATGTGTGATTCATGAGAGTTGTGAGGTAATAACTTCAAGACCTACATAATGATCAAGACTTCAAGACTCCGAGTTTTCAACTTACCTCTTGGTGGATGATGGTTGAACGGCACCCTGGAGAAACCAGTGGATTTGCCTAGGTGTTGCTAGAGATGGCCAGTATTCACGCGGAAAGATCCACCCAGGCACAAAGAGATGGATGGATGCTTCAAGACCCAAGGCTTACCTACATAGCCACAAGTCATTATGGGCTCTGGCTTGGTTGGATATCGTGGTGACCCTGGACAGGCGGTGCTATGAGATATAGAAGAACGGTAGGAAAGGATGGGCACCGACAGAGTCGCAGGGAAACCCTTTGGAAGACCATGTTTTGGTCATCCATTTCTCAAACACCCTGAAGTGCGAGAAATCAAACGGAGGCGACCAAATCTTGTGGGGAACGTGTGCAAAGCTCTGCAGAGTACTCAACCTAATCGATTAGCCGTGTCCATGGTCATGGACGACTTGAGCCAAAGGAACTGAAACTTCCGGAACTCTCAACACAATTAATATGATGATGTGGGTATTAATGACTTGGGTATGAGAATTGGTTGGTGGAACCATCTCATTAATCAACCAACTTATTAATATTTTTGCTTAGCCCTCTCTTGATGTCGAAAAAATTGGCTTTTTCGCAAAAACTTACCACCCCACCTGCCATATATGCATATAGATTAGATGATTATCTTTTCACCCCTCTCTTGTGACTTTGCCGGTATATTCCATATCCTGACCTACATGGCTGCAACGTATCATGTTGCAGAGTACTTTTCCGACCAGGAGTGAGGACACGTTCTACGCTCGGTGAGATGCCCTTGGAGTCAGATGGACTCATCTACCTTCGACGCTTCCGCAAGATTTAGACATTCTCATGAGTTGGCCTTCAGCCACTTTATTGTAATCTTTATTGTAATAAAGGACTCGATATGAGATTTCGATTAATATAATGCTGTGTGATTTCCCTTTGATATATACATTGATGTACCGTGTGTGTACCAGCATGATCTTGGGATGGTACGGAAACACCGGAGATTCGACCTTTCAGGTCGGGTCACTACACGTTTGCAATTCATGCATCACACACAGTTTCGTCGAATGGTCTCTGATTGATGTGTCGTGTTTGGACCATTTTGTAGTAGTGAATGGAAACAAAACTTTCAACAATGGAAACAAAGTTTGCATGTGAGGCTGCAAACTATGTCTCGTAGAATGACAATTTTCAACAGTTATTACTCTCCTTACTATCCGAAATTAGTTTGCTAAATATATGAAAACATTGAATTGGTTTCCTTAATAAAGGGAGTAATTATTAGCAAATCCATGTAATTAGCTCCATCAGGTTTTCATTTTGGAGACTGCGTAATAAATGTGGGCTGTGCACAGAGGCCACCCTGCTGATCCAATGGCTATAAAGGCTTCCATCCAATGGCTCAACACTGGTCTGATATGAAGCTAGGATTAGTAGTCTGATTCCTAGTGGTCTAATAGTTTCTCGGACTAATAGTTTTACCTAGTTTATTTTGAGTTAGTCCTGTAACAGCCCAAGTGCTCCCCTTGCCATTTACGGACATGTAACTCTTGTGAACCTCTATGTGCCATGTGTTTGAATGATTTTGTTTTACCATTTTCTTCATTGCCATTTCCATCTCATGCATCATGCATCATGCCATCATGCTCATCATGTCAATGGCATAAATTATTATTGCCTTGGTTTTGTTTGTGAAGTGTTGTGATGTGAGGTGTGATGTGGTTAATGGATTTGTGCTTGTTGGGGTGTTTCTCTAGTTCCTCCCCTTTCCAACCTTTTCCTCTCTCTCCCTTATTCTATTCAAATTTCCTACTTGTCAAATAATTGCTTGTTTTTTCCTTCTTAAAAATTGTTGATCATCTTCCAAATTGTCTAATAGGATTTCAAAAATTAATCCTGCTATTATGATTGGAGTTTTCCCCATTTCAAATAATTTTGCAACATGTGTAGTTTTAAATTAGGTAAATATTTGTTAGATCTAAAAATTCCCTAACCATTTTATTTAAATAGCCTGCATTTTGTGAGTTAAAAAGTATTTTCTATTTTGGGAATAACCCCCTTCTTTTTCTATTGAGGATTTATCTTGTCTGGGCTTTTAATTAAGAGGAAAAATCCTCTTTTGTTTCACCTATGAGAGAGAGCAGGAGCTGGGCCTTTTTTCCTCGCACCGGCCTAACTCCTCGCGCCTGACAGACACCTGCTCACCGTCCCCTTCCTCCATCAGCTTTAGAGAGAGTGAGCGAGCGAGCGAATTCACGGACGTCAAGGAGTGCCGTTTGGCCCTCATTTAAAAGGACTCGGTGTGCGTGCCCTTACCTAGGGTTCTGCGCTTCTCCTCGCGCCGTCGCCATCTCGTTTTCCCCTCTCCTTCTTCCTCCCCACGCGAGAGAATTCAGTGTGTGTTCGGGTTCAGAGAGAACAGGGGTGAGCTCCGCCGTGCCCGCCTTATCCGGCGTCTCTGGTGGTCATCCGCGGTGTCCAGGATAGCAAGGAGTGCCCTGGAGCCGATCGCATTCGATTCTTATTTCTAGGAGGGCCGGGGAGCCTCCGCATCGTCGGGCATCGCCATGCCTTCTTCTTCCTCTGCTCCGAGCCCGCGTCGTCATCGTCCTTCTTCCTCCTCTTCTCTGCGTTTCGAGCCATTGTCGTTCCCCCCTCGGTGAGCATCGCCGCGTCCCCTTCTTGTTGCGTAGCGTAGCCATAGCCGTTGCCTCCCCATTCGCCATCGCTCGCTTGCCGTCGCCGCTGCGCTACCATGGCCAAAAAGCTTCGAGCTTGGGGTCGTCGTTTGTGTTTGCTGCCGCAGCCATCTTCGCGGCCTAGCCCGGGAATGGACCCCCCTGAGGTTTCCACACCCCTGCCGAGCTTCCTCCTCGCCGGAGATCCCCTGTAGTCGCCGGATTTCCCGTCATCGTGTCCTCTGTCGCCGACGTCATTTTTCATCAGTTTCGTCGATTGCGCTAGACCTTTAGTAGGTAATCACCAGATCCCCCTTTTGGTCAGTAGCAAGCGCGTAGCAAAGTGGTCGATCGACTCGGGCGTTGACCTCACGATTGCAGGTTTGAATCCCCTGCTCGACCCCTTTTTTCCTTGTTTTTGGTTGGTTGTCCGTGTGTGTGTGTGGTGCCCGGATCCACACCACCACACACACACGAACAGCCAACCAAAAACAAGGGAAAAAAGGGGGCGAGCTGGGGATTCTAACCCGCGACCGTGAGGTCGATGCTCGAGTCGATCGACCACTACACTACGCTCTCACTGCTGACCAAAGGGGGGATCTGCTGATTATCTACTAAAGGTCTAGCGTAACTGACGAAACTGATGAAAAATGACACCGGCGACATAGGGCACGGCGACGGCGAAATCCGGTGACTACATGGGCTCTCCAGCAAGGAGGAAGCCCGATGGGGGTGCACAAACCTCAGGGGGGTCCATTCCCGGGCTCGGCTCCGAAGATGGCCGTGGCAGCGAACACAAACGACGGCCCCAAGCTCGAAGCTTTTCGGCCATGGCAGCGGAGCAACGACGGCAAGCGAGCGGTGGCGAACGGGGTAGCAACGACTATGGCTATGCTACGCAACAGGAAGGGGACGCAACGATGCTCATCGAGGGGGAACGATGACAGCTCGGCACACAAAGAAGAGGAGTAAGAAGGACGACAGCAACGCGGGCTCGGAACAGAGGCAAAAGAAGGCGCGGCGACGCCCGACGATGCGGAGGCTCCCCGGCCCTCCTATCACCGGGAATCGAACGTTGGTAGCTCCAGGGCACTCCTCGCCATCCTGGACACCGCGGATGACCACCGGAGACGCCGGAGAAGGCGGGCACGGTGGAGCTCACCCCTGCTCTCTCTCTGAACCCGAATGCACACTGAATTCTCTCACGCATGGAGGAAGAAGGAGAGGGGAAAACAAGATGGCGGCAGCGCAAGGAGAACCGTGGAACCCTAGGGAAGGGCACGCATGCCGAGGCCTTTTAAAGGAGGGCCAGACGGCACTCCTCAACATCCGTGAATGCGCACGCTCGCTCACTCTCTCTGAAGCTGACGGAGGAAGGGGAGGGTGAGCACGTGTCCGTCAGGCACAGGGAGCTGGGTCACTACTACACTTGTTGGGCTGTCGCGAGGAAAAAAGGCCTAGCTCCTGCTCTCTCTCTCATAGGAGAAACAAAAGAGGATTTTTCCTTTTAATTAAAAGCCCATACAAGATAAATCCTCAAGAGAAAAAGAAGGGGGTTATTCCCAAAATAGAAAATAATTTTTAACTCACAAAAATGCAAGATATTTAAATAAAATGGTTAGGGAATTTTTAGATCTAACAAATATTTACCTAATTTAAAACTAGACATGTTGCAAAATTATTTGAAAGGGGAAAACTCCAATCATAACAGCAAGATTAATTTTTGAAATCCTATTAGACAATTTGGAAGATGATCAACAATTTTTAAGAAGGAAAAAACAACCAATTATTTGACAAGTAGGAAATTTGAATAGAAGAGAGAGAGAGAGAGGAAAAGCTTGGAAAGGGGAGGAACTAGAGCAACACCCCAACAAGCACACATCCATTAACCACATCACACCTCACACCTCACATCACAACACTTCACAAACACAACCTATAGGAGATATGCCCTAGAGGCAGTAATAACAGTTATTTTGTATCTCCAAAGTTTGTAATGAATGTTTATGTCACATGCTATAACTGCAATGATTCTCGAGTCTACAAATTAAACGAGGCTTGGAGGGAAACTCATGTGCACTTGTGGAATAATAAATGGTAAATTTTATTCCTAGTCTTTCCTCTAAGACTGGCTCAAGTGTTGCATGATGGTCCTGTTTTCCTGATCATGGGCATGGCTATGCCAACAATTTTGAGGACGCGATGTTGGTAGAACACTCGTGTTGAATCGATCCGAATTGATGTTATGCTATGAGATACATTCGTCACAAGCTAATGGTTCATAACACAGAGATGGTTAACGTTTGCATAATTCCTTAGACCATGAGAGTATCGAGTTTCTTCATGCTTGCTTCATGAACTTTGGGGTTTGTTAAACGTCATCCGTAAATCGGTGGCTATTACGGCGGCTTACGGGTTCATGGAAAAGTATGTCAAGTAACTTGATAGCTCAAGATTGGGATTTTCTCCTCCGATGCTGGAGAGATATCTCTGGGCCCTCTTGGTGTTACGGTATCCATCATCGTCTGGCCAGACACTTTGTGATTTGATCACGGGGATGCCGGAACATGGGAACGATAAAAGAGAACAATACCGGCAACGAGGTAACTGGCATAGTGGACAAGTTGTTGATCCACGAGGATGCCTACATGTGTCATCTCGGGTAATTGTAACATATTGCGAAGCAACAGGAATAGCTCACAGCAACTAGAGGTTCACTCGAATATTCATTCGTGTGGGTATAGGGGTCAATATGGGTGTCCACGGCTCCGATGTTGATCATTGATCGGAAGGGGTTCCAGGTCATGTCTATGCTTCACCGAACCTATAGGGTCACACGCTTCAGGATCATCTATCTGTTGAATACTAGACAGGGAGTCTGAGAGAAAATCACCGAAAAGTTTCGGGCACCAAAAAAGTTTCGGACAGCGGAAAAGTTTCGGACACGCTTCAGGGGATGCCATTAAGTCAAATTGGTTTCGGCACATGCCTGATAATTCTTGGAGGGTGCCAGAATCATTCTGGAAACTTCTGGGAATTTTCCGGAAGAAAAACCGGAAATGTTCCGGAGCTGCCCGAACCGCTTCAGATGCTTTTCGCAGATGAAAATCACTATTCCGGAATTGTTCCGGATCGCATTATGTGTGACATAAAGTGGGGGTAGTTTGGTATTTTCATGTCCCAACCCTACCCCTTGGTTTTCCTATAAATAGAGGTGAGTGGGCTGCCCACAAACCCATCCCTTGCTCTCATACACATGCCATTGCAATGATCTAGCTTCTTCTCTCCCTCCCAGCGAAATAGTTTCGTTGAGCCGAAAGGATGTCTGGGTTCCGGCAGGAACTAGTTCTGGACGGCGAAGCCCTGCCGGATATATCACACCATATGTGTGCAACCCCGTAGAGGGGTCGTAGTTTCGATCTTTTGCTCGAGGGGTTGTTCGTGTGTCCTCCCGAAGGGCTGTTCGGGTCTCCGTTTGAGTTTCGAGGGTCCTCTCGAAGGGCTGTCCGCAACATCGTCCGGGGGACTATCCGACCGCCTCCCGGAGGGCTGTCCGACGAGAGAGTACATCCTCGCGGTTGGGAGGTTGTAAAATCCTAGCTGCGGGGATCTGCACCAATGATCTCCACCGACTCTTCTACCGCTGCGCTTTGAGTCGGTACGGATCAGATCAAACCTTGTATGCAGTCTCCATAGTGGTCCTGGGCGTGCTGGCTATACCGGAAATTTTTGTTTTCTATCGCGTTCCCCAACAGTGGCATCAAGAGCCAGGCTATGAGTAGATGCATGTTATGATCTAGAATACATGAGATGTATGGGTATTGCATAGTATAATTTTGTAGTAGATGAGATCTATTGCTGAAAATTATTTGTGCGGGTAGCAGATGAAATCTGTTACCCGATGTTCCTGTTGCTTCCCGTGAATTTGCGTAATCCATATCTTGACAGAATGGTGGAATCTTTCAAAGTTCTGGCAATCCACGATCCTTTCATGCTGCTCTTGAGTATGCTGATTGACAGATCAACGAAGTGCTAACAGTTCTTTGGGTTCCACCATAGTCAAAAGAAAGATGGATGTTTTGCAAACGAAAAGGGCAATGCAGATATGATCTGCACGGGGGTCACGCGTATGACGAAGTTTAGTATGGGGCTCGAGATTTTATCATCTCGTGTGTCATACACCCTGGAAAGTTAATCTAGCAACTTGAATTATCATACTTGATGATAAACGTTGGTAGCCGCGGTTTGAGTCAAAACCTTAGAAGCCACGTAAAATAAAATTTTGTATAAACCGATAAGAGGCGTCTAACTTGGTTTTGCAGGATGGTTTGCATGTGATGTGGTATAGCAAAGCTCATATTCAATTTTGATTATGTATGAGATGGCTATATGATGTAATTAACATGACCTGCATGTCATGATTCGGCATGATGGTTGGAGCCATATGATTGCACTTTAATGACCTGTGTGTCAACCTTATGTAATACACTTATTTTATTAGCTATAAAGATAGCAATATTATCTGGTGCATCGACAAGGTGGTGGCAATCTTTGCAGAGGTGAACACCGACGCGAATGCCAAAGACGAAGAAATACTTGACTTCTCCGTTAGAAGGGGCTATACCATATCATGCTATTATGAATTGCCTGAGATGTTTATCCCTCTTGATGCACCCTTCTTAATTGCGTGGTAGTCGCTTTTTATTAGGGTGATCTCTCACTTAGAATATCAAGTAGTTAGTGTTCTCCCAAGTGTAGCACCGTCACGGCACCTATCTCTTCGGGGTATCACATGGTTACGTGGGTACGAACGATTAGAGAAGTGTGAGGCGGGTGAGTTGAGACCTCGCAGCAAGATCACTTGGTTGTCTTGACATTCAGGCATGAAAGTCATGAGCTCGGAACACACGCATCGAAAGATGAACAAGAGTCACATAGAGATGTGATTGGCAAGTTGGCCTACCAATTGAAATTCTCGTCACTTGAGATGGTTGCATCCTTGACGCTGAATTGAAAGTTGGGTCTTGCATCACTCACAATCAATTAGGAGAGATATTGATTTGAGTGGGAGTGCACCTTGGAATAAAATTATTTATTCACTAGTGCCAAAAATCATTATGAACAAAGTCTAAATGAACTTGTGTTTTCCGTTGTAGATCAAATGGCTCGCAACACCGCGTTCAACTTAGGCCCTATGTTAGAGAAAGAGAAGTTAGCTGTGAATGGAAACAACTATGCGGACTGGGTCCGTACCCTGAGGATTGTCCTCTGGGGTGCTAAGAAAGTGTATGTGCTTGACGAACCTCTTCCTCCTAAACCGGCGGCAACAGCCGCGGCAGACATACATAATGTCTAGGCCACTAAGGATGATGATTACAACTTAGTGCAGTGCCTCATGCTGTCTTGCATGAGTTCAGAGCTTCAAAAACGTTTTGAATTCCATAACTCCTTTGATATGATCAAGGATCTGGATGCTCTTTACAAGTTTAATGCACGGTCTGAACGTTTTGACATCATGAAAATGATGGCAGAGACCAAGATGGCTGAGGGCAGTTCAGTTGGCGAGCACGTAGTCAATATGATTGGCTACGCTGAAAGGCTTAAAATCCTGGAATTCCCACTTCCAAAAGAGCATGTTATGGACTTGTTGCTAGGTTCACTCCCCCCGTCTTATGGCAGTTTTATCATGAACTACAACATGAATGGGATGGACAAAACAACAAATGAGGTGCTTGCCATGCTGAAAACTGCTGAAGGAGGACTGCAGAAAAATCGCAAGCAAGTGTTGCTTGTGAATAAAACTGCCAGTTTCAAAAAGAAAGGCAAGCCAAAGAAGGGCAAGGGCGCCGGTTAGATCGGCTTCCAACACAAATCTAAGGGCGGAGCCAAGAATGAAACTGAGTGCTTCAACTGCAAGGGCACAGGACACTGGAAGAGAAACTGCAAGAAGTATCTCGAAGATAAGAAGTCCGGGAAAACTGGAAAAGGTATAATTGTTATACAAGTTAATGTCATTGACGTTTTGCTTGCTAGCAAAAATTCTAAGTCTTGGGTATTTGATACCGGATCGGTTGCTCACATTTGCAACTCGATACATGGGCTTCAGAAGGTGCGCAAGCTAGCAAAGAATGAAGTCGTGATGCGTGTCGGGAATGGCGCTGGGATCGCCGCTCAAGCCGTCGGCATTATGCCTCTACGTCTCCCTTCAGGATTTATTTTGGAACTTAGTAACTGTTATTTTGTTCCGTTATTGTGTAGAAACATTATCTCTGGATCATGTTTAGTACACGATGGGTACTCCTACAAGTCTGAGAACAATGGTTGTTCACTTTATTGTAAGGATATGTTTTATGGATTTGCACCCATTGTTGGGGGCCTTTTCATACTGAATCTTGATTGTGGAAATGATGTATTTAATGTGAATGCTAAACGCCTTAAGAAGGCTGATACCACCACCACTTACTTGTGGCACTGTCGGCTTGGCCACATCGGAAAGAAATGCATGCAAAGACTCCATAAAGATGGAGTTTTACCGTCCCTTGATTTTGAATCATTTGACACATGTGAAGTTTGCTTGATGGGAAAAATGACCAAGACGCTATTCATGGGTCATCCTAAACGGGCGGGTGAATTATTGGAAATAATACATAGTGATGTATGTGGTCCAATGAACACGGCCGCACGGGGTGGGTATTTTTACTTCGTGACTTTTACTGATGATTTAAGTCGGTATGGCTATATCTACTTGATGAAGAATAAGTCGGAAACCTTTGAAAAGTTCAAAGATTTTCAGAATGAGGTAGAAAATCATCATGACAAAAATATTAAGTTTCTACGGTCTAATCGCGAAGGCGAATATCTTAGTCATGAGTTTGGCCAACATCTGAGTGACCGTGGAATCATTTCACAGCTTACACCTCCCGGAACTCCACAGCGAAACGGAGTGTCGGAACGATGTAACCGAACCCTGTTAGACATGGTAAGGTCGATGCTGTCTCTTACAGATCTACCGATATCTTTTTGGGGTCATGCACTACTCACTGCCACTTATACATTAAACAGAGTGTCGTCTAAGTCTATTGAGACGACACCACATGAGATGTGGTATGGGAAGATAGCTAGTGTGTCGCATCTCAAGGTTTGGGGTTGTGAGGCATATGTAAAACGTTTACAGCCAACCAAACTAGAACCTAGATCAGACAAATATTACTTTGTAGGTTATCCAAATAACACCATTGGATATTCCTTCTACCACCAGTCCGAAGGCAAAATGTTTGTCGCAAAGGTTGCACACTTTCTCGAGAAAGAATTTCTCGCTAAAGAATTGAGTGGGAGGACGGTACAACTTAATGAGATTAGTGAATCTTTGGCAACCGTTGATATGGCTAAGGAACCGCAAGTAATTCCGCAAATTATCCCGACAACCGAGCCGGAAGTTGTCGCATGTGATGCGGAAACTTCAGACAATGTTGTAACTGAACCGGGCAGATCAGGTAGGGCTATCCAGCCACCTGAGTATTTTCATAACGAAATCTTCATTCTTGAAGACGATAAACCTGCGCACTACAAGGAAGCGATGGCGGGGCCTAGCTCAAGGGAATGGCACAAAGCTATGAGGTCCGAAATGGAATCCATGTACGAAAACCAAGTTTGGAACTTGGAAGAACTTCCAGATGGCGTAAAACCCATTGGTTGTAAATGGATTTTCAAAAGAAAGACGGACGCGGATGGTAACATTACTATCCACAAAGCTACACTTGTCACGAAAGGGTTCACGCAAGTTCCAGGAGTGGACTACGACGAGACTTTCTCGCCCGTAGCTATGCTTAGGTCTGTTCGGATATTACTAGCAATTGCTGCTTATTTCGATTATGAAATATGGCAGATGGATGTCAAAACGGCTTTCCTAAATGGAAACCTTGAACAGGATGTATACATGATACAGCCAGAAGGTTTTGTTGATCCTAAGAATGCTGGAAAAGTATGTAAGCTTCAAAAAGCCATTTATGGTTTGAAGCAAGCATCAAGGAGCTGGAACATTCGTTTTGATGAAGTGGTCAAAGAGTTTGGCTTCATCAGGAACGATGAAGAATCTTGTGTTTACAAGAAGTTTAGTGGGAGCGCAAAAGCATTTCTAATCTTGTATGTGGATGACATATTGTTGATTGGAAATGATGTGAATTTTCTTAGCGAAATAAAAGACTCATTGAAAAGGAGTTTTTCAATGAAAGACTTAGGTGAAGCGGCATATGTATTGGGCATCAGGATCTATAGAGATAGATCAAGACGCCTAATAGCGCTTAGCCAAAGCACATACATTGACAAGGTGTTGAAAAGGTTCAACATGGAGAACTCCAAGAAAGGCCTACTCCCCATGTCACCTGGCATAGTGCTTTGCAAGAATCAGAGTCCTCAGACCCTCGATGAGTGAGTACAAATGAATGATATTCCATATGCTTCGGCAGTTGGTTCTATTATGTATGCCATGCTATGTACAAGACCGGAGGTTTCCTATGCGCTAAGTGTTAGCATCTGGTACCAAGGTGATCCAGGATTGGAACACTGGGCCGCAGTCAAGGGTATTCTTAAGTACCTCAGAAGGACCAAGGATTTACTCCTTGTGTACGGAGGTGATGAAGAGCTCATTGTAAGTTGTTACACTGATGCAGGCTTCATGACTGACCCAGATGACTTCAAATCTCAATCTGGCTATGTTTTCATATTGAACGGCGGCGCAGTTGATTGGAAAAGTTCCAAACAAAATACTGTCGCGGATTCTACGACGGAGGTGGAATATGTTGCTGCTTCTGAAGCCTCCAAGCAAGCTGTCGGTATCAAGCAATTTCTTGAATACCTTGGTGTGGTTCCAAGTGCTCTATGGAGATCTATTGTGATAATAGTGGCGCCGTGGCTCAGGCAAGGGAGCCATGTTCGCACCATAAGACAATGCATATTCAACGCAAATATAAACTCATTTGACATCATGTTGAAGAAGGTTTAGTGAAAGTACGCAAAGTTCACACGGATCTAAATGTGTCAGACCCGATGACAAAGCCTCTACCACGAGAAAAGCATGAGAAACACCGGATAGCCATTGGTGTTAGGGAAGCCATGTAACTGGATTATGACTCTAGTGCAAGTGGGAGTCTGTAGGAGATATGCCCTAGAGGCAGTAATAACAGTTATTTTGTATCTCCAAAGTTTGTAATGAATGTTTATGTTCCATGCTATAACTGCAATGATTCTCGAGTCTACAAATTAAACGAGGCTTGGAGGGAAACTCATGTGGACGTGTGGTATAATAAACGGTAAATTGTATTCCTAGTCTTGCCTGTAAGACTGGCTCAAGTGTTGCATGATGGTCCTGTTTTCCTGATCATGGGCATGGCTATGCCGACAATTTTGAGGACGCGATGTTGGTAGAACACTCGTGTTGAATCGATCCGAATTGATGTTATGCTATGAGATACATTCCTCACAAGTTAATGGTTAATAACATAGAGATGGTTAACGTTTGCATAATTCCTTAGACCATGAGAGTATCAAGTTTCTTCATGCTTGCTTCATGAACTTTGGGGTTTTTTAAATGTCATCCGTAAATGGGTGGCTATTACGGCGGCTTACAGGTTCATGGAAAAGTATGTCAAGTAACTTGATAGCTCAAGATTGGGATTTGCTCCTCCGACGATGGAGAGATATCTCTGGGCCCTCTTGGTGTTACGGTATCCATCATCGTCTGGCCAGACACTTTGTGATTTGATCACAGGGATGCAGGAACACGGGAACGAGAAAAGAGAACAATACCGGTAACGAGGTAATTGGCATAGTGGACAAGTTGTTGATCCACGAGGATGCCTACATGTCTCACCTCGGGTAATTGTAACATATCGCGAAGCAACAGGAATAGCTCATGAAAACTAGAGGTTCACTCGAATATTCATTCGTGTAGGTATAGGGGTCAATATGTGTGTCCACCACTCCGATGTTGATCATTGATCGGAAGGGGTTCCAGGTCATGTCTATGCTTCACCGAACCTATAGGGTCACACGCTTAAGGGTCATCTATCTGTTGAATAGTAGACAAGGAGTCTGAGAGAAAATCACCGAAAAGTTTCGGACACCGGAAAAGTTTCGGACAGCGGAAAAGTTCCGCAGACAGGACACCGGAACAGTTTTGGTAAAACTAAAAAGTAGTTTCAGGGGATACCATTAAGTCAAATTGGTTTCGGCACATGCCTGATAATTCTTGGAGGGTGCCAGAATCATTCTGGAAACTTCTGGGAATTTTCCGGAAGAAAAACAAGAAATGTTCTGGAGCTGCCGGAACCGCTTCAGATGCTTTTCGCAGATGAAAATCACTATTCCGGAATTGTTCCGGATCGCATTAAAAATTATTTTAGTGTGGTACTAGAATTGTTCTAAGCCGACATAAATATTTTCAGTTCTATCGGATGCTGAAAAATGTCGTCGTGAATAGTGAAAGTGCTTTTTGGATATTTATGGAAAAGCACCTTTTTGGATATTTCCAAAAAGGCTTCTAGAAGGGATTGGGGAGCAAGTTAGCTCCTCATGGGGGGGCCCCAAGGGTAGGCCGGCCAAGGGTGGAGCTCCTCCATGGAGCTCCACATGGCACCCCTTTTTCCTTCTTATGTTTTTTATGTGTGACATAAAGTGGGGGTAGTTTGGTATTTTCAAGTCCCAACCCTACCCCTTGGTTTTCCTATAAATAGAGGTGAGTGGGCTGCCCACAAATCCATCCCTTTCTCTCATACACATGCCATTGCAATGATCTGGCTTCTTCTCTCCCTCCCAGCGAAATAGTTTCGTAGAGCCGAAAGGCTGTCTGGGTTCCGGTAGGAACTAGTTCTGGACGGTGAAGTCCTGCCGGATAGATCACACCGTATGTGTGCAACCCCGTAGAGAGGTCGTAGTTTCGATCTTTTGCCCGAGGGGCTGTTCGTGTGTCCTCCCGAAGGGCTGTCCGGGTCTCCATTCGAGTTTCGAGGGTCCTCCCGAAGGGCTGTCCGCGACATCGTCCGGGGGACTGTCCGACCGCCTCCCGGAGGGCTGTCCGACGAGAGAGTACATCCTCGCGGTTGGGAGGTTGTAAAATCCTAGTTGCGGGGATCTGCACCAACGATCTCCACCGACTCTTCTACCACTGCGCTTTGAGTCGGTACGGATCGGATCAAACCTTGTATGCAGTCTCCATAGTGGTCCTGGGCGTGCTCGCTATATCGGAATTTTTGTTTTCTGTCGCGTTCCCCAACAAAAGGCAACAATAATTTATGCAATTGACATGATGAGCATGATGGCATGATGCATGATGCATGAGATGGAAATGGCAATGAAGCAAATGGAAAACAAAATCATTCAAACACATGGCACATAGAGGTTCACAAGAGTTACATGACCATAAATGGCAAGGGGGGCACTTGGGCTGTTACAACTCTCCCACACTACAAGAGGATCTCGACCCGAGATCTAGGAACGAAAGAACTCTGGATATTCGGAACGGAGAAGATCCTCATGTTCCCAAGTAGCTTTTTTATCGGAATGATGAGACCACTTCACCTTGAGAAACTTGATTGATTTGTTGTGAGTCTTATGCTCAGTTTCATCGAGAATAGCCACTGGATGCTCACGATAAGAGAGGTCTTCTTTGGGATCAATGTCTTGAAGTTCAATGGTATGCTCGGGAGTCTTGAAGCACCTCCAGAGCTGAGAGACATGGAAGACATCGTGCACATTTGCAAAGTTTGGAGGAAGCTCTAGTTGATAGGCAAGTTCACCTCTCTTGCCAACAACTCTGAAAGAACCCACAAAGCGAGGAGCTAGCTTCCCTTTAATTCCAAACCGCTGAGTGCCCTTCATGGGAGAGACTCTGAGATAGACTAGATCATTAACTTGAAAGGAGACATCCCGATGTTTGTTATCATAATAACTCTTTTGTCGGGATTGAGCTGCTTTGAGGTTCTCACGAATGACATGGCACATCTCTTCTGCTTCAGTGATCATGTCATTGCCCAAAATTTGACGCTCACCGGTTTCAGACCAATTGAGCGGGGTATGGCACTTCCTGCCATAGAGAATCTCGAAAGGGGCCTTGCCTGAGCTAGCTTGAAAAATGTTGTTGTATGAAAATTCAGCGTATGGAAGGAAGTCTTCCCATTTCATGCCAAACGAAATCACATAGGCTCTGAGCATGTCTTCAAGGACTTGATTGACTCTCTCAACTTGACCACTTGTCTGCGGATGGAATGCAGTGCTGAAATGGATCTTGGTACCCATAGGAGTCTGGAAGGACTCCCAAAACTTAGAAGTGAAGAGGCTTCCATGGTCAGATGAGATGAGCCGAGGAATACCATGCAAAGAAACTATCCTTGATGTATACAACTCTACTAGCTGAGCTGCCGAGATAGATTCTTTGACTGGAAGGAAATGGGCAACTTTGGTCAGCTTGTTGATCACCACAAAGATGGCATATTTTCCCCTCTTGGACTTGGGAAAACCAGTGACGAAATCCATCTCCACATGATCGAATTTCCACTCTAGAATAGGCAAAGGCTGAAGGAGACCTGCTGGACGTTGATGTTCTGCCTTCACTCTACGACAAACATCACACTCGTTCACGAACCGAGCAATTTCACGTTTCATGCGAGTCCACCATAAGGTTTGCTTGAGATCCTGATACATCTTGGAGCTGCCTGGATGAATGGATAGAAGAGAATTGTGTGCTTCATCCATGATAACTTTCCTGAGATCACCTTTTGGAACCACCAGATGGTCCTCAAAGAACAAGGTATCTTTTTCATCAACGCGAAAGCAGTTATACTTCGGAATGCCCTTGGCCACACCTTTCTTCACTTTCTTCACCATTGCATCAAGAAGTTGAGCCTCGTGAACTTGATCTTCTAGAGTCGGAGAGACTTGAAGATTGGCAAGAAATCCTTGTGGAATCATCTGAAGATTGAGCTTGCGGAAGGCTTCACAAAGCTCGGGTTGAAGAGGCTTCAGGATAAGACTGTTGCAGTATGCCTTTCGGCTGAGCGCTTCTGCAATGACATTTATTTTCCTAGGAGTATACTCAATGCTTGGATTGAAGTCCTCAAGCAATTCCGCCCAACGAGACTGTCGAAGATTGAGATTGGGTTGAGTGAAAATGTACTTCAAGCTCTTGTGATCGGTGTACACCTCAACTGGTCTACCCAGCAACAAATGCCTCCAAGTCATCAGAGCATGCACAACTGCCGCCAACTCAAGATCATGAGTTGGGTAGTTCTTCTTGGCAGGCTTCAACTGACGTGAAGTATAAGCAACTATCTTCTTATCTTGCATGAGAACACCACCAAGACCTTGGAGAGAAGCATCACAGAAAACTTGGAAAGGCTTTGATTGCTCGGGAGGAACAATAACAGGAGTTGAAGTTAGTCTCTGCTTGAGCGTATTGAACGCCACATCACACTCAGGAGACCAAACATACTTGACATTCTTCTGGAGGAGATTAGACAGAGACTTAGCAATTTGAGAGAAGTTCTCGACAAATCTTCTAGAATAACTTGCAAGCCCGAGGAAGCTATGAAGCTGCTTCACATTCTGAGGAGGCTCCCACTTCAAGATTGCCTCAACTTTCTTAGGGTGCACTTTAATGCCCTTGGCAGAGATCATATGCCCAAGGTACACCACTTCATTGAGCCAAAACTCACACTTGGAAAACTTTGCATAGAATCAATGTTCTCTTAGCTTGTCAAGCACAAGCCGGAGATGCTCTGCATGCTCTTCTTCAGTCTCCGATAACACAAGGATATCATCCAGATAGACCAAGATGAACTCATTCTTGAAAGGAGAGAATATGAAGTTCATCATTCTTGAGAAGGTTGGAGGAGAATTGGCAAGACCAAATGACATGACGGTGTACTCATAAGAGCCAAAACTTGTCCTGAAGGCAGTCTTTGGAATATCTTCTTTGCGAATGTGAATCTGCTGATAGCCCATGCGAAGATCAAGCTTCGAGAAAACCTTGGCACCTTTCAGTTGTTCAAACAACTCATTGATGTTGGGAAGTGGGTACTTGTCTTTGATTGTCTTCTTATTCAATGGACGGTAATCGACACAAAGTTGGTATGTGCCATCCTTCTTCTTGAAAAAGAAAACACCACAACCCCATGGAAAAGAACTTGGTCTGATCAGACCCAGACGTTCTTGTTCATCTAGCTACTTCTTCAACTCTTTCATCTCTTCGAGGCCAAGTTTATAAGGACGCTTGCAAACTAGTTCAGTTCCGGGCTCGAGGTTAATCACAACGACTGGCCGGTGCGAAGGCATTCCTGGCAATTCTTCTAGAAAGACATCTTCATACTAACAAACCACCGGAATTTGGGAAATAGCCAAGATTTCACCCTTCTCATTAAGAGCAAAGAGACGGATTGTGTCATCGCGAGCTGCAAAAATAATCACATCTTCTGAAGGATGAGTCAACTTGACTTCTTTGGCTTGACAATCACCATATGCCTTGTTCATAGCCAGAAAGTCCATGCCTAGAATGAGATCAATATCGGAATTACCGAGAACAATTGGAGAAGCAAGAAAAAAATAATTGTCCATCTTGATAGAAACATCTGAAACCACCTTGTTAGCGCTTATGAGAGTGTCGGGAGAGACAATGCGCAAAGCCTTACTCAAATATTCAGAATCAAAATCATGCTTGGCAAAGAATGATTTAGACATGAATGAATGCGATGCACCAGTATCAAACAACACTTTTGCAGGAATAGAATTAATTGAGAGATTACCCATGATCACTTGAGAAGAATCCTCTGCCTCTGCTTCGTTCACCTTGTTCACCCTTGCTGACTTTGGATTATGCTTCACCATAGCATTGCCTGGAGGTCTGACTAGAGGAGGAGGAGGAAGACGCCGCTGGTTGCACTTGTTTGAGTAGTGACCCTTCTCACCACACTTGTGACAAGTAACCTCACAAAGTGGACGAAAGTTGCCTGGAGGAGGAACATTAGCTGACTTGGGTGCCTATGGCCTCTGATGATACCCTGGGTTGGGTGGGTGGGAAGAACCACGGCCACCAAACTGTCTCTACTACTAAGGAGGACGAAACGGAGGAAGAGGAGGAACCCAATACTTCTGCTGCTTAGGGACCATCTGAGAGCTGGAAGAAGAAGAATAGGAATCCCTAGAACGCTTCCTTGGGTTCTCTAACTTGAGTTGTGTTGCCTCGAACTTCAAAGCCATGTCGTAGAATTGATCAAACTCACGAGGCTCCTAAGGACTGGACCCGACAGAAGCTCATCCTCAAGACCACCTCTAAACTAATAAATCATGGACTTGTTATCTGGAACATCTTGCTTAGTATAGCGGGCCAGATTCTGGAACTCGATGTTGTACTAATAGACAAACTTGCTTCCCTGCTTCAGGTGCCTGAACTTCTCACGCATCTCCTTGACAAAGCTTGTTGCAATGTAATGGGCCCTGAAGTCATGACAGAAATCATCTCAAGTGACAACACGATTGCCCCTGGAGTCCTTGTATTGCTGCCACCAATCTGTTGCCTGACCCTTGAGCTGGAATGACGCGAATCTGACAAAGTCCTCTGGTCTCACATTGCTGCACTCAAAATTCTTACTCATGTCATGGAGCCAATCATCAGCATCAAAAGGCTTCTCACAATAGGTGAACAACTTGGGCTGGTTGGCAACGAACTGGTTGAGCGTCACGAACTGAGGTTGATTCTGAAAATTCCCTTGAAAGCCTTGCTGACCCTGATCTCTTTCTTGCAACAGCCTGATTAACATCTGAGTATTTGCATTGCTTGCGGCCATCACAGCTTGCCAAGCTTCTGGAGGAGGAGGCGGTGATGGGGGTGGTGGAAGATCAGGCTGCTCCTCACCCCGAGCCGGATTCTCGCGAGTTGGTGGAGCCATCCTGGAGATGGACGAGAACATCAGCACCTCATATGACAACACCTTCACGAACACAACCAAGGCAACAATAATTTATGCAATTGACACGATGAGCATGATGGCATGATGCATGATGCATGAGATGGAAATGGCAATGAATCAAATGGTAAAACAAAATCATTCAAACACATGGCACATAGAGGTTCACAAGAGTTACATGACCATAAATGGCAAGGGGAGCACTTGGGCTGTTACAAGTCCATAGATTGGGTTGGCTAAGGATTCTGAGGAGTTTTCCCAAGAAGAAAAAGGGAAGGAATAGGATTGGTCATGCTTCAAGACTGAGGACTCTACATTTTACATTTTGTGAGAAATCACTTTTGAGTCCATAGGAAAGCCCATACTATTAAAAGGGGATGAGGTATTTATGTTGTTCTGATTGGTCAAGTGCTTAGAGATTAGCCACCAAAAATACTCACCCACTTTCACACAAAAAAAACTTTGTCCAAAGCCAAAAGTCAAAATTCAGTGACACCAATATTTCCCATTTGGATCCACAAGTTTTACTCTAGACAAAAACCCAACCAAACCCTAACATCTCGGTACTACCAAGTTTCCATTCGGTGCAACCGAGAACGAGTGACCAACTTTTTGTTAAGCAATTTCTTAAAGTCGGTCCCATCGAGTTTGAGGAATAGGTGACACCAAGATTTAGAAATTTCCTAGGTCACCCATGTCGGTACCCACCGAGATTTATATATCGGTCTAACCAAAAAGGCCGAATTCGCCACATTTTTCCCTAGTCGGTGCAACCTAGTTTTTACTACGGTTTCACTGAGTTGGGAAATAATGTTGTAACGGTTGGATTTTGGATATGCCTATATATACCCCTCCACCACATATCACTCGAAAGAGAAGCACTCAGAACACACACCCACTTGCCATATCCAATTTTCTGAGAGAGAACCACTTACCGTTGTGTTGAGGTCAAGATCATCCACTCCAACCATATGGATCTTGATTTCTAGCCTCCCCAAGTTGCTTCCCATCCAATCAATATCTTCTATCCATGTCAAATCTGTGCGAGAGTGATTGAGTGTTGAGGAGACTATCTTTTGAAGCACAAGAGCAAGGAGTTCATCATACTACCACATCTATTACCTTTTGGAGGGTGGAGCCTCCTAGATTGGTTAGGTGTTGCTTGGGAGCCTTCTTCTTCGTGATTGTTGAGTTGAACCAAGAAGTTTGTAAGGGCAAGGAGATCGCCTACTTCGTGAAGATCGACCCCGAGTAAGGCTAGTCCTACATGGACGTAGGCCATCATGGAATGGACAAGGTTGCTACTTCGTGGACCCTTCATGGGTGGAGCCCTACGTGGACTCTCACGACCCTTACCCTTTGTGGGTTGAAGTCTCCAAAAATGTGGATGTACAATTGCACCACCTATCAGAACCATGGAAAAACTCTTCGTGTCTCCCAATTGAGTTTGATCTTCCTACCTCTACTTCTTCTTACATATGCTTGTCTTTACTTTCCACTGCCATACTTGTTGACTAGCATGTGTAGGGTGCATTGAACTTATTATAATTGCTAAAATCTGCCAACCAATTATCTTGGGAATATGTTAGGTTTTAATTTTTGCAAGTAGTCTATTCACCCCCTCCTCTAGGCACACCTTCTAGTGATCCCACGGTCCTACTCTAATTCCTCTAAATCCTCCATGTCTTCCAAGTCGGGGGGTCTCCATCTTGTTTTTGGACTCCTTAGTGGAAATTTGTCTAAGTCCAGGTCATGTAGCAGGTCGGGCCATGTGGAAGGTCGGGTCATGATTGTAGACGGGTCAAGATTGTATTCGGGTCATGATTGTAGACGGGTCATGATTGTAACTGGCCGACTTAAGTCCAGAACTGACTTAACACCAGAGATGACTTAACTCCAGAAATGAGCTAACACCAGAGATGACTTATCGTCGGCAGCGGGTCTCGTTGCGGGTAACTCCCCTTAAACCAAGGTTAGTTCATCCCTCTTAGGGGGGATATCACATCTAGCGGGAGCTTTACTATAGGACATGAGCTAAAGCAACTCTAATGGTGTGAACATATTAATGCATTATGTCAAAGTCGTAACCCCACTTGTGCTTAAATGATGAGTATGAACTATGATCAAGTGATCTCACTTGGCTCCTAAGTCAATATAGTCACATATAGATGCCTTTGTCATTGACAATTGCTTGATAGATACTAGAGTAGTTTCCATGTTTAACATATTTCATTTGCCATTTATTGTGTGATCATGTTGGTATGCATTTTTTTTCTCATTCAAGGACATCCAATTGTAGTTTATTTGGGTTTTATTTTTGTGTCTAGTTGGATATACAAGAATGCCTAAGTACCCCCTCTAGATATGTATTATATCTTGTCTCAAATTCTATTCATTCTTCATCACAAAATTTGAACAAGCTCATTTTTGAACCCTCCGGGTGAGGAGCATTTGGAGCCACCAATTTGACTATGGCTGACCTCCAAAACCTTCTAGGTATTTTTCGGTGTCACCAATCCCTACATACTTGGTGCTACTTGTAAAATATGTTGGGATTTTCCCCAAAGAGGAGGGGAGATGCAACACAGTAGAGATAAGCATTTCCCTCAATGAGAACCAAGGTTATCGAACCAATAGGAGGTACACACAAATTCCTATCTTCAACACCTACACACAAAAGAGCATCCACTTGCACCCAACGCGGCCAAGAGGGTTGTCAAGCCCCTTAAACTCGTTACTTGCAAGCGATAAATAGTTATAGATAGATAATATAAATACAAAATAAAAGTAAAGTAAGTAAATGGCAGCAATATGTTTGGTGTTTTCGTTGTAATATATTTTTTGAAGACACGGGGGGCATAGTTCTCTCGGAGAAAGCATACGGTGGGTAAACAATTAATGTTGGGCAATTGACCGAAAAGCATATATTTATGCAATAATTATTCATGGCATTGGTCATGTATATAGGTTTCACGTCCATAAACAAGTAGACTGACTCCTGCCTTGCATCTACTACTATTACTTCACCCAACGACTGGTATCCAACATGAATATAGAGTATTGAGTAAAAACAGAGTAATGCTTGGAGCAAGATTGTCGGGGTACGAGGATCTATGGGGCCGAGAAGGCCCCTTTTGTCGTTCGGCTAGGGAGATCCTCTAGCACAAAGAGCATCACCGGACCATGCACGCGCCGGGGTTTAGACAAGTTCGGGTTACCGGAGCGTAAAACCCTACATCTTGTGTGCTTTGGGATTATTGGGTTCACCATACAGGAGCGTCATAGCCCGACAAGGAATGCTAAGGAAGTGTCTCTACACGTGTAAATGAACTGAGTTTCGACCTTTCTAAAGGTAGACATGGACCTCCTTTTATAGTCAAAGGGGCTACCATAGTGGCTAAAATGGTCTTTCCACAAAATAAACAATGTATATCTATCTGCCAAAACTGCTGGCAATAGCTATAGTGTGAAATAACTAACTCTCACGGACTAGGACAGGCGCATTAAATGTGTAGTGAGGTGGCGCACTGGCAACGTCTCCTGGCAAGGATCGCCTCTCCTTATGTATTGTTTGCCCAGATACCTCTTATTCCTTTGCCACACCGTAGGATGGGTGTCATTAAAGCTACTGTAAATCTGGTGAGTTATCACGCGCTCTGACCAGCTCCACCTAACCGCCTACCCGCTCAACGCCTAGTCGATGTAGACCACCATCCCAGCGACATGGAGCAATGGCTTGGCGGGTGGAGGCCTTAGTGGGTGCATTAGTATTTGAGTCCACCGGTAAGGAGGGCTTGAGGGTTCGCTCAAACCCTTGTATGGAGTGGCTTGGCCTCCAGATCCTGCCAGGCTACCGGTCTAGAGGTCGCGGTTGCCTGGTGAACAAGTTAGGGTACTAAGGGCCCCGTTCTTTAGTACACTGATAGGAACCCCTAGGCCTGGGCCACACTTGCGTCCATGACATTTGTTGAGCTAGGCCCAAAAACAGTGCATCGGCACACGCGGCCACAATTTCCCACGTTTATGATGATTTTCCGCTTCGCCCACTGATAACCCACAAGTGTAGGGGATAGTTTTTAGCCTTTTTCGATAAATAAGAGTGTCGAACCAAATGAAGAAATATTCCCTCAAGTTTTATCGACCACCGATACAAATCTACACACACTTTAATGTTTGCTTTACCTAGAACAAGTATGAAACTATTTTGTAGGTGATAGGATAGTTTGCACGAATTAAACTAGAAGTACTTTACGGGAATAAAACTACGAGTAAATTGCAAGATAATAAAAGTTAGTTGTTTAATAAAAAAGCATTTGCCAAACAGGAAGGTTATTTGTCCCTAGGCAATTGATAACTAGACAGGTAATCATTATTGCAATATTATATGAGGGAGAGGCATGAGCTAACATACTTTCCGTACTTGGATTATATGCACTTATGATTGGAGTTCTAGAAAGCATCTGAAACCACCAAAGATCGTTAAGGTAAAACCCAACCATAGCATTAAGTATCAAGTCCTCTTTACTCCCATACGCAAAAACCCACCTACTCGGGTATGTGCTTCTGTCACTCACGCCACCCACCATAAGCAAATCATGAACATATTGCAAGACCCTACAGCAGGGATAACTCACGTTTGCGGGACATGGAGGGCGCCATAGGACAGCACCAAAATAAAACATACAACTCATACCAACCACGATCATCAATTAGCCCATAGGACAAAACGGATCTACTCGAACATCATAGGATATCCACATATCATTGCGAAATAATATATGGAGTTGAGCACCATGTTTAAGTCGAAATTACAATGGGGAAGAGAGGTGTTACACTACTACATAGAGGGGTAGAGAGTTCGTGTTGACAGCGGCAAAGTTGTTGGTGTAGATTGCCGTCATGATGATTGCCCCGACGGTGTTCTGGCACCACCAGGGGAGAGGGGGAGAGAGCCCTCCCCCTCCTTATTCTTATTCCTTGGCCTCCCTCCTAGATAGGAGGAGAGTTCCCCCTCTGGTCCATGGCATCTATGGTGGCAGAGGGGCAGGAGCCCCTCCGAGATTGGATCTCCCTCTCTGTTCTCTTCTGTTTCGCCTTCTTGTTTTCTGGCTGAAAACCGTCTCTTATATTCCCGGAGATCTGTAACTCCGATTGTGCTAAGATTTTAACATGATTTTTTCAGATATAAGCTTCCTTGCGCCCAAAGTAGAGATCCAACCAACTTACGAGGAGGCCATGATACACCACCATGCGCTTGGGCCCTAGGGCATGCCGTGGTGTCTCGTGGTGGTTGTGGGCCTCCTTTGGCGTTGATTCCACCTCCCAAAAATCAAAAATATTCCCAAATAATTCTCCATAAATTTTTATCACGTTTGGACTTCGTTTGGTATGGATATTATGCAAAGTAAAAAAACCAAAAAACAGCAACTGGCACTGGGCACTATGTCAATAGGTTAGTCCGAAAAAATGATATAAAGTTTCTATGAAATGATTATAAACATCCAAGAATGATAATATAACAGGATGGAACAATCAAAAATTATAGATACGTTGAAAACGTATGAGCATCCCCAAGCTTAATTCATGCTCGTCCTCAAGTAGGTAATTGAGAAAAACAGAATTTTTTATGTGGAATGTTGTCTAACATATTCATCACATATTCTTTTGTTTTTTAGCATGGACATTTGGACTTTTAGATGGTTCAAATCAATACTCTAGTTTTCTCATGAAGGCTTTAATACTCAAGCATACCAACAAGCGGCCATGTCTTTCAAAATATCAACACTAAAGAAAGTTATCCCTAGCCCATGATGCTCAATCATTGATCCATTCATGAAACACACTCAAATATTAGCTACTCCCAATGCACAAGTATGATCATAGTGCCCCCTAGTTGACGCTTTATAAGAGATGATGGAGACTCAAATAAAAGTAAAAAATTGCATAAAGTAAATAGATAGGCCCTTCGCAGAGGGAAGTAGGTTTTTGTAAATGTGCCAGAGCTCAAAGCTTGAATTGAGAGAGAAAAATATTTTGGGTGGCATGCCTTTCCTGTCGACAAAAACGACCGAGAATTTTCAATACTTTCCATACTAGATATATCATAGGCAGTCCCAAACAGAAAATAAAGTTTATTCCTTTTTCCACCATTCTTTCACAATCCATGGCTATTCGTATCCACTGATGCCTTTCATACCAACACTTTCCAAGGAATTTATTATTTCACAACATAAAGTAAATTTCTTTTTCATTTAGGGACTAGGCATACTATTATAGTTATACTCTCATGCAATGATAAGTGAATAAACACTCATCTTTAGAATAACACATCTAGCATGGAAAAATATCGGCCACCCCCTGCCGATTCATGAGTGGTATGAGCACACAAAAAGGAAATTCAATTTGAAAATTAGAGATGGAACATACAAATTTGCTTGCAACGGCGCGGAAATACTAGATATAGGTACGTATGGTGGACTCATATGGCGAAACTGTGTTTAAAGATTTTGGATGCACAAGTAGTCTTTTTACTTAGTACAAGTGGAGGCTAGAAAATAGATTGAGAAGCAACCAATCAAGAAACAAAAATTCTCATAAATGGGAATTAAGCATAACTAACACCGAATAATGCACCATAAGTAGGATTTAATTTCATTGCGTAACTATTGACCTTCGTGCTTGCATAGGGAATCACAAACCTTAACACCAATATTCTTACTAAAGCATAATTACTCACCAACATGACTCATATATTACTATCATCATGTCTCAAAACTATTACAATGAATCAAGTTTAATTTGTCGAGTGATCTACATGAAAGTTTTTATTATATCCCTCTTGAATATCTATCACTTTGGGACTAGTTTCATATATTGCCATTGCTTTTGACAAGCTCAAATAAATTTTAAGTGAAGGAACATGAGCATAAAAATTTCATCTCTAAAACTAATATAAGTGAAGCACATGAAGCATTCTATAATGCCATACCCAAAATATATAGGTGAAGTGAAATGAGCATTCTATAAATCAACCATGGACTATCTCATACCAGCATGGTGCATAAATAAAAGTGAAAACTAAACACAAAAGACGCTCCAAGATTTACACATATCACATGAACGAAACGAAAGTGAAAAAATACCGATACTTGTTGAAGAAAGATGGGATGCCTTCTGGGGCATCCCCAAGCTTAGACACTTCAGGATCCTTGGATATTTACTTGGGGTGCCTTGGGCATCACCAAGCTTGAACTCTTGCCTCTCCTCCTTCTCCTCATATCGAGACCTCCTCAATCTTTGAACACTTCAATCACACAAAACTTAACAGAAAACTGGTGAGATCCGTTAGTACAATAAAGCAAATTACTACTTTAACTGTTGTTGCAAAACCATTCATATTTTATATTTTCATTGTCCCTACTATATTATAACTTCTCCATGGCTTATACCATTGATAAAATTGATAGTTTCATCAAAACAAGCAAAACAATGTATCAAAAAAAGAATCTGTCTTAAACACGACACTCTATAGTAATCTGAAATTTGACCATACTTCTGTAACTCCAAACTTCTGAAAAATTAGTACAAAAATAAATATTTTGTATAGAAATTCTATGTAAAATCGTCAGAAACTTTTGATATTCTAGTAAAAATGTAAATTCACGCACTAGAACCAAAGTTTCTATTTTTACACCGCACATACCAGCAAGCAATCTAATCATCCTAAAGGCAATTCTTTGCACATCATTTTTCTAATAAAATGGATTTGTACAAGGGGATAATTATTTTGTTTCAAATTTTCTATGATTCAAGATTCACAAAGTTTCCATGGGCACGAACAAAGTTCAAGGAATTCCCCCACTTCCACGATGTGCGTCTCTCTCACTTTCACTTTTATTTTTGTGAAGTTTTAGGTTCACCTCTATATTTTTTTTGTTTTTAAACTTTATAAAATCACTCAACAGAATAAAATGACTCTCTAAAACTTTCGGCTTGTCTCCCTGGCAGCACTTTCTTTAAAGCCATTAAGCTAGGCATGAAGTGCACAAGTAATGGATCCACCCGGATCCCAAGGTATATCAAAGCCAATTTTAATTAACAATGATTTTAATTTTAGTAGTGAGCACAAAGCAACATAAATCATGCAATGACGACGTCTAACTCTCTTCCTATGCATCGTCATGTCATAAAAGAACAATTCATGCACATCAAGTAAAGGCCAATGCATAGTATAAATAGTTTCTTGCAATTTTATCGTTTTGGAAACATAAAGAGGTAGAGATGTAGTTCATCTCTCATAATAATTTCAAGTAGGAGCAGCAAGCACATGCATTTTATATTCATAAAAATCATCATGTGTAGTAGCAAAACGCAACCCATCAATATAATCCTTAATAAGAGCAAACTTCTTCGATATAGTGTAGTTGGGAGGATTCAAAAAGATAATAGACTATCATGTGTGGGTGAAATATCAACAATTTCATTCTTAACATAAGGAACTATATAAAGTTCATATCCATAAACATAATTCATATTGGCATCTTGGCCATAGGCATAGCAAGCATCAAGTGCATCAAAAAGGGATATTTCAAAAGACTCCACGAGATCATAGCAATTGTCATAGCATTCATCCTTCGGTAAGCATGAATGGAAATTAAATAATGTATGAGTTGAAGAGTTACTCTTATTATAAGGTGGGCACGGGGAGCTAATACACTCTTCCTCCTTTTGTTCTTCGCTCTCCTCCTCATCTTTTTCATCTAATGAGCTCACAATTTCAGCAACTTCCTCTTCCATAGATTCCTCCAAAATATTAGTCTCTTCTTGGATAGCGGAGGGGTCCTCAATATATTCTTTAACATAAGCATTGGAAGCATAGTTTTCACAGAAATATTTAAGTATGGCAAAATTTTCAGATTTGTAAAGAGTAGCATTATACTTTTCAATCAAAGAAGCAATTTCATAGGCACCCTTAAAAGCAACAAATTTTTCATTTTTTCAATATCATAGTAATCATAAACACCCTTGGCATAAGAAGATACGATTCCATTATTATAAAACTCACATTGGAAGAAAAGGTGTTTCTTAGGGTCTTCGAAACAAGTAAAATCATGGATTTCACATAAATTCAAAGCATATCAATACAAACTATTAATATGATGCCACAAAAGTTTCCCTTTTTGAGATAAGCAGTGTCGCACAAAATAAGAAATATCATTTACTTATTTTTCTTCAACTAGGCTAGTTGGATTTTTAGCAAGAGCACAAATGGATTGAAGATGATCCAAATAATATTCCTCGGTAGTAAGGAACACTAGTGGTTCCTCAACTTTTGGAGCGGCAACTACAACTATTTTGTTTTGGTATTTTACGTTTCCTACCCATAACTAAAGATAGAATACAAGAGCACAAAATAAAAACTACTTAGTGATTAAGCAAACAAGCACACATGAGAATATTCACCCCACACTATTGCTCCCTAGCAGCGGCGCCAAAAAAAGTTCTTGATAACCCACAAGTGTAGGGGATCGTGTGTAGCCTTTTTCGATAAATAAGAGTGTCAAACCCAACGAGGATATAAAGTTAGAACAAATATGCCCTCAAGTTCTATCAACCACCGATATAACTCTATGCACACTTTAACGTTTTCTTTACCTAGAACAAGTATGAAACTATTTGTAGGTGATAGGATAGTTTGCACGAATAAAACTAGAACTACTTTGCAGGAATAATACTACGAGTAAATTGCAACATAATTAAAGTTAGTTGTTTGACATAAAGCTTTTTTCAAACACGAAGGTTATTCGTCCCTAGGCAATTTATAACTAGACCGGTAATCATTGTTGCAATTTTATATGAGGGAGAGGCATGAGCTAGCATACTTACCATACTTGGATCATATGCTCTTATGATTCAAACTCTAGCAAGCATCCGCAACTACCAAAGATCATTAAGGTAAAACCGAACCGTAGCATTAAGTATCAAGTCCTCTTTACTCCCATACGCAAAAACCCACGTACTCGGGTCTGTGCTTATGTCACTCACACCACCCGACATAAGAAAATCATGAACATATTGCAACACCCAACGGCGGGGACCCCTCACATTTGCGCAACACGTAGGGCACCATAGGACAGCACCAAAATAAAACATACAAATCATACCAACTGCGATCATGAAATAGCCCATAGGACAAAATGGATCTACTGAAACATCATAGGATAGCCACATATCATTGGGAAATAATATATGGATTTGATCACCATCTTTAAGTAGAGATTACAATGGGTAAGAGAGGTATCACACTGCTGCATAGAGGGGGGGAGATTTTGTGTTGACGGCGGCAAAGTTGTTGGTGTACATCGATGTCATGATGATTGCCCCGGCAGCGTCCAGCGCCACGGTGAGATAGGGGGAGAGAGCCCCCTCCTTCTTTTTATTCCTTGGCCTCCCCCTATATGGGAGGAGAGTTCCCCCTCTGGTCCATGGCCTCCATGGCGGCGAGGGGGCAGGAGCCCCTCCGAGATTGGATCTCCCCCTTTGTTCTCTTTTGTTTCGCCTTCTTTTTTCTGGCCAAAATTGTTTCTTATATTCTCGAAGATTTGTAACTCCGATTGCGCTGAGATTTTAACACGATTGTTTTTCGGATATAATCTTCCTTGCTCCCAAAGTAGAGGTCCAACCAACTTATGAGGAGGCCACGATACACCACCACGCGCTTGGGCCCTCGGGCGCGCCCTGGTGTCCTGTGGTGGTTGTGGGCCTCCTTTTGCGTTGATTTTACCTCCCAAAAATCACAAATATTCCAATATAATTCTCCGTAAATTTTATCGCGTTTGGACTTCATTTGATATGGATATTCTGCAAAGTAAAAACAAGAAGAAAAAAACTATCACTAGGCAATATGTCAATAGGTTAGTCCCCAATAAATGATAGAAATTTGCTATAAAATGATTATAAAACATCCAAGAATGATAATATTTTAGCATGGAACAATCAAAAATTATAGATACATTGGAGACGTATCAGCATCCCCAAGCTTAATTCCTGCTTGTCCTTGAGTAGGTAAATGATAAAAATAGAATTTTTATTTGACATGCTACCCATTATGTGATCTTTTCTATGTATGCTCATTGAGAAATAATGAATTAACAAACAACAACATAGTAATATTTATAAGTATAGGAAACAAAATCATTGATTTTTGAAAGTATACGATCCTAAAAGAATGTTTAGCCCTACCCATCTTTATTATATTAGCAAGGCATCACTCCGTCTTCACCACATAGATACAAATGTTAAGCACCACGGTGTCCAAGTCCGGTAATTGGGTTATACTTTTTCAATATGCATCAACCTTTTATTCTTCACGCAATACATGAGCGTGAACCATTGGATATAGCATACAGGTGGTATAGAATATGATGGTAGATATCAAAGGGGTAAAAAGTGGAGAAGATAGTCTCATAACAACTAGGTGTACCAACAAGCCATGGAGATGCTCCTTGATAGATGTCAATGCAAGGAGTGAGGATTGCCATGCAAATGATGCACTAGAGCTATAAGTGTATGAAAGCTCAACTAAAGCTAAGTGAGGTGTGCATCCAACTTGCTTGCCCATGAAGACCTCGGGCATTTGAAGAAGCCCGTCATTGTAATATACAAGCCAAGTTTATTATATGAAAAGGAAATTCCCACTAGCATATGGAAGTTTCAACATAGGATACTTTCTCTATGAAGGAGATGGTGCCACTTTGAGGCACGAGTGTTGTAAAGGATAGTACCAAAGTCACTTCTCTATTTTCTCTCATTTATAATTTTTATTTTTTATGGTGGGATTTTCTCCCTTTTTTCGTTTTGCCACCCCCATTTTCTCTTTTCTTTATATGGTGGGCTCATTGGCCTCCCCCATTCTCATTTAATTTTTCGTCTGGAGTCTCATCTCGACTTGTGGGGGAATCATAGTCTCCATCAGCCTTTCCTCACTGGGACAATGCTCTAATAGTGATGATCATCACACTTGTATTTACTTACAAGTCAACACGAAGAACTGATAGGAAGATATGACTCTATATGAATGCCTATGGTAGTGTACCAGTATGTGCAATGATCTAGCATGACATGTATCAAAAACATGATGAACGGTGGCTTTTCCACAAATACTATGTCAACTCTATATGATCATGCAAAGCATGTTAATGATGAACGAACTAGTCATGTGAAGTGATGATGGAATTTGCATGGCTATATATCTCGGAATGGCTATGGAAATGTCATAATAGGTAGGTATGGTGGCTGTTTTGGTGAGGCTTATGTGCAACAGAGTGTATCATGTCACGGGGTTTGGATGCACCGGCGAAAGTTGCATCGATCCTCGAGGTGAGAATGGGCTATGCACGGTACCGAAGAGGCTAGCAAATATTTGAAGGTGAGGATGTGTTTGTCCATCATGTCACAATATTCATAAAGAACTCACATACTTATTGCAAATTTTTATTAGTTTTATCACAAATCAAAGTACTCCTCACATGCCCCAAGGGAGGAGGTTGGTAGGATATAACCATCGTGCGCCCCCAACTCGAAACAACACTAGGATTTCAAGGAGGAATATAAATTATCACACATCATCATCATGCCTCTTTAATATTTAGATGAATAACAAGTTAACACCTCTTAATATTGACACTTCTACAAATCAACAATTTTGGACTCACACCTTTTTCATATGACCACATCAATGTCATTAACCCACAACTTCTCTATATGTGATACATGATGGTTTCGATTATCATTCATTGAATGCCTAATATTTTTGGACTAGTCTTATGAACCATGAAAATTACCATCACTATTTAGTCATATCTCAAACAAATATAAGTGAAAAATGAGAGCATACTATTTCTATAAAATCTACAAGCCGCCGTGCTCAACAAGATATAACTAAAGTACTATACCAACTGCCAAGTTCAAACGATATAAGTGAAGCACATAGAGTATTCTAGAAAATTATCATGAAGGTGAGTCTCTATCAAATAGGTGTGTACATAAAATGATGATTGTGACAAACTTAAAGTAAAATCAAACAAAATCAAACTATGCTCCAAGCAAAACACATATCATGTGATCAATAAAAATATAGCTCCAAGTGACATACCGATGGATTGAGACAAAAGAGGGGATGCCTTCCGGATCATCCCCAATATTAGATGCTTGAGTCTCCTTAGTATTATAATTGGGGTGCCTTGGGAATCCCCAAGATTATACTCTTTCTACTCCTTATTTTTTATTCCATCATGATCACACCCAAAACTTGAAAACTTCAATCACACAAAACTCAACAAAACTTCGTGAGATCCGTTAGTATAAGAAACATATTGCATACTTTAGGTACTATGATAAATTGATTTTTAATTCATTTTTCATAATAGGTGCTATATTCTAACCTCTCCATGGCTTACAACCCCCGATATAGTCCATAGCATAATCAAAACAAGCAAACTATGCAAGCAAAACAGAATCTGTTTAAAACAAAACCATCTGTAGAAATCTGTAAAGATACCATACTTATGTAACTCAATAAATTCTGAAATATTATTACAAAGTAAATAATTTTTATAGAAATATTTTGTAAAAATTTAATATCATTGTCACGCTCCTGTAAAAAGTAAAAATTCTTGCACTGGATTCAAAGATCATGTTATGTTTCAACATCATTTCTAGTCATCCCAAAGGCTTTACTTGGCACAAATAATAATCAAAAAATAAAAACATAATCATTAAAGAGTCAAAAATCATGTTATCACAAAATAACAGAAAGGATAAACAAAAGTAACAACATATATTGGGTTGCCTCCCAACAAGCGCTATTGTTTTATGCCCCTAGCTAGGCATAATGCATAGTTTCAAGTGTTGTCATCTTTGACACTCAACCCATAGGTAGCTCTCATGATTAATTCATAAGGTGGTTTAATTCTCTTACTAGGGAAGTGTTCCATCCCTTTCTGTAACAGAAATTGGAATCTTGTGTTTCCCTCTTTCATATCAATAATTGCAACTATAGTTCGTAAAAATGGCCTTCCAGGTATTATGGGCCAAGAAGGATTGCAATAAATATCAAGCACAATTAAATATACATGCACATAATTTTTTTGAAATAAAAAGCACATAATTAATTATACCCAAAGGTTTCTTGATGGTAGAATCCACAAGATGCAAGTTTAGGGAACACTCTTCAATATTAGTGAGACCAAGCACATCACATAAAGTTTTAGGTATAGTTGAAACACTAGCACAAAAAGCATTGCATTCATATTTATTTAGCTTTATTTTGATAGTAGGTTCCCACTCATCATGAAATTTTCTAGGAACAGAAATTTCAAGCTCAAGTTTCTCATCATAAGCTTTTATCATAGCTTCTACTATATGTTCGGTAAAAGCTTTGTTTTGTTCATAAGCATTGGGTGAGCTAATAATGGACTGCAGCAAGGAAATACATTCTAATAAAGATCATTTATCATAATTAAAGTCCTTGTAATCCAAGATATTGGGCACATCACTAGTTAAAGTTTGACCTCTCCAAACCCACTTTTTCAGTTTCAGCATTTAAATCATCACCCTCTAAGCAAACAACACGCTCCTCAACTAAAGTTTACTCATCTCCAGTCCATTTATCATTAATATTCACATAATTAAACAAAGATTCAATAGGAGAAAAACCAATCATTTTACGATCATCATCATGATTCTGGTAAGAACTGGGTGGAAGAGTTTTTTCTAAGAATTCTTGCTTAGCTCTCAACTTAGCGGTCCACTCCTTACTTTCATTGATAGATAATTTGATAGATTTAACAGTCTAATTAAAATCATGCTTGGGTGGTAAAGACTTATTTTTAAGAGTTCCAACATCAAGAGCATTTATATCCATGTTTTTAGCTAAAGTGTCAATTACATGCAACTTTTCTTCTACCGTAGTGTTGAAAACCTTTTCGGAATTAATAAATTCTTTAATCGTGTTCTCAAAATCAGAAGGTATCCTGTTAGGATTTGTAGAAGAATTTCCATAGTTGTTAGAGGAATTACCGGGATACGGTCTAGCATTGAAATTTCCTCTATAAGCATTATTTTTGAAATTATTTCATGAGATGAAGTTCACATCAATAGCATCATTATTTTTCCCAATCAAAGTAGACAAAGGCATATCATTGGGATCAACATTATTATTTTTACTAGCAACCATATTCATAAGAGCATCCACTTTTTCACTCAAAGTATAGATTTCTTCGACATAATTTACCTTCTTACCAGTTGGAGCTCTTTCGGTATGCCATTGAGAATAATTTGTCATAATGCTGTCCAGAAGTTTTGTGGCCTCTCCTAAGGTCACATCCATAAAGGTACCACATGTGGTAGAATCTAGAAGGTTTCTAGACACAAATTTTAGTCCAACATAGAAATTTTGATAATCATCCACAAGTTTAAGCCATGAGTTGGAAAATTTCTTCTCATCAGTTTCATCCACAATTTTGTGGTTCCAAAGCTTGTGCAGCATGCTCTTGATCTTTCTGTTCAAAATTCATTTTTTCATTTCTAAGGGAGATGATCTTAGAAGGAGGAAAATACTTGGCAATAAAAGCATCTTTAAACTTATCCCATGTTCCAATACTATTACGAGGTAATGATGAAAACCAAGCTTTAGCTTTATCTCTTAGTGAAAGGAAATAATTTTAATTTCACAATATCATTATCAATATCCTATTTCTTTTTTATATCACATAATTCAACAAAGGTATTAAGATTTGATGCGGTATCCTCATTAGGACTTCCCGAAAATTGATCTTTCATGACAAGATTCAGCAATGCATCATTAATATCAAATGCCTCCGCACTAGTGGCGGGTGGTATAGGAGTAGTAATAAAATCATTATTAATAGTATTTGAGAAATCATACAACTTAGTAGTATCTTGAGACATGGTGGCCACACAAGCAAAGCAACAAGCAAGACAAGTAAACTAGCGAGTAAAGCAAACTAGAAGTAAACTTGTAGCAAGCAACGATAAATATTTTTTGATTTTTTGATTTTTATGAGACACACTAAATATAACATAAATTAAAAATAATAAAAAGTGAATGAAACTTTGTGCAAAGTTACTTGATAGTTGGTGGTGGTATTCCCCGACAATGGCGCCAGAAATCCTTCCCGATACTCGTGATCTATGTTGGGTTTTTCGTGAGGAGGAACGAGTTATCGCAGCACAAAGTGGGTAAGTATTTCTCTTGGTTATGAAATCAAGGTTTATCATAGCAATAGGAATACCAATCCTAAACCGTCTTTAGTGACTGCATACAAAAGAACAAACAACTTGCATCCAACGCAGGCAAGAGGGTTGTCAATCCCCTATCGTTATTTGCAAGCAAGTGAGTTGTGTAGATAATTGTAGATAATTGTAAACTGCAAAATAAAAGAAAATAAAAGAAATAATAGCAAGGTAATGATAGCATTTGTGAATATATAAGTGCGTAGACTCGGGGGGCGTAGAGTACTTTAGTGGCATCACTCATAAGCAAAGCATACGGTGGGTAAACAAATTATTGTTGTGCAATTGATAGAAAAGCGAATAGTTATGCGATTTTCATGGCAATGATCATGTGTATATAGGCCTCACGTCCATAATAAAATAGGCCAACTCATGCCTGTGCCTATTACTATTACTCCACCCATCGACCGCTATCCAGTATGCATCTAGAGTATTCAGTAAAACAGAGTAATACTTGGAGAACATTGACATGATGTAGACAAAGTAAACTCAATCAATATGGATAAACCATGTCGTTTTATCCTTAGTAGCAGCAACACAAAGATGCAACTTGTCCCCTTCATTCACTGGGATATAGAAACTCGTCAGGTTGAACCTACTACAACGCACCACTCCCATCGAAGAAATATCAATCTGGTTGGCCAAACTATCTCAATAGATTGGAGAGCATTATGAAGCTATGATGATCATGCAAATAAGAATCATAGTATTCATATTTGACTCAAATACTTTTCATGAATAATCTGAACATACACTCACAATTCATCAGACCCCAACAAACACACCATACAAAGTGATTACATTGGATAGATCAAGGTGAAGATGCGATGAACATTGTATTGAAGATCGAGAGAGAGAGGGAGAGAGAGAGATTGCCATCTAGATACTACCTACGTACTCGTAGGTCTATGGTGAACTACTCACACATCATGGTGAGGGCAGAAAGGTTGATGAAGAGGCCCTCCGTCATTGATATCCCCTCCGTCACGGTGCCAGAACGGAGATGTAGATGGTATCTCGTCGGAATAGAGACTTGCGGTGGCGAAAAAAGTGTTTCGGGAGCACTCTCAAAGTTTTTAGGGTAATTGTGAATTTATAGGCTAGAGAGGAGCGTCATTAGGCGCCCGAGGGGGACACAAGCCATCAGGGCGCCCCCCTGGTGGCGCGCCCTGTTTTGTGGCATCAGGGTGCCTGAGGTCTTCTTTTGGTACAGAGAAAAACATAAAAAAATCATGGCAATTGGATTTTGTTTGTTACTGTAAACCTGAAAAGACAAAAACATGCAAAAAGAGCAATTGGCACTAGGCACTGGGTCAATAGGTTAGTGCTCAAAAATATTATAAATTGGTAAATAAATACCCAAAAAAGTATCCTAGAATGATAATATATTAGCATGGGACAATCAAAAATTATAGATACGTTGGAGACGTATCAGAGGTCCTTGTCGAGCTTGGACCTGTGTGCCTTGAGAGGGACGCAGAGGAGTCTTGTCCGTACGCTGCCCAGGGTTGCCACCCTAGGAGAGTTGGTCGCAGTTGTCTTGTGAAGGTCGTGGAGGAGGTCCTGTCAGTCACGGTCGCCGCGGGTGCATTCTGCGTCTCCACGATGGCAGGGTATGGGTCACGGCTTGTGGAGCTTCGCGCAGTGTTGTGGTTGCGTTCACCGATGCGGTGAACATGGGTGCCGCCTCCGTTGACGTCGTGACCGGCCACTTGTGATGGAAGCTTGGACATGGACGGATCCCCATACCCTTGGCCTTCTTGGGAGGCATGGGCGTTGAGGAAGTTGTTGACAACGACATGCAGGAGTCGTGAAGATTCACGCAAGGGAGCGCCCCTTACCTAGCGCGCCAAAGATGTCGGGGTATGGCGATCTATGGGGCCAGCAAGGCCCCTTTCGTGGTTCGGCTGGGGAGATCCTCTGGCACAAAGAGCAGCACCGGACCATGCACGCGCAAGGGTTTAGACAGGTTCGGGCTGCCGGAGCATAAAACCCTACATCCCGTGTTTTTGGGGATTATTGGGTTCACCGTATAGGAGCGTCATTGCCCGACAAGGAATGCTCTTGACCACAATGCCCATGGACTTGGCTCCGAGCTTGGCCAAGGGCCACATCTACGGGTGCACCAAGTCATCGTCGCTATGGCTCTCCCCGGTGAACGTGTTGCACCTATGCGGGTGCAATGCTTCTTCCTAAGGCCACTAGTACCCTCGCCTCGGTCAGAGATGGCCAGAGCCAGCAGGGCTAACGTCGGTCATGTCGGCCTCGTTCCCTCCTCTACCCACGTCTGGAGGAAGGAGATGACCCGAGGCGACGAAGACGAACTGTAGGTGGGCCCCGCACGTTAGTGATCGAGCCGGCCGGGACCAGCCCGTTAAGTGAAGACATATTCACTAGAATGTGCTTCCCTTTCCCAACAATGTACTCTGCTTCTTCTTAGCCTCAAAATACGTTTTCCCCAATGGAAGACATATTTTCAGAAAGGCGCCTTTAGTTTGCAGCCGCCGGCCGAAACGGTTAGATTGCGGGTGTTCATAAGTTAAGTGCAAGAATGAACATATTTTTATTTGCTTTCTGCCTAATGAACTTACAGTTGTATCTCTGTAACTGTAACTTCGATTTAGGTGATTCAAAAGCCCACATTAGCTATTCATCGAGCCCATTCTGTTGGTACCATTTTCTTAATGTTGTCACATTCTTCAAATGACCGTTTTTCCCTGCCCTTATTCAGCTCCCTTCGAGAGAGAAACTTCTCCGATGAATCTTTCTGTGAGTTCATCGCACTAATTCCTAATGATTCCTTCAATCTTCAGGCAAGCCATAACAGCCACTTGCATCATGGCCTTGCAATAGCCATGGTTTCCATGAATGATTAGATAACTATTTCTTTATTTCATCAAATTCCATATATGCTTGTGGATCCATGCCCGCCATCATGTCATGTTCATTTGATTCTAGTAAGTTAAATAGTTATTTGCTAGTATTATGATTCTCATGTTCCATTCTTGAAATGATTTTGTATGCTAGCGATAATGATAGGATCATATGGATTATTATCGTCTGAAAATACTTGTCATAGGCATGATCATCACTATGCCCTGCTCGTTTGTATCTTGTAGAATAAATGATGTATTGTTGTTGATGTTATGATTCATATGCTAAATGGTTATGTTGCGCATCCATATTCATATAGATATCTTGCTCATATGCATTGTTATTTCATCATGTTATGTGCTATGACTCAGTTGACCACCATTCAAGTTAAACTTGACATTAGTCGAACTTGAACAAATCTGTTGGTTGAGTCATGGTGCCATCGAATCGATCTCACCAGTGCAACCACACGTGCTTGGATGGAAGGCCCTAATTTTCTCTATTGGCATGACTCTTGTTGGTGCCTCCCACTAGGGAAGGTTATGTGCGTGCGCTACCCTGATCAGGTAGGCAGCCATAAGCCTAGTGTGCCCGAGTTTGGTATTGAGCTAATGTCCCCATTTGGGACCATTTTTGTTTTGCCACAACCATGGCTAGCCACAAAGGTTGTGGATGTCAAGATATGACATCGGGGCCACCCATGACATAGCCCAAAGAGGAGTTTGTTGGAGTGGTCGGGAGAGTGTCATGCAATAGATCGGTTTTGTTGAAATGTCATTGGTCCACCCGAATGTGAGCACGAGGCCATGAGTTGCGTAGCGTGGGTACATTGTACTAAGCTTTGTAGAGTGTATAATCTATCAATAGCCGCGTCCTCGATCACGGACACAGTTCGCAGTAGGTCAAATTATGGGTCAACAGCAATAATAATCTGAATAATAAACAACCCCGGTTCGATGAGGACAGAAACTGGTTGATCTTTATGTGGTAACAATGTGGTCACGATGGTATTATTTATGATTATTGACTATGACGGGATCGTGTGATCACCATGGTGGTAGGTAACATGGTTATCTATGGTGGTTACGAAGTAACCTCCGAGAAGAGTAAGTTGGTCCATGAGACCTTAAACATTGACCCCCCCCTTCTCATGCTAGTATCATCATGTTCATATCATGAGTAATATGTACATGTCATGATCACTCTCATGTTGTTCTAGTAGTATCATTCTCATTATCAATTAACCTGTAAATGCCATACCGTTGTTTGTCCTAATTGCTTCGGTTGCTATGAGCTTGCGAGTACATTCAAAGTACTCACCTGGCGTGTCATGCCAGATTCCAGGTGATGCCGTGATTAGTTGCTTGTCGAGGATCTCGAGTTTGCACACTAGGATGTGTTCCAACCAGAGTCCCTCTAGAGTGGAGTCCATCACCATCGTCGTTGTTCCGTTGCTATATAGTTATTCCGTTGTTACGAGTTGTTTCGCTACTAGCATAGAGCTACCTTAGGAGGCGTAGTGTCGCCATGCCATTGTAATCATTTGTAATACCCGAACCCTTGTACCACGATTATTTGTAATAATGGGCTGATTTGTTCTATGCTAAGTCGTGTCGTATTCCAGAAGACTTGATCTCTGGGTTGGAATACGGGTTGTTTTGGTTCCTCTAAGCTAGGATGCCATATTTCAACCTCACTCAATACATAAGCATGAACCATGGATATAGCATATAGGTGGAATAGAATATGGTGATAAATATCAAAAGGAGTCAAAGTGGAAACAAAGTCTCGCATCAACTAGGCGTATCAATGGGCTATGGATATGCCTATCAATAGATACCAATGCGAGTAGGGATTGCCAACCAACGGATGCACTAGAGCTATAAGTGTATGAAAGCTCAACGGAAGCTAAGTGGGTGTGCATCCAGCCTGCTTGCTCATGAAGACCTAGGGCATTTGGGTAAGCCCTTCATCGGAATATACAAGCCAAGTTATATAATGAAAAATTCTCACTATCATATGAAACTAATAACTCAAGAGACTCTCTATATGAAAAACATGGTGCCACTTTGAGGCGCAAGTGTAGTAAAGCATAGAAGCAAAGTCCCATCTATCTTTTTCTCTCGTTTATTTATTGTTATTTTCTTGGTGGGTTCATTTGGCCTCCCCCATTTTCTCTTTTTCTATTTTATTTTATTCGTCTGGACCTCATCCTGACTTGTGGGGTAATCATTACTCCATCATCCTTTCCTCACTGGGACAATGCTCTAATAATGAGATCATCACTCTTTTATTTACTTACAACATGATATAATAACTCAATGATGAAAAAGAAATGACTCTATATGAATGCTTCTAGCGGTGTACAGGATGTGCAATGATCTAGCGTAACATGTAAGCGATGATGAGCAGTGATTGTGCTAGAAATACGAAGTCAGCTACATGATCATGCAAAGATATATAATGATGAACACACAAGTCATGTGATGTAACGGTGGAATTTGCATGGAAATATATCTCGGAATGGCTATGGAAATGCCATAATACGTAGGTATGGTGAGTTTTTGAGGAAGATACGAAGAGGCTTATGTGTGATAGAGCGTATCATATCACGGGGTTTGGATGCACCGGCAAAAGCTACATCAATCCTCGAGGTGAGAAAGGGCAATGCACGGTACCGAAGAGGCTGACAATATGAAGAAAGGTGAGTGTGCATACATCCATGGATTCACATTAGTCATAAAAACTCATATACTTATTGCAAAGCTTTATTAGCTCTCTCAAAGAAAAGTACTACTACATACCCCTAGGGAGGAGGTTGGGAGGAGTTAACCATTGTGTGCCTTCGACCCGAACAACACTAGGATTTCAACGAGGAATAAGAATGCTCACACATCATCATCATGCCATAACCAATATTTAGATGAATAACAAGTAACATGTTTAACTAACGATATTTATACTAACCAACAATCATGTTCTCATGCCATTTCATATTACTACATCATTATCATTAACCCACAATCTCTCTTATATGGTAAGCTACATGAAGGTTTTGATTAAACACTCACTGAATACCTATCCTCTTTGGACTAGTATTATAACCCATAAAAATTACCGTTACTATTTATTAGACTCTTGAACAGGTTTAAGTGAAGCATGAGAGTTCAATTATTTCTATAAAATCTATACGCCACTGTGCTCTGACAGATATATTTGAAGCACTAGAGCAACTTCTAAGCTCAAAAGATATAAGTGAATCAGATAGAGTATTCGAACAAATCACGATGAACATGTGTTTGTCACAAATAGGTGTGTCCAAAAAACAATGATTGTGTCAAACTAAAAATAAAGCAAACTATAATACACGATGCCCTAGGCAAAACACATATCATGTGATGAATAAAAATATAGCTCGAAGTGACATACCGATGGAATGGAGATGAAAGAGGGGATGCCTTCAGGGGCATCCCCAAGATTAGACGCTTGAGTCTTCCTAGAATTTTACCTTTGGGTTCCTTGGGCATCCCCAAGCTTAGGCTCTTGCCGCTCCTTATTCCTTCATCCATTGTGATCGCACCCAAAAATTGAAAACCTTAGGAGACGAAACTCAACAAAAAACTCGTGAGCTCCATTAGTATGATAGGTAAATCAAAAACTTTAGGTGTTGTTATAAATTGATTCATATTCTATTATTGAATAAGGTATTGTATTATAACTTCTCCATGGCTTATACTGCCCGATACAATCCATAGCATCGTGAAAACAAGCAAACTATGCAAGCAAAAATAGAATCTGTCTAAAACAGAAGAGTCTCTAATGATCTGCACAAACACCATACTTATGTAACTCCAAAAATTCTGAACAATTAGGAAACATGGGAAAATTTTATACCAATACTTTGTAAAAAATTAAGATCAAAAAGACATTCCAGTTAAATCAGAGAAATTTTACACTAGATGCAAAAGTTTCTGTTTTTGCCCCGTATTTTTGGTACTATCTAATCAATCCCAAAGGATTTACTTGGCACAAACACTAATTTAAACATAAAAACACAATAATTATAGTATCAATAATCATGAAAACACACCAAGACGTAAGTAAAAACAAAATTTTAAAGATAACTATTGGGTTGCCTCCCAACAAGCGATATCGTTCTATGCCCCTAGCTAGGCATAATGCATAGTATCAAGTGTTGTCATCCTTGACACTCAATCCATAGGTGGCCCTCATAATACATTCATAAGGTGGTCTAATTCTATTTCTAGGGAAAGTGTTCCATCCCTTTCCTTAGTGGGAATTGGAATGTTATGTTTCCCTCATTCATATCAATAATAGCACCTATAGTTAAGACGAATTGCATTCAATATTAAGCAAAATGAAATCCAAGGGAAAATAATTTATATTAGCAATAATATGAACATCATTTATTCTACCCAATGGTTTCTTAATAATGGAATCCGCTAAGTGTAAGTTAAGGGAACATCCATTTATATCGGTGAGACCAAGGTCACACAAAGCATTGCATTCATATTATTTAAGAATTGTTTTAATAGTAGGTTCTCACTCATCATGCAACTTTCTAGGAATAGAAGCTTCTAACTCAAGTTTTTCTTCATGAGCCTTTAGCATAGCTTCTACGATATGTTTAGTAAAAGCCATCTTTTGTTCATAAGAAGTGGGTGAGCTAATTATGGATTGCAGCAAGGAAATACATTCTACTAAAGATAAATTATCATAATCAAATTTCTTGTGATCCAAGACAGTGGGTATATCACTATCTAAAGTTTTGACATCTCCAAACCCACTTTTTTCATTTTTATGATTAAGATCATCACCCCAAACAAATGGGACGCCTTCTACTTAGAGTTGACTCATCTCTAGTCCCATTATCATCTATTTTTAGATTAGTAAACAAAGATTTAATGGGATATGTATCAATCATTTTAATATCTTCATCATGATTACGGTAAAAACCAGGAGGAAGCGCCTTTTCTAAGAATTCTCGCTTAGCTCTCAACCTAGTTGTCCTCTCCTTACTTTAATTAATAGATATTTGGATGGATTTCATAGACTCATTAATATCATGATTTGGTCGCAAAGTTTTACTTTTAAGAGTTTCCACGTCATGAGCAATCATATCCAGGTTTCTAACCATATCGTCCACTTTATGCAACTTTTCATCTACCATAGTGTTGAACATATTTTGAGAATAATAAATTCTATAATGGTGTTCTCAATATCAGCATGTATCTTATTATTATTGAATGAATTTCCCTAGGAATTACCGTAAGAGTTGCCATAATTATTAGAGGAGTTATCGGGACACGACCTAGTATTGAAATTACCTTTATAAGCATTATTGTTGAAATTATTGCGCGAGACAAAGTTTACATCAATAACATCATTATTTTGCTCAATCAAATTAGACAATGGCACATCATTAGCATCAACTTGAGCATTCTTGTTTGCAATCATATTCATAAGAGTATCCATTTTATCACTCAAAGTAGTAATTTCTTCGACTGAATTTACCTTAATACCAGTTGGAGCTCGCTTGGTGTGCCACTGAGAATAATTTATCATGATATTGTACATAAGTTTTATAGCCTCTCCAAATTTCACCTCCATAAGGGTACCACGTGCGGGAGAATCTAGAAGGTTTCTAGACACAAATTTCAGTCCAACATAGAAATTTTCTATAATCATCCATAAATTTAAACCATGAGTGGGACAATTTCTAATCATAATTTTAATTCTCTCCCATGCTTGTTCAACATATTCTTGCTCATGTTGTTTAAAATTCATAATTTGGTTTCGGAGAGATATACTTTTAGCGGGAGGAAAATAGTTGGCAATAAAAGCATCATTGCACTTATCCCATGTTCCAATACTATTGCGAGGCAAGGATGAAAACCAAGTTTTAGCATCTCTTAGTGAAAAAGGATATAATTTAAATTTAACCACATCATTATGCATGTCATTTTTCTTTTGCATGTCAAATAATACAACAAAGGTATTGAGATGTGAAGCGGGATCCTCATTAGGACTTCCCAAAATTGTTCTTTCATAGCAAGATTTAGCAAAGCGGCACTAATATCATAAAACTACGCACTAGTGGCAGGTGGTATAGCAGTAATAATAAAATCATTAGTATCAGCATTTAAGAAACCACACAACTTGGTAGTATCTTAAGACATGGTGACTAAACAAGTAAACTAGCAAGCAAACGAGTAAAGTAGATAGTAAACTAGATAACTAAGAAAAACAAGTAAATGGAAATATTTTTGTATTTTTTTATATAAAGCAAAATATAAAAGAAAAGAAAAGTTAGAACAAGTGAATGATAATTTGTACGAAGGTACTTGATAAGAATTTGGTGATACTCTCCGGCAACGGTGCCAGAAATTCATCCTACTACTTGTAAACCATGTTGGGATTTTCCTCAAAGAGGAGGGGAGATGCAACACATTAGAGCTAAGTATTTCCATCAGTGAGAACCAAGGATATTGAACCAATAGGGGAACCATGCAAATTTCCGTCTTCAGCACCTACACAAAAGAGCACATACTTGCACCCAATGCGGGCAAGAGGGTTGTCAAGCCCCTTGAACTCGTTCTTGCAAGTGATAAGTAGTGATAAATAGATAATATAAATATAAAATAAAATAATAGTAAATAAATGGCAGCAATATTTTTGGTATTTTTTGTAATAATATTTTTTTGAAGACCCAGGGGCCATAGTTTTCACTAGAGGCTTCTCTCTCGAAGAAAGCACACGACGGGTAAACAAATTACTGTTGGGCAATTGATAGAAAAGCACATATGTATGCAATATTTATTCACAATAATGATCATGTATATAGGCATCACGTCCATATATAAGTGGACCACCTCCTATCTGCATCTACTACTATTACTCCATCCATTGACCAGCATTCATCTAGTTGGCCAAACAGAGTAATGCTTGGAGCAAGATAACATGATGTAGACAAAGTAAACAAACTAATTTAGTTGGCCAAACCAAATCGATAGATCAGAGAGCAATACGAAGCTATAACAATCATGCATATAATAATTCAGTAAAGACTCAATATATTTTCATGAATAATCTGAATATAAACCCACAATTCACGGATCCCAACAAACACACCACAAAGAAGGATTATATCGAATAGATCACCATGTGAATCGTGGCGGACATTTTATTAAAGATCATAGAGAGAGATAGAGACATCTAGGTACTAGCTATTAGCCCGTAGGCCTGCGGTAAACTACTCACACGTTTATCATGGAGGTAGCAAGGTTGATGTAGAGGCCCTTCCTGATCGATCTGTTGGAAATATGCTCTAGAGGCAATAAATAAAATGGTTATTATTATATCTCCTTGTTCATGATAATCTTTTATTATCCATGTTATAATTGTATTGATTGGAAACACATTACATGTGTGGGTAAATAGACAACACTTTGTCCCTAGTATGCCTCTAGTGAACTAGCTCGTTGGTCAAAGATGGTCAAGGTTTCCTAGCCATTGACATGTGATGTCATTTGATAACGGGATCACATCATTAGGAGAATGATATGTTGGACAAGACCCAAACTACAAATGTAGCATATGATCGTGTCAGTTTATTGCTACTGTTTTCTGCATGTCAAGTATATGTTTCTATGACCATGAGATCATGCAACTCACGGACACCGGAAGAGTGACTTGTATGTATCAAACGTCACAACGTAACTGGGTGACTATAAAGGTGCTCTACAGGTATCTTCGAGGGTGTCTATTGGGTTGGCATGGATCAAGACTGGGATTTGTTACTCCGTGTGATGGAGAGGTATCTTAGGGCCCACTCGGTAATACAACATCACAATAAGCCTTGCAAGCAATGTGACTAAGTGTTAGTCACGGGATCTTGTATTACAGAATGAGTAAAGAGACTTGCCGGTCGAGGTTGAACTAGGTATGGAGATACCGACGATCGAATCTCGGGCAAGTAACATACCGAAGATAAAGGGAACATCATACGGGATTAATTGAAACCTTGACATAGAGGTTCGACCGATAAAGGTCTTCGTAGAATATGTAGGAACCAATATGGGCATCTAGGTCCCGCTATTGGTTATTGACCATAGAGGTGTCTCGGTCATGTCTACATAGTGCTCGAACCCGCAGGGTCTGCACACTTAAGGTTTCGTGACGTTTTGGTAGTATAGATTTATGCATGGTGGTGACCGAAGGTTGTTCAGAGTCCCAGATGAGATCTCGGACATCACGAGGAGCTTTGGAATGGTCCGGAGGTAAAGATTGATATATATGAAGTCCTATTTTGGTCGCCGGAAAAGTTTTGGGCTCATCGGTAGTGTACCGGGAGTGCCGGGAGTGTACCGGGAGACCATCGGGAGGGGTATTTTGACCCAAGAGGCTACATGGGCTGTGGGAAAATGAATACCAGCCCTTAGTGGGCTGGTGGAAGTCCCACACAAGGCCCATGTGGCTGGGAAGAAAAGCCCAAAGAGAAAAGGTGGAAAAAGGCAAAAAAGGCAAAAATAAGGAGGAGTCCTAGTCCTACTAGGATTGGAAGAGGAATCCTCCTCTCCTCTTGGTTCGGCCGATGCCTAGGTGGCTTGGCCCTTGGGCCAAGCCTCCTCCTCTCTTCCTCTTATATATACTAGAGGTTTTAGGGTTTTTGCACTAGATTTTCAGCCAGGTGCTACCCGTTCCTCTAGTGCATAGTTTCTCCTCTAGATTGGTTTTCTGCAGTGCTTAGGCGAAGCCCTAGCAGAATTGCTCCACCACCATCGTCGTGGTGCCGTCACGCTGCCGAAGAACTCGTCTACCTCTCCGCTCCCTCTTGCTGGATCAAGAAGGCGGAGATCGTCATCAAGCTATACGTGTGCTGAACGCAGAGGTGCCGCCCGTTCGGTGCTTGATTGGGACGGATCATGATTGGATCGCGGAACACTCGACGATTTGGATCACGAAGACATTCGACTACACCAACCGCGTTTCTTAATGCTTCCTGCTTAGCGATCTAGAAGGGTATGTAGATCCACTCTCCCTCTCGTATATGCTCATCACCATGGATAGGTCTTGCGTGAACGTAGGAAATTTTTTGTTTCCCATGCGACATTACCCAACAGTGGTATCAGAGCTAGGTCTATGTGTAGATGAGATCTCTAGTAGAACACAAAGAGTTTGTGGGCGTTGATGCTTAGATTGCTTCCTCCCTTGGTCGTGTTTTGGTTTAGTGGTATTGTGGGATGAAGCGGCCCGGACCAACATTACTCGTATGCTTACGAGAGACCGGTTCCCTCAACTGCAACTTGTTGCAAAAGATGGCTGGTGGGTGGCAGTTTCTCCTACTTTAGTTGGATCGGATTCGACAAAGGTGGTCCTTGAGAAAGTTTAAAAGCAACTAATGTATCACCATTGTGGTTTATGCGTAGGTGAGAATTGTTCTTGCTAGATACCCGTAGCAGCCACGTAAAACATGCAACAACAATTAGAGGACGTCTAACTTGTTTTTGCAGGATATGTTGTGATGTGATATGGCCAATTACATTATGTGATATATGTGATGTATGATATGTTCATGTGTTGTATAGAATATCACAACTTGCATGTCGATGAGTACGGCAACCGGCAGGAGCCATAGGGTTGTCTTTAATTATTGTATGACCTGCATGTCAATCATTAAGCGCTATGTAATGCTTTACTTTATCGCTAAATGGTAGCAATAGTAGTACAAGCATGATGGGCGCGACAACCCCGATGGCGACACGTTGATGGAGATCAAGATGATGGAGATCATGGTGTCGTGCCAGTGACGATGGAGATCATGTCGGTGCTTTCAAGATGGAGATCAAAAGCACAAGTTCATGGCCATATCATGTCACTTACGATTTGCATGTGATGTTAATCCTTTTATGCACCTTGTTTTTCTTAGGGTGACGGTAGCATTATAAGGTGATCTCTCACTTAAATTTCAAGATGAATGGTGTTCTCCCCGAGTGTGCACCGTTGCGAAAGTTCATCGTGTCGAGACACCACGTGATGATCGGGTGTGATAGACTCTATGTTCACATGCAACGGCTGCAAGCCAGTGTTGCACATGCAGAACACTTGGATTAAACTTGAAGAGCCTAGTATGTACAGACATGGCCTCAGAACACAAGAGACCGAAAGGTCGAACATGAGTCATATAGTAGATATGATCAACATGATTATGTTCACCATTGAAACCACCTCAACTCACGTGATGATCGGACTTGAGTTGGTAAATTTGGATCATGTGACACTCAGATGACCGGAGGGATGTCAATTTGAGTGGGAGCTTTAGTAATTTGATTAACTAAACTCATTATCTTGAACAATAGTCTAAGTAACCTTTGCATATTTATGTTGTAAATCAATGGCTCGCGCAGTAGCACCCCTGAATTTTAATGCGTTCCTAGAGAAAGCTAAGTTGAAAGATGATGGAAGTAACTTTGTTGACTGGGCCCGTAATCTGAGGATTATCCTCATGGCTTCCCAGAAATCATATGTCCTTGATGCATCGCTTGGTGACCAACCAGAAGACATGTCATCCGAAGACGTTCAGAAAGCTTGGGAGGCACGTTCTGGAGATTACTCAATAGTTCAGTGTGCAATATTTTATGGCTTAGAACCAGGACTTCAAAGACGTTTTGAACGTCATGGAGCATATGAGATGTTCTAGGAGTTGAAGTTTATCTTTCAGAAGAATGCCCGAATCAAGAGGTATGAGACCTCCGATAAGTTCTATGCTTGCAAGATGGAGGAGAACGGGTCTATCAGTGAACATATACTCAGAATGTCTGAGTATTTGACTCGTCTAGCGGAGTTGGGAATTGCCCTTCCGCCACAGGCGATCACTGACAGAGTTCTTCAATCACTGCCACCTAGTTACAAGAGATTTGTGATGAACTATAACATGCACGGGATGAACAAGTCAGTCGTCGAGCTGTTTGCGATCCTAAAAGTCGCTGAGTCTGAAATCCAGAAAGAACATCAAGTGTTGATGGTCAATAAAACCACTAGTTTCAAGAAGAATGGCAAGGGCAAGGGCAAGAAGGGTAAAACCAAGAAGGATGGCAAAGCAGTTGGTACACCTGTAAAGAAGCCCAAGCATGGACCCAAGCTAAAACTAAGTGCTTTCATTGCAAGGGAACTGGTCACTGGAAGCGGAACTGCCCCAAGTACCTAGCTGACAAGAAGGCGGCCAACGACAAACAAGGTATGTATGATATACATGTTATTGAGGTGTACCTTACTAGCTCTCGTTGTAGTGCCTGGGTATTTGATACCGGTTCGGTTGCTCACATTTGCAACTCAAAACAGGAACTATGGAATAGACAAAGCCTAGCAAAGGATGAAGTGATGATGCGCGTGGGAAATGGTTCCAAGGTTGATGTGATCACCGTCAGCACGCTCTCTCTTCGATTACCATCGGGATTAGTGGTGAACCTGAATAATTGCTATTTAGTGCCTGAACATTATATCTGCATCTTGTTTATTGCGAGACGGTTACTCATTTAAATCAGAGAATAAAGGTTGTTCTATTTATATGAGTAATATCTTTTATGGTCATGCACCCAATGTGAGGGGTTTATTCATATTGAATCTTGATAGTGATGATACACATGTTCATAACATTGATGCCAAAAATGTAGAGTTGATAATGATAGTACCACTTTCTTGTGGCACTGCCGTTTAGGTCATATTGGTGTAAAACGCATGAGGAAGCTCCATGCTGATGGACTTTTGGAGTCACTTGATTTTGAATCACTTGACACATGTGAACCATGCCTCATGGGCAAGATGACTAAAATGCCATTCTCTCGAACAATGGAACAGGCAAGTGACTTATTGGAAGTCATACATACTGATGTGTGCGGTCCAATGAATGTTACAGCGCGTGGTGCATATCGTTATTCTCTCACCTTCACTGATGACTTAAGTAGATATGGGTATATTTACTTAATGAAACACAAGTCTGAAACATTTGAAAAGTTCAAGCAATTTCAGAGTGAAGTTGGGAATCATCGTAACAAGAAGATTAAATTCCTGCGATCTGATCGAGGAGGTGAATATCTGAGTTATGAGTTTGACAGTCACTTAACATAGTGTGGAATTGTTTCACAGTTGACACCGCCCAGAACACCACAGCGTAATGGTGTGTCCGAACGTCGTAATTGAACCTTATTAGATATGGTGCATTCTATGATTTCTCTTGCTGATTTGCCACTATCGTTTTGGGGTTACGCATTAGAGACAGCTGGATTCACATTAAATAGGGCACCATCGAAATCCGTTGAGACGACGCCATATGAACTATGGTTTGGCAAGAGGCCAAAGTTGTCGTTTCTTAAAGTTTGGGGATGTGATGCTTATGTCAAAAAGCTTCAGCCTGGAAAGCTAGAACCCAAAGCGGAGAAATACATCTTCATATGATACCCGAAAGAGACAGTCGGGTATACCTTCTATCTTAGATCCGAAGGCAAAGTGTTTGTCGCTAAGAATGGAACATTTCTTGAGAAAGAGTTTCTCTCGAAAGAATTGAGTGGGAGGAAAATAGAGCTTGATGAGGTTATTAAACCTTTACTTCAACCAGAAAGTAGTGCAGCGCAGAAAGATGTTTTTGTGGAACCTACGATGGTTGAAGAGGAAGTTAATGATGATGATCATGAAGCTTTGGATCAAGCTGCTATTGAACCTCATAGGTCGACAAGGGTGCGTACTACTCGTGAGTGGTACGGCAACCCTGTCTTGGAGGTCATGTTGTTGGACAACAATGAACATACGAGCTATGGAGGAGAGGTGATGGGCCTGGATTCCGAGAAATGGTTAGAGGCCATGAAATCCGAGATGGGATCCATGTATAAAAACAAACTATGGACTTTGGATTTATTACCTGAAGGGCAAAAGGCCATTCGGAACAAATGGATCTTTAAGAAGAAGACAGACGTGGACGGTAATGTCACTGTCTATAAATCTCGACTTGTGGCAAAGGGTTTTTCACAAGTTCAAGGAGTTGACTGCAATGAGACCTTATCACCCGTAGCGATGCTTAAGTCTGTCAGAATCATGTTGGCAATATCTGCTTATTTCGACTATGAAATTTGGCAGATGGATGTCAAAACAGCGTTCCTCAACGGTTTCCTTGAGGAAGAGTTGTATATGATGCAACAGAAGGTTTTGTCGATCCAGAGAATGCTGACAAAGTTTGCTCCAACGATCCATTTATGGTCTGGTGTAAGCATTTCGGAGTTGGAATAAGCGCTTTGACGAGGTGATCAAAGCGTTTGAGTTTATACAAGTTTATGGAGAAGCTTGTATTTACAAGAAAGTGAGTGGGAGCTCTATAGCATTTCTAATATTATATGTGGATGACATATTGCTGATTGGAAACAATATAGAAATGTTGGAAAGCGTGAAGGAATATTTGAACAAGAGTTTTTCAATGAAGGACCTAGGAGAAGCTGCTTTCATATTAGGCATTAAGATCTATAGAGATAGATCGAGACGCTTAATAGCACTTTCACAGAGCACATACCTTGATAAAGTTTCGAAGAAGTTCAAAATGGATCAGTCCAAGAAGGGGTTCTTACCTATGTTACTGTTGGGGAACGTTGCATGGGAAACAAAAAAATTCCTACACACACGCAGATCTATCCATGGTTATGAGCATCTACGAGAGGGAGAGTGGATCTACGTACCCTTGTAGATCACTAAGCGAGAAGCGTTAAGAAACGCGGTTGGTGTAGTCGAACGTCTTCGCGATCCAAATTGCCATGCGCCCCGCGATCCAATCATGATCCGTCCCGCGATCCAATCACGATCCGTCCCGTGATCCAATCATGATCCGTCCCACGAACTTGATCATGAACCGTCCCAAGAACTTGATCACGATCCTTCCGATCTAGCGCCGAACGGACGGCACCTCCGCGTTCACCACACGTACAGCTTGATGATGATCTCTGCCGTCTTGATCCAGAAAGAAGGAGCGGAGAGGAAGAAGAGTTCTATGGGAACGTGACGGCGCTCCGGCGATGGTGGTGGAGCTATTCCGGATGGGCTTCGCCTAAGCGTTGCAGAAAACCGATCTAGAGGAGAAACTATGCACTGGAGAAACGGGCAGCACGTGGCTGAAAATTCTATGCAAAACCCCTAAAACCTCCAGTATATATAAGAAGAAGAGAGGAGGAGGCTTGGCCCAAGGGCCAAGCCTCTAGGAGCCGGCCGAACCAGGTGGGAGAGGTGGAATCCACCTCCAATCCTAGTAGGACTAGGATTCACCCTATTTTTGCCTTTTTCCACTTTTTCTCTTTGGGCTTTTTCTCCCTAGCCGCATGGGCTTTGTGTGGGACTTCCACCAGCCCACTAAGGGCTGGTATTCACTCTCCCACAGCCCATTTTGCCTCTTGGGTTGAAATACCCCTCCCGATGGTCTCCCGGTCCACTACCGGCACTCCCGGTACACTACCGTTGAGCCCCGAAACTTTTCCGGTGACCAAAATAGGACTTCCTATATATCAATATTTACCTCCGGACCATTCCGGAGATCCTCATGACGTCCATGATCTCATCCGGGACTCCTAACAACCTTAGGTCACCACGATACATAACTCTATACTACCGAGACGTCACCAAACCTTAAGTGTGCAGACCCTATGGGTTCGAGAACTATGTAGACATGACTGAGACACCTCTACGGTCAATAACCAATAGCGGGACCTGGATGCCCATATTGGTTCCTACATATTCTACGAAGATCTTTATCGGTCGAACCTCTATGTCAAGGATTCAGTTAATCCCGTATGATGTTCCCTTTGTTCTTCGGTATGTTACTTGCCCGAGATTCGATCGTCGGTATCTCCATACCTAGTTCAACCTCGTTACTGGCAAGTCTCTTTACTCGTTCCGTAATACAAGATCCCGCGACTAACACTTAGTCACATTGCTTGCAAGGCTTATTGTGATGTTGTATTACCGAGTGGGCCCTGAGATACCTCTCCGTCACACGGAGTAACAAATCCTAGTCTTGATCCATGCCAACTCAACAGACACCCTCGGAGATACTTGTAGAGCACCTTTATAGTCACCCAGTTACGTTGCGATGTTTGCTACACACAAGGCACTCCTCCGATGTCCGTGAGTTGCATGATCTCATGGACATAGGAACACATACTTGACATGTAGAAAACAGTAGCAATAAACTGACATGATCATATGCTATGTTTGTAGTTTGGGTCTTGTCCATCACATCATTCTCCTAATGATGTGATCCTGTTATCAAATAACATCTCATGTCAATGGATAGGAAACCTTGACCATCTTTGATCAATGAGCTAGTTCACAAGAGGCATACTAGGGACAGTGTGTTGTCTATTTACCCACACATGTAATGTGTTTCCAATCAATACAATTATAGCATGGATAATAAATGATTATCATGAACAAGGAAATATAATAATAAACACTTTATTCATTGCCTCTAGGGCATATTTCCAACAGTCTCCCACTTGCAGTAGAGTCAATAATCTCGTTCACATCACTATGTGATTTACATGGTAATGAATCGAACACCCATGCATTTCTGGTGTTGATCATGTTTAGCCCTTGGAAGAGGTTTAGTCAATGGGTCTGCAACATTCAAATCCGTGTGCACTTTGAAAATATTTATGTCCTTCTCCTCGATGTAATACTGGATGGAGTTGAAGCGTCGCTTTATGTGTCTGGTCCTCTTGTGAAACCTTGGTTCCTTGGCCAGAGCAATGGCACTAGTGTTGTCACAGAACAGGTTCATTGGATTCAGTGCACTGGGCACTACTCCAAGATCTGGCATGAACTGCTTCATCCAGACACCTTCCTTCGCCGCGTCCGAGGCTGCGATGTACTCCGCTTCGCACGTAGAGTCAGCTACCATGCTTTTCTTGGAACTGCACCAGCTTACCGCTCCCCCGTTAAGAATAAATATGTATCCGGTTTGCGACTTAGAGTCATCCGGGTCAGTGTCAAAGCTTGCATCGACATAACCCTTTACGACGATCTCTTCATCACCTCCATAAACGAGAAACATTTCCTTAGTCCTTTTCAGGTACATAAGGATATTCTTGACCACTGCCTAGTGCTCCATTCCAGGATCACTTTGAAACCTTCCGTCCATACTTATGGCAAGGCTGACATCGGGTCTTGTGCATAGCATTGCATACATGATAGAGCCTATGGCTGAAGCATAGGGGATGACACTCATCTCTTCTCTATCTTCTGCAGTCACTGGGCATTGAGTCTTACTCAACTTCACACCTTGTAACACAGGCAAGAACCCCTTCTTGGACTGATCCATTTTGAACTTCTTCAAAACTTTATCAAGGTATGTGCTCTGTGAAAGTGCTATTAAGCGTCTCGATCTATTTCTATGGATCTTAATGCCTAATATGAAAGCAGCTTCTCCTAGGTCCTTCATTGAAAAACTCTTGTTCAAATATTCCTTCACGCTTTCCAGCATTTTTATATTGTTTTCAATCAGCAATATGTCATCCACATATAATATTAGAAACCCTATAGAGCTCCCACTCACTTTCTTGTAAATACAAGCTTCTCCATCAACTTGTATAAACTCAACGCTTTGATCACCTCATCAAAGCGCTTATTCCAACTCCGAGATGCTTGCACCAGTCCATAAATGGATCGCTGGAGTTTGCAAACTTTGTCAGCATTCTCTAGATCGACAAAACCTTCGGGTTGCATCATATACAAGTCTTCCTCAAGGAAACCGTTGAGGAACGCCGTTTGGACATCCATCTACCAAATTTCATAGTCGAAATAAGCAGCTATTGCCAACATGATTCTGACAGACTTCAGCATCGCTACGGGTGAGAATGTCTCATCGTAGTCAACTTCTTGAACTTGTGAAAAAACCTTTGATACAAGTCGAGCTTTATAGATGGTGATATTACCGTATGCGTCTGTCTTCTTCTTAAAGATCCATTTGTTCTGAATGGTCTTTTGCCCTTCAGTTAATACTTCCAAAGTCCATACTTTGTTTTCATACATGGATCCCATCTCAGATTTCATGGCCTCTAACCATTTCTCGGAATCCGGGCCCATCACTCTCCTCCATAGCTCGTAGGTTCATTGTTGTCCAACAACATGACCTCTAAGACAGGGTTGTCGTACCACTTAGGAGCAGTACGTGCCCTTGTCGACCTACGAGGTTCAATAGCAGCTTGATCTGAAGCTTCATGATCATCATCATTAACTTACTCTTCAACTGTTGTAGGTTCCACAAAAACATCTTTCTGCGCTGCACTACTTTCTGGTTGAAGTAAAGGTTCAATAACCTCATCAAGCTCTATTTTCCTCCCACTCAATTCTTTCGAGAGAAACTCTTTCTCAAGAAATGTTCCATTCTTAGCGACAAACACTTTGCCTTCGGATCTGAGATAGAAGGTATACCCGACTGTCTCTTTCGGGTATCCTATGAAGACGCATTTCTCCGCTTTGGTTCCAGCTTTTCAGGCTGAAGCTTTTTGACATAAGCATCACATCCCCAAACTTTAAGAAACGACAACTTTGGCCTCTTGCCAAACCATAGTTCATATGGCGTCATCTCAACGGATTTCGATGATACTCTATTTAAAGTGAATGCAGTTGTCTCTAATGCATAACCCCAAAACGATAGTGGCAAATCAGCAAGAGACATCATAGAACGCACCATATCTAATAAGGTTCGATTATGACGTTCGGACACACCATTACGCTGTGGTGTTCCGGGAGGTGTCAACTGTGAAACAATTCCACACTATCTTAAGTGACTGCCAAACTCATAACTCAGATATTCACCTCCTCGATCAGATCACAGGAACTTAATCTTCTTGTTACGATGATTCTCAACTTCACTCTGAAATTGCTTGAACTTTTCAAACGTTTCAGACTTGTGTTTCATTGAGTAAATATACCCATATCTACTTAAGTCATCAGTGAAGGTGAGAAAATAACGATATCCACCACGTGCTGTAACATTCATTGGACCGCACACATCAGTATGTATGATTTCCAATAAGTCACTTGCCCGTTCCATTGTTCCAGAGAACAGCATTTTAGTCATCTTGCCCATGAGGCATGGTTCACATGTGTCAAGTGATTCAAAATCAAGTGACTCCAAAAGTCCATCAGCATGGAGCTTCCCCATGCGTTTTACACCAATATGACCTAAACGGCACTACCACAAGAAAGTGGTACTATCATTATCAACTCTACATCTTTTGGCATCAATGTTATGAACATGTGTGTCATCACTATCAAGATTCAATATGAATAAACCCCTAACATTGGGTGCGTGACCATAAAAGATATTACTCATATAAATAGAACAACCTTTATTCTCTGATTTAAATGAGTAACCGTCTTGCAATAAACAAGATCCAGATATAATGTTCATGCTTAACGCAAGCACTAAATAACAATTATTCAGGTTCATCACTAATCCCGATGGTAATCGAAGAGAGAGCGTGCCGACGGCGATCACATCAACCTTGGAACCATTTCCCACGCGCATCATCACTTCGTCCTTCGCCAGCCTTCGTTTATTCCGTAGTTCCTGCTTTGAGTTGCAAATGTGAGCAACCGAACCGGTATCAAATACCCAGGCACTACTACGAGAGCTAGTAGGGTACACATCAATAACATGTATATCATATAGACCTTGTTTGTCGTTGGCCGCCTTCTTGTCAGCCAGGTACTTGGGGCAGTTCTACTTCTAGTGACCAGTTCCCTTGCAATGAAAGCACTCAGTTTCTGGCTTAGGTCCATGCTTAGGCTTCTTTACAGGAGTAGCAACTGCTTTGCCATCCTTCTAGGTTTTACCCTTCTTGCCCTTACCCTTGCCATTCTTCTTGAAACTAGTGGTTTTATTGACCATCAACACTTGATGTTCTTTCTGGATTTCAGACTCAGCGACTTTCAGCATCGCAAACAGCTCGGCGACTGACTTGTTCATCCCGTGCATGTTATAGTTCATCACAAAGCTCTTGTAACTAGGTGGCAGTGATTGAAGAACTCTGTCAGTGATTGCCTCTGGCGGAAGGGTAATTCCCAACTCTGCTAGACGATTTGAATACCAAGACATTCTGAGTATATGCTCACTGATAGACCCATTCTCCTCCATCTTGCAAGCATAGAATTTATCGGAGGTCTCATGCCTCTCGATCCGGGCATTCTTCTGAAAGATAAACTTCAACTCCTGGAACATCTCATATGCTCCATGACGTTTAAAATGTCTTCGAAGTCCCGGTTCTAAGCCATACAATATTGCACACTGAACTATTGAGTAATCTCCAGTACGTGCCTCCCAAGCATTCTTAACGTCTTCGGAGGTCATGTCTTTTGGTTGGTCACCAAGCGGTGCATCAAGGACATATGATTTCTGGGAAGCCGTGAGGATAATCCTCAGATTACGGGCCCAGTCAACAAAGTTACTTCCATCATCTTTCAACTTAGCTTTCTCTAGGAACACATTAAAATTCAAGGGTGCTACTGCGCGAGCCATTCATCTACAACATAAATATGCAAAGGTTACTTAGACTATTGTTCAAGATATTGAGTTTAGTTAATCAAATTTACTAAAGCTCCCACTTAAATCGACATCCCTCGGGTCATCTGAGTGTCACATGATCCAAATTCACCAACTCAAGTCCGATCATCACGTGAGTTGAGGTGGCTTCAATGGTGAACATCTCATGTTGATCATATCTACTATATGATTCATGTTCGACCTTTCGGTCTCTTGTGTTCCGAGGCCATGTCTGAACATGCTAGGCTCGTCAAGTTTAACCCGAGTGTTCTGCATGTGCAATACTGGCTTGCACCCGTTGTATGTGAACGTAGAGTCTATCACACCCGATCATCATGTGGTGTCTCGACACGACAAACTTTTGCAACGGTGCATACTCGGGGAGAACAATTCATCTTGAAATTTAAGTGAGGGATCACCTTATAATGCTACCGTCGTCCTAAGAAAAACAAGGTGCATAAAGGGATTAACATCACATGCAATTCATAAGTGACATGATATGGCCATGAACTTGTGCTTTTGATATCCATCTAGAAAGCACCGGCATGATCTCCATTGTCACCGGCATGACACCATGATCTTCATCATCTTGATCTCCATCAACATGTTGCCATCGGGGTTGTCGCGCCCAACATGCTTCTACTACTATTGCTACCGTTTAGCGATAAAGTAAAGCATTACATAGCGCTTAATGATTGACACGCAGGTCATACAATAATCAAAGACAACCCTATGGCTCCTGCCGGTTGCCATACTCATCGACATGCAAGTCGTGATAATCTATACATCACATGATCATCTCATACATCACATATATCACATCATGTAATTGGCCATATCACATCACAACATACCCTACAAAAACAAGTTAGACGTCATCTAATTTTTGTTGCATGTTTTACGTGGCTGCTACGGGTATCTAGCAAGAACAATTCTCATCTATGCAAAAACCACAATGGTGATACACTAGTTGCTTTTAAACCTTCTCAAGGACCGCCTTTGTCGAATCCGATCCAACTAAAGTGAGAGAAACTGGCACCTACAAGACATCTATGCAACAAGTTGCGGTCGAGGGAACCCGGTCTCTCATAAGCATACGAGTAATGTTGGTCCGGGCCACTTCATCTCACAATACCTCTGAACCAAAATCCGACCAAGGGAGGAAGCAATCTAAGCATCAATGCCCACAAACCTTTTGTGTTCTACTCAAGATCTCATCTACACATAGACCTAGCTCTGATACCACTGTTGGGGAACGTTGCATGCGAAACAAAAAAATTCCTACGCACACGCAGATCTATCCATGGTGATGAGCATCTACGAGAGGGAGAGTGGATCTACGTACCCTTGTAGATCGCTAAGCGGGAAGCGTTAAGAAACGCGGTTGGTGTAGTCGAACGTCTTCACGATCCAAATCGCCGTGCGTCCCGCGATCCAATCACAATCCGTCCCACGATCCAATCACGATCCGTCCCACGAACTTGATCACGATCCGTCCCACGAACTTGATCACGGTCCTTCCGATCTAGTGCCGAACGGAGGGCACCTCCGCGTTCAGCACACGTACAGCTTGATGACGATCTCCGCCGTCTTGATCCAGCAAGAAGGAGCGGAGAGGAAGAAGAGTTCTCCGGCAGCATGACGGCGCTCCGGCGATGGTGGTGGAGCTATTCCGGTAGGGCTTCGCCTAAGCGCTGCAGAAAATCGATCTAGAGGAGAAACTATGCACTGGAGGAACGGGCAGCACGTGGCTGAAAATTCTGTGCAAAAACCCTAAAACCTCCAGTATATATAAGAGGAATATAGGAGGAGGCTTGGCCCTAGGAGTCGGCCGAACCAGGTGGGAGAGGTGGAATCCACCTCCAATCCTAGTAGGACTAGGATTCACCCTATTTTTGCCTTTTTCCACTTTTTCTCTTTGGGCTTTTTCTCCCTAGCCACATGGGCTTTGTGTGGGATTTCCACCAGCCCACTAAGGGCTGGTATTCACTCTCCCACAGCCCATGTTGCCTCTTGGGTCAAAATATCCCTCCCGATGGTCTCCCGGTACGCTACCGGCACTCCCGGTACACTACCGATGAGCCCGAAACTTTTTCGACGACCAAAATAGGCCTTCCTATATATCAATCTTTACCTCTGGACCATTTCGGAGCTCCTCATGACATCCGAGATCTCATCCGAGACTCTGAACAACCTTTGGTCACCATCATACATAACTCTGTACTACCGAGACGTCACCAAACCTTAAGTGTGTAGACCCTGCGGGTTCGAGAACTATAAACATGACCGAGACACCTCTATGGTCAATAACCAATAGTGGGACCTGGATGCCCATATTGGTTCCTACATATTCTACGAAGATATTTATCGGTCGAACCTCTATGTCAAGGATTCAGTTAATCCCTTATGATGTTTCCTTTGTTCTTCGGTATGTTACTTGCCCGAGATTCGATCGTCGGTATCTCCATACCTAGTTCAACCTCGTTACTAGAAAGTCTCTTTACTCATTCCGTAATACAAGATCCCGTGACTAACACTTACTCACATTGCTTGCAAGGCTTATTGTGATGTTGTATTACCGAGTGGGTCCTGAGATACCTCTCCGTCACACGGAGTAACAAATCCCAGTCTTGATCCATGCCAACTCAACAGACACCCTCGGAGATACCTGTAGAGCACCTTTATAGTCACCCAGTTACGTTGCGATGTTTGATACACACAAGGCACTCCTCCGATGTCCGTGAGTTGCATGATCTCATGGTCATAGGAACACATACTTGACATGCAGAAAACAGTAGCAATAAACTAACACGATCATATGCTACGTTTGTAGTTTGGGTCTTGTCCATCACATCATTCTCCTAATGATGTGATCCCGTTATCAAATGAAATCTCATGTCAATGGCTAGGAAACCTTGACCATCTTTGATCAACGAGCTAGTTCAGAAGAGGCATACTAGGGACAGTGTGTTGTCTATTTACCCACACATGTAATGTGTTTCCAATCAATACAATTATAGCATGGATAATAAACGATTATCATGAACAAGGAAATATAATAATAAACACTTTATTCATTGCCTCTAGGGCATATTTCCAACAGTTACAAGGTGTGAAGTTGAGTAAGACTCAATGCCCAGTGACTGCAGAAGATAGAGAAAAGATGAGTGTCATCCCCTATGCTTCAGCCATAGGCTTTATCATGGATGCAATGTTGTGCACAAGACCAGATGTCAGCCTTGCCATAAGTATGGCCGGAAGGTTTCAAAGTGATCCTGGAATGGAGCACTGGGCAGCGGTCAAGAATATCCTTAAGTACCTGAAAAGGACTAAGGAAATGTTTCTTGTTTATGGAGGTGATGAAGAGCTTGTCGTAAAGGGTTACGTCAAGGCAAGCTTTGACACTGATCCGGATGACTCTAAGTCACAAACCAGATACGTATTTATTCTCAACGAGGGAGCAGTAATCTGGTGCAGTTCCAAGCAAAGCGTGGTAGCCGATTCTACGTGTGAAGCGGAGTACATCGCAACCTCGGAGGCGGCGATGGAAGGTGTCTGGATTAAGCAGTTCATCACAGATCTTGGAGTAGTGCCCAGTGCACTGAATCCAATGAACCTATTCTGTGACAACACTGGTGCCATTTCTCTGGCCAAGGAACCAAGGTTTCACAAGAGGACCAGACACATAAAGCGACGCTTCAACTCCATCCGCGATTACATCGAGGAAAAGGACATAAATATTTTCAGAGTGCACACAGATCTGAATGTTGCAGACCCGTTGACTAAACCTCTTCCAAGGGCTAAACATGATCAACACCAGAACTGCATGGGTGTTCAATTCATTACAATGTAAATCACATAGTGATGTGAACTAGATTATTGACTCTAGTGCAAGTGGGAGACTGTTGGAAATATGCCCTAGAGGCAATAAATAAAGTGTTTATTATTATATTTCCTTGTTCATGATAATCGTTTATTATCCATGCTATAATTGTATTGATTGGAAACACATTACATGTGTGGGTAAATAGACAACACTTTGTCCCTAGTATGCCTCTAGTGAACTAGCTCGTTGGTCAAAGATGGTCAAGGTTTCCTAGCCATTGACATGTGATGTCATTTGATAATGGGATCACATCATTAGGAGAATGATGTGATGGACAAGACCCAAACTACAAACGTAGCATATGATCGTGTCAGTTTATTGCTACTGTTTTCTGCATGTCAAGTATATGTTTCTATGACCATGAGATCATGCAACTCACGGACACCGGAAGAGTGCCTTGTGTGTATCAAACGTCGCAACGTAACTGGGTGACTATAAAGGTGCTCTACAGGTATCTCTAAGGGTTTCTTTTGGGTTGGCATGGATCAAGACTGGGATTTGTTACTCCGTGTGACGGAGAGGTATCTCAGGGCCCACTCGGTAATACAACATCACAATAAGCCTTGCAAGCAATGTGACTAAGTGTTAGTCACGGGATCTTGTATTAAGGAACAAGTAGAGACTTGCCGGTAACGAGGTTGAACTAGTTATGGAGATACCGACGATCGAATCTCGGGCAAGTAACATACCGAAGAACAAAGGGAACATCATACGGGATTAACTGAATCCTTGACATAGAGGTTCGACCGATAAAGATCTTCATAGAATATGTAGGAACCAATATGGGCATCCAGGTCCCGCTATTGGTTATTGACCGTAGAGGTGTCTCGGTCATGTCTACATGGTTCTCGAACCCACAGGGTCTGCACACTTAATGTTTGGTGACGTTTCGGTAGTATAGAGTTATGCATGATGGTGACCTAAGGTTGTTCGGAGTCCCAGATGAGATCCCGAACGTCACGAGGAGCTCCGGAATGGTCTGGAGGTAAAGATTGATATATAGGAAGTCGTATTTTGGTCGCCGGAAAAGTTTCGGGCTCATCGGTAGTGTACCGGGAGTGCCGGTAGTGTACCGGGAGACCATCGGGAGGGGTATTTCGACCCAAGAGGCAACATGGGCTGTGGGAGAGTGAATACCAGCCCTTAGTGGGCTGGTGGAAGTCCCACACAAGGCCCATGCGGCTGGGAAGAAAAGCCCAAAGAGAAAAAGGTGGAAAAGGGCAAAAAGGCAAAAATAAGGAGTCCTAGTCCTACTAGGATTGGAGGAGGAATCCTCCTCTCCTCTTGGTTCGGCCGACGCCTAGGTGGCTTGGCCCTTGGGCCAAGCCTCCTCCTCTCTTCCTTTTATATATACTAGAGGTTTTAGGAATTTTTGCACTAGATTTTCAGCCACGTGCTACCCGTTCCTCTAGTGCATAGTTTCTCCTCTAGATCGGTTTTCTGCAGTGCTTAGGCGAAGCCCTGCCGGAATTGCTCCACCACCATCGCCACAGCGCCGTCACGCTGCCTGAAAACTCGTCTACCTCTCCGCTCCCTCTTGCTGGATCAAGAAGGCGGAGATCGTCAGCAAGTTGTACGTGTGCTGAACGCGGAGGTGTCATCCGTTCGGTGCTTGATCGGGACGGATCGTGATTGGATCGCGGGACGCTCGGCGATTTGGATCGCGACGACGTTCGACTACACCAACCGCGTTTCTTAACGATTCCCGCTTAGCGATCTACAAGGGTATGTAGATCCACTCTCCCTCTCGTAGATGCTCATCACCATGGATAGGTCTTGCGTGAACGTAGGAAATTTTTTGTTTCCCATGCGACGTTACCCAACACGATCTTCCCCTCCGGCAGGGCACCAGAACAGGGCTCCTAATGGCCTCCCGTCGGAACAGAGACTTGCAGCGGCGGAAAAAATATTTTGACTGACTATCGGGTATTTTTATGATTTTAAAGAATATATAGAGTTGGAATTAGGTCAGGACGCTGTGGGAGGTGGTCCCAAGCCATCAGGCCCGGCCACCCCCCTAGGCGCATCCTGTTGGCTAGGCAACACCCCGTGTTGCCTCTCGTCTCCCTCCAAATCTTTCAGGACTCATTTTTATACATAAAATCATCAAAATGTTTTAGGTCATTTGGACTTCGTTTGGTACAGTATTCCTGAAAAGACAAAAACAAGAAGAAAATGAGAACTAGCATTGAACACTAGGTTAATAGGTTAGTTCACAAAAATAATATAAAATAACATAAAAATGCAGATAAAATACCAAGAATGATACTTCCTCTATTCCACAGTGTAGTGCGCCCGCGCTTTCCGAGATATAAGTTTGACCATAAATTTGACCAACGAGACCGATTGCGACGGAAGCAAAAATTATATCATTGAATTGTGTTCGAACGAAGTTTTTTATGGTACAATTTTTTCTTTCGCCGCAATCGTCCATGTTGGTTAAATTTATGATTAAATTTAAAACTTAAAAACTAAGGACGCAAGATATTATGAAATAGAGATATTATGAAATAGAGGGAGCAATATATATTGGGTTAAATCCGTGGAGTATTTGTTCTGAGTGATTGCGAACTCCAACGTTCCAAAAGACTGATGAGAGCATCAGCACTATTTCTCCAAGCCAGGGGTTCCTCCTCCAGCTTCCACAAGTCGCCCGACCCCCTCGCCCTCGCTCATGTGCTCTCCGCGGCCTCCCGCTCCTCCAGGCCACCGTCGCCCCTCCACGCGCAGGTCCTCAAGCTCGGCATGTCCGGCGACGCCTTCACCACGAACCACCTCCTCATCTCCTACTCCAGAAGCGGGCTCCTCCGGAGCGCGCTGGCCGTGTTCGACGAAATGCCGCACAGGAACCTGGTTTCCTGGACCGCCATCGTGTCCGCCTCGGTACGCGGCGGCGCGGCCGAATTGGGCATCGGGCTGTTCGTCACCATGCTGAGGAGCGGCTTCTGCCCGAACGAGTTCTCTCTCTCAAGCGCGCTCTGTGCTGCCTGTGGTCGGTCCGCGGCCCATGCGAAGCTCCAGTTTGGCGCTTCGCTCCATGGCGTCGCGGTGAAGGTCGGCGTGGATGCCAATCCTTTTTTGGGAAGCTCATTGCTGCACATGTATGCCAAACATGGGCGTCTTGCTGCTGCGGAGCGCGCATTTGCGGACGTCCAGTGCAAAGACCTGACGTGCTGGAACGCGATGCTAGAAGGCTATGTCTCCAATGGTTGTGGATATGGCGCGATGAGGCTGGCGGTTCTGATGCACCAATGTGGGCTACCGGCTGACATGTTCACCTACGTTTCAGTTCTCAAGGCATGTTCCATCACCGGGGAGTTGGGTTTCGGACAGCAAATTCATGGATGTCTCATCCATAACATGTTTGAGTCCGATACCTCCGTGATGAATGCGCTTGTTGATATGTATTTGAGATCTGGGCTGATGGACATTGCCATGGCTGTTTTTGGTAGGATCCCGAAAAAGGACACGATTTCTTGGAATACACTGATATCCTGCTTCGCGCATGATGAAGACGACAGAGCAGCTGTATGCTGCTTTGCTAATATGTCACTATCGGGTTCTAAGCCTAATGAAGTCACTTTCTCTATCATGCTGAGGATAAGCGGTGCTAAAGAGAATGCCTCACTTGGTCTTCAGATATTCGGCCTTTCCTATCGTCATGGCTACTCCGACAATGTCCCTGCAGCAAATGCAGTTATCAACATGCTTTCGAGATGTGGATTACTCAACTGTGCACATGGCTTCTTCTGTAACCTCAAGTACAGAAACATTGTGACATGGAATGAGATGATTGCTGGTTACGGTTTGTACAGCTGTTCTGAAGAAGCAATGAGGCTCTTTCGCAGCATGGTTTGCTTCGGTGAAAGACCAGATGAGTTCACCTATTCAGCTGTTCTGTCTGCTTTCCGAGAATCTCATGAAGCGAGGAACCATGAGCAAGTCCATGCAATTATTCTCAAACAAGGTGTTGCTTCACGCCAGTTCGTGTCAACTTCACTGATCAAGGCAAAGGCAGTGTTTGGATCAGTTCAGGATACGCTGAAAGTCATTGAGGACACTGGCGAGACGGATTTTGTGTCATGGGGTGTCATCATCACTTCATTCCTCAAGCATAGCTTGAACAATGAGGTCATTTTCCTTTTTGACTTGTTTAGAAATGACCGCGTGAACAAACCTGACGAGTTCATCCTAGCTACAGTCCTGAATGCCTGTGCGAACGCTGCATTGATTGGGCAGTGCAGATGTATCCATTCACTTGTTATCAGGACGGGGCACAGCAAGCACTTCTGCGTGGCGAGTGCTCTAGTCGACGCGTATGCAAAGTGCGGTGACATAGCGGCTGCGGAGAGTGCTTTCGCCACTGTTTCATCAGTAAGTGGCGATGCTATACTGTACAACACCATGCTGACAGCTTACGCCAACCATGGCCGGATCAACGAAGTACTCAGTCTCTACGAAGATATGACACAGGCTCAATTGGTCCCCACCCCAGCTACTTTTGTTGCCATTGTATCAGCGTGCAGCCATTTTGGGCTAGTTGAAAAGGGGAAGGTCGTATTCAATCTGTTGCTGTCTGGAGATCAGGGTATGAATCCGACGAGGACCAACTTTGCTACCCTGGTTGATCTCCTGGCGAGGAAAGGGCTCCTTCGTGAGGCGAAAGGCGTGATCGAGGTAATGCCTTTCCAACCATGGCCTGCGGTTTGGAGGTCCCTGATGAACGGTTGTCGGATCCACGGGAACAAAGAACTTGGCGTGCTTGCAGCAGAGCAGATCGTGAGGATGGCCCCGAGCAGCGACGGCGCCTACGTATCACTTTCGAATGTCTTTGCTGATGTTGGAGAGTGGCATTCTGCAGAAGAGGCTAGGACGGTGATGGCCGAGAATCAAGTCTGGAAGGTGCAAGGGTACAGCAGGATTGAGGTTTAGGGGTGTTGTGTATAGGCCAAGTTTGCACTAACAGCAGAATAGCTATGTCAGCTGCAGCAAGACCTGCTATTGTCTCCCGCGCATCTGGCAAAAAATTGTTTATTATTCGGTTACTAAAATTTAGAAACAAATACACCTGAAAATAGGTCAGGCATGCTGCTATCTGTTTTGGCCATTTGATGATGGACAACGCTCGAATTGAAGGCATAACATGTGCTAATAACAAATACCGACTATTAATTAATAATAGTTCATTAATAGTTCATTGATCAGATAAGCAACTTGAGATACATCATCCATGGAACCAAGATCATACCATCAGGCATGCAAATTTCCTAATAACTAATGACCAAGATAGACCACCAAACGACATCGGACCATGTACTTCCATCTGTTATGCAATTATATTTCTAAAATGCAAAGCCAGCTATTCAGGTTTTACTAGTTTGCAAATCAAGATGTTAAACTGGAAGGCCATTGCATTTTGATTCAAACAGCACATATTATTCCGCGCTTGTAAAGGCAGATGAACTATCTGAGCACTTTTCTGGCATATCTTCGATGGACCTATTTGCCTCACGAGATGCATCTCCCAGACTTTGGTCCTTGTTTCCAGAAACAAATTCACCGTTCTTGACTCTGGGCCTTGGCTGCAGCAGTGAAGCACTGCTGGGTGGCTCCTGGTTTACGGTCCTAGCTTCTTCATTGTGTTGCGCTGATGCTGCATTCCTCAGTGACTCCTCATTTATATTTGTGGTCTCTACATTAGGTTGCACTGTTGCGGAGACACTCAGTGGCACAGGATTTGCAGCTGCTCCGGCATCCTCATTGGGGAGAGGCATTGCAGTTTCAATTAGCAGCTGCTGCTTTACGCATCTAGCTTCATCATTAGGTTGCACCACTGCAGCATCTCTAGGTGGCTCTGCTCCAACTCTTCTATCTTCCACGTGAGGTTGGGGCATTGCAGTGCCGATGAGTGGTTCCTGATTTACTCTTCTACCTTCATCATCAGGTTGCAGCATTGCTGTATCACTGAGTTGCTCATGTTCCACTTTTGTAGCTTCGCCATCAGGTTGCAGTATTGCAGTGTCACCAGTCGGTTCATGTTTGAATGGCCAAGCGTCTTCATCAGGTTGCAGCATTGCAGTGTCACCGGTCGGTTCATGTTCAAATGGCCAAGCTTCTTCATCAGGTTGCATCATTACAGTGTTGGTTGATGGATCTTCTGTTGTTACAGCTGGCTTCATAGGGACATCTGAATGATGAGCATCTCCAGGCACTCCAGTCTCATCCTTTTCCTCGTTAACTTCTTGGCCATTCTTCTTGATGAATTTATTCTTGTTCCGTTGCTTCTTGAAACCACCTTTCTTGGTCTTAAGTGATTTTGGAGTTTCAACAGGCTTTTTCTCGGTGTCCTTCCCTTGCCTTTTTCCAGGCACAACAATATATTTTGTGGCACCATTTGCACAACCCTCTGATTGGCCTGCAACTAATAAAGCCGGTGGATGATCCAATGTCCAACAATACCCAAAAGGTAAAATCAGACAATTTCGACAGTGGATAACCACAGGACAAAAAGAGCAAACAAAAAGAATACCTTGGATTGCAAGAAGAGCAGTTCGGGCAGCTTTTATCTCAGCCTCTTTCTTTGTCCGTGCTGTAGCACCAATGTATTGTATTCCACCAATCTCTACGGTGCATATGTACGGAACTTGTTTGATGCAAATATAAGATGGAATAGCATAATTCATCTTCTGAGCATACTCCTGAAGAAGATTCTTGCACAGACCAGTTTCTTGCTGGAAAGCAAGGTAAGATGTGTCAAGAAGCACAGCAGGAAAGAGACTAGACTGTTATTCTAACTCAGTCATCCTCCTACGAATTAAGCACACTCAATTCTATAAAGCATGGTTTTAGACATGATATCAAAAATTTAGTACATGTACTGTGAGGTAGCATTTTCTTTTCTCGAGGACGGAAACCTCCCTATTGTGTGGTTCATGGTTCAGAAACCAAGGCAACAGAAGTTGTGCATCTTCATTACTAACTGAATCCTACATTTAGCAAGGATACTAGCAGAATGAGGAGCTTGGATAAATACGAGCAATTTCCTTCAGAAATAAACACAAACAAATACGAGTAAATGATATGTTAAATGTGGCAAAGTAATGAAACAAACAAGAGCTTTCCGATGCACCTTAAGATACTACGGCTAAAATTGCAGTCACTATTCAAAGACTAACTACAAGGAACACAAAAGATGACGCATTCATTTAGTCGACCCAATCTGTGCATCATCACAACTGGACCATGAAGCATGTTTCTCATATTTAAGGAATAAGGAAGCATGTAAGATGCTGTAGCCAGCAGCACAAATGGCGATTTTTCCACTACATGATTGAAGTGGGCCAGATGGTTAGTTTCTTTCCAAGCACCACCAATGAATAGAAAGATAGATTGGCATCCATCCTCTTACAAGCTTCTATGTTAAAAACAAAATTCTTTCTGACCATATGCTACCAACAATAATCTTTCTAACCATTTCACATAAGCACAGACAGACTTGAGAAAGAAAAAAACAATCAACAACTTACGACTGCCGGTATGGTTGCATTGGTTGGTAACGCCAGAGACTTGCCGATTTCCATGAGCGCGACTTCGGCGGCCGACTGCTCTGCAGCCTTCCGGCTGAAGAACCCGGGCAGCGAGTCGTACTTGACGTTGTTAATCACCACGGTGGACCTGAAGATTGGCTCATGGGAAGGCCCCTCCTTGAGGGTTTGGTACTCCGGCGTCATGAGGCCGGCTTTCTGCACATACTCCTGCAGTCTGCTCTTGAAGACGTAGCAATTCTCGACCCCTGTGCCAAAATCAAGCGCGCCACGGCTCAGGAAACCACACCGTTGCAATGTTGGAGATGAAATTCGGGATTTTATCTCGGGCGAAACTCCATGCTAGCATCCTACAACAAGTTCTGAGAAGACATGTGGTAGCAGCAAGTTGGTGCCCCAAAAAAACAAGATAACCTACGATCCGGAACCGACGCTCGAAAATAGCACAGCAGGGGAAGGACAGAAGGGGAGAGGTAGGGCCGGAGGGGGAGGGGGAGGGGGAGGGGGAGGGGGAAGGGAAAGGGGATCTTGGGCGAACTTACTGATCCCGCCGCAGCCGCCGTTGGGCGCGGGTGAAGTATTGGCCTCCGGTTGCGTCGCCATGCCGGCACCGTCCATGCCCACTGCGCCGCCGCTTTGGAGAATCAGAGAGGAGGGTTTTGTGTGGCCTCTTGTTGTGCCGGGGTGAATGGCTCGTGTGCATGTGTGTGCCTTTAGCACTTGTACATGGCCAAAATATTCGCCCCTCGTTCGGTTGGTTCCCAAAAGAGAAAACTTAACCCTAAATAAAAAAAGATTCTTTTAAGATAAAAAGTTCAATGTAGAAGGAATCTATTTTGTGAAGATAAATTATTAAAATACTACTCTCTCTCTCCGTCCATAATATAAAAGCGAATCGCTATTACGAAACTAGTGTCAAAAACGCTCTTATATTATGGGACGGAGGGAGTACTATAATTTTTTGAGGGATTTTATACGGACATAAGCATAGATCCACACATCCTGTATGTCTTACCTATGTTTTGCATGGTTTGAGGGAGTTCTCAAGTATTTCCATTCGATCATATTACGTACTTTTGAAGGTTACAACGATTAGTTTCGCTCCAAGGATGTGAACATCGAACATCTTCGTCTCCGGTGACGGTACAACACATCAAGGGTGGCTCATCAACCAGGAAGCTCGGCGGTGGGCCAGTTGTCGGTGTATTGAAAATAGGGCGTTCAATATCTATGACTATGCACACATGATGGCAGCATACCCACGTGGAAGGATTTGGCGAAGGACAAGCCTACTCCAAGTACTCAAGAAATGATAGATAAAGACTGTGAAGAAGACCTCGAGGAAGGTCATCGTGAAGTGGTAAAGAAGATTGAGATCAGGATCCAGGTTGTCGGGAAGCACTTGGCCCGGCAAGCCAATCCTCATGTTGCCGGCAAGTCCAAGGCCGGCAAACCAAGCCAGCGTGCCACCGCTCTGTACCAGTGAGCTGGCGACAGATGGCACACATGCAAGTGAATTCCTGGCACGTGTAGTCGAGCTGCATGGCGTCTCACCGCCCCAAAATTACCTTTATTGACAATCAATCAATGGTGTGTCAAGGTAATAAGAGGTAGGTGCGCCTATCAGTCCACGTCAGTCAGGGCCTCCTTGCCAACATTCACCACGACATGCCACATAACAGTGTATTTATTGTTTTTGTCCTATACCGTCAGAGTTAGGTATGGATAGTGTTGATCTCTAATTATCATGTAAATCCCTAATTTTCCCATGTGGCTACCCCTTGCACTATAAAAGGAGGGACGGGCAACACTAAGAGGGGATCGAAACCTAGCCGAATTTGTTGCACCTCCGAGCATCCTTGCCGGCAAGACTGCAACTTATAACAGTACACACATCTCAAATCACCAAAGCAGGAGTGAGGTTTTACGCATCTTTGCAGCCCGAACCTGGGTAAAATCTCTTGCGTGTTGGCTGAAGTTTTCGTTGCTCTTGTACATTGCGAGCCTAGTCCCAATCCCAAGAAAGGAGCTTGTCTAGATCCACAGATTGTCGTACGCTGATACTTGTGATCTGCATTAGGTTTTTCACGAAGAGGAGCGAGTGATACATCACAGTATATATAAGTATTTCCCTTGGTAGAGAACCAAGGTTTATCGAAACAATAGGAGTAGCATGCAACCCCTGTCTTCAGCGAATGCACACAAAGAAGCAAACACTTGCACCTAACGCGGGCAAGAGGGGTGTCAATCCCCTTGGACTCGCTACTTGCAAGATAATAAGTAGTGTGGATGGTAGTAGATAATTATAAATTGCAAAATAAAATAGAAAGTAAATAAGAACAGTAAGGTAAATGACATATTTGTAAATATATATTTGGATAGACTCGGGGGGCCATAGTTTTCCCTAGTGGCATCTCTCATGAAGTAGGCATACGATGCGTAAACAAACTACTGTTGGGCAACTGATAGAAAAGTGCATAGTTATGCAATATTTATTCACGGCAATAATCATATGTATATAGGCATCACGTCCATAAGCAAATAGGCCGACTCTTGCCTGCACCTAATACTATTACTCCACATTGAGAGTGCTTCTATGCTTGCCACTCTAAGTATTAAGTTCATGACAAACAGAGTAATGCTTGGAGAACGATGACATGATGTAGACAAATAAAACTCTATCAATATGAATTAAACCCATCGTTTTATCCTTAGTGGCAACAATACAAAGACGTGCCTTGTCCCTTTCTATCACTTGGATATAGAGCACCGCCAGATTGAACCCACTACAACGCGCACCTTCCACAGAAGAAATATCAATCTAGTTGGCCAAAGTATTTCAATAGATGGAGAGATTTACGAAGCTATAATAATCATGCAAATAAGAATCATAATAGATTTCAGAGAAGACTTAAATCTTTTATCATGAATAATCTAAAGATAAACCCACAATTCATCTAGGTACTAACTACGAACCCTTAGGTCTGTGGTAGACTACTCACACATCACCATGGGAGAAGCAAGGTTGATGTAGAGGCCCTTCGTGATCGATCTCCCCTTCGACAGGGCACCGGAACAGGGCTTCGAATGCGCATACGGCAGAACAGAGACTTGCGGCGACGGTAAAAGTGTTTCGGTAGGCTCTTTAGGGTTTTGGGGATTAATTAGAATTTATAGGCCAGAGAGAGGCGTCCGGAGGCACCCGAGGGGGCCACCACACATCAAAGCACGACCACCCCCTGGGCGCGCCTTGTTGTGTGCTCGCTCCTTCATGCGGCCTCTGATCTTCTCCCGAAGCTTCCATGTCTTCTTTTGGTCCAGAAAAAAATCATAAAAAAGTTTTGTGGCAATTGGACTTTGTTTGGTACTGTAAACCTGAAAAGCTAAAAACATACAGAAAACAACAACTAGCACTTGGCACTAGGTTAATAGGTTAGTGCTCAAAAATAATTATAATTGACATATAATTGCCCAAAAAGTACACCAGAATGATAATATTATAGCATGGAACAATCAAAAATTATAGATACATTGGAGACGTATCATACGCCGACTCCTGCCTCAGGGTCCAGGAGGCATTGCGTCAGCTTGGCTCCAGAAAATAGTCCAGGGGACCAACTCGAATCAAGAGCGTCATTTTAGTGTGTCTTAGACTAGATCCGACAGATCAATCGGTAATGTATCCTAACTAGGCGACTTGGCACGACGATAACAAAAGTAAGGCGTTACCTAGGTTTGGGCTCTCATGGAGGAGAGAAAACCCTACTCATGCTCTCGTTTATTGAGTTGGGGTGTGTACAAATTAGAGACGAATGCGAAGGGATTGTATGTTTTCTATGAATGAGCCCGACCCCCGACTTCTATAGCATACGAGGGTCCTAGGGTTACGGATCCTAGTCGGCTACATCAATGGAGGATTGGAGGTAAAGTCATCCATGGCTTTGGTACCTTCAGATTATATGCCAAGTCTATCGTAGTCTTGGTATGATTCGCACGGCAATCCAATGTGGCCTAGGGACGGAACTAACCTAGGGATCCTTAGCCCAACCCACCAGGTCGAGAATCAGTGTTTTGAGGAACCCTAGGGCCGGGACACCGTTAGTAGACCCTGAACCAGTCTTGGAGCTTGGATGCACCTTGTCCACTCTGACCTGCACATTGTGTGCGGTCGTCGAGCTTGAAACAGGTTCAACAAAGCGTCCCTTAACAACACCTTCATGCATCTAGTCTACATCTACTTGGTTGCGCCGCGACATAGCACAAACCACCTTGGTCTTCAGTTATCGAAGGAGAAAACCAACATGCACAGAAGAAACATTTCTAGTGTAGACGGTCCTTTAGCAGGTCGAATCCCTAATACATCAGTAGACGGTCCTTTAGCAGGTCCTTTAGCGTTGGGTTTTCCGCGAAGAGGAGCGAGTGATACATCATAGTATATATAAGTATTTCCCTCAGTAGAGAACCAAGGTTTATCAAAACAATAGGAGTAGCATGCAACCCCTGTCTTCAGCGACTGCACACAAAGAAGCAAACACTTGCACCTAATGCGGCCAAGAGGGGTGTCAATCCCCTTGGACTCGCTACTTGCAACATAATAAGTAGTGTGCATGGTAGTAGATAATTATAAATTGCAAAATAAAATATAAAGTAAATAAGAACAGCAAGCTAAATTATAATTTTGTAAATATATAGTTGGATAGACTCGGGGGCCATAGTTTTCCCTAGTGGCATCTCTCATGAAGTAGGCATACAGTGCGTAAACAAATTATTGTTGGGCAACTGATAGAAAAGTGCATAGTTATGCAATATTTATTCACAACAATAATCATGTGTATATAGGCATCACATCCATAAGCAAATAGGCCGAATCTTGCCTGCACCTACTACTATTACTCCACGTTAAGAGCGCTTCTATGCTTGCCACTCTAAGTATTAAGTTCATGACAAACAGAGTAATGCTTGGGGAACGATGACATGATGTAGACAAATAAAACTACCAATATGAATTAAACCCATCGTTTTATCCTTAGTGGAAACAATACAAAGACATGCCTTGTCCCTTTCTATTACTTGGATATAGAGCACCGCTAGATTGAACCCACTACAATGCGCACCTTCCACCAAAGAAATATCAATCTAGTTGGCCAAAGTATTTCAATAGATGGAGAGATTTACAAAACTATAATAATTATGCAAATAAGAATCATAATAGATTTCAGAAAAGACTCAAATCTTTTATCATGAATAATCTAACCCACAATTCATCTAGGTACTAACTACGAACCCTTAGGTATGTGGTAGACTACTCACACATCACCATGGGAGAAGCAAGGTTGATGTAGAGGCCCTTCGTGATCGATCCCCCCTTCTCCAGGGCATCAGAACAGGGCTCCGGATGCGCATACGGCAGAACAGAGACTTGCGGCGGTAGTAAAAGTGTTTTGGTAGGCTTTGTAGGGTTTTGGGGATTCATTAGAATTTATAGGCCAGAGAGGGGCGTCGAGAGGCACCCGAGGGGGCCACCACACATCAGGGCACAACCACCCCCTGGGCGTGCCCTGTTGTGTGCTCGCTCCCTCGTGCGGCCTCTGATCTTCTCCCGAAGCTTCCATGTCTTCTTTTGGTCCAGAAAAAATCATAAAAAAGTTTTGTGGCAATTGGACTTTGTTTGGTATTATAAACCTCAAAAGCTAAAAACACGCAGAAAACAACAATTGGCACTTGGCACTGGGTTAATAGGTTAGTGCTCAAAAATAATAATAATTGACATATAATTACCCAAAAAGTACCATAGAATGGTAATATTATAGCATGGAACAATCAAAAATTATAGATACATTGGAGACGTATCATACGCCGACACCTGCCTCAGGTCCAGGAGGCATTGTGTCAGCTCGGCTCCAGAAAATAGTCCAGGGGACCAACTCGAATCGAGAGCGTCATTTTAGTGTGTCTCAGACTAGATCCGACAGATCAATCGGTAGGGTATCCTAACTAGGCGACTTGGCACGACGATAACAAAGGTAAGGTGTTACCTAGGTTTGGGCTCTCATGGAGGAGAGAAAACCCTACTCATTCTCTCGTTTATTGAGTTGGGGTGTGTACAAATTAGAGACGAATGCGAAAGGATTGTATGTTTTCTATGAACGAGCCCAACCCCTGACTTATATAGCATACGAGGGTCCTAGGGTTACGAATCCTAGTCAGCTACATCAATGGAGGATTGGAGGTAAAGTCATCCACGGCTTTGGTACCTTCAGATTGTACGCCAAGTCTATCGTAGTCTTGGTATGATTCGCATGGAAATCCAATGTGGCCCAGGGACGGAACTAACCAAGGGATCCCTAGCCCAACCCACCAGGTCAAGAATTAGTGTTTTGAGGAACCCTAGGGCCGGGACACCGTTAGTAGACCCTGAACCAGTCTTCGATCTTGGATGCACCTTGTCCACTCTGACCTGCACATCATGTGCGGTTGTCGAGCTTGAAACAGGTTCAACAAAGCGTCCCTTAACAACACCTTCACGCATCTAGTCTACATCTACTTGGTTGCACCCTGACATGGCACAAACCACCTCGGTCTTCAGTTATCGAAGGAGATAACCAACCTGCACAGAAGAAACGTTTCTAGTGTAGACGGTCCTTTAGCAGGTCGAATCCCTGCAAGGAGTCTCCTCGAGCTGTCATGTCTGGCTGTGACAAGCCAGACCAATCTTATCTAGTGGCCCCGTGTGACCTCGTGTCAGCCTTGACCTGACGGTCAATGTGATGTGCATGAGTGGGTTAAGGTACCACCAAGGGCACTTATCATCAATGGTGGACGTGCGACTCGATCCCTGCATGAGTGTTAACAGCAGACCCTCTATCCTCGTTGTCGTGGGGTGTGTGAAAAGATTTGGCGGCAGCGCTAACCCACCACCTTTCGGTTTCTCCATGCCGTATAAAAAGGGAGGGAATGCAAAGAGAGAAAGCTGTATTCTCCCATTCCCCTCGCCATCTTCTTCCTCGCACTAGAGCTCTGTAGAGCACAAGCTTTCGTTGTTGTTTTGCTGCATTATGCAGCTCCACATGTACATTTCAAACATTTGATGTGGTCGACTAGAGGAATGGATAGGAAACTAACAAATTTTTAACTCCTTTTGCATAAGCTTAGGCCAATAAAAATATAGGCTGAACAAATATGAAACAGGTGAACAACCTATATGAAAAGCTCAGTAACAACAAGTGCCAGCTAAAGAGTAAACACAATGTATCAAGCTTGCACAACAAAAGTAAAGGATATAAGTAACCATAAGTGGAGATGAGGATGAGTTTTTGAAGTTCCCTCCTTTGGCAGAGGTACATTTGAAGATGCAAAATATCGTCAGATCCCTCGCTAGGGGTACAAGCGAAGCTGGAAGTCTCGGATCGGAGATTACATGAGGGTTTTACCCAGGTTTAGGTCTCCATAGAGTAATACCCTATGTCTTGCTTGTTTTTGTTATTCATGGTGGAGGCATACCTCATGCGAGGGGTTACCATGATGTTCAGATTGCTACCAGGATTTTTTTATCAAAGAATAGATGGTAATGAGGATTCCTCGACCTGCCCTTATATAGTCGAAGGAGGACTAGGTTTTACAGGGAAGCACATCGATCTCTACCGTCGACGCCCTTTGCCTTGGAGCACAAGAAGGTCATCAATGTCCTCCTTAGGGTTTCGATCCCAGACTAGGGCCTTGCGGACCCTAATGAAGACCGAGGTCGGGGCCCATTGAGTGAGCCACCCCAGTTCATGACACTGTCAGTAGGTCATGGGAGTGGTCTTCGAGACCTTCGGGGGGAGGGGCTCATGTACTCCTTCATAACTTGTCTTGGCTCCCTCTTGTCGGGAGGCTGAATGACAATCATGTACGGCTATGTTTTTCTTCGGGAGGTTGCACATCTCAACAAACATTGTCTTAGAGTAGGCTGAAGTTTTGTTAGAAGAACGTTTGAAATGTATGTATCCCTATAACCTTGTGTAGTGGCGGCGATGATGCCATAGTATTCATGTCTGCCCCCTGAAAAATTGGAAATCGAACAAAAAGAGAAGGGCCTGTGTCACACTTGTGAGGTCTGGCGCTTCGATTTTGGGTGACAATGAGAGGAGGGAAAACAAAGGTTTTTTCGGCTTCATTTCGCTTGTGCTCATTTTGATCCCCTTCTCCACCGCTAGCCTCATCGACGTTGAAAGGATGTGAATATATCCTAAATTTGAGTGAATATGCACTTTAAAACAATTAGGGTATAGGCTTGAACAGTCGCACCACCACCACAAAATGGCACACTACCTGACCCGAGGGAATCACCCCCCAGGTGGTAGTTGTTCTCGAAGCACAACCGGTACAACCGCGCACACTAGCGGTACCAGCAAACCAAGAAAACAGGTAAGACCCAAACTGCTACAAATGAACTCCAAAATCAACAAACTCGAGCATGTTTGATAGATGATGACAAGCACTATCCAACAACGATGATATTAAGAATTACCAATGGATAAGAAATGTCAATAGGATAAGCAAGAGTACCTTCCACAAATATGACCGGCAAAATTTCCACCATCGAAAACGCAAAGGTGATGCATACAAACTTTGTTATCAATGAGCTTGAGTTTTAATATGAACACAAACTCTAAAACCTCACATTGAGAAAAAAATAACAACCAATAAAGATGACATCAAGGATGCAATGCTTTGAGCTTTATACGAATGATACGATCAAGCTACTCACTCGAGAAAAATTGAAAACCTTATAATCTGGTCTCCAATTAACATCATGAGACCGGTAAAATCAAAAATCTATCAAGGAAAACCCTTCTCCTTGCGCATAATACACTTGAGCTAGATGATGATGATCTTGACCTCCTCAAGTTGGACCACATTTCTTGATTGTGTCGACTTTATGAAGACTAGTGAATTGCTCCCTTGTACTCCACTATGGGTGAGCCGCTTTTGCACACATCTTCACATGTCCATTATCATAAGAATGGACGGCAAGCTTCAAGCATGTGATCTCTTCACGATGCTCCACTTAAAATTTCACAACTGGATATGATGATCACCACTTGATTTCATCCCCCATGGGTCATATGAGATCTTAGTTTTGATGCACACCCATGGAAACGTACTCGGCCCCACAAAGAACCTCACATAGATCATGGGTTAGTACACAATGTGTAATGGACAATGCTTACCATACCATGGGACCACTTGATCCCACTTGGTACATCTTCTATGCTTTGTGTGTTGATCAACTTGAATCCACTCTTTGACTTAGTGTTCATTAACCTTGTATCACATCTTATCTCTTCATAAAGATGATGTCTTGAAGGTAAACATGAATGTTCACACAAGCTTCTTCTTCAAGACATGTTTGCAATAGGCTCAACTCTCACATGACCAATCTTTGGGTAACTCCTTAAATAGCTCCTTGGTCAACACATAATCTTGTTCTTGAAACCTTGAAACCGCCAAAGACATCGGGAACTAAACCTATGGGATCGGGAGGATCCCTTTATGGTTCGGCAGGGAAGAAGGCTTGCACAAAGAGCAGAGTAGATGAACAACGTGCGGGATTTTACCGAGGTTCGGGCCGCAAAGATGCGTAAAACCCTACTCCTGCATGGTTGTATTATGGGTGCTTTAGGGTTCCAGCTATAGGAGCGCTATGAGTTGCTATGCATGTGATCTAGAAGGTGCCCAAAGCCCAAGAGTGCAAAAGTCGAAAAGTCCTCTACCATATCGCCCTGGGCCTCCTTTTATACTCGAAGGGGATCCCAACAGTGGCGTACAATGCGTACATGGGGTGTACAGAGCTATAGTGTTATCATACCTAACACTGACGGAGTAGGACATGTGCATTTAATGCATCGTCAGGCATCTCTGAATGTCTATGGGATGAGACAGGAGCCCGTCCCATCAGCCCCGCTTAGCCCCTCCATCGCCGGTGCTGCGACACGTGCCCAAGCAGGGCGACACTTGGCCTGTGCACTGGCGGGGCCTTGCCGGTGCTTCACCTTGTTGGGTCTTCGTCTTGCCGGGTGCTGCCAGGGCCTTGCCTTTCTTGAGGTTTGATAGCCATCCTGGCAAGGTCTTGCCGGGGGTCTTGATTATTTGGATGTCTTCTGTATTCGTAACTGGCAGCTCCCTGCCGGGCCTTGCCACCAGGGTGGCTACTACTGCCCATGCATGAGTAAGGGGCACTGGAGAGCCCAAAACTCTAGTGCACCGACAGGATCCCCCAGGCCTGGGCCACACACGGTGCGAGGCGTTGTTGGGCTAGGTCCAAACAGTGCACGGGCACGCGTGGCAGGGCCTTGCGGTTGCAATCATTGCGCTTACTATGCCTCCCCATGACGCCCATTGAATGCGGGACATGGGATACGTGCGCGGCGCAGCCGTCAATTTTTCAATTACCGCGTCAGGTCGATTCCGCCACGTGCACCGCATGCATAGCGGGGAGCCAACAACGGGTGCCCGTGACTTAAAGTCCTGGGAGAGGCAGTAACTGCAACACCATGGATTGGAGCAAGGGGCGGTTGTTGTTTGCCCCGTGATCGAGGGCACCGCTATTGGAGGAGGTGGGTGGTGACCCTTGGAGCGGGGGAGAGCCAGCCCCCGCGCTTCTCCCTGTAAATTGAGGGGTAGTGAGGGCAGTGCTCATCCATCCTCCCTCCTTCCTCCAAGCGTGAACCTCCATAGCTTTCCCTTCCACATCTTCCCAACCTTCGAGTGGCGCTCGCACTTAGCCATGAATAGGGGCGAGGGCAGCCACCGTCCTCAGCTCCAAGGAGGACTTCTCGTCGAGATCATGCCACCGCTTCATCCACAGAGGCGGAGGGCGGCTCGAGCGCACGTGGTGGAAGAGGCGCGAGGGGCCGTGGCCGTTAGTGAGGCCGAGGTTAGGGGAGGCAGAGCGCTGCTTCGCCTCCTCCTCCGACGCCAGGCCTCATCCTTGAGGAGACCCACGTTGAGGGGGCAGCGATGGAGTTTGTCCTCGAACTAGGCGGTCCCATCCGGAGCCATCTGTGCCTCCCTCGCCCCTTCGCCAGGGCGATGGAGGATGACGAGCCACCCATCTATGGTTACGGGCACATGGTTGTTGTAACGGCATGACGCGGGTGGACGTCGAGTACCCAGCGAGCCGCATCATGTTCCTCAGGTGCGGCTGGAAGACCTTCGCTCGCACCCACAACCTACAGGAATGGCACGCCCTTCATTTTAAAATGACGGAGGCCAATCTGCTCTCCGTCAAGATTTATGGGCGCTCAGGCATACGTCTTTACTGCTGCAAAGAGAGCTCGAGCGGCGTCGAAAGTCCCTCCTCGAGCGAGAGTGACGAGGAGGATAGCGGCGAAGACGACGATGATGAGTCCGGTCTTCGGGCCGTCAAGTCGGAGCAAGATGACCTGAGCTCGGACTGATCGTCGTCCGCACCATCACCGCCAACCTCACGCCTCTCCCCCTCCCGCCAGGATGATCTTGCCGGGGGCCTTTGTCCCGGGCGCTGCCTCATCTCCTAGCTGGATCTCCTGGCAGGCCCGTGGACTTCGGCTTCTGGGGTCCTCTCTCCTTTTCACGCAGCGCTAGCCCTCTCCTCCGTGCAATGCCGGTCCAGGAGGGGCCAAGCTCTCGCCTTCCCTTCTAGAAGCTCTGCCCCTCTGCGTAGTGCTGGTCTAGAGGGTCAGGCTGGGCTTCTGTCGGGGGCCTCTTGCCATCTTTTTCTTCTTATAATCTGCCTCCTCCTTCTATCTTTTTCTCCTTGTAATCTCCCCTAGGGGAGAAAGTCAAATAAATATGTACTTAGGAAGAGGCAACATCTCATGTAAATTTCACCCTGTTCTGAATAATTGTATATTATCCTCCTTGTCAGATTACTCTTTGTATGTAATCTCCCTATGCCTTTTTGGAAGAGCTTGCCGGCGTGTGTAGTCCTACCGCGAGTGCTTTGAGGAACGGGTCCTTAGCAGCCTGCTAGCGGTGCTACTGTCGGCAAGATACCTTAGCATTCTTGGCGCGACCGCTTAAGCTATTGATCGTGCTCGAAACAGAAAAAGGGAGCGAGCATAGTCACTTGAGTCGTTGAGCGGACTCGAAATGAAGCAAGGGCACGGGCGCAACCACTTAAGCCGTTGAGCAGATTCGAAACAGACTGAGGGCGCAGCCAATTGCGGCAAGGTTCCCGTGCGTGCAGGTTTTCCATACGGAAGTCGCAATCGTTCAAGGAGAATAGGAAAACAAAATTTCGCTTAGGGTTTTGCAACTTATCTTTTCGTTGCCGTACTCCTTCCCGCAAGATATTTTTTTTGAACCTCACCCATAGGTATCCATACCACCATCCCCCCGCCCCCTGGCAAAGTTGCACGCGAGGTAACCTTTTGTCCTTTGAGAAAAAGAAAGAAGAGAAAATATGGATGTGGAACCTTGGGCGGCCCGTTAGTTCTTGCCGGGAGTAAGCGCAATGCAATATCTCAGACAAACATGTACATAAGTAAACATGAGAATCAACAAGACTACAAAACACTTAGCTTTATTCAACTATGCACAGGGTCTGCGCCTGGCTTTGTACCAAGGATTACATGCTTCAACGACAAGACTTGTGCAAATGGTGGTTGACGGGAGATCCGACAACCGCGCCTCATGGGTAGAACTTACGAAGATGTTCGATATTTCAGGAGTTGCTCACTAGGATGACATCTTCGGTCTCCAGGCAGACTATGCTAGGCCTGGTGACTCGTACTACCCGATAAGGGCCTTCCCACTTTGGCGTCAACTTGTTTGAAGTCTTGGTGGACTAAACTCGCCGAAGAACAAGGTCGCCTTCCTCAATACTTCAGGCATGAACCTTGCGGCTATGATAGCGGCGCAAAGCTTGCTGGTAGTGCGCAGCTTGCACAACACCCTGAAGACGATCTTCCTCAAGGAGCGTCACGCCATCTTGCCGCAACTGCTCTTGCTCAAGCTCATCGTAAGCGAGCGCTCAAGGTTACCCGTATGTGAGTTCCGTGGGGAGAACTTCTTCCACCCCATATACTAGGGAGAAGGGTGTCAGGCCGGTAGCTCGATTTGGTGTCATTCTAATTGACCAAAGAACCATCGGCAACTCACCAATCCAGTGCCTTCCGCACTTGCGTAGCTTGTCAAAAGTTCTTGTCTTGAGGCCTCTCAACACTTCAGCATTAGCCCTTTCTGCCTGGCCATTGCTCCTTGGATGGGCAACATAAGCAAAACAGATTTGCTGCCAAGGTCTTGGACATACTGCATGAAGGTGCGGCTCGTGAACTGTGTGTCGTTATCAGTGATGATCCTATTGGGAACACCAAAGCGGTAGACTAGTCCTTTGAAGAACTTGACGGTCGACTGTGCTGTGACCTTTCTCACTGCTTCCACTTCCGGCCACTTTGTGAACTTGTTGATTGCCACATACAAGCACTCAAAGCCCCCGGTAGCATGGGGAAAGGGCCCCAGGCTGTCGAGCCCCCAGAACGAAAATGGCCAGGAGAGAGGGATTGTTTGAAGGGCTTGAGCTGGTTGATGCATTTTCTTTGAATGAAACTGGCATGCTTCACACTTGGTTACTAGCACAGTTGCATCCTGGAGGGCAGTGGGCCAGAAGAAATCTTGCTAGAATGCCTTACCGGCAAGCGCTCTTGACCCTATGTGGGAGCCACATATGCCTCCATGTATCTCCGCCAACAGCTCTAGTCCATCTTCCCGAGAAATTCACTTGAGTTTCACACTGTTCGGCCTCTTTCTATACAGGACGTTGTCCACGAGCATGTACATATTAGACCGGCGAGCTACTTTCTCTGCTTCTTCTTGTTCCTCAGGAAGTTCTCCTGTTTGAAGGTAACGGACGATGTACTCTGCCCATGTTGGAGCTTGGGGCTCGACAACAAGGACTAAAGGCATATCCTCTATCGAGGAAGCATTTGTCTCAACGGCAAGGGCTCGAGGCCCTACCGAAGCCTGCTGCCCCCGGCAAGCTTGGCGGGAGCGTGTGCTTCCACGGCGAGAGCCGAAGGCTCTGCTGGAGCATGACACTCACCGACAAGCCTGACGTTGTCCCCGCCAACCTCCTCGCTGGTGGATTCTGGGAGCTCTGCCGGGAAATACTTGTCGGAACTCAACTTTCTTCTCTTATCTTATCTAGTCGATGGTGTTATGGATGGTTGAGTCAGTCGGAGCACGAAAGTTCCTGGTTCCACAGGCAACTTAAGGGTATCACACTTTGACAAGACGTCAACAACGCTGTTCTACGCACGTGGAACGTGCTCCATTTGCAGGTCGTCAAAACGCCCTTCCAGCTTCCTCACCTCATCCACATAAGCCTCCATCAATGGACTTTGATAATCTTTATTCACCTGCCCGACGACAAGCTAAGAATCACCCGTGACAATAAGCTTCTTGATCCCAAGGTCTGCCGCGATCCTGAGACCGGCAAGCAGCCCTTCGGACTTGGTAGTATTGTTCGTTGATGGGCACCAAAGATGTCAGGGAACGACACCTATGGGATCGGGGGTATCCCTTTACGGTTTGGTGGGGAAGACGGCTCGCACAAAGAGCAGATCAGATGAATAACGCGTGGGATTTTACCCAGGTTTGAGCCGCATAGATGCGTAAAAACCTGCTCCTGCATGGTTGTATTATGGGTGCTTTAGGGTTCCAGCTATAGGAGCGCTATGAGCTACTACGCGTGTGAGCTAGAAGGTGCCCAAAACCCAAGAGTGCAAAATTTGAAAAGTTCAAAAGTCAAAAAGTCCTCTACCGTATCGCCCTGGGCCTCCTTTTATACTCGAAGGGGATCCCAACAGTGGCGTACAGCGCATACACGGGGTGTACAGAGCTACAGTGTTATCATACCTAACACTGACGGAGTAGTACAGGTGCATTTAATGCACCGTCGGGCATCTCTGACTGTCTATGGGACAGGACAGGAGCCCGTCCCATCGGCGCCGCTTAGCCCCTCCATCGCCGGTGCCGCGACACGTGCCCAGGCGGGGCGACACCTGGCCTATGCGCTGGCGGGGCCTTGTCGGGGCTTCGCCTTACGGAGTCTTCACCTTGCCGGGGTCTGTCGGGGCCTTGCCTTGCTTGAGGGTTTTATAGCCATCCCGGCAAGGTCTTGACGGGGGTCTTGATTATTTGGATGTCTTCTGTATTCGTAACTAGCAGCTCTCTGCCGGGCCTTGCCGCCAGGGTGGCTACTACTGCCCATGCACGAGCAAGGGGCACTGGAGAGCCCAAAACTCTAGTGCATCGACAAGAGCCCCCGGGCCTAGGCCACACACGGTGCGAGGCGTTGTTGGGCTAGGTCCAAACAGTGCACGGGCACGCATGGCAGGGCCTTGCGGTTGCGATCATTGTACTTACTATGCCTCCCCACGATACCCATTGAATGCGGGGCGTGGGATACGTGCGTGGCACGGCCGTTGCAGTAGCGCGCCCGCGAAGCGTTTCCATATTAATTTAGTAAAGAAGCTGCCCCGCGCCTTCCTCATCAGAAAGGAAAACGCAGAGGTGCTGCTCATTTACCTCCTTTCTTTCCCAATCTGAGAACCGCCGCCGTCTTCCTCCTCGATCCCGAAACAGAGCTCCTCCCACTCATCCACGCCTCCACGCCCTCTCCATCCCCAGACCCCGCCTCCATAGCCACGATGCCACCCAAGGCTAGCAAGGGCAAGGATGCAGAAACCGTCTCGGAGAACAAGATGGTGACGATGCGGAAGGAGCATGTCGTCTTTCTGCCGGGGCTTGATGCAGGCGCTCCGAGGGAGCGATACCGATGTATGTGTGCGACCGAGACGACAACGCATCCTGCCACCCACATGAGTCCAGGTCCTTCCGAGGCGGCCTAGATAAATATTATTTCTTTGCCGACTATTTTTACCGCGGGCTCTGCCCCCCTTTCTCGGATTTCTTCAACGACATCATGTTCACCTACGGCTTCCAACTCTTGGATTTCACGCCGAATGTCGTGACATGTATGTCAGTTTTCGCTCACCTTTGCGAAAACTTTGCCAGAGTAGTTCCTAGCACCACCCTTTCCCGCCATTACTTTACTGTCCGTATCCAACAAGGCGGAGCCCTTTCTGGTGCCGTCGCTTGGATTCCCCGGCCAGGAACCAAGGAGGTCTACCCAGACGGGGCCTACTGTGAGAGGTGGGATGAGTGGCGAGGCAAATGGTGCTGGATTCAGGAGAAGAACTTCTAGCCTTTCTGCTTGCCGCGGCAAACCAAGATGGTGCGCCGCAACGACTAGAGTGCCTTCGACCCTGAGGATGGGAAGCTCACGGTCGCGACCACCAGGATTCACTGCCTCGGAAGTGCTAGCCTCACCGTAGAGATGATAGGCGCCGATTTCCTTCGCCAGCACATCGCGCCTCTATAGAACAAGGGGAGGCCAGCTTGGGAATTTCGGAATGTGGCAAATATCATGAGGCTGCGCCCTGGGCTGAACAATAATTTGACATTTATGTAGCACGCAGCTCTCAGAAACTGTTCAAGGGCGACGTGGTATGTAAGCTGCCGGCAGGCATAATCCCTCTATGCAACAACTCTGCTTTGGGTCGAATCATCGCCATGATGCCGGCGCTTGACGCTCACAGCCTCGACGCGACCTGGATTGAACCACCTGTAGAGCAGACGCATAAATTCTTTGACAACCTGACGGAGAAGGCCGTTCGCGAAGAAGAGGGCCTCATCTGCGCCACCATCGAGCTAGAAACGGCATACATTGCCATCAGGGTGGAGGAAGCAAAACTTGCCATAGAGGCTGGCAGCGCCGGCTTCTTGGAAGAGGAAGCCAGCTGAGGGGAAATGCTGCTGGATGAAAGTCTTGCCGGGCAGGGCGGGACCACCGAGGAGCAAGGCAACACATCTGCGGGGGGGCCGTCCTGCCAAAAACACAGCTGAGGAGGAACTGCTCGAGGAGGCCCCGTCTCTTGTGACAAGGAAGAGGTGCATCCTTCGGAGCGCCGCCACTAGGCTTCCGGTCCGCTAAGCTTCTTTGAGCAGTGCAGTCCCAGGCAAGGGGGTGGCCGGCAAGGCCATGCGGCAGCAAGAAGCTCATCAGCAACCTGCGCCTGCCGTGGCCAAGCGACCCAGGAGCACCCCTCCACCTCCCCCCATGGGCACCATGGCAGAAGTCGCCTTCGACCATTCTGCCATTAGCTCGGGGGAAGAAGATGAGGAGTAAGGACCTTGCCGCATCTTTTTTCCTTTCAAATTTCTAGTTTTACTTAACTCGTTTGATCTGCTTTGGCTTGTCCCCGTAGGGATGCAGAAACATTGGCGCAAAGGGTAGCGAAGAGGGCGAGGACCTCGATGAGTGAGGAGCCGTCGACAAGCACCTCAGGTGCGCCAGGTGTGACCACCGTTAACCCAGAGGCTAGCCCGCAACACAGCCCTCAACTCAGCCCCTAGCAGAGCCCCCAGCGTGAGCCCATTACTCACTTCCCGCTGGCAAGTGTCGGGGTGTGCATCTTTGCTGCTGACATCACCAGACGTGCAGGAGCAGAGCAGCGACAGGAGAAACCATTAGAGCCGTCCCAGATATGCCGCCTCCATCGTCTATGCTGCCCAGAGATGGATCTCTAGTGAGGACTTCCTCTAGTGAGCTTTATCGCGATGAGGAAGGGCCGGCAAGCCTGGGCACCGGCAGGTCTACGCCGGCAACCGATGTTGGCGCGGGTACTTGTTATTGTGTTCTTATTTTTTTGTCTTCTCGAGCTTCTACCTCAACCTCGTTTGGTTTTCTTTCTTGGTCTTCAGACATTCCCTCGGCGGAGTGCATGGATGTTGACTCCATCATCGAGGGGACCGCCAGGGATGCTGCCGTCGAGGCCCGTAGGATCGCTGCCGAGGAGGCCTCCAAGAGCGCTGCCACTAAAGCCACCAAGAATGCTGCCGCCGAGGCTGCCATTGCCAAGGCCATCAAGGCTGCACAGGAGGAGGCTGCCAGGAATGCTGCCGCCGAGGCCGCAAAGGCTGCACAGGAGGAGGCCGCCAAGAAGTTTGCTGAGGAGGCCGGTGAGGAGGCCAATGATCGTACTGACGACATTCCTGCCGTAGGAGCGCCAGGCGCTACGCCGACCACGGAGCCCCCAGCTGTCGGGGAGGCGGCCGTCGGGGACCAGCCGCCTTGTCACACCCTGTGTTTGTAGCACATTGTTATGTTTGGGTTTAAGAAATTTGGAGCCAACTAAAACTTTTTCAAGTGCTTGTGCTTGTTTGCTACATTGTTTGCTTGCTTGATGATTGAGTTATATGGCACTCCTAGATTCTATTCCACTTCATATTCACCATCCCTATCCCAAACATCTTGCCCAATGATCATGCCATGTGATTAGTGGCCAAAACTATTTTCATCAAATTTTGTTTTAACCAAAAATGATTTATTCAAATTAGGTTTTCAAAACCCCCCTAAAATGAGGTTTGCACTGCAAGTCCTCAAATTGGGTGGATTCTTTTTTCCCAAAAGCCTTATTTCAAACCCACTATATATAAGACTTCCCAAAACCACAAAATATTATTTTTAAGGATTATTTTCATATTTTATTTAAAGGCTTTTTCTTAAGGGTAGAAATGGTTTTTCTTAGGGAAAAATTATTTTTATGCTTTTAAAATAGTTGAGAAAATTTAGGGAAACTCAGTGGACATATATTTTCCATATATATGAGTTTCAACGCAAGGTCATGATCAAATCATGGGCAAAACCCCTCAACACCCTTTCTGTTCAAATCAAGCTTTTGAAATATTTCTATAAGAAATATTCTCAATAAATTCCAGGAAAATTTCAGCAAGTCAACACTATCATAGGTGATGATCTTGCAAAGTTTCACCTCAATCCAAGTTTATTTGGTTCATCAAACCATTCAAAAACCATTCCTATCCAGAATCAAGTTTCAGCAACTTTACATTGTGAAGTGTCTTCCCTTGGCCTCAAACTTTGTGGGCATGCTCTAATGACCAAATAGTGATGATACACTAAGTGGTGCATCAAGGGTAAAAGCCTAGCATCAGTAGATCTACGGAAACCTAATTCTGTTGATTTCTAGGGCTTATCAAGTTTCCATTGTCAACTTTTCCCACTTGAGCTCAAACTTGGTGAATCCTCTCATTTCTACCTAGACTTTGACCCTGGTAAGTATCTCAATGAGTTGGTAAAATCTTCTTGCCCAAAACTCTATCAAACACCTTCTGGTGATTCAGTAAAATCACTATTTCTACCCCTTACCCTTTTACCCTTGCCCCCAGCTTCCTCCTATGAGTTACTGGCTTCCTCCAGTAACTCTTACTGGCCAAGGCTCCATGGGTAAGTGGGGTAAAACCCCCATTTTACCCCTCTAGACAATAATTTTTCTCCCTCTTCCTCAACCTTTCTTCTCTCCTAAGGAATCCAGAGCATCCAATGCCCTATCCACCTTTGTTAAACCCCCCTAGATCCCCTAGACATAGCAGAACATGCAGAAGACGCCGTTGGCATGCCGTGGCATGCCAAATGCACGCTCTGGAGCGTGCTACAGTGCTGGCAGGCACTGTAGCAGTTGGCCACTGCATGGCCCCGACCACCTCGGTCTCTCCCCTCTCGCCACTTGGCTGGCCTCGGCGTCCGGGACACGCCGGCCGGTCGGCCCCCTCCTCTCTCCTCCTCCCTTGCCCTCCCCCGCGCGTGCCAAGCGCCACCTGGCTCGACCAACCCGTAGCCTCACATGCGCGGGCATCTCTCCCTCTCTCTTCCTTCCCCAGGGCCTAGACCAGCCCCAGGAACGCCCCTGACTTGCCCCCCCTCTCTCCCATGGCCTCTGGCCCCGGCCACGAGCTCACGGGTGCACCCGAGCTCGGTGGACCGAGGGCCGCCTACTTAAGGCCCTCCCTGAACCCTCTCTCCCCTCTGGTCGCTCTCCTCTATCCCAAGTAGCCCCCCTACTCGCTCCGGAAGCCTCCCGCAACCCCTGTGCTCGGGATCGAGCCGAGGACCGCCGCGGCGACCTCATCGCTGATCCCCTCGTAGCAGTCCCCTCCGGTCCGCATTCCTTTTCCATTGGTCCTTCCTTGACCTCTTGACGCATTCCCCCTCTCACCCGTCATGTTTGCAGCTGGAAACAACCCTGGCGAGCTCTCCTGAAGTGCCCTCCGCCGCAGGAGCTCGTCGCCGACGACTCCGTCCGCCCCAAGTGCTCCTTCGACCTCCAGAGGAACGGCGGGTCGACGCTAAGCTCAGCCCCGCCTTTGCCTGCCGTCGCCGTGCCCTGCCTCATCGCTGGTGAGAGTGCCGGCCTCCCTGCTGCGAGGTTGAGGATGACAGGTGGGGCCCGCCTGTCATCCTCACCTCCCTCCCCCCTCTCTGTCGCTGGCCTTCGGGGCCCAGCCATCAGGTTTGAACGCGCGCGTGCGCCGGTTCGCCTGGGCTGGTTGGCCTTTGGGCCGACCCAGCTGCTGGCCTCCTCCAGCCAGGGCACTGTGCCAGTTTCTTTTTGCCTTTTTCCTTTTTCTGCAACTTCCAAAAATCCCACAATGTAGAATATTATTCCAAATCCAAAAATTCCTCCACCTAAATTCTTGAAATAATCCATAGAATTTATTAGTGCCATTTGAAAAATGTTTGAAAATATTTTTAGTACTGTTTTATTTTAAAACCTATATTTGGGAACCTTTTTTCCTCTGTTAATTTATTTCTAAAATATTTTTAACAACCAAACCCTAGGGAAATATTTTTAGTACGACATTTAGTATTTATCAAAGTAGGTTAACATTTTTGATAGTAGCTTGTGTCCTTTATTTTGGTGTGTTGCTTATTTTTATCGCTTTATTTCGCGACGATAGATTGCGCGGTTGATGAAGGAGTTGGACCCGAAGACTTCGAAGACCCCGGATACTTTGTTGAGCCAGGCAAGCAGCCCTTTGACCATGATAAGAAACCATTTCTATTGCATGTCATATAGCACCTTACTTTCATCATATTTGATCATGTGGAGTAGTGACCCCTTCGGTGGGTTGTTTCCTACACTCTTACCATTGAAACTTGCATCGGGCATGACCCTACCATCTTATGAGGGTTATGCGGGTGGGTTTAGTTAGGATGCTAATAGATACTACGCAAGTGGGTTGGGTTTCTATGCATAGTGATGGAAGGAAAACTATGTCTTCAAAGACTTTTCGAAAACCCCGTCGGGTGCCACTAATGCCCGAGGGAGATGATGATGAGATGGGTGACCACTTGAGAAAGAAGTGGTGTGTCAGAACAAGATGAGGGTGTGTTTTTGAAAATGGAGGGTTTAAGATTTGTCGACCATCCCAACCTTAGATGCGCAACCACGATACCGCTTATGGGATGGGGCTTTGTTGATTACCTTGGTGGGTACTGGCAAGGAGCCTGCATTACTAGTGGCGGGAGTGGCGTGGTCACTCTCAATACGAGGTCGTATCGATAAGTACGATCATGCGCTGTCTTTACAGGCACCGGGCACACCGTTGGTCCCCTCATAGATGGTATGATTAGAGCGAGGCTTGTTGTGGTGTACATCATGAGGGCTGGGTACCAATCAAGTGGACTCTTTGTCTAGTATCGCTAGGGGAAAGGCATTGTTTGGGTGCTTACCTCGGGTATGTTATATACCGCGAGTCGTGGATGACATGGAAGTTCCCCAAGTCTTGTGGGTAAAGTGTGCAACCTCTGTAGAGTGTAAAACTATTCGAATAGCCGTGTCCACGATCAAGGACAGTTGGGTGGTGCTGCTTATGCCACGTCCGATTGTTTTCGTAAAAACTTGGTGTGAGTATGGATGTGATGGTGACGAGAGGTCACATAAGCTAAGTCCGATGACTTAGCATGAGAATTGAACTAAGTCCGATGACTTAGCATGATGAATAAACATGAGATGTTAAACCCCTACTTATGATGATATCGGTATCTTGATCATATGATACTTGCTTATTGTTGATGCATGCTTACAAGTTATTTGATCATGTCATTTGTATACAAAAATTAGCTTTCCGCAAAATTACCTGCTTAGTGCTATATCAGGCATCATTGTTACTTTGTTCCACCACTTGGGTTGCTTGCAAGTACATTCAAAGTACTCATTAGCTTGCTACTGGTTATTTAATTGGCCAGGCATGGAAGAACATGAGTATGTTGAAGAGTTCGCTGGAGACGAACATGGGAACTAGGACGCTTCCTAGTCAGAATGCATGTAGGTTAAGGCAGATGGCACGGGTTCATGCTTTCGACCAAGATTTCGGGTGCTTGTTCAATTTAAGTGTTTGGCCCTTGTCGCCCTATCTATGTAAGACTTGACCTTCATGGTCCTTATTTGTGTAAGACGTTAAATGAGGATGTAAGACTCTTGTTATTCAGCTTCTGTGTGTTCAATGAGCATTGATCTCTGGGATCACTCTACATGTGCACTCGGTGATCACGACTTATGAGTCGGGGTCCCCACAGAGCTGGTATCAGAGACATCCTGACTATAGGAATCCCTTAGCTAGCATGGACGTTAGTCAGTCTAAAACCGTTTTCAAAACTACACCTAGCTTTTGTACTTAGTGATTTTGCGCTATTTACCTCTTCTCATCTACACACAACACTCTGCTGACTCTCCTCCTTTCAAACCTTTGTAGATGGATGTCATACCCAAGCCTTCCTGACATCCAGCTTTCTCTTACTCCTTGGGGACAGCCTGGAGAAGTGCTAGTTTTGCCAACCACCCATTTTCCTCTACCACGAGCATTGGGTCGATGCCGTCATGAAGGAGTACCACGTAGATGTGGTCGTGAAGGCAAACGACTCCCCAACCAGTTGGTTCTTTAAAGGACCATGGATGGAGACCTTGATACTTGCGGTCAAGACAACTGCACGCAAGGCACTCCTACACCTTCGAGACATCATTTCAGAGATGGCTGATGAGCCGGCTACTCGCTACCTTCCCTTTAGGAAGGATGACCTTGGTGAGAGTTGGACGCTGATTTCGACCAAGGAGGATGGCACGCCACTCAGGTTCCAGACCTATTTCAGCCTCTCTGCCGATAGTCTGGTTCATAACCTGATGAAGGAGTCCATGAAGCTCCGCGAGGAACTTCAGCACACCCGAGAGCTACTCCGACAAGCCAAGACGAAGCCAGACAAGATCAAGAAGGATGGAGCCCCCAAAGGACAACCAGCTGTTGCTTATCGAGGAGGAGTACCCCCAGCTAGTGATGCACCCACACGTCGTCGTCGCATGAGTGCGAAGGAGTACCATGAGCTCTTCACCGACCTGCCTGCAAAGCGTCGTCGGGATGGACCTCCTCGTTCCCCGACCCCTTCGACCGGGAACGATGCCCGTTCAGAGGATGAACAGGAGGAAGACCTAGAGGAGCGTGACTACGAGACCGAGCACTCCACCACCTGAGTTCGAGAACCCCTAGGGTAGGATCAGTCATGTATCCCTCATGCAAAGTCGAGTCTATGGAATGGTTCATATGAAACCATGAGTGTTTGTTGTTTGTTTTGTTGTTTGTGTTCCGATGCAAGTCGCGCTTTTGCCTTAGGCAACATGTAAGCGACTCCATTGTCTATCTTAATATATGTTGTTGGTCTTTCGACCTTTGTTTTAACACACTTGCACTTGACCAACCCCCTTAGGCGTGCTTTTCCATTGTTGCTTATCCTCTTGTCAATCCTAGTTGTTTGACTTGGCTTCTCCAAACAGGATGGTGGCTGCTACCCATAATAGCTCCTTCACCAACCCTGAAGCTGGCAACTCGAGCCAGCAACAGGTAATTGGTGGGGCTGCTCACGCTGGAGGACACCAGGAGCAGCCACAAGGCAACATTCCCCCACCACCACCTCCACCGGAGAACATGACCATAGCTCAGTTTCTCCAAGTTCTCCAGGAGGAGCGCCAAGCCAACAATGCTGCTATCTAGCAGATGGCTCAGGCCCTTGTGAACAACCAGCAGCAAGGCAGGAACGACAATGGCCGCTCCATGCTGTCTGAGTTCATGATGAACTCGCCCCCAACCTTCACCGAGACTGCTGAACCCTTGGATGCTGATGACTGGATCCACACCATCGAGGACCTCCTTGCACTGGTCAATTGCAATGAGGATCATGAGAAGGTGCTTTATGCCTCTCACTGCCTCGAAGGTACCGCCCGAGCTTGGTGGGACGGATTCAAGGTCATGCAAGGTGAGCGCGTGATCACATGGAATGACTTCAAGGAAGGATTCCGCACCGCCCACATTCCTTCTGGGATCATGGCTATCAAGAAGAGAGAATTCCGAGCGCGGAAGCAAGGAAGTGGCTCTGTCAAGGAGTACCTGCAAAAGTTCAACCTGCTGTCAAGGTATGCACCATAAGATATCAGCACGGAGGCTGCCAAGAAGGAACGCTTCATGGAAGGACTTCAACAGGTCCTGCAGTACCAGCTCATCGCTTGCGACTATCGTACCTTCTTCGACTTGGTAAACAAGGCTCTCATGCTGGAAGACAAGCGTCATGCCATAGACGACACTCGAAAGCGCAAGATGATCAGCAAGGGTAGCTCAAGCTACCAGAAGCCTCGCCCCTGGCAGCCAGCCCCAGCCAAGCCAACCTACCAGCCACAATAGGCTAGACCTCCCGCACCTCGTCCGAGCTACCAGCCTCAGCAGTATGCCAATCCCAGGCCAGCTTACAACACCAACCCCAATAACAAAAACAGTGGCAGAAACTTCAACAACAACCCTGGAAAAGTCGCTTGCTTTGGATGTGGTCAGCCAGGACACATCTCTAGGTTGTGCCCCAACAAGAAGCCAGATGCCCCGTGCCCCAATGCGCCAGCTCAAGGTTAAGCCCATGGAGCACCACCAAGGAACCCAGCTCCCCGCAACCATCCCAACAATGGCAAGGGTCGTGTGAATCATGTCACCGCAGAGGAAGCCCAGGAAGACCCGGATGTCATACTGGGAACGTTCCTTGTCAACTCAACCCCAGCAACAATACTGTTTGATTGTGGAGCTTCGCATTCTTTTGTCACCCAAAAGTTTGCACTAGAGAGTGGCATGAAGCCTACACCCTTGGGTAGACGTATGTTAATACAAACCCCGAGATCAGTGATGAAGTTTGGGATAGGTTGTAAGGGAGTGAAGATTGACATCAACGGGATAGACTTCCTAGCAGACCTTATAGTCCTGGATTTACCCGGCTTGGATGTTATCCTTGGCATGAATTGGTTGACTAAGCACCAAGGCATGTTAGACTATGCCAAGAGGATTGTCACCATGACCAATAGCCAAGGAGTGGAAGTCAAGTATGTTCCCAACCCTGCCTCCACTCAAGCTCCTCGGGCTAACTGCCTATCAGGGTTGAGTTGGATCAAGTGCTAGTGGTATGTGAATACTTGGATGTGTTTCCTGATGAGCTGCCCGGAATGCCTCCTGACCGCGACATTGAGTTCATCATTGAGCTTATGCCAGGATCAAGGCCCATCTATAAGAAGGCCTACAGGATGGGATCCGAAGAGTTGGCTGAACTGAAGAAGCAACTGGCAGACCAGCTCAGAAAAGGATTTATTCGCCCTAGTGCCTCTCCTTGGGGATCGCCTGTTCTATTTGTGTCAAAGAGGGACGGAACTATCAGACTCTGTGTCGATTACCGTTCTCTCAATGAAGTCACAATAAAGAACAAGTACCCACTCCTCAAGATTGAAGACCTGTTTGATCAGTTGAACGGAGCCAAGGTGTTCTCCAAGATCGACCTCAGGTTTGGGTACTATCAGCTGAAGATCGGACCTCAAGACATTCCGAAGATGACATTTGTAACCCGGTATGGCCTGTATGAATACACGGTCATGTCATTTGGGTTAACTAATGCCCCTGCCTACTTCATGTACCTCATGAATAAGGTCTTCATGGAGTACTTGGACAAGTTCGTTGTCGTCTTCATTAATGACATACTTGTCTTCTCCAAGTCTGAAGAAGAACATGAGGAACACTTGAGATTGGTCCTAGAGAAGCTTAGAGAGCACCAGCTTTATGCCAAGTTCAACAAGTGTGAATTCTGCCTACATAAAGTTGAATTCTTGGGTCATGTGTTGACCGTCGAAGGCTTGTCAATGGATCCTGCCAAGATTGAAGCCAGGACTGAATGGCAAGCCCCAACCACCGTGAAGGAAGTCAGGAGCTTCCTCGGACTAGCAGGATATTACCGCAAGTTCATGGAAGGGTTCTCAAGCATTGCCCAAGCCATGACCCAGCTTTTGAAGAAGGACAAGAAGTTCGAATGGACAACTAAGTGCGAGGAAAGCTTCCAGGAGCTCAAGAAGAGATTGACCACAACCCTAGTTTTGGCCACCAACGATATTCACAAGTAGTTTCTAATATATTGTGATGCATCAAGAACCGGTCTTGGAGGTGTTCTGATGCAAGAAGGCAGAGTCATAGCATATCTATCCAGACAACTACGTCCTCATGAAGAGAACTACACAACTCATGATCTCGAGTTGGCAGTCGTGGTTCATGCCTTGAAGACATGGCGACATTACATTCTAGGGAAGCGATGTGAGATATTCACAGACCACAACAGCTTGAAGTATATCTTCACTCAAAGGGAATTGAACATGAGGCAGCGAAGATGGTTGGAATTGATCAAGGATTACGATCTCAGTTTTCAATACCACCCCGGAAAGGCCAATGTGGTAGCAGAGGCCTTAAGCAGAAAGGCTTGTTCCTTGAATGCTATGATTAAGGAAAGGCTACCCACCCTGTATGAAGAACTTGAGAGCTTTGGCTTGGAACTGGTTGCACCAGGGTTCCTTGCTCACCTCGAAGCAAAGCCTACCTTGATGGATGATATCAAAGAAGCCCAGAAGGGACACGAGAGCATTGAAGGCATCAAGAGGAAGATCAAGGCAGGTAAGGCCCCGGGATTCTCGGTGGATGAACAAGGAGTTGTATGGTTCGGGAATCGCATTTGCGTACCCAACAAAGAAGAGCTCAAGAACCTGATCTTGCAAGAAGCTCATGACACTCCCTACTCCATTCATCCTGGAGGAACCAAGATGTATCAAGACCTCAAGGCAAGATTCTGGTGGCATGGCATTAAATGGGAGATAGGCACGTTCGTGGCTAAGTGTGACATATGCCAAAGAGTTGAAGCTAAGCATCAGCGACCCGCTAGGCTATTGCAACCTCTCAAAGTGCCTGAGTGGAAGTGGGACAAAGTCAGGATGGATTTCATCACCGGATTACCAAGGTCGAGTAAAGGACATGATTCCATTTGGGTCATCATCGACCACCTGACCAAGGTAGCCCACTTCATTCCCGTCAGAACCACCTATGATGGAAGCCAGCTCGCGAACCTCTACATCGACCGCATCGTGAGTCTTCACGGAGTTCCAAAGGAGATTGTGTCATATCGGGGAACCCATTTCACCTCAAGGTTCTGGAAGAAGTTTCAAGAAGCAATGGGAACCAAGCTCTCCTTCAGCACTGCTTTTCATCCCCAGACTGGTGGGTAGACAAAGTGAGTAAATCAGATACTCGAAGATATGCTCCGCGCTTGTGTTTTGGCATATGGAGCCAAGTGGGAAGATTTCCTACCATTCGACGAGTTCTCCTACAACAACAGCTATCAATCGAGTCTTCAGATGGCACCATTTGAGGTGTTGTATGGACGTAAGTGCCGTACTCCCCTCAACTGGTCAGAGACTGGAGAAGGATTAGTTTTTGGACCAGATATCCTCTGCGAAGAAGAAGAGCAAGTTCAACTCGTCTAAGAATGCCTGGAAGTCGCCAAATCATGACAAAAGAGCCACGCCGACTCCCACCATTGAGAAGTGAACTTTTGTGTCAGTGACCATGTCTACCTCCAAGTCACGCCTCTCAAAGGAACCAAGCGTTTCCACGTCAAAGGAAAGCTTGCACCAAGATATATCGGCCCCTTCAAGATCACCACAATGTGAGGAGAAGTTGCCTACCAGCTAGAGTTACCTTCCGAGCTATCGGATGTGGACAGCGTCTTCCATATGCCGCAACTCCGGAAGTGTTTGGAAGTTCCCAACCGCCCCGACCTCTACAAGGACATCAACCATCAAGCCATCGATCTTCAGCCAGACCTCACTTATCGTGAGAGGCCAGTTCACATTTTGGATGAAGCCGAGCATTGCACCCGAAGCCACACCATCAAGTACTTCAAGGTCCAGTGGAGCAACCACACTGAAGTTGAAGCAACCTGGGAGCGTGAAGATTATCTCAGATCTGAGTTCCCTTATCTTTTTAGCGCTTAGCCTAGGAATCTCGGGGAAGAGATTCTTGTAAGGGGGGAAGGTCTGTCACACCCTGTGTTTGTAGCACATTTTTATGTTTGGGTTTAAGAAATTTGGAGCCAACTAAAACTTTTTCAAGTGCTTGTGCTTGTTTGCTATGTTGTTTGCTTGCTTGATGATTGAGTTATATGACACTCCTAGATTCTATTCCACTTCATATTCACCCTCCCTATCCCAAACATCTTGACCAATGATCATGCCATGTGATTAGTGGCCAAAACTATTTTTATCAAATTTTGTTTTAACCAAAAATGATTTATTCAAATTAGGTTTTCAAAAAAAACCCTGAAATGAGGTTTGCACCACAAGTCCTCAAATTGGGTGGATTATTTTCTCCCAAAAGCCTTATTTCAAACCCACTATATATAAGACTTCCCAAAACCACAAAATATTATTTTTAAAAATTATTTTCATATTTTATTTAAAGGCTTTTTCTTAAGGCCAAAAATGGTTTTTCTTAGGGAAAAATTATTTTTATGCTTTGAAAATAGTTGAGAAAATTTAGGGAAACTCAGTGGACATATGTTTTCCATATATATGAGTTTCAATGGAAGGGCATGATCAAATCATGGGCAAAACCCCTCAAAACCCTTTCTGTTCAAATCAAGCTTTTGAAATATTTCTATAATAAATATTCTCAATAAATTCTAGGAAAATTTCAGCAAGTCAACACTATCATAGGTGATGATCTTGCAAAATTTCACCTCAATCCAAGTTTATTTGGTTCATCAAACCATTCCAAAACCATTCCTATCCAAAATTAAGTTCGAGCAACTTTACATTGTGAAGTGTCTTCCCTTGGCCTCAACTTTGTGGGCATGCTCTAATGCCCAGATAGTGATGATACACTAAGTGGTGAATCAAGGGTAAAAGCCTAGCATCAGTAGATCTACAGAAACCTAATTCTGTTGATTTCTAGGGTTATCAAGTTTCCATTGTCAACTTTTCCCACTTGAGCTCAAACTTGGTGAATCCTCTCATTTCTACCTAGACTTTGACCCTGGTAAGTATCTCAGTGAGTTGGTAAAATCTTCTTGCCCAAAACTCTATCAAACACCTTGTGGTGATTCAGTAAAATCACTATTTCTACCCCTTACCCTTTTACCCTTGCCCCCAGCTTTTTACCACAGCCCCTATGAGTTACTGGCTTCCTCCAGTAACTCTTCCTGGCCAAGGCTCCATGGGTAAGTGGGGTAAACCCCCCATTTTACCCCTCTGGACAGTAATTTTTCTCCCTCTTCCTTAGCCTTTCTTCTCTCCTAAGCAATCCAGAGCATCCAATGCCCTATCCACCTTTGTTAAACCCCCTAGATCCCCTAGACATAGCAGGCCACGCAGAAGACGTTGTTGGCATGCCGTGGCATGTCAAACGCGCGCTCTAGAGTGTGCTACAGTGCCGACAGGCACTATAGCAGTTGGCCAATGCATGGCCCCAATCGCCTTGGGCTCTCCCCTCTCGCCACTTGGCTGGCCTTGGCGCCCGGGACACGCTGGCCTATCGGCCCCCTCCTCTCCCTCCTCCCTTGCCCTCCCTTGCGCGTGCCGAGCACCGCCCGGCTCGGCCAACCCGTAGCCTCACATGCATGGGCATCTCTCCCTCCCTCTTCCTTCCCAGGGCCTAGACCAGCCCCAGGAACGCCCCTGACTCGCCCCCTGTCTCCCATGGCCTCTGGCCCCAACCACGAGCTTGCAGGCGCACCCGAGCTCGGTGGACCGAGGGCCGCCTACTTAAGGGCCTCCCCGAACTCTCTCTCCCCTCTGGTCGCTCTCTCCCATCCCCAGTAGCCCCCCTGCGCGCTCCGGAATCCTCCCGCAACCCCTGTGCTCGGGATCGAGTCGAGGACCGCCGCGGCGACCTCATCGCCGATCCCCTGGTAGCAGCCCCCTCCGGTCCCCATTCCTTTTCCATTGGTCCTCCCTTGCCTTCTTGACGCGTTTCCCCCTCTCCCCCGTCATGTTTGAAGTTGGAAATAGCCCCGAAGAGCTATCCCGAAGCGCCCTCCGCCGCAGGAGCTTGTTGCTGGTGACTCCGTCCACCCCAAGTGCTCCTTTGACCTCCAAAGGAATGGCGGGTAGACGTTGAGCTTAGCCCCGCCTTCGCCTGCCGTCGTCGTGCCCTGCATCATCGCCGGTGAGCGCGCTGGCCTCCTTGCCGCGAGGTTGAAGATGACAGGAGGGGCCTGCCTGTCATCCTCACCTCCCTCCCCCCTCTCTCTGTTCCTGTCCTTCGGGGCCCAGCCGTGAGCTTCGAACGCGCGCGCGCGTCGGTTCGCCCGGGCTGGTTGGCCTCTGGGCCGACCCAGTTGCTGGCCTCCTCCAGCCAGGGCACTGTGCCCGTTTCTTTTTCCTTTTTTTGCAACTTCCAAAAATCCCACAGTGTAGAATATTATTCCAAATCCAAAAATTCCTCCACCTAAGTTCTTGAAATAATCCATAGAATTTATTCGTGCCATTTGTAAAAATGTTTGAAAATATTTTTAGTACTGTTTTATTTTAAAACCTATATTTGGGCACCTTTTTGCCTCTGTTAATTTATTTCTAAAATAGTTTTAACAACCAAACCCTAGGGAAATATTTTTAGTATGACATTTAGTATTTATTAGAGTAGGTTGACATTTTTGATAGTAGCTTGTGTGCTCTGTTTTGGTGTGTTGCTTATTTTTATCGCTTTATTTGGCGATGATAGATTGCACGGTTGACGAAGGAGTTGGACCCGAAGACTTCGAAGACCCCGGAGACTTTGTTTAGCTAGGCAAGCAGCCCTTTGACCATGATAAGAAACCATTTTTATTGCATGTCATATAGCACCTTACTTTCATCATATTTGATCATGTGGAGTAGTGACCCCTTCGGTGGGTTGTTTCCGACACTCTTACCATTGACACTTGCATCGGGCATGACCCTACCACCTTATGAAGGTTATGCGGGTGGGTGTAGTTAGGATGCTAATAGATGCTATACAAGTGGGTTGGGTTTCTATGCATAGTGATGGAAGGAAAACTATGTTTTCAAAGACTTTTCGAAAACCCCATCGGGTGCCAGTAATGCCCGAGGGAGATGATGATGAGATGGGTGACCACTTGAGAAAGAAGTGGTGTGCCGGAACAAGATGAGGGTGTGTTTTCAAAAATGGAGGGTTTAAGATTTATCGACCGTCCCAACCTTACATTCGTAACCATGATACCCCTTATGGGACGGGGCTTTGTTGATTACCTTGGTGGGTACTGACAAGGAGCCCTCATTACTAGTGGCGGGAGTGGCGTGGTCACTCTCGATACGGGGTCGTACCGATATGTACGATCATGCACTGTCTTTACAGGCACTGGGCACACCGTTGGTCCCCTCATGGATGGTACGATTAGAGCGAGGCTCGTGTGGTGTACATCGTGAGGGCTGGGTACCAATCGAGTGGACTCTTTGTCTAGTATCGCTAGGGGAATGCATTGTTCAGGGGATTACCTCGGGTATGTTATATATCGCGAGTCGTGGATGACACGGAAGTTCCCCGAGTCTTGTGGGTAATGTGTGCAACCTCTGCAGAGTGTAAAACTATTCGAATGGCCGTGTCCACGGTCAAGGACAGTTTGGTGGTGCTACGTATGCCACGTCCGAATGTTTTTGTAAAAACTTGGTGTGAGTATGGATGTGATGGTGATGATAGGTCACATAAGCTAAGTCCAATGACTTAGCGGGAGAATTGAACTAAGTCCGATGACTTAGCATGATGATGAACATGAGATGTTCAACCCCTACTTATGATGATATCGGTATCTTGATCATATGGATACTTGTTATTGTTGATGCATGCTTACAAGTTATCAGATCATGTCATTTGCATACAAAAATTATCTTTCCGCAAAATTACCTACTTAGTGCTATATCATGCATCACTGCTACTTTGTTCCACCACTTGGATTGCTTGCGAGTACATTCATAGTACTCATTGGCTTGACACTGGTTATTTAATTGGCCATGCATGGAAGAACTGTTGGGAGACGTAGTAGTAAATCAAAAAATTTCCTACGATCACCAAGATCTATCCATGGAGAAACCAGCAATGAGAGGGGAGAGATTGCATCTTCATACCTTTGAAGATCGCTAAGCGTAAGCGTTACAAGAACCCGGTTGGTGGAGTCGTACTCCCAGCGATTCAGATCGCGCTGGATTCCGATCTCAGCGCCGAATAATGACGCCTCCGCGTTCAACACACGTGCAGCCCGATGATGTCTCCTATGCATTGATCCAGCAAGGAGGAAGGAGAGGTTGAGGGAGAGCTCCGGCAGCACGACGACATGGTGACGGTGGAGCTACGTGGACTCCGGCAGGGCTTCGCCAAGCGCTACGGAGAACAAGGAAGAGGAAGGGTAGGGCTGCGCCGAGAGAGAGAAGTCGTGTCTCAAATCAGCCCAAACCCTTGCATGTATATAGGAGGAGGGATAGGGAGGGATGCCTTGGCCCGTCCTCCAAAGATGAGAGGTTCGGCCGAACCTAGGGGAAGAGTCCACGTCCCACAAGGGAGGTGGATCTCCTCTTTTTCAAACTCCTTTGCCCTATCTCCTTATCTCCAGCCGCATGGGACTTTCTAGAAGGTCTTGGACAGCCCAAAAAGGGCTGGCACGCCTCCTCTAAGGGCCCACGAAGTCCTTTGGTCGTCACACCCGTCCCGGGGGTCCTCCGGCACCCTCCCGGCACTCCCAGTACACTACCGATGAGCCCAAAAACTTTCCGGTGACCAAAACTGGATTTCCTATACATCAATCTTTACCTCCGGACCATTCCGGAGCTCCTCGTGACATCCAGGATCTCATCCGGGACTCCGAAAAACCTTCGGTAACCACGTACAACATTTCCCTATAACCCTAGCGTCATCGAACCTTAAGTGTGTAGACCCTACGAGTTCGGGAGACATGTAGACATGACCGAGACACCTCTCTGGTCAATAACCAACAGCGAGATCTGGATACCCATGTTGGCTCCCACATACTCCACGATGATTTCATCGGATGAACCACGATGTCGGGGATTCAATCAATCCCGTATACAATTCCCTTTGTCTATCGGTATGATACTTGCCCGAGATTCGATCGTCGGTATCTCTATACCTTGTTCAATCTCGTTATCGGCAAGTCTCTTTACTCGTTCTGTAATACGTCATCCCATGACTAACTCCTTAGTCACATTGAGCTCATTATGATGATGTCTTACCGAGTGGGACCAGAGATACCTCTCCGTCACACGGAGTGACAAATCCCAGTCTCGATTCGTGCCAACCCAACAGACACTTACGGAGATACCCGTAGTGTACCTTTATAGCCACCCAGTTACGTGGTGACGTTTGGCACACCCAAAGCATTCCTACGGTATCCGGGAGTTGCACAATCTCATGGTCTAAGGAAACGATACTTGACATTGAAAAGCTTTAGCAAACGAACTACACGATCTTGTGCTATGCTTAGGATTGGGTCTTGTCCATCACATCATTCTCCTAATGATGTGATCCCGTTATCAACGACATCCAATGTCCATGGTCATGAAACTGTGACCATCTATTGATCAACGAGCTAGCCAACTAGAGGCTTACTAGGGACATGTTATGGTCTATGTATTCACACATGTATTACGGTTTCCGGTTAACACAATTATAGCATGAACAATAGACAATTATCATGAACTAGGAAATACAATAATAACCATTTTATTATTTCCTCTAGGGCATATTTCCAACAGTCTCCCACTTGCACTAGAGTCAATAATCTAGTTACATTGTGATGAATCGAACACCATAGCATTCTGGTGTTGATCATGTTTTGCTCGTGAGAGAGGTTTAGTCAATGGATCTGCGACATTCAGATCCGTATGCACTTTACAAATATCTATATCTCCCTCCTGAATGTAATCATGGATGGAGTTGAAGCGGCGCTTGATGTGTCTTGTCTTCTTGTGAAACCTGGGCTCCTTCGCAAGGGCAATAGCTCCAGTGTTGTCACAAAATAGAGTCATTGGGCCCGACGCACTTGGAATTACTCCTAGGTCGGTGATGAACTCCTTCATCTAGACTCCTTCCTTTGTTGCTTCTGAAGCAGCTATGTACTCCGTTTCACATATAGATGCCACCACGACGCTTTGCTTGCTGCTGCACCAGCTGACTGCCCCTCCGTTCAAAACATACACGTATCCGGTTTGCGACTTGGAGTCGTCCGGATCTGTGTCGAAGCTAGCATCGACGTAACCCTTTACGACGAGCTCTTCGACACCTCCATATACGAGAAACATGTCCTTTGTTCTTTTCAGGTACTTTAGGATGTTCTTGACCGTTGTCCAGTGTTCCGCTCCGGGATCACTTTGGTACCTCCCTACCAAACTTATGGCAAGGTTCACATTAGGTCTGGTACACAGCATGGCATACATAATAGAGCCTATGGCTGAAGCATAGGGGATGACACTCATCTCTTCTCTATCCTTTGCCGTGGTTAGGCATTGAGTCGTACTCAATATCACAAGCTGTAACACAGGCAAGAACCCCTTCTTGGACTGATCCATATTGAACTTCTTCAATATCTTTTCAAGGTATGTGCTTTGTGAAAGACCTATGAGGCGTCTAGATCTATTTGTATAGATCTTAATACCTAATATGTAAGCAGCTTATCCAAGGTCGTTCATTGAAAAACACTTATTCAAGTAGGCCTTTATACTTTCCAAGAGTTCTATATCATTTCCCATTATCAGTATGTCATCCACATATAATATAAGAAATGCTACAGAGCTCCCACTCATTTTCTTGTAAATACAGGGTTCTTGGCCAGACCAAAAAGGGGGCTAGCACACCTCCTCTAAGGGCCCATGAAGTCCTTTGGTTGTCACACCCCTCCCAGGGGTCCTCCGACACCCTCCCGGCACTCCCGGTACACTACCGATGAGCCCGAAAACTTTCCGGTGACCAAAACTGGACTTCCTATATATCAATATTTACCTATGGACCTTTCCGAAGCTCCTCGTGACGTCCGGGATCTCATATGGGACTCCGAACAACCTTTGGTAACCACGTAGAACATTTCCCTATAACTCTAGCGTCATCGAACCTTAAGTGTGTAGACCCTACGGGTTCGGGAGACATGTAGACATGACCGAGACACCTCTCCGGTCAATAACCAACAGCGGGATCTGGATACCCATGTTGGCTCCCACATACTCCATGATGATTTCATCGAATGAACCACGATGTCGGGGATTCAATCAATCCCGTATACAATTCCCTTTGTCTATCGGTATGATACTTGCCCGAGATTCGATCGTCGATATCTCTATACCTTGTTCAATATCGTTACCAGCAAGTCTCATTACTCGTTCCGTAATACATCATCCCGTGACTAACTCCTTAGTCACATTGAGCTCATTATGATGATGTCTTACCGAGTGGGCCCAGAGATACCCCTTCGTCACACGGAGTGACAAATCCCTGTCTCGATTCGTGCCAACCCAACAGACACTTTCGGAGATACCCGTATTGCACCTTTATAGCCACCCAGTTACGTGGTGACGTTTGGCACACCCAAAGCATTCCTACGGTATCCGGGAGTTGCACAATCTCATGGTCTAAGGAAACGATACTTGACATTGAAAAGCTTTAGCAAACGAACTACACGATCTTGTGCTATGCTTTGGATTGGGTCTTGTCCACCACATCATTCTCCTAATGATGTGATCCCATTATCGACAACATCCAATGTCCATGGTCATGAAACCATGACCATCTATTGATCAACGAGCTAGCCAACTAGAGGCTTACTAGGGACATGTTATGGTCTATGTATTCACACATGTATTACGGTTTTCGGTTAACCTAGTTATAGCGTGAACAATAGACAATTATCATGAACTAGGAAATACAATAATAACCATTTTATTATTGCCTCTAGGGCATATTTCCAACAAGAACATGAGTATGTTGAAGAGTTCGTTGGAGACGATCATGCGGACTAGGACGCTTCCTGGTCAGAATACCTATAGGTTAAGGCAGATGGCATGGGTTCACACTTTCGACCAAGATTTCCGCTGCTTGTTCTATTTAAGTGTTTGGCCCTTGTGGCCCTATCTATGTAAGACTTGACCTTCATGGTCCTTATTTGTGTAAGACGTTAAATGAGGATGTAAGACTCTTGTTATTCAGCTTCTGTGTGTTCTGTGAGCATTGATCTCTGGGATCACTGTACACGTGCATTCGGTGATCACGACTTATGAGTCGGGGTCCCCACACGCCTACACCTGAAGCCCCTTCATCGAGCGGATACCTTAGGGTTGGTGATAGCTTGTTCGTCTGCATCCCCGATACGACAAGCGTTAGAATGCCATCTGAAGGGGGAGTTTTTGTCGAGGAGTTCATTACTGCTGCCGGGCTCGAGATTGTTGATGAACCAAGTGCCAGTAGTAGCAAATCCCAAGAAGAGCAACTCCTCCAAACCATGGGCGACAACTTCCGGAAGCTGCAAGCGCTTCACCATGCCTTAAAGGAGAAACTGGACTCCAAGGCAGCAATAATGGGAGCGGTTGAGGCAGAATTTCAGGGGAGCGTCGAGGAAACGCAGGCCTAGTTCGCCCAAGCCTTCTAGGAGTTGAAGTCTAGCCAAGAGCAATTGAGCCAAGGCTGGAGCAAACTCTACTTGAAGTAGTCCGACGTCGAGCAAACGCATGAGGAGGCCAAGCAACGTGCTGCTATAGAGGACGCTCGCTTGACAGAGCGCCGCATCGGGCTTGATGCCCATGAAGACGACCTTGCCGCTCGCAAGAAGGCACTCGCCGACAAGCTCCGCGGAAAGGAAGTGGAGATCGAAGGGCCTTTCGCATGATGGACCCAGGAGCTGGAGTGGAAACACAAGGAGACGCTCGAAGCTCTAACTGCAGGTCACGCCGTCAATCTGAAGGAGGCCGTCGACGCTGCCGAAGCTGGAGAGGCCGCTAAGAACTTGCTGGATGAGAGGGTGAAGAAGTTGGAGGCCGACCTTGAGGATCTCGGTAAGGAGGCCTTGTCATTCAAGTCTGAAAGAGACAAGGCCCTCCATAGCCTGATGGAGATGCAGGTCACCATATCCGACAAGACCAATCAGCTCTCTTCAGCCAGCAAATCCATTGATGATTTGAACATGAAGCTCGCTACGCTGACCGAGACTCTCGAGATCGCCATGACCCGTGAGAAGGCTCTGGTCAAGGATCTGCAAGATGAGAAGGAGCTGGCTGAGAGTGCCGCTGCCACCCACAACGACTATGTGCGGGGAACACAAATCTGGACTGAGAAGTTGGTTGATGTCGTGAAGAGGCTCGAGACACAGCTGTCCACCATGGGTCTGGAAGGTTTCTGGTACTCTTTCGACTACAGAGTGTCCACGAGTGCCAAGGTGACCATGTTCTTCGACTACATGCTTGGAGCCTTGGCGCAGCTTCACTCCGACCGAGCATCCTACCTGGCCAGCGAATCGCGCAAGCTCTGCCAGGCCGTTCTTTGCAAGGTGCTCGTCAAGGTGGCACACAAGAACCCCAACATCAACCTCTCCAACATCATCAACCGCTTGCCGAAGTACATAGACGTCAGGCACTTGAGGAACTCGTCGCGCCTATCTACGACAGGGTAGGCCAAGTCAAATGGGTTGAAGGTGACCGCCAGGGTTAGCTGCCTTACTTCTTGCCGCCGCCCATGCTAAGAACAATTTGTCTTATGTCAGAATCGCGGCAAGATTTATGTAATATGACTTGTTATGCTTTGAACAGATGCTATGTTATCCCTCTTGCTTAATTTCTTTCTGTATGTATTCACCCTACACTTGATTAGGAGCTTGCCGATGCACACGCCCTTGCCGCTAGCGCTAGATGCGTGACTTTAGCAGCCTGCTGGCAAGGCCGCTACCGACAAGAGGCCTTGGTATTTTTAGTGCAACCACCTAGACTGTTGAGTGGACTCGAAATAGAATAAGGGCGCAACCAATATCAACAAGGTTCCTTAGCATGCAGTTTTTGCACACAGAAGTCAAAATCGGCCAAGGAAAATAACTCCACATCAAGAATTCACTTGGGGTTTCGCAACTTATCTTTTCGTTGCCGTACTCCTTCCGACAAGTTTTTTTTGAACGTCACCCGTAGGTATCCATACGTTCCCCCCCCGCCAAAACTGCACATGAGGTAACCTTATGTCCTTTGAGAAAAAGAAAGAAGATAAAATATGGATGTGGAAACTTGGCGGTCCGTTAGCTCTTGCCGGGAGTAAGCCCAATGCAATATCTTAGACAAACATGTACATAAGTAAACATGAGAATCAACAAGATTGTAGAACACTTAGCTTTATTCAACTATGCATAGGGTCTACGCCTGGCTTTGTACCAAGGATTACATGCTTCAGCGGCAAGACTTGTACAAAAGGTGGTTGCCGGGGGACCTGACAGCCGTGTCTCATGGGTAGAACTTACGAGATGTTCGATATTCCAGGAGTTGTTCACTGGGATGCCATCTTCGGTCTCTAGGCGGACTGCGCCAGGCCTGGTGACTCGTATTACCCGATAAGGGCCTTCCCACTTTGGTGTCAACTTGTTTGAATTCTTGGCGGACTGAACTCACCGAAGAACAAGGTCGCCTTCCTCAATGCTTCGGGCATGAACCTTGTGGCTATGATAGCGGCACAAAGCTTGCTGGTAGCGCACAACTCGCACAACAGCCTGAAGACGATCTTCCTCAAGGAGCGTCGCGACATCTTGCCGCAACTGCTCTTGCTCAAGCTCATCATAAGCGAGCACTCGAGGTGACCCATATGTGAGTTCCGTGGGGAGAACTGCTTCCGCCCCATATATTAGAGAGAAGGGTGTCTGGTTGGTAGATCGATCTGGTGTCATTCTAATTGACCAAAGAACCACTGGCAACTCATCAATCCAGTGCCGTTGCACTTGCATAGCTTGTCGAAAGTTCTTGTCTTGAGGCCTCGCAACACTTCAGCTTTAGCCCTTTCCGGCTGGCCGTTGCTCCTTGGATGGGCAACGGAAGCAAAACATATTTTATTGCCAAGGTCTTGGACATACTACATGAAGGTGTGGCTCGTGAACTGTGTGTTGTTGTCAGTGATGATCGTATTGTGAACACCAAAGCGGCAGACCAGTCCTTTGAAGAACTTGACGGCCGACTATGCTGTCACCTTTCTCACTACTTCCACTTTCGGCCACTTTGTGAACTTGATGATTGCCACGTACAAGTACTTAAATCCCCCGGTAGCATGGGGAAAGGGGCCCTAGATATCAAGCCCCCAGACCGAAAATGGCCAGGAGAGACGGATTGGTTGAAGGGCTTGAGCTGGTTGATGCATTTTCTTCAAATGAAACTGGCATGCTTCACACTTGGTTACTAGCGCAGTTGCATCCTGGAGGGCAGTGGGCCAGAAGAAATATTGCCGGAATGCCTTACCGGCAAGCGCTCTTGACCCTATGTGGGAGCCACATATGCCTCCATGTATCTCTGCCAACAACTCCAGTCCATCTTCCTGAGAAATGCACTTGAGTTTCACACCGTTCACCCTCTTTCTGTACAAGATGTTGTCCACGAACTGGTACATATTAGACTGGCGGGCTACTTTCTCTGCTTCTTCTTGTTCCTCAGGAAGTTTTCATGCTTGAAGGACATGGATGATGTGTTGTGCCCATGTTGGAGCTTGGGGCTCGACAACAAGGACTAAAGGCATATCCTCTACCGGGGAAGTTTTTGTCTCAACGACAAGAGCTCGAGGCCCTGCCGGAGCCTGCTGCCCCCCGGCAAGCTTGGCGGGAGCGTGTGCTTCCACGGCAAGAGCCGGAGGCCCTACTGGAGCACGACGCTCACCAGCAAGCCCGACATTGTCCCCGGCAACCTCCTCGCCAGCGGCTTCTGGGAGCTCTGTTAGGAAATACTTGTCGGAACTCAACTTTCTTCTCTTCTCTTCTCCAGTCGATGGTGTTACAGATGGTTGAGTCAATCAGAGCACGAAAGTTCCTAGTTCCATAGGCAACTTAAGGGCAGCACACTTTGACAGGCCGTGAGCAACGCTGTTCTCCGCACGTGGAACGTGCTCTATTTGCAGGTCGTCAAAATGTTCTTCTAGCTTCCTCACCTCATCCACAATAAGCCTCCATAAATGGACTCTGATAATCTTTATTCACCTGCCTGATGACAAGCTGAGAATCACCCCTGACAATAAGCTTCTTGATCCCAAGGTCTGCCGCGATCCTAAGACCGGCAAGCAGCCCCTCGTACTCAGTAGTATTGTTCAATGATCTCTCCCGAGGGAAGTGCATCTGAATCATATACTTGAGGCGCACTCCGGTGGGTGCGACAAGCAGCACTCCGGCTCTGGCGCCTTGCAGTGAGAAAGCCCCGGGGAGAGTTGACTCTGGAACTTCTTCATCTGGCGTTAGGGTCCATTCCGAAATGAACTCCGCCAATGCCCTGCTCTGGATGGTCGAGGTATTCTCAAACTTGAGACCAAATCTTGACAGTTCCAAAGCCCACTCCACAATCCTACCGGTAGCATCTGGGTTGCGTAAAATCCACTGCATTGGAAGCGAGTGACAATGGTGATCTCATGTGCTTGGAAGTAATGGCACAAATTCCTCGAGGCCATAAGGAGGCCAAAGAGCAACTTGTGCACGCCAAAATATCTTGACCTAGCTCCCTGCAAAAGGGAGCTGACAAAATAGACTGGGCGCTGCACCACCTTCTTGTTCTTCTGAATCATCCCATTCAACTACGCAGATCCCTCCTTGTCGGCAACAGACCCTGCCGGGGAATGTTCCGGCTTGTCGCTTGGCGGTCCTGCCAGTACTGCTGCTTCTTCGTCAACTTCTCTTTCAGCCACTAATGCAGCACTCACCACTTGATTTGTTGCTTCTAGATATATCAACAATGACTCTTGTGGTTTTAGCACAACTAGGACTGGCGGAGAGGAGAGGTACTTCTTCAAATGTTGCAGTGCTGCCTCCGCTTCCGGATTCCATTTCATCGGACCTGCCTTCTTCAAGATTTTGAAAAAGGGCAGGGCGTGCTCAACAGATTTTGAGATGAACCTACTCAGAGCAGCAACGCAACCGGCAAGACGATGCACATCCTTGACATGTCTTGGTGCTTCAATTTGCTCAATTGCTTTGATCTTGTCGGGATTTGCTTCAATTCCATCTTGAGATACAAAGAAACCGAGAAGCTTGCCAGATGGGATGCCGAACACACACTTCTCAGGGTTGAGCTTCATGTTGATCTTGCGCAGATTTGCGAATGTTTCTTCTAGGTCTGATATGAGCGTAGCCTTGTCCTTGGTTTTGACCACTATGTCATCCATATAAGCCTCCATATTTCTATGTAGTTGGGGCTCAAAACCAATCTGGATTGCTCTTGCAAATGTATAACCAACACTTTTCAACCCGAAAGGCATACGCAAAAAGCAATACGTACCACATGGAGTGATAAATGCGGTCTTTTCTTCGTCTTCCTTGGCCATGAAAATCGATGATAGCCTGAATAGGGGTCAAGGAAAGACAACAAGTCACAGCCGGCGGTGGAGACCACAATCTGGTCGATGCGCGGCAAGGGAAAAGGATCTTTGGGGCAGGCTTTATTGATGTCTGTGAAGTCAATACACAACCTCCATTTACCATTCGCATTACACACTACAACTGGATTGGCCAACCATGTTGGATGAAGTACTCCTCTGATCAAGCCAGCTGCTTGTAATTTCTTGATCTCTTCGGCAATGAACTGTTCCCGCTCCTAAGCCTGCTTCCGGACCTTCTGCTTGACAGGACGCGCGTGTGGACAAACGGCAAGGTGGTGCTCAATCACCTTCCTGGGAACACCGGGGATATCAGATGGTTGCCATGCAAACACATCAACATTCACCCATAGGAAGGCGACGAGCGCACTTTCCTATTTGTTGTCAAGGGTGGAACTTATGGTGAAAGTCCCTCCCGTACCATCTGCCTTGGCGGCCACCTTCTTAGTCTCTGGCGGAGCTGCCTTGGACTTCTTGCTCGTGCCGGTGGAGCTCTCTGGCACATTGTCAATGGGAGCACAGCACCTTGAGGAGGCATGCTTGCCGGAATGTGCGCCACAGGCCTTGCCGGTCTTCTCCCCCTCTGGAGCTTCAGCGGCAGGAGCAAGTGCCTTGGCGACAGGTGCTGGAACTGCCTCCCGGTAGAGTTGGTTGGCGTAGATAAGTGCGCATTTCTTGTTGGGGTTGATCGTGATGATGCTCATTGGCCCGGTCATCTTCAACACATTGTAGGCAAAGTGGGTGGTCGCCATGAACTTTGTCAGCGCTGGGCGACCAAGGATACCATTGTATGGCAACGAGATCTTGGCGACATAAAAAACGATCTTCTCTGTCCTGAAATTTATATCATTTCCAAATGTCACCGACATTGCGATCTTGCCCTTCGGCTGAGTCCACCCTGAATTGACCCCTTGGAAAGCACCCGTCGGCTCGAGACCTTCATCAGGAATCTACAGCCTCTGGATGACATCAGGTGAGATCAGGTTCAGGCTGGCCCCACTGTCGACTAGCATCTTCGTCACCTTGAGGTTGCAAATTGTTGGCGAAACCAACAATGGCAGGCACCCGACCGCAGTTGTGAGATCAGGGTGATCCTCGACATCGAAAATTATAGGAGTGTTGGACCACTTCAGAGGTCTTTGGGCACCGATAGATGGCTCCGCCATGTTAACCTCTCGCACCCACTGTTTAAGTTGGCAGTGAGAGGAATGTGATGAGGCACCTCCCTTGATGCACATCATCTCTGTAGCCTTAGGTAACTCATGCTTGCTGGACTCATCGTCCCCTTCAACGTCATCGTCATCACCCTCTTGCTTGTCGCGGCCATGAGTGGGCCGGTCTTTTTGTTGCTTGGGCTTGCAGCGGCGGCCTCCTCGGCCAACGCGCTTCTTGCCAGACCCCTCCACACCATCCTGGCCCTTCTCCTTGTCTCGCTTCTCGTACTCGGCCTTTAGCTTCTCGGTGAGCTTCTCAACTTGCCGACCATCCTGGAGATCATGACCCTTGGTGTGATGGATCTTGCAATACTGCTTGACGGAGCCTTCCTGCTTGTCGGCAGCCGCCATAGCCTGGTAGGAGGTGCACTCGGCAACATCCTTGCCACCATGAACGTTTGGTATGTTGTGGTGCATGCGTCTGAACCTTTGGATGTACTTGCGCAAAGTCTCGCCCTCGTTCTGAGGAATGATGTGCAAATCGCTTTCTTGACCAGGATGTTGGTGGCCTCCGGTAAAGGTGCCAACAAACTCATGGCATAGGTCTGCCCAGGAGGTGATGGAATTCTCCAGCAGGTGCATTAACCACGACGTGACGTTGGGCTTGAGCACCAACGAGAAGTAGTTGGCGAGTATCTTGTTGTCGTGACCCCCAGCAGCTTGCACTGCAATGGTGTAGATGCTCAGGAACTCCGACGGGTGAGTCTTGCCGTCATACTTCTTAGGGACCTCTGGCTTGAACATGCGGGAGTTGGGCCACTGGACTTGCCGTAGCTCACGGGTAAACGCTCGACAACCTACCTCGTAACGTAGGCTGACAGGATACCCTGGCGTAGACTTGTCTATAGTGGGCCCCGCGCGCCTATCAGATTGAAGGCGCACTTCTCGCCGCTGCTCGATTGCAGTTCAAGCATCTTCCTTGCCCCATTCCCTAAGAACTTGACACCGGCTGTGGCGTGTTCGTGGATCAGACGATGCCGTCGAGTAACCATTGCAAGTGTCGGTCTGTCGAGTTGGTGACCGACATTGCTGCAGTGGAGGAGGGTGCACCATGGTCACACCACCCCCGGTCTTCTCACCACTGGCATGAGCTAGCTCGGTGGATCTAAACTTATCTGCGATGTTGAGGAGGCTCTGAATGGTTGCTCTCCACTTTTCAAGCTTCTTCACAGCAGGAGGGAAGTTTTGGAGTAGCTATGATCGCGCCATCGCTTCTTCCGACGTGGTCGACAGCGAACGGTGCAAGGAACGCGTGGTGCTCTGACTCCTAACGGTGTTAGAAGGAGCTCCGTTACGGTCCTACGATCGCACACCACTCCCACTAGCATGCTGGCAAGCATGCTGGCCTCGCGCATCTTGGGAGCGATGCGTAGGAGCTTTTCTATGGGGACCTTGGGAACCGCTCACACCGTGGCGTTACTCTTCGCGCACGTCTTGGGAAGGTCGCGGCGTAGGCACCGATGTGGGTGTCTTGGAAGGTACCCTTCCGTCCCTGGAGTTCACCGTACCGCCCACAGGTGGCATAGTTCCGTCCTCAGACCCAGCGGCGTGGGTCCAAAGCCGCCTTCCTGATGTTTGTGATGTCCCCTCCTCAGCGTCGCAGACAAGTTTCGATCCATCGAGCCATCTCACGCCAGTGGTGAGAAGGCCGGGGGTGGTGTGACCACGGTGCACTCTCCTCCATGGTAGCAACGCCAATCACCAACTCGACAGACCGACGCTTGCGATGGTTACTCGACGGCGTCGTCTGATCCACGGACACGCCGCGACGAGTGGAAGTTCTTCGGGAACGGGGCAAGGAAGACGCTCGAACTGCACTCGAGCGGCGGCAGGAAGCGCGCCTTCAATCTGATAGGCTCATGGGGCCCACTGTAGACAAGTCTGCGCCAAGGTGTCTTGTTAGCTTACCTTACGAGGTAGGTTGCCCAACGTTTACTCATGAGTAATGCCTATGGACAAACCCTCCAAATATTAATCAAGGCAACATGTCACACCCTGTGTTTTGTGTCACCTCACTATGTTAATAAAGTTTAAAATTTTGGAACAATTATAACTTTTTGTGTGCTTGTTAATGCTTGATTGCTTTGCCTTTGCTTGATTGGTTGTGTGTGCTTTAATTTACAAAAGTCCTCCTACTCTCTAGACTCATCTCCTTGAATCAAATATTTGCCCAATGATCATGCCATGTGTATAGGGAAATAACACTATTTTTATAAAAATATTATTTCGGCAAAAAAGCATTTATTTGATTTAGGTTTTCAAAAAACCCTCAAGTCAGGTTTGTACTACAAGTCCTCAAATTAGGGTGAATGTTTTGACCCAAAGATTTTATTTGGAACCTATTATCCATAAGACTTCCCAAAACCACAAAAATATTATTTAAAAGTTATTTTGTATTTTATTTAAATGCCTTTTTCTGAGGCTAGAAATGGCCTTATATAGGGAAAATATTTTTATGTTCTCAAAATATTTGAGAAAAGTTAGGGAAACTGAGTGGACATATATTTTCCATATATGTGAGTTTTAACACACGGTCATGTTCAAAATATTGGACAAAAACTTTTCTGGATATTTCAAATATTTGAAATATTTCTATAAGAAATATTATCAAATAAATCCAAGGAAATTGCAACGAGTAATATATGCACAATGTGATGATCTTGCCAAGTTTAATCCCAATCTAAATTGTTTTGGTTCACAAAAGTGCCCCAAAACCATTCCTCTCCAAATCCAAATTTGAGATTTTTTTGCATTGTCAAGTATTTCCATTTGAGCTCAAACTTTGTGGCCATGATCTAATCCCCTGATGATGCCACCACACCTAGTGATGCATTAGGGAGAATAGATCAGCCTAGATGGATCTAAGGAAATAAGATTCTGTTGATTTTTAGGGTTTGCCAAAATTTCATTGTCCACTTTCTTTAAATGAGCTCAAACTTTGTGATCAACCTCATTTCTATCCGCAATTTACTCCTATTAAATATCATAGCAAGGAGAATCTTTTACCTTTCCCAAACCAACAACAAACTCCTTCTAGTCATCAGGGTCGTCTCTAGGAATTCGAGGTCTCGGTGCGAAATACAAAATGAGGCCCAAAATATAGGACAAAAATGTATAATTTGACATATTTTCACTTAATTATATAGCTTTGAATATGTCTTATTTCGTACAATATTTGAAAGTATACCATATAGTAATGCTAAAGAGTAAATGTAGTACTTTAACAATAAAATTAATTTGCAAATCTTACTAAAACAATAAACTAGACACCTGTTTTACTAAAAAGCATCATCCATCTAGTATTTCTTGAAACAAATTTTTGAAATCTATTGAATTTATTAGCAAAAGAAAAATCCATTGAGTCATTCTTTAAATGAAATATTCTACTCCGTCCATAAACTAATATGAGAGCGTTTATATCACTACTTTAGTATCTAAACACTCTTATATTAGTTTACAGAGGGAGTAGTAGTGTAGCAGGTGAGCACATAAGGAAGAATTTTGGAATTATAAATTTGGTTACGGCTAGTGTGTTAATAATATTAATTTTGATTAAAGTTAAGTCCATGCCTAATTATGTAGGTGATCACATGGTGTGTCCAAAGAAAAACAGCACGCGATCACACGTTGTAGATACTAGGCCCCGTAATTAACTTTTTTCACACGTTGTAGATAGTAGGCCCCATAATTAACTAGCTTACCTTGTTTTTAATTTGGATCTTTCACTAATTGGACTGAAAGGGAAGTGAGCAAATTTATAGTAGGGGCGTGTTGGGTGGGTACTGTGGCCTCACGGTAACATTGCTCCAGTTCACGCATGTCAGGCTGGATTTAAGGATTTAGCAAGGCATCCAAAAAGCCAGGGAGCTAACAAATTAACCAAAACCTTTCTTGATTGTTCCTTTGATTGGGGCCCCTCCGATTTTGGGGCCCTGTGCTATCGCACAGCTCGCACAGCATCCTGGACGGGCCTGCTAGTGATTTCCAAATGTTACTACTTTCCCCTCTTCCACTATTCTGTTTGACCCCAAGATTTTACCGCATGCCCTCCAAGTCACCTTCCACCTCCATTAGAAACCCCAGTCCCTTAGCTCAATGATTGATGGGGTGAAACCTTCATTTCTACCCCTGGACAGCAAGGGCAATAGTGAATTCTTCTCTCCCTCACCTTCCCAGCAACTTCCAGGACAACAAAGTCTTCCCCTACCCCTTTTCTTATACCCCTAGATCCCCTGGAAACGAGGGGCCACGCCATACATGCCAAAAGCATGCCCTCACATGCCAAATACACGCTCTAGAGTGTGCTACAGTGCCCATCCGCACTGTAGCCGAAGCATCCTGAGGCGCCTGGCAGCCTAGGGAGGGGGGACCTTGTCCCTCGTGCCCCCCTCGATGTCCGCATCATGCATGCCGGTCGCCCTCTTCTCTCTCTCCCTCTCTCTCGCTCTCTCGTGTGTCGCCGCTGCTGCTCGGCTCGGCCAATGGCCGGCCTCACACGCGCAAATCTCCTGGTGTTTCCCTGCTACTCCTCTCCCCTCCCCTGGTCTGAGACCTCGCCCAAAACACCCAAGACACAAGCTCACGAACCCCCGTGCCCTCTGACGACCGCCACAGCCTTGCTGGACTTTGGTCCATGGTGCACTGGTGGCGGGGCTATTTAAGACGCTCCCAAGCGCCCCTCTGCCATCTATAATCTCTCTCTCACCCTCAAACCACCTCCTACACCACCTATTTTCACCCGGGAGCCCCTATTCTCGGGATAGAGCCGAGTTCCGCCGGCTTGGGTCGCGATTGTTCTCGCGGTAGGAGGCCCCTCCTACAAATCTCTCTCTCGATCTGCGACCACGACATACCCCTGAACCATTCCCCTCTCTTGTCCACTCCGTTTGCAGGATAGAGTGACCGAACCATCTTTGGTCAAAGCTCCTCCCCCGCAAGTCATCGTTGCCGATGAACTAGGGCACCCCGGCGGCCAACTCCACCTCCAGCCAACGTGTGGCTCGGTGTTGAGCATCCCCGTTGTCGGTGTCAAAACTGACGGATCTTTGGTAGGGAGTCCCGAGCTGTGAGACTAGGATTGATGGTAATAGGGGCCGAAGGAGACATTGTTTACCTAGGTTCGAGCCCTCCTATGGAGGTAAAACCCTATGCCCCGCTTCATTATATTGATGATATGAAGGTTACAGAGTTGGTCTACCTCGATATCGAATAGCTAAACCCTAGACGAGTTTTTCTCTGGCTTACAATCTAAAACCCTCCATCCTATATAGACGCCGAGGGTACCTAGGGTTTACACATGGTCGGTTGCACCTCGAAGGAAAAACATGCATTTCTACTATTAAAAACTTGGAGGACACGCCACGACTCCTGAAGCTTCCTCCCTGGTGACAGAGCATTTGATCATCCAATGCTCAGCCAGTGGCCCATATAGTCCGGCCCATGAGAAACAGGTCGGCCATTCGAGGACCCCTTAAACCAGGACTCCCTCAATATCCCCCGGACTAGCCTCCAATGCCGAGGTGACAATCTTGCGCGTCGAAGTATTTGGCTTGCGAGGCGAGTCCCTCTATCCCTTCTTGTTCGGCAACCATCCTATCATCAGCGAAATCCCAAGTGTTATGAACTTGCAGGGTCCATTGTAATAACTATCAACGATTTTAGTAGCTTTTTTACAAGACTACCCCTCCCACAGAGGAGGCACCACCCATTTAAACAAACCAAATCGTGGTCTAGGCCACTTCTTCTTCTTCCTCCCCATGAGAAAAAACCTTCAGCAAGAGATCACCACAAGAACATGGCGAGTGCCCCGAGCTCTTCCTTGCACCCTTGCGGCTCTTGTTCTGGGGATTGGACAAGATGCTCTGTATCCCTCCTTCGACTGTGCAACCTCGAATCCCAAGGGTATCATCCTCGGATCAAGTGGTTACCTGTGCAGGTTTGACTTCTTACAATGGCGAAGCCTTTGTGGAAAACTCCCCTAATCCTGAAAAGGGAGAGTGAGTATTCTTCGTGCCCTTCCTCTTGCGGGGTCTCGGGTTCCCCATTCATCCTTTCCTAAGGGGATTATTGGAGTTCTATGGGATCCAGCTCCATCATCTCACCCCTAGGTCCATTTTGCATAAATCGGGTTTCTTCGCCCTTTGCGATATGTTCCTGGGCTACGAGGCACACTTTGAATTATGGAGGAAATACTTCTGCCTCGTTCCTTATACTCGGGGTAAGACAATTCCAGAGGTCGAAGGAGATGAAATATGCCGCATAGCCGGGACGGGGTATCCAGTGGGGACACCAAAGAAGGAGTCTGAGGAATGGTCTTCAGAATGGTTCTATATCGAGGACGTTCCCCTATTCGATCCAGATCGGAGGGGTTTGCCCGAATACTCCGACGCCCCCTTGAAGAAGAGGTACAACCGGCGACCGAAGAGCTCATCCCAAGAGAACGGAGTTGAAGTGCAACGCTTGGCTGCCCACGTGAGGCTACTATCCCATCAATAGTTGACCATGATAGATGTGACATCCGTCGCCATCGCCTGATGTGTTCAGCCTCTTCAGCAAAGAATACACCCTTTATGATCTTACAACGGGACAAGCGATAGCACTCACTCCTGACGGTTGGGCCCTGCCAATCAAGCAACATTAGCGGCCGCACTTGCCAACCTATACAAAGGGGAGAAAGAAGATTTTGTCTGGCTACCGACCAAGGAGGGCTACTCAAGTCACAATCCCATCGAATGAGTGATCTCTTCGACTCTGTGACGCGAATTCGAGTTTTACATTTGTCCCTTTCTGACTGAAGCCTTTAATATGTGTGAACAGGATTGGAGGAGCTTTGTCGAGACAGTTAACTATCCGCCCCCAACCCCAGAACTATTCTTGTGACGACGATCCGGGATTTCATGACAACCCGGAGCTATCAGTCGAGTTTGAAGATGGGGTCTTCTACCAAGAGAGCCTCGACCTCTCCAAGGTGGCTATCATAGCCGATTACCCCGGATCATTCTCTTCCCCTACTACAAGACAAAAGAAGAAAAAATCGTCCCGCAAAAGGCAAGTATCCTCCATCGAACTAAACGTGCTGGCTCCTGCTCCCAAGCATCGTCGGTCCATGCTACGAACATCGACTACGGCGGCAATGCCCGAACCGGGTAGCAACGAGGATCCATAAAGCAAGCAGGTCGTGGGAATAGGCCCGACCACTCATTCACCTCAAAGGTACTCTGTTCGTCCGTTTAATTTATTATTACGATTGATAGGGACTCACAAGAGAGATCATGTTAAAATACTCACGCAGCGAGTTCAGCCATCTCCTACCAAGTATGTTGCAAAGGAGTCTGACAATGCTCACGATTCTAGATCTTCTGCCCATGCTGAACCCGCTATGGAGGCCCCTGTGCCCAATCCGGCCCCTGAAGACTCCGGGGACGCTGTATCATTTACTAAGTCTGAGGTAGAGAGCGTGATGAATTGCCGGCGGCGACGAGAAGCCCTGCACCACCCATCGTTCTCTGAACAAGAGTTCAATGCTCTACACACGACCGACGCACACATCGAAGCTGCCCAAGCTGGGTTCGGGGAAGCCATGAAACTGATATCATCTAGCCTGCAGGTGACTGATCGGCTATAAGAATCCGAACACACATTTAACCCTAGTAGCTCCCGTGCCTTGATTTTTTTACTGCTGATGCAAGCCTCAAGGTAGCAGAACGAGCAACTGGCCAAGGGACTGGAGGTGAGCCGAACACAGGTGAAAACTATGAAGTCTGAATTGGATCAAGTGAAGAATTTTATCCGAGAGGCACATGGTGAGTATACCTATTCTGCTGATCTTAGTATATAATCTCATGCTTACGCAAGGGTACTTTGTAGCATCTGAATCAATAGGGTAGTTGCAAAAAGATTTAGATGCAGCCCGAGAATCTCAGAGGTACGCTGAGTCCGAGCATGAGGTTGTCTTCCTTTTGTTGCAACGAAACCTGGAAGAGAAGAAACGCCTCCAGGCAGAGAACAAGCAGCAGGCCGAAGAGATCGAGAGTTTAAAAGCTCAATTAGCCCAGACCCAAGAAACGAACCAGAAATTACAGAAGGGCATGTTTAGTAAGTGTAATTATAACATCCTTGAATACCTTTCATATGTTAGGTGTAATGGAAATTCCTTGTTCTCATGTATAGGTCTCCTAACCATACATCCCGAAGAAGAGATTGGATCCTACCGGGGAAGCCTTTTGAAGGAACTGTCCGCCCTTCATGAGCAGGCTCGGAAGGCCATGAAGAGCATTATAGAAGCTCTATGGCCCGCCGAGCAACATCCGGAGGAGATGACCGAACTGGTTGATCGGTTCAAGGGAGCCCAAAGTCGGTTCGAGCTATGGAAGACATCGGCCTGCCGAGAGGGAGCATGAGAGGCGTGGGCGATGATCAAGACCCGTTATACCGACGTTAACCCCGAGCATATGGCTCGGGTTGGGCCGACAGGGCCGGATGGGCAAGAAGTGCCGCTTCACTTGGTGTACGACCAAGTGATGCCCGCCACTCGTCTTTCGTAGGAAGATTGCGCCCTGGATGCCATAATAGACAATCTTGACCAGCCGCCAAATGTATGATTTTATGTAACTATGTACTTTAAATCAAAAATTGCTTCGTCTGTGCTGTAAACTCTGTCTTAAACGGCCATCGTCTTTGACCTCCCATGCTAAGAGCTTGGGAGTGTTCCTTATGAAATATCCCTTGATAAGAAGGAATTCCTTCGAGGAACCAGGCAATCCGGCCATTTGGTGGGAACAGACAGAAAATGCACAGGGATATATGTTATATTACTGCTTAGCGTAAGAAACATCTTCCAAAGAAAATAGTACCTCCATCGGTACCTTCCTTCAGGCTGCTACGTAAATCGTACATAGTAAGGTTGTATACTGATAGTATGCGACTAATGGCTTTTGTGAGGAAAGAAGCCCGAGTAATGGTGACAATGACCATAATTTTATTTGTTGTTTCTGTCGTAGCCGACCAATTTTATGCTGAAGATAGCTAGCTTTTGGCTTCACCCATCTGAGGTATGTATCCAGATGACCCGGTCATAACAATCACAGAGGTGCTCCCTTTAGCCTCTAGCCGAACAATCGAGAACGTAGAGGGTAAGCACGAGAGAAAGGCAACCAAGCTTGGCAAAAATCTTAGTTCAAATTGTTGCATATAATGGCTTAAAAATCGACCAGGGAAACATGCACACATAATAAATGTGAATATATGCTTAGAGTATACAATCATTGGCTTCGAGAAGAAGCCCCCAGGTGTTGTGTTCGGATTTAACAGTTAAGGATGTATGCCAAAAATCTTAATGCAAGATCGGTCGAACTGAACATAGACTTGGGAAGAAAAGAAGAAGCCCAATCCTGCCAAAAATCAAGGTGGGAGGGAAAGGAAAAAATAAAGAAAAAGGAAAGAAAAGGAGGTAAAGGGTAAAGAGTATGACGACACCGGTTTATCCGTTGAAGCGCTGAAGACAAGCTTCGTTCCATGGGTTTGGTTCAAGGCGGTTATCCGACGGGTTTCGAAGACGATAAGCCCCTCCCGCGAGTACTTCATCAATTATGAAGGGCCCCTCCCATTTGGGGTTGAGTTTATGCTTCTGCTTCTCCGGGAGACGTAAGACGAGTTCACCCACATTATATGCTTTTGCCCTGACCTCCCTACTCTGGTAACGTCAGGCATGCTGTTGATAAAAAGTAGAACGATCTCGGGCTATGTCGCGCTCTCCTTCTAAGGTGTCCAGGTCATCCTGCAGATCTAACTCGGCCTCCTTTTCCTCATACATGTGAACCCTTGGTGCGTCGTGAATAATGTCAGAGGGAAGGACAACTTCTGCCCCATAGACCTTGAAGAACGGTGTGTATCCCGTTGATCTATTAGGGGTGGTGCGCATGCCCCACAGAACGGAGTTGAGCTCCTCTACCCAATGACAGTCGGACTCATGCAGAGATTGAACCAAACATAGTGTAATGCCACTCATGATGAGGTCGTTTGCTCGTTTGACTTGTCCATTGGTCTGTTGGTGATACACCGATGCGTAATCGAGCTTGATGCCCATTTTTGCGCACCAGTCTTTGACCTCTTGGGCTGTGAAGTTGGATCAATTGTCCATTATTATACTGTGCGCGACACCGTAACGGTGTACCCTGTCGGAGATAAAGTAGATTATTGGTCCGAACTTGGTTGATTTGATAGGTTTTGCCTCTATCCATTTGGTGAATTTGTCAACCATGACTAGTAGGTATTTATTCTTCTTGGTCCCCCCTTTAAGGAGTACGACCATATCCAGTCCCCAGACAACAAAGGGCTAGGTAATCGGAATAGTCTGAAGAGCTGTTGGGGGCATGTGACTTTGGTTTGCAAAAAGTTGACACCCCGCGTAGTGCTTGATAAGTGACTAGGCATCCGCTTGAGCAGTGGGCCAGAAGAAACCGACCCGAAAGGCCTTGCTAACTAAGGCCCTTGCCGTGGCATGATGGCCGCCCATCCCTACATGGACTTTGGCTAAGAGCTGTCATCCTTCTTCCTCAGATATGCATCGCTGTAGCACTCCGGTGGTGCTTTTCTTGTATAACTCACCCTCATGGAATTTATAGGCTTTGGATAGATGAATTATGCGCCGCGCCTCCGACTGATCGCCGGGGAGTTCTTTGAGAAGAAGGTAGGCGAGGAATGGCTCGGTCCATGGCATGATTACTGCCATGACCTAATGAGCCAAAGGCATCTTGTCCATTACGGAGCCGCCGATGATTTGATCGTCTGGTTCATTTATAGGGGGAACAACCTCTTCCACGCTAGTTAGACCGACACCCTTATGATCGTCCTACCAAACCACTTATGGCTTAAAGAGCCATTCCAGGAAAGTGTTTTTGGGACGAGGTTGTGTTTGGCCCCCATGCGGGGCAGTACGTTGGCGGCTTGGTTGTTGTCTCTAGCGACGTGGTGAAATTGTAACCCCTCGAACCGTGCGGATATCTTGAGGACGATGTTTCTGTATGCCGCCATGTTCGGGTTTTTGGCATAGAATTCGCTGTTGATTTGGGAGATGGCCAATTTGGAGTCTCCCCGTACCTCCAGCCGTCGTATGCCCATTGATGCTGCCATCCGAAGACCGTGCAAAAGTGCCCCGTATTCGGCTGCATTGCTGGAATCGGCATACATGATCTACAACATGTATCATACGTTGTCGCATGTGGGGGATGTGAGAATAACTTCAGCCTCCTGTCCGACCAAAGTTTTAGATCCATCGAAGTACATCGTCCAATGGGAGTATGTACTATGTTCCCTGGGGAGCCCGGCCTCTGTCCATTCGGTGAGGAAATCTGCCAGCACGTGAGATTTAATAGCTCGTCGTGTCTTGTAGGCAATTTCAAAAGGAAGGAGCTCAATGGCCCATTTGTCTATCTGGCCGGTGGCATCCCTATTGTAGAGTATCACTCAGGGGTTCTTCGGATGCCACCATAATCAAACACTCTTGAAAGTAGGGTCTTAGTTTCCGTGATGCCATAAATACTATATAGGCTATTTTCTGGTATTGCGGGTATCTGGACTTGCACTGCGTTAGTACTTCTGACACATAATAGGACGACTTTTGTATCCAGAATTTGTGGCCCTCCTCCTCTCGTTCGACGACGAGCACTGCGCTAACGACTTGGTTGGTGGCCGATATGTATAATAACATGGTTTCACCAGCGCCTGGTGCTATGAGTATGGGATTACTTGGCAACAGTGTTTTAATTTCTTCGAACTCAGCCGCTGCTTCATTGGTCCATTCGAAATTGTTGGTCCGTTTCAGCAATCTATAGAGTGATTAAGGCTTTTCGTTGAGGCTAGAGATAAAGCAGCTTAGCGCCGCCACACAACCAACCAACCTCTAGACATGCTTTAGCTTTGTGGGAACTGCAAGTTTTGATAGGGTGCGGATCTTAGCCGGATTCGCTTCTATTCCTCTACGGAAACGATGAGTCCGAGCAGTTTACTAGGGAGGACTCCGAATACACATTTCTCCGGATTGAGTTGTATATCATACTCACGTAGGCTGGCAAAGGTTTGCCTTAGGTCGTAAATCAGCTGGCTGACGTGTTTGGTTTTGATTACCACATCATCCATGTACGCCTCGACTGTTTTACCGACTTGTTTTGCGAGACAAGTCTGGATCATGCGCTGGTATGTAGCCCCAATGTTTTTTAGCCCAAAAGGCACCGTGTTGAAGCAGAATGGACCATAAGGGGTGATGAATGCGGTTGTGGCTTGATCGGAGTCCTTCATTTTGATCTGATGGTATCCGTAATAAGCGTCGAGGAAACAGAATGAGTCATGTCCGACTATGGCGGCAATAATCAGGTCTATGCATGGTAGGGGGAAAGGGTCCTGAGGGTAGGCCCTTTTGAGGTCTTTAAAATGGACGCATAGCCGCTAGGATTTGTCTTTCTTTGGAACCATCACCTTGTTTGCCAACCATTCGAGGTGCTTAATCTTCCGTCTGAAGCCGGCCTCTAGCATTTTGGCTAAATTTTCACCCATAGCTTGTCGTTTGGGCTTGGAAAAGTGGCGCAGAGTCTGCTTAACAGGCTTGAAGCCTGCGATGATGTTTAGACTATGTTCTGCTAGTCGCCGTGGGATTCCAGGCATATCGGAAGGATGCCAGTCGAAGATGTACCAGTTTCCTCATAAGAATGCTCGCAATGCTTCGTCCACTATGGGGTCCAGCTGAGCTCCGATGGATGCTATCTTATTGGGGTCCGTTGGGTGTATGTGAAATTTAACAATTTCATCTGCAGGTTTAAAGGACGTGGGTTTGGGCCTTTTGCTAAGGATCACATCACCCTTGTCTACTATTGACCGAAGTGCAGTCAGTTCTTCTACAGTGAAGGTCTCAGCTAGTGCCTTGAGAGCGAGCGCTGCTATTTTCTTTTTAGCTCGAAGGGCTATATTCGGATCACTGGCGATTGTGATTATCCTGTTTGGGCCTGGCATCTTGAGCTTCATATACCCGTAATGTGGTATAGCCTGGAATTTTGTGAAGGTGTCACGCCCTAGCAGGGTGTGGTAGCTTCTGGAAAAGGGCATGATATGGAAGAGAAGTTCTTCAGGTTGGTAGTGTTTTGGCGTGCTGAACACCACGTCCAGGGTGATGCATCTTGAACAACGTGCCTCTTTCCTAGGAATGATCCCCCGGAATGTCGTGTTGCTATGCTCGATGCGAGATCAGTCGAACTGCATTTTTTCCAGGGTATCTTCATAGATAAGGTTTAAACCACTGCCGCCATCCATTAACACCTTATGCAACCTGAAGCCATCGACGATGGGGTTTAGGAGCGGTATGGCCAGTGTATGACCGGGATGAATGGCTGGTTGGTCAGTATCTCCGAAGGTAATGGGTATGTCTGCCCATGAACTTGTTGCTGCCACATGATAGACCGCTTAGAGTTCTCTAAGAGATCTTTTCCTCCTGTTCCTTGAAAGGAACATTTCGTAGATCGTTAGGACTTCGACATTGTATTCTGGTGGCGATGTGGAGCGCCTATCCAATGGTAGTGCCTCAAGGATGGCTTCACTGCTTTTTGCGACCTGCCTGATGACCCAGCAAACTCTAAGGCTGTGAGCGAGCTTGTGTTCAACAATACAAAATGTATAGGGCATGGTTTATCCAATAGCCCGTCAAGGACAGTTATGACCCCTATAAGGGGTCTATTTCTCTTTTTGGTGGGTTCAAGTTCGTCTAGCCGCTTTGGAGGTATCCTCTTCTTCCAATATCCTCTATGGTACTCGGTAAAGGTTGGTTCCGAAAGTAGACATTTGGCTTGCCAGGTGCTCTCCATGGCACAATATTTTTGTACCAAGTCCGAAAGCTCGGTGAAGTCACGAATGTGTCGACGAGCCAGGGCGTTGAGAATCCCTTCGTCATGGCAATTGCGATTGAAGGTTGCCATTATCTCCTAGTCCCTAGGACCTCATGCTTTGTTTCTAGCGAGGAGGAGTCTAGCCCAAAAATGATGAACCGACTCTCCTGGTAACTGTTTAACATCCTGTAAGTCCGAAGACTTGGACTCTGCTACGATGCTTGAGTGCTCAACTTGGGTGGTGGGTGGGGAAAACTTTGATTCTACACCGCGACGTGAGTCCGGAATTACGGATTCTTAACTGCGTGCTAGATTAGGGACCGATACCGATCTATCTCTGGAGCGAACTCCAGGGCCTAGGTTGCAAGTGGGGTCTCGATGATCGGAGATTGGGGTATAAACTGTTTTTAATTCCGGTTCTTGGGGTACGAGTCCCCAGTCGGACACTCGATGGTGGCAACTAAGTGAGTGACCGTGGGGATAAGAATCTCCCTTGTGTCGGGTTTAAGCCCGATCCGGTCATAGACCGTGGTCTGGTCGTTAGTCATACGTATGTTCTGAATCCGGTCAGATGGCTCATTTATGAATGGGGCGACGGTAGGATGCATGTCGCTGAGGCGCATGGAGTCGATCTACGATGTCGCAGTTCCGGAGTCGCTTGAAAGCAGATCCGAGTCCTATTCGGCCATAGCGGATCTAGGCACAACGACTGGATTGGGTGTTCCAGACAGCTTGAGGTGAAGGTCACCTCAATAGTGGGGCCCGATGTCTTCGGCATCGAGGCATTGGGATCTGTGGGCTCCTCCATGAGAGTTGAGGGTCCCATAAAGACAAGTTCTCCCCATGAATCAATGACGAACTCTAGGGTTTCGAATCTCATTCCTTGACCAGGGGCAAAGCTTACAGTCTGGACAAGATGGCCGGTCGGGTCGACGTGTGACAAGTCGTCGCCGCTTGTGAAGATCTGATCAGGGATGAGAATATCTTGGTTGTAGATCTCGTTGCTGACGAGGCGAGCCATCTATTCCTTTGGCGATCACAGCGAAACTCTCAATGAAAGCACCGATGTTGGTGTCAAAACCGGCGGATCTCGGGTAGGGGGTCCCGAGCTGTGAGACTAGGATCGATAGTAACAGGGGACGAAGGAGATGATGTTTACCCAGGTTTGGGCCCTCCGATGGAGGTAAAACCCTACGTCCTGCTTCATTATATTGATGATATGAAGGTTACTGAGTTGATCTACCTCGAGATCGAATAGCTAAACTCTAGATAGGTTTTTCTCTGGCCTACAATCTAAAACCCTTCGACTTATATAGACAACAAGGGTACCTAGGGTTTACACATGGTCGGTTGCACCTCGAAGGTAAAAACATGCCTATCTACTATTAAAAACTTGGAGGACACACCACGAATCCTGAAGCTTCCTCCCTGGTGACAGAGCCTTTGATCATCCAATGCTCAGCCAGTGGCCCATATAGTCCGGCCCATGAGAAATAGGTCGGCCATCCGAGGAACCCTTAAAATGCATGGCATATAACACTTTATTTTGTTGCATTAAAATCATGATGATATGGTGACCGCCTTGGTGGGTTGTCTCCGTTATGTTCCTCGCTGATACTTGCATTGCAATGACTCTACTTTCCACTTAGAATTGTGTGGGTGGGTGATAACCCACAAGTATAGGGGATCGCAATAGTTTTTGACGACGGAGTATTCAACCCAAATTTATAGATTCGACACAAGGGGAGCCAAAGAATATTTGAGAGTATTAGCAGTTGAGTTGTCAATTCAACCACACCTGGAGATAAATATCTGTAGCAAAGTGATCAGTAGCACAGTAATATGATAGTTTGATAGGATCACTAACAGTAGAATTAATAGTTGTGTAGCAAGTGCAATAGTAACAATAGTAGTAGTAACTTAGCAAGATCAATAAGTGGAAAACTCGTAGGCACTGGATTGGTGTATTCATTGGATGATATTCATCTAACAGTCATAACCTAGGGCGACACAGAACTAGCTCCAGTTCGTCAATGTAATGTAGGCATGTATTCCGAGTCATACATGCTTATGGAAAAGAACTTGCATGACATCTTTTGTCCTACCCTCCCATGGCAGGGGGTCCATAAGGAAACTAAGGGATATTAAGGCCTCCTTTTAATGGAAAACCGGAACAAAGCATTAACACATAGTGAATATATGAACTCCTCAAACTACGGTCATCACTATGAAGTATCCCAAATATTGTCACTATGGGGTTGACGGATCATAACATGTGATAGGTGCATATGACTAGGCAAGATCGGATCAAGAACATAGATATAATGATGATAACATAAACGATTCAGATCTGAAATCATGGCACGTGTGCACTAATGACAAGCATTAAGCATGGCAAAGTCATAGCAACATCAATATCAATACATAGTGGATACGAGGGATCAAGCCCTAACAAAACTAATTCCATTACATGATGAATCCCATCCAACTCCTCACTGACCAAGAAGCCTACGAAGGAATTACTCACTCCCAGTGGGGAGCATCATGGAGTTGGTGATGGAGAAGGGTTGGTGATGACGAAGACCGAAGATTCCCCTCTCTAGAGCCCCAAACAGGCTCCAAATCTGGCCTCTCGATGAAGAACAGGAGGTGGCGGCGGATCCGTATCATGAAACATGATGAAACTTTCTCCTTGATTTTTTCTAGAAAATTAGGATTTTATAGCGCTGGAATTCGGGTTGGGGGCCCAAGAGGTGAGCACCACCGACCAAGCCGAGCTAGGGGGGCTGGCATGCCCTGGTGGGTGGTGGGCACCCTAGGCCCCCTCTCTAGTTGCTTTTGGCTCCAATATTCCTCAAATATTCTGAAATAATTCTCCAAAAATTTCGTTCCATTCCGAGGACTTTTATGTCAGCATTCTTAGAACCGGGGTACCCAGTCCTGCCTGCCTGCGACCTAGGGCATGGCCCACTTTGTCAGCCAGGCATGGCCCGATGTGGCATCTCCCAAGACAAGTCCCTCGCGAGGACCCCGGGCTCGCGAGGGAGAATCGCATCAAGACCCGCAAGGATGAGCCTCCTTAGGCCCCCTTCCTGAGGTGCGGAGGTCCCTATGCAAGGCCCAGCCTCAGGAGTCAAGGATGACTCAGGTGAGGGCAGGAAAGCGCCAGCACACCAGGCGGCACAGTTTCCTCTTTGGTGGAAAGGGGGCAAGGACATATGCAGGTTCCCAAAGCGCTGCCCAAAGGTTTCGATTCCGGTGCAACAAGACCACGACTGCTATCCCCACAGGGCGGACGTGATCACCGAGCCCACCACTACATCACCTACAACTACTTTGCAGGCGAGGACCGCCTTTGGAAAGGGCCCGGATGTACTCATGTCCCCCTTCAAAATTGGCTATTGTGGGATTCCTTCCCGCCATTGAGATAAGGGAAGAGGACCCAGGCCACCGTGATATATAGAAGCTAGGTCACACCATAGAGGGGGGGGGCAAGATCCAATCGAACACTTAGCCACTCCACTCACCACCGCCAGACGGAGAGGAAAGAACACACCTTGAGCGCCCTCGCGAGGCTCGATCCCATTGTACTAGTTCATCACAAAAACCTCCATGAGAGGCAATCCACCAAAGCAAGAGTAGGGTATTACGCTTCGCAGCAGCCCGAACCTGGGTAAACTGTCGTGTTCATCTTCTTCCTCGTCATCGAACGAGTTCGCTGTTGTGTCCATCAAGTAGCGAGCTAGGTTGGGTGAAGCCACGGGGAAGCCTTCGCGCACGCCCATGTGTTAGAACCTTAAGGGTTTTGTGGAGCTCGAAATCCGACATTTTATTTCTACACAAAAACAACACCATGGTAGTTCTGCTGAAAATAGCGTCAGTCCGGGTTAGTTTCATTCAAATCATGCAAATTAGAGTCCAAAACAAGAACAAAAGCGTTAGGAAAAGTAGATATGATGGAGACGTATCAACTCCCCCAAGCTTAAACCCTTGCTTGTCCTCAAGCAATTCAGTTGACAAACTGAAAGTGAGCAAGACAAACTTTTACAAACTCTTTTGTTCTTGTTTACATACATATGCTTAAGTAGCACCTAGATTTTCAACAAAGATTATGACTAACAATGTCAACAATAACTCTTAAATATTATATTAACTCATATAAATATCACAAGCAACAAGCAAGCAATAATAAGATATCTCAAGTGCGAACATTTGTCAAAATAATATTGATATAATATGATAATAGTGGTCTCTCGCTAGCCCTTTCCGAGACCGCAAAATATAAATGCATAGCACCTCCAAAGTTCAAGCAAGTACTAAACAATTTAATTCATGGTAGAAAAGATCCAGTCAGGATGCATCCAACATTCACTATACACAATGCATGAGGATGACAATAGTGCTCTCAGATCAAGCGCTTATTTTGGAATGTGATGACTCAACATTAAAGTAAATAGATAGTCCCTTCGCAGAGGGAAGTAGGGATTTGCAAAGGTGTCAGAGCTCAAAGCTTAAATAAGAGATAAGTATAATTTTGATAGGTACACCCTTTCTATCAACGTTACGACCAAGAGCTATCAATATCTTCCATGTTAAACAAATTAGCGATGATTCCCAAGTGGTAAAAGTAAAAGGTTTACTCCCCTCCACCAAAACACACACTCCACGACGAGTCGAATCCACGGGTATCGAACCAACAACATTCCTGGGGGATTTTTGTTTAATTATTTGCATTTTTTGGTTTAGGGGCTAGGAATCCCTATTACCGGCCTTCTCGTGCAAGGACGAGTGAATAAACACTCATCATGAGAGTAACTCGCTGAACATAAAAGATATCGGCCACCCCCAGTCACTCCATGAGCGGTCCAGGTACACAAAATAGATGTTAATTTGAAATTTTTAGAGGTGGCACATACAAATATACTTGGAACGGCAAGATAATACCGTATATAGGTAGATATAGCAGACTCTTCTGGAATAACTTTGGGTTAAGGATTTTGATGCACAAGCAGTATTGTTGCTCAGTACAGGTCAAGGCTAGCAAATAGATTGAGAAGCATCCATGTAGAGAGCAAATACGGTTATAATCATGCATTACAAATAATAAAAATTGAATGCTATCATGAGTAGGATATGGACAGCATGAACATAAATATCATGAAGGCTATGTTGGTTTTGATTCAACTACATGTGTGAACATGTGCCAATTCAAGCCACTTGAAACATTTAGAGGAGCATACCATATCATCATACTACATCACAACCATTTTAATGCATGTTGACATCAAAGATAAATCATTATTCACTCCTAGCTACTTGAGCATGGCATGAGCAACTATAATCTCTATTGTCATTGCAAACATGTTTGATCATAATATGCCGAATCATAGAAAATAGGTTAATCATATTTACAAAAAAAACAAATTGAGTTCATACCGCTTCTCTTTGCCACGACCAATTCATCAAATATCATCATTACTATCTTTCACTTGCACAATGGAATGATATGGAAATAATAATAGTGCAAGAGTGTCATGGACTAAGCTAGAATCTGCAAACATTGTATTCAAGAGGAGAAGACAAAGTAATATGGGCTATTTGTGAGATCAACACTAAAGCATATGAGAGCCAATTAACATTTTGATCGTGTCCTTTTCCTTGGTAAGACTCAATAAAAAGGAAGAGAATTTCAGAGAAACACACCGACATATTTTTGGAGTTTTTAGTTTTTCGTGAAGAAACAAATAAGGGAAGAAAAAACTAAAAAAGAAAAACTATTTACCCGGGAGAACTCCCAACAAGCAAAAGGAGGAATGATAAATATTTTTGGGTTTTCTTTTAATACTACAACTAACTAAACTGAAAAGAAAAATTGAAAAGAAGCAACAAGTATTTTTGGATGTTTTAAAAGTTTTTCAAACACACAAGAAGAAAGCAAGAAAATAAATCTAACATGGATAATACAATGAAAAAGTGTGAACACCGACAACTGGAATTAAAAGTGTGAACATGAATATATTGTCGATTGGAAACACGTACTCCCCTAAGCTTAGGCTATTGGTCTAGCTTGGTAATCACCATTCGTAGCCCGGATAATAGTCTGAGTGATAGCCTACCGAGGCTCCTGGTGCAACCACCTCAGCCCTTCTGGCAGCTTAAATATCTACATTGAACATGCGGGCCTCACTCTCAAGGATGCAGTATCTTCCCTTCCTGTTATAATCAAAGAGACCAGGAGTAGGCAACACAATAGGCACAATGGTACCGTTATCGAACCTCAAGTGTAAGTATAGTTATTAACTGTGCCCTTAAGGAATCTATGGCATTTCATGGCATCAAAGTCTAAGTACTCGTTAGGTAAGATAGGATCATTAGGCCATGGGGACACTCCCAACCTCGTAGTGAGGTGATATGCATAAATTCCTCCATAGAAACTACCATTAGAAGCGTTGAGAGTCAGTATGCATGCAACAATTGCACCTAAATTGTAGTCTTTAATTCCCGTTAAAGCAGTGTGTATAAGACTCAAATCATGGACACACAGTGTGCTACAATCCTGCTTGCCTACAATGCATTTGTCATTAAAGAGTGCAAAGTACATTATAGGTGGAAAATGGATGCCTTTTATTCTGCCTTGTGTCACCCCTCTAATTCACCGCAACAAAGGTTACTCAAGAATGACTCATACTCTGATTTTGTTGGTTCATCTAGAGAACCCCAATATGGAATTTTGCACGCTTCACAAAAGACGTCTAAAGGCATGGTGAAAGCATTATTATAGAGACTAAATGAAACTCTAGAGTCACGAGGGAAATATTTAAATTTCTTAGTAAATGTCTCTGTGAGAGTGAGGTGTTGAGTGCATGTCATGGGAACGAGCCTGATAGTAGATGGTAGGGGTACGAAGGGAGAGGGCAGAGTCCTAGCTACGGCGAGGGTGTACACACAGATGTATGAGTTCAGGCCACTCTCGTGAAGGTAACAGCCCTACGTCTCAGTGCTCGGGAGCTTTATGTCGTGTGGAATGTTGAGAGTACAATGGTTGCGAACCCTTGTGTAGGAGGGGAGGGGCGGCTTATATAGAGTTTGCTGCCCCTCATAATTGCCCCACATCAAAGGGTCTGGTCGTGGGGTTTAAAGTCTGCCGTTACAGGTAACATACGTAATAAAAGCTACTAATGACCATTGAACTAGCATCTACCCGTTGGGCTCTTGATGGTGGCTCCTAGTCTTCTAGTGTCGAGTGAAAGCGAGGTCTTCTGAGTGACATGCGACTACCGAGTGAGAGCGGGAGTCTCTGAGTGGATTGCTGTCGAGTGGCTTTGAACGTCTCTAGGGATCCACTCGGAAGTTCATGCTTGATCTTCAAGTCTTCCCATGTGGTGTCCTTAGGTAGGGTATGTGGGCCGTGCCTAGGACCCTACCCTAGGTACATATCCTCGTCATTAGCCCCCGAATGGATCGGGGTTTGAGTGGTGGAAGGAGGTATCTCCGTAGACCTTGAGTTAGTGCATCAGATCCTCCGAATGATATTTGGGATTTCCATGAAACTTGTGTCAATTGAACTCTGAGCATTAGCATTCATTCAGGGTCAACACGCAAAATCCCGAATGATATTCGGGGCTTCAACGAAACTTGTTTTGATTGAATTCCTCTCCGCTTGCCCGGATCCATTTAGCCTTAAAGGTGTCCAAGTGGATGTTCCGCATTTGTTTTGGTCCGAGTGAACTAACAGTATCTTGGGAGGCGACGGGTCAGTCTGACAGACCTGGATTTTCCGGGATACGAAAATTTGGGAAGCGCGCGCGCTCGCACGATGATTACACCACGATCGGGGCAAGTGGAGGCACGACGCCTCGATCTTCGCACCGGTCGTATCGCCACGTACTGAGCATCGTCAGCGGTTGGCGTGCGCGGTAACCTTGTGGGTCCACTGGTCAAGTGAGACACTCGACAGCGCATAAAGCTTTCTGCGCTGCGGTTTGCACAGTACCTCCGCCAGTTCTTTCTCTCTTTTCCTCCGCCTCCTCAGCTCCCAGTGCCCCACTCCGATCTCCCTCGACGAGGGCCGCTACGACGAAGATGAAGAACACGACGGAGAAGCTGGAGCGAGCGAAGAAGGGGGCGGCGAAGCTCAAGGGCAAGAAGCCCTCGACCGCCCGATTCACCACGCCGGTGGGTTGGATGCAGGGGGATTTTCTCCCCTTTGTCGTCACCCACGAGGACATGGAGGGCCTCGTCTCCAACGGGCTCATGGCGGACGACGCCTGGAGGCTACCGGGGAAGGAGCGCGAGCCGGAGCCGCGTGACGGGGAGCGGGTCCTCCTTCTCTCCGACGTCGAGCGAGGTTTTTCTCTGCCGCCCCACCCATTCTTTAGGGACTTTTTGAATTTTTTCGGTGCCCAACTGCACCACCTCTCACCAAGTACCATCGCCTATCTGTCTGCATTCGTCACTTTGTGCGAATGTTTCCTGGGCTGCTCTCCCCATTGGGGATTGTTCAAACATCTCTTCACGGTCAGATCCCAAACCGTGAAGAAAGCAGTCCCCGCCGATGGGAAGACTCACGTGCTCTAGCTGTGCGGAGGTTTAGGTGTTCAGAAAAGAGCTCGTAGCTTCTTCCCTGCCATGACCTTCCTGAGTCTGTCAGAGGTTGGTAGTCGACCTGGTTCTACTGCAAGGATGCAACATCACCCAATATGTCGACTGGCCTTCCCCCATATACACCCGACCGTCCAGCTGTCCCCAAGTCTTTGAAGGTGACTAAAGAGGAGCACGTCCAAGTAGGCATCTTAGTTGAAGCGGTGGTGCAGCTGATCCGGGGTGGAGTGAATGGCATGGACCTGTTGGAGATGTTTCTCGGTCGACGTATTCAGCCGCTCCAAGCCAGAGACCACACCATGTGGCACTACAAGGGCTATGAGGACTCGACAAGGACGCACCCGAGGAAGTTCCTCAAAAAACTGTCGAGCAGTGGCTCCATAGCATCACCGGAGCTTGCGACAATCCTTTGGGAGCCAAGAGGATCCGGCCATACTCGGCCGAAAACCCGCCGAAGAACCTGGTGAGTTGTGTGATGTCGACTGATATATTGTACTATCGAGTGATATATTGAACTGATTTCTTTGCTTGAATCATGCAGGAATGGACGCACATGCACTCGCCTGTTCCCAATGGGAACCATGTTGAAGATGGCGTGGTGAGCGAGGGCGGCAGTGTGGACGGCGACGGTTCTTCTGACACCGAGGAAGAATACAAGGACTCCGGCAAGGAGGAAGAAGTCGAGTCACCTCCCCGACGTGAAAGCCGCACCAAGTCCCGCCAAGATCCGTCAACTGTTGAGGACAGGGCTCCGGGTCCTAGTGAGAAGAACTTGAAACGGGGCCGCCCTTCGACCGCTGAACCGAGCGAAAATCTGGCCAAGCAGCCCAAGCAAGCCGTCACCAAGCCTCTTAAGGCTCTGCCTCGCATGAGGGTGGCAGTGCCTATCGTCTCCACGTAAGTGTTTATTTCTGTACTTGTTCTGTCGACTGAAGTCTGGAGTTGTATCTGACCGAATGTCATTCAATCCGTCAAAGCTGCTACATCTGTGTCTTCGCCTCATCGAGATGGAGGGGAAGCAATGGATGTCGACACTTCTGACGCGGCCACTTCTCATAGAGGTTATATAGTTGTTGGTTCGTTCGAATGGGACTCGACACATGCAGATGTTAACACCGTCGGTTGTCGATGCAGAGGTCATTCAGGTGGAGGACGACGAGGAGCGACTGGACACTTCGTGCCCTCGCATCGAGCGTCATCGGCGCAAGCGCTTCAGTGTTCGACTGCAGAGTCTTCCCAAGGGGGAAGTGGCTCGACACAACCCAGGGCTGAATCTACAGCACCTCTATCACATGCTCCTCCAGCTATCTCGACCGTTGTGGCGTCTACTCCAACTGGGCCCCCCTTAGACTGTCTCAGCTGCTCCTGCGACCACGCCGACCCCACCTATGACAACCTTCTCTCTACATCGCACCCCGGAAGATCAGACCAGAGCTGCGAAGGAAGCCATGATTCAGGAGGAGGAGCTCATGCTAAGGACCAAGGAGGCATACGAGGCCATCAAACTAGATTTTGACGTCAACGCAGCCCTCCGCACCAATGTCCGAGTAAGTTCGATTGAATTCTTGTCTTCTCTTGGCTGATGTACACCCACTGGGTGATTGCTGTAGAATGTTTGAACTTTCTCCACTCGAATAGATTGGATCGTAGCCGAGTAGGATTGGGATTGATAGTACGCATGGTACTAGGTCCGCTCGACATGTCGAGCGTATATTTTTTTCTGACGAGTTATTTGACGGATCAAGAATTAACCGTCTCAGTGGGGGCGCTCTTAGCGCACCCACTGCGTGTAGTCCTCGAGACCACTGTCGAGTGCTTGCATTAGCAGGGGTCTTAGAGTTTATTGTATACGGGATACATTTTGCCTTTGAATCACACCACTCCGTAGCTACCTTGCAGGTTTCATGGATATTATTGGCAAACCATGATATGATGCTGCATAAGGGTAGACTACACTTCATAGAGTAGGGGGGTGTGTCACTCGACGGGTCGAGTGTTACGACAGGGCTGACCTTGTCGAGTGTATTTTCTGACGAGTTACTCGACAGATTGAGAGTTAACCGTCTCAGTGGGGGCACTCTTAGTGCACGCACTGGGTGTAGTCCCCGAGACCACTGTCGAGTGCTTGCATCGGCAGGGGTCTTAGAGTCTATTGTATACAGGATACACTTCGCCTTGAATTACACCACTTCGTAGCTACCTTGCAGGTTTCATGGATATTATGGGCAAACCATGATATGACGCTGCATAAGGATAGACTGCACTTCGTAGAGTAGGGGGGTGCGTCACTCGACGGGTCGGGTGTTGTGATAGGGCTGACCTTGTCGAATGTTTGAATAACCAGTGGGGACACGCTAAGTGCACCCACTGGGTGTAGTCCCCGAGGCTACTGTTCATCGCAGACGATAAACAGTAGGCGTGAAAACTTTTCGTACGCGTGGTACTGGGGTCACTCGACATGTCGAGTCTTTTTTTCCTGACGAGTTACTCGACGGATCGAGAGTAAACCGTTTCAGTGAGGGCACTCTTAGTGCACCCACTGGGTGTAGTCCCCGAGACTGCCGTCAAATTCTTGCATCAACAGGGGTCTTAATAGAGACAACTTTAAATTTGTTTACGGTGCGTGGAGCGCCAGGGCCACTCGACATGTCGAGTGGACTTTTTTGCTTGAATTCTTCTTAGGTTGTTCCAAGGTTGCAAGATAGTCATTCGCCGGTGTTCATAACTCAGTCGACAGTCCAGGAACCACTTGCCGATTGAATTCCTGTCTTTTGTTGGTTCCAGACGGCTTGCGAACTTGGGACGCAATACAAGCACGTGGAGGATGAGAGAAACCGGTTACAGGTGGATCTTGTGGTCGCCAACAACGCCCTGGAGTGAGTGTGTGCTGAGATGAAGACCTTGGCAGGTAATGACTGCTGACTTTCTGCATTCTCCCCTTCACTCTTCATGTTTTGAACCAAGTGCTCTCACTCGAACAGACGTACGCAATGAAAACCGCCGACTCCGAGCACGACTCAACAATGTTGTTTCTTTAGATTCCATGAAGAAGGCACTGGAGGAGAAGGACAAGGCGCTTGCTGACGCTCAACGAGCGGCCACGGAGAAGACTGAAGCTACGGATCGGAAGCTGGCGGCTGCCAAGAAACTGGAGGATGAGAATGCCAAACTGAAGCAGGAGCATGCAAATCTTGTCAAGAAGGCCGAATAATTAACCAAGAGGGGTAATGGTCTAGAGAAGCATCTGGGCGAATTCTCGAGGAAGATGTATATTCTGCTCAACGGTGAGTGTTTCTTGTCGACTGAGCTATGTAAAATCTTTGAGGGTCGCAGTTCACCGATTCTCCTCCCATTCCCCATTCTTCAATAGAATTCTGCCAAGACTTTGAGAAGTTGACAGAGGAGGTTGAGCCCAATCTGGATCCCACCAAGTCAACAGTTGCTGATGTAGTGGCGATGAACATGCTGCGACTCAACTTCTGACTCCAAGGCGTCCAGGCCTATATCGCCCGACTGAAATCTGGCATGAAGAGAATCGACAAGGAGCTATGGCCCGAGGACACTCTTCATCTCAACCTCAACTCTATAATGGTTCGCCTGAATGAACTTCCCAGTCGAGTGCAGGCTTGGAAGAAATCTGCTGCTTGCTGCAGGGTCGACGTGGCATTATCACTCGCCAGGTTCCATTGTAGGGACGTGAGGGAGGAGAGGCTGAAGGAGCTCTAGGTGGTCAACATGAAGAAACTCCAGTTAGAGGACTTCATGGAGACCTTCATCGAAGCGGCCACCAGAATCGCCGACGGCATCGACCTGGACACTTTCGTCGAGCCCGCCAGTCCGTCTCCCGTTTGAAAAACATGTCTTTGGAAGAAACAGTTAAATTTGCCTCGGTATGCTGAGTGAATTTGTATCCTTTAAAACTTCGTTCAGGCCTTAGGCCTGAGCACATTTGCTTTAGTACGAAACATTTATCTGTGGTTTACCCTTTGGATTTTGTTCGTATTTGGCTTTCAATCGTCTGTTTGACTGAGTTTGTTTTTTACTTAGGCAAAGCGTGTTCGCAGCTAAGCCTCCGAGTGTGAGGATTGCTCATCACTCAGAGTATTTTTGAACTTAGGCGAATGTCCATTCACATCTAAGTTGTCGAGTGAATGGATTACCATCCACTCGACGAGGTTTTTAACTTAGGCAAAACGTGTTTCGCAGCTAAGCCCCTCGAGTGTGAGGATTGCTCATCACTCGGAGTATTTTTGAACTTGGGCAAATGTCGATTCGCATCTAAGTTGTCGAGTGAATGGATTACTGTCCACTCGACGTGGTTTTTAACTTAGGCAAAATGTGTTTCGCGGCTAAGCCCCCGAGTGTGAGGATTGCTCATCACTCGGATTTTTTTTAACCCAAGCAAAGATGGATTCGCAAATAGGCCGTCGAGTGAATGGACCGCTATCCACCCGACAGGGTTTTTAACTTAGGTGAAACATGTTTCGCAGCTAAGCCCCCGAGTGTGAGGATTGCTCATCACTCGGAGTATTTTCGATCTTAGGCGAATGTCGATTCGCGACTAAGTTGTCGAGTGAATGGATTACTATCCACTCGACGAGGTTTTTAACTTAGGCGAAACGTGTTTTGCAGCTAAGCCCCCAAGTGTGAGGATTGCTCATCACTCATAGTATTTTTGAACCCAAGCGAAGACGGATTCGCAAATGGGCCGTCGAGTGAATTGACTGCTATCCACCCGACAGGGTTTTTAACTTAGGCAAAACATGTTTCGTAGCTAAGCCCCCGAGTGTGAGGATTGCTCATCACTTGGAGTATCCCCAAGAATGTAACTGCATGGTTGGAATCGACGAAGTATATATCGCAGAAATGTTAATTGCATTGATGAAGTAATCTTATTACATCAGAAAACTCTTGTCTCAAGTGTAAAAATGCCAGAGCAGGTCTGCATTCCAGGCTCGTGGCTCATCTATATGTTTCATGAGATTATACAGGTGATAGGCTCCATTGTTTAACACCTTAGTGATGACAAAAGGGCCTTCCCATGCAGGAGCAAGCTTGTGAGGTCGGTGTTGATTCACTCGGAGCACCAAATCTCCCTCATGGAATGCTCGGATTTTGACATTCCTTGCATGGAAGCGTCGTAGGTCTTGCTGATAGGCAGTGGTTCGGATCAGAGCCATCTCATGCTCCTCTTCCAGAAGATCTACCCCATCCTGTCTGGCCTGTTCAGCTTCAACCTCAGAATATAGCTCCACTCGAGGAGAATTGTGGTCCAAGTCACTCGGCAACATGGCTTCAGCGCCATAGACAAGGAAGAAAGGAGTTCGTCCAGTCAACCGATTAGGCATTGTCCTCAATCCCCACAAAACAGACGACAGCTCAGTTACCCATGCACCGGTGGCATGATCCAAATCGCGCATGAGACGAGGCTTCAGACCTTGCAGAATGAGACCATTAGCCCGCTCAACTTGCCCATTGGGTTGAGGATGTGCAACGGAAGCGTAATCCACTCGGGTGCCTTGGGAGTTACAGAATCTCCTGAATTCTTCCGAGTCAAAATTAGTGCCATTGTCCGTGATGATGCTATGCGGAATGCCGTATCGGATAATGATCTCCCTCATGAACGTGATCGCCGTGCGGGAATTCAGCTTCTTGATGGGCTTGGCTTCAATCCACTTGCTGAATTTGTCGACTGCTACCAACAGGTGGGTGAATCCTCCTTTTCCAGGTCGGAAGGGACCAACCATGTCGAGTCCCCAAACCGCAAATAGCCAGGCGAGAGGAATTGTCTTTAGAGCAGACTCCGGCTTGTGTGACTGATTTGCATTGAACTGGCAGCCCTCGCAGTGATCAACGATGTCCTTAGCCATCTCATTAGCTCGTGGCCAGTAAAAACCAGCTCGGTATGCTTTAGCGACGATCGCCCTTGAAGACGCATGGTGGCCGCAAGTTCCCGAGTGGATTTCGTCTAGAATCATCCGACCTTCCTCGGGGGAAATGCAGCGCTGGGTTACACTAGTCACACTCTCTCTGAATAGCTGATCTCCCATCATAGTGAAAGCCTTGGACCTGCGCACAATCTGTCGAGCCTCTGCTTCACCTTTAGGGTGCTCTTGTCTGAGGTAATAGGCAATGTATGGCACAGTCCAGTCAGGAATGATAACTAGCATCTCCATGACCAGGTCAATCGTAGCAGGAACATCGACTTCAGTCGAGTCAGAGGAGCTCAAAGCTTGTGGGGGATCTTCGGTGAAGGGATCCTCTTTAATCGAAGGAGTGTGCAAATGCTCCAGGAACACCCCACTGGGGACATGCCGTCGAGTGGAGCCAATCTTGGACAACTCATCGGCCGCTTGATTTTTTAGTCGGGGAACATGGTGAAGTTCTAGGCCTTGAAATTTCTTCTCCAACATCTGGACTGCATTGCAGTATCCGGTCATAGTGGGGTTTCTAACATCCCATTCTTTCATCACTTGATTCACCACCAAATCTGAGTCACCATAAACCATCAGGCGCTTGACGCCGAGTGAGATAGCCATGCGCAACCCATACAAAAGTGCTTCATACTCTGCCTCATTGTTGGAGGAATCAAAGTGAATTTGCAAGACATAGCTGAGCTTGTCGCCTCTGGGGGATATCAAAACAACACCAGCAGTGGATCCATTCAACATTTTGGAGCCATTGAAGAACATTGTCCAATGCGCCGAGTGAACTTGGATAGGCTATTGCTGTTTAGTCCACTCGGCCATGAAATCTGCCAATGCTTGGGATTTGATTGCTTTCTTTGCCTCGAATCTAATGTCAAAGTGTCCAAGCTCAATTGCCCATTTAGCCACTCAACCTGATGCATCCCGATTATTGAAAATCTCGGATAAAGGAGCATCACTCACGACCGAGATCTAATGGTCTTGGAAATAATGCGCCACCTGCTTCGCTGACAGGTAAATACCATACACCAGCTTCTGATAGTGTGGATATCTTTGCTTTGAGGGGGACAATACTTCTGAGACATAATAAACTGGCTGCTGGACCTTATAGGCTTTACCCTCCTCTTCTCGCTCGACAGTCAGCACTGTACTGACGACCTGATTTGTGGCCGCGATGTACAGGAGCAAGGGCTCTTTGCTGGCAGGAGCGGCAAGCACCGGCTGGGTGGAGAGCAGGGCTTTGAGCTCAAAAAACGCCGCTTCGGCTTCGAGAGTCCAGTCGAACGTGTCGGACTTCTTCATCAACTGATATAAAGGCAGAGCCTTCTCACCAAGACGAGAAATGAATCGACTCAATGCTGCCAGGTTACCTGTGAGCTTTTGAATGTCGTGCACTCACACGGGAGTCTTCATACGGGTAATGGCGCTGATCTTCTCAGGATTAACATCAATTCCTTGCTCGAAAACGAGAAAACCAAGCAACTTGCCGCCAGGGACACTGAAGGTACATTTGGCCGGATTCAGCTTTATGTCGAATCGCCTCAGATTGGCGAATGTCTCGGCCAAGTCAGCCAGCAGGTCAGAACCTTTGCGGGACTTGACTACTATATCGTCCATGTACGCCTCGACATTCCGAGGGATCTAGTCGAGTAAGCATTTCTAAATCATGCGCATAAAAGTAGCACCGGCATTCTTAAGACAAAAAGGCATGGTGATGTATCAAAAAAACCCGAAAGGGGTGATGAAGGCTGTCTTTATTTCGTCTGGGCCATACAGACGGATCTGATGGTACCCAGAATAAGCATCCAAACACGATAAACGCTCACACCCCAGTGTCGAGTCGACAATTTGATCTATGAGGGGAGTGGAAAATGGTCTTTCGGGCACACCTTATTGAGATGTTTGAAGTCAATGCACATGTGCAATGACTTATCTTTCTTTGGCACCATCACAACATTCGAGAGCCACTCAGAGTGGTAAATCTCCTGAATGAACTTGGCTTGCAAGAGACGGGCCACTTCTTCTCCGATTGCCTTGCGCTTCTCCACCGCTAATCGACGCAAATGCTCCCTGACGGGCTTGGCTTTCGGGTCCACTCGCAGATGGTGCTCAGCCAGCTCCCTGGGAATCCCCGGCATGTCAGCAGGCTTCCATGCAAAGATATCCCAGTTCTCATGAAGGAACTGGATGAGCTCGGGTTCCTATTTACTGTCGAGTGTTGTTGAGATATTCATCGGGGCAGCAGTTGGATCCGTCGGGTGGATGTGCACCTTCTTCACTTCCCCTGCCGACTGAAATGCTGACTCCGAAGCTGGCTTTTTTGTGCGGAGCAAATCAGCAGGATCAACGGTTTTCTTGTACTCCTCTAGCTCGACCATGGCCATCTGTTGATCGGCGATCTTGGATCCTTGCTGGAGACACTCTTCGGCCCGCTGTCGATTGCCAGTAACCGTGATCATACCCTTAGGGCCTGGTACTTTCAACTTGAGATACACATAACATGGTCGGGCCATGAAACGTGCATAAGCGGGTCGACCCAAGATGGCATGGTAAGCACTCTTGAAATCCACGACTTCAAATGTCAACTTTTCTTTTCGGAAATTTTTGCTATCTCCAAATGCCACATCCAATGCTATCTGACCGGGTGACTTGGCCTTCTTTCCTCGGATGACCCCATGAAACTGCATGCTGCTCTCGCTCAGACGGGACAGCAGAATTCCCACCCCTTTCAGGGTATCCGCATATAGAATGTTCAAGCCACTGTCGCCGTCCATGAGGACCTTTCTGAGTCGAGTCCCCTACACCACCGGATCAACTACCAGAGCCTGTCGACCGGGAGTGGCCACATGAGCAGGATGGTCTGTCTGGTCGAATTTGATAGAATATCGAAACCATTTGAGGTAGATGGGGATGTCTGGAACAACCATGTTGATTTCCCTATTGATGACTTTCAGACGACTCTTGCTCTCGACATCAGCAAAAATCACTAGTGTAGCAGTGACATCCGAGAATGTTTCCTTTTCCTCATCTTCATATTCTTTTTCAGGAGATTTCACACTCGACTGGTCTTCCTTGAATTGCTGGATAAGGGTTCGACACTGTCGAGTGGTGTGCTTGGGCAAAATCAGGTTCCCTTCTGCATCTTTCCTCGTGTGAATTACACACGGCTGGTCCAAGATATCAGTTCCTGACTAACCCTTCCCCTTCTTGGGGGCATACTGAGCCTTAGCTTTGCCCTTGTTCTTCGACTGAGTCGCTAGTGCTGCTGCCTCTGCCACAGCCGGGTCTTCAGCCTTCCACTTCTGTTTACGATTGTTGTCGCCGCCAGACTCGTTGGCGACTATTTTTCCTTTGCCTCTACGGAGGCGGTCCTCTTCCTCGCCATTAGCGTAGCAAGTGGCAATTTCCATCATCTTGCCGAGTGAAATGTCACCAGTGCGCCCGAACTTCAGGTACAGCTCCTTGTATCTCACACCGGCCTTGAAGGCACAAACAGCCTGGTGTTCCAACACATTCTCCATCGTATGATGCAGGGTGGACCATCGCTGAATATAATCCCTTAAGGTTTCATTGGGCTTCTGGATGCAGTGCTGTAAGTCGACCAGACCTATCAGGCGCTTGCAAGTGCCCTCAAAGGTCCGGACAAACACTCGAGCAAGATCTTCCCAACAATGTATGCTGGAAGGAGCCAAACGATTCAACCAAGATCGAGTTGAACCATCCAACATGAGGGGCAGGTGCTTCGTTGCGACATTGTCATTCCCGCCGCCAATCTGTACAACCACTCAATAATCATCTAACCAAGTCTGTGGCTTTGTTTCACCAGAAAACTTTCCGATTCCCGCCGCCATCCTAAAGTTTGTGGGGATCTCTGCAGAACGTATAGCCCTGCTGAAACACTCAGGACCAGACACCACATCTGAGCTTCCACTCGGAACGTCTCTATCGTGTCGTTCTTTGTAGGCTCTACTCTTGTCGATCCGCTTCTGAACAAGGTAGGCACGGGCGTCAAATTCCACGTGCCGCTCATCGCCGAAGGAGCGCCTGTCGTCCTGGCACCAGGGTGCGTACGGACCACTCCGCGGAGGAGTGGACACTCAACGGTGGTGTTTCCGGTGATGCTGATCTCTGTCTTGCCCTTAACGAAAACCGTCGCCTCGACGATGCAAGGGCGGTCCAGGGCTATGTGCCGACTGAACGGTCTTTGCCTTTGGTGAATTTTTGTATATCCTGTTACGGGACTGAGAAACTGCTGAATTCTGACATTGTGCTGCATCCAACAGCGCTCTGATCTGCAACAACCCGCTACCAGCCTCTGACCGGGACGGCTGAATGGAATCTGCTATCCTAGCAGCAGCAACAACATTTAGCATAGGAGTTCGGTATACCTCAACGCCATCGTGAGATCCAGTCGGAAAAAGTTGTCGATGACGTCGACTGGGGCGCGGCGGGGCACTGGTGAGCACGCTCGTCGATCTCTGCCTGGAGCTCTTCCAGACGAATGCGCGCGGCCTCCAAAGCTTGGGCCTCGGTAGTCGCACCGATGATGGGGGTATGAAGGACCTCCTCGTCGCGATGCGGCTGCTCTTTCGATGGACCTCCAACCTCACGCTTGACACGGCCTAAGCCAGGCGGTGAACTCTGATGAGAGCCCGCCATCAAGATCTCCGCTACAGGATCACAACTTTCGCACTTGGAAGGCACGTCAGACGGATCAGAATCCGACTCGAACACACCATGAAGGGACTCGATGGGCTCGAGTGCTGCAACCTATGGAGAAGTTTGACGCGCCGCTGTGTGTTCGACCCACCGTTGGATTCGTGAGTGGCCGGACCGCTTGCGACCACGAACGGTGAGAGGAGCCGACGCATAGGGGGTCGACGGCTGTCGCAGCAACACGCCATAGGGACTCGCGCGGAAGTGCGCGGCCCCGCGGACCGGGAGCGCCTCGACATCGAGAGGCACTTCTTGGAGCCATGCCGAATCGTCGGCGATGAACGTGCGTGCTCCAAAACGGATCTCATGGCCCAGAGCAAAAGCACCGCCGGAAGACATGTCGAAGGATGAAAATCGCAACCTCACCGGAAGTCGCTTACACGCCTACCCCATGGTGGGCGCCAACTGTCGTGGGAACGAGCCTGACAGTAGATGGTAGGGGTACAAAGGGAGAGGGCAGAGTCCTAGCTACGGCGAGGGTGTACACACAGATGTATGAGTTCAGGCCCCTCTCGTGGAGGGAACAGCCCTACATCTCAGTGCTCGGGAGCTTTATGTCGTGTGGAATGTTGAGATTACAATGGTTGCGAACCCTTGTGCAGGAGGGGAGGGGCGGCTTATATAGAGTTTGCTGCCCCTCATAATTGTCCCGCATCAAAGGGTCTGATCGTGGGGTTTAAAGTCTGCCGTTACAGGTAACGTACGTAATAAAAGCTACTAATGACCATTGAACCAGCGTCTTCCTGTTGGGCTCTTGATGGTGGCTCCTGGTCTTCTGGCATCGAGTGAAAGCGAGGTCTTCCGAGTGACACGCGACTGCCGAGTGAGAGTAGGAGTCTCCAAGTGGATTGCTGTCGAGTGGCTTTGAACGTCTCCAGGGATCCACTCGGAAGTTCATGCTTGATCTTCAAGTCTTCCCATGTGGTTTCCCTAGGTAGGGTATGTGGGCCATGCCTAGGACCCTACCCTAGGTACATATCCTCGTCAGTGCACTTATCTTCGATGAAGGGAACTAAATCAGCATTGCAAACGTACTGCTCAAATTCTTCCTTAATACCTGCACCTTTCATGATGGTATTACATGTCCAAAGGCATGATTTGGTTTCAGCGTCCCGCGTCGAGCTTGCACTTGGCTAAACATAAGATTGTCGTATGGAGCTTTCACTTTATGATGACCCCGAGGATCTTCTCCTCAAAGAACTCCTAAAGAATTGCATTTTTATTTGCAAACAATTTCTGAAAATTTTTGTGACACAAAATTGTGTTAACAAAACAAAATAATATTGATAGAAACTACTCCTAGGGATGCATAGAGGCCATATCAAGCATTCAAACTACTTAGAACTCTAAGAATTCAAAATGCAAGCTCATCTACAACAACACCAAGAATAGCTAATTATTCTGAAAACAAACCACCAAATCAAAACCTAATTGGAGCAATGGGGGAGTTACATACTGAGAAGAAATCCCCTAAAATAGTTTTAGAAATGGAGCTTCGAGCAAAGAGATCGAAATCCACGGGTTCTTGAGCAAGAACACGAGGGAGAGAGCAATGGTGATTTTTTTGGAGGTAAGAGATGACATGGGATAAGAGAATAAGTGAGGGGACCCACATGAGTCCCACCACCCACCAGGTCGCGCTAGTGGTGGCTGGCACGCCCTGGTGTCTTGTGGGCACCAGGTGCACCCCCCTCTGGTGTTATTTGTACCAAAAATTCAAAAATATTCAGAAAAAATCGTGTTAAATTTTCAGGACATTCTGAGAACTATTATTTTTTGGGTCATTTTTTATGGCACGGGAAAATCAGAAAATAGGATAAACATGGCATTTTATTTTCTTTAACTAAGATAAAAAGAAAACAAAAAGTGGCTACAGAAAGTTGTGTCTACTAAATTCATCAACTTCATACTTCTAAAAAATGATCCATTAATAAGGTTGATCATGTCTTATTAATAACCACCTTTGATTAGCATGAAACCAAAGAACTTTCGTAAAACACTAAGTTACCTCAATGGGGATATGCATATCCCCAACTATAATTATATCATATTTCTTTTTGGTAGTAGGTAAAGGTAGATGAAAACTTCCAATAGTGAGTGTCGGAGAATTTCCAATAACATTCACACCATTCACTTGGAATTGCTTCTTCAGAAAGTGCACCATATGCTCATTACCATTGATATGAAAAGTGACTTTGCTTTTATTGCAATCAATAACAGCCCCTACAGTATTCGAAAAGGGTCTACCAAGGATAATTGACATGTTGTCGTCCTCGGGCATTTCAAGAGTAACAAAGTCTGTTAAGATAGTGACATTTGCAACAACAACGGGCACATCCTCACAAATATTGATAGCTATGACAGTTGATTTGTGAGCCATTTGCAATGATATTTCAGTAGGTGTGAGTTTATTCAAATCAAGTCTTTTACATAAAGAGAAAGGCATAACACTAACACCAGCTTCCAAATTACACTAAGAAGTTTTGACACAATTTCTTTTAATGGAGCAAGGTATACTTGGTATTCTAGGATCTCCAAGTTTCTTAGGTACTCCATCCTTAAAATAATAATTATCAAGCATGGTGGAGACTTCAACTTCAGGTATATTTCTTTTATTAATGATGATTTCTCTCATGTATTTAGCATAAGGAGGCATCTTTAAGATATCAATTTAGTGGGTACACAGAAGACAAGCCTAATCATTTCAGCAAAGCATTCAAATTCTTCATCGTCATTTTTCTTAGATGGTTTAGGTGGAAAAGGCATGTGTTTCTGAACCCACGACTCTCTTTCTTTACCATGTTTTCTAGCCACAAAGTCTTTCTTATCATACCATTTATTTTTAGGTTGTGGGTTATCAAGATCAATAGTAGGTTGTATTTCTACATCATTATCTGGTTCTTTATCATTACTAGGTTTAATATCCTCATGAACATCACTACCATTATCATTATCACTAGGTGGATGTTCATTACCTGGTTGAGTTTCAACATGATAAACAGAGACATCATTATTATCATCAGGAGGTTTTTGTATCTCAGGTTCACTAGAAGCATGCAAAGTCCTATTATTTTTCTTTTTCTTTTTCTTCTTAGAAGGACTAGGTGCATCAGCATTAATTCCTTGAGATTCTTGTTCAATTCTTTTAGGATGACCTTTAGAGGTTCTTGGGTCATTCTACCTCCTCTAGTTACTACTCTAATAGCATGATCATTCATATTATTATTCATTTCATCAAGCAATTCTCTTTGAGATTTAGCAACTTGTTCTAACTGAGTTTGAAACACAGAGGCATGTTTTCCTAAACCTCTAACATCATTACTAATTCTAAATAACAAGTCACTCAAGCGGGCAATTATTTCAGAATTATATTTCAATTGTTTCAGAACATTTGCATTGAAGTGATCTTGTTTCCTAATGTAGTTATCAAACTCATATAAGCATCGACTAAGATGTTTATTGTAGGGAATGTCACCTTCATCATACTTTAATGAAGAATTTACCTCTACCACATGTGGAGGTGGTGGTGTGTTAAGTCCATGTATTTCCTAAATAGGTGGTAAATTCTTAACATCCTCAGCCTTAATAACTTTTTCCTTCATATATTTCTTTGCCTCTTGCATATCTTCAGGACTGAGAAATAAGATACCCCTCTTCTTCGGAGTGGGTTCAAGTGGTGGTTCAGGGAGAATCCAATCATCATAATTCTTAAATATATTATTCAATAGTTCCTCAGCTTTTTCAACTATTCATTCCCTGAAAACACAACCAACACAACTATCTAGGAAGTCCCTAGAAACATCAGTTAGTCCATTATAGAAGATATCAATTATTTCATTTTTCTTAAGTGGATGATCAGGCAAAGCATTAAGCAATTGGAGAAGCCTCCCCCAAGATTGTGGGAGACTCTCTTCTTCAATTTGCACAAAGTTAAATATTTCTTGTAAGGTACCTTGTTTCTTATGAGCAGGAAAATATTTTTCAGAAAAGTATTAAATCATATCCTGGGGACTACACACACAACCAGGAGTAAGAGTATTGTACCATATCTTAGCATCACCCTTTAATGAGAATGTAAATAATTTGAGAATATAGTAGTAGTGAATCTTCTCATCATGAAAAAATAGGGTGGCAATATCATTCAGCTTAGTAAGATGTGCTACCACAATTTCAGTTTCATAGCCATGAAAAGGATCGGATTCAACCAAAGTGATTAACTCTAGGTTGACAGAGAATTCATAGTCCTTATCAGTAACAAAGATAGGTGAAGTAGCAAACTTAGGATCACATTTCATTTTAGCATTCAAAATCTTTTCTTTATACTTACAGAGTAGTTTCTTAAGATCATTTCTATCCTTACAAGCAAGAAACTCTCTAACTATTTCTCCATCCAAAGCATAACCTTCAGGTATATTAGGCATTTCAAATCTAGGAGAGCTAGGCCTAATAGGTGTTTCATAATTACTAGTTTCAAAGATCTCATCGGTTTCAACAGTTTCATCAGTTTCAATGATTTCATTCTCTCTAGCTCTAGCAATTTGTTCATCAAGAAATTCACCTAGTGGCACAGTATCGTCAAGCATGGTACTAGAATCATTCATAGCAGAAGTAGCATCATCAATATCATGATTAATAGCATGTGTTGGTGTTGCAAGTTTACTCATAACAGAAGGTGAATCACGTGAAGAGTGTGATGGCAATTCCTTACCTCCCCTCGTAGTAGAGGGAAAAATCTTGGTTTTAGTATCCTTCAGATTCTTCAGAGTGATCAATTGATATAAATACCAAGTGACTCAACAAATATAGCTATGCTCTCCGACAACGGCGCCAGAAAAGGTCTTGATAACCCGCAAGTATAGGGGATCACAACAGTTTTCGAGGATAGAGTATTCAACCCAAATTTATAGATTCGACACAAGGGGAGACAAAGAATATTTGAGACTGTTAGCAGTTGAGTTGTCAATTCAATCACACCTGGAGATAAATATCTGCAGCAAAGTGATCAGTAGCACAATAATATGATAGTTTGATAGCAGCGGTAATAGTAGCAGTAGCAAGTGCAATAGTAACATCAGTAGTAGTAACTTAGCAAGATCAATAAGTGGAAAACTCGTAGGCACTCGACCGGTGTATTCATTGGATGATATTCATCATATAACAGCCATAACCTAGGGCGATACAGAACTAGCTCCAGTTCTTCAATGTAATGTAGGCATGTATTCCGTAAATAGTCATACGTGCTTCTGGAAAAGAACTTGCATGACATCTTTTGTCCTACCGTTCCGTGGTAGCGGGGTCCATAAGTAAAATAATGGATATTAAGACATCCTTTCAATAGAAAAGCGGGACAAAGCATTAACACATAGTGAGTACATGAACTCCTCAAACTACGGTCATCACCGTGAAGTATCCCAAATATTGTCACTATGGGGTTGACGGATCATAACACGTGATAGGTGCATATGACTTGTAACAGCCCAGGACCGATGCTCCTAAAGATTCCCCATTTATTTCCAGTCTTGTCTGTGTTTCGTTTGGTTGTTGCATTCATCATCGCATCATTCGCATCATCTGTATGGCATCGTCACCCGTTTTCAAAATCTTGCAGCCGTTCGTAGTTGCTGGTTCTATCCGTTCGTGTCGCTGACCATTTCGAGACCAACGACACACGCACGTGCCCGCGACATTGATAAAATCTTGTTTTCTAAAGTATTTATGAAATATTCCCGGATTGGGTCGAAAGTTGGCGTGCGGTCTTATTATATTGTAGGTGGACCGAGTTCGTTTGATACCCGACAGATTAAACATAGTAGTGCGGTCGTCGGTTTATTCGTCGGTTTGTTTCGGTATTTTAAAACTTGTCAGGGGCCGAACCATCTCTCTCATCTCAGCCCAACTCCTCTAACACAGCCCACCTAGCCCACCTAATCCACCCCCTTGACCGGAGCCGTCCGATTGCGATCGCACGACTCGAATCGGTGCAAAAATCCCCCCTAACCTAGCCCCATTTCCTATTTAAACCCCCTCCCCTTCCTAATTTGGACCTAACCCTAATCCTCTCATTTTCTGCGCCGAGCCAACAGCCAGCCGCCACCCTCACGCCCTTGTCTCCCACCTCCAGCCGCAGAGCCCGCCAAGCCCAGATCGAGGCCCTAGGAAGCCCATCTGAGCCCAACTCCAAGCTCCAAGCGGGAGCTCCTCCCATGGTGCCCGAGGGGCCCAAGCCCCCTGCCCCGCCTCCGCGACCCCCGCACCAGCCCCGCCGCCAGGGCCACCACCGGCCTTTCACCGGAGAGCCACCGCCGCCGCCGTAGTTGCGCCCCACCGCCGCTCCTCTCTTCTCCTCCTCCCTGCGATCTCTCTCTCACCTCTGCGTTCTCTCCCTCTCATGCTGCAAGAGACCATGGCCGTGGAGCTACCGTCACTGTTGACCCTGCCGCCAGTCGGATCCGGCCAGATCCGGATCGGAGCGCCCCATCCCCGACCTCCCTCGCTTTCGCTGGAGAAGCCCCCCCGCCGCCGCTAGCCCTGCCTCCTGGATCGGGAGGAGGACGACTACATGCTTGAGTGTCGTGGGCCTCACCCACTCATGGGCTGCCAACCGCCAAGGCCCAGCCTCTCCCCGCGGCCCACCAGCACGCCCGCATCCAGCCGGCCTCCCTCAGCCATGCCGACATGGGCTTGGCCCACTAGGTGAGCCCCTAGTCGACCTATCCAGCACCCCGTGCGCAACATAGCTATTTTGCGCCCATGTACACAGTTTGGGCCTATATGTAGATTCGGCCCGCGTAGTTTTTTTTCCTGTTACGAATTTGCTATTGTCCAATGAATTAACAGAATTGCATAAAACCCCCTAACTTCATGCATTAATAACTTTTCCACCGGGCATCAGATTAAAAAACTTTATATATGAAACTTGTCTAAAATTTTGTGTAGATTCACAATATCCATTTTTTCATCCCTGTTTAAAATGATTAACTTGTTGTTTTCATGTAATTTGCGTCAATGCCATGTTAGAATGATTTATTTCATAACTACCAAACCGTAGTTCCGATAAAAATGTTCCACATGTGTAACTTGGCTAGAAAAATGCGTAGAATCTCATGGTGACATTTATTTTGCTATTTAACAGCTCTAAAACATGTTTAGTTCAGATCTGGATCAATTTCATAAATTACATATGAGGTCGTTCTGGAATTGTTATTCGTTGTTTCCGGCCTCATTGAAAGTGCCTAGGTGATGTAGTTGTTTGTGCTTCACCTCTTGCCATGTCTAACAACATTTAATATTGATGAGTACCTAAACGAGAGTGAACTAAATAATTTGAACATGGAGTTTTGTCAATATGCAACTCATTGCATATTTAACTTCATTTAATATGTAGGAGTTGTTTGTTGTTCTTGCCATGCCATGCCTTGCATATTGAAACTGGACATGCATCATATTTGTTTGCACATCATGTCGTGCATATGTTGTGGTGATATCGCATGTTGATTCTTGTTTCCGATTTGCTTCTGCTCGATAGAGTTCCGAAAGCGTTCGGAGTGCGAGGATTCGTTCGACTATGTCTCGTTCGTCTACTTCATGGATTCGTTCTTCTTCCAAGTGGGATCTCAGGCAAGATGACCCATTTCCCTGGATACCACTACTATCATTGCTATGCCAGTTGTCCTGCTTTTATCGTTATCTCATGCTACCTACCACTTGTTTGTCAAGCCTCCCAACATTGCCATGAAAAGCCTCTAAGCCCTCCACATCCCAACAAACCTTTATTTGGCTATGTTACCACTTGCTTAGCCCTTCTTATAGCATTTCTAGCTACAGGTGCAATTTCTTCCATGTGACAACATGGACATTCTTTTGTTATCACAATATTATTGCTATTTAATTTAATGCACTTATACACTTGGTAAAGGGTGGAAGGCTTGGCCTTTTGCTCGGTGTTTTGTTCCACTCTTGCTACCCTAGTTACTTGTGAACCGGTGTTATGTTCCATAATTGAGCGCTCCTAACATGCTCGGGGTTGTTATGGGGACCCCCTTGATTTTTGTTTTGGGATAAAGCTTGTCTGGCAAGGCCCAACATTGGTACTACATTTGCCTAATAACTAATAAACCTACATAGGGAGTAATTAACCCGAGGATCTTTAATCAACAACACGGGCTAGTGCTCCTCATGAGTGTTGGTCCAACCTATCAACCACCGGTGGCTACCAGGGGCAACTCTGCGATTGGCCTACCGGAAGTTTGGACAATACGTCGTGTCCTGAGAACGAGATATGTGGCTCCTATCGGTATCGTCGACACGCCGGGCGGCCTTGCTGGATTTGTTTTACCTTTCTCGAATGTCTTGAGTGAGGATTCCGATTATTCTTCGTGCTATCTCGAGGTGGCGGATTTCCTATGGAATTGCCTAGGAAGATCACGACATCCGTGGTCGAGGTTATTCCGCTGCATGTGGTTAATTTGTGATGGATGAGTTGGAGCACCCCTACAAGGTTAAATCTTTCGGAAAGCCGTGCTCGTGGTTATGTGGCAAATTTGGAAAAGTTTGTTTAACACCCAGTCCTAGAAAACTTGAAGTAAACTCTAATAAAATACACCAACTATGTGTGTAACTGTGACTGTCTCTTCTCGTGAGTCATTTATCCGAGAGAGAACATAGTGGGGTTATGTCTGACGTAAGTAGGTGTTCAGGATCAGTTAGTGATCATTACTAGTTCACGTTCGTTATGCGTAGACCACCATACTTTACTTTCCGTATTCGTAATTTAGCCACTCAAACAAATGCTTAGTTGCTTTCTGCAGCCTCACCACTTATCCATACCTCACCCATTAAGCTTTAATAGTCTTGATACCCTTGGAAATGAGCTTGCTGAGTCCCTGTGGCTCATAGATTACAACAACAGCAGTTGCATGTACATGTAATGCGATGATTTGACGTGAGCGTGATGCTTTGTTGATTTGGAGTTCATCTTCTTCTTCTTCATCAATCTAGGATGGGTTCCAGGTGGCAACCTGGGATAGCAAGGATGGATGTCATTTTATCGTTTGATTTTGTCCGTAGTCGGACACTGCTCTTCTATATGATTTTTGAATATGTTGTTGTATTGATGTGATCTTGATGTAGCTTGTGGCGAGTGTAAGCCAATTCCATATGCTCATCTCTTCTGTAAATGTACTTGTAATGATATCCATTCCTGCAACATGACGAGATGCGCTTCTATCCCTGTCGAGGCCCTCATGCCAAAATAAGCATAGGATCGCATCTTGGGCATGACAAGTTGGTATCAGAGCCTATACCTACCTAGGAGCCCCCTTGACTGATTGAACTTGGCCGAGTCAAGTCTAGAGAAAATAATATTTTGAGTCTAGTTATATATCGAAGAGTAGGTTTCTTTTACTCCTCTTCTATACTCTGGTGATGTATTCGACGTCGGAATTTTGATTCTACCCTCTTCTCACTCAAATTTTTTTAGGATCACATGGGTATTTTGGAAACTATATGATGCCGATGTGGCGGAGTTCTATCTTGGTGCCTCCTGTTTGGCTTGATTTCTTTCGAGGAGTTGAGCTCCAGGGGATTCTTGACACAACGTTATCGTTCAGTTTCCCTAGTATCTTGGGATGGAGGATGTTCGAAATTACTTCAATACTTCTCATGGCGAGATAACGTCGGATCACTCAGTATCGGGGAGGCATCCGTGGTACTGCCATGTTTGGTATCATTGTGTTTTCGAGGGTCCGAGATAGATAAGTTTCCGAAGCCTTTGGTTATGTGTTGATGGATGGATATAGTTGGAGTCTAGGGCTTGTTATTTGTGTGAGATATTTTGCCCCCGTGTATCCCCAACACCAGATTGCATAACCACAAAGTTTCGGGAGTTCTTAGGTGGGAATTCAAGTAGTTACCTAGGCTATCGTCCAACAGATCATGATGTGAGGTTGGGGTTCGACATCTAGTGGATTCGTTTGTTCACGGTCTTTCTTATAGAGGATAGTCTTGATATATGTCATCAGATATGCTTTGTCAAGCCTTGTAGTTTGCTACGCCTAGGGATCATATTTGAGCATCATTTCAATATGACAATCCAATGTACGATTGAGCCAGTGTGAACCTTACCACAAAAATATCGAGCGGAATCTCTGTTATGTATTTGTTTTGGCTTGTTTCGCAAGCCTCATCCTTTGTTTTGTTGGAGTATGGTAATTCGAGTTGTTTCGAGGTCAAGTGATGATTTCGTATGTCTCCTAAATGGTGTTTGCATATTTCCATGTGATTGCTAATCCTTTGGATCAACCGGAGTGTCATATCAATTCTTTTCATCCGGCGTGCTCTCTTCAGGTGAATTCTATCCTATTCAATATTTGCAAGATCAGTCCTCATATTTTGTTCTGATGTTTGTCTCATCTCTTCCAAGTTGTCTTTGTTTTTTTCCCACCCTCCCGCCATTTTTCTTCAATGATTATATTCTCATCCAAGTGCCTTTCTTTTCATCGATGCTTCCACTATCTTTTCTCCCGTATTGTTTCCGGTGATTCCTTGTGGAGAATTATTTATCAAAACTCTCTTGGTTTTCATATCTCTTCATTCTATCCGGAGTGCTGAAGATATCTTAGAAGATTCATATTTTCGTTAAAAATGTTTTCAATTATTTAAAGGGTCTCACCTCATCAAGTTTTGAGGCGTACTGGTGCAATCTTTCTTTCTAAGCAATTGTTTCAATGACGTTTCTTTGAGTGGGCCCATAACCCACAGGTATTTCCCTAGGATCTTACCTGGCTCTTATAATCTTTTCTAGAGATCTCAAGTTCTTTTCAAATATGACATAAGAACGAATTTCATCAGTCATATTCCTTCTCCATAATCACTTCCAAATCATTTTCATCGTTGGCTCAACCTTTCTTTCTTCGTTATTCTGGTGTATCTTAGTAATTCATGGTGTTGTTTCTCGTCATCAGTCGCAGCATTGAAGACCGAAGGAGAGTTTCTCTTAAATCATTGTCCGTTCTTCCAGAGATTCATGGTTTCAGGTTGTTGCTATCATCTCAAATTGTTTTTGATCATGAGTAATTCCTCCCATATCTATCTGGTGCATTTCATATTTTTTTCTTTTCTCAATCCTCCAAAGTCCATCGTTTCAGAAGATTTATTCGTTCCTAGCTTTCAGCTTTCGTTCTCAAATACTTCTCAAGTGTTGTTCCTTCGTTCGTATCTCAATTATTTCGATGCTTCGTTCAAATTTTCTATTAGGTGGATCATGCTCTCTTTGCTCTCATGTTATATCATTCATTTTTCCTTGATTTGTTTCTAGAAAATTAGGATTTAATACCGCTGATATTAGGGTCGGGGCCCCACGAGGTGAGCACCACCCACCAGGCCGCGTTATGGGGGCTGGCACGCCCTGTTGGGTGGTGGGCCCCCTGGGCCCCCTCTCTGGTGGCTTTTGGCTCCAATATTCCTCAAATATTCTGAAATAGTTCTCCAAAATATTTCGTTCCATTCTGACAACTTTTATTTCTGCACAAAAACAACACCATGGTAGTTCTGCTGAAAACTGCGTCAGTCCGGGTTAGTTTCACTCAAATTATGCAAATTAGAGTCCAAAACAAGAACAAAAGCATTAGGAAACGTAGATACGATGGAGACGTATTAGTGGGAAGTAGATAGGAAGCTAGTAGACGCTACACAAGTGGGACAGAAATATGCATAGTGTTGGAAACAAAAGTGTTTTCGAAACCCATCAGGTGCCACTAATGCCCGAGGGAGAAGATGAGCTAGGTAGCCACTTGATAAACAAGTGGTGTACCTAGGCAAGTTGTGTGGGTGTTTTTTTGAAAATGGATTAGATTTAAGATTTGTCGACTGTTCCCAACCTTACATGTACGACCACAATACCCCATATGGGACGGGGCTTTGTTGATTACTTTGGTCGATGCTAGTAGAGAGCTCACATTACTAGTGGCGGGACAACATCAATTACTCTCTCAATATGGGGTCGTGCCTAGAAGGACGACTATGGCTGTTTTCACACACGCCGGGCACACCATTGTCTCCCCCCTTGGATGGTACTAGTGATGTACATCATGAGGGTTGTGTACCAACGAGTGGACTCTTTGTTTAGTATTCTAGAGGAAAAGTTATTGTTCGGGTGCCTACCTCGGGTACTTAATGTGCCGCGAGCTGTGGATTGACACGAAGGTTCCCCGAGTCTTGTGGGTAAAGTGAGTAACCTCTACAGAGTATAAACTATTCTAATATTCATGTCCACGGTCAATGATAGTTGGGTGGTGCTTCTTAAACTATGTCCAGATGTTTTCATAAAACTTGGCGTGTGTGTATGTGTGTGACAAGGTGATACTTGAGTTAAGTCGGATGACTTGATGAGATTATTAAACTGGAGTTGTTCAAACTCTATTTATATTGATATTTGTAACCTCATGATGCATGATTTTACAAATGTTAGGACATGATATTGCACTCAAAACTAGCTTTCAGGAAAACTACCTACTTAGTGCTCTACCATGCATTGTTTTACCTCGTTCCAAATATGGATTGCTTGCGATTACATTCAAAGTACTCATTGGGTTGCGAATGGTTATTTAATTGTTCAGTCATGGAAGAGCAACAATATGGTGAAGAGTACCTTGGTGAAAATGTGCAAATTAGACCGCTTCCCGATTAGAATGCCTATAGGGTTAAGGCAGATGGCATGGGTCCATGTTGTCATTGAAGATTTTTGCTACAAGTTTATGATTGGTATTTGCCCTTCATGGCCTTATCTATGTAAGAATTGACCATAACGGTCATAATTTGTGTAAGGCGGTATGTAATTGTTGCAAAACTCCTGTTATTCAGCATCTGTGTGTTCAGTGAGCATTGATCTCTAGGATTACTATACACTTGCATTCAGTGCCTTATTAGTTGGGGTCCCCACAAAGCTGGTATGAGAGCCATCCTGACTGTAGGAAGCCTTAGTTAGAATGGACATTAGATAGGACGAAACCATTTTTAAAGACTATACCTAATACCTATACTTAGGAGTTTCTATATTGCTTATCTCTTCTAGTCTACTTTCAAAACTTTATTGACTCCCCTCCCCTTAAACCTTTATTGATGCCCGTCGTACTCAAGGACCTCCTAGCCCCCGGCGTTCCCCTACTCCTTGAGGATATCCTAGAGAAGTGCTAGTTTCGACGACCTCCCGGTTTTCTCTACCACGTCCATTGAGTCGATGCCACCATGGAGGACCACGTTGATGTGGTCGTGAACGCAAACGACTCCCCGACAAGTTGTTTCATTGAAGGACCACAGATGGAGACCCTGGTGATCATAGTCGAGACAGCTACACGGAAGGCACTTATCCACCTTCGAGACATTATCCTAGAGATGGTCGATGAACCAGCTACTCGCCACCTACCTTTCAGAAAGAATGACATTGTCGAGTGTTGAACGCTGGTCAAATCCAAGGAGGATGGAACACCGTTCAGGTTCCAGACCTACTTTTGCCTCTTTGCCAATAGTTTGGCGCACAACCTGATTAAGGAGTCTGTAAGGCTCCGTAAGGAACTTCACCAGACCCAAGAGCTACTTCGTCAAGCCAACAAGAAGCCAGATGGCATCAGGAAGGATGGAGCCCCCGATGGAGACCAGCTATCACTTACATAGGAGGAATACCCCTAGCCAAAGATGTACACGCTTAGAGAGCATCTCAGTGTCGTTGCATGAGTGTGAAGCAGTATTGTGCGCTCTTCACCGGACCACCGGCGAACCGTCGTCGAGATGGATCTCCTCATTCTCCAACCCCCTCGACTGGAGACGACACCTATACGGATGATGACAAGGAGGAAGATCCGAACGAGCATGAGTATGACACCGAGCACTCCACCACCTATGTCCGAGCACCCCTGGGGTAGGATGGGTCATGTATCCCCCATGCGAAGTCGAGTCTGCGTAATGGTTCATATCCATGTTTGCTTGTTGTTTGTTTTTGTTGTTTGTGTCTCTATGCAAGTCCTTCTTTTTTCCTTAGGCAAAATGTAAGCAATTGTGTCATTTATCTTATCTTAATATTATGTGTTTGGTCTTTCGACCTCCGTTTGGTCACACTTGCATTATACCAACCCCCTTAGGTGCATATACTTTATCATTGCTTTTCCCTCTCATCTATCCTAGTTATTTGACATGGTTTCTTCAAACAGGATGGTGACTACAACACTCACTAGCACCTTTGCTAGCCCTTTGCCATCAACCCCAGCCAGTAGTTGGGAGGAGGTGGGTTTGCTCAGGCTGGAGATCAGCAGGAGCAACCACAAGGCGACATACCCCCGCCACCACATCCACCAAAGAACAGGACCATAGCTCAGTTTCTCCAAGTTATCCAGGAGGAAATATTGGAAATATGCCCTAGAGGCAATAATAAATTGGTTATTACCATATTTCCTTGTTCATGATAATCGTTTATTATCCATGCTAGAATTGTATTGATCGGAAACTTAGATACATGTGTGGATACATAGACAACACATGTCCCTAGTGAGCCTCTACTAGACTAGCTCATTGATCAGAGACGGTCAAGGTTTCCTGACCATAGACATGAGTTGTCATGATAACGGGATCACATCATTAGGAGAATGATGTGATGGACAAGACCCAACCGTATGCATAACAGTTGATCGTGTCAGTTTATTGCTACTACTTTATCCATGTTAAGCATTTGTTCCTACAACCATGAGATCATGCAACTCGCGGACACCGAAGGAATGCCTTGTGTGTATCAAATGTCACAACGTAACTGGGTGATTATAAAGGTGCTCTACAGGTACCTCCGAGGGTGTCTGCTAGGTTGGCATGGATTGAGACTGGGATTTGTCACTCTTTATGACAGAGAGGTATCTCTGGGCCCACTCGGTAATACAACATCACAAGAATCTTGCAAGCAATATGACTAAGGAGTTAGTCACGGGATCTTATATTACGGAGCGAGTAAAGAGACTTGCTGGTAATGAGATTGAACTAGGTATGGAGATGCCGACGATTGAATCTCGAGCAAGTAACATACCGATGGACAAAGGGAACTGCATACGGGATTGATTGAATCCTTAGCATCGTGGTTCGACCGATTAAGATCTTCGTGGAATATGTAGGAACCAATATGGGCATCTAGGTTCTGCTATTGGTTATTGACCGAGGAGGTGTATCGGTCATGTCTACATGATTCTCGAACCCGTAGGGTCCACACGCTTAACATTCAGTGATGCTAGAGTGGTATTGGGATATGTACGTTCGTGACCGAATGTTGTTCGGAGTCCCGGATGAGATCCCAAACGTCACGAGGAGCTCCAGAATTGTTCGAAGGTAAAGATTTATATGTGGGAAGTCATATTTTGGCTATCGGAAAAGTTTTGGGTTTTGTCGATATTGTACCAGGAAGATTTCGAAAGGTTCTAGAAGGTTCCAGAGGACTTCGGAAGGATCCCTCTATCCCCTAGGGCATGCATGGGCTGTAGGGGCACCCTAGACTTATTGGGCCAGGGGCACCAGCCCCACAAGGCCCATGCACAAGGGGAAGGGGAAACCCTAAGTTGGAGGGAGTCCACTTGCCTTGGGAGGCAAGTTTCTTTCCTAGCCGCCGACCCTCCTTGGAGGAGGGGCCTAGGGCTGCGACCAAACCCTTCCCCTTGCCTCCTATATATAGTAGAGGAGAGGGGGAGGGCTATACACAACAATCCCACGCCCCGGTGGCAGCCCTACTTCTCTCCCTAGGTCATTTTCTCCTCAGAACGCATCTACGGCAGCGCTTGGCGAAGCCCTGCCGTGATTGCTCCACCACCATCTCCACCATGCCTTCGTGCTGGTTGAGATCCCATATACTTCTCCTCTCACGCTTGCTAGATCAAGAAGGAGCAGACATCACCGAGCCGCATTTGTGCGAAATGTGGAGGTGCCGTCCGTTTGGCGCTAGACCAGATCGGATCACGATTTGATCGTGAAGAGTACGACTACATCAACCGCGTTATATACGCTTCCGCTGAGCGATCTACAAGGGTATGTAGACTCTCCCCCCTCTCATAGCTATGCATCTCCATGGACAGATCTTACATGTGTGTAGGAAAACTTTTGTTTCCAATGCAATGTTCCCCAACAGGAATGTCAAGCCAACTCTGCTGCTATCCAACAGTTGGCTTAGACTCTCCTCAACAACCCACATCAAGGAAGGAATGTCAATGGACGCTCCACTCTGTCAGAGTTCATGAGGAATTTGGCCTCGACCTTCACCAAGATTGCTGAACCTCTGGATGCCGATGACTGGATCCGCTCCATCGGGGAACTCCTTGCACTGGTCAAATGCAATAAGGATCGTGACAAGGTTCTTTATGCCTCTCAAGACCTTGGAGGTACCGCCAGATCCTTGTGGGACGGATTCAAGGTCATGCAAGGCGACCGCGTGAACACTTGGGATGATTTCAAGGATGGATTCTGTAAGGTCTACATCCCTTATGGAATCATGGGTATCAAGAAGCGGTAATTCCGAGCGCTGAAGCAAGGAAGTGGCTCTGTCAAGGAGAACATGCAGAATTTCAACTTCCTATCGAGGTATGCCCCTCAAGATGTCAACACTGAGGCAGCCAAGATGGAACGCTTCATGTAAGGACTCTAGCAAGCCCTACAATATTAGCTCATTGTCTGCGAGTACCGAATCTTCTTTGATCTAGTGAACAAGGCGATCATGCTTGAGTACAAGTGTCGTGCCATGGAAGACACTTGCAAGTGCAATATAGTCAACAAGGGTAGTTCCAGCAACCAAAAGCCTCGCCCTGGCAGCTAGCCCCAGCCAGGCCAACCTATCAGCCTCAGCAAGTCATGACTCCTGCACCTCGTCCGAGCTACCAGCCTTAGCAGTATGCCAATCCTGGGCCTGCCTACAACAACCCCAACAACAACAATGGCAACAACAGGGATGAAGCCATAAAAAAGTTATAGGGGGCAACAACTAGAAGCATAAAAAATCTTTGGATACATAGTCACAAAACTTAGTAAATTTTGAAAGATATTAATAGTCAATGTATGTCTGTTGCTCCGTAATAAGAATAAAAAATACATATCTATTAGTTTGAAGCTGGATTTATGAGCACCAGTATCAAAGATCTCAATAATTTCTTCGGGGCTAAACTTGGCTGCTATTTCCTTCTCAATGTAGACTATAGTGCAATGACGAAGAAAATCATCTCCCAATTTACTTCGAAGACGTGTCTTGATAAGTTTGATTGCGGAAAAGGCTCGCCCTACTGTTGCAGTTGACACCGGAAGAGTTATTACTAATTGTAACAACCTCTCAACCATAGATAATCAGAGGACTTGCGAGTCTTAATTATTCCTTTTGTCATATCAGCAAGTGATTTGCAATCTTTTATGTCTTGATAGTTCAATATATCAAGCTGGAAATATGGTAACTCACACTCCAATTGATCTCTTTCTTGATTAGAAAAATCACCAGGATAGAATTTTTCCACTAGAGTGCATATCTTTGACTTGTCAAAGGCCTCATGTCTAGGGTCCAATGATGAACAAAGATCAACAAGCTCCGTAACTTGAGAACTGAATCGTCAACTCTATCACTTGTTGATCTATTGCAACATTAAACATGTCTACTTTGTAATGATGAATGACGGTGGTGTTATCATGCTTATTTCGAGAATTTGTTACATCAACATACCTATAATTGCAATATATATGAAAAATTATGAATTAGTTGCATGATTTAAATAATAATGAGTAATTTTGTAAGTAACTAAATCTCTACATTGTAATTTAATGAACATAGAGAGATAAGGAAAGAGACATACATTTGATCCATTGCCGGGATGTCAATCTCATGTGTCACACAAAATGATTTGACATCATCAAAAAGACTTTCCCATCCATCTTCTCTCAGTTCAGCAAGCAATGACTTTGAGTTCAAAACACAATCCAATGCATTAGCAATATCCAAACTTTTATTTTGAAGTTTGACACACAATATATCCATGATTTTCAAAATTATTTCCATTAGGTATAGAATGAAGACAAAATCAAATGTGTTTAATATCTTCAGGGCAGCTCCAGCATCTCCTCTTGAATTCCTTGTAGCTGAGCTATCAGTTGCTACACTTCTTAGAACTGAAACAGTTGCAGCAAACATCTTGAGCAAGCTTTTGATTGACTTATAATGTGGATTCCATCTCATGTCCCCAGCCCTTTGTAAAGATCCTATTTGATTAGCCCCTCTTTCGGTGTCAAGCTCTTCCAATTCAATCTCTCTAGCAATTTCAGCTGCTTGGTTTTCTAGTAACTCATCATTCTGTTTGGGAGATGCACTATCCGTATTGACAACAAAATTTGCATGCTGGAAAAATTTGTGAATCTCATTTACCTCCCTTGAAGCGGCAACCAAAGCCCATTGGAGTTGATGATCTAGACAATGGATACAATAAGCATAAGGACACTCTTGGAGAATTAGAGCCTTTATCCCATTCCACACCCCACTCGTATTGCTTGCTCCATCGTAGCCTTGGCCTCTAATATCTTGCATATTCAACCCATTGTCAGCTAGGATGGCTATGATTGTATTCTTGAGAGTCAAAGCACATGTGTCACTAACATGAATAAGATCAAGAAAACACTCCCTTATTAACCCTTCTATGTTTACAAACCAAAAAACTACTGCCATCTGCTCTTCTTAGACTCATCCCGACATTCATCAACCAATATTGCAAACTTGCTATTACCCATTTTTTCTTTAATTGAGGTTTGTACTATTCGTGAAATTATGCTAGAAATTTCCTTCTGACTAGTTGATGAAGTGTACTTTGCAGTCTTAGGAGCATTCTGTACAACTTCTTGTACATCCTTATTATAAGAAGCCAAAAGCTTAATCATTTCCTTGAAATTACCTTGATTCTTGGAATCCTCGGATTCATCATTTCCTCTAAAGGGGCATGCTTGGAACATTAACCACCTGATGCAATCAATAGAGAATAATTATTGGATATAATGTATTAAAAATTGTGTTACACTAAATATTTATTGCTTACCTCATGGCATCAATAGAAGTCTTAAGCCTCAATCTTGCATCTAGAACCATTTGCTTAGTTTGCTTTTTAATAACCTTGTCAATATGAGTTGGATTTTTTTTCAGGTTTTCATAACACCGAATAGAAAAATTATGAGCCGAGCTGGTGGTGCCCATATGCTTGAGAAAAGCACATTATTTTCCATTGTTAACCTTTTTCCATTTATCAAATCCCTTTACAGTGAATGTGTCTGAACCACACTTCCCAACTGGTTTCTTAGAAAAGAGAAAACAAGGCAAGCAACAGGCACATTTTGTGTCAGTTGAATATTCCAACACCAAAAGTTTGTGTACCAATCTTTTTGGAATCGCCGACGAACAACACTAGTTTCATTATATTCAAATTTTTCCAATTCTGGCTGATTGGCCCCCTCAGATATATAAAAACGCCTAGCATCATCTTGCTTTTCAGAAGGGAGTTCCCCAATTTGAGGTCATCTTCCTGGGTCTCGATCATATTTTGTGGTTATAACTGTAGCTTCTTGTGTAACTTCTGGCATAGGAACATCTTGACTAGTTTGAGCATCATCTTCAGCATGACTAGGTTGAACATGATTTGTACTAGCATCATGTTCACATGGCTGAGAGTTTGAACAAATTGGCTTGAATTTTTTTTGGATTGATTGAGTTCTTTTCCTCTTCATATCTACATGTACACAATTGGAACATCAAAAGAAACTCCTAGTTAGTTTTAGTGTCTATATATTCCTACAGGCTATAGCCTACAGTTACATTGTAAGATAGAAATCACTCTAATACTGAAAATAAAACTGACCTTTCTTCCTTGTATGATCACTCGGCCGTGTCGCCATGTGGATGTGGCCGGTTGGAGTCCATCGGGCTGCAGGCCCGTGGATCGGCACGACGGGTTGACGGGGAGTCGGCGAACGGCAGGATCGCAGGGCCGTTCCGAAGGAGGACGCCTTCCCTTCTCAACTGATGGAGAGATTATATAGAGCAAGTTTTTCGGATCGCGAGAAAGAGCAGATTGAAAACAAAGCAAATGACCTAGTATGCGACGCTACTTGTGCGTACATAGACGTGGGCATCGCGTCCAAATGCTAACTCCTTCTCTTCTATACATGGGATGTGTTTCTTTTTTCCTTTAACTGCATTTTTGGGTTAGGCCTTGGTGTTGTGTGAATAACTTTGGGCCTCTCTACCTATGGACTATGAGAGCATGGGGGTGCAAGACAACTGAAATTATTCTGCACAGGAAGAAAAATGTCGTTATAACTAATCGCTAACAAGGGATTAGAGGATCATTGGGGAGGGAGTTCTAGCCCCCCCTTAAAATCGTCCCTGGGCGACAAGAACAACAACAACTCATGCCAAGTTACGTGATTTGGATGTAGTCATCCTAGGCACATCTCTAGGCAATGCCCCAACAAGAAGCCAGAGGCACCGCGCCCCTATACGCCGAACCAATGTCAAGGCCGTGGAGTGCCACCAAGGAACCAAGATCCCCGCAACCAGCACAATAATGGAAAGGGTGGTGTAAATCACGTAACCGTTGAGGAAGCTAGGAAGACCCGGACGTCATATTGGGTATGTTCCTTGTCAATTCAACCTCAGAAACCGTTATGTTTGATTGTGGAGCTTCGCATTCTTTTGTTACTCAAAAATTTACACTAGAGAGTGGTATTAAGCCTACACCCCTAGGTAGTCCTATGTTGGTACAAACCCCGAGTTCAGAGATGAGAATCAAAATAGGGTGTAAAGGAGTTGGGATTCTAATTAGTGGTGTAGATTTCCTAGGAGACCTTATCATTTTGAAGTCACAAGGCTTGGATGTGATCCTAGGCATGGATTGGTTAACCAAGCACCAAGGCTTGTTAGATAGTGCCAAGCAAACTGTTACCATGACCAATACCCAAGGAGTGGAAGCCAAGTATGTCCACAATGCTTCCTCCGCTCAAGCCCCTCAGGTCAATTGTCTGTTAGGGACTGAGTTAGAACAAGTGCTAGTGCTATGTGAATACCCAGATGTCTTTCCTGATGAGATGCCCGGAATGCCTCCTGAACGTGACATTGAGTTCATCATTGAGATAATGCCCGGAGCAGGACCCATCTATAATAAGCCCTATAGGATGGGGTCCGAAGAGTTGGTTGAACTGAAGAAGCAACTAGTTGAGCAGCTCAGAAAAGGATTTATATGCCGTAGTGCCTCTCCTTAGGGATCCCATGTTCTATTTGTATCAAAGAGGGATGGTACAATCCGGCTTTGTGTCGATTACCGATCTCTCAATGAAGTCACAATAAAGAACAAGTACCCACTTCCCAAGATTGAAGACCTGTTCGATCAGTTGAATGGAGCCAAGGTGTTTTCCAAGATTGATCTTAGGTCTGGGTACAATAAACTGAAGATCATACCCCAAGACATCCTGAAGATGGTTTTCGTAACCTGGTATGGCATGTATGAGTACACGGTCATGTCATTGGGATTAACCAATGCCCCAGCCTACTTCATGTACCTCATGAACAAAGTTTTCATGGAGTACTTGGACAAGTTCATCATCATCTTCATTGATGACATACTCATATACTCCAAGTCTAAAGGGGAACATGAGCAACACTTGAGTATGGTCTTAGATAAGCTTCGAGAGCATCACTTGCCAAGTTCATCAAGTGCAAATTCTGGCTGCACGAAGTTGGATTCTTGGGTCATGTGTTGACTGCCCAGGACTATTAGTGGATCCTGCCAAGATTGAGGCCATGACTGGATGGCAATCCCCAAGCAATGTGAAGGAAGCCATGAGCTTCCACGGACTCGCATGATATTGCCGCAAATTTGTCGAATGATTCTCCAGCATTGCTAGACCCATGACTCAGCTCTTAAAGAAGTAAAAGAAGATCAAATGGACACCAAAGTGCAAGGAAATCTTCCAATATCTCAAGAAGAGATTGACAATGGCCCTAGTTTTGGCCACCCTAGATATTTACAAAGAGTTTGTGATATATTGTGATGCATCAAGAACTGGGCTTAGAGGTATTCTGATGCAAGAAGGTAGAGCCATAACATATCTATCCAAATGGATAAGTCCTCATGAAGAGAACTACGCTACTAATGATCTTGAGTTGGCAGTTGTAGTTCATGCCTTGAAGACATGGTAACATTACCTTCTGAGGAAGCAATGCCAAATATACATGGACCACAAGAGTATGAAGTATATTTTCATTCAAAAGGAGTTGAACACGAGGCAACAAAGATGGTTGGAGTTGATCAAGCACTACGACCTCAGTTTTCAATACCACCCTGGAAAGGCTAATGTGGTAGCAAATGCCTTAAGCAGAAAGGCTTGCTCCTGGAATGCTATGATTAAAGAAAGACTACCCGCCTTGTATGAAGAGCTTGAAAGCTTCGGCTTGGAACTAGTTGCACCTGGGTTCCCTGCCAACCTCAAAGTGAAGCCTACCTTAATGAATGATATTAAGGAAGCTCAGAAGGGACATGAGAGTATTGAAGGTATCAAGAGGAAGGTCTAGGCAGTCAAGGCCCTAGGATTCTTAGTGGATGAACAAGGGCTTTATGGTTTGGGAACCGCATAAGCATACCCAACAAAGTTGAGCTCAACTACTTGATCTTGCAAGAAGCCCATCACGCTCCATACTCCATCCATCCCGGAGGAACCGCGATGTACCAAGATCTCAAAGCAAGATTCTGGTGGCATGACACGAAGAGGGAGACATCCACATTTGTTACTAAATGTGACATATGCCAGAGAGTTAAAGCTGAGCATTAGCGACCCGCTGGATTGTTACAACCTCTCAAAGTGCATGAATGGAAGTGGGAAAAGTTGGGATGGACTTCATCACCAGGTTGCCCAGGTCAAACAAAGTACATGACTCCATATGGGTCATTGTTGACCACCTGACCAAACTAGCCCACTTCATACCCGTCAAAACCACCTATGATGGCAGCCAACTAGCCAACCTCTACATCAACCATATCATGAGCCTCCATGGAGTTCCAAAGGAGATTGTGTGACTGAGGTACCCAATTTACCTCGAGGTTCTGGAAGAAGTTCCAAGAAGTCATGGGAACCAAGCTATCTTTCAACACTGCTTTCACCCTCAAACATGCCGATAGACGGAGCGAGTAAACCAGATACTCGAATACATGTTTCGTGCATGTGTTTTGGTGTATGGATTCAAGTGGGAAGATTTTTTGTTGTTCGCTGAGTTCACCTCCAACAACAACTATCAGTCCAGTCTTCAGATGGCACCGTTTGAGGTGTTGTATGGACGCAAGTCACACTCCGCTCAACTCGTCAAAAATCGGAGAAGGACTAGTCTTTGGACCAGAAATCCTTGGCGCAGCAGAAGAGCAAGTTCAACTTGTCATAGAGCATCTGGAGACCGCCAAATCAAGACAGAAGACCTATGCCACCTCCCACCGCCGAGAAGTGAACTTCAACAATGGGGACCTGTCTATCCCCGAGTCACGCCCCTCAAAGGGACCAAGCATTTCCACGCCAAGGGAAATCTTCCACCAAGATACATCGGTCCCTTCAAGATCACAATAATATGAGGAGAAGTTGCCTATCAGTTGGAGTTACCTCCCGAGTTGTCTGATGTGCAAAATGTTTTCCATGTGTCGCAACTCCGGAAGTGTCTCCAAGTTCCCAACCACCCTACCTCTACAAGGATATTGATTATCAAGCTATCGACCTCTAGCCATACCTCACCTATCATGAGAGACCAGTTCGTATCTTGGGCGAAGTCAAGCATTGCACTCAAAGCTGCACCATCAGGTACTTCCTAGTGCAATGAAGCAACCATACCGAAGCAAAAGCAACCTAGGAGCGTGAAGACTACCCTCGATCTGCATTCCCTCATCTCTTTAGCGCCTAGCTTAGGAATCTCGGTGATGAGATTCTTATAAAGGGGTAGGTATGCCACACCCTATGTTTCGTATCACCTCATAATGTTAATAAAGTTAATTTTTTTGACCAATTAAAACCTTTTGGGTGCTTGTGAATGCTTGATTGCTTTGCCTTTGCTTGATTGGTTGTGTGTGCTGTAATTCACAAAAATCCTCCTACTCTCTAGACTCATCTCCTTGATCCAAATATTTGCCCAATGATCATTCCATGTGTATAGGACAAAATACTATTTCTATAAAATATTATTTTGTCCAAAAAGCATTTATTTGATTTAGGTTTTCAAAACCCCTTGAACCGAGGTTTGTACTACAAGTTCTCAAATTAGGGTAAATGTTTTGTCCCAAAGGTTTTATTTGGAACCTATTATCCATAAGACTTCCCAAAACCACAAAAATATCATTTTAGAACTTATTTTTGTATTTTATTAAATGCCTTTTTAGGCCAGAAATGGTATTTTATAGGGAAATTTTATTTTTATGTTTTCAAATATTTGAGAAAAAATAGGGAAATTCAGTGGACATATATATGCTATATATATGAGTTTTAACACATGGCCATGTTCAAAATATTGGACAAAACCCTTTATGGATATTTCAAGTATTTGAAATATTTCTATAAGAAATATTTTCAAAGAAATCCAAGGAAATTCCACAAAGTGAAATATGCCTAATAGGATGGTCTTGACAAGTTTCATCCCAATCCAAATTGATTTGGTTCACAAAAGGGCCCCAAAACCATTCATGTCCATATCCAAATTTGAGCAACTTTGCATTAGTATTTCCATTTGAGCTCAAACTTTGTAGGGATTCTCTAATCCCCTAATGACTCCACAAAACCAAGTGGTTCATCAAGGAAAATGTCGGGACCCCGATCCTAAGTCATATGATTCCATACTGTAACAAGCCACATCACCTTGCGGCCTCACGCACGGTACTCCACGGCTGCCACCTTACCTTGGCCGGCACCGTTTGCGTCTTTTGGCTCACGTATGTGATCATGTCACTGGCAATCACACAACAAAGAACCCGGGCCGACATAACTAGTCATAGAACCCAAGTGGCACATCCGTACGGAAACAGGCATACATAACCCAGCAATGTAGGTGGCGGCCTCAAGCGTGTGTAGACGAGTCGTAGCAAGTTATAAGGACTCCATTACGTTGCAAGACATGAATGTCATCACTGCATGTAGACGAGTCGTAACAGGCTACAGGGACTCCATTACACTGCGAGACATTTCCCCGAAGGGACAGACACAGCAACAAAGAAGGATACATGCCGGTCAATCAATGTGTCCGGAGCAGTAGCAAGCTACCATGGCTCGATGGAAGCACAAAGAGGCAGTTTCCCGTAAAGAGTACTACTAAAGGCACAATACTAGGTGTCGGATCCCATACATACCGTTGCACATCACACGTATGCACGACATGCCCGATATGCATAGATACAACCATGGCATCACAACATAAGCATATAATACCATGACTTTTATTTAAGAGGCTCAGACGAGCCTTGCATAATATGTACATACAGACAGGGGTCACATGACCCGGCACTCAAGTCATACAAACAGAGTCATACAAGCCAGCGGAAACTAAAGCTGTCTGGGTACAGACGGCAAAATATAAAAGGGGCACATGGCCTGACTATCTACAGCCCACCACACGGGCAAGATCGTAGCTGGGACACCAGCTATTCGGCATCGTCAACGTCTAGATAGAACCCACCTGATGGGTCCTGGTTCTCTTCTGCAACATTAATTAAGCAAGGATGAGTACAATCGTACTCAGCAAGTCTTTAAAACAGACCTAGTCTATTTATGCTCATGTATCAACAAGGGGGTGGTGGAGTTTATGCAGAAAGCCAGCTTTGACTCATGGCTAACATACACTACTCAATTTTAACTCCTTGTTACAATTTTAGTTATCGCACACGAGTCCACTACCTCCATCACAATACACTACCATGGATTCACCTTCCCCTTCCGAAAGAGTGCCATTCACGGTACTCACACTTGTCTTGAGATTTTTAGAAGTATCCATTTGATTATCTATGAACAGCATAAGTTCTCCAAGTAGTCCATATCCGAGGAAGCGGCTATTCTAATAGTTTCATACCCTGCAGGGGTGTACTTCTTCACACACGCTCTCGCCACTTACCGCTGTGTGCCATAAACCATGCACCTCGGCAACCTTCAAGCGGATGCCCAGCGAGGGAGTCGGCCACGACCGTCAATCACATAAGACCTCTAGTCCAGGCTACTGCCTATTTGAGACTGAACCCGCATGGAAGTCCGGCCGAAGTTTTTGTTACGGTCCCAAACGATGTGTGCAGGGTTCCCAAGCCCACCATTCGGGTGACCCTTGGTACACCGTGCCACTGCCTACCGCGTCGTAACCCACCCCGAGGGTCAGCGCTACGCACGGCCTCCAGCTTGCTATAAACACCAGAAACTACCTGCAATACCTGGACCAAGGAGTAATCGACTGAAAAGTTGAGAGGGTCAGTTAAGTATCCCAACGTGTGGTAGTATCTAGTCTTGGATCACAAACACGGAACCCAGTTCCTAAGAACGGTCCCAATGAGACAACCCACTATGTACTCCTACATAGCCTCTCATCGCTACCTTTACCAAATCGTATTCATTATAAGCTCAAAACATCGGACAACACTGTTTCACTCAGTTCATCACCCAGATGAATCCGACTTGACACAACTCTAAGCATAGCAGGCAAAGTAAGCTAAGCACATCATGGCACAAGCATCTACCAGGTATGCTAGGTTGCAAGGTTTAGCTATTTACTGTGACAAGATCAGGTCATGCATAAGAATAGGATCATCTACCGTGTATAACTGACATGTGATCGTTTGTCCTAATGCAATAAATGAGAGCAGGAGCGAGAGAGTGGGATGTTATCGGAATGATCAATGAGGTTGCTTGCCTTGCTGGGTTGCGGAATAGTTCTCTCCTTCGTGAGGGTACGGAGTAGTATCCTCCGGATTAGGGCCTACCGCAACGCAGATAAAAGCATTCAATACAAGCAGATGCAACAATATGATGCATGATCATGGCATAGTAGTATGCATGGATGAGCTAATGTAACTAGTGGTCATGTCAATTTGAAATGGATTTGAATATAGGTTCAAAGTTGTTCTCATTTCAAATTCCATATATTAACCTAATGGCAAATGTCCATGTTCACCTATTTAGATTGCTCTAACATGCATGAGAATAGCACCATTGGATTCATTGGATTTTTCTGATCAATTTTCATATATAAATTATTTTCATCTGACTTACAGATTATTTAATATGATTTTTTAAAGTTTTAAATAATTTCTAGAATTTCCTGATTTATTTTTATTAAGGAAATTGAGTTATTGTGTCAGCATGACATCATGATGACATCAGCTGGTCAGCTAACCCGACCAGAGTCAAACTTGACGTGTGGGGTCCACATGTTAGTGACTGGTTAACTTAATTAACTAATTAAAACTAATCCTAATTATTTAACATACCTGGGCCCACATGTCATTGACCAATTAGTTTATTAATTTAATTAATTATTTTTATTCCTAATCAAGATTAGCCAGGGGCTGGCCCCACCTATCAGGGGTCAACCCCCGTGGTCAAACTGACCAGAGCCACCGGCGACTCCAGGAACGGCGGAGGGGCTCGGAAACCCACCTCCGACGACCAAATCCACGTTGGTTGGTCTCAAACAGGAGTCTATGCACGCGCACGTCCATCTAGGCACATCCCCGGGGCTGGGGTGGCCTAGAACGTCGCCGGCGACGACCTTGGCGGACGACAACGCTCGGGCTCCGATGGAACTACGGCTACAGACCTCATCGACATGCGCTCATAGCACCTACGACACCTACAAGACTCTACGAACCCAATGGCATCCCTAGAATGACCTACTGGTCACCGGAGTTGGCGTCGGCGACGAAAACGGCGGCGACCGGAATTCGGGCTCGAGCCAAAGCTCAGCTACGGGCCTCGAAATCGAACGGAAGGAGAGGGGAAATGCTCAGGGGCTCACTACGGGTGCTGAGGTGACGAACTTGAGCTCGGGGACGGCTTGATGGCGAAGAATCGACAGCGGCGAGCTTCTGACCCGAGGAGGAAGAAGAGGTCAGGGTTCCCTCGATGGAGCTCTGGGCGGCGATTCCTTTGGCGAGGAGGACCAGGGAGTCTAGGCGGAGCTTCTGCCTCCACTACAGCAAGGGGGATGGACGGAGATGAGCTGGGGACGGCGAGCTATGGAGCGGCCATGGCAGAGCCGAGAGGAGAAGAGGGAAGAGCGGGGAAGAGGAGGGAGAGAGCAGCGGGGAAGCGTCTCGGAGCTTATCCCTGTCGTTGCGCTGGCGAGGGAGGGGCCAGGCAGGCAGCTACGTGGCGCCACCGGCGTGAGCGCACGACGGCCACACGCCGCGCCTACTAGACGCCAGGAGGAAGAAGACCCTCCTGGGCCTGATGGGCCAGCAGGTAAGCTCCCTCTCATTTTTTCTCTTTTTTTCCTTTCTTCTGTTTTCTATTTTTCTGACCTATGTTTATTTTATTTCCAGGTTCAAATAACTTTCAAATTATCCCCAAACAATTTCTAAAATAGAGTTTGAATATTTCAAACCTATTCAAAAAGTTTCAGGGGTTTTGAAATCAGAATTAATGATAATGATTTTATTTGTCATTTTCAGAGACTTAAATCATAAATTTTAATTATTTGAAATTTTCAAATAATTAAAATGGTCCCTGGTATATCCATGTCCTCAATTATCAGACATAGGGAACATTTTTTATGGGCATTTTGGATTTGTTGAAATTTCACTAATTTGAATTGCTTTATTCAATGTGGGTTGGGGTTTTCTTTTCCTCCCCATTTCTTGTTGATGCAAGAATGATGATGATGATGATGCAAGCACATGTTAACCTAAGACACCTAGTTAGGGATGTGACAGAAAATAGATTAGCCTAGCTGGATCTAAGGAAATCAGATTCCTTTGATTTCTAGGGCTTGCAAGAATTGCATTGGCCACTTTCTTCAAATGATCTAAAAATTTGTGATAAACCTCATTTCTATCTACCATTTACTCATGTTAAATATCATATAAAGGATAATCATTTACCTTAACAATCAACTTATGGTGATTTCCAAATGTTACTTGTCTCACCTCTTCCACTATTCTCTTTGACCCAAAGATTTAACCACATGCCCTCCTGGTCACCTTCCACACCCAGTAGTGTCACACCCTATCATTCTCCTTGCATCACTATGCTAATAAATATTAAAAACTTGTACCAACAAAAACTTTTTTGTCTTGTGATGCTTGAATAGTTTCCTATTTGCTTGCTTGCTAGTTTGTGCTATAATTCATAAAAACAATCCTACTCTCAAACCTCATTTCCTTGATACAAAACCTTGCCCGGTGACCATGCCATGTCTATATGATATAAAGCTATTTTTATAAAATATTATTTTGGCCAAAAAGCATTTATTTGATTTAGGTTTCCAAAAAACCCTGAACTGAGGTTCGTACTACAAGTCCTCAAATTAGGAGAATCTTTTGCCTCAAATATTTTATTTAGAACCTATTATATATAATACTTCCCCAAACCACAAAAATGTATTTTTAGAATTTATCATTGTATTTTAATTAAATGCCTTTTCTCAGGCCAAAAATGGTCTTTTATAGGGGAAAATTATTTTATTGTTTCAACAATATTTGAAAACCTTTCGGAAAACTCAGTGGACATATATTTTCCGTATATGAGAGTTTAAATACATGGTCATGTCAAAACTATTGGACAAAACCCTCCAAAACCCTTTTTGCATATTTCAAGCATTTGAAATATATTTGTAAGAAAATTTTCCAAATAAATCTAAGATTCCAAAAAGTCACATATGCCTTATGTGATGATATTTCCAGGTTTAATCTCAATAAAAATAGTTTTGGTTCAAAAAAGTGCCCCAAAACCCTTTTTGTCCAGATTCAAATTTGAACAACTTTGCATTGACAACTATCACCATTTGATCTCATACTTTGTGGGTAAAATATTCTAATAATACATACACACCAAGTGGGGCATCAAGTAGATCAGTGTAGCTTAGCTAGATCTAAGCAAATTTGTTTCTGTTGATTTATGGGGTTTGAAACTTTTTCATTGGTCACTTTCTTCAAATGAGCTACAAATTTGTGTACATGCCCATATAATCCCAGTCCTCAATCCTGTTAAGTCTCACATCAAGGATAATCATGTAGCTAGCTCTAATCTTGATCAAATACCTTCTGGAGGTTTTCTAAAGTTACTTTTTAACTCACTTGCCTTGATCTCATGTACCCCATCTTTTTACTATAGTCCTTACTAGTTACCTCCTATCTCCAGTAAACACCTTAGGGCATGGATCAATCATTCATGGGGGTAACACCCAAAGATTCTTCTCTAGACAACACCTTTCTCTCTTTACCTCAACCTCTCTTCTCTTCCCTAGACCTTCTAGAACCCCCAAGACCATTTCCACCGTGTTCACTCCCCAACTAGAAATGTTGGGCGCAAGTGGTTGTGCCCAAAACGCCAAAGAAATGGCGTGGCATGCCATTTGAGCGCTCTGGAGTGCATTATAGTGCACCCAAGCACTGTAGCCGACGCCCATCCCAAGCCCCGACCGCCTTGGGAGGAGAGGCCATGTCCCCTAGCTTCTCCTCAACATCTACAATACGCCAAGTGGTTGCCCCCCTCCTCCTTCTCTCTCCGGTGACCATTGTCACACATGCCCGATGTTGCCCACATTCTCCACTACTATGAAGCCTTCCGCTTCTCTCTTTCCCTTCCACTTTGTGGTTGACGCCTACGAACTTCCCTGGCATGGACCGGAGTCCTCCCGTGTCCTCGAGCGGTGCCTCGTGCCATGCCCGTGATCTTCGTGTGTGATGCACCAGCGACTGCCTATAAGAAGCATCCCCGAGCCTCTCTTGCGGCTTCCTTGATACGTCTCCAACGTATCTATAATTTTTGATGATGACATGATATTATATTATCTGTTTTGGATGTTTTATATGCATTGATATGCTATTTTATAGTAATTTTTGGGCTAACCAATTAATGTAGAGCCTAGTGCCAGTTTCTGTTTGTCCTTGTTTTTGAGTTTTTGCAGATATGAAATATTAAATTGAGTCCAAACGGAACAAATCCTTCAGAAGGAATTTTTTTGGAAGGAAACAAATCAATCAAGCTTGGAGTGCATGGCAGGGGAGGTGTCAGGAAGCCGCAACCCTGCTAGGCGCGGGCCCCCCTGGTCGTGCCTAGCAGGCTTGTCGCCTCCTCGTAGGTCTCCTAACCCTAATTCTTGGCCTATAAATACCCAAATATTCCCCCAACATCAGAACGAGCCACACAAATACTTTTCCGCCACCAGAAGCCTCCGTTCCCGAGAGATCCAATCTTGGAGCCTTTCCGGTAATCTACCGAAGGGGTTTCAATCACGGAGGGCATCTACATCAACTCCATTGCCCCTCCGATGATGCGTGAGTAGTCCACCACAGACCTATGGGTCCATAGCTAGTATCTAGATGGCTTCTTCTCTGTCTTTGATCTTCAATACCATGTTCTCCATGATCTTCATGGAGATCTATCTGATGTAATCGTCTTTTGTGGTGTGTTTGTGAAGATTCGATGAATTGTGAGTTTATGTTCAGATTATCCATGAATCTTATTTCAATCTCCTCTGAATTCTTATTTTAATGATTTCATATCCTTGCAAGTCTCTTCGAGTTATTGGTTTGGTTTGGCCAACTAGATTGGTAATTCTTGCAATGGGAGAAGTGCTTGGTTTTGGGTTCAATCTTGCGGTGTCCTCACCCAGTGGCATAGTAGGGGTAGCGAGGCACGTATTGTATTGTTGCCATCAAGGGTAACAAAATGGGGTTTACATCATATTGCTTAAGCTTATCCCTCTACATCATGTCATCTTTCTTAATACATTACTCTGTTCTTCATGAAATTAATACTCTAGATGCAGGCAGGAGTCGGTCGATGTGTGGAGTAATATAGTAGATCCAGAATCGTTTCGGTCTACTTGACACGGACATGATGCCTATATGCATGATCATTGCCTTGGATAACTACATGAGTATTCACTTTTCTATCAATTGCTTGATAGTAATATGTTTACCCACCATGATATTTGCCTTCAAGAGAGAAGCCTCTAGTGAAACCTATGGCCCCTGTGTCTACTTTCCATTATACACTTTTAGATCTATACTTTGCTGCAATTTATTTACCTTTTACTTTCTGTTCTCGTTTACATCTATATCTATCAGATCTAATCCTTGCAAATAATTGTGAAGAGATTGACTACCCCTTTATAGCGTTGGGTGCAAGAGTTTGATTGTTTGTGTAGGTGCAACCATTGGTGACTTTCTTGTTCCTCCTACTGGATTGATACCTTGGTTCTCAACAACTGAGGGAAATACTTATCTACTTTGCTGCATCACTCTTTCCTCTTCAAGGGCAAACCAACGCGTGCTCAAGAGGTAGCAAGAAGGATTTCTATTGCCATTGCCGGGGACGACACATAGCAAGTCAAGACAAGATCTCTCCCGTCAACTTGCCAATTTCTGGCGCCGTTGCTGGGGAGGATACACATCAAGCCTACCAAGTACCCATTAGAAACTCCTCTCTTGCATTTACATTATTTGCCATTTGTCTCTCGTTTTCCTCTCCCCCACTCCTAAAACGATTTTCATAAAGTACCAAAAAAGATTTGCCTTTTTGTTTGCCCTACTTTTGTTTGCCTTTTGTTTGCTTGTGTGTTTGATTGCTTGCCTTGTCACGATTTATGAGAACACCAAGTTGTGTGACTTTTCCAATACTAATAATAATGATTTTAGTAGTACTCCGATTGCTCCCGCCACTAGTGCGGAATCTTATGAAATCAATGCTGCCTTACATAATCTTGTTATGAAAAAATTTCAGGCCCTCCTACTAAAGATGCCACATCCCATCTAAATAATTTTATTGAGTTGTGTGACATGCAAAAGAATAAATATGTGGATAATTATATTGTGAAATTAAAACTATTTCCGTTCTCACTACGAGATCGTGCTAAAACTTGGTTTTCATCTTTGCCCAAAAATTGTATTGATTCATGGAATAAGTGTAAAGTTGCTTTTATCTCCAAGTACTTTCCACCCGCTAAGATCATCTCCCTTAGGAACGATATAATGAATTTTAAGCACCTTGATCATGAGCATGTTGGACAATCTTGGAAGAGGATGAAATTAATGATTACGAATTGTCCCGCACATGGTTTGAGTTTATGGATGATTATACAAATTTTCTATGCGGAATTGAATTTTGCATCTAGAAATATTTTAGATTTAACCATGGGTGGTACTTTCGTGGAAATCACATTAGGAGAGGCTACTAAACTCCTAGATAATATTATGACAAACTACTCTCAATGGCATACCAAAAGATCTCCTACTAGTAAAAAGGTGCATGCTATTGAAGAAATAAATACTATGAGTGAAAAGATGGATGAATTGATGAAATTGTTTGCTAGTAAGAGTGCTCCTATTGATCCTAATGATATGCCTTTGTCTTCTTTGATTGAAAATAATAATGAATCTATGGATGTGAATTTTGTTGGTAGGAACAATTTTGGTAACAATGCGTATAGAGGTAATTTCAACCCTAGGCCGTTTCCTAGTAATTCCTCTAATAATTATGGTAATTACTACAACAATTCTTATGGATAATAAGATGCCCTATGATCTTGAAAATATTGTAAAAGATTTAATTGGTTCGCAAAATTTTTTAATGCTACTATTGAAGAAAAAGTGCTCAAGATTGTCGATTTGGTTAGGAACGTTGATAGAATTTCTCTTGAGGTTGATTGTTTGAAAGTTAGATATACTCCACCCAAGCATGATATTAATGAGTCTTTAAAATCTATGAGAATTTTTTTGATGAAAGTACGGAAAGAACCGCTAGAATACGTGCTAAGCGTGAATGGCCTGAAAATGTGTGTTCTCGTGATAATAATGATGAAGATCTTAAAGTGATTGATGTGAATCCTATTGAATATTTGTTTTCTAATATAAATCTTGATAATGATGGGACTAGATATAAATAAACTTTAGTTAAAAGACATCCCAATGATTCGGAGTCTATAGATCTTAATGATAAGATTGGTAAAAGTGGGATTGAAGAGGTCAAAACTTTAAATAGCAATGAACCCACTCTTTTGGATTTCATGGACTTTAATTATGATAGCTGCTCTTTGATTGATTGTATATCCTTGCTTCAATCCATGTTGAATTCTCCTCATGCTTATAGTCAAAATAAGGATTTTACTAAACATATAGTTGATGCTATGATGAAATATTTTGAAGAAAAACTTGAGTTAGAAGTTTATATCCCTAGAAAGCTTCATGATGAGTGGGGACCTACTATTAAGATTAAAATCAAATATTATGAGTGCCATGCTTTGTGTGATTTGGGTGCTAGTGTTTCCGTGATTCCGAAAACTTTATGTGATGTGCTAGGTTACCATGATCTTGATGATTGCTCTCTAAATTTGCATCTTACGGATTCCACTATTAAGAAACCTATGCGAAGGATTAATGATGTTCTTATTGTTTCTAATAGGAATTATGTTCATGTATATTTCATTGTTCTTGATGTAGATTGCAATCCTACATGTCCTATTATTCTTGGTAGACCTTTCCTTGGAACGATTGGTGCAATTATTGACATGAAAGAAGGAAACATTAGATTCCAATTTCCATGAAGGAAAGACATGGAACACTTCCCTAGAATGAAAATAAGATTGCCTGATGAATCTATTATGAGAGCTACTTTTGGATTGCATACCAAAGATGACAATGTTGGGTTCTACCATAGGAGCATCGCATGCAAATTAAATTTCCTATGTGCAGAACAACCAAGAACATGCTACGGAGATGGATCACAGATCATTACCACTAGACGCGCAGTGCCGTGCAGCGGAAGTAGAGTTGTGGCAGCGCATTTGCATGGTCCGTCTCCTCCTCGTCCGATCTCCCTAGAACAGCCTGTTCCGATCTCCCTCGAACAGCCGGTCGCCGGATCCCACGTATATGTTCGCCGGAGCGGCACAGGTGCACCGCCTCTGACGGTATCCGCGCGCGTAGGAGGATAACCCGTGCGGTGGACTGCTAGGTCCGATCACACGGTCGGCGGCAGAGAGTGGAGGTGGCTAGTTGCAACTCATGCAAAGCCCTAATGACGGTGCCGAAGCGATCAACCGGATGGGTGTGCCGCACCTCCACTATATATAGACATCCGGCGCGGGCTCAACTCTTGGGCCTCGCACAGATCCTAAAGCCCACACGTTCCTTCCCTTAAGTGCGCGACCCTTTAGGTTCTCGTCCACTTGGTCATGAGTCAGATCACATCCGACTCGACCAGTCGGTCGCAGCCTCTAGCAAAACATGCCGACTCCAAGTGTCCGATGAAGCTGGTTAGGCGAACCTGTACTTCACACTTTTGTTCCCTTTGCCACATGATATATGTTGTCATGCATAAGGCGATATGGTCATCCTTGTTGCAGCACGACCTCTTTCTCGTTCCGGTGAATCCGACCAACACTTCGGATTATCTCATAATCCTCATCACATGGCCATGCTTATCTAGGTCGGATCACTCGAGGGGGGCCAGAGTATATCTCTCCTGGCAGGAGGGGCAAATCTCATCTTGCTCGACCATGTCTCGCGGCATGGGTTTGGACAAACCCGAAACCTACCTTTATAACTACCCAGACATGGAGTAGCGTTTGGTCGGCCCAAAGCAAGTCTATCACCATCTTGAGTACATGCGCCATCTCAGGTCTTAGGACATAGAACGTATGTTGTACTATAGACTCAGGGAGGACCTATCGTTGCGTCTCATAGTTGGGTCTGTCCAACTCAGACCTTATCTCGACTCGGATCCGACTATGCCGAATCCGACCAGACCTTTCTGAGGCCATATTATCTAGCTAGCATCCAATGCTACATGGTTAGTGAGACTGAACCATCCACTGTGTCATATGCTAGTCTGATTAGTTGCGCATCCACACAACCCTTTCGACTAGGGACTACTTAGGACAATTATCATACAATGCATAGTCTCACAAACAAGTCACATACTTGTTGATACACATCAATGATAATGTCCAAGGACTATATTTATTCATAAACACATAGGAAATATCATCATACATGATTGCCTCTAGGGCATATCTCTAACAGACAACACCTAGATCTATTTCGTTTTGCCTAGCTAGGGGCGTTAAACAATAGCGCTTGTTGGGAGGCAACCCAATTTTATTTTTGTGTTCTGTTTTCGCTTCTGTTTTTTGAGTGTTTCCCACATTATTACTTATGTAGTAATTGTGTTTTGGTTTTTTAATTAGTGTTTGAGCCAATTAAAACCTTTGGGGTGATCTATGGTAGTTGTTGATTTCATCTTGGTGAAAAGAAAAAACTTTTGCGCTCATTCCAGGAATTTTATAAATTTTTCAGAGCGACAAATGAGTCTGAAAGTTTTCAAAACGATTGGTATATAAATTTCCCAAGTTTTCCTAAATTTTCAGATTTTTTTGAGTTACACAATTATACAAAGTTTTCCAATTTCTACAGCCTGTTCTATTTTTGACAGATTCTGTTTTCTTTGAGTTGTTTGCCTATTTTGATGAATCTTTGGATTGTATCATGTGGTATTAACCATGGAGAAGTTATATTACACTAGGTATGACAGCAATATAAATAAATAATTAGTTTACAACAGTACCTAAAGTGGTGATTTATTTTCTTATACTAACAGATCTCACAAGTTTTCTGTTAAGTTTTGTGTTGTGAAGTTTTCAAGTATTGGGTAAAGATTTGATGGAATATGGAATAAGGAGTGGCAAGAGCATAAGCTTGGGGATGCCCAAGGCACCCCAAGTCATATTAAAGTATGCCAAAGAGCCTAAGCATGGGGATGCCCCGGAAGGCATCCCCTCTTTCGTCTTCAATCCATCGGTAAATTTACTTGAGACTATATTTTTATTCACCACATGATATGTGTTTTGCTTGGAGCGTCTTGAATGATATGAGTCTTTGCTTGTTAGTTTGACACAATCATCCTTGCTTCATACATATTTTGAGAGATACATGTTGAATCGTTAATTTATTAGAATGATCTATGTGCTTCACTTATATCTTTTGAGTTAGGCAATTTTGCTCTATGTGCTTCACTTATATCTTTTAGAGCACGGTGGTGTTTGCGTTTTATAGAAATACTTGAAATATCGTACCTCACTTATATTATTTTGAGAGTTTCTAAAACAACATGGTAATTGGTCCAGGTTATCAAATTAGTCCTAATATGATAGTCATCCAAAAGGGATATAATAAAAACTTCCATATTAAGTGCATTGAGTATTTATGAGAAGTTTGATTCCTTGCATAATGTTTCGAGATATAAAGATGGTAATGTTTAGAGACATGTTAGGCAGTAATTGTGATTTGGTAAAAATACTTGTTTAAAGGTTTGTGATTCCCATAACATTCACATATGGTGAACCGTGATGTAAGGAAGTCAGAGCATGACATGTTTATAGACTGTCGACCTTTGTGTGAGGGTCGGGGGCGCGCGATGGTGAACTGCTACCAACCTTCCCTCTAGGACCATGAGCTTAATACTTTGCTTCAATGACTAATAGACTCTTGCAATAAGTATGTGAGTTCTTTATGACTAATGTTGAGTCCATGGATTATACACACTCTCACCCTTCCACCTTTGCTAGCCTCTCTATTATCGCGCAACTTTTGTCGGTATATCAACCACCTTCCTCAAAACATCCACCATATACCTTCATCAAAAAATCCACCATATACCTTCCTCAAAACAGCCACCATATATCTTTCCTCAAAACAGCCACCATACCTACCTATTATGGCATTTCCATAGCCATTCTGAGATATATTGCCATGCAACTTCCATCGTTTCCTTTTATGACATGCACCATCACTTCCATATTGCATATAGAGTCATATTTTGTCATAGTTATCGAGTTGTAATTTTATTTTGAGTTGTAAGTAAATAAAAGTGTGATGATTATCATTAATAGAGCATGTCCCATGTGAGGAAAGCATGATGGAAGCTATGATTCCCTCACAAGTGGGGATGAGATTCTGGACTTTATGAAAAAATAAAAGAGGCCAGCGAAGCCCAAATAAAAAAATGAATAAAAGAGGCCTTAGATGCCCACATAAAAAATGAGAGAAAAGATAGAAGGGACATTGCTACTACATTTTTCCACACTTGTGCTTCAAAGTAGCACCATGATCTTCATGATAGAGAGTCTCCTATTTTGTCACTTTCATATAACTAGTGGAATTTTCTTCATGGTGCACGTCCACTTAGTTTCTTTTTGAGCTTTCATACACTTATAGCTCTAGTGCATCTGTTGCATGGAAATCCCTACTCACTCACATAGCCCATTAATACGCCTAGTTGATGTGAGACTATCTTCTCCCTTTCCTTGACAACCTCCACGATATTCTATTCCACCTATAGTGCTATATCCATGGCTCACGCTCATGTATTGCGTGAGAGTTGAATTTTTTTACAACATAAAGGTGTGAAAACAATTTCTTGAGTTTTCATCAGGGTTGTGCATGATATAAATACTTTGTGTGGGGAAGATGGAGCATAGACAGACCATATGATATTGTAGGGATAACTTTCTTTTGCCATTATATTTTGAACAGATACAATTTCTTTGCTAGTATGCTTAAAATGTTATTGGTTTTATATAAAGATTAAGCTTTTGTTTTGAGTCTTACTAATCTGAATATTCATGCCACAATAAAGAATATTACATGGATAAGTATGTTAGGTAGCACTCCAAATCAAAAATTCTGTTTTTATCATTTACCTACTCGAGGATGAGCAGGAATTAAGCTTGGGGATGCTGATACGTCTCCAACATATCTATAATTTTTTATGATAGCATGCTATTATATTATCTGTTTTGGATGTTTTATATGCATTAATATGCTATTTTATATTATTCTTGGGACTAACCTATTAATCTAAAGCCTAGTGCTAGTTTCTGTTTTTTCCTTGTTTTTGAGTTTTGCAGATATGGAATATTAAACGGAGTCCAAATGGAATAAAACCTTCAGAAGGAATTTTTTGGAAGGAAACAAATCAAACAAGCTTGGAGTGCACGGCAGGGGAGGTGCCAGGGAGCCACAAGCCTGCTAGGTGTGGGCCCCCTGCCCGTGCCTAGCATGCTTGTCGCCTCCCTGCAGGTCTCCTAACCTTAATTCTTCGCCTATAAATACCCAAATATTCCCCCAACATCAGAACGAGCCACGCAAATACTTTTCCGTCGCCGGAAGCCTCCGTTCCCACGAGATCCAATCTTGGAGCCTTTTCTAGTAATTTGCCGGAGGGGGTTTCGATCACGGAGGGCATCTACATCAACTCCATTGCCCCTCCGATGATGCGTGAGTAGTCCACCATAGACCTATGGGTCCATATCTAGTATCTAGATGGCTTCTTCTCTCTCTTTGATCTTCAATACAATGTTCTCCATGATCTCATTGGAGATCTATCCGATGTAATCCTCTTTTGTGGTGTGTTTGTCAAGATCCGAGGAATTGTGAGTTTTTGTTTAGATTATCTATGAATCTTATTTGAATCTCGTCTGAATTCTTATTTGCATGATTTCATATCCTTGCAAGTCTCTTTGAGTTATTGGTTTGGTTTGGCCAACTAGATTGGTAATTCTTGCAATGGGAGAAGTGCTTTGTTTTGGGTTCAATCTTGAGGTGTCCTCACCCAGTGACATAGTAGGGGTAGCGAGGCACGTATTGTATTGTTGCCACCAAGGGTAACAAGGTTAGGTTTGCATCATATTGCTTGATTTTATCCCTCTACATCATGTCATCTTTCTTAATGCATTACTCTATTCTTCATGAAATTAATACTCTAGATGCAGGCAGGAGTCGGTCGATGTGTGGAGTAATAGTAGTAGATGAAGAATCATTTCGGTCTACTTGACACGAACGTGATGCCTCTATGCATGATTATTGCCTAGGATAACTACATGAGTATTCGCTTTTCTATCAATTACTTGAGAGTAATTTGTTTACCCACCGTGATATTTGCTTTCAAGAGAGAAGCCTCTAGTGAAACCTATGCCCCCCGGGTCTACTTTCCATTATATACTTTCAGATCTATACTTTGCTGCAATTTATTTACCTTTTACTTTCCATTCTTGTTTACATCTATATCTATCGGATCTAATCCTTGTAAATAATCGTGAAGGGATTGACAACCCCTTTATAGCGTTGGGTGGAAGAGTTTGATTGTTTGTGTAGGTGCAGCCATTGGTGACTTGCTTGTTCCTCCTACTGGATTGATACCTTGTTTCTCAACAACTGAGGGAAATACTTATCTACTTCGCTGCATCACGCTTTCCTCTTCAAGGGAAAACCAACGCACGCTCAAGAGGTAGCAAGAAGGATTTCTGCCGCCATTGCCGGGGACGACACATAGCAAGTCAAGACAAGATCTCTCCCGTCAACTTGCCAATTTATGGCACCGTTGCTGGGGAGGATACACATCAAGCCTACCAAGTACCCAGCACAAACTCATCTCTTGTGTTTACGTTATTTACCATTTTCCTCTCGTTTTCCTCTCCCCGAATCGTAAAACGATTTTCAGAAAATACCAAAAAAGATTTGCCTTTTTGTTCGCCCTACTTTTGTTTGCCTTTCATTTTCGTGTGTGTTTGATTGCTTGCCTTCTCATGATGTATGAGAACACAAAGTTGTGTGACTTTTACAATACTAATAATAATGATTTTATTAGTACTCCGATTGCTCTCGCCACTAGTGCGGAATCTTATGAAATCAATGCTGCCTTACTTAATCTTGATATGAAAGAACAATTTTCAGGCCTTCCTAATGAAGATGCCACATCCCATCTAAATACCTTTATTGAGTTGTGTCATATGCAAAATAAGAAAGAATTAGATAATTATATTGTGAAATTAAAACTATTTCCGTTTTCACTATGAGATCGTGCTAAAATTTGGTTTTCATATTTGCCAAAAAATAGTATTGATTCATGAAATAAGTCTAAAGATGCTTTTATCTCCAAGTACTTTCCACCCGCTAAGATCATCTCCCTTAGGAACGATATAATGAATTTTAACGAACTTGATCATGAGCATGTTGCACAATCTTGGGAGAGGATGAAATTGATGATTAGAAATTGTCCCGCATATGGTTTGAGTTTATGGATGATTATACAAATTTTCTATGCGGGATTGAATTTTGCATCTAGAACTCTTTTGTATTCAGAGGTGGGTGGTACTTTCATGGAAATCACATTAGGAGAGGCTACTAAACTCCTAGATAATATTATGACAAACTACTCTCAATGGCATACCGAAAGATCTGCTACTAGTAAAAAGGTGTATGCTATTGAAGAAATAAATACTTTGAGTGAAAAGATGGATGAATTGATGAATTTTTTGCTAGTAAGAGTGATACTATTGATCCTAATGATATGACTTTGTCTTCTTTGATTGGAAATAATAATGAATCTATGGATGTGAATTTTTTTGGCAGGAACAATTTTGGTAACAATGCGTATAGAGGTAATTTCAACCCTAGGTCGTTTCCTAGTAATCCACTAATAATTATGGTAATTCCTACAACAATTCTTATGGAAATTATAATAAGATGCCCTCTGATCTTGAAAATATTATTAAATATTTTATTGGTTCACAAAATTTTTTAATGCTACTATTGAAGAAAAAGTGCTCAAGATTGACGATTTGGTTAGGAATGTTGATAGAATTTCTCTTGAGGTTGATTGTTTGAAAGTTCGATATACTCCACCCAAGCATGATATTAACGAGTCTTTAAAATCTATGAGAATTTATATTGATGAAAGTAAGGAAAGAACATCTAGAATACGTGCTAAGCATGAATGGCTTGAAAAAGTGTGTTCTCGTTATTATGATAATAATGATGAAGATCTTAAAGTGATCGATGTGACTCCTATTGAATCTTTGTTTTCCAATATAAATCTTGATAATGATGGGACCGGAGATAAGTCAACTTTTGTTAAAAGGCATCCCAATGATTCAGAGTCTATAGATCTTAATGCTAAGATTGATAAATAGCAATGAACCCACTCTTATGGATTTCAAGGACTTTAACTATGATAGCTGCTCTTTGATTGATTGTATTTCCTTGTGTCGGTGCACTAGGATTTTTGGGCCATCTTGTGCCCCTTTACTCGTGCACGAGCAGTAGTAGCCGCCCTGGTGGCAAGGCCTAGCGAAGACTTATCAAGCACCATCACAGAAGACTCAAGACTACTGGCAAGACCTACCGGCAAGACTCCAGACCCCCGGCAAGCACTGCCAGCACACAGGACAGGTGTCGATCCACTTGGACGCATGTCGCGGCATCGACACTGGAGGGAGTTAAGTGGCGGCAATGGACAGGCCCCCGTCCCATCCCACTGATGGACTGAGACCCCTGACAGTGCATTTAATGCTCTTGTCCTACTTCGTCAGCGTTAGGTACGATAGCACTGTAGCCGCAATGTGCATCCCGTGTGCACACTATACGCCACTGTTGGGATTCCCTTAAGTATAAAAGGAGACCTAGGGCGTTACATAGGAGGAATTTTGGACATTTTGGCTTTTGGGCTTTCGCATAGTAGGCAGTTAAACAACCAGACAGCCCGACAGTTAGAGAGGGGGAGGTTCCCAAGCTCACGTAGCAGCCGTTCATGGCGCTCATGTAGCTCGAACCATAGAACAGGATAAATATAACCAAGCAGGCGTAGGGTTTTATACATCCGTGCGACTCGAACCTGGGTAAAACTCCCCGCGTGCAGCTGACCAGACCGCCTCTTTGTGTCAACTCACCCCTCCCCCGCCGAACCAAAAGGGGCCCCCGTGGTCCCATAGGTGTTCTTTCCCATGACATCTTTGGCACACCAGGTAGGGGGGCGTGTGAGTGGTGCGAACTCGTTTTGGTGATCTGCGCCCCAGCTTCATCATCGCCATGGCCCCCAAGAAGAAGGGCCTGACAGCAGTTGTCCTATACGCGTCCGCCGTTCCTGTATCTCCGCGGACGGGGGATGACGTAGACGCGGGTGGAGGAGGAGGAGGCGGAGGTTCGAACTTCCGCGACGCTCCGGTGACCAATGCCAAGCAGGTGGCGACGCTCGCCGTAGAGACGCTCATGGCGGCGGTGGGAACCCCCGTGCCCCTGGGTCTCGGGACGGAGCAGTACTGCCTACAGGTGGTACGGCGAACTCCGGGGGCGAAAGAGTGTCTTCTAGGGCACCCATGCCGATGCCTACGCCGCGACCTTCTCAGGACACACGTGGAGAGCCGCACCACAGCGCCCGCAGTTCTCAGCGTCCCCACGGAAAAGCTCCTGCGCATCATTCCCAAGATGCGCGGGACCAGCATGCAAGCGGGATTGGCATGCTGACACGGAACCGCGTACGTGCTCCTTCTAACACGGTTAGGAGTCAGAGCACCTTGTGTTCCTCGCGCCGCTCGGTGCTGTCCATAGCGGAGGAAGCGATGCCGGGAGCGCAGCTACTCCTTAACTTCCCTCCTGCTGTGGAGAAGCTTGATGAATGGAGAGCCACCATTCAGAGCCTCCTCAGCCTCGCAGATAAGCTTTGTCCCATAGGGCCGCCTCAGACCAGTGGTGAAGTGCCCGGAGTCGGCGCGACCTCGGCACACTCTCCTCCACGACAGCATCGTCAGTCATCGACCCGACGGACCGACGCCCACGATGGTTACTCAACAGCGTCGTCTGACCCATGGATGTGTCATGATCAGCGTCATGTTCTTCGGGAACGTGGCAAGGAGGAGGCTCGAACCGCGATTGAGCGGCGATGAGAAGTGCGCCTCCAGTCAGATAGGCGTGCGGGACCCACTGTAGACAAGTCCGTGCCGGGGTACCCTACCAGCCTACCTTACGAGGTGGGCGGTCCAGCGTTTACCCCTGAGCTGTGGCAAGTCCAGTGGCCCAATAGCCGCAGGTTCAAACATGAAGTCCCGGAGAAGTACGACGGCAAGACCCATCTATCAGAGTTCCTAAGCGTCTACACCATTGCGGTGCAGGCTGCCGGGGGCCGCGACAACAAGATATTTGCCAACTACTTCCCGTTGGTACTTAAGCCCAACGTCAGGTCATGGCTGATGCACTTGCCGAAGAGATTCATCGCCTCTTGGGTGGACTTGTGTCATGAGTTCGTTGGCACCTTCACTGGGGGTCATCAAGCTCCTGACCAGGAGATCGACCTTGTAGGACCGAAAGTATGTCTAGAGGGGGGTGATTAGACTACTTGACCAAATAAAAGTTTTGCCTATACCATGTTTTAGGGTTGACAATTTTTAGCATTTCACGGCAAGTCAAGTACACCCTACACATGCAAGTCTAAGAGTATATAGCAGCGGAAAGTAACAACAAGCATGTATAGAAGGGATAGGGTAGGAAGATCAAACACAGTTGTAGACACGATGATTTTTCCCGTGGTTCCGATAGGTGGCACTATCGTACATCCACATTTATGGAGTCTTCAACCCACGGAGGGTAACAATCGCGAGAGTCCACGGAGGGCTCCACCCCAAAGGGTCCACGAAGTAGCAACCTTGACTATTCCATAACGGCTTCCATCCACAAAGACTAGCCTCACTATGGGTAGATCTTCACGAAGTAGGCGATCTCCTTGCCCTTACAAACTTCTTGGTTCACTCCACAACACGAAGTAGGAGGCTCCCAAGCGACACCTAACCAATCTAGGAGGCACCACCCTCCAAAAGGTAATAGGCTCGGGAATGACGATGAACTCCTTGCTCTTGTGCTTCAAGATGATAGACTCCTCAGCACCCAATCACACTCTCACAGATTTGGCATGGTGGAAGAGATGGGATTGGTGGAAAGCTACTTGGAGAGGCTAGAAATCAAGGTCCATATGATTTGGAGATGAAGATCTTGACCTCAACACAAGGGTAGGTGGTTCTCTCTCAGAAAATATGATAGGATAGGTATGGAATAGTTTTGAGTGCTTCTCTCTCGAGTAGGTGGTGGTGAAGGGGTATATATAGGCATCCCCAAAAATCCAACCGTTACACACAAAATGACCAACTCGGTGACACCGATGTGTTACTCTCAGTGGTATCGAAGTGACCAAAAGCTGGCAACTTTTGAATCTCGGTAAAGCCGATATAGGAAACTCGGTTGCACCGATAAGGTGACCAATGGTCGGATTTCCAATCTCGGTGACGCCGATCCAACATTCTCGGTGGGACCGAAAATGTGAATTTGCGTAACAGAAAGTTGGCAACCTAAACTCGGTGGCACCGGTATGGAATCGGTTGCACCGAAGTAGCTAGGGTTTGGCTTGAGTCTGTCTAGGTTCTGGAATCAGTGGCACCGGTATGGGAAGGTTGGTTGCACCGATTTTTAGTGGTAGGTATAGAACAGACTTTGGTTGGAGAGTTTGTGGATGTTTTTGGCGACTATCACTTGTGCACGTTTGAGCATATTGTTCACCAACAAAACCTTACCCCCTTTTAATAGTATTGGCTTTCCTATGGACTCAAAGTGATTTCTCACAAATACAAAATGTAGAGTCCTCTTGCTTGAAGCTTGGCCAACCTATTTCCTTGCATCTTGGGGTATGTCCAGAATCTCCTTTTGCCAATCCTATCATTGAAATTTCCTGAAATATACTTAGTGGAAACATTAGTTCAATGACTTATATGTTGTTATTAATTACCAAAACCACCAAGGGAGCAAATGTGCTCTCAATCTCCCCATTTTCGGTAATTGATGACAAAATATAGATCAAAGCTTCAACATATGATAAATTCAATGAATACAATTGTCGCTTTGAGAGGTATGTGATAAGCAAGAGCTCCCCCTAAATTTGTGCATTATTTTGAATTTGTGTTTGAATGCAAATGCATAATCGATTAGGTATATGGGGTACTTCTTCCATGTCACATACAACTTGGTGGTGTGCGAGAATAATTTAGAATGAATAACATGGCACAACACAATCAAGCAAAGGTGAATGATCATCTCATAAGCATTAAGATGATAGGAAATAGTTGCATCACACATAACAACGTAAAATAGTAGCATAACACACATGATCACAAAAGTATCTCACATCAAACCAAAAGAACCAAATGTTTTGAAAAGCAATAAAACACCAAAACGCTCTCTCGCTCGAAACCTAAAGATCTATATACACTTCTCCCCCTTTGGCAACAAGTTACCAAAAAGTTCAAAGGCATACATCTAAGTGTTCTTGGGCATATCTCCTTCGGTTGTTGATGAAGGAGTCGAGATGACAACGTTGGCGAATATCTCTTTAGATGTCGTGGATGGAGGTGGAGTGGTCACTGATGGAGCAGAAGTTGATGGAGTTGATTGAGCTGGCACAATGGCTGATCTGGCCTGAGTGGTGAACCGAGTGCCTGGCCTTAGAGGTAATTCATCCTCCTCATCCTCATCATCGTCATCATCTGAAGTAGAAGAGACCCGAGGGATGTGCATGGAGTCAACTTCCTTCTGAAGCTCTGTGACGGTTTAAGTCAGCCTGTCCACCTTATCAGTAAGGGTCTTGATTCTGGTCTCAAAGATCCTGACAAGACTATTCTGGTTGTCTAGAATCCCCTTAATGTCCTTCTTCATGCCTTGAACAGATGATATCAGCAAATCCATTTGCTCGTTCCTGGATCTAGGGACTTGAGCACTAGTGGCTCTAACTGCCTTTGCTCCTGAGCTGCAAATGAAGTGGGGTGATCAGCATCCATCACCACAACATTGTCCTCGAGATCTGGCTGTAGGGGAAAATGTGGGTGATCTAGGGCAAAGATGTGCTTCTCGAGTCTTGAGTTGATGAGCATCTGGATGTAGGGTGCATAACAGCAGGAGCGCTTCTGGTTAGCAGCAACCCTCTTGATTGTGTCAACAAAGATCCATGACTCTGATCCTGGTGTGTCTGTCAAGGTGGATCAACATGTTGATGTAGTGGCCTCAGATCATCTTGTCATCTCCTGACTTGGGCATCAAAGTATGCCTTAGAATGGTGTTCATCGTGTGGAGGCCAGCCTGGAGAAAATAGATGGATCCTAGCCTGTGAGACTTCACATTTGCAGCAGGGATGTCCTTATACATGTTAGACATAGCATTGTGGCTAGCCTTGGATTCTGAGTAAACATCCAAGTCACCATCCTGTGCTTCAGGAACTCCTAAGATATCAGCCCATTCCTCAACAGTTGATTCGTATCTCGCACCTTCAGTCATCCACACAATTCTACCATCTCCATAGAAGTGTGCAATGGAGTAGAATTGCATGATCATCTCATCATTCCACGCTGTGAATTCTCTGCCAACGAACTCATCCAGCCCTATACAGTAGAAGTTGTCCTGGACACTTGGAAAGTAGTCCTCATTCTCCTTGATGAACTTCCAATCAATGTAACACATATCACTGACAACTGGACTCTTGTCAAAGAGCACGGTCTCATAGAAATCCTGTTGCTCCTTGGTATAGAACCTGTAGTCCACAACTGTTTTCTTCTTCTGGGCATAAGGATCTATATCTCTCCATGCCCTCAATCCAGAATCCTTCCTCTTCTTCATCTCCTCAGCTAGTGGGTAGCTGTCATTGTGTACTGGAAGGTGTGGTCTGAGCTTCATCAGTGTTGTCAAGTCATCCACATCTTCAACTCTGGAAGCAGTTCCTTTGTTCTTCTCAGAAGCTGGAATCTGCCTAGTTGTCCTCTTAGGCTTCTCAGCAGCCTTCTTGGATGTGCTGGTCTTAGGCATAGCATCAGACATAAGTTTCTTTGCCTTCTTCTTGGGAGGAGCCTTTGTAGCTGCCTCAATCTCCTCCTCCTCAGCAGCATCACTAGTTGCTTCCTCTGGATCTTCATACATGGAAGTGGGCTTGCCAGTCACATGAATGATCCTCTTCCTCGACTTCTTCTCTCCTGCCTTCTTAGGCATAGCCCTCTTGGGGACCTCAATAGATATTGTTGCTCTGGCAGTCTCATGAGCCTTGAAGATGGAAGCAGGAGCATATATCTTGCTGACAACTCTTCGATAGGAAGTAGCTTCAGTTGCTGACTTCTTGGCAGCCTTCTTTTGCTTCTTAGCAAGAATCTCTTTTGGAACAAAGTCTGAATCTTCTTCATCTGAGTTCAACTTCTTCCTGGTTCTGGTGGCAGCCTTGGGCAACCCATGAGAGCTGGGGGTGCCTGGGTCTGAAAAAGAACTGGCTTCTGGGCTTGTTCCAGAACTCATATCAACTCCCTGCTCTGGCACATTCTGACTGTCCTTTGAGCCTGACATGCTGACCCTGTGAATAGAGTGTAGATGAGTAGAACTAGATGAGTTATCACAAAATGAGGCTGGTTTTTTGAAATTTGACCAATGAGTTTTTCAAAAAGTTCTGCAATCTGTCAAACACATACCAGTGTACCCGAAAAGAATTATTCGGTAAGACCAAGACAAACTAACTCTTTAACAGAAACTTGGCAGCCTTTTCGGTAGGACCGAAAAGAGCTACTCGGTTCCACCGATTCAGTTCTCGCCCTCACTGAAAATCATATCGGTGAGACCGATATTTACATTTTGGTTCCACCGAGATATATGGGGTGGACGACAAAACCCTAGAAAATCCATCTAACTCGAGATTTTGGAGTTTTAAGTGGATGAATATCTATGCAAAGGGTGCAAAGATGATAATCAAGTATCTAATGCGCAAGAATCGGATGGGGAGCGCACTAGAGATGGAATACGTACCCTAGCTTGGCGCGGATCCTCTACGGCAGCGACGATGGTGCAAATTTCGTCGACGGCGGCGATTCCCAGCAGCGGAGGGGCGCATGAAGACAAGGGCGACGACCAGGGGTCTCAAGGCGGCAGCTTAGGGTTCTGAGGCGCGACGTTGAAGATTAAATTTCAAAGCATCGGGGTCCACAACATATATGCCATTAACTATCGGTGATACCGATTTTATGTTTTTGGTGTCACCGAGTTCCACTACTGTCAGCTGACAGGGAAACTCGGTGTAACCGAGAATATGAAATCAGTAGTACCGAGATTGAAAACCAGATCAACCCTAGGCATTCCGTGAGACTGAGATTTTGGGATTGGTTCCACCGAGCTGCACTTGGGAGGTTTTAATGGTCAGTCCTTGTCGATACGGAACTCCGCGTGCTCCACACACAGAGGGATCGAAAAGTACTTGTTCAAATTTTGTGATGCAGCATGAATGGAATATGAGGTGAGAAAGTATAGATAGCTAAAGAGTGGTCCTAGGCATTCTTGTCCATCTAATTGGTAAAAGATAAATCGAAACCCAAATAGGAACAACTGGATGTCCTCGAATGAGAAAATAAATGCAGACCAACATGCTCACACAATAAGATGTCAAAAGAAATCATGAAAAACATGCACAAACACAATAGCATCTAACAAGCACTTGGGCAATGACGAAGTCATGTATATATGAGTATTTCACTTAAGAGCCAAGTAAGAGTACTTGATCATAGGTCATACTCATCGTTTAAGCACAAGTGGGGTTACCACTTTTACATAAAGCATTTAATGCTATCACACAATAAGAGATGCTTTGACTCAAGTCTTAGAGTAAATCTCCCCCTTAATGTGACATCCCCACATAAGAGGGATACACTAACCTTGGGTTTTGTCGATGAAGAGTTCATGTTGGTGAGGTAGTTGTGGATGCTCAATGTTGATGAAGATCACCAAGATTTGGGAGCATCCTTGTTGTTTCCTTACTCTTCTCACCTACATGGGTTAGTTCCAACATACAAGAGACAAATACAAGGATATCTATGGACATGGAGTGCAAAGCATATGTTATGATGTCCATTGATTAGTTGATTACCTTGTCCCTTGCTTACCTTTGAGGGAATGTGTGACTCCTTGAACTATTGCATTGAGTTGATGTTGAGTGCAAAAAGTTCTTGCCAATAATGAATGTGAGTGAATTTCATTGGCGGAGTCACCCCTCAACAACCTTCTAGTTCTTCTTCTTGGGGACCCACATCAAGTTGATGGGGATCCTTGGCGTTGAAGTAGCCTTTGTAGTAGTTGAGCTTGAAGTAGCCTTGGGAACCCACTCCACCAAAGCTAGGGGTTCATCTTCATATGAGTCAATGTCCTCTTGAAGCTTGTTCTTGCCCTTGAGCTTGTGGTCTTGTAGTGGAAGGTCAGCTTGAGTGTTTGTCCCCTTGGAAAGAGTATTTTCATACGTCTCCTTTTGAGGAACAAACTTGGGCTTGGGATATTGACCTTTTTCCCATTCAACTCCATTAGCGTTGAAGTAGCCAACACCACGATTCTTCCGGTATCCTCCATGCTTGCGTACAATTTCCTCAAATTGCTTACATCCGGCAAGACTCTTGTAGATACCCTTTTCTATAATTCCTTTCAATAAAGCATTTTCTTGCTCAAGTGTAACTTGGCTAAGAGAATCATCATTAGTGGAATCAATAGAACTACTAGAAGCAACATCATTGGGTTTAGCATTTTTATTGTTGCTACTAGATGAAGAACCTTTCTTGCCTTTGTTACTAGATTGCTTAGTTTTAACTTGAGGCATGAAGGCATACAAGAGTAGTCGTTTGGCTAGATAAGATGAAGTCTTCTTTTGGAGATCATCATTGATATCTTTGAGAAACTCATGATCTTGCTCCAAGTTGAGCTTCTCGAAGCGTAGCTTCTCACGAGTTCTCACAAGCTCTCTATGATCTTCAAGAGTAGATTCATGAGCGAACTTAAGAGTGTTTAGTTCTTTAGTTAGTTGTTCTATTTTCATATTATCATCATCAAATGACTCATCTTGACTAGCATGAGAATTATCAACTTCATTTTGATCAACATCACTAGTTTTATCACAAAGCAAATCATCTTCATCACTATCAAAATCAAGATACTCGGGGTGTGATACCTTGGGGCCTTTAGCCATGAAGAAACTTCCACTCCCTTCGTTTGGTGAATCAAATAGATCATAGGAGTTGGTAGTCACTAGAGCAATTCCGGCAACACCATCATCTTCACTATGGTCGGAGTTAGAGTGATAGCTTCTCTCAGAGTTGTTGTCGGAGTCGGAGCCAGAAACCCATTCACCAACATGAGCTTGATGTTTTCTTATTGTGTATCTCTTGGTGTACTTGTCCTTATTCTCCGAATATCTACTTCTCCTTGAGTGTCTTCGTTCATAACGATCATTCTACTCCTTCTCTCTCTTTGTGGTGACTCATTCCTTGAGCTTCGTCTTTGAGGTGACTCTTCTCTTCTTCTGTAGAGAGCCGTGCACTCATTTGAGTAGTGTCCGGGCTTCCCACAATTGTAAGAATTGCGGTCATGACTTGACAAATGCTTCTCTTCATATCTTGAGTTGGAGTTTCTTTCTTTGCCTCTATTCTTGTAGAACTTGTTGAATTTCTTGACCATGAGGCTTATCTCTTCATTGGTGACAAGGTTGTTGCTTCAAGTTGCAGGAGCATCACTTGTGGCTTTGTAAGCACTGCTAGACTTATGATGAAGTTATTCTTTATCTTTGAGTGTCATCTCATGAGCAACAATCCTTCCAATGACTTCTATAGGCTTGAGATGTTTGTAGTTTGGCATCATTTGGATTAATCTGCACATGGTGTCGTATCTCTCATCCAAAGCTCTAAGTATCTTCTTGATGATGAATTTGTTGGTCATTTCTTCGCTTCCTAAGCCGACAATCTCATTTGTGATGAGAGCTATCCTAGAGTACATCTCTGCGACTCCTTCACCATCCTTGATCTTGAACTTGTCAAGCTGACCTTGAAGAACATCTAACTTGGATTCTCTCACGGACTCGGTTCCTTCGTGCATATCAACAAAAGTATCCCAAATCTCTTTTGCATTCTCAAGAAGGCTGATTTGGTTGAATTCTTCGGGGCAAAAGCAGTTGAAGAGAATGTCGCATGCTTGAGCATTGAGTTGCAACATCTTCAATTCATCCGCGGTCGCTTCATGATCAGGTTCCCGTCCATCTGCAAAGAACTCACCTTGCAAGCCAACACGAACAATAGCCCAAACGATGGGGTTATGACCAAGAATATGCATTTTCATTTTGTGCTTCCAACTAGCAAAATTAGGGCCACCAAAGTATGGACCTCTACGGTGATAACTTCCCTCACTAGATGCCATACTTCTCCTAGGTTGTGAGACCTAAGCAATGGAGACCAAAGCTCTGATACCACTTGTAGGACCGCAAGTATGTCTAGAGGGGGGGGTGAGTAGACTACTTGACCAAATAAAAGTTTTGCCTATAACAAGTTTTAGGGTTGACAGTTTTTAGCATTTCATGGCAAGTCAAGTACACCCTACACATGCAAGTCTAAGAGTATATAGCAGCGGAAAGTAACAACAAGCATGTATGGAAGGGATAGGGTAGGAAGCTCAAACGCAGTTGTAGACACGATGATTTTCCCATGGTTCCGATAGGTGGCGCTATCGTACATCCATGTTTATGGAGTCTTCAACCCACAGAGGGTAACGGTCACGAGAGTCCACGGAGGGCTCCACCCAAAAGGGTCCACAAAGTAGCAACCTTGACTATTTCATAACGGCTTCCGTCCACAAAGGACTAGCTTCACTATGGGTAGATCTTCACAAAGTAGGCGATCTCCTTGCCCTTACAAACTTCTTGGTTCACTCCACAACACGAAGTAGGAGGCTCCCAAGCGACACCTAACCAATCTAGGAGGCACCACCCTCCAAAAGGTAATAGGCTCGGTAATGACGATGAACTCCTGGCTCTTGTGCTTCAAGATGATGGACTCCTCAGCACCCAATCACTCTCTCACAGATTTGGCATGGAGGAATAGAAGGGATTGGTGGAAAGCTACTTGGGGAGGCTAGAAATCAAGATCCATATGATTGGAGTGGAAGATCTTGACCTCAACACAAGGGTAGGTGGTTCTCTCCCAGAAAATCTGATAGGATAGGTATGGAATAGTTCTGACTGCTTCTCTCTCGAGTAGGTGGTGGTGAAGGGGTATATATAGCCATCCCCAAAAATCCAACCGTTACACACAAAATGACCACCTCGGTTACACCGATGTGTTACTCTCGGTGGTACCGAAGTGACCAAAAGGTGGAAACTTTTGAATCTCGGTAACGTCGATATAGGAATCTCGGTTGCACTGATAAGGTGACCAATGGTCAGATTTTCAATCTCGGTGACGCCGATCCAACATTCTCGGTGGGACCAAAAATGTGAATTTGCGTAACAGAAAGTTGGCAACCTAAACTCGGTGGCACCGGTATGGAATCGGTTGCACCGAAGTGGCTAGGATTTGGCGTGAGGCTCTCTAGGTTCTGGAATCGGTGGCACCGGTATGGGAAAGTTGGTTGCACCAATTTTGAGTGGTAGGTATAGAACATACTTTGGTTGGAGAGTTTGTGGATGTTTTTGGCGACTATCACTTGTGCACGTTTGAGCATATTGTTCACCAACAAAACCTTACCCCCTTTTAATAGTATTGGCTTTCCTATGGATTCAAAGTGAATCTCACAAATATAAAATGTAGAGTCCTCTTGCTTGAAGCTTGGCCAACCTATTTCCTAGCATCTTGGGGTATGTCCACAATCTCCTTTTGCCAATCCTATCATTGAACATTTCCTGAAATATAGTTGGTGGAAACATTAGTTCAATGAATTATATGTTTTTATTAATTACCAAAACCACCAAGGGAGCAAATGTGCTTTCAGACCTGACCATCATCCCCCAGAAGTAAGGCGAAACTCTGCGCAAGTACATCCAGAGGTTCAACCGCGTGCACCACAACATCCCAGACGTTCACTCTGCCGCTGTTATCAGCACGTTCCATCACAACATGCGCAACTGCAGGATGCGGGACGAGCTGGCAATGGACAGAGTCAGGGACGTCGCCGAGCTTTATGCTTTGGAAGACAAATGTGATCGGGCTGAAGAAGGGAGAAGACTCCCCGGTGAGGACGCCGATGCAGAGGTCGACTCTGCAGACAAAGACACTATTACCCCGACAAAGAAGGGCCGTCAACGGAATAAGAAGTGCAAGGGAAAGACCATGCTAGCCGTCGAAGGATCTGGCAACCCCGGTGCCGCCAAGAAAGGGAAGGTTGATGACCCCGGCAATGATGTTGCTGGGTGTGCCTCCTGCCACGCCCTGGCGGCTGCCGACAAGCGAGAGGACTTTGGCAAGCAGTATTTCAAGATCCATCACACCAAAGGCCACGACCTCCAAGACTGCCGGCAAGTTGTGCAGCTTGCCGAAAAACAGAGGGACAAATATGAAAGGCGCAACAAGGAGAAGGGTCAAGATGGTGTTGAGGGGTCCGGCAAGAAGCGTGTTGGCTGAGGAGGTCGCCGTGGCAAGCCCAAGCAATAGAAGGATCGACCCACCCGCGGTCACAACAAGCAAGAGGGAGATGATGATGATGTTGAAGAGGACAACGAGTCCAGTGAGCATGAGTTTCAGAAGGCTACGGAGGCAATGTGCATAGAAGGAGGAGCCTCGTCGCATTCCTCTCACCACCAACTTAAACAGTGGGCGCGCGAGGTTAATGCAGCAGATCCCTCTATCGACACACAGAAACCTCTGAAATGGTCCAACACTCCTATCATCTTCGACGCCGAGGATCACCCTGATCGCATAACTGCGGTCGGGTGCCTGCCGTTGTTGGTCTCGCCAACAACCCGGAACCTCAAGGTGACGAAGATGTTAGTCGATAGTGGGGCTAGCCTGAACCTGATCTCGCCCGATGTCATTCGGAGGCTGCAGATTACTAACGAGGATCTCGAGCCGACAAGCACTTTCTAAGGGGTCAATTCGGGAAGGACTCAATCGAAAGGCAGGGTCACGCTACCGGTGACATTCGGCAGCGATATCAACATCAGAACGGAGAAGATCGTCTTTGACGTTGCCGAGATCTCATTGCCATACAACGGCATTCTTGGGCGTCAGGCACTGGCCAAGTTCATGGCTGCCACTCACTTCGCTTACAACGTGCTGAAGATGCTCGGACCGATGAGCGTCATTACCATCAACTCCGACAAGAAGAGCGCACTTATCTATGCCGACCAACTCTACCGGGGCGCAGCCGCAGCACCTGTCGCCAAAGCACTTGCTCCTACCACTGAAGCTCCCGGGAGGAATAAGACCGGCAAGGCCTCTGGCACACATTCCGACAAGCGCGCCTCTATGGAGTGTTGCGCTACTGTTGACGATGTGCTAGAGAGCTCCACCGACAAGAGCAAGAAGTCCAAGGCAGCTCCACCAGAGACCAAGAAGGTGCCCGCCAAGGAGGATGGCACGGGGGAACTTTCACCATAAGTTCCACCCTTGACGAAAAATAGGAAAGCGTGCTCATCGCCTTCCTGCGGGCGAATGTAGATGTGTTTGCATGGCAACCATCTGATATCCTTGGCGTTCCCAGGAAGGTGATTGAGCACCACCTTGCCATTTGTCCACATGCGCGACCCGTCAAGCAGAAGGTTCGAAAGCAAGCTTTGGAGCGGCAATAGTTTATTGCCAAAGAAATCAAGAAGTTAGAGGCAGCTGGTCTGATCAGAGGAGTACTCCACCCACCGTGGTTGGCCAATCTAGTCGTAGTGCGCAAGGCGAATGGGAAGTGGAGGCTATGCATTGATTTCACAAACATCAACAAGGCCTGCCCCAAAGATCCTTTTCCCTTGCCGCGCATCGACCAGATTGTGGACTCGACCACCGGCTGTGACTTGTTGTCTTTCCTTGAATCCTATTTTGGTTATCATCAGATCTTTATGGACAAGGAAGACGAGGAGAAGACCGCGTTTGTCACCCCATGTGGTACATACTGCTTTTTGCGTATGCCTTTTGGGTTGAAAAGCCCTGGTTCTACCTTTGCGAGAGCAGTCTAGATTTGTTTTGAACCCCAGCTGCATAGAAATATGGAGGCTTATATGGATGACATAGTGGTCAAAACCAAGGACAAGGCCACGCTCATAGCGGACCTAGAAGAGACGTTAGCCAATCGGCGCAAGATCAACATGAAGCTCAACCCCGAGAAATGTGTGTTCGGCCACCCATCCGGCAAGCTTCTCGGGTTCTTTATGTCTCAACGCGGAATCAAAGAGAATCCCGACAATATCAAAGAAATTGTGTTGCTGCTCTAAGTAGGTTCATCTCAAAGTCTGCCGAGCGCGCCTTGCCCTTTTTCAAAATCTTGAAGAAGGCAGGTCCAATGAAATGGACTCCAGAAGCGGAGGCGGCGCTGCAGGATTTGAAGAAGTACCTTTCCTCTCTGTTGGTTCTAGTCGCGCCAAAACCACAAGAGTCGTTGCTGCTGTACTTGGCGGCAACGAATCAAGTGGTGAGTGCTGCACTTGTGGCTGACAGAGAGGTTGATGAAGAAGCAGCCGTAATGGCAGGGGCGCCAAGCAATGAGCCAGGACAGCCTTCGGCAGGGTCTGGTGCTGGCAAAGAAGGATTTGCGCAGTCGAAAGAGATAGTTCCGAAGAAGAAAGTGGTGCAGCGACCAGTCTATATTGTCAGCTCCTTGTTGCAAGGGGCAGATCAAGGTATTTTGGCGTGCAAAAATTTCTCTTTGGCCTTCTTATTGCCTCGATGAAGCTGCGCCATTACTTCCAAGCACATGAGATCACCGTTGTCACCCGCTTCCCGCTACAACGGATATTGAGGAACCCAGAAGCTAGCGGCAGGATTGTAGAGTGGGATCTAGAACTATCAAGATTTGGTCTTAAGTTTGAAAGCACTTCGACCATTCAGAGCAGGGCCTTGGCGAAGTTCATTGTAGAATGGACCCCAACGCTTGATGAAATGATTCCAGAGTCAACTCTCCCCGGCAAGGAGACTGATCGAGAATGGATCATGTATTTCGATGGAGCTTTCTCACTGTAAGGCGCTGGTGCCGGAGTGTTTTTTGTCGCGCCCACCGGAGAGCACCTCAGATATGTGATCCAGATGCACTTTCCCTGGGAGAGATCAATAAACAACACTGCTGAGTAAGAAGGGCTGCATGTCGGTCTTAGGATCACAGCGGACCTCGGGATCAAGAAACTTATTGTCAGGGGTGATTCGCAACTTGTCGCCAGACAAGTGAACAAAGATTACCAGAGTTTGTTGATGGAAGCTTATGTTGATGAAGTGAGGAAGTTGGAAGAGCGTTTTGATGGCCTGCAAATGAAGCACGTTGCACGTGCAGAGAGCAGCGTTGCTGATGGCCTGTCAAAATGTGTTTCCCTTAAGTTACCTGTGGAACCAGGAACTTTTGTGCTCCAACTAACTCAACCCTCCATGGCACCATCAACTCGACAAGAGAAGACAAGGAAGTTAAGTTCCGACAAGTATTTCCTGGCAGAGCTCCCTGAAGCTGCCGGCGAGAAAGTGGCCCAAGAGAACGGTAGGCTTGTCGGTGAGTACTATGCTACGGCATGGCCATCGGCTCTTGCCGTAGAAGCGTATGCTCTTGCTAGGCTTGTCGGGACGCAGCAGACTCCGATAGGCCCTCAAGCCCTTGTCGTCAAGACAAATGCTCCCCCGACATATGATACGCCTTTAGTCCTTGTTGTCGAGCCCCAGGCTCCAGCATGGGCACAACATCTTGTCCAATTCCTTCAGACAGGAGAACTCCCCGAGGAGCAAGAGGAAGCAGAGAAAGTAGCTCGCTGGTCTCATATGTACTACTTCGTGGACAATGTACTATACAGAAAGAGACCAAACAACGTGAAACTCAAGTGCATTTATCGGGAGGATGGACTGGAGCTGTTGTCAAAGATACACGAAGGTATATGTGGCTCCCACATAGGATCAAGAGCACTTGCCGAAAAGGCATTCCGGCAAGGCTTCTTTTGGCCCACTGCCCTCCAGGATGCAACTGCATTAGTAACCAAGTGTGAAGCATGCCAGTTTCATTTGAAGAAACTACATCAACCAGCTCAATCCCTTCAAACAATCCCTCTCTCCTGGCCAGTTTTGGTCTAGGGGCTCGACATCTTAGGCCCCTTTCCCCGCGCTGCATGGGCTTTGAGTACTTGTACGTGGCGATCGACAAGTTCACAAAGTGGTCGGAAGTGGAAATAGTGAGGAAGGTGACAACACAGTCAGCCGTTAAGTTCTTTAAGGGACTACTTTGCCGCTTTGGTGTTCCCAACAGGATCATCACTCACAATGGCACATAGTTCACGAGCCGCACCTTCATGTAGTATGTCCAAGACCTTGGTAGCAAAATCTGTTTTGCTTCCGTTGCCCACCCGAGGAGCAATGGCCAAGCAGAGAGGCTAATGCTAAAGTGTTGTGAGGCCTCAAGACAAGAACTTTTGATAGGTTGCCCAAGTGCGGAAGGAACTGGATTGATGAGTTGCCAGTGGTTCTTTGTTCAATCAGGACGACACCAAATTGAGCTACCGGCCAGACACCCTTCTCCCTTGTCTATGGGGCAGAGGCAGTTCTCCCCACGAAACTCATATACGGGTCACCTCAAGTGCTCGCTTATGATGAGCTCGAGCAAGAGCAGTTGCGTTAAGACGACGCGACGCCCCTTGAGGAAGACCATCTTCAGGCTGCTGTGAGAGATGCACGCTACCAACAAGCCTTGCATCGCTACCATACCGCAAGGTCAATGCCAAAAGTCTTGAGGAAGGCGACCTTGTTCTTCGGTGAGTTCAATCCGCCAAGAATCTAAACAAGTTGATGCCAAAGTGAGAAGGCCCTTATCGGGTAGTATGAGTCACTAGCCCCGGCACAGTCCGCCGGGAGATCTAGGATGGCGATCCGATGAGCAACTCTTGGAATATCGAACATCTTCGAAAGTTCTACCCAAGAGGCGCGGTTGTCGGGCCAGCCCCGACAACCACCTTTTGTACAAGTCTTGCCGCTGAAGCATGTAATCCTTGCTACAAAGCCAAGCTCAGACCCTGTGCGTAGATAAATAAAGATAAGTGTTCTGCAATCCTGTTCGATTCTCATGTTTACTTATGTGCATGTTTATTTGGAGTGTTGCATTGCGCTTAATTCCGACAAGGACTAACGGACCGCCAAGGTTCCATATCCATATTTTCTCTTCTTTCTTTTTCTCAAAGAACAGAAGGATCCCTCGCATGCAGCTTTGCCGGGGGGAATAATGGTGCGGATACCTATGAGCGTGACATCCAAAAAAACTTGTCGAAAGGAGAAAGGCAACAAAAAGATAAGTTGCAAAAAACCCATGTGAATCCTTGTCGTAAGGTTATTTTCCTTGAGCGATTTCGACTTCTGTGTGGAAAACCTGCATGCACGGGAACCTTGCAACGATTGGATGCTCCCTCACTGCGTTCGGGACCGCTCAATGGCCTAAGTGCCTTCGGCCATGCTCCTTGTTTTGTTTCGAGTCCGCTCAACGATCCAAGTGACAACGCTCGTGCCCTTATCCCGTTTTCGAGTAAGGCCGATGCCTTGAACGACCGTGCCAAGGACGCCAAGGTGTCTTGCCGGTAGTGGCACCGCCAGCAGGCTGCTAAGGACCCATTCCTCGAAGCGCTTGCGGTAGGACTACACATGCTAGCAAGATTCTTCCAGAAAGGGCATAGGGAAAGTTACATATATAGAATCAGTCTAACAAGGAAGATAAAACGAATTCATTCAAAATGGGGTGAAATTTACATAAGATACCGCTTTTTTCTAAGCACATATTTATTTGACTTTCTCCCTTAGAGGAGATTACAAGAAGAAAAAGATGGAAAGGAGAGGCGGGATACAAAAAGAAAAAGATGGCGAGAGGCCCCCGGTAGAAGCCCGTCCTGACCCCTCTGGACCAGCACTACATGGATGAGCGGGGCTGCCAGATGGCCAGGCAAGAGCTGATCCCTCCTGGACCAGCATTGCGCGGAGGAGAAGACCGGAGCGAGCAGAAAGGAGGATGGACACCTGAAGCCGAAGTCCACGGGCGTGCTGGAGCTGGAATATGAGGCAGCGCCCGGGAATGAAGCACCCGGCAAGGACATCTTGCTAGGTGGGGAGAGGCATGAGGCTGGCAATGATGCTGCGGTCGGCAGTCAGTCCGAGCTCAAATCTTCGACCTCCGACTTGACCGCCCAAGGACCGGACTCATCGCCGATGTCTTCGCCGCTGTCCTCCCCATCACTATCGCCGGAGGACAGGCTTTCGACACTGCTCGCGCTCTCTTCACAATAGCTGAGGCGGATACCAGAGCTCCCATAAATCTTGATGGAGAGCGTATTGGCCTTCGTCATTTTAAAACGAAGAACGTGCCCCACCTGGATGCTATGGGCACGGGTGAAGGTCTTCCAACCGTGCCTGAGGAACATGATGCGGCGCGCTGTGTACTCAACGTCCACCCGTGCCACGCTGTTGCAGCACCATGCCACCCGCAGCCACAGGAAGGGCGGCCGATCATTCTCCACCGCCCAGGAAAAGGGGCATGGGAGGCGCAGGTGGCTCCGGAGGGGACCGCCCAGTTTGAGGACGAAGTCCAGCGCCGTCCCCTCGGCGTGGGCCTCTTCGATGGAGATGCTTGGCACCAGAGAAGGGGGTGGAGCAGCGCTCCACCTCCTCGACCTCGACCTCCGCGGCATCCACGACCCCTCGCGCCTCCTCCACCACGCGAAATCGAGCCTCCCGCCGCTTCCACGGCTGAAGCGGCAGCATGATCCAGACAAGAGCTCCTCCTCGCAGCCGAGGAAGGCGGTCGCCCTCGCCCCTGGTCATGGCGAAGGGCGGGTGCTACCTGAAGATCGAGAAGACGAGGGAGGAGGCTGACTACGAAGTCTTGCACTCGAAGGGTGGAAGAAGGATGGATAAGCTCCGCCCCCGTCGTCCCCAATTTATAGGAGGAAGCGCGGCGGCTGGTTCTCCCCCACTTCAGAGGATGCCGCCCACCTCCTCCAATAGCGGCGCCCTCAATCACAGGGCGAACAGCAACCGCCCCATCGCCCCAATCCATAGTGCCGCAGTTACTACCTTTTTCATGGACTTTAAGGCACGTGCGCCCGTTGCTAGCTCCCTGCTATGCATGCGGTGTGCGTGGCGGAAAGGACCTGACGTGATAATTAAAAACTCGACAGACGCACCACACATGTATCCCACAACCCGCATTCAATGGGCATCGTGGGGAAGTGCAGCGAGCGCAATGATCACAACTGCGAGGCCATGGCACGCATGCCCGTGCACTATTTGGGCCTAGCCCAACAACACATCGCGACGTGTATGGCTCAGGCCCGGGGGCTCCTGTTGGCGCGCTAGAGTTTTTGGGCCATCTAGTGCCCCTTTACTCGTGGACGGGCAGTAGTAGCCCCCTTGGTGGCAAGGCCCAGTGAAGACTTATCAAGCACCACAATAGAAGACTCAAGACTACCGGCAAGACCTTGCCGGGAGGGCCATAGAGCCTCCAGACCCTCGACAAGTCAAGGTGCCGGCAAGGCGAGGCCTTGGCAAGCACCACTAGCGCATAGGACAGGTGTCGATCCACCTGGACGCGTGTAGCAGCGTCGACATTGGAGGGTGCTGAGCGACACCGATGGGACGAGCCCCCATCCCGTCCCACTTACGGACTGAGACCCCTGACAGTGCATTTAGTGCTCTTATCCTACTCCGTCAGGGTTAGGTACGATAGCACTGTAGCCGCACTGTGCATCCTGTGTGCCCACTCTATACCACTCTTGGGATTCCCTTAAGTATAAAAGGAGACCCAGGGCGTTACAGAGGAGGACTTTTGGACATTTTGGCTTTTGGGCTTTCGGACAGTTAGGCAGTTAAACAACCGGACAGCCCGACAGTTAGAGAGGGGGAGGTTCCCAAGCTCATGTAGCAGCCGTTCATAGCGCTCATGTAGATCAAACCCTAGAACAAGATCAATATAACCAAGTAGGAGTAGGGTTTTACGCATCCGTGTGGCCCGAACCTAGGTAAAAACTCCCCGCGTGCAGCTCACCAGACCGGCTCTTTGTGTCAGCTCGCCCCCCACCGAACCGAAAGGGCCCCCACGGTCCCATAGGTGTTCGTTCCCACGTCACCATGCTTCAATCCATGTTGAATTCTCCTCATTCTTATATTCAAAATAAGGATTTTACTAAACATATAGTTGATGCTATGATGAAATCTTTTGAAGAAAAACTTGAGTTAGAAGTTTCTATCCCTAGAAAGCTTCATGATGAGTGGGAACCTACTATTAAGATTAAAATTAAAGATTATGAGTGCCATGATTCCGAAAACTTTATGTGATGTGCTAGGTTACCATGATTTGGGTGGTAGTGTTTCCACGATTCCGAAAACTTTATGTGATGTGCTAGGTTACCATGATCTTGATGATTGCTCTCTAAATTTGCATCTTGCAGATTCCACTATTAAGAAACCTATGGGAAGGATTAATGATGTTCTTATTGTTTCTAATAGGAATTATGTGCCAGTAGATTTCATTGTTCTTGATGTAGATTGCAATCCTACATGTCCTATTATTCTTGGTAGACCTTTCCTTAGAACGATGGTGCAATTATTGACATGAAAGAAGGAAAAATTAGATTCCAATTTCCATTAAGCGAAGGCATGGAACACTTTCCTAGAAAGAAAATAAGATTGCCTTATGAATCTATTATGATAGCTACTTTTGGATTGCATACCAAAGATGACAACACCTAGATCTATTTTGTTTTGCCTAGCTAGGGGCGTTAAACAATAGCGCTTGTTGGGAGGCAACCCAACTTTATTTTTGTGTTCTGTTTTTGCTTCTGTTTTGAGTGTTTCCCACATTATTACTTTTGTAGTAATTGTATTTTGGTATTTTAATTAGTGTTTGAGCCAAGTAAAACCTTTGGGTTGATCTATGGTAGTTGTTGATTTGATCTTGCTGAAAAATAGAAACTTTTGCGCTCAGTCCAGGAATTTTATAAAAAATTTAGAGCGACGAATAAGTCTGAAAGTTTTACACAAGATTGGTATATAAATTTACCAGGTTGTCCTAAATTTACAGGAATTCTGAGTTACACAAGTATATGATTTTTTCAGATTGCTACACACTGTTCTGTTTTTGACAGATTCTGTTTTCTTTTAGTTGTTTGCCTATTTTGATGAATCTTTGGATTGTATCATGTGGTACGAACCATGGAGAAGTTAGATTACGGTAGGTATAGCACCAATATAAATAAAGAATGAGTTCAAAACATTACCTAAAGTGGTGATTTATTTTGAGTTGAGTCGGATGACTTGACATGATGATTAAACTTGAGATGTTCCAAACTCTGCTTATATTGATATCTATAGCCTGTTCATATAGATATGTGCAACCTCATGATGCATGCTTTATAAAATGTTAGGACATGATATTGAATTCAAAACTAGCTTTCTTCAAAAATACCTACTTGGTGTTATACTATACATGATTACCTTGTTCCAAAACATGGGTTGCTGGTGAGTACATTCAATGTACTCATTGGCTTGCCACTGGTTATTTAATTGGCCAATCATGAAAGGATAAGAATGGTGAAGAGTTCCTTGGGGCCGAACATGCGAGCTAGGACGATTCCCAGTCAGAATGCATGTAGGTTTAAGGCAGATGTCATGGTTCCGAGCTATCGCTAAAGATCTCCGTTGTGAGTTTACGAATGGTGTTTTGGCCCTGCTAGCCCTAGCCATGAAGACTTGTACATAAAGGTCATATTTGTATAAGACGATATGTAATGGATGTAAGACTCTTTTTATTCAGTTATGTGTGTTCAGTGAGCATTGATCTCTAGGATCACTACACACGTACATTCTGTGACTTCAACCTATAAGTCGGGGTCCCCACAGCCAACGTTTCTTGAATTGTGTTAAAGTGTTGTTGGTTCTGTATATTATTTTGCCGACGCATTTATTTGCACTCGTGGCGACCTTCAGTGCCCAGTGTTTGTAATTTGTGGTCTAGCTGTGTTTTATTATCACTGGTGGTGAACTTTGATGCCAGTGGACGTAATATGCCGTAGTTTCTTTATTGTATAATCTAGGTTTATTATTATTACATATGTTGTAATTTAGATCGAAAGCTTTGACGAAGGGCGACGACCAAAAATATCATCGGTCGGTCAGTGGTATATAGAAAGAAATTATTCTACGCAAAAGGGTCGGCCCTTCGCTTGCTATATATGGGCCGAATCAAGGGCCTATAATCATCTCAGGCCATTAACAAGCCTAAAGGTGAAGTACTTTCGGGCCTTAATAGGATGAGTACGCTATGGGCCTATATTGGTCCGGAAAACACCATTGGCTTTTAACAGGATGAAATGTAGATTGGGCCTGAATTGTTCACAACATTTCATGGGATGATAGTAGGCCGAAATATACCTCGGTCCACAATTGGCCCAACAACATGACGTACCGTTAACAGGCCAAAATTTATCTCGGCCTTGGTTCGCCCAATCACATTAGGGGTTATAAGAAATCTGGATGTAAAGAGGGCCATAATTAGGCCCAACTATATCACGGGCCTATAAGAGGCCGATAGTCAGCTTGGGCTGAAATTTATCCATGAAGTCTATGGGTCGTTAGGCGACCAAAAGTCACTTCGGACCAAAAATGGGCCTAAATGCAGCATGGTCCTTTAAAAGGTCGAAAGTGAAACCATGCCTAAAATAGCCCAATTTCACCAAGGGTCGTTAACAATTTGAAACAAACATCGGGCTAAATTGGGTCAAACTAGTCAATGGGCCTTTAACAGACCAAAATATAAATCAGGCCTTCAATGGGCACAAAATAGACTAGATTGTTTATGGGATAGATCTGATATGGCTATAATTTGGCCCAAAACATGGCAAATTGATAATGGGTCGACCCACTAGTATCTGACAAAATCTTATGGGCCTTTGACCGGGATGACCCTTTTAACTTAAAAGGGCCACTATTGGGACATGACTCATGTCAACATTCCATTAACACCTCTTGTCTAATGGACAACTAACATCTGTCAGAACCCAGAGCAGATACGTGGTTCCTTAGGGGAATAATAAAATGACATGTGTACAATCGTCACTTGTGGGGTCTATTTACGAGTAATAGATCCAAACCGACATGTGATAGCTTACGATGACTCGTTACGGTGTTGCCATGTGTCAGTTACCCTTGACGAAATCACTCCTATGACGCTCCCTTTATCGTCATGGAAGTGGACACTTACGTGATGATAATTTGAGTATTGTCATGGAACACTCACGGGTTCACTATCTTCATTTTATCATAGAATCATCATGGATGTACATGCGCGACAGAAAACGTGACCTACTATGACAAACACGTATCATCATGTAAGTGTTTTTTTTTGTGCAAGCTTGATTTGACTAACTTTCCTAATTGGATTTTTTGTATTAAGACTCATTGGAATCATAGCACAACTCAACTTTGGAGGGACATCGAACAAGTCTACTATTGGAATCATTCAAGCAACTTGTCCTAGTCAAAAGAATTGGACAACCAACTTAATGCATTCGCCTTGTTCATTCTTCAAGCCTCCATGGCTTCCAAAGAGCTTGCGCACTTGCACCCTGTCACCTTTGCAAAATATGCATGGGAACACATCAACTCTTTTTACAAGGGAATTTTGAACATTCAATGCTCCAACTTTGGGCTTGTGCTTGATGCGGCCGATGAGTTGTGATGAATGACAAGGAAGATCCTCATGAGCTTTATTGGAGATTTACTACTCTTGTGGTCACAATCCAAGATCATGGGATCAAGACACATATGACAATTGGATCAAGCAGAAGTTTCTCAAGGCTATCATGCCTTTCAAAAAAAGCATGTCCTCCATGATCCGTCAAAGAATAGACTTCCACACTTTGTCCTCAAGTGATGTGTTCGATGAGTTCATTGCAATAAACATCTTGAACAAAATAGCCGACAATGGTCTAGCTCATGTCCAATGGTCAAACAAACCCAACCTTTCTTTGAAGGCCAGGGTGATCTAGAAGAGGAATAAGAGTGTTGCCGCGAAAACACCAAATATGATTTACACAAACACATGTCTCTTACGTCAGGGCAATTTTGGGGCAACAAGAGAAACACCAAGCCCAACTACTCCGGCCAACTCAGGTGGCTCCAAGGGCAAGATTTAACATGTGAGGACTTTCTTCAATTGCGGAAATGTGAGTCACTTCGTTGTGGATTGACCCTATGAGAAGAGACAAGACAATGGAGGGAACCTTATCCGCAAGGACAAGTCATGTCTTTCTCATGCAAGAACAACGATACCTCCATTATGCATCACGAATTCTTATCAATATTTAACCTATTATTGTCCATTATACCTCATTATGATATAATTCTTATGCCTTTTGACTCTAAATGTGCAAGGTGCATCACAAAGAGGGAAATCAATGGAAACTAGAATTCTGGACCTGAAAACCGAGAAAATGCCAGAAAATTCACTAGACTCCAACTGACCTAAAATTTCAGAAAGCTTTTTTGGAATATATAATAATTATTGGGCCAATAATATACAAGATGGGGCCACCTGTTGGGCACAAGCCAACAAGGCGCGGCTAGCACCCTGGTCGCACACTATTGCCTCGTGGGGGCCCAGAAGGTCTCTCGACCCCCCTCCTCTTATCCTATATGGTGTGATTTGAAACATCCCCAACGTATATATAATTTTTTATTTTCCATGTTAATATATTATCATTCTAGGATACTTTTTGGGCATTTTTTTTACCAATTTATAATATTTTTGAGCACTAACCTATTGACCCAGTGCCAATGCGAGTTGTTGTTTTTTTGCATGTTTTTGACTTTTCAGAGTTACAGTACCTAATGAAGTACAATTTCCACAGAAAAATTTGATGATTTTTTATGGACTAACAGAAGACCTCGAAGCTTCGAGAGGAGGCTGGGAGAGCCACGAGGGACCCACAAGCCAACAGGGTGCGCCACCAGGGGCACGCCCTGATGGCTTGTGCCTCCCTCGGGACTCTCCTGACGCCCCTCTCTGGCCTATAAATTCACAATTACCCTAAAAACTCCAAAAGCGCTCCCCCAAACACTTTTTCCACTGCCGTAAGCCTCTGTTCCGATGGGAGGCCATCTACACCTCCGTTTCAGCACCCTGTCGTAAGGGGAATCGATAACGGAGGGCCTCTTCATCAACGTTGATGCCCTCACCATGATGTGTGAGTAGTTCACCATAGACCTACAGGTCCGTAGGTAGTATCTAGATGGCAATCTCTGTCTCTCTCGATCTTCAATACAATGTTCATCACATCTTTGCCTTGATCTATCCGATGTAATCCCTTTGTATGGTGCGTTTGTTGGGATTCGATGAATTGTGAGTTTATGTTCATATTATTCATGAGAAGTATTTGCGTCACCTCTGAATATTATGATTCTTATTTGCATGATCATCATAGCTTCGTAATGCTCTCCGGTCTATTGAGATAGTTTGGCTAACTAGATTGATTTTTCTTCAGTGGGAGTGGTGCGTTATAGTAGGTTCAACCTGGCGAGTTTCTATATACCAGTGACAGACGGGGATAAGTTGCATCTTTGTGTTGCTGCTACTAAGGTTAAAATGATGGTGTTTATTCTTATTGATTGAGTTTACTTTGTCTACATCATGTCATTGTTCTCCAAGCATTACTCTGTTTTACTTAATACTCTAGATGCATACTGGACAGCAATCGATGGGTGAAGTGATAGTAAAAGGTGCAGGCAGGATTCAGGCATGATTCCGCCTATTTGTTTGATCCCTATATACACATGATCATTTCCGTGAAATCACATAACTATTCTCTTTTCTATCAATTGCCTAACAGTAATTTTTTTACACACCATATGCTACTTTCATGAGAGTTGCCACTAGAGAACTCTACAGCCCCCGGTCTATTCACTTATATATTTACAAACACTTTCATTACCTTGATGTTATTATTTACTTTTTATTTTATTTTGCAATTTACAATTATCTACAATGATCTACATAGCTCAGTTTCTTTTGACCGACTACTGTAGGGGAAAAAAACACACAACATTTTCTTTTATTGCAGATTATAGGTTAAAAGTCAGAAGCTAGTCTACACAGCTCAGTTGCTTGCAAATAACAAGATCAAGGGGATTGACAACCCTCTTGCCGGCGTAGGGTGCAAGATGTTTGTTCTTTTGTGTGAAACCATTGAAGATGGTTGAGGATTGGTATTCCTATTGGTTCTATAAACCTTGGTTTCGTAACTGAGGGAACTACTTATCCACTTTGTGTTGTGATAACCCGTTCCTCCCACTACTATGAATGAAAAGGAATTTGCTTATGTGAAGAATAATAAATTTTCTATGATTGTGGATCATGAAAAGAATGCTTTATGTGATAGTTATATTGTCGAATTCCTTCATGATGCTACTGAAAATTATTATGAGGGGGGAACATATGCGTGTAGGAATTGAACTAATATCAAGTTTCCTCCCTATGTGTTCAAAGTTTTGAAGTTATGCTTGCTTTCCCTTCCTATGCTAGTTGATTCTTGCTCCCTTAAATTATTTGCTCACAAACTTTATACGCATAGGAAGTGTGATAGGATTAAATGTGGTTGTAATATTATTCATGATGCTCCCATTGTGTTTCAATTCTTAACTTTTATGTGAGCATCATTGAAATCATTATGCCTAGCTAGGGGCATAAAACAATAGCGCTTGTTGGCAGGCAATGCAATAGTATCTTCAATTTTGTTTTTCCTTCCTATTATTTTGTGATAACACGATTATTTCCTCTGTAATTATTATGTTTTATGTTTTAATTAGTGTTTGTGCCAAATAAAGCCTTTGGGATGACTCATGGGATGAGTGGAAACGATGCTAAAACAAAACATAAACTTTAACTCCAGTACAGGAATTTTCCTATTTTACTGGAGCGTGGTAATGACAAAAAAGAATTACACAGTATTTCTATACAAATTATTTACGTTGTCCTAATGTTTTAGAATTTTTAGAGTTCCAGAAGTATGGGTCCTCTATAGTTGGCTACAGACTGTTCTGTTTTAAACAGATTCTGTTCTGCTTGCATAGTTTGCTTGTCTTGATTATGCTATGGTTTATATTTGGGGGTATAAGCATGGAGAAGTTAGAATGCTGCCCTATTATGCAACAATGAATTAAGAATCAATTTATCACGGTACCTCAAGTATGCAATATGCTGCTTATACTAATGGATCTCATGAAGTTTTGTTGAGTTTTGTGTGATTGAAGTTTTCAAGTTTTGGGTGTAATCACGATAGACCACAGAATAATGAGTCTCAAGAGCCTAAGCTTGGTGATGTCCAAGGCTCCCCAAGTAAAATTCTAAGGAGACTCAAGCGTCTAAGTTTGGTAATGCCCCGGATGGCATCCCCTCTTTCGTCTCAATCCATGGGTATGTCACTTGGAGCTATATTTTTATTCATCACATGATATGTGTCACTCGGAAGGCATCCCCTCTTTTAGTTTGTCACAATCATCATTTTCTGGACACACCTACTTGAGAGAGACACACCTTCATGATAATTTCCTAGAATACTCTATGTGATTCACTTATATCTTTTGAGGTTGGCAGTTGGTCTAGTACTTCACTTATGTCTTTTTGAGCACGGTGGCGTGTAGATTTTATAGAAATATTATGTAACACCCCTATTTTCGACCGTACGCTAAACATACACGCAATGCATATGACCAAGATTAGGGACTCACTAATCGATATCACAACACAACACTAGACACAAATTTAAAGTCATACAACTTCATATTACAAGCGAGGGGCCTCGAGGGCTCGAGTACAAAGCTCGACAAGCATGAGTCAGCTGAAGCAAATAATATCTGAGTACAGACATAAGTTCAACAAGTTTTGCCTTACGGAGGCTATCACAAACATAACAACGGATCAAAAGAGGCGAGGCCTCCTGCCTGGGAACATCCTATCCTACGACTGGTCGTTAGCGGCCTCCACGTAGTAGTAGGCTCCATCGGGGTAGTAGTCGTCTTCGGCGTACTCCATCTCCTAGGCTCCATCGTCTCAATGCAGCAATCGAATCGAGGGGAAAAGAGGAAGCAAAGCAACGGTGAGTTCTCATCCAAAGTACTCACAAGACTAACATCAGAACTATGCTAAGTATGCATCAGTATCAAGGAAAGGGGTTATATCTAGACTGACTACAGAAAGCAAGAATAGGGAGAAAGCCTAGTCCTATTGAAGACTAGCATCTTCAGCAATCTTGCATCATTAGAAGAGAGTAGACTGGTATCTCATATATAGCAATATTATTGTAGCAAATTTTTATTGAGTAACCACGCCCAGAGATTCTTCCTCGACTATTCAATTTAAAGTCAACCTTCATTTCAATTTAAAGTCAAAATTATAGTTGTAGAAGGTCAAAGTACAACTCCAAGTTGTCCTGTTACCATGGACACGGCTATTCGAATAGATAAATTTCTTCCCTATAGGGGCACACCGCATTTCCAAATGCTTGATCACCTCTGGCCGGACACATTTTTCTAGGTAATGTCCGGCCTCGGGATAGCAACATGTTGTCGCCCCACCTAGACTCAATAGAGAGGCCAGCCCACCGGTCTAAATCCTATGCGCGCATGGATCATGGGCCCACTCGCCCTTTGCACTCCTGCATGATGCATGGGCGGCCGAGGTCAGCCCTAGCGCACCCTAATCCAAGAGTTGTATCGTCTAGGCCACTTGGGCGCGCGCCGCTCCATTGCTGATGTCTGAAGAGCTTCAGCTGATACAACAACGATGAGTACCCATAACTTCTCCCACGTGAAGGTTTGGTGCGTAAAAGGTTAAACGACCAACTCATATCAAATACCCAACCCATTAGCATTTTAATAAAGCGGGGGCAAGCGTGACCCATGAAGTGCGGCCCTGTCGCCCCGTCTCGAGGATGTCTGGCCAATGCCTCTCCTCCCTGTCCATGCCTCAACAACATCAAACCGTGGGTGCCCCTCAGGGCCGACCCATCACTAACGTGTTTTTGTAACCAGGTCATAGTAACTGTGCGTATGAAATATCAAGGCGGGAATTGAGGAATTACCGTCAAGGGTCCCACACTCGAGGGGTTGCACGACAGAGACATCATCGGGAATGGTGAAGGAGGAGTCACCCTCGGTAACAAAGACCGACTAGCTGCACTACAGGGCTAGCATCATGAGTACTTCACGAGGTGTCACCCTCGGTACTCGACAGTAGCACTACAGAGTCGTACAACTAAGGGGAGCACGGTGATGTGAGGGGCCTGGCTTGTCGGTTGGTTGACCGAGTCGTCGAGTCGTGAGGTCGTCGATGAAGGAGCAGGGGCAACTGGGGTCACTTGGGATTCATTGATCAACCTATACTAGCCAGTTGACATAGCAATAGGTGTAGTAACCGTTTATCAAAAATAGGCTATGTATCAGAATAGGAGCTAACTAATAGAGTAGCAAAATCTAATGCAAGAATGAGAGGGAAAGACATGGGCAATATTGGAATTCTCAAGGGGGGTTGCTTGCCTTGCTGCTTTGTTGCAAAGGCCTGATCGTCAACAACATAGTCGTACCCGGCAGCAGCGTCAGTCTCGGTGTCTACCGGTAAGAAGAGGGGGGAAGAAACAATGAATATAAAGCATAGTTGCAATCACAATGCATGACATGGCAATATGCAAGGCTAGGCATGCACTAACGCAGTATTGCACATCGCAGACGGTTCGGAAGAATATCTGACGATATTTTTCGGGTCTCGGGCTACTACCGGACGGATGAATCAGATGGAAAAGTTCCATGTTCGTTATGATAAGAGCATGTGACACACGGACAGACTACGTATTCGGATTCGTGAGATTTGTCTGATCAACTTTCATGTATAAATTATTTTCATCTGAGTTACGGATTACTTTATATTAATTTTAAAGTTTTATTAATATTCTGAAATTAAAATAGATTAAATTTAATTCAATAAAGTAATTATGACATCAACATGATGTCATGCTGACATTAGTAGTCAACTGCCCTGTTGACTGGTCAAACTGACTAGGGGCCCCACATGTCATTCACTCAATAGGTTAGTTAGTTAACACAATTAAGTTATAAGGTTTAATTAGTTGTTAATGGGGCTTGGACCCACATGTCATTCACGGTTAAGCTATCAGCAACATTAACTAAACTAATTAATCATTAATACCTAATTAATTATTTAATTTACTAATTATCCTTTTTATATTTTTTTATTAATTCCTTTCTTTTTTAAACGTTTAGGGGGCGGTGGGCCCCCTTCGTCATTGGGTCAGGGGAGGGGTTAGTGGGGGTTAGCCCACTAACCAGATCGGGCGCTGGGGGCTAGCCCCTTCGGCCAAAGACCAACCACGACGTGCGGGGCCATGGAGGCCAGCATTGACGGCCGACGGCGATTGGGTGGACGTCAACGAGCAGGGTACGGCAAGGGCACGCGGCCAAGGGCGTACGGGGCGGTGAGCGAGCACACGGGGCCGCGGTGGGCGTGCAAGTGTGTGTGCACGGACGCGGGCATGCGAGCACAGCGAGGCGTGGCTAGGCGACGAGAGGGCGCGCCGGCGCGAGGCAGGCAGTGGCTGAGTGTGGCAAGGAGTGCTAGAGAGCACGGCGCTAGCGGGAAGGTGCGGTTGGAGGGGTGGCAGCGATGCACACAGAGGCGGCACAGACGCGGGTGGTGTAGGCATGAGCGAGCGGGGGCCGAGCGCGCGCTGGACGAGGGGAGGGGAGAGAGGAGGGGAGGGAGGAGCCCCATTAGGGCTCACCTCGAGCGGGCAACGGGATGGTAATGGGATCGGGGTGGGGCGGCAATGCGTTCCAGTTGGGGAGGAGGCGAGAAGGTCCAGCGAGGCAGCAAGGAGCAGCAGCGACGGCAAGCGACGAGCAGGAAGCCGGGGAGGAGGCCCAGGGGCGCCAGGCGACGGGTAGGCGACGAGGCGATGGCGGGGCGATGGGGCTAGCCCCGATCCGATCTGGATCGGGGAGGGAAGGGAGTGAGCGGGGTGGGGAGTGGGTGAGTGGAGGCATCAGTGGGGAGTGGGGTGACCTAATAGTGGCCCGGGGTGGGCCAGTTGGGCCGCATGGGGAGGGGGGCATGCTGGGCCACGGCCCGGTTTGGGACGGCCCAGTGGGTGGGCTTTAGTCCTTTTTAGTTTTATTTTTATTTTCTTTTTGTTATTTGTAATTTCTTTTTTAGTTTTATTTTAATTTAACGAATTAAATCAATTTCAAAAGTGTTGATTTCTACAACACAATTACTTATGCATTATTTACCGTATCTCGAACATTTCTGTTTTGGAATTTGAAACTTTAGTTTTCAACTTTAACTTGAATTTGAATCTCATCGTGATTTGAAACAAAATAAGATTAGCAGAATGGATTAGCAATAACCCATATGTTAGTGTAGTTTGATTACATGGATTATTGTAGCTTAATTATCCGGGCATTAAAATTCCCCCCTACTAAAAAGAATTCTCATCTCGAGAATTAAGAAGTAGAAAGAAAGAGCTCGGGGTATTCTGCACGAAGATGATCTTCGTGTTCCCAAGTGGCTTCATCTTCAGAATGATTTGCCCACTGCACCTTGAAGAACTTGATAACCTTCTGACGAGTCTGACATTCAGTCGGCTCTGATACCAACTTGTGACGCCCCAATTTTTGACCGTACGCTAAACATACACGCAATGCATACGACCAAGATTAGGGACTCACTAATCGATATCACAACACAACTCTAGACACAAATTTAAAGTCATACAACTTCATATTACAAGCCAGGGGCCTCGAGGGCTCGAATAGAAAGCTCGACAAGCACGAGTCAGCGGAAGCAAATAATATCTTAGTACAGACATAAGTTAAACAAGTTTTGCCTTAAGAAGGCTAGCCCAGACATAACAACGGATCGAAAGAGGCAAGGCCTCCTTCTTGGGAACCTCCTATCCTACTGTTGGTCGTTAGCGGCCTCCACGTAGTAGTAGGCTCTGTCGAGGTATCGTCTCCGGTGTACTCGATCTCTCGGGCTCCATCGTCTGAACACAGCAATCGAATTGAGGGGGAAGGAGGAAGCAAAGCAACGGTGAGTACTCATCCAAAGTACTCGTAGGACTGACATCAAAACTATATTAAGTATGCATCAGTATCAAGGAAAGGGGTTATATCTGGACTGACTACAGAAAGCAAGAATAGAGACAAAGCCTAGTCCTATCGAAGACTAGCATCTTCAGCAATCTTGCAGCAATAGAAGAGAGTAGACTAGTATCTCATATATAGAAATATTATTGTAGCAAATTTTTATTAAGTAACCACGCCCAGAGATTCTTCCTCTACTCCTTGCGAGGAAGTAATCTCGGAGCCAACCTTCATTTCAATTTAAAGTCACAATTATAGTTGTAGATGGTCAAAGTACAACTCCAAGTCGTCTTGTTACCATGGAGACGGCTATTCGAATAGATAAATTTCTTCCCTGCAGGGGTGCACCGCATTTCCAACATGCTTGATCACCTTCGACCGGACACACTTTTCTTGGTAATGCCTGGCCTCGGGATAGCAACACATCGTCGCCCCACCTAGAGTCAATAGAGAGGCCAGCCAGCCGGTCTAAATCCTATGCGCGCAGGGGTCATCGGCCCACTCACCCTTTGCACTCCTGCACGATGCGTGGGCGGCCGAGGTCAGCCCTAGCACACCCTAATCCAAGAGCTATACCGTCCAGGCTACTCGGGCGCGTGCCACTCCATTGGTGATGTCCAAAGAGCTTCGGCTGAAACTACGATGCTGAGTACCCATAACTTCTCCCACATGAAGGTTTGGTGCGTAAAAGGCCAAATGACCAACTCAGATCAAATACCCAACCCATTAGCATTTTAATAATGCGGGGCAAGCGTAACCCATGAAGTGCGGTCCCGTCACCCCATCTCGAGGATGTTTGGCCAAGGCCTCTCCTGCCCGTCCACGCCTCAACAACATTAAACCATGGGTACCCCTCAAGGCCGACCCATCACTAACATGTTTCTGTAACCAGGTCATAGTAATTGTGCATATCAAATATCAAGGCGGGAACTAAGGAATCACCCTCAAGGGTCCCACTCTTGAGGGGTTGTAGGACAAAGACATCTTTGGGAATAGTGAAGGAGGAATCACCCTCGATAACCACGACCGACTAGCTGCACTACAAGGCTAGCATCATGAGTACTTCACGAGGTGTCACCCTCAGTACTTGACAGTAGCACTTCAGAGTCGTACAACTAAGGGGACTGCGATGAAGTGAGGGTCCTGGTTGTCGGTCGATTGACCGAGTCTTTGAGTCGTCGAGTCGTCGGGTCGTTGATGAAGGAGCAGGGGCAACTGGGGTCACTGGGGATTCATTGATCAACCTATACTAGCCAGTTAATATAGCAACAAGTATAGTAACCGTTTATCAAAAATAGGCTATGCATCAGAATAGGAGCTAACTACTATAGTAGAAAAATCTAATGCAATAATGAGAGGGAAGGACATGGGCGATATTGGAATGCTCAAGGGGGGGGGGGGTTGCTTGCCTTGCTGCTCTACTGCAAAGGCATGATCGTCAATGGCGTAGTCGTACCCGGCAGCACCGTCAATCTCGGGGTCTACCGGTAAGAAGAGGGGGGAAGAAACAATAAATATAAAGTACAGATACAATTACAATGAAAGACATGGTAATATGCAAGGCTAGGCATGCACAAATGCAGTATTACACGTCGCAGACGGTTCGGAAGAATATCTGACGATATTTTCCGGGTCTCGAGTTACTACCGGACAGATGAATCGGATGGAAAAGTTCCATGTTCGTGATGATAAGAGCACGTGACACATGAAAGAACTGCATATTCGGATTCATGGGATTTGTCTGATCAACTTTCAGGTATAAATTATTTCCATCCGAGTTACGAATTATTTTATATTAATTTTAAAGTTTTATTAATATTCTGAAATTAAAATAGATTAAATTTATTTCAATAAATGTAATTATGACATCAACATGATGCCATGCTAACATCAGCAGTCAACTACCCTGTTGACTAGTTAAACTGACCAGAGGCCCCACATGTCATTCACTCAATAGGTTAGTTAGTTAACAGAATTAAGTTAAGAGGTTTAATTAGTTGTGAATGGGGCTTGGACCCACATGTCATTCACGGATAAGCTAACAGAAACATTAACTAAACCAATTAATCATTAATATCTAATTGATTAATTAATTAATTTACTAATTATCATTTATATATATTTTTATTAATTCCTTTCTTTTTTAAACTTTTAGGGGGAGGTGGGCCCCCTTTGTCATTGGGTTAGGGGAGGGGTTAGTGGGGGGTTAGCCCACTAACCAGATCGGGCGCTGGGGGGACAGCCCCTTTGGCAAGGGACCAACCACGGCGTGCAGGGCTGTGGAGGCCAGCAGTGACGGCCGGCGGCGACTAGGCAGACGTCAATGAGCAGGGTACGGTGGGGGCGCACAGCCAGGGCCGTGCGGGACGGCGAGTGAGCGCATGGGGCCGCGGTAGGCGTGCACGTGCGTGTGCATAGACGCGGGCGTGCGAGCGCGGTGAGGCGTGGCTGGGCAACGAGAGGGCACGGCCGGCGTGAGGCGGGCAGCGGCTGAGTGCAGCGAGGAGCGAGGGAGAGCGCGAGTCTAGCGGAAAGGTGCAGTTGGAGCGGCAGCGGCAATGCACGTAGTAGCGGACCAGACATGGGCGATGCCAACATGAGCGAGCAGGGGCCGAGCGCGCGCAGGATGAGGGGAGGGGGAGAGGAGGAGGGGTGAGGGAGAGGAGGAGGGGTGGGGGAGAGGAGGAGGGTAGGGAGGAGCCCCGATAGGGCTCACCGCGAGTGGCTGACGGGATGGCAATGGGCTCGGGGTGGGGCGGCGGTGCGTTTTGATTGGGGAGGAGGCGAGGAGGTCCGGCGAGGCAGCAAGGAGCAGCGGCAACGACAAGCGGCAAGGAGGAGGTGTAGGGGCATCGGGCGACGGGGAGGCGACGAGGCGATGGCGGGGTGATGGGGCTAGGCCTGATACGATCAGGATCGGGGAGGGGAGGGAGTGAGTAGGGTGGTGAGTGGGGTGAGTGGAGGCGTCGGTGGGAAGTGACGTGACCTAATTGTGGCCCGGGGTGGGCCAGTTGGGCCGCATGGGGGGCAGGCTGGGTCAATGCCCGGTTGGGGCCGACCCAATGGGGAGGGCTTTAGACCTTTATAGTTTTGTTTTTGTTTTTTTATTTATAGTTTCCTGTTTTAGTTTTAGTTTAATTTAATGAATTAAATATTTTTCAAAAGTGTTGATTTCTACAACACAATTACTTATGCATTATCTACCGTATCTCGAACATTTCTATTTTGGAAGTTGAAACTTTAGTTTTCAACTTTAACTTGAATTTGAATCTCATCGCGATTTGAAACAAAATGAGATTAGCGGAATGGATTAGCAATAACCCATAGGTTAGTGTAGTTTGATTACACAGATTACTGTAGCTGAATTATCTGGGCGTTACATATTATGCTCTTGTTCTTCACTTATATTTTTTTAGATCTGAATAAATAGTGAAGGTAATTTTCATGGGTCATAAGACTAGTCCAAAAATGTTAGGTATTCAATGAATGATAATCAAAACCATCATGTAGCACATATAGAGAAGTTGTGTGTTAATGTCAATGATGTAGTAATATAAAAAAAGGTGTGAGTCCACAATTGTTGATTCGTAGAAGTGTGAAGATTAAGAGATGTTAACTTGTTATTACCCTAAAAATTAAAGAGGCATGGTTGTGTTGTGTGAGCATTTTTATTCCTCGTTGAAATCCTAGTGTTGTTTCGAGTCACGGGCACGCGATGGTTAACTCCTACCAACCTCCTCCCTCGAGGCATATGAGGAGTACTTTTATTTGTGATAAAACTAATAAAACTTTGCAAAAAGTATGTGAGATCTTTATGACTAATGTGACAACATGGACATATGCATCTTCACCTTATCATATTCTCACCTCAAGGATTAGTTCAACTTTTGCTGGTGCATCCAAATCCCGTGACATGATACACTCTATTTCACATAAGCCTTATTATATCTTCCTCAAAACATCGACCATACCTACCTATTATGACATTTCATAGCCATTTTGAGATATATTTCCATGCAAATTGCGTCGTCACGTCACATGACTAGTTCGTTCATCGTCATATTGCTTTGCATGATCATATAGAGCTGACATACTATTTGTGGCAAATCCATCGCCATCATGTTTTTATAGATGTCACGCTAGATCATTGCACATCCTGGTACACTGCCGGAGGCATTCATATAGAGTCATATCTTCCTATCAATTCTTCATGTTAAGTTGTAAGTAAATAAAAGTGTGATGATCGTCATTATTAGAGCATTGTCCTAGTGAGGAAAGAATGATGGAGACTATGATTCCCCCACAAGTCAGGATGAGACTCCAAACAAAAAATAAAATAAAAATGGGGGAGGCCAAATGAGCCCACCATATATAAAATATGAATGGGGGAGGCAAAAAATAGAAAAGTCCACCATGAAAAAATATGATTCCTTGCATTGACATCTATCTATGGGCATCTACATAGCTTGATTGTATGCCTAGTTGATCTGAGACTATCTTCTCCACTTTTTACCCCTTTGATATATATCATCATATTCTATTTCACCTATATGCTATGACCAATGGTTCATGCTCATGTATTGCATGAAGAATAAAAAGTTGACCCATATTGAAAAAGTACAATCCAATTGCCTAACTTGTACACATTGGTGCTTAACATTTGTATTGATGTGGTGAAGATGGAGTCATGCCTTGCTAATATAATAAGATGAGTAGGGGTAAACATTATTTTAGGATCGTATACTTTGAAAAAACAATGATTTTGTTTCTTATACTTATAAACATTACCATGTTGCTATTTGTTAATTCATCATTTCTCAATGACCATACATACAAAAGACTACATAATGGGTAGCATGTCAAATAATTTTTTTTGTTTTTATCATTTACCTACTCGAGGACGAGCAGGAAATTAAGCTTAGGGATGCTGATACGTCTTCAACGTATCTATAATTTTTTATTGTTACATGCTAATATATTATCATTCTAGGATACTTTTTGGGCATTTGTTTACCAATTTATAATAATTTTGAGCACTAACCTATTGACCCAGTGCCTAGTGCCAGTTGTTGTTTTCTGCGCATTTTTGACTTTTCAGAGTTACATCACCAAATGAAGTACAATTGCCACGAAACTTTTTGATGATTTTTTCTAGACCAAAAGAAGACCTGGAAGCTTCGGGAGGAGGCCGGGAGTGCTCCGAGGGACCCACAAGCCAGCAGGACATGCCACCAGGGGGCGCGTCCTGATGGCTTGTGCCTCCCTCGGGACACTCCCGACGCCCATGTGTGGCCCATAAAGTCACAATTACCCTACAAACTCCAAAAGCACTCCCAAAACACTTTTTCCGCCACTACAAGTCTCGTTCCAATGGGAGGCCATCTACACCTCCGTTCCAGCACCCTACCGAAGGGAGAATAATTCACGGAGGGCCTCTTCATCAACCTTGTTGCCCTCACCATGATGTGTGAGTAGTTCACCATAGACCTATGGTTCCATAGGTAGTACCTAGAAGGCAATCTCTATCTCTCTCGATCTTCAATACAATGTTCATCACATCTTCACCTTGATCTATCCAATGTAATCCCTTTGTATGGTGTGTTTGTTGGGATCCGATGAATTGTAAGTGTATGTTTGTATTATTCATGGAAAGTAATTGAGCCACCTTTGAAAATTATGATTCTTATTTCCTAATCATCATAGCTTCGTAATGCTCTCCGATATTTGACATAGTTTGGCCAAATAGATTGATATTTCTTTGGTGGGAGTGGTGCGTTGTAGTAGGTTCAACCTGGCAAGTTTATATATCCCAGTGACAGAAGGGGACAACTTGCGTCTTTGTGTTGCTGCTACTAAGGATAAAAAGATGGGGTTTATTCGAATTGATTGAGTTTACTTTGTCTACATCATGTCATTGTTCTCCAAGCATTACTTTGTTTTACTTAATACTCTAGATGCATGCTGGATAGCGGCTGATGGGTGGAGTAATAGTACTAGGTGCAGGCAGGAATCGGCCTCCATGACAATCGCAAACCCATTCGCTTTTCCATCAATTGCCCAACAGAAATTTGTTTACCCACCATATGCTACTTTCATGAGAGATGTCACTAGAGAACTCTATGGCCCCCGGGTCTATTCACTTATATATTTACAAATGCTTTCATTACCTTGTTGTTCTTATTTACTTTTTATTTTATTTTGCAATTTAGAATTATCTACACAATTCACTTGGTTGCCAAAAACGAGATCAAGGGGATTGACAACCCTCTTGCCGGCGTTGGGTGCAAGTTGTTTGTTCTTTTGTGTGAAGCCACTCAAGACGGTTGAGGATTGTTATTCCTATTGGTTGGATAAACCTTGGTTTTCTGAGGGACATACTTACCCACTTTGTGTTGAGATAAGTAGTTCCTCTTCATGGAAAACCCAACACAGATCACGAGTATCATGGTTTGACCTAGAAACAATCATAAGCAAACCTTCGGGACAAAGAGCCGCCATCTCGAGGCGGAAACCTGGGCAGAGGCCCTTTTGCTCTCCGGCAGACAGATTCTACCGGGGGAATTCCTATCTGGGAGGGGGAGATTGAAACCATCGTCAGCACCAGCGCTTCCTCCATCGTGGGAGGACCAATCTTCATTAACATCTTCACCAACACCTTCTCGTCTCCAACCCTAGTTCATCTCTTGTATTCAATCTTTGTCTCATAACCTTAGATTGGTACATGTGGGTTACTAGCAGTGTTGATTACATCTTGTAGTTGATGCTTGTTCGATTACTTGGTGTAAGATATTATGTTCAGATCCTTGATCACCATTATCATACCTCTGAACTTGAACATGTTGATGACGTGTGAGTATTTAATATGAGGACATGGGAGAAGTCTTGTTATAAGTAATCATGTGAAGTTTGTATTCATTTGGTATTTTGATGATGTGTATGTTGTTGCTTATCTTAGTGGTGTCGTGTAAACGTCGACTACGGGACACTTCACCATGTTATGGGCCTAAGGGAGGGCATTATGGAGTAACAAGTAGATGATGGGTTGCGAGAGTGATAGAAGCTTAAACCCCAATTTATGTGTTTCTTCATAAGGGGCTGATTTGGATCCACATGTCTCATGCTATGGTTAGATTTATCTTAATTCTTCTTTCATATTTGCGGATGCTTGCGAGAGGGGGTAATCATAAGTAGGTTTCTTGTTCAAGTAAGAACATCACCTTAGCAACGGTCCACCCACATATCAAATTGTCAAAGTAACGAACGTGAATCAACTCAACATGGTGAACATGATTACACAGAAATTCCCATGTGTCCTCGGGAGTGTTTGCTTTATATAAGAGTACTTTCGAGCCTCCCATTTGCAATTAAAGTATTGGGCTACCTTGCTTCATAGTTTTTACTATTGTTACTTGTCACTTGTTATGAATTATCTTGCAACAAAAGTATCTATAACTGTTACTTACAACACTTGTAGAGAATACCTTGCTGAAAACCTCTTGTGATTTCTTTCTGCTCCTCATTGGGTTCGACACTCCTACTTATTGAACTGACTATGATTGATCCCCTATACTTGTGGGTCATCAAGACTCTTTTCTAGCGTCATTGACAGGGAGTGAAGCGCCTTTGGTAAGTGGAAATTGGTAAGGAAACATTTTTGGTACGTGCTGAAATGTACTGTTGCTTGTTACTATGGACGATCACCCTTTGACTCGCTTGTTTGGGGCATCCTCACCTTGAACGGAAGTTGAAAATGTCGCCTCTCAACCTACTGAACCTACTGAAAATACTTATTATGAGATTCCTTTGGTTATGATGGCACGACTCATCCATATTCCACTTGATATATGTCAATGAGGTTTGTGGTTATTTAAGCTTGCAAGTTTGCCTGGAGACAAAGTTAAGAAGATAGGTTTCCCTTTATCTTTGGAGGTAAAGGCATTTATGTGGTAGAGGCTATTGGATGATATTGGATCATGGGACTAGAATCACTTCAAGCTTGAATTTGATCAGAAGTTCTAACATATGCATCTAGTCCATCACGATCGGAACTTTATTTATAATTTTTAGCCTCGTGAAGGAGAAAGCATCGCTCAAGCTTGGGGTAGGCTAAATCTATGATGCACATCTACCCCAATCATGAGCGTCGAGAGAAATGATTATACAAAAAAATTATGCTCAACTTTCTCATAATGATCAAGTACAACTCGATTCTTCTATTGGTACTTACATGAAGAAGACTATTGAATTCAAATGGGATCTTCTGGAAAGAATTAAACGCAACTCTAAAGACTGGGAATTCTAAAAAGGTAAAGAATCGGGTATAAATCTTAAGTTTGATTGTGTTAAATCTTTTATGGAAACTGATACTTTTCATAAGTTTAGCAATAAATATGGGCTTGACTCCGAGATAGTAGCTACCTTCTGTGAATCATTTGCTACTCATGTCGATCTCCCTATGGAGAAGTGGTTTAAATATCATCCACCTATTGAAAAATTAGTAGGGGAACCCATTAAATTTAAAGAGGAAGTTTTTTTAGCCACTTATTTGGTTTTCTGATCTGATCAACCTCTTCGGCGTCCTCTGATCTACATCCCTATACCCATTTCCATGGGTTCTTCTTCTGGATCTACCAAGGGTAGAGTTTTTGTAGATGCGATCTTCAATCAATCTGGTCTTACGGTTCATCCTATGGAGAATATGGGATCCTTTACTTTGGTGGTCTCTTTTAGTAGATATGATTTTCGACTCAACGAGAATTCAGTGGCGGGGGCACTTGAATCTGCAATTGGAGGTTCAGCTATTGAACTTATGGTTGCTCAGATTGGTGACAAGGTATTTAGTTTCAATGTATCATGCAAGGATGTTGGGTTTTATATTGTGGATTTGTGATCCTTTTCTTGTCCTCGGTTCAAATGCTATTTTCATCTTTGGGGTAATGTTGGCCCTAATTGAGTTCATGAGTTCAAGATATGGAAGAAGGAATGTCATGTGGAGTGGATCCTTGTTAGTCCATCCAAACGCAAGGCTGACCTAGGGCTTTTGGCCATGCATAAACCCCCACCCAAGATCTCTTTTAAATCTGGATCTGTTGTTCATAAGAAAATTTCTTTTCCTACGTTTCAGAATTATCATGTCTGTAAGGGTTACAGATTCCCTGCACCAGTTGATTATGTTGAAACTGCTGAGATGGTTGGCTATGAGATTTCGGATAATGAACGGGTGATTATTCATGCTCCCTCTCCACCTGATCTCCAATGGACTGTTACATCATCGATGATTGTGTTTGGCATAGTAGGATCTCCGGTGGTAATTCGTCGTCTTGCTCAATGGGATCAATCCCAGGAGCCGCCATCTTCGGCGCAATCGCTGGATGGGTCATTAGAAGGATCTCCGGTGGTGAGTCGTCGTCTTGCTCAATGGTATCAGTCCCAGGAGCCAACATCTTCCGTGCAATCGTTGGGCGGGATGTCACCTGTTTTAATTTCTCATGATGGGCCGAATTTCTCTTAGCCCGCAGGGGCTTGTCAGGCTATGCCTCGAGATAATGGGCCCGATTCTACTCTGACTGGGACTTTTGACGATATCCCCTCGACGTAGGGTGCAAATCTTGCCTTTAATGATATTATTGAAAATATGGTGGATACAATATTTTCCTGCCAAAAATGCTCTCAGAATGGTCATTTTGAAAAAGATTGCTCTTCTTCCATAGTTTGTTTGGCTTGTTCCTAGGTGGGCCATAGTCGTAGAGACTGCAAAAAGATTTCATTGAAGCAAGGTCTGTTTTGGAGGCAAAATACCCTTCGTCTTCTCCGGTTCCCAATACCGGTATTGAAGTTGCCTCCTCACCATGCTCTCAAGCCAAAGACATTTCGTGCTCCTGTGACATTGGAATCACATATGTTCATTTCTCCTCTCCTCCAAAAACCCCGTTTGGTTCTCCTCCGGTGACTCCTCCACCATTGACTCCCACGCCATCAGCGGAGCCACCCATGGCGGTCTTTTCTCTCGACCCTCTTCTCTATGTCCCAGCTGGTCACCACATCATGGATGGGGGCGAAAATCGGCTTCCTCGGACTTTTGTCATGCCACCTTTGCCCATTGTTCTTCGCCACAAGGAGTTCATGGTGGCTTAGGTGATGTCATTGTCGCAGCCGGATGAAGTTGGGACATCTCGAGAGGTTGTGGCTGATCTATTGGACAACATGGGAGTTTAGCTTCAATCTTCTCAGCCCTGGGTATGTGGAGTAGGGCCTTTTCAGCTTAGATATGCTGGCGTTCGGTTTTGTTTACTGGAGTTACCGCCTCAGCCGCTTGGCAATGACAGATTTATGCGCTTCCTAAAGCATGATGAGGGAGTGGGATTTAGAGGTACACAGGGTTTTCTTGATGGATGTTTGATGTTTCTTGGAATTCCTTTGTATTTGCACAATACAAAGAACATCAGAGCGGCTATTAACACCTTTGGAAAATTTCAGCACTGAGTTAGTGATTATCCGTATTTGGTGCGCTCCATTGTTTTTGCTTCCTTTCCCGAAGACATTTCGGTTCCTCGTGATGTAGTGTTCACTGATTATGCTGTTTACGGGGGTGCCAAGGTTTCCTGGACTGCCCCATGTTACATTCTGGGTGCCAACTTTACTGAACAAATGCCAAAGGATGAAGATCCCATGCCATTGGATGGAAACCCGCATGCTCTGTCGGGTCAATTGGTACCCGAGGAACATATCTTCGTATTGCCTCCATATCCTGTGATCGGTTGGAATGATCTTCCACCAATCCCGCCTCCAGCCCAGGACCATGTGGCGCAAGACAACTGGGGTCATGCTCACTGGGAAGATAATGATAATGTTTAGCATGTTGAAGAGTAGCAACCAGTCCAAGATCAAGAGTCAGTGGTGATTGATCAACCAGTTTTCTCTAACTCTGAAGTAAAAATGAATGCACCTGAGATTGAAGTAGAAACACCGCCACAATTTAATGTCAATGAGTGGGCCATTGTCCCTTGCCAGCCACCACTAATTCAGTATGATCGCATATTTTTGGGTGCTATTAAGGTGGTCTACAGCCCTGTTTTACCACCAGAACTTGCCTGGAGGAGGACATTTGAATTTGTTATGCATGTGGGCCCTTTGCAAATGAAGCTCATGCCAATGCCTTCTATTTCTTTGGAGCCCATTGTACTTCCTAAGAGGAATTGGGTCATGGCTTTTGATGATGTTCAGGTGGTCTCCAAGCTGCAGTTTGTTCAGGCTCTCTCCCTCAGTCCAGCCAAAGCTAGGCTAGTGGCAAGAAATCTATTTCTAGCTGATGACTGCTCTACCCCTCATATTGAATCCATTTCTTCAGGTGTGATGCCTATATCTGAATCAGATGAAATCTTCTCATGTTTGGTGCAAGGTCATACTAACAAGGATCATCACTGCAAAACCTTGGCGCCCACTCCTCTTGTGGAGTCTTTAGTTAGAAGGTGTACAAGGGGATCCATTAAGCGTGAGGGGTTCAAGCTAGTGTTTCATGTGCTTCAGTCTGAACCCAAGAAAAAGAAGCCAAGGTGCAAGCCTTTTGTGGTTGTTCCTTCGGATGACTCTGAAGACATGGGGCAGGATGATCCAAGTGGTGCTAATCTGCATAATGTTCCTCCTCCGATGCCCATTCAGACAATTCAGCACATTGGTGAGGATCTATGAATTGCACCGGAGAAGTTAACTAAGGAAAGGCTCATGGCTAATCCTTCTAAAGATTGCTCGGCTTCTTCTGATGATTGATCCTTCCATGCTATGTTGGGTTTGGCAATCCACTAAATTGGTTGCTTTTGTTTGTCTTGGGCATCACTTAGCTCAAGTATTATGCACTTTGCTTGATGTGGTGGACTTTAGTTAATTTCTTTAGGCACTATTATGTAGTGCTATCTTAATGCTTCCCCTTCTTGGTTTATCATGAATCACACCTCTTTTAGGAGCTAGAGTGTCTTGTGCTAAAATGTGAGGGGATTGAATTCGGCGGCTTTGCAGCGTGCAGTTAAGCAAAAAATTGAGGAAAGTCACTGCTTGGTGGCCTGTTTTCAAGAAACTAACTGCAGTTCTTTTGATAGAAGAGATATCAAGGCTTTTTGTCCCAAGAATTTTGATTCTTTTGCCTTCACTCCTTTAGTGGGTGCTTCTGGGGGTATCCTTGTTGTCTGGAATTCTTTGGTGCTTTTTTGGAATGCTTGTGGAAGTGCAACCCTTGTTGTGGTTATTAACTTCACCTCTAGACATAATAATGAATAGTGGACTCTTGTAACTGTGTATGGACCTTGTCAAGGGGAGCCTAGGGATATTTTTGTTAATTGGTTATATCATTTAAATATCCCGATTGATGATAACTGGTTGCTGTTGGGAGATTTTAATTTTATCAGGTCCATAGAAAACAGAAATAAACCAGGTAGAGATCTCAATGACATTTTTATTTTCAATAAGATTATTGGGCACCTTGGGCTGCTTGAATTACCTCTGAAAGGAAGATCTTTCACCTGGTCCAATATGCAGGATGCTCCACTTTTAGAGCAGTTAGACTGTGTTTTTACCTCGACCAATTGGATCACAAATTATCCCTTCTCTCAAGTTCTCCCATTAGCCAGAACTGCTTCAGACAATGTTCCATGTGTGGTTGTCATTAAAACCAACATTCCTAAATCCAATTATTCAGGTTTGAAAATTATTGGGTCAAGATGGAGGGTTTTTACGAATGTGTCAAAAAGTCATGGGACAAGCCTTCTAGGAAAGCTCATATTTTAGTTGTCATTGCAGATAAATTGAAAACTCTCAGATATGATCTTAAGAAGTGGAACCGGGAATTTCAAAGCTCAAGCTTCCGATTGATAAGTGTAATGAGGTGGTGATCATTTTGGATAATTTGGAAGAGTTGAGGCCTCTAGTCAGACAGGAATTTAATTTCAGGAAAATTGTCAAGTTGCATGTTAAATATTTACTACATCTTCAGTCCTTGTACTGGAATAAGAGATGTACCATTAGATCCACTAAAGTGGGTGAGAAAAACACCAAGTTCTTCCATGCCATGGCTACTGAGAGGTTCAGAAGGAACTCCATTGCTAGTTTGCAGGTGCAGGATGACACTATTAATTCTGAACACGGTCAGATGGAAGGAATCATCTGGTAAAATTTTAAAGGAAGGATGGGCACATCCAAGGGAATCAACATGGGGTTTGACCTACACACTCTGCTCAAGCTAGTTGAGGGACTAGATGCATTGACAAATCCTTTTTCCTCAGATGAGATTGATGATATAGTGAATCATATGCCTATGGATAAGACTTTTGGACCTGATGGTTGTAATGGGTTTTTCTTCGAAAAGTGATGGTCAATTATTTGTAAATATTTTCATGCTTAGGAATTATATGATGTCACAACCCAACTCTCAAATCTGAATTCATCCTATATTACGTTGATCCCTAAGAAGCTCGTCCTTGAGGGAGTGGGGGATTACAGGCCAATCTCTCTAACTGGAATGGGGGTTAAGTTCCTCTCAAAAATTGTTGCAAATAGGTTCCAACAATTTATCATGGATTTCATTCACAAAAATCAATATGGGTTCATTAAATCAAGGAATATTCAGGATTGTATTGGTTGGACTTTGGAGTATTTACACCAATGTCATCAGACTAAACGGCTAATTTTGATTCTCAAGCTAGACTTTGAGAAAGCTTTTGACTCTATTCAGTATTATAATATATTTGAGGTCATGAACTGCATTTTAATCAAAAATGGATTAATTGGATTAAAGAGCTTTTGACCACTTGTACTTCCTCTGTGCTGCTGAATGGAGTGCGTGGCAAACAGTTTCAATGCAAAAAGGGGGTTAGGCAAGGGGATCTAGTTTCTCCTTTGCTCTTTGTTCTGGCTGCTGACCTATTGCAATCTATGGTCAATGGGATGCATGTCCAGGGTGAGCTGCAGTTGCCTATACCTTGTCATGATAAGGATTATCCTATTATTCAATATGCTGATGACACCCTGATTATTCTGCCTGCTGAGGTGAGTCAGTTGTTGGATCTAAACAAGGTGTTGATTGTTTTTTCCCAGTCCACGGGGCTTGACATTAATCACCATAAATCTTCAATGATCCCCATCAATGTTTCTCAGGAGGAGACCAATAGATTGTCTAATATTTTTGGTTGTCAGGTTGGGTAAATACCATTCACTTACTTGGGACTGCCAGTAGGTACCACAAAACCAAGAATGGTGGATCTTATGCCACTGGTGGACTATATGGAAAGAAGAATGATTGCTAGTTCCTCTTTTCTGGCCTATGGGGGTAGGTTGCAATATCTCAATTATGATTTGTCTTCCTTGCCAATCTTTTTCTCTGTAGTTTGCTCATCAATCCCGACATCCTAAAGCAATTGCAAAGAATCCAAAGACAATGTTTATGGAGAAAGAATAGGCAAGAAATTGCTCCATCTCTAGCTGCTTGGGATCTGATTTTTAGGCCCAAAAATAAGGGTGGTCTAGGAATTTTGAATCTTGGAATTCAAAATGTGGCTCTATTGCTCAAGCATGAGCACAAGTTTTTCAAGAAAGCTGATGTTCCTTGGGTGCAGCTCATCTGGAATTCTTACTACCATGGGCTGGTCCCACAAGGTACATCTGTTCGTGGGTCTTTTTGGTGGAAAGATATTCTTAAATTGGTTGATCAATATAGAGGACTCACTTGGGTCATGATCAACCAGGGGGATATTGCTTTGTTTTGGTCTGATCAATGGAAGTTGGGGAATTTTGTTATACCTTTGTAGAACAGATTCACAAGACTGTTTTCTTACTTCAAAGACCCTTTTACAACTATGAAGGATGGTCTTGAATGTACAGACCTATCCACATAGTTCAATTTACCACTATCTAAGCAGGCATACAATGAGTTTTTATCACTCGAAAATTTGTTGATGCTTCATGAGGGACAGACAATGGACACAGAAGCCATATACTCCCAAGAGATTCTATATTCAGATGCATATCAATCTGACTTTCAACCCTGTAATGAATTGGGTTTGGGCCAGCTGATGTACTATGAAAATTAAGGTTTTTGCTTGGATGATGATCATGGATAGGTTAAATACGAAGGATATGGTGGAAAGAAGGCATTGGCACATTGAGGATGGTGTTTATTGTGTGCTCTGTCACTTGCGGACTAGGGAGGACGGGGATTATCTTTTCTTCAATTGTCTTCTTAGTCAACGTGTTTGGAATTATCTTCAGATTGATTGGTCTCAGGGTAATAGCATGTATGAAGTGGCGGTCAATGCTAGGAGAGACTTCAACAAGCCTTTTTTTGCTGAGGTAGTGTTCATTACTTGCTGGAACATCTGGCTTATCAGGAACGCTAAAGTGTCCAAGCATGTTAGACCTAGTTTTAATCACTGGACGAGGTCTTTTGTCCATGACATATCTCTGCTCTCTTTTAGGATTAAGCCTAGGTTTAAGGCAAGCCTTGTGCGCTGGGTAACTTTCCTTCCCCTTTAATTTTTCTCCCACTGTTAGAATAGGTCCTTCCTCGCTTCTTTAGGTTACTCTTCATAACCTTGTACATATTGTAACCTTATTTTGAGTTGAATAAAGTCTTAAGGCTGTGGGGGTTTTCCCTACAGTGACCAGTCAAAAAAAGTTAAAGAGGAAGCAATTGTAATCATGTTGATCCAGTTGTACCTACTGCTTATATTGAGAAACCTCCTTCTCCTATTAGGATTAGGGAACATGCTAAAGCTACAACTATGGTTATGTTAGAACACCCAAACCTTCTGGAAAAACAAATGTGGAGCCTAATATTGATGTAGTTAGAGATCCCTTGGTTGATAATATTGATGGGCATGTTATTTACTTCTGTATTGAAAATGAGCAGGACAAGCGATTGGCATGCATGTTGTTTCTGTTAAGATTGGAGATCATTGCTATTATGTTTTATATGACTTGGGTACTAGTATTAGTGTTATACCTTTTACTTTATATCAGTAAATTATGAATTGTATAGCACCCTTTGAAATTGAAGATAATGATGTCATTATTAAACTCTCAAACCTAGATACTATCTCGCTACTTGGCATTGTTAGAGATGTTAAAGTCTTGTGTGGAAACGTCAAGTATCCCACTAATTTCTTAGTACTTGGCTTTTAGCAAGATAATTTTTGTCTCTTTAAATTTGGTAGAACTTTCTTGAATACCGTTAATGACGAAATTAATTGTTTTATAGAGAAACTTAAACTAAGTTTTGGTAACGAGTCTCATGAATTTAATTTCTCTAAATTTGGTAGAAACCACATGATAAGGAGTTATCTAGTAAAGATGAAATTATTGGTCTTGCTTCTATTGTTGTGCCTCCTACGTATCCTTTAGAACAATACTTGTTAGACCATGAGAATGATATGCATATGAATAAAAGAAATGAGAGAGATGATATATTTCTTAGACAAACACCTATTCTCAAACACAATTTCCATGTTGACATCTTAGGGGACCCTCCTCCACCAAAAGGAGATCCCGTGTCGCGCGGAACGAGCACCTATGGGATCTGAGTGACCCCTTTCGGTTCGGCGGGGGAGCAGGCTCGCGCAAAGAGCAGGTCTGAAGGACAGCACGCGGGGATTTTACCCAGGTTCGGGCCGCAAAGATGCGTAAAACCCTACTCCTGCTTGGTTGTATTGTGGATGTTCTTAGAGCTCTAGGTACAGGAGCTCTCTGAGCTATTGCAACCTGTGTGAGCTAGGAGGACACAAATCCAAAAGTCTGGAAGTGCTAGCATCCAAAAAGTCCTCTACCGTATCGCCTTGGGACCCCTTTTATGCTGTGAAGGGGATCCCAACAGTGGCGTACAGTGCGTACACAGGGTGTACAGAGCTACAGTGCTATCATACCTAACACTGACGGAGTAGGACATGCGCATTTAATGCATCGTCGGGCATCTCTGTCCATCTGTGGGACGGGACAGGAGCCCGTCCCATCGGCACCGCTTAGCCCCCTCTAGTGTCATCACCGCGACGCGTGTCCAGGCGGAACGACACCTGGCCTGTCCGCTGGCGGGGCCTTGCCGGGGCCTTGTCCCTGCTGGTGGGTTTGATGGTCATCCCGGCAAGGTCTTGTCGGGGGTCTTGATTCTTCTGTGCTTGTACCTGGTAGCTCCCTGTTGGGCCTCGTTGCTAGGGTGGCTACTACTGCATGTGCACGAGTAAAGGGGCACTGGAGAGCCACCGACAGGAGCCCCCGGGCCTAGGCCACACACGTTGCGAGGCATTATTGGGCTAGGCCCAAAACAGTGCGCGGGCACGCATGGGAGGAGCTTGCAGTTGCAATTATTGCGCTTACTGCGCCTCCCCATGATGCATGCACAGCAAGGCCATCAAATTTTTAATTACTGCGTCAAGTCATTTCCGCCATGCGCGTCGCATGCATAGAGGGGAGCCAGTAACGGGCGCTCGTGACTTAAAGTCCTTGGGAAAGGCAGTAACTGATGCGCCATGGATTGGAGCAATGGGGCGGTTGTTGTTTGCCCCGTGATCGAGGGCACCGCTATTGGAGGAGGTGGGCGGCGACCCTTGGAGCACGGAGAGCCAGCTCCCGCGCTTCCCCCTATAAATTGACGGATAGCAAGGGCAGTGCTCATCCATCCTTCCTCCCTTCTCTGAGTGAGAACCCCCATAGCTTTCCCTTCCACGTCTTCCCAACCTTCGAGCAGCGCTCGCCCCCAGTCATGAACAGGGGGCGAGGGCGGCCACCATCCTCAACTCCAAGGAGGAGCTCTTATCGGGATCATGTCGTCGCTTCAGCCGTAGATGCGGAGGGCGGCTCGAGCATGCGTGGTGGAAGAAGCGCGAGGGGTCGTGGTCGTCGTGGGGGCCGACTCCGAGGGAGGCAGAGCACTGCCTCGCCTCCTCCTCCGACGCCAGGCCTCATCCTTGAGGAGACCCACGCTGAGGGGATGGCACTGGATTTTGTCCTCGAGATGGCCAGTCCCCTCCAGAGTCATATGTGCCTCCCTCGCCTCTTCGCCAGGGTGATGGAGGACAATGAGCCGCCCGTCCTGTGGTTACAGGCGCATAGTTGTTGTAATGGCGTGACACGGGTAAACGTTGAGTACCCAGCGAATCGCATCATGTTCCTTAGGCGCGGCTAGAAGACCTTTGCCCGCGCCCACAACCAACAGGTAGGGCATGTCCTTCACTTTAAAATTACGGAGGCCAATCTTCTCTCTGTCAAGATTTATGGGCGCTCCGGCATCCGTCTCAGCTGCTGCGAAGAGAGCTCAAGCAGCACTGAAAGCCTGTCTTCGGGCGAGAGTGATGAGGAGGACAGTGGCGAAGACGAAGAGGATGAGTCTGGTCTTCGGCGGCCAAGTCAGAGCCTGACGACTCGAGATCAGAATGACCGCCGGCCGCACCATCACCGCCAGCCTCATGCCTCTCCCCCTCCCGGCAGGATGACCTTGCCGGGGCCTTAGTCTCGGGCGCTGCCTCATCTTTTAGCTGGATCTTTCGGCAGGCCCGTGGACTTCGGCTTCTGGGGTCCATCCCCCTTTTCGCCCGTGCTAGCCCTCTCCTCCGTGCAATGCTGGTCCCGGAGGGGCCAGGTTCTTGCCTGCCCATCTAGAAGCCCTGCCCCTCCGTGCAGTGCTGGTCCAGAGGGGTCGGGCTGGGCTTCTGCCGGGAGCCTCTCGCCATCTTGTTCTTCTTGTAGACCGCCTCCCCTTTCCATCCTTTTCTTTAATCTCCCCTAGGGGAGAAAGTCAAATAAATATGTACTTAGGAAAAAGCAACATCTCATGTAAATTTTGACCCTATTCTGAATGACTGTGTATTATCTTCCTTGTTAAGCTATTTCTTTGCATGCAACTTTCCCTATGCCTTCTCGAAAGAATCTTGCTAGCGTGCTTAGCCCTACCGCGAGCGCTTTGCGGAACGGGTCCTTAGTAGCTCGCTGGTGGTGCTACTATGGGCAAGACACCTTGGCGTTCTCGGCGCCACCGCTCAAGGTGTTGGTCGTGCTCAAAACGGAATAAGGGCGTGAGCGCTGTCACTTGAGTCATTGAGCAGACTTGAAACAAAGCAAGGAGCACGGGCGCGGCCACTTAAACCGTTGAGCAGACCCGAAACACAATGAGGGCGCAGCCAATCATGGCAAGATTTCTTAGCGCGCAGGTTTTATATACAGGGGACGAAACCGTCTAAGGAAAATAACTTCACAACAAGAATTCACTTGTGGTTTTGCAACTTATCTTTTCTTTGTCGTACTCCTTCCGGTAAGATTTTTTTGAACGTCGGACGTAGGTATCCATACCACCATTCCCCCCCAGCAAAGCTACACGCGAGGTAACCTTCTGTCCTCTGAGAAAAAGAAAGAAGAGAAAATATGGGTGTGGAACCTTGGAAGTCCATTAGCTCTTGCTGGGAGTAAGTGTAACGCAATATCTTAGACAAACATGCACATAAGTAAACATGACAATCAATCAAGATTTGCAGAACACTTATCTTTATTCAACTACGCATAGGGTCTCAGCTTGGCTTTGTACCAAGGATTACATGCTTCAGCGACAAGACTTGTACAAAAGGTGGTTGCCAGGAGGCCCGGCACGCCCAGGGGGGGAGGGCCTGCCGGGCAAGCTTGTGGGCCCACGATAGCTCTACCAACCCTAATCTTTGGCCTATAATTTCCCAAATATTCCATCATTATCAGAATGAGCCACGAAAACACTTTTTCGCCGCAAGAAGCCTTCGTTCCTGAGAGATCAAATCTTGGAGCCTTTTTCGGTAATCTGTCGGAGGGGGATTTGATCACGGAGGGCATCTACATTAACTCCATTGCCCCTCCGATGATGCGTGAGTAGTTCACCACAGACCTTCGGGTCCATAGCTAGTAGCTAGATGGCTTCTTATCTCCCTTTTCTCTTCAATGCCATGTTCTTCATAATCTTCATGGAGATCGATCCAATGTAATACTCTTTTGCGGTGTGTTTGTCGAGATCCGATGAATTGTGGGTTTATGTTCAGATTATCCATGAATATTATATGAGTCTTTCCTGAATTCTTATATGCATGATTTCATATCTTTGCAAGTCTCTTCGAGTTATTGGTTTGGTTTGGCCAACTAGATTGGTAATTCTTGCAATGGGAGAAGGGCTTAGTTTTGCGTTCAATCTTGCGGTGTCCTCACCCATTGACAAAGTAGGGGTAGCCAGGCACGTATTGCATTGTTGCCATCAAGCATAACAAGATGGGGTTTTCATCATATTGCTTGAGTTTATCCCTCTAGATCATGTCATATTACTTAATGTGTTACTCTATTCTTCATGAACTTAATACTCTAGATGCAGGCAGGAGTCAGTCGATGTGTGGAGTAATAGTAGTAGATGCAGAATCACTTCGGTCTACATGACACAAATGTGATGCCTATATGCAGAATCATTTCCTTGGATATCTTCATAATTATTCACTTTTCTATCAATTGCTCGACAGTAATTTTTTCACCCACCGTAATACTTGCTACCATGAGAGAAGCCTCTAGTGAAACCTATGGCCCCCAAGTCTATTTTCCATCTTATACTTTCAGATCTAAAACCAAAAATACCAAAAATACTTTGCTGCATTATTTTTACCTTTTGTTTTACTTTCTGTTCAAGCAATCTATCTCTATTAGATCTCATCCTTTTAAGTAACCTTAAAGGGATTGACAACCCCTTTATAGCGCTGGGTGAAAGAGTTTGATTCCTTGTTTAGGTACACCTATTGGGGAATTGCTTGTATCTCCTACTGGATTGATACCTTGGTTCTCAACAACTAGGGGAAATAATTATCTACTTTGATGTATCACTCGTTCCTCTTCATGGAAACCAATGCATGCTCAAGAAGTAGCAAGGATTTCTGGCACCGTTGCCAGGGAGATCTACATCAAGCCTACCAAGTACCCATCGCAAAATCATCTCTTGCATTTACATTATTTTCCATTTTCCTCTCGTTTTCCTCTCCCTCACTTCTAAAACGACTTTCCAAAAAGATTTGCCTTTCTATTCGCCCTTCTTCCGTTCGCCTTTTCGTTGTTATGTTTGCTTGTGTTGCCATGTGCCCTCTATTTGCTTGCATCTTCACTTGCTAAAAATCTATTTATATGGATCCTCATCCACTTGCTAATCTTTTAAAAATACCAAAGTATGATGAACCAATTGCTAGTGAGTTGAGTGCACTTGATTATCTCTATGAAGTTTTGTTTGAAAATCATGAATCTAACTTTTTTGATGAAGTGTTGAAAGAAGAAATTTGTAAGGAGATTCATGGTAGTTCCTTGAATGAAAAGCATGATTGACATATTTTTAGTATTAATTCTTTGAATATCCATGATTCTAATGATATGCAAAACCACAAGCTTGGGGATGCTATGCTTGATGAAGATGATATTTTTTGTTCCCCAAGTTTTGGTGATGACACATATGCTATAATTGATCATGACAAGAATGCTTTGTGTGATAGTTATATTGTGAGATTCCTTCATGATGTTACTAAAAATTACTATGAGAGAGGAACATATGCTTTTACATATTGCAATAATATCAAGTTTCCTCTCTATGTGTTCAAAGTTTGGAAGTTATGCTTGTTTTGCCTTCCTATGGTAGTTGACTTTTGTTCCCCTAATTTGTTTGCTCGCAAAATCCCTATGCATAGGAAGAGGGTTAGACTTAAATATACTTGCTATGTGATTCATGATGTTCCTATTGTTTCAAATAGGAATTATGTGCACGTAGATTTCATTTTTCTTGATATAGAATGCAATCCTACACGTCCTATTATTCTTGGTAGACCTTTCCTTAGAACGATTGGTGCAATTATTGACATGAAAGAAGGAAATATTTGATTCCAATCTCCATTAAGGAAAGGCATAAAACACTTTCCTAGAAAGAAAATAAGATTGCCTTATGAATCTATTATAAGATCTACTTTTGGATTACATACCAAAGATTACAATACCTAGATCTATTGTGTTTTGCCTGGCTAGGGGGGTTAAATAATAGCGCTTGTTGGGAGGCAACCCAATTTTATTTTGCTTTCTGTTTTTTGATAATGTTTTGGTGTGGTTTGCAAATTATTACTTCTGTAGTAATTGTGTTTTGGTGTTTTAATTAGTGTTTGAGCCAAGTAAAACCTTTGTGGTGATCTATGGTAGTTGTTTATTTGATCTTGCTGAAAAACAGAAACTTTTGCGCTCAGTCCTGAAATTTTCTGAAATTTTCAGAGCATCAAATTGATCTGAAATTTTTAAACAAGATTTATATACAAATTTTCCTGATTTTAATAAGTTTTCAGAATTTTTAGAGTTTCAGAAGTATTCTAAGTTTACAGATTGCTACAGACTGTTCTGTTTTTGACAGATTCTGTTTTCTTTGTGTTGTTTGCTTATTTTGATGTATCTATGGGTCGTATCGGGGGGTATGAGCCATGGAAAAGTTAGAATACAGTAGATATTACACAAAAATAAATAAATAATTAGTTCACAACAGTACCTAAATTGGTGATTTATTTTTCTTATACTAATGAATGTCATGAGTTTTGTGTTGACCTTTGTGTTGTGAAGTTTTCAAGTTTTGGGTGAAGATTTGATGGACTATGGAATAAAGACTGGCAAGAGCCTAAGCTTGGGGATTCCCAAGGAACCCCAAGACATATTCAAGGGTACTAAAAAGCCTAAGCTTGGTGATGCCCCAGAAGGCATCCCCTCTTTCGTCTTCAATCCGTTGGTAAATTTACTTGAGGCTATATTTTTATTCACCACATGATATGTGTTTTGCTTGGAGCGTCTTGTATGATACGAGTCTTTGCTTTTTATTTTTCCACAATCATCCTTGCTACACACATATTCTGAGAGAGACACGCTGAATCGTGAATTTATTAGAATACTCTATGTGCTTCACTTATATCTTTTGAGCTAGGCAATGTTGAGCTAGTGCTTCACTTATATCTTTATAGAGCATGGTGGTGTTATATTTTATAGAAATTATTGAACTCTCGTTCTTCACTTATATTTTTTGAGAGTTTCTTAAAACAGCATGGTAATTTGTTTAGGTTATGAATTTAGTCCTAATATAATGGGCATCCAAGAGGGATATAATAAAAACTTTCATATTAAGTGCATTAAAAACTATGAGAAGTTTGATTCCTTGCATATAGTTTTGAGATAATAGAGATGGTAATATGAGAGTCATGCTAGTGAGTAGTTGTGAATTGGAAGAGATACTTGTGTTAAACATTGTGATTCCTGTAGCATGCACGTATGGTGAACCATTATGTAACAAAGTCGGAGCATGATTTGTTTAATGATTGTCGTTCTTTGTGTGAGGGTCAAGAGCGCACGATGGTTAACTCCTACTAACCTCTCCCCTAGGAGCATGCGTCTAATGCTTTGTTTGATAACTAATAGACTTTTGCAATAAGTATGTGAGTTCTTTATGACTAATGTTGATTCCATGGATTATACGCACTCTCACCCTTCCATCTTTGCTAGCCTCTCTAGTACCGCGCAAATTTCGCCGGTACACCAAACCGTCCTTCCTCAAAACAGCCACCATATATTCCTCAAAACTGCCACCATACCTACCTATTATGGCATTTCCATAGCCATTCCGAGATATATTTCCATGCAACTTCCACCATGTAGTTTTTCATGACTTGCACCATCACCTCATATTGCATATAGAGTCATACGTTGTCATAGGTATCGAGTTGTAATTTCTTTTTTTGAGTTATAAGTAAATAAAAGTGCAATGATCTTTCATTAATAGAGCATTGTCCCGTGAGAGAAAAGGATGATGGAAGCCATGACTCCCTCACAAGTTGGGATGAGTATCCGGACTTTACGAAAAACAAAAGAGGCCAGCGAAGCCCAAACAAAAAAAGAGGCCAAAGAAGCCCACCAAAATAAAAAAGGGAAAAAGGAAGAAAAAGGAAGAAAAAATGAGAGAAAGAGAGAAGGGACAATTGCTACTACCTCTTTCCATACTTGTGCTTCAAAGTAGCACCATGATCTTCATGATAAAGAGTCTCCTATTTTGTCACTTTCATATAACTAGTGGATATTCATTTTGCACGACCACTTAGTTTTATTTTTGAGCTTTCATACACTTATAACTTTAAGTGCATTTGTTGCATGGCAATCCCTACTCACTCACATTGATATCTATTGATGGGCATCTCCATAGCCCGTTGATGCGCCTAGTTGATATGAGACTATCTTCTCCTTTTTCTCCTTGCACCTCCTCCATATTGTATTCCACCTATAATGCTATATCCATGGCTCACGCTCATGTATTGCGTGAGAGTTGAAAAGGTTTGAGAACACCAAAAGTGTGAAACAATTTCTTGACTTGTTCATCGGGGTTGTGCACGCTTTAGATACTTTGTGTGGGGAAGATGGAGCATAGCCAGACCATATGATTTTGTAGGGATAACTTTCTAAGGCCATGTTATTTCGAAAGGACACGACTACCTTGTTGGTGTGCTCGAAGTATTACTGTTTTTATGTCAATATTAGACTATTGTTTTGAATCTTACGGATCTGAATATTCATGCCACAATAAAGAATATTAAATAAATAAATATGATGGGTAGCATTCCACATCAAAAATTATGTTTTTTATCATTTACCTACTCAAGGATGAGCAGGAATTAAGCTTGGGGACGCTGATATGTCTCCAACGTATCTATAATTTTTTATTATTCCATGCTATTATATTATCTGTTTTGGATGTTTTATATGCATTAATATGCTTTGATATTATTTTTGGGACTAACCTATTAATCTAGAGCCTAGTGCCAGTTTCTATTTTTTCCTTGTTTTTGAGAATTGTAGATAAGGAATATTAAACAGAGTCCAAACGGAATAAAACCTTCGGAGTGATTTTTTCTGGAACGAAAGGAAACCAGGAGACTTGAGAACCAAGGCAGGAGAGCCATCGTGGGGCCACAAGCCCTAGGGGCGTGCCGTGGGGGATAGGGCGCGCCAGGCAGGCTTGTGGGCCCATGACAGCTCTCCCAATCCTAATCTTCGTCCTATAAATTCCCAAATATTTCATCATTATCATAACGAGCCACGAAAACACTTTTCCGCCGCTAGAAGCCTCCGTTCCTAAGAGATCCAATCTTGTAGCCTTTTTCAGTAATCTGTCGGAGGGGGATTCAATCACGGAGGGCATCTACATCAACTCCATTTCCCCTCCGATGATGCATGAGTAGTTCACCACAGACCTTCGGGTCCATAGCTAGTAGCTAGATGGCTTCTTCTCTCGCTTTGCTCTTCAATACCATGTTATTCATGATCTGCATGGAGATGTATCCGATGTAATACTCTTTTGCGGTGTGTTTGTCGAGATCTGACGAATTGTGAGTTTATGTTCAGATTATCCATGAATATTATTTGAGTCGTTCCTGAATTCTTATATGCATGATTTCATATCTTTGCAAGTCTCTTCGAGTTATTGGTTTGGATTGGCCAACTAGACTGGTAATTCTTGCAATGGGAGAAGTGCTTAGTTTTGGGTTCAATCTTGCGGTGTCCTCACCTAGTGGCAAAGTAGGGGTAGCGAGGCACGTATTGCATTGTTGCCATCAAGGATAACAAGATGGGGTTTTCATCATATTTCTTGAGTTTATCCCTCTACATCATGTCATCTTACTTAATGCGTTACTCTGTTCTTCTTGAACATAATACTCTAGATGCAGGCAGGAGTCGGTGGATGTGTGGAGTAATAGTAGTAGATGTAGAATCGTTTCGGTATACTTGACACGGATGTGATGCCTATATGCATAATCATTGCCTTCGATATCTTCATAATTATTCGCTTTTCTATCAATTGCTCGAGAGTAATTTGTTCACCCATCGTAACACTTGCTATCATGAGAGAAGCCTCTAGTGAAACCTATGGCCCCTGGGTCTATTTTCCATCTTATACTTTCAGATCTAAAACCATTACCAAAAAAATACTTTGCTGCATTATTTTTACCTTTTGTTTTACTTTCCGTTCAAGCAATCTATCTCTACCAGATCTCATCTTGCAAGTAACCTTAAAGGGATTGACAACCCCTTTATAGCGTTGGGTGCAAGAGTTTGATTCCTTGTGAAGGTACACCTATTGGGGACTTGCTTGTATCTCCTACTGGATTAATACATTGGTTCTCAACAATTGAGGGAAATACTTATCTACTTTGCTGCATCACCCGTTCCTCTTCACGGAAACCAACGCATGCTCGAGAAGAAGCAGTGTCACGGATGGTCGAGTCAGTTGGAGCATGAAATTTCCTGGTTCCTTAGGCAACTTAAGGGCGGCACATTTTGACACGCCATCGGCAACGCTGTACACTACACGTGGAACGTGATCCATTTGCAGGCCATCAAAATGCTCTTCCAACTTCCTCACTTCATCTACATAAGCTTCCATCAATGGGCTTTGGTAATCTTTGTTCACTTGCCTGACGACAAGCTGAGAATCACCTCTCACAATAGGTTTCTTGATCCCAAGGTCTGTCGCGATCCTGAGACCGGCAAGCAGTCCTTCATATTCAGCAATGTTGTTTGTTGATCTCTCTTGGGAAAGTGCATCTGAATCACATATTTGAGGTGCTCTCCGGTGGGTTTAGATCAGCACTCCAGCACCAGCGCCCTGCAGCGAGAAAGCCCCGTCAAAATCATGATCCACTCTTGTTCGGTTTCCTTGCCAGGAAGAATTGACTCTGGAACTTCTTCATATGGCATTGAGGTCCATTCTGCAATGAACTCCGCCAAGGCTCTTCTCTTGATGGTCGAAGTGCTTTCAAACTTGAGACCGAAGCTTGACAGTTCAAAAGCCCACTCTACAATCGTGCCGGTAGCTTCTGGGTTCCACAAGATCCGTTGTAGCGGGTAGCGGGTGACAACGGTGATCTCATGTGCTTGGAAGTAATGGTGCAACTTCCTCGAGGCCATAAGAAGGACGAATAGCAACTTTTGCACGCCAGAGTATCTTGTCCTAGCCCCCTATAATAGTGAGCTGACAAAATAGACTGGGCGCTACACCATCTTCTTCTTCTGGGTTGTCTCATTCAACTGCGCAGATCCTTCCTTGCTGGCACTAGACCCTGCAGAGGAATGCCCTGGCTCGTCGCTTGGCGGTCTTGTCGTTGCTGCTGTTTCTTCATCGACTTCTCTTTCAGCCACTAGTGCAGCACCCACCACTTGATTTGTTGCCGCTAGATATAGCAACAACGACGCGACTAGGACTGGCAGAGAGGAGAGGTATTTCTTCAAATCCTACAGCGCTCCCTCCACTTACTAAGTCCATTTCATCGGACCTGCCTTCTTCAAGATTTTGAAAAAGGGCAGGGTGCGCTTGGCAGACTTTGAAATGAACCTACTCAGAGCAGCAACGCAGCCGGCAAGGCGACGCACATCCTTGACATGTCACGGTGCTTCAGTTTGCTCAGTTGCTTTGATCTGTCGGGATTTGCTTCGATTCCACATTGAGATATAAAGAACCTGAGAAGCTTTCCGGATGGGACGTCGAACACACACTTCTCAGGATTGAGCTTCATGTTGATCTTGCGCAGGTTTGCAAATGTTTCTTCTAAGTCTGATATGAGCATGGCCTTGTCCTTGGTTTTGACCACTATGTCATCCATATTAGCCTCCATATTTCTATGTAGATGAGGCTCAAAACCAATTTGGACCTCTATTGCAAATGTAGAACCAGCACTTTTCAACTCGAAAGGCATACGAAAAAAAGCAATACATACCACAAGGGGCGATAGATGCGGCCTTCTCCTTGTCTTCCTTGGCCATGAAAATCTGATGATATCCAGAATAGGCGTCAAGGAAAGACAACAAGTCACTGCCGGTAGTGGACTCCACAATCTGGTCGATGCGCGGCAAGGGAAAAGGATCTTTGGAGCAGGCTTTGTTAATGTTTGTGAAGTCAATGCACAGCCTCCTTTTCCATTCGCCTTGCACACTACAACTGGGTTGGTCAACCAAGTTGGATGAAGTACTCCTCTGATCAAGCCACCCGCTTCTAATTTCTTGATCTCTTCGGCAATGAACTGTTGCCGCTCCAAAGCTTGCTTCCGGACCTTCTGCTTGACGGGCCGCGCGTGTGGGCAGACGGCAAGGTGGTGCTCAATCACCTTCCTAGGAACAATGGGGATATCAGATGGTTGCCACGTAAACACATCGACATTCGTCCGCGGGAAGGCAACGAGCGCGCTTTCCTATTTGTCGTCAAGGGTGGAACTTATGGTGAAAGTTCCCCCCGTGCCATCCTCCTTGGCGGGCACCTTCTTGGTCTTTGGTGGAGCTGTCTTGGACTTCTTGCTCTTGCCGGTGGATCTCTATGGCACATCGTCAACAGGAGCGCAACACCCGAGGAGGCACGCTTGCCGGAATGAGCGCCAGAGGCCTTGCCGGTATTCTTCCCCCGGGAGCTTCAGCGGCAGGAGCAAGTGCCTTGGCGGCAGGTGCTGCAACTGCCTCCCGATAGAGTTGGTCGGCGCAGACAAGTGCGCCCTTCTTATCGGAGTTGATCTTGATGACGCTCATTGGCTCGGGCATCTTCAGCACATTGTAAGCGAAGTGGGTGGCCTCCATGAACTTAGCCAGCACCGGGCGACCAAGGATGCCATTGTATGGCAACGAGATCTTGGCGATGTCAAAAATGATCTTCTCTGTCCTGAAATTTATATTGCTGCCAAACGTCACCGGCAGCATGATCTTGCCCTTTGGCTGAGTCCTCCCTGAGTTGAACCCTTGGAAAGCGCCTGTGGGCTTGAGATCTTCATCAGGAATCTGCAGCCTCTGGATGACATCTGGTGAGATCAGGTTTAGGCTGGCACCACTGTCAACTAGCATCTTCGTCACCCTAAGGTTGTGAATTGTTGGGGAAACCAACAACGGTAGGCACCCGACCGCAGTTGTGCGACCAGGGTGATCCTCGGCGTCGAAAACGATAGGAGTGTTAGACCACTTCAGAGGTTTCTGGGCACCAATAGAGGGCTCCGCCGTGTTAACCTCACGCACCCACAGTTTAAGTTGGCGATGATAGGAATGCGACGAGGCACCTCCCTCGATGCACATCATCTTTGTAGCCTTCTGAAACTCAAGCCCGCTGGACTCGTCGTCCTCTGCGGCGTCATCATCGTCACCCTCTTGCTTGTCACGGCCACGAGCGGGCTGGTCTTTTTGTTGCGTGGGCTTGCCACAGCGACCTCCTAGTCCAACACGCTTCTTGCCAGACCCCTCAGCACCATCCCGGCCCTTCTCCTTGTCTCGCCTTTCATATTTGGCTTTTTGCTTCTCGGCAAGCTGCTCAACTTGCCAGTAGTCTTGGAGATCATGGCCCTTGGTGCGATGGATCTTGCAATACTGCTAGCTGGAACCTTCCAGCTTATTGGCAGCCGCCATCGCCTGGAAGGAGACGCACCCAGCAACATCCTTGATGGGTTCATCAACCTTGCCCTGGTTGGCGGTACCAGGGTTGTTGCTGTGGAGGAGAGTGCATTGTGGTCACCCAGCCTCCGGCCTTCTCACCGGTGATGCGAGCCGGCTCGATGGACCAAAACTTATCTATGAGGCTGAGGAGGCTCTGAATGGTGGTTCTCCATTCATCGAGCTTCTCCGCAGCAGGAGGGAAGTTTAGGAGTAGTTGTGCTCATGCCATCGCTTCTTCCAGCGTGGTCGGGAGCAAATGGCATGAGGAACGCGAGGTGCTCTGATTTCTAACGGCGTTAGAAGGAGCTCTGCTGCGGTCCCACGATGGCACGCCACTCCTGCTAGCATGTTGGCGAGCGTGTTGGTCCCGTGCACCTTGGGAGTGATGCGCAGGAGCTTTTCCATGGGGACGTAGAGAACCGTGGGTGTCGTGGCGTGGCTCCTCGCGCGCGTCCTGAGACGGTCGCGGCGTAGGCGCTCTGGAAGATACCCTTCCGCCCCCGGAGTTCACCGTACCACCCACGGGTGGTATAGCTCTGTCCTGAGACCTAGCGGTGCAGCGGTTCCTGCCGCTGCCATAGACGTCTCCGTGGCGGGCGTCGCCGCTTGCTTGGCCTTGACCACCGAAGGGCCACGGAAGTTCTGAGCCTCCACCTCCTCCTCCACCTGCGTCCACGCCATCACATGTCTGTAAAGATATAGGGACAGCGGACGTAGATGGGCTAACTGCCGTCAGTCCCTTCTTCTTGGGGGCCATGGCACTGATGAGTGTGAAGGAACTGGCGCGCTCATCACCAGAGGAGGTTCACAAGACCTGGCTGCCCCCTACCTGGCATGCCAAAGATGTCATGGGGAACGAGCACCTATGGGATCTGAGTGACCCCTTTAGATTTGGCGGGGGAGCAGGCTCGCGCAAAGAGCAGGTCTGAAGAACAGCACGTGGGGATTTTTCCCAGGTTTGGGCTACAAAGATGCGTAAAACCCTACTCCTGCTTGATTGTATTGTGGATGTTCTTAGGGTTCTAGCTACAAGAGATCTCTGAGCTGTTGCAACATGTGTGAGCTAGGAGGACCCAAATCCAAAAGTCTGGAAGTGCTAGCATCCAAAAAGTCCTCTACCGTATCGCCCTGGGCCTCCTTTTATAATCTTAAGGGGATTCCAACAGTGGCGTATAGTGCGTACATGGGGTGTACAGAGCTACAGTGCTATCATACCTAACACTGACGGAGTAGGACAGGTGCATTTAATGCACCGTCAGGCATCTTTGTCCGTTTATTGGACGGGACAGGATCATGTCCCATCGGCACTGCTTATCCCCCTCTAGCACCATCGTCGCGACGTGTGTCCAGGCGAAACGACACCTAGCCTGTGCACTAGCGGGGCCTTGCCAAGGCTTCGCCTTGTCGGGTATTGCCGGGGCCTTGTCCCTGCTTGTGGGTTTGATGGCCATCCCGGCAAGGTCTTGTTGGGGGTCTTGATTCTTCTGTGCTTGTACCTGGCAGCTCCCTGCTGGGCCTTGTCGCTAGGGTGGCTACTACTGCTCGTGCACAAGTAAAGGGGCACTAGAGAGCCAAAAAACTCTAGTGCACTGACATCCCGTGTTTGAGTTAAAGACATTACTTGATACTTTGAAATAGGTTTATCTTGATGAAAATAAGATATATCATTTTATTATTAGTACTAACCTTTTAGAGCATGAAGAAAAGAGGTTACTCAAAACTCTAAAAAAGCACAAGGCTACTATTGTATATACTCTTGACGATATTAAGGGCATAAGCCCACTCTATGTTAGCACAAGATCAATATGGAACCGGATGCTAAACCTATTGTCGATCATCCATGCTGCTGAAATCCTAAGATGAAGGAAGTGGTAAGAACTGAAATATTAAAGCTTCTGGAGGTAGGTATAATTTATCCTATCGTTGATATTCGATGTGTAAGGTATGTTCATTGTGTACCAAACAAAGGAGGTATAACCATTGTACCAAATGATAAAAATGAACTTATACCACAAATAATAGTAACTAGTTATAGGATGGTAATTGATTTCAAGAAATTAAATAAATCCACTAGGAAAGATCATTACCCCTTGCCTTTTATTGATCAAATGTTAGAAAGACTATCTAAGCATACACATTTTTGTTTTCTTGATGGATATTCTGGTTTCTCTCAAATACATGTGTCAAAAGAGGACCAAGAGAAAACTACTTTCACATGCCCTTTTGGAACCTATGCTTATAGACGTATGCCTTTTAGTTTATGCAATGCACCTCCTACCTTTCCAAGATGTATGAATGTTATATTATGTGACTTTTGTCAAAATATTGTTGAACTTTTCATGGATGATTTTTTGTTTATAGAATTCTTTTGATGATTCTTGAGCAACCTTGATCGAGTTTTGCAGAGATGTGAAGAAACCAACCTTGTCTTGAATTGGGAGAAGTGCCACTTTATGGTAAATGAAGGTATAGTACTTGGGCATAAAATTTCTGAATGAGGCATCGAAGTAGACGAAGCTCAAGTTGATGCAATAGAGAAAATTCCATGTCCAAAGGATATCAAAGATATAAGAAGTTTTCTTGGTCATGTTGTTTTTATAGGCATTTCATTAAAGATTTCTCAAAGATTTCTAGGCCACTAACTTATCTTCTTCAAAAAGATAGTTCTTTCATTTTTATGATGATTGTATTGAACCCCTTGAAATGCTTAAGAAAGCCTTGATTTATGCACCTATTGTCCAACCACCTGACTGGAATCTACCATTTGAAATTATGTGTGATGCTAGTGACTATGTTGTTGGTGTTGTTCTAGGGCAAAGAATGGACAAGAAATTGAATACTATTCATTATGCTAGTAAGACCCTATACAATGCTCAAAGAAATTATGCTACCACTAAGAAGGAATTTTTAGCCATTGTGCTTGTGTGTGATAAGTTTAGACCTTACATTGTTGATTCCAAAGTTACTATTCACACGAATCATGTTTCTATTAAGTAACTTATGGAAAATAAAGATGCTAGACCTAGGCTTATTAGGTGGGTGCTTTTACTTCAAGAGTTTGAATTGCATATTTTTGATAGGAAGGGAGCTAAAAACCCTATAGCATATAACTTGTCTAGGATGGGAAATGTTCTTGATGACCCACTGCCTATTGATGAAACTTTTCCTGATGAGCAACTTGCTATAGTTCGCATAGTACTCCTTGGTATGCAGATTATGCTAACTACATTGTCGCTAAATATATACCACCTAATTTCACCTATCAACAAAATAAAAAATTCTTTTCTGATTTGCGACATTACTTTGGGATGACCCACATATTTATAAAGGAGTGGACGGCGTTATTAGACATTGCATACCTGAGCATGAACAGGGACAAATCCTACTGAAGCGCCACTCCGAAACTTACGGAGGACATCATGCTGGTGACAGAACTGCACACAAGGTATTACAATCCGATTTTTATTGGCCTACTCTTTTTAAAGATGCTCGTAAGTACATCCTTTCCTGTGATGAATGTCAAAGAATTGGTAACATTGGTAGACTTCGGAAAATGCCTATGAATTATTCACTTTCTATTGAACTGCTTGATGTTTGGGGCTTCGATTATATGGGGCATTTTCCTTCCTCTAATGGGTACACTCATATTCTAGTCACTATTGATTATGTTACTAAGTGGGTACAAGCTTTCCCAGATAGTATTGTTGATTATAACACTTCTATTAAAAAGCTAAAGGATATTATCTTTCTCTGGTTTGGAGTCCCTAGATATTTAATAACTGATGGTGGTTTACATTTTATTCATGGTGCTTTCTGTAAACTTCTAGCTAAGTATGATGTTAACCATAGGATTGCATCATCTTATCATCCTCAGTCTAGTGGCCAAGTTCAATTGAGGAATCGAGAAGTAAAATTAATTTTGCAAAAGAATGTTAATAGATCTAGAAAAAATTGGTCTAAGAAACTTGAAGATGCTTTATGGGCTCATAGAACTGCTTATAAAGACCCCATGGGAATGTCCCCCTATAAAATTATCTATGAAAAGCTTTTCATTTACCTCTTGAGCTAGAACATAAAGCTTATTGGGCAATTAAATAACTCAACTATAATTTTAAGCTTGCTCATGAAAAGAGGCTATTTGACATTAGTTCATTAGAGGAACGGAGGACATGAGCTTATGAAAATGCCTAGTTTTTCAAAGAAAAGGTTAAAGGATGGCATGACAAGGGAATCCAAAAACAGGAATTTAATGTTGGAGACCTAGTTCTTTTGTACAATTCTCATTTTAGATTTTTTGCGGATAAGCTTCTCTCCAAATGGGAAGGCCCTTATGTCGTCGAGGAGGTCTATTGCTCCTATGCTATAAAGATTAACTACTTCAAAGGGGAAAATCCGAGAGTGGTAAATGGGAAAATAATTAAACAGTATATCTCAGGTATGCCCCTTAATGTTCAAACTAACATTATCTAAGTTATGGCTCCTAAAGAACACATAAGAGAGACCTTTCGAAACACCCCAGAACGCTGATAAAGGGTAGGTATGTGATATGGTAAGTAAACCGACTCCAAAAATTCCAAAAATATATAATAAAAAATTTGGTTTTGGTATTTTAGAAAAATTCCAAAAATAAAAAGGTGCCAGGGGGACCCATGAGGGAACCACGAGCCAACAGGGCGCGACCAACCACCCTGGCCGCACCATGTTGCCTCGTGGGGCCCTCGTGTGCCTCCCAGACTCCGTTTTCTTCCTAGTTATGTATTGTAACTTAGAAAAATCATTATACTCTCGTATGTTTTGACCACCGCATCGCAAGTTACCCCTTTGTTTTTTGTTTCGGGCTGTTTTCCTGATAAGATCTAGATCATCATGGCACCACCGACCCTCTACAAGAAACATCGCATAGTTTGACCTTCACCGGGCAGACATCCCTATAGCGAGGTCTACTGTGATCTGTCCTCGAGAGAGGAGGACACAGCAGAGGTTCACTAAGACTTCATGAGTAAGAGCTAGGATAATGCCGAAGGATCCAAGAGGGGTTATGCCAATCACCCCTCTGATGCTTCTAGCAAGGGAGTATCGCTATTACTTCTTCATGGTGATATTTCGTTACCTGAAATTGAATCCTTGAATGCCATGGAATTTGCTTGTGCGCATATTACATATCTCACTAATGAAGCCGTCTTGTTATAAGAGAAGAATCGTGCTCTCCGGAGAACAATTAATAATCTGGAACACCTCTCGAAGGGCAACCCTGCTACAACATCACCGCCATCACCCAAAAAGGACACCTGAGTACATCGGTATGGGCACCACCCTTAGCTTGTTCCAAGCTTGGGGGTGCCTCCGTATCGTATAGACATCACCTTCACCATTACCATATATCTTAGTTTAGTTTAATCCCTAGTTATTTCATGATTTACAAAAATAAAATTTCAGATTTGCTTTGCTTAGAATGTTTGCTTTAAGATTTATCTACCCTTGTAACCGAGCGTGAGAGAAGATTAGTTGAGTTTGTGTGAATTTCTCTCATGCATCTATCTTCATAGCATTGAAATAAAATATATAGACAAGATCATATGCTAATCCCATAGGGAGTAATGACTTCACATATAAAAAGTATAAGTGATAAAAGTTCTTGAGAATAAACAAACATAGCATTAGTCATTGATACAATCTATCCAAGTTTATAATAGAGGAGAGGAGATTCACATATAAATACAGTATTTTGGACATCTTTTATTATTGTGAGCCTTCACCAAATATTATATAACAATCAAGTGTTGATGTTGGACATGAAAGTCAGCGTAATAATCATGATAGTTTACATTCACTTAGAAGTTATATGGTATTGGATCCTTTAACTTGTGGTGCTTTTCTTTAGATCTTTTGCTTGCCAGAATTTTCTGCACTAAGAAGAGATACTTGTTGTGCATCCATAACCCCTCAAACACAGTTTCTTTCCATGAGAGTGTTGGAAATATGCCCTAGAGGCAATAATAAATTAGTTATTATCATATTTCCTTGTTCATGATGATCGTTTATTATCCATGCTAGAATTGTATTGATCGGAAACTCAAATACATGTGTGGATACATAGAAAACACCATTTCCCTAGTATGCCTCTAATTGACTAGCTTGTTAATCAAAGATGGTCAAGGTTTCCTGGACATGGACATGAGATGTCATTTGATAATGGGATCACATCGTTAGGAGAATGATGTGATGGACAAGACCCAAACTATAAACATAGCATATGATCGTGTCAGTTTATTGCTATAGATTTCTACATGTCAAGTATCTGTTCCTATGACCATGAGATCATGCAACTCACTGACACCGGATGAGTACCTTGTGTGTATCAAATGTCGCAACGTAACTGTGTGACTATAAAGGTGATCTACAGGTATCTCCGAGGGTGTTTGTTGGGTTGGCATGGATCAAGACTAGGATTTGTTACTCCGTGTGACGGAGAGGTATCTTAGGGCCCACTCGGTAATACAACATCACTATAAGCCTTGCAAGCAATGTGACTAAAGAGTTAGCCACGGGATCTTGTATTATGGAATGAGTAAAGAGACTTGCCGGTAACGAGATTGAACTAGGTATAGAGATACCGACGATCGAATCTCGGGCCAGTAACATATAGAAGAACAAAGGGAACATCATACGGGATTAACTGAATCCTTGACATAGAGGTTCAAATCATAAAGATATTCATAGAATATGTAGGAACCAATATGGGCATCCAGGTCCCGCTATTGGTTATTGACCGTAGAGGTGTCTCGGTCATGTCTACATAGTTCTCAAACCCGCAGGGTCTGCACACTTAAGGTTCGGTGATGTTTTGGTGGTATTGAGTTATATGTGTTGGTGACTGAGGGTTGTTAGGAGTCCCGTATGAGATTCCGTACATGACGAGGAACTCCGGAATGGTCTGGCTATGAATATCTATATGTAGGATGAAGGGAATCGGACTCCGGAAGCGTTTTGGGGGTACCGGGTTGTGACCAGGAATACTGGAAGGTGTTTCGGGGGGCCCGGCAAGTGTTGGGGGTCTCATGGGCCAAGGGGAGGGGGCACACCCGCGCACAAGGGGGCTTGGCGCCACCCAAACCCTAGCCCACTTTGGCCAAGGGCGGGGGAACCCATGTAAGGGGCTGCCACTAGGTAACTTGGGGGCCAAGCCCCCCTAGGGTTTCCCTAGGGGGTGCCCCCCTCTGCCTTGGCTGCCACTCCCTAGATAGGATTAGGGGCACCCCCCCTCCTCCCTTACCTCCTATATTTATATGGAGGGAGAAATAGGGCAGCCGCAACCAAGAAAAGCCACGTGTTGCTCTCTCTCCCTCTAGATTGCTTCTCCTGTAGATCTGTTCGGTATAGCTTAGCGAAGCTTTGCCGGATCAGCTCCACTACCATCACCACCACGCCGTTGTGCTGCCGAAGAACTCATCTACCTATCCACACTCGCTTGCTGGATTCAGGAGGTGGAGATCATCATTGAGCTTTAAGTGTGCTAAACATGGAGGTGTCGTCCGTTCGGTGCTAGATTGGAAGGATCGTGATTGGATCGCGGGACGGGTCATGACCGGATCATGGGACAGCTAGCGATTTGGATCGCGAAGACGTTCGACTACATCAACCGCGTTCCTTAACGCTTCCTGCTTAGCAATTTACAAGGGTATGTAATTCCACTCTCCCTCTTGTAGATTCTCATCACCATGGATAGATCTTGCATGTGCATAGGAAAATTTGTGTTTCCACTGCAGCGTTCCCCAACAATGGTATCAGAGCTAGGTATATGCGTAGATGAGATCACGAGTAGAATACAAAGGAGTTGGTGGACGTTGATGCTCAGATTGCTTCCTCCCTTCGTCTTTTCTTGATTCAGTGGTATTGTGGGATGAGGCAGCCTGGGCCAACCTTACTCGTCCACGTATGAGAGACCGGTTCCATCGACTGGCATGTGACTTTGTAGCATAAAGATGACCAGTGGCTGTCTGTCTCTCCTACTCTAGTTGGATCGGATTCGACAACGGCGGTCCTTGAGAAGGTTGAATAGCAATTTGCGTATCACCATTGTGGTTTTGTGTAGGTAAGAATCGTTCTTGCTATATACTCGTAGCAGCCACGTAAAACATGCAAAAACAATTATCATTTCATTCTTTCCGGAACGCAAAGAATTAAAGTACCTGACCCCCCATCATGGTGAACCTCTCCTTGTGATCGGGATGAGGTAGATGCCTCCTAGCCGGGGGGCGGATCGAATCGGAGTTTCCTTAGGTAGCCACCGACCTACAGTTCTCCTTAAACTTCTGTGCTTGGTGGAAAAGAAGCGAGGACATCTAACTTGTTTCTGTAGGGTATGTTGTGATGTGATATGGCCAATTACATGATGAGATATATGCGATGTATGAGCTGATCATGTTTTGTATAGAATATCATGACTTGCATGTCGATGAGTATGGCAACCAGCAGGAGCCATAGGATTGTCTTTAATATTGTGTGACCTGCGTGTCAATCATTAAGTGCCTTGTAATGTTTTGCTTTATCGCTAAGCGGTAGCAATAGTAGTAGAAGCATGGTGGGAGCAACAACCCCGATGGCGACACGTTGATGGAGATCAAGATGATAGAGATCATGGTGTCATGCCGGGGACGATGGAGATCATGTCGGGGCTTTATAGATGGAGATCAAAAGCACAAGTTCATGGCCATATCATTTCACTTATGATTTGCAAGTCATTCTAATCCTTTTATGCACCTTGTTTTTCTTAGGACGACGGTAGCATTATAAGGTGATCCCTCACTAAAATTTCAAGATAAAATTGTGTTCTCCCCGAGTGTGCACCGTTGCGCAAATTTGTCGTGTCGACTCACCACGTGATGATTGGGTGTGATAGACTCTACATTCACATACAATGGGTGCAAGCCAGTGTTGCACGTGTAGAACACTTGGGTTAAACTTGCCGAGCCTAGCATGTACAGACGTGGCCTCAGAACACAAGAGACCGAAAGGTCGAACATGAGTAAAATAGTAGATATGATCAACATGATGATGTTCACCATTGAAACCACCTCAAATCACGTGATGATCAGACTTGAGTTAGTGAACTTGGATCATGTATCACTCGATAGACCGGAGGGATGTCAATTTGAGTGGTAGTTCTTAATTAATATGATTAATTGAACTCATTTGTCATGAACATAGTCTAAAGCTGTCTTTGCAAAGTTATGTTGTAGATCGATAGCTCGCGTTGTAGCTCCCCTATGTTTTATTATATGTTCCTAGAGAAAATAGAGTTGAAATATGATGGTAGCAATTATGCAGACTGGGTCCGTAAACTGAGGATTGTCCTCGTTGTTGTACAGAAGGCTTATGTCCTTGATGCACCGCTCGGTGCGCCACCCCCTCTAGTGTCGTCTGTGGATGTTGTGAACATCTGACAGGCACGTTGTGATGACTACTCGATAGTTCAGTGCGTCATGCATTACAGCTTAGTATTGAGGCTCCAAAGATGTTTTGAACATCACGGAGCATATGAGATGTTCCAAGAGCTGGAATTGAGATTTCAGGCTCGTGCCCATGTTGAGAGGTATGAGATCTCCAACAAGTTTCTTTGCCTGCAAGATGAAGGAGAATAGCTCAATCAGTGAGCATGTGCTCAGATTGTCTAGGTGCTACAATCACTTGAATCAAGTGAGAGTTAATCTTCCAGATAAGATACTAATTAATATAGTTCTCCAAGTCACTGCCACCAAGCTACTAGAGCTTCATGATGAACTATAACATGCCAGGGATGGATAAGATGATCCCTAAGATACTCGCGATGTTTGACACCATGAAGGTAGAAATCAAGAAGGCGCATCAAGTGTTGATGGTTAAGTAAAACCACTAGTTTCAACAAGGGCAAGGGAAAGAAGGGAAAAACTTCAAGAATGGCAAGCCAGTTGCCTCTCTAGTGAGGAAACCCAAGGTTGAACCCAAACCCGAGACTAACTGCTCAACCCTAGATACTTGGTAGATAAGAAGGCTGGCAACGTCAACAGAAGTATATTTGATATACGTGTTATTGATGTGTACCTTGATATTACTCCTAGTAGCACCTAGGTATCAGATACTGGCTCAGTTGCTAAATGTTAGTAACTCAAAATAAAAGCTACGGAATAAAAAGAGGCTAGCTAAGGGTGAGGTGACAATGAGTGTTGGAAGTGTTTCCAAGTTTGATGTGATCACCATCGCATGCTCTCTCTACCTTTGGAATTAGTGATGAATCTAAATAAATGTTATTTGGTGTTTAAGTTGAGCATGAACGTGATTAATTTAAGTTAGAGAATAATGGTTATTCTGTTTTCATGAATAATACCTTCAATGGTCGTGCACCCAATGAGAATGGTTTATTGAATCTTGATCGTAGTAATACACATGTTCATAACATTGATGCCAAAAGATAAAAAGTTAATAACAATAGTACCACATACCTGTGGCATTGCCGCTAAATGTCATATTGGTGTAAAGGGCATGAAGAAACTCCATGCCGATGGATCTTTGGACTCATTCGATTTTGAATCGGTTGAGGCATGTGGACCATGCCTCTTGGGCAAGATGACTGAAACCCCGTTTCTTGGTATGATGGAGCGGGGAAGTGAATTATTAGAAATGATACATGTTGATGTATGTGGTCCAATGAGTGTTGTAGTGTATGGTGGATATCGTTATTTTCTTACCTTCATTGATGATTTGAGTAGATATGGGCATATTTACTTAATGAAACACAAGTCTGAAATGTTTGAAAAGTTCAAGCAAATTCAGAGTCAAGTTTCTGATCATCGTGACAAGAAGATAAAAATGTCTACAATATGATCGTGGAGGTGAATATCTGAGTTACGAGTTTGGCATACAACTTAAGACAACGTGGAAGTTGTTTCACAACTCACGACACCTGGACCACCATAGTGTGATGGTGTGTCCGAACGTCATAGTCATGCTCTATTGGATATGGTGTGTACTATGATGTCTCTTATCATTTTTCCACTATTGTTTTGAGGTTATGCATTAGATACAACTACATTCACTTGAAATAGGGCACCATCTAAATCCACTGAGATGACACCGTAAGGATTATGGTTTGGCAGAAACCAAAGCTGTCATTTCTTAGAGTTTGGGAATGCGACGCTTATGTCTGATGAGCTAGAACCCAAAGGAGAAAGTGTTGGAAATATGCCCTAGAGGCAATAATAAAATGGTTATTATTGTATTTCCTTGTTCATGATAGTTGTCTATTGTTCATGCTATAATTGTATTAACCGGAAACCGTAATGCATGTGTGAATACATGGACCACAACATGTCCCTAGTGAGCCCTTAGTTGGCTAGCTCATTGATTAATAGATGGTCACGGTTTCATGACCATGTACATTGGATGTCATTGATAATGGGATCACATCATTAGGAAAATGATGTGATGGACAAGACCCAATCCTAAGCATAGCACAAGATCGTGTAGTTCGTCTGCTAAAGCTTTTCTAATGTCAAGTATCATTTCCTTAGACCATGAGATTGTGCAACTCCCGGATACTGTAGAAATACTTTAGGTGTACCAAATGTCACACGTAAGGGGGTGTCTATAAAGGTACACTACAGGTATCCCCGAAAGTGTATGTTGGGTTGGCACAAATCGAGAGTGGGATTTGTCACTCCGTGTGACGGAGAGGTATCTCTGGGCCCACTCGGTAAGGCATCATCATAATGAGCTCAATGTGACTAAGGAGTTAGCCACGGCAAGATGTGTTACGTTACGAGTAAAGAGACTTGCCGGTAACGAGATTGAACAAGGTATGGGGACACCGATGATCGAATCTCGGGCAAGTGTCATACCGATAGACAAAGGGAATTGTATACGGGATTGATTGAATCCCCGACATCATGGTTCATCAGATGAGATCATCATGGGGCATGTGGGATCCAACATGGGTATCGAGATCCCGCTGTTGGTTATTAACCGGAGAGGTGTCTCGGTCATGTCTACATGCCTCCCGAACCCATAGGGTCTACACACTTAAGGTTCGATGATGCTAGGGTTATAGGGAAATAATGTACGTGGTTACTGAAGGTTGTTAGGAGTCCCGTATGAGATCCTAGACATCACGAGGAGTTCCAGAATGGTCCATAGGTAAAGATTCATATATAGGAAGTGAGGTTTTGGTCACCGGAAGTGTTTCGAGCATTAACGGGACCACCGAAAGGGTTCCGGGGGTCCACCGTGTGGGGCCACCGGCACCAGAGGGCTGCGTGGGCTGAAGGTGGAAGGGACCAGCCCCATAGTGGGCTGGTGCACCTCCCACCAAGGCCCAAGGTGCAGCACAAGAAGGAGAGGGGGGCAAACCCTAGCGCAGATGGGCCTTAGGCCCACCTAGGGCGCCGCCCCTTCCTCTCCCCCTCTTGGCCGCCGGCCAGATCCCATCTAGGGCTGCCGCCGGCCCTAGGGTGGGAACCCTAGGGGCTGTGCACCCTCCTCCCCTCCTCCTATATATAGTGGAGCCCTTGGGGCTGCCGGAGACACGCATCTCTCTCTCTCGGCGCAGCCCTACCCCTCCTCCACCTCGTCCTCCGTAGTGCTTGGCGAAGCCTTGCCGGAGTACCACGCAGCTCCACCATCACCACACCGTCATGCTGCTGGAGCTCTCCCTCAACCTCTCTTCCTCCTTACTGGATCAAGGCATAGGAGACGTCATCGGGTTGCACGTGTGTTGAACGAGGAGGCGCCGTTGTTTGGCGCTTCGATCGGAATCCATCGTGATCTGAATCGTTGTGAGTACGACTCCACCAACCACGTTCTTGTAACGCTTCCGCTTTGCGATCTTCAAAGGTATGAAGGTGCGCTCACCCCTTACTCGTTGTTGGTTGCTCCATAGATTGATCTTGGTGACACGTAGGAAAAAAATTGATTTACTACTACGTCTCCCAACAGTGGCATCATGAGCTAGGTCTATGTGTAGAATCTATGCACGAGTAGAACACAAGTTGTTGTGGGAGTCGATTTTGTCAATTTGCTTGTTGTTACTAGTCTTATCTTCATTCGTAGGTATTATGGGATGAAGCGGCCCGGACCGACTTTACACGTACGCTTAGGTGAGACTGGTTCCACCGCCTGACATGCACTTGTTGCATAAGGTGGCTAGCGGGTGTCTGTCTCTCCCACTCTAGTCGGATTGGATTCGATGAAGAGGGTCCTTATGAAGGGTAAATAGCAATTGGCATATCACATTGTGGTTTTTGCGTAGGTAAGAAATGTTCTTGCTAGAAACCTATAGCAGCCACGTAAAAACTTGCAACAACAAATTAGGGGACGTCTAACTTGTTTTTGTAGCATATGCCGTGTGATGTGATATGGCCAAAGGATGTGATATGATATATGTGATGTATGAGGTTGATCATGTTCTTGTAATAGGATTCACGACTTGCATGTCGATGAGTATGACAATCGGTAGGATACATAGGAGTTGTCTTAATTTATTCTATGACCTGCATGTCAATCAAAAACACAATGTAATTACTTTACTTTATTGCTAACCGTTAGCCATAGTAGTATAAGTAATAGTTGGCGAGACAACTTCATGAAGACATGATGATGGATATCATGGTGTCATGCCAGTGACAATGATGATCATGGTGCCCCAAAGATGGAGATCAAAGGAGCAAGAGATCTTGGCCATATCATGTCACTATGTGATTGCATGTGATGTTTATCATGTTTTACATCTTATTTTCTTAGAACGACGGTAGCTTAAATAAGATGATCTCTCACTAAAATTTCAAGAAATGTGTTCCCCCTAACTTTGCACCGTTGCTAAGGTTCGTTGTTCCGAAGCACCACATGATGATCGAGTGTGATAGGCTCTAACATTCGCATACAACGGGTGTAAGCCAGATTTACATACACTTAGGTTGACTTGACGAGCCTAGCATGTACAGACATGGCCTCGGAACACGGGATACCGAAAGGTCGAACATGAGTCGTATAGAAGATATGATCAACATGGAGATGTTAACCATGGATGACTAGTCCGTCTCACGTGATGATCGGACACAGGCTAGTTGACGTGGATCATGTATCACTTGGATGACTAGAGAGATGTCTATCTAAGTGGGAGTTCATTAAATAATTTGATTATGTGAACTTAATTACCATGAAGTTAGTCTAAAATTGTCTTTACAATCTATATTGCAGATCCAATGGCCAACGCTAATGTTGCCCTCAACTTCAACGCGTTCCTCGAGAAAACCAAGATGAAAGACGATGGAAGCAACTATATGGACTGGGTCCATAGCTTGAGGATCATCCTCATAGATTCCAAAAGATTATATGTCCTTGATGCACCGCTAGGTGACGCACCCGTTTTCCTACCAACTCAAGATGTTATGAACGCCTGGCAGTCGTGTTATGATGATTACTCCCTGCTTCAGTGCGGCATGCTTTACAGCTTAGAACCGGGGCTCCAAAAGCATTTTGAACAACACGGAGCATATGAGATTTTCCAAGAGCTGAAATTGGTTTTCCAAGATCATGCCCGGGTCGAGAGATATGATGTCTCCGACAAGTTCTTCAGTTGTAAGATGGAGGAAAATAGTTCTGTCAGCGAGCACATACTCAAAATGTCTGGGTTGCACAACTGCTTGTCTCAGCTGGGAGTTAACCTTCCGGATGACTCGGTTATTGGCAGAATCCTCCAGTTGCTTCCACCTAGCTACAAGAGCTTTGTGATGAACTACAACATGCAGGGAATGGATAAGTCCATTCCTGAGTTGTACTCGATGCTGAAATCAGCGGAGGTCGAGATCAAAAAGGAGCATCAAGTGTGGATGGTGAATAAGACCACTAGTTTCAAGAAAGGCAAGCGTAAGAAGAACTTCAAGAAGGACGGCAAAGAAGTTGTCGCGCCCGGTAAGCAAGTTGCCGGAAAGAAGAACAAGAATGGACCCAAGCCTGAGACTGAGTGCTTTTATTGCAAGGGTACCGGTCATTGGAAGCGGAACTGCCCCAGGTACTTAGCGGATAAGAAGGCCGACCACGTTAAAGGTATATGTGATATACTTGTTATTGATGTGTACCTTACCAGCGCTCGTAGTAGCTCCTGGGTATTTGATATCGGTGCAGTTGTTCACATTTGTAACTCCAAGCAGGAGCTGCGGAATAAGCGGAGACTGGCAAAGGACGAGGTGACGCTGCGCGTCGGGAATGGTTCCAAGGTCGATGTGATCGAGGTCGGCACGCTACCTCTATCTACCTTCGGCTTAGTTTTAAACCTTAATAATTGTTATTTAGTACCAACTTTGAGCATGAACATTGTATCTGGATCTTGCTTGATGCGAGATGGCTACTCACTTAAATCTGAGAATAATGGTTGTTCTATTTATATGAGAGAAATGTTTTATGGTCATGCCCCGCTGGTCAATGGTTTATTTTTGATGAATCTCGAACATGATGTTACACATGTTCATAGTGTGAGTACCAAAAGATGTAAGGTTGATAACGATAGTCCCATTTACATGTGGCACTGCCGCCTTGGTCATATTGGTGTCAACGCATGAAGAAACTCCATGCTGATGGACTTTTCGAGTCTCTTGATTTTGATTCATTTGACATGTGCGAACCATGCCTCATGGGCAAGATGACGAAGACTCCGTTCTCCGGAACAATGGAGCAAGCAACTAACTTGTTGGAGATAATACGTACTGATGTATGCGGTCCAATGAGTGTTGAGGCTCGCAGTGCCTACCGTTATGTTCTCACCCTCATTGATGACTTAAGCATATATGGGTATGTCTAATTAATGAAACACAAGTCTGAAACCTTTGAAAAGTTCAAGGAATTTCAGAGTGAGGTAGAGAATCAACGTGACAAGAAAATAAAGTGCCTACGATATGATCGCGGCGGAGAATATTTGAGTCACGAGTTTGGAACGCACCTAAGGGAATGTGGAATTGTTTCACAACTGACGCTGCCTAGCACACCTCAGCGAAAAGGTGTGTCTGAACGTCGTAATCGCACTCTATTGGATATGGTGCAATCTATGATGTCTCTTACCGACTTACCGCTATCATTTTGGGGATATGCATTAGAGACTACCGCACTCACTTTAAATAGGGCACTGTCTAAGTCCGTTGAGACGACACCATATGAATTATGGTTGGGAAAGAAACCTAAGATGTCGTTCCTGAAAGTTTGGGGATGCGATGCTTATGTGAAGAAACTTGAACCTGGGAAGCTCGAACCCAAAGCGGAAAAGTCCGTCTTCATAGGATACTCCAAAGAAACTATTGGGTATACCTTCTACCTCAAATCCGAAGGCAAAGTCTTTGTTGCCAAGAATGGATCCTTTCTAGCGAAAGAGTTTCTCTCGAAAGAAGTAAGTGGGAGGAAAATAGAACTTGATGAGGTAATCGTACCTCCACTCGAACCAGAGTGTAGTGCAGCACAGAAAGTTGTTTCTGTGGAGCCTGCACCGGCTGGAGAGGAAGTTAATGGTGATGATCATGAAACTTCAGATCAAGTTTCTATTGAACCTCGAAGGTCCACAAGGACACATTCCATACCACAGTGGTATGACAACCCTGTTCTAGAAATCATGTTGTTGGACAACGGTGAACCTTCGACCTATGAAGAAGTGATGGCGGGCCCGGATTCCAACAAATGGCTAGAAGCCATGAAATCCGAGATAGTATCCATGTATGAGAACAAAGTATGGGCTTTTGTGGAGTTTCCTGATGATAAGTGAGCCATAGAAAATAAATGGATCTTTAAGAAGAAGACTGACACGGATGGTAATGTGACCGTCTATAAGGCTTGGCTTGTCACTAAGGGTTATTGATAAGTTCAAGGAGTTGACTATGATGAGACTTTCTCACCCGTAGTGATGCTGAAGTCCGTCCGAATCATGTTAGCAATTGCCGCATTTTATGATTATGAGATCTGGCAAATGGACGTCAAAACAGCATTCCTTAATGGCTTCCTTAAGGAAGAACTGTATATGATGCAACCGGAAGGTTTTGTCGATCCTAAGGATGCTAACAAAGTATGCAAGCTTCAGCGCTCCATCTATGGGCGGGTGCAAGCATCTCGGAGTTGGAACATTTCCTTTAATGAGGTGATTAAAGCGTTTGGATTTATACAGGTTTATGGAGAACCCTGTATTTACAAGAAAGTGAGTGGGAGCTCTATAGCATTTCTCATATTATATGTGGATGACATATTGTTGATGGGAAATGATATAGAACTTTTGGAAAGCGTAAAGGCCTACTTGAATAAGTGTTTTTCAATGAAGGACCTTGGAGAAGCTGCTTACATATTGGGCATCAAGATCTATAGAGATAGATCGAGACGCCTCATAGGTCTTTCACAAAGCACATACCTTGACAAGATATTGAAGAAGTTCAATATGGATCAGTCCAAGAAGGGTTTCTTGCCTGTGTTGGAGGGTGTGAGATTGAGTACGACTCAATGCCCGACCACGGCAAAGGATAGAGAAGAGATGAGTGTCATCCCCTATGCTTCAGCCATAGGCTCTATTATGTATGCCATGCTATGTACCAGACCTGATGTGAACCTTGCCATAAGTTTGGTAGGGAGGTACCAAAGTGATCCTGGAGCGGAACACTGGACAGCAGTCAAGAATATCCTGAAGTACCTGAAAAGGACCAAGGACATGTCTCTCACATATGGAGGTGCCTAAGAGCTCGTCGTAAAGGGTTACGTCGATGCTAGCTTCGACACAGATCCGGATGACTCCAAGTCACAAACTGGATATGTGTATATCTTGAACGGAGGGGCAGTCAGCTGGTGCAGCAGCAAGCAAAGCGTCATGGCGGCATCTACATGTGAAGCGGAGTACATAGCTGCTTCGGAAGCAGCAAAGGAAGGAATCTGGATGAAAGAGTTCATCGCTGACCTAGGAGTGATTCCCAATGCGTCGGGCCCGATGACTCTATTCTATGACAACACTAGAGCTATTGCCCTTGCCAAGGAGCCGAGGTTTCACAAGAAGACAAGACACATCAAGCGCCGCTTCAACTCCATTCGTGATTACATTCAGGAAGGAGATATAGATATTTGTAAAGTACATACGGATCTGAATGTCCCAGATCCGTTGACTAAACCTCTGTCACGAGCAAAACATGATCAACACCAGAACTCTATGGGTGTTCGATTCATCACAATGTAACTAGATTATTAACTCTAGTGCAAGTGGGAGACTATTGGAAATATTCCCTAGAGGCAATAATAAAATGGTTATTATTGTATTTCATCGTTCATGATAATTGTCTATTGTTCATGCTATAATTGTATTAACCGAAAACCGTAATGCATGTGTGAATACATGGACCACAACATGTCCCTAGTGAGCCATTAGTTGGCTAGCTTGTTGATCAATAGATGGTCACGGTTTTATGACCATGGACATTGGATGTCGTGTCTACATGCCTCCCGAACCCGAACCCGCAGAGGTGCCTTGGTCATGTCTACATGCCTCCCGAACCCGCAGGGTCTACACACTTAAGGTTCGATGACCCTAGGGTTATTGGGAAATAATGTACGCGGTTATCGAAGGTTGTTTGGAGTCCCGTATGAGATCCCGGACGTCACGAGGAGTTACGGAATGGTACGGAGGTAAAGATCCATATATAGGAAGTGAGGTTTTGGTCACTGGAAGTGTTTCGGGCATCACCGATAACGTACCGGGACCACCAGAAGGGTTCCGGGGGTCTACCGTGTGGGGCCACCGACACCAGAGGGCTGCATGGGCTGAAGGTGGAAGGGACCAGCCCCAGAGTGGGCTGGTGCGCCTCCACCAAGGCCCAAGGCATAGCACAGGGGAGGAGAGGGGGGCAAACCCTAGCACAGATGGGCCTTAGGCCCACCTAGGGTGCCGCCCCTCCCTCTCCCCCTCTTGGCCGCCGGCCAGATCCCATCTAGGGCTACCGTCGGCCCTAGGGTGGGAACCCTAGGGGCTGCGCACCCTCCTCCCCTCATCCTATATATAGTGGAGCCCTTGGGGCTCCTAGAGACACGCAACTCTCTCTCTCTCTCTCTCTCTCTTGGCGCAGCCCTACCCCTCCTCCTTTTCCTCCATAGTGCTTGGCGAAGCCCTGCCGGAGTACCACGCAGCTCCACCTTCACCATGTCATCATGCTGTCAGAGATCTCCCTCAACCTCTCCTTCCTCCTTGCTAGATCGAGGCGTAGGAGACATCATCGGGCTGCACATGTGTTGAACGCGGAGGCGCCGTTGTTCGGTGCTAAGATCGGAATCCACCATGATCTGAATCGCTGCGAGTATGACTCCACCAACCGCGTTCTTGTAACGCTTCCGCTTTGCAATCTTCAAAGGTATGAAGATGCACTCACCCCTTACTCGTTGCTGGTTTATCCATAGATTGATCTTGGTGACACATAGGAATTTTTTTTGATTTACTACTACGTCTCGCAACAGAAAGGTGCATCTTCATAGGATGCCCTAAGGTAACAGTTGGGTATACCTTCTATCTCAGATCAGAGGGCAAATAGGTTGTTGCTAAAATAGTTCCTTTCTCGAGAAAGTGTTTCTCTCGAAAGAATTGAGTGCGAGGAAGATAGAACTTGATGAGGTTGTTGAACCTTTGTTTCAACCAGAGAGTAGCGCATTGCAGAAAGATGTTTCTGTGGAACCTACATAAGTTGAATAGGAAGTTAATGATGATGGTCATGAAGCTTCGGATCAAGTTACTATCAAACCTCATAGGTCGACAAGGACGTGTACTGCTCGTGAGTGGTTCGGCAACCTTGTCTTGGAGGTCATGTTGTTGGACAATGATGAACCTACGAGCTATGGAGAAGTGTTGATGGGCACGGATTCCAAAAAATGGTTAGAGGCCATGAAATCCGAGAAAGGATCCATGTATGAAAACCAAGTTTAGACTTTGGTAGACTTGCCCGTTGAACGGTAGGTCGTTGAGTACAAATGGACCTTTAAGATGAAGACAAACGCTGATGGTGAATGTCACCATTTATAAATCTCGACTTGTCGCAAAGAATTTTCCGCCAAGTTCAAGGAGTTGACTGTGATGATACTTTCTCACCCGTAGCGATGCTAAAAGTCTGTTGAAATTATGTTAGCAGTTGTTGCATTTTTCGGTTATGAAATTTGGCAGATGGATGTCAAAACATAGTTTCCTTAATGGTTTCCGTGAGGAAAGGTTGTATGTGATACAACTAGAAAATTTTGTCACTTCTAAGGATGCTAAAAGGTATGCAAGCTCCAGCAATCCTTCTATGAGCTAGAGCAAGAATCTCGGAGTTGGAATATATGCTTTGATGAGGTGATCAAAGTTTTGAGTTTGTACAAAGTTTATGAGAAACTTGTATTTACAAGAAAGTGAGTGGGAGCACTGTGGAATTTCTGATAAGTATATGTGGATGACATATTGTTGATTGGAAATGAGGTAGAATTTGTGGAAAGCATAAAGGGTTGTTTGAAAGGTGTTTTTCAAAGGAAGACCTGGATAAAGCTACTTATTTGTTGGGCATCGAGATCTATAGAGGTAGATCAAGACGCTCGATGAGACTTTCAATGAGTACATACCTTGACAAGATTTTGAAAGAGTTCAAAATGGATCAGTCAAAGTAGTAGTTTAGCCTGATTTGTAAGGTGTGAAGTTGAGTAAGACTCAAAGCTCGACCACGGCAGAAGAAAGAGAAAGGATGAAGGTCATCCCCTATGCCTTAGCCATATGCTCTATATAGTATGACATGTTGTGTACCGCACCTGTGTGTGCCTTGCCATGAGTTTGTCAAGGGGTACAAGAGTGGTCCAGGAGTGGGTCACTAGACAGCGTTCAAAGTTATCCTTAATAACTAGAGGTCTAAGGAAATATTTCTCGATTCTGGAGGTGATAAAGAGTTCGTCGTAAAGGGTTACATTGATGCAAGCTTTAACACCCATCTGGATGACTCTTAGTAGCAATACGGATATGTATAGTGGAGTAGCCACTTGGAATAGCTCCAAGTGGAGCGTGGTAGCAGTGTCTATGGTATGACATAGAGATTTGCAAAGTACACACAGATCTGAATGTCGCAGACCCATTGACTAAAACCTCTTCCACATGCAAAACATGATCGAACCGCAGAACTCATTGGGTGTGAGATTCATAACAAATCACATAGCGATGTGAGCTAGATTATTGATTCTAGTGCAAGTAGGAGACTGTTGGAAATATGCCCTAGAGGCAATAAAAAATAGTTATTATCATATTTCCTTGTTCATGATGATCATTTATTATCCATGCTACAATTGTATTGATCGGAAACTTAGATACATGTGTGGATACATAGACAACACCATGTCCCTAGTATGCCTCTAATAGACTAGCTCGTTAATCAAAGATGGTCAAGGTTTCCTGGCCATGGACATTAGATGTCATTTGATAACAGGATCACATCATTAGGAGAATGATGTGATGGACAAGACCCAAACTATAAACATAGCATATGATCGTGTCAGTTTATTGCTATAGTTTTCTGCATGTTAAGTATATGTTCCTATGACCATGAGATCATGCAACTCAATGACAACGGATAAGTACCTTGTGTGTATCAAACATCGCAACATAACTGGGTGACTATAAAGGTGCTCTATAGGTATCTCCGAGGGTGTCTATTGGGTTGGCATGGATCAAGACTAGGATTTGTTACTCCGTGTGATGGAGAGGTATCTCAAGGCCCACTCGGTAATACAACATCACTATAAGCCTTGCAAGCAATGTGACTAAAGAGTTAGCCATGGGATCTTGTATTACGAAAAGAGTAAAGAGACTTGCCAGTAACGAGACTGAACTAGGTATGGAGATACCGGCGATCGAATCTCGGGCAAGTAACATACAGAAGAACAAGGGGAACATCATACGGGATTAACTGAATCCTTGACATAGAGGTTCAACCGATAAAGATATTCGTAGAATATGTAGGAACCAATATGGGCATCCAGGTCCCGCTATTGGTTATTGACCGTAGAGGTGCCTCGGTCATGTCTACATAGTTCTCGAACCCGCAGGGTCTACACACTTAAGGTTCGGTGATGTTTCGGTAGTATTGAGTTATATGTGTTGGTGACCAAAGGTTGTTAGGAGTACCGGATGAGATCTCAAACGTGACGAGGAACTCCGGAATGGTCCGACGGTGAAGATCGATATATAGGACGGAGGGAATCGGAGTCCGTAAGCATTTCAGGGGTACCGGGTTGTGACCGGGAATACCGAAAGCTGTTTTGGGGGGCGGCAAGTGTTGGGGGGACCTCATGGGACAAGGGGAGGGGACACACCAGCCCACAAGGGGGATGGGCACCACCCAAACCATATCCCACTTTGGCCAAGGGTGGGGGAGCCCATCTAAGGGGCTGCCACTAGGTAACTTGGGGGGCCAAGCCACCCTAGGGTTTCCCTAGGGGCGCCCCCCCTCTGTCTTGGCCGCCACTCCCTAGATGGGATCTAGGGGATCCCCCTCCTCCCTCCCCCATATATATATGGAGGGAGAAAGAGGGAAGCCACAACCAAGAAACGCCATGTGTTGCCCTCTCTCCCTCTAGATTGCTTCTATTATAGATTTGTTCGGTATAGCTTAGAGAAGCTCTACCGGATCAGCTCCACCACGCCGTTGTGCTGCCGAAGAACTCGTGTACCTCTCCGCGCTTGCTTGCTGGACAAGGAGGTGGAGATTGTCATCGAGTTGTACGTGTGCTGAATGTGGAGGGGTCGTCCGTTCGGCCCTTGATCGGAAGGACCATGATTGGATCGCGGACGGTTCGTGATTGGATCGTGCGACGGATCGTGATCGGATTGCGGGACGGCTGGCGATTTGGATCACGAGGACGTTCGCCTACATCAACCGCATTTCTTAACGCTTCCCGCTTAGCGATCTACAAGGGCATGTAGATCCATTTTCCCTCTTGTAGATGCAAATCACCATGGATAGATCTTGCATGTGCGTAAGAAAACTTTTGCTTCCCATGCAATGTTCCCCAACAGAGAGTCCACCATACCTACCTATGGATTGAATAAGATCCTTCAAATAAGTTATCATCAATGCATCAAGCAATAAAAAGTTGCTCTTAAATATGTATGACCTTTTATTGCAAGGGACAATAAGCTTTGTATGATCTTGTGATGGCAAAGAAATAAAAGGGATAGAGTGCATAACAAAGTTTGCTATCATAAGGGGAAATATAAAGTGTCATTCTTTGGCATTAAAAGTTTGCAGATCCAAAACTTAAAAGCGCATGACAACCTTTGTTTCCCTCTGTGAAGGGCCTATCTTTTATCTTCATGAATTTACTGTTGTGCAAGAGTCAATAAAGTTTATTCTTACTCCAACCTATCTACTCTCTAGTTGGCAAGCATCATGTGTTGAGTAAAGATTTATATACATATATATATATCCATTTGATGTAGAGTATCATGAGTAATTATTGGTGACGTTATCCTTGAGGTAAATGAGTTGGGTGGCAAATCATTTAAGCCACTATCTTCCTATGTGTCTGGTGGAAACACGAGCTCCAAAAATATGCAATGAGTGTCAACAATCGTAAAAGACTAAATGATAGTTGACTATGTGAACTTGCTAATATGAAATATCTTACATAGACTCCCCTCTGAAATATTATGAATTATGATTGTCCCAATGACTAAGAACATGGTTTGACGATTATCAATAAAGTTTATGCTTCATACTTCAATAATTGTGAATGGGTTGTTACTTGTTTATGAGAAGTTATATGATTAAATATTTGCTGATATGTTAAAGTTCATGATGCTTTCATGTCTGTATAGTATTTTTATCGACACCTCTCTCTCAAATTATGTGGTCATTATTATCGAGTTCAATTCGGCTTTCACTTGAGGACAAGCAAATTCTAAGCTTGGGGAGTTGATACATCCATTATGCATCAGGAATTCTTATTAATATTTATGCCATTCTTGTCCATTATTCCTCATTATGATATAATTATTATGCCCTTTCTATCTGAATGTGCAAGGTACATCACAAAGAGGGGAATCACTGAAAACTAGAATTATGGACCTGAAAACCAAGAAAATGGCAAAAAATTCACTCGACTCTGACGTGGCTTGAGACTATGTCGGAATTTCCCCAAAGAGGAAGGGATGGTGCAGCACAGCGACGGTAAGTATTTCCCTTAGTTATGAAACCAAGGTATAAATCCGTAGAGTAAGATCACACACCCACGTAAATAGAACCTGCACACAAATAACAAATACTTACAACCCGACGCAAAAGAGAGGTTGTCAATCTCTCTAGGGTAAGATGATAGATTGGACTGCAATAGATATGGAAAATAGATCTCGCAAGAACACAAAATAAACTAAGTAAACAAAAAGTGCAGCAAGGTATTTGGGGTTTTTTGGATTTGTAGATCTGAAAACAAAAAGGCAAAATAGTAGATTGGAAAGCAATATGTTGGAAAAGTAGACCCGGGGACGTAGGTTTCACTAGTAGCTTCTCTCATGTGTGTAGCACATGGTGGGTGAACAAATTACTGTTGGAAAATTGATAGAAGATCAAATAATCATGACGATATCCAGGCAATGGTCATTATATAGGCACCACGTCCAAGATAAGTAGACCGAAATGATTCTGCATCTACTTCTATTACTCCAAACATCGACCGCTATCCAACATGCATCTAGTGTATTAAGTTCATGGAGAAACAGAGTAATGCGATAAGAATGGTGACATGAAGTAGACAAGATCTATTCATATAGGAATAGACCCCATCTTGTTATCCTTAATGGAAACGATACATGCATGCCTTGTTGTCCCTTCTGTGTCACACCCTGTGTTTGTAGCACATTGTTATGTTTGGGTTTATAAAATTTGGAGCCAACTAAAACTTTTTCAAAGTACTTGTGCTTGTTTGCAACGTTGTTTGCTTGCTTGATGATTGTGTTATATGGCACTCCTAGATTCTATTCCACTTCATCCTCATCTTTCTTGTCCCATACCTCTTGCATATTGATCATGCCATGTGAATAGTGTCCAAAACTATTTTTATCAAATTTTGTTTTAACCAAAAATGATTTATTCAAATTAAGTTTCCTAAACCCCCTGAAATGAGGTTTTGCACTGCAAATCCTCAAATCAGGTGGACCATTCTTTTCCAAAGGCTTTATTTCAAACCTACTATATATATGACTTCCCAAAACCACCAAATATTATTTTTAAAGAGTATTTTAATATTTTATTTAAATGCTTTTTCTTTAGGCCAGAAATGGATTTTCTTAGGGGAAAATTATTTAAATACTTTAAAAATATTTGAGAAAATTTAGAGAAACTCAGCGGACATATAATTTCCATATATATGAGTTTCAACACAAGGGAATGATCAGATCATAGGCAAAACCCCTCAAAACCCTTTCTGTTCAAATCAAACTTTTGAAATATTTCTATAAGAAATATTCTCAATAAATTCCAGGAAAATTCCAGCAAGTCAACACTATCATGGGTGATGATCTTGCAAAGTTTCATCCCAATCAAACTTGATTTGGTTCATCAAACCATCCCAAAACCATTCGTGTCCAGAATCAAATTTGAGCAACTTTACATTGTGAAGTGTCTCCACTTGGCCTCAAACATTGTGGCCATGCTCTAATGGCCAAATGATGATGATAAACTAAGTGGTGCATCAAGGGTAAAATCCTAGCATCAATGGGTCTACGGAAATCTGATTCTGCCAAATTCTAGGGTTCATCAAATCTCCATTGACAACTTTTTCCTCTTGAGATCAAACTTGGTGAATCCCCTCATTTCTACCTAGCCTTTGACCCTGGTAAATATCTCAGTAAGGTGGAAACATCTTCTTGTCCAAAACTCCATCAAACACCTTCTGGTGATTTTTGTAAAACCAGCTTTTCACCCCTTTCTCTTTTACCCTTGCCCTCAAAACTTTACCACACCTTCAAGCAATGCCCAAGCACCCCCTGTATAAATCCCAAGTCATAAGATCACTATAAGGTGGGGTAAAACCCCCATTCTTCACCCTGGCAGCATCTTTTTCTATCCTCCCCTGCCCATTTATTTTCTCCCCTAGCTCTCCTTAGCCTCTAAGGCATCCAAAGAGCATCTCCAGGCCCCCAGGAGCTAGTGGACAAGGTGGGCACCCCAGAGCGCGCACGCAGCAGCAATGTCGGCCATACGCATGCTCTGGAGCACGCTACAGTGCGCTCCTGTACCGTAGCTGTCGCCCAATGGCCGGCCCCGATAGCCTTGGGCCTCCCCACGTGTCCCCCGAGACACCCTCGGCGTCCGTGACACGCCACACTGTCGGGCCCCTCCTCTCTCCTCCTCCTCCTCCCTCCTCTCGCGCGTGTCGAGTGCCGCCCGGCTCAGCCAACCCACGACCTCACACGCGCGCCCTCCTCTCTCTCTCCCATTGCTCCCGCTCGGCGTAGACCATCCCCAGGAACACCCCCGAGCAGTCCCGCGAGCCTCTCTCTCTCTCCCTCTGGCCTCGGACACGTCCTCCCCGGCACATGGCCCATCAGTGGACTCGCGCCCCCACTATAAAAGGGCCTGTCGAGCCCTTCTCTCCCCTCTGATCTCCCTCTCCTCACCCCAGCAACCTGCCCGAGCCCCCTGAGAGCCCCCATTGCCTCTATGCTCGGGATCGACCCAAGGATCGCCGCGGCCACCTCACCGTCGATCTCCGAGTACAGAGCACATCCGGACTCTCTCTCCCTTCGGTTGCTCCTCCCTCATTAATCTAATGTGTTTCCCCTCGTCCCCGTCATCTTTGTAGCCTGGAACGGCCCCGGCGACCACCTCCGGAAGGCCCCTCCTCCGTGGGTGATCGCCGCTAGAAGCTCCGGCCACCTCCGGCCTCCCTTCGACCTCCCCTAGAATGGCGGCTCCTCCCCGAGTCCATTCCCGCCATCTCCTACCGCCATCACGCCCCGTGCCGTCGCCGGTGAGCTTCTCCCCTTTCTGTCCCGAGGTAGGAGAACGACCCAACAGGTGGGCCCCACCTATCGGCCTCTCTTCCTCTCTCCCGTGCTCCCTCTCTCCCCCCTCGTGTCATTGGCAACCGGGCCCTACGCGTCAGGTTTGAACCTGACCGCGTGCAAGGCCGGCTGGCTGGCCAGCTGGGCCGGCCCAGCCTCTAGCCGCCTCTAGCCCCGGTCCAGTGGCCATTTCCTCTCCTTTTTCTTTTTCCTTTTCTGTGGGATTTTGCCAAAATCCCACAAGGCCCAAATTAAATCTAATTCCGATTATTTTTGCACCTAAATTCTCAGAATAATCCCTAGAATTTCATAGTGCCATTTGTAAAAATGTTTGAAAATATTTTTAGTACTGTTTTATTTTAGAAGCTATATTTGGGCACCTTTTTGCCTCTGTTAATTTATTTCCAAAATATTTTTAACAACAAAACCCTAGGAGAATATTTTTAGTATGACATTTAGTATTTATCAGAGTAGATTAACATTTTTGGTAGTAGATTGAGTGCTCTATTTTGTGTGATTGCTCATTTTTATCGCTTTATTTCGCGACGATAGATTGCGCGGTTGACGAAGAAGTTGGACCCGAAGACTTCGAAGACCCCGGAGACGTTGTTGAGCCAGGCAAGCAGCCCTTTAACCATGATGAGAAACCATTTTTATTGCATGTCATATAGCACTTTACATTCATCATATTTGATCATGTGATGTGGTGTTCCCCTTTCGGTGGGATGCCTCTGGTACTTCTCCATTGACACTTGCATCGTGCATGACCCTACCCCTTATGAGGGTTATGCGGGTGGCTGTAGTTAGGATGCTAGTAGATGCTACGCAAGTGGGGATGGGACTTATGCATGGTGATGGAAAGAAAAGAAATGATTTCAAAGATTTTTCGAAAACCCCGTCGGGTGCCACGAGTGCCCGAGGGAGATGATGCATCACTATTACTTTGTTCCACCACTTGGGTTGCTTGCGAGTACATTCAAAGTACTCATTGGCTTGCCACTGGTTATTTAGTTGGCCAGGCATGGAAGAATAGGAGTATGTTGAAGAGTTCGTTGGAGACGAACATGCGAACTAGGACGCTTCCCGGTCAGAATGCCTATAGGTTAAGGCAGATGGCATGGGTTCACGCTTTCCACCAAGATTTCCACTGCTTGTTCTGTTTTAAGTGTTTGGCCCATGTGGCCCTATCTATGTAAGACTGAGACCTTCATGGTCATTAATTGTGTAAGACGCTAAATGTGGATGTAAGACTCTTGTTATCCAGCTTCTGTGTGTTCAGTGAGCATTCATCTCTGGGATCACTATACACGTGCATTCGGTGATGACAACTTATGAGTCGGGGTCCCCACAGAGCTGTTATCAGAGCCATCCTGACTGTGGGAAGCCCTTAGTTAGCATGGAGGTTAGTTAGGATAAAACCGGCTTTCAAAACTACACTTAGCATTTGTACTTAGGAATTCTACACTATTTACCTCTTCTCATCTTCACACAATGCCTTGCTGACTCTCCTCTTTTCAAACCTTTGTAGATGGCCGTTGTACCCGAAGCCTTCCTGACCTTTGGCTTTCCCTTACTTCTTGGGGATAGCTTGCTGAAGTGCATGTTTCGCCAACCACCCATTTTCCTCTACCATGAGCACCAGGTCGATGCCATCACGAAGGAGTACCATGTGGATGTGGTCGTGAGGGCAAACGACTCCCCGACCAGTTGGTTCTTTGAGGGACCACGGATGGAGACTATGAAGCTTGCGGTCGAGACAGCTGCACGCAAGGCCCTCCTGCACCTTCGAGACATCATTCCAGAGATGGCTGACGAACCGGCTACTCGCTACCTTCCATTCAGGAAGGATGATCTTGGTGAGAGTTGGATACTGGTTCCAACCCTGGAGGATGGCACCCCACTTAGGTTCCAGACCTACTTCAGCCTCCCTATCGATAGTCTGGTTCACCAGCTGGTTAAGGAGTCCGTGAAGCTCCGCAAGTAACTTCACCACACCCGAGAGCTACTTCGACAAGCCAAGACAAAGACAAACAAGATCAAGAAGGATGGAGCCCCCGAAGGACGGCTAGCTGACGCTTACAAAGGAGGAGTACCCCCAGCTAGTGATACACCCACATGCCGTGGTCGCATGAGTGCGAAGGAGTACCGTGAGCTCTTCACCGACACGCCAGCAAAGCGTCATCGGGATGGACATCCTCGTTCCCCGACCCCTTCGACCGTGAACGATGCATGTTCAAATGATGAACCGGAGGAAGACCCATAGGAGCGTGACTACGAGACCGAGCACTCCACCACCTGAGTCTGAGAACCCCTAGGGTACGATTAGTCATATATCCCTCATGCGAAGTCGAGTCCGAGTAATGGTTCATATGAAACCATGTGAGCTTGTTGTTTGTTTTGTTGTTTCTGTTCCGACGCAAGTCGCGCTTTTTGCCTTAGGCAACATGTAAGCGACTCCATCGTCTATCTTAATATATGTTGGTCTTTCGACCTTTGTTTCAACACACTTGCACTTGACCGACCACCTTAGGCGCGCTTTTCCGTTATTGCTTATCCTCTTGTCAATCCCAGTTGTTTGACTTGGCTGCTCCAAACAGGATGGTGACTGCTACCCGCAACAGCTCCTTCACCAACCCTAAAGCCGGAAACTCAAGCCAGCAACAGGGAGTTGGTGGGGCTGCTCACGCTGGAGGAAGCCAAGAGCAGCCACAAGGCGACATTCCCCCGCCACCACCTCCACCGGAAAACATGACCATAGCTCAGTTTCTCCATGTTCTCCAGGAGGAGCGCCAAGCCAACAATGTTGTTATCCAGCAGATGGCTCAGGCCCTTGTGAACAACCAGCAGCAAGGCAGGAACGGCAATGGCCGCTCCATGTTGTCTGAGTTCATGAGGAACTTGCCCCCAACCTTCACCGAGACTGCTGAACCATTGGATGCTGATGAGTGGATCCGCACCATCGAGGACCTCCTTGCATTGGTCAACTACAATGAGGATCGTGAGAAGGTGGTTTATGCCTCTCACTGCCTCGGAGGTACCACCCAAGCTTGGTGGGATGGATTCAAGGTCATGCAAGGAGAACGTGTGATCACGTGGAATGACTTCAAGGAAGGATTCCGCACTGCCCATATTCCTTGTGGGATCATGGCTATCAAGAAAAGAGAATTCTGAGCTCTGAAGCAAGGAAGTGGCTCTGTCAAGGAGTACCTGCAGAAGTTCAACCTGCTATCAAGGTATGCACCTGAAGATGTCAGCATAGAGGCTGCCAAGAAGGAACGCTTCATGGAAGGACTTCAACAGGTCCTGCAGTATCAGCTCATCGTCTGTGACTGTCGAACCTTCTTCGACTTGGTGAACAAGGCCCTGATGCTGGCAGACAAGCGTCATGCCATAGACAACACTCGCAAGCGCAAGATGATCACCAAGGGTAGCCCTAACGACCAGAAGCCTCGCCCCTGGCAGCCAGTCCTAGCCAAGCCGACATATCAGCCGTAGCAGGCTAGACCTCCTGCACCTCGTCCGAGCTACAAGCCTCAGCAGTATGCCAATCCCAGGCCAGCCTACAACAACAACCCCAATAACAACAACGGTGGCAGAAACTTCAACAACAACCCTGGGCAAGTCACTTGCTTTGGATGTGGTCAGTCTGGACACATCTCTAAGCTTTGCCCCAACAGGAAGCCAGATGCACCGCACCCCAATGCACCAAACCAAGGTCAAGCCCGTGGAGCACCATCAAGGAACCCAGCTCCCCGCAACCAGCCCAACAATGGCAAGGGTCGTGTGAATCACGTCACCGCAGAGGAAGCCCAGGAAGACCTGGACGTCATACTGGGTACGTTCCTCGTCAACTCAACCCCAGCAACAATATTGTTTGATTGTGGAGCTTCGCATTCTTTTGTCACCCAAAAGTTTGCACTAGAGAGTGGCATGAAAATTACACCGCTGGGTAGTCGTATGTTGATACAAACACCCGGTTCAGTTATGAAGTCTGGGATAGGGTGTAAGGGAGTGAAGATTTACACCAACAGGGTAGACTTCCTAGCAGACCTTATAGTTCTGGATTCACCAGGCTTGGACGTCATCCTTGGCATGAATTGGTTAACCAAGCACCAAGGCATGTTAGACTGTGCCAAGGGGATTGTCACCATGACCAATAGCCAAGGAGTGGAAGTCTAGTATGTTCCCAACCCTGCCTCCACTCAAGCCCCCTAGGCTAACTCCTATCGGGAGTTGAGTTGGATCAAGTGCCAGTGATATGTGAGTACCCGAATGTGTTTCCTGATGAGCTGCCCGGAATGCCTCCTGACCGCGACATTGAGTTCATCATTGAGCTTATGCCCGGATCAAGTCCCATCTATAAGAAGGACTATAGGATGGGATCCGAAGAGTTGGCTGACTTGAAGAGGCAACTGGCAGAGCAGCTCAGAAAAGGACTTATTCACCCTAGTGCCTCTCCTTGGGGATCGCATGTTCTGTTTGTGTCAAAGAGGGATGGGACTCTCAGACTTTGTGTCGATTACCATTCTCTCAATGAGGTCACGATAAAGAACAAGTACCCACTCCCCAAGATTGAAGACATGTTTGATCAGTTGAACGGAGCCAAGGTGTTCTCCAAGATCGACCTCAGGTCTCGGTACTACCAGTTGAAGATCAGACCTCAAGACATTCCGAAGACGGCATTTGTAACCCGGTATGGCATGTATGAGTACACGGTCATGTCATTCGGGTTAACCAATGCCCCTACCTACTTCATGTACCTCATGAATAAAGTCTTCATGGAGTACTTGGACAAGTTCGTTGTTGTCTTTATTGATGACATACTTGTCTTCTCCAAGTCTGAAGAAGAACATGAGGAACACTTGAGATTGGTCATAGAGAAGCTTCGAGAGCACCAGCTTTATGCCAAGTTCAGCAAGTGTGAATTTTGGCTGCATGAAGTTGGATTCTTGGGTCATGTGTTGACTGCAGAAGGATTGTCAGTGCATCCTGCCAAGATTGAAGCCGTGACTGAATGGCAAACGCCAACCACCGTGAAGGAAGTCAGGAGCTTCCTCGGATCATGGGTTATTACCGCAAGTTCGTGGAAGGGTTCTCAAGCATTGCCCGACCCATGACACGGCTTTTGAAGAAGGACAAGAAGTTCGAATGGACCACTAAGTACGAGGAAAGCTTCCAGAAGCTCAAGAAGAGATTGACCACAGCCCCTATCTTGGCCACCCCTGATATTCACAAGGAGTTTGTGATTTATTGTGATGCATCAAGAACCGGACTTGGAGGTGTTCTAATGTAAGATGGCAGAGTTGTAGCATATCTATCCAGACAGCTATGCCCACATGAAGAGAACTACGCCACTCATGATCTCGAGTTGGCAGCCGTGGTTCATGCCTTGAAGACATGGCGACATTACCTTCTGGGGAAGCGATGTGAGATATTCACAGACCACAAGAGTTTGAAGTATATCTTCACTCAAAGGGAGTTGAACATGAGGCAGCAAAGATGGTTGGAATTGATCAAGGATTACAACCTCAGTGTTCAGTACCACCCCGGAAAGGCCAATGTGGTAGCAGACGCCTTGAGCAGAAAGGCTTGTTCCTTGAATGCTATGATTAAGGAAAGGCTACCTGCCCTGTATGAAGAGCTTCAGAGCTTTAGCTTGGAACGGGTTACACTAGGATTCCTCGCCAACCTCGAAGCAAAGCCTACCTTGATGGATGAGATTAAGGAAGCTTAGAAGGGACACGAGAGCATTGAAGGCATCAAGAGGAAGATCAAGGCAGGCAAGGCCCCAGGATTCTCAGTGGATGAACAAGAAGTTATATGGTTCGGGAACCGCATTTGCGTACCCAATAAAGAGGATCTCAAGAACCTGATCTTGCAAGAAGCTCATGACACTCCATACTCCATCCACCCTGGAGGAACCAAGATGTATCAAGACCTCAAGGCAAGATTCTGGTGGCATGGCATGAAACGGGAGATAGGCACGTTCGTGGCTAAGTGTGACATATGCCAGAGGGTCAAGGTTGAGCAACAGTGACCCGCTGGACTATTGCAACCTCTCAAAGTGCCTGAATGGAAGTGGGACAAAGTCGGGATGGATTTCATCACCGGTTTACCTAGGTGGAGTAAAGGACATGATTCCATTTGGGTCATTATCGACCACCTGACCAAGGTAGCCCACTTCATTCCTGTCAAGACGACCTACAATGGGAACCAGTTGGCCAACCTCTACATTAACCGGATTGTGAGCTTCCATGGGGTTCCTAAGGAGATTATGTCAGACCGAGGAACCCAGTTTACCTCAAGATTCTGGAATAGGTTCCATAAAGTGTTGGGAACCAAGCTCTCCTTCAGCACTGCATTTCACCCTCAAACCGGTGGGCAAACAGAGTGAGTAAATCAGATACTCGAAGACATGCTCCGAGCTTGTTTTTTAGCATATGGAGCCAAGTGGGAAGATTGCCTACCATTCGCCGAGTTCTCCTACAACAACAGCTATCAGTCGAGTCTTCAGATGACACCATTTGAGGTGTTGTATGGACGCAAGTGATGTACAACCCTCAACTGGTCAGAGACCGGTGAAGGATTAATTTTTGGGCCAGACATCCTCCGTGAAGCCGAAGAACAAGTTCAACTTGTCCGAGAACGCCTTGAGACCGCCAAGACTAGGCAAAAGAGCTACGCCGACTCTCATCGCCGAGAACTGAACCTCAACGTTAGAGATTATGTCTACCTCCGTTCACGCCTCTCAAAGGAACCAAGCGATTTCACGTCAAAGGGAAGCTCACACCCAGATTCATCGGGACCTTCAAGATCACCGATAGGCGAGGAGAAGTTCCATATCAGATAGAGCTACCTTCCGAGCTGTCGGATATGCACAACGTCTTCCATGTGTCACAGCTTCGGAAGTGTCTGCAAGTTCCCAACTGCCCCGGCCTCTACAAGGACGTCGACCATCAAGCCATCGATCTTCAGCCAGATCTCACTTATCGTGAGAGGCCAGTTCGCATTTTGGATGAAGCCGAGCACTGCACCCAAAGCCGCACCATCAAGTACTTCACGGTCCAGTGGAGCAACCACATTGAAGCAGAAGTAACCTAGGAGCATGAAGATTATCTTAGATCGGAGTTCCCGCATCTTTTTAGCGCTTAGCCTAGGAATCTCGAGGACGAGATTCTTGTAAGGGGGGAAGGTCTGTCACACCCTGTGTTTGTAGCACATTGTTATGTTTGGGTTTATAAAATTTGGAGCCAACTAAAACTTGTTCAAAGTACTTGTGCTTGTTTGCTATGTTGTTTGCTTGCTTGATGATTGTGTTATATGGAACTCCTAGATTCTATTCCACTTCATCCTCATCTTTTTTGTCCCAAACCTATTGCCTAATGATCATTCCATGTGAATAGTGCCCAAAACTATTTTTATCAAATTTTGTTTTAACCAAAATGATTTATTCACATTAAGTTTCCAAAACCCCTAGAAATGAGGTTTTGCACTACAAGTCCTCAAATCAGGTGGACCCTTCTTTTCCAAAGGCTTTATTTCAAACCTACTATATATGACTTACCAAAACCACCAAATATTATTTTTAAAGATTATTTTCATATTTTATTTAAAGGCTTTTTCTTTAGGCCAGAAATGGATTTTCTTAGGGAAAAATTATTTAAATGCTTTGAAAACATTTGAGAAAATTTAGAGAAACTCAGTGGACATATATTTTCCATATATATGAGTCTCAACACAAGGGCATGATCAGATCATAGGCAAAACCCCTCAAAACCCTTTCTGTTCAAATCAAACTTTTGAAATATTTCTATAAGAAATATTGTCAATAAATTCCAGGAAAATTCCAGCAAGTCAACACTATCATGGGTGATGATCTTGCAAAATTTCATCTCCATCCAAGTTGATTTGGTTCATCAAACCATCCCAAAACCATTCCTGTACAGAATCAAATTTGAGCAACTTTACATTGTGAAGTGTCTCCCCTTGGCCTCAAACTTTGTGGGCATGCTCTAATATCCAAATAGTGATGATACACTAAGTGGTGCATCAAGGGTAAAAGCCTAGCATCAATGGATCTACAAAAATCTGATTTTGCCAATTACTAGGATTCATCAAATCTCCATTGTCAACTTTTTCCTCTTGAGCTCAAACTTGGTGAATCCCCTCATTTCTACCTAGTCTTTGACCTTGGTAAATATCTCAGTAAGGTGGAAACATCTTCTTGTCCAGAACTCCATCAAACACCTTCTGGTGATTTTGTAAAACCAGCTTTTTCACCCCTTTCTCTTTTACCTTGCCCTCAAAACTTTACCACACCTTCAAACAATGCCCAAGCACCCCCTGTAAAATTCCCAAGTCATCAGACCACTGTAAGATGGGGTAAAACCCCCATTCTTCACCCTGGCAGCATCTTTTTCTATCCTCCCCTGCCCATTTCTTTTCTCCCCTAGCTCTCCTTAGCCTCTAAGGCATCCAAAGAGCATCTCCAGGGCCCCCAGGAGCTAGTGGACAAGCTGGGCACCCCAGAGCACGCAGGCAGCAGCAATGCCGGCCATACGCACTATAGCGACCCGACCTAAAACGATCGAACCTCCGGTGTTTCCGTACCATCCCAAGATCATGCTGGTACACACACGGTACATCAATGTATATATCAAAGGGAAAATCACACATCTTTATTAATCAAAATCTCATATCGAGTCCTTTATTACAAAAAGAATTACAATAAAGTGGCTGAAGGCTAACTCATGAGATAAACTAAAACAAAATCCTGCGGAAGCTTCAAGGTAGTTGAGTCCATCTGACTCCAAGGGCATCTCACCGAGCGTAGAGCGTATCCTCACTCCTGGTCGGAAAAGTACTCTGCAACATGATACGTTGTATCCGTGTAGGTCAGCATATTGAATATGCCAGCAAGTCACAAAAGAGAGGGGTGAAAATTAATCATCTATTCTACATGCATATATGGTAGGTGGGGGAAATAAGTTCTTTTAGCGTAAAGCCAATTTTTCCTACAACAAGACAGGGCAAAACAGAAGTTATTACTACGATGTTGGTTGATTAATGAGATGGTTCCACCAACCAATTCTCATACCCAAGTTGTCATCAATACCCACATCATTATAATTCTTTGTGTTGAGAATTCCAGATAGTTTCAGTTCCTTTGGCTCAAGTTGTCCATGACGGTGAACACGGCTAATCGATTAGGTTTGAGTACTCTGCAGAGTTTTGCACACGTTCCCCACAAGATTTGATCGCCTCCATTGGATTCCTCGCACTTCAGGGTGTTTGAGGAACGGATGGTCAAAACATGGTCTTCTAAGGGTGTCGTGGTTTTGTCACAGCAGATGTCCCGGTGAACAGACTTAGGTTCGGGGCAGAAACGCAACTATGTGGCGGCTTGAAGGGGTTGAACGGAATCGAGAGACGTGATGTTTTACCCAGGTTCGGCCCCTCCGATGGAGGTAAAAGCCTACGTCCTGCTTGTCTTGTGTAACATCCCAAACTTTGGAATGTTACAATAAATATTAGAATGATTGATTGTTTGTTTGCTTGAGTGATTGAAAGTGAGTGAAATTTGAAACTTTTTGAAAGTTTATTGAGAGGGAATGAAATGACTTTCCCAAAACTTTCAATCTGCATTTTGATCACCAGGAATTCAAATTCATTTCATCACAAAACCCTAGAGTGAAGATGAAATGACTTCTTCCATTTAAAGAAATGAAAAGGGATTTGAAAATGATTTGAATTTCCATTTTGAAAATATTTCAAATTCAGAAAACTTTATGCAACTCAATGATTTTTATGAGAGAAGATAATATGACTTCTTCAAATTATATGAAATATGAGTTGGAAGTTTAAAATAAATCTTTGAATAGTGAATGTGAAAATCTCTGGATTTTCTTTTGGAATCATTTCATATTTGGTTCCTATTCCAATTTTCAAAGTATTCAAACCCCTGACAAAAATTTGAGAGGAGTAACATGACACTCCACACCAGGGACTTCTTGGTGATTTATTTGAATAATAAAAACCAGGGGTTATTCTGAAAAAAATATTTGCAAAGGGATTTAAAAGCAAAAAGGCATTTTCTAAAAAATGATTTTTTTATTCAAATGCCGGAATAAAAATGTCCATTAAATGGCATTTATTATTCTGTTAATTTTGATATAAAACTTGACTCTATTTGGAATTTATTAGAATGCTTTAAATAGGTTTTATTGATCTGGAAAAATCATAAATAGAAAACGGTAACGGTTTTATAATAAAACGGCCAGCCCACCAGCCTTAAATGCCGAGACTGTTACCGGTCGGCTGACCGACGCGCAACCGCCGCTTCTCCTCTCACTTACGTGTGGGACCATCGCCCGCTCCTTTCTCCCGCGCGGTCGCCTTCCTCCTCCCACGCGCCCGACGCCATCGCCGGTTTCCCTCGCCGCGGACCCCCTCCCTCCTTTACTCCCCCTACCCCGCACTGCCCCTATAAGTACCCACCCCTCTCCCGCACTCATTCCCCTTGCTTCCCCCTCTCTCCGAGCCCCCATCTCGCCAGAATAGCTCGCCGGAGCTTTCGGTTGCCGCCGCACCTTTTTCAACCTAGCGCCCGTCTCCGACCTCCCCGTCCTCTCCCGAGCGCACCACCGATCTCCTCTCGCCTGTGCGCACCACTCCATCCCTTACCCGTGCTCAACCGCCTCTGGAACGCCGTAACCCCACCCTTGCCGGAGCTCCACTTCCACCGAACCACTCCCGAGCTCGTGCCCGTCGCATCCATCACCCCCGAGCCTCACTGACGCCACCGACGTGCTCGCCGTACTCGCCGTCGTCGACTAGTGCCCTCGCCGTCGCCGGAGGACCACCGGAGCGCCGCCCATGTCGACAACTTCGCCTCGGCCTCGCCGGAGAAGCCCTCGCCGGCGACCCACCACCGCGGTGAGCTCCACCACCTCTCTCCCCCGTCCGATCTGGATCTGACGATCCAGATTAGAACCTATTAAACGCGAACCGTTTTCTTCTAAAGCACTGGTCGACCGCCCGAAAACCCCTAGCACACGCCCACCTGGACGAACTAGAGAATGCCACGTAGCCCCCTGACCGTTAGAAACGAATTTTTCTTTTCTGTTTTAATTTCTGTTTCCAGAATAGGTTTAGATTTCATTTTCCTTATATCTTTTAAACTATTTAATGTTTGTAATTGATTCTCTTTGCAGTAGATCACAAATTTCATCTAGTTTCTGTAGATATCAAATTTGACTATGTTTAAAAATTTTGAATTTGAATTTAAACAGATTTGATTTAAATTTTGTTTTCTGAATATCTTGAGATTTAAAAGGTATTTTTGATTGATTCTTTTTGCTACTTGTCACTAGTGATATTAGTTATCATTAGGAAGAGTTTGAGAATTTTAGAATATTTGAAAATACTGTTTTCAACTAAAACAAATTCTGTTTAATTCCTATGTTGTTTAGTTAGCTTAATTTTTTCTTTAGTTATTTTGAAAATATGAATATGATTTATGTTATGTTTTAGATTTCATTTAGTTCTGTTGTTCTAAATTTAGGATTTATACTTACTGTTAAAACAATAATAATAATTTGCTTAGTTTATTACTATGTTGTTATAGGAACATTATATTTTTAACTAAGCATTGTTTCATAAAAACAGACTAGTTAGTAATAGTTAATTTTAACAAAATTTTATATTATTAAAATTCTGTTTTCCAAGAAAAATTTTCCAGTAATATTTTCTGTTAAGAAATGTTTTGTTAATAAAAATACTTTAGTTTTGCCCTATTATGATAGGAAAACTATGTTCTTTATCATTAGGTAATGTGTTATAAAACAGTTCAATTTAATAGAAACTCTTTTCACAAAACTTTTTGATGATCTAATTATGTTTTGTAATAAAGGTTTTTATAAATTATTTTCTGTTAACTTAGTTATTTTACAAAATGTTTTTTTTAGTTTATAGTTGTGCTTGTAGTTAAATTCATTAGGCAAACACTCATGTTGTTAGAATGTTGTTTTCATAGTTTTAGTTGTCTTTCAAAAGTAATTCTTTTGCTAGTAAAATATTTACTAAAATCCTTTTGTTGTATTTTACTTTGTTATTGTTTGTTACTATTTGAAAATAATTGTTTTAGGGGAAAACTACTTTAGTTGCTTTTATGAAAACTTTCTTGATTTTAACTTTTGTCTTAAGTATTGCCTTCATCAACCTTGTTGTTTTGTTTCTTGTGTTATCTTGTGATTGTTAGAATTGATTGCTAGTACGATTGCTTATGAATGCAATGTTTGCTATATAGATTTTCATCAGAGAGTGACGAATAGTCTATCAAGTTATTCCTGAGAGCGATCTTTATCTTCATCAACAGTACAGGCTAGTTCACCTTGACCATCTATTTCATACCTATGTTTTATTGCATGTAGTGACATAATTTCAACAAATCCCTCCCGTAGTGTTATTGAAATTCTTGTAGTTGAGTAGAATGCATGAGGTAGGAACCCACCACCTGGTTACTAAAGCCCCAGGAACGTTAGTTACTTTTATGCTATGCTATAGTAGACGGGGTTTGGTATGAGTGTTCGCGAGTGGTGTGAAGAAGGACTCTACGTCAAGGCGACAACTTCATGAAGACATCTTCAAGTCCTGCATCTTCAAGACCTCAAGACTTCAAGACTTGAGAAGACAAGTTTTCAATACACACTACTGGGTGAAGGATGGTTGATTGGGCATCCCTGGAGAAACCAGTGGATGGCCGGGATGCATGGAGAAGCGCCATGACATCTTGCGGAAAGCTTCACCCAGACTCAAAGAGAAGGATGAATACTTCATGCCTAGAAGCTTACCTGTGTAGCCACAAGTCATTATGGGCTCTGGCTTGGTTGATCTTTGTTGTGACTCTGCTGGACAGTGCTACGAGATGTAGTCGACGTTAGGATTGGATGGGCACTGTCGGACAGTCAGGGAAACACTCTGAAAGACCATGTTTCTTTCATCCTATTCTCAAACACCAGGCAGTGCGAGGACTTACCAGGAGGGAAAGAATCTTGTGGGTAAAGTACACAACACTCTGCAGAGTTAAACCTAATCGATTAGCCGTGTCCCCGGTTACGGACAATTTGAGCTTCTAGACTTGGATCTATCTCTGAACTCTCAACACTGGACTGATAACTAATTGTGGGCAACTTATGATACTTATGGGCATTGAGACATTGGTTGGCGGAACCATGTCATGATAGGTAACTCCATAGAGAAATTCCTGATATTCCTTTGTTGTAGGAAAATAAAATCAGCTTTTACGCAAAAACTCAGACACAGAGCCACAAAGCCTTTGCATATAGAATAGTCTTTATTCTTCTGTTCTTCTATGGTGATCTTGCCAGCATATTCAAAATGCTGACCTACACGGCTGCAACATCTTATGTTGCAGATACTCTTCTACGACGGGTAAGAGTACGATTCAGGGTTACGGTCCGCACTCAACTTGCCGTTGGTGTTATTGGGACTCCACTCCCGTTGACTGTATTCGCTGCTATTTTAAGGTATATATCAGTTTTACGCTATTTACATGTGATTGCACTTTGATATATACATTGATGTACTGTGTGTGCCAGCATACTGATCCAGGGATGGCACAGAAAACACAGAGGCTTGACTCGTTTTGAGTCGGGTCGCTACAAAAATGGTATCAGAGCACATGTTGACTGTAGGACGTGACCCTAGAAACTGGAAAGCCCTTAGGAAATGATTTCTCGAAAACTTTGTTTTCAAAAGACCTTCTACTTCTCATCCCTTCTGAGTTTTATCAAGAGTTAGAAAATACCCTTTTCCCCTTGACCACACGAAGGATCAACTGAAGCCCTCCAAGAAGCACAAGATATCAGACAACTGGTGACCAACTCAGACAAAGATGTATTCCATTATGGAAGAGCTACAAAAGGATTGAAGATTATACAGATCTGAAGAAATTGAAGGCCATGAAGAATTTCCAAGATATTATGCCCCTATAAGACCAAACCCACGTTGTATACTTACGATAGATACGATGATTTGTGAACTGTCATTTGTGTGTAAGTTTTAATTTTTGACAGCCACAACAAAAAAAAATCTATTTTTAAAACCATTGTTTGTATTGTGTGTATCTCCTCCTTTCTCTCTACCATCTCATCCCAAAACCTTGAACCCAATAGATGGCACATGAAGCTGGACTTGTACTTTCTGGACCAATGACCCAGCTAGAGGCAGAAGTATGGATACACAACATGGAGAATCACTTCAGGAGCAACTCGATAGCACAGAAGTATGAGGTTCAATATGCTCTCCAGCACTTTACACAAAGTGCCACAACTTGGTGGAAAATGCATCATGCCATACAAGGGTTTAATGGAGCAAAGAATTGGGAAGAACTCAAGAAGACTGTGTTAAGATCCCGTCTCATTCAGAATCATTGTGTTATCCCGATGAAGAAGACCCGAGCATGCAAAATCTGTGGAGAGATAGGACACACCCAAGAAGAACACAAGGAAGGATGTCCTTATTGTGAAGAAAATCACCCTGTTGAGGAATGCCCAACTGGGCAGGTGACATGTTTCTTGTGTGAAGGAACCAACCACTACCCGGCTCAATGCCAAATATACCTCAAGGTACAGGAAGTCATCAAGCAACAGAAGGAAGCCATGAAGGAAGCCTTCAGAAGAGAATTTGGAGAATATGTAATGAAGAAAGATATTGAAGACCCCGATGGAGAAGGATTAACCAGATTTTACTCAAATGTCTGCTATACATGTGGAGAAAAAGGACACTTCTCACAGGACTGTACGAAGGAAAGAAAAGAGTATCTGGGAAACTTCCCGATAGAAGAAGTGGAGTTTGATCTACAGGAAATTGAAGCTTTGATCGGAACAAAGAACCTTAGGAAGAAACGAGCCCCTGAACAGAAGGACCCGAGTCATGTTCGATGTTTCAAGTGTAAGAATATGGGCCACTATGCCTATAAATGTCCAAAGAAGAAGGTTAAACATGAGTAGTTGAGTTTTGGATTCTGGAAGTAAAAAATGTAATAGGTAGCACTCTTACAATTTTGGAGTTATGTAATGGAAGTCTCAGAGTTTGTAATAAATTCATGAGTCAATGGAAATTATGGTGTCATGATTTATCTTATGTTGAAATATGTGAGTTGTTACTCTATGACCCAAGATCTCCGACCATTTTCGAGGATATGAGAAAATATGGTCTATGCATACATGAGTGCATTTCATTTTAAGTGTGGTAGTAACCACAGGTACCTTTTCCAGATTTAGGAGTTTGGATAAGTGAATACAGGTGAAGAGAATGTGGAACCATCTCAAACTGTGTGGATGATAACCTTTGTGACAAGGTACTTTTGAAGTTGGAATAGAGAATGATTGTGATGAAACCATACCCAAGGTTAAACAGACCAATGGAAAGCAAAATGAATTCCATGGAGTAGAATCCAGACAATAATAGGTCTGTAAATTGTTACCTCAAGGGCATGATGGAGTGAACTGAAAGTAATGCTGGAATATGGATCGATAGTCACCCCAGGAGCGAGTTAAAGCGATCCAAGTATTCAAGTGAAACCACAAGTCACTGACCTCAGGATTGATAAGGATAAAGCCCCACCCTTGTGAAGGAGGAAACTTGGAAGAAGTTACGACTGCTCAGCAAACGTTTTTCTTAGGAACATACGATAACTTGAGAGATGTGAAGAAATGATAGATGTTTTGTTCGGCTTGCAGAAAAAAAGGGGATTTATCCGAACCTCGTTCGTTGACAAGAGAAATTTCTGCAATGCTTGTGAGGAAGACCAAGTGTTAGAATACGAGATTCACTAAACCTTATACAAGGTAACGATTTCAGTGCGACATGGTTTGGCCACCATGACGACTTACTCTTATCATTCTCTTGCTATTCGGAATGGTAAATCTGAGTGATTTACCCATAGTAAAGAGACGACGTTCTTTGAAGCTTTTTGTTTAAGCCTTAGAATGGTAGGATGAAACCCCTTTTACATGACAGTTGCTGTCACACGTAGGAATTTTACAGTAAGGAATGAAGCCAAGACCCATTTCACTGCAGGATGACCACCAATAGTAGACCACCATGAGATTATCGATAAGTTATTTAGAATGATCACGAGACCTGTCAGTTATAAGACCCAGTATTGGAGGAAGTACACCTTGTTGTGAGGACACAAGATTTTGATATAACCGAAGATCATCACCAAGGAAGATGTTGTGAAGAATGTGAACAGACAGATGCTGCATAGGACTGTCAAGATTTTGAAGGACTAGTAACTCTCATTTCAAGTGTGGTAGACCCACATTTCCAGGTCAATGGAGTTTTGTTGGAAGACCCCACACCTTCTTGGTCAATGGATTTGTTAGAAAACCCCCAAACCCTAACCTTTTCTTTCTATCCCTTTCGAATCTCGAGGACGAGATTCATTTTAAGTGTGGTAGGTTCGTAACATCCCAAACTTTGGAATGTTACAATAAATATTAGAATGATTGATTGTTTGTTTGCTTGAGTGATTGAAAGTGAGTGAAATTTGAAACTTTTTGAAAGTTTATTGAGAGGGAATGAAATGACTTTCCCAAAACTTTCAATCTGCATTTTGATCACCAGGAATTCAAATTCATTTCATCACAAAACCCTAGAGTGAAGATGAAATGACTTCTTCCATTTAAAGAAATGAAAAGGGATTTGAAAATGATTTGAATTTCCATTTTGAAAATATTTCAAATTCAGAAAACTTTATGCAACTCAATGATTTTTATGAGAGAAGATAATATGACTTCTTCAAATTATATGAAATATGAGTTGGAAGTTTAAAATAAATCTTTGAATAGTGAATGTGAAAATCTCTGGATTTTCTTTTGGAATCATTTCATATTTGGTTCCTATTCCAATTTTCAAAGTATTCAAACCCCTGACAAAAATTTGAGAGGAGTAACATGACACTCCACACCAGGGACTTCTTGGTGATTTATTTGAATAATAAAAACCAGGGGTTATTCTGAAAAAAATATTTGCAAAGGGATTTAAAAGCAAAAAGGCATTTTCTGAAAAAAAGATTTTTTAATTCAAATGCCGGAATAAAAATGTCCATTAAATGGCATTTATTATTCTGTTAATTGTGATATAAAATTTGACTATATTTGGAATTTATTCGAATGCTTTAAATAGGTTTTATTGCTCTAGAAAAATCATAAATAGAAAACGGTAACGGTTTTATAATAAAACGGCCAGCCCACCAGCCTTAAATGCCGAGACCGTTACCGATCGGCTGACCGACGTGCAACCGCCGCTTCCCCTCTCGCTGACGTGTGGGACCATCGCCCGCTCCTTTCTCCCGCGCGGTTGCCTTCCTCCTCCCACGCGCCCGACGCCATCGCCGGTTTCCCTCGCCGCGGACCCCTCCCTCCTTTACTCCCCCTACCCCGCACTGCCCCTATAAGTACCCACCCCTCTCCTGCACTCATTCCCCTTGCTTCCCCCTCTCTCCGAGCCCCCATCTCGCCGGAATAGCTCGCCGGAGCTTTCGGTTGCCGCCGCACCTTTTTCAACCTAGCGCCCGTCTCCGACCTCCCCGTCCTCTCCCGAGCGCACCACCGATCTCCTCTCGCTTGTGCGCACCACTCCATCCCTTACCCGTGCTCAACCGCCTCTGGAACGCCGTAACCCCACCCTCGCCGGAGCTCCACTTCCATCGAACCACTCCCGAGCTCGTGCCCGTCGCATCCATCACCCCCGAGCCTCACTGACGCCACCGATGTGCTCGCCGTACTCGCCGCCGTCGACTAGTGCCCTCGCTGTCGCCGGAGGACCACCGAAGCGCCGCCCACGTCGACCACTTCGCCTCGGCCTCGCCGGAGAAGCCCTCGCCGGCGACCCACCACCGCGGTGAGCTCCACCACCTCTCTCCCCCGTCCGATCTGGATCTGACGATCCAGATTAGAACCTATTAAACGTGAACCGTTTTCTTCTAAAGCACCGGTCGACCGCCCGAAAACCCCTAGCACACGCCCACCTGGACGAACTAGAGAATGCCACGTAGCCCCCTGACCTTTAGACACGTATTTTTCTTTTCTGTTTTAATTTCTGTTTCCAGAATAGGTTTAGATTTCATTTTCCTTATACCTTTTAAACTATTTAATGTTTGTAATTGATTCTCTTTGCAGTAGATCACAAATTTCATCTAGTTTCTGTAGATATCAAATTTGACTATGTTTAAAAAATTTAAATTTAAATTTAAACAGATTTGATTTAAATTTTGTTTTCTGAATATCTTGAGTTTTAAAAGGTATTTTTGATTGATTCTTTTTGCTACTTGTCACTAGTGATATTAGTTATCATTAGGAAGAGTTTGAGAATTTTAGAATATTTGAAAATACTGTTTTCAACTAAAACAAATTCTGTTTAATTCCTATGTTGTTTAGTTAGCTTAATTTTTTCTTTAGTTATTTTGAAAATCTGAATATGATTTATGTTATGTTTTAGATTTCATTTAGTTATGTTGTTCTAAATTTAGGATTTATACTTACTGTTAAAACAATAATAATAATTTGCTTAGTTTATTACTATGTTGTTATAGGAACATTATATTTTTAACTAAGCATTGTTTCATAAAAACAGACTAGTTAGTAATAGTTAATTTTATCAAAATTTTATATTATTAAAATTCTGTTTTCCAAGAAAAATTTTCCAGTAATATTTTCTGTTAAGAAATGTTTTGTTAATAAAAATACTTTAGTTTTGCCCTATTATGATAGGAAAACTATGTTCTTTATCATTAGGTAATGTGTTATAAAACAGTTCAATTTAATAGAAACTCTTTTCACAAAACTTTTTGATGATCTAATTATGTTTTGTAATAAAGGTTTTTATAAATTATTTTCTGTTAACTTAGTTATTTTACAAAATGTTTTTTTTAGTTTATAGTTGTGCTTGTAGTTAAATTCATTAGGCAAACACTCATGTTGTTAGAATGTTGTTTTCATAGTTTTAGTTGTCTTTCAAAAGTAATTCTTTTGCTAGTAAAATATTTACTAAAATCCTTTTGTTGTATTTTACTTTGTTATTGTTTGTTACTATTTGAAAACAATTGTTTTAGGGGAAAACTACTTTAGTTGCTTTTATGAAAACTTTCTTGATTTTAACTTTTGTCTTAAGTATTGCCTTCATCAACCTTGTTGTTTTGTTTCTTGTGTTATCTTGTGAGTGTTAGAATTGATTGCTAGTATGATTGCTTATGAATGCAATGTTTGCTATATAGATTTTCATCGGAGAGTGACGAATAGTCTATCAAGTTATTCCTGAGAGCGATCTTTATCTTCATCAACAGTACAGGCAAGTTCACCTTGACCATCTATTTCATACCTATGTTTTATTGCATGTAGTGACATCATTTCAACAAATCCCTCCCGTAGTGTTATTGAAATTCTTGTAGTTGAGTAGAATGCATGAGGTAGGAACCCACCACCTGGTTACTAAAGCCCCGGGAACGTTAGTTACTTTTATGCTATGCTATAGTAGACGGGGTTTGGTATGAGTGTTCGTGAGTGGTGCGAAGAAGGACTCTACGTCAAGGCGACAACTTAGTGAAGACATCTTCAAGTCCTGCATCTTCAAGACCTCAAGACTTCAAGACTTGAGAAGACAAGTTTTCAATACACACCACTGGGTGAAGGATGGTTGATTGGGCATCCCTGGAGAAACCAGTGGATGGCCGGGATGCATGGAGAAGCGCCATGACATCTTGCGGAAAGCTTCACCCAGACTCAAAGAGAAGGATGAATACTTCATGCCTGGAAGCTTACCTGTGTAGCCACAAGTCATTATGGGCTCTGGCTTGCTTGATCTTTGTTGTGACTCTGCTGGACAGTGCTACGAGATGTAGTCGACGTTAGGATTGGATGGGCACTGTCGGACAGTCAGGGAAACACTCTGAAAGACCATGTTTCTTTCATCCTGTTCTCAAACACCAGGCAGTGCGAGGACTTACCAGGAGGGAAAGAATCTTGTGGGTAAAGTACACAACACTCTGCAGAGTTAAACCTAATCGATTAGTCGTGTCCCCGGTTACGGACAATTTGAGCTTCTAGACTTGGATCTATCTCTGAACTCTCAACACTGGACTGATAACTAATTGTGGGCAACTTATGATACTTATGGGCATTGAGACATTGGTTGGCGGAACCATGTCATGATAGGTAACTCCATAGAGAAATTCCTGATATTCCTTTGTTGTAGGAAAATAAAATCAGCTTTTATGCAAAAACTCAGACACAGAGCCACAAAGCCTTTGCATATAGAATAGTCTTTATTCTTCTGTTCTTCTATGGTGATCTTGCCAGCATATTCAAAATGCTGGCCTACATGGCTGCAACGTCTTATGTTGCAGATACTCTTCTACGACGGGTAAGAGTACGATTCAGGGTTACAAGGGTGCTAATTGCTACCTCTAATTATGAGAGCCTCTAATCTGTCTATCTCTAATCTCTTGTGTTGTCTAAACTTGTGGACTTCTCAATCTTCTCCCTCTAGGGGTGCTCTACCCCTCCTTATATAGGTGGAGAGGGTAGGCTTACAAATAGAGTCCTACTAGGAGTAGGATTAGGACTAGCCTCTCCCGAATCCTACTCCGGGTCTTATTTCCTTTAAGGGAATCCTTCTCTCTTCGGGCCTTCTCTTGTGAGACGCCAGGCGCCGACTCACCCGCCGGGTCTTGGGCTTGGTCATCCTGCGACTCGCCTGCCGGGTCATTAATAAGATGTCAAGTCTTTATGGGGTCTCCTATGAGTCGCCAGGCCGGGTAATACCGCAGGGTATATCCCTGACATTAGCCCCCAGATTAGTTTGAATTTATTCATGCTAAGCTCCTGAAATAAGAATAATAAATATGTTAAGTGGCCGGCTTGCTCCTTTGGCCGGCTTATGAAATGGCTCCTCGGAAATCCGGGTCTTTTCTGTATATGAACGAGTCATCTTGATAATCATCTATCTTGTCAATGTCCTTTGAAAAAATTTAAGAATAGAACACCCATATGTCATTGAATCGGCTTCCAATACTCTTGGTGGGTCATCTCCTCTGGGTCATAATCATTGATGATGCCGAGTCATTATCACTGATGATGCCGGGTCATTATCGTTGGTGACACCGGGTCAAATAACTATAATCCAGCTGACTTGATAAAAATATTGGGATGAAAACCCATCTGATGTAAACCAGACTTCCATTGTTGTGAAGCAGGGCGGCTTATATAAAATCTGGCGGGTTATGCTCTTTTGATAACGCCGGGTCATAAGTGTTGGTGACGCCGGGTCTAACAACTGAACTCCATAATTAACATCTTGATAATTCTCCTCAAAGTTTTTGATATGCCATATTACCTGTAGCCCCCAAGCTCCGAGATTATCCATGATAACTTGGTGCTTTGCAATGATATTTTGGACTGTGTAGCCCCCAAGGGTCGGGTTGACCTGCTTGCAGCAACCTGGGACTTATAACTGTCTTATACCTTAAGAAACTTCGGCGGGTGTAGCCCCCAAGGGTCGGCTCATCAGAAAGCTTCGGCGGGTGTAGCCCCCAAGGGCCGGCTCATCAGAAAGCTTCGGCGGGTGTAGCCCCCAAGGGCCGGCTCATCAAAATGTGATGCACCAGGTCTTCAATTTGAACCTCATAATCTATTTAAACAGCTGAAACACTGTAGCCCCCAAGTGTCGGGTCGCATGCCTGCAGCGACTTGGGACTTTGAAAAATTGATCTGAGAGGTGTAGTCCCCAAGTGTCGGGTCAGTAAGAATTACTGGGCTGGGACTTTACAAAAATATAGAAAAGCCGACTCATCTCCTTGAGATAACATGGTCTTGCTGATGATGGAATGATTTGAAAACCGGCTTGCATTAGCCCCCAAGTGTCGTGGTGCGTGCTTGCAGCGACATGGGACTTGCATAGTTGATATAAACTGGCTTTGAAAAGTGTAGCCCCCAAGTGTCGGGTCGTCTGCCTACGGCGACTTGGGACTATGTAAAAATAATATGACTCACCACAATTTGTTGGATGAATCCTTAACCGTGGTTGTAATATAACCCAAAATGAATATCCTGAAATAATTCCTTTGTCTCTAACATGAAATCCCTGCTCATGGTTGCGGTGCAACCCGGCAAATATATATTGGAGAAATCCATGAGTGTTGTAGATTACTACAGAGCATAACTGAAGAAATCTGAGGACCAGCCAATTAGATGACACGGTATTATATCTGATAGGGCGGTTCTTCAAGAATAATCAACTTTCCAATATAACGGCGGCTCATCTTTAATAAACAAGACCTGAAAAAACATGACAGAATATGTTATGTGTTGCTGTAAGGGCGGCTTGAAGAATCACAACCCGGAGATGTTATATCTTTCATAACATTGCTCCTTCTTTCATAATCTGGCTCTGACGCGGCTTGATAAGCCGGCATGACATGTGAATATGATGAAATATATGATGCAATGTATGATGCCATGTATGATGCAAGATGCAATGTATGCTGTAATGTTAACTTGTCAACATTTTTTGGCATAAAGCCGGCGGATAGGCGTTAGAAGCTATACCCGAAGGTAGGAAGCCGCCCTCGCCGCGACTCATTTTCCTAAGCCAGAATTTTGTGCCTCTACGGCCAGCTAATAGGCGTTAGAAGCTGTACCCGGAGGTAAGAAGCCGCCGTTCACCGCGACTCATTTTCCTGAGCCGGAATTTTGTGGCATAAAGCCTAGCTAATAGGCGTTAGAAGCTGTACCCGGAGGTAGGAAGCCGTCGTTCGCCGGTTGTTGGGTGTTAGATACCCGTCGGTAAAAACCCTTCACAACCGTGGCTAAGCAAGTTTTTAGCCGGAGATTTGGCATGAAGCCATCCGATTGGGTGTTAGAAGCGGTACCCATCGGTAAGAAGCCCCCTTTTCAGCAATTACAATGCAAAGCGTCGACGGATAGGCGTTAGAAGTTGTACCGGCTAAAGGTAGGAAGCCGCCCTCGCCGCGACTCATTTTCCTGAGTCGGATTTTTGTGGCATAACGCCTGGCTAATAGGCGTTAGAAGTTGTACCCGAAGGTAAGAAGCCCCCGTTCACCGATCTCAGTTGATACATCAACCGAAATATTTTTGAATTCTTCTTGTAAGTCGCTATCTTGTAAACCGCCATCTTGTATAAAGAAGCGGCCGCAGTTCCAAGTGATGATCCAATAAATCCGGGCACCTATGTTTGAATGGTGCATCACGGCGGTTCGTCCTCTTGGGCAACATTAATCTTCCATCAGTAATGCAATAGCCCCCAGAATTGGACTTTCTTTTGCAAAGACTCGGGGTTCTTGTTGAAAACGACCAAATGTGTCTCGCCCTGTCTATAGCCCCCGAATCTTAAGTTGACTTGAAGAGGCGGCTTGAGAATCTCCACTGAAATTTGAGGTTAGCCGTGGCGGGTTACAGATGATCCCGTATGAATTGTTTCAATGATCCGATCGATGATTCATTCTGGATGTTTGTTGAAGTGAACCAAACTGTAGTGGCGGTGACTTGTGCGCCTGTCCGTCGGGCGGCTAATATCGATGACCACCTGGATTTTTTTTGGCAGTCAACCCTCCATTGATTTTTGTCCATCTTTATACGGGTATCTGGTATCATTTCCTTCTCCTCCATCGGGTACCCACATCCGCCAAGGCAACAACGATGCGGCAGGCGGCTGGCCAAAGGTACTCCGACATCGGCGGGTTGCCGTGGTGACGGCTGAGTGAGGCGACAACGGAGAAGCGCTGGTGGCTCAGAGGGTCCTGGCGAGCCCACCATGGAGGCAACTAGGTCGGCTTGTGGTAGGGGCATATCGATGGAAGCCGGCGGAAGGCCGACACGGCAGGGCCGCAGCAGGCCGCATTGGCGTCACAGAGGCACAGGCGGCGGCTCAACACTTGCTTCGGTGGCTCGATGGAGCAACGACGCATAGAGGTAGAATGAGGTTGACCACGATGCGGGGCGATGTGGCTCACACAAAGCCGGCGACGGCTCAAAATGAGGCGGGAGCGGAGTCGCCCGCGGCGAGGTGGGTGAGGGGAACCACGGCGAGTCAAGGCGGCGTCGCACAACAAGCAAGACGGGGCGAGGTGAGGAGCCACGGTGAGTGAAGGTGGAGCTGAAACGGTGCCGCGCAGAGAGCAAGATGGGGCCAGCCATAACACGGGCGGCGAGAGCAGAAGCGGCGACTCACGATAGAAGCGGAAATCGCGCTGGCGGCTCGACGGAGCCGGCCCAAGGCCGTGGTGAGACGAGGTGCGCACGCGGATGGGAGCCGGCGGCCGGTGCGCGAAGGCACCGCGACGGGGGCGGCCCGAGGAGGACGGCTCCACGGCAGGGCCGGTGAGATGACTGACGGTGATTTTACGTAGTGAAGTGGCTCGAGGCGGCAAGGCAGAGCCGACGGCTCGTGAGGCGAGATGGAACGGCCGGGGTGAGGTGCGCAGCGACTCTTGCCGGGTCGAGGAGACGGCGATAGAGGGGAGTCCAACAGCGGGCGATCACAACAGGACGCGGTGAAGGCGGGTGCTGGCAGTAGCGTCAGGCACCTGTGCGAGGGGCAGCAGCTGCTGGCGGAGTAGAGCAAGGTGGAGGCGGCTCGGCAGGAGGCAAGGTGCAGCAGTGCGGCCCGTGGGCGAGGAGCAGGACAGGCAAAGTATACTCGGACCCGGACTCCGGTGGGGTCTTGGAGGCCACGACGTTGCAGCGGAAGCCAGAAGGAGCTGGCCGGGGTGAGGTCGAGAGTCGTCGGGTTGGCGTGGGCGAGCCGTTGTGGAATCGAAATTGGCAACTCATAGCGCGGTGTTAACTCTGTATCTGACCCGATCTGCGGTTTTTAGGGTGAGAACATAAGCTGATCCTTTTGACTCCGACCATAAGCTGATCTTTTGGTGAATCATAATACTACGGCATGATCCCGTCCAAGTCTTGGTTGCAGCCGGTTGTAACTTTATTCGATCTTGCATCTTTGCTTCTGGTTGCCCACTAGCAATTAAACTTCTTTGTTGCGGAAATAGTTCTCTTCTTGATTTGGAACTTTAATGACGGCGACAACTAGACCGATGCTTAATCTTTCTTGTCTCGAACTAATCTTCTTCCGGCTAATCATGAGCTTCTCGATCTCTTGGGAAGATCTCTTCAAGAACACAACATCACCGTGCTGCGGCCCCACGGTGGGCGCCAACTATCATGGTTTTGTCACGGCAGATGTCCGGGTGAACGGACTTAGGTTCGGGGCCGAAACACAACTATGTGGCGTCTTGAAGGGGTTGAATGGAACCGAGAGACGTGATGTTTTACCCAGGTTCGGCCCCTCCGATGGAGGTAAAAGCCTACATCCTGGTTGTCTTGTATTGATGATGATGAAGACCTCTCAGTTACAAGGGTGCTAATTGCTACCTCTAATTACAAGAGCCTTTAATCTGTCTATCTCTAATCTCTTGTGTTTCTAAACTTGTGGACTCCTCAATCTTCTCCCTCTAGGGGTGCTCTACCCCTCCTTATATAGGTGGAGAGGGTAGGCTGACAAATAGAGTCCTACTAGGAGTAGGATTGGGACTAGCCTCTCCCGAATCCTACTCTGGGTCTTATTTCCTTTAACGGAATCCTTCTCTCTTCGGGCCTTCTCTTGTGAGCCGCCAGGCGCCGGCTCACCCGCCGGGTCTTGGGCTTGGTCATCCTGCGACCCGCCTGTCGGGTCATTAATAAGATGTCATGTCTTTATGGGGTCTCCTGTGAGTCGCTAGGCCGGGTCATACCGCGGGGTATATCCCCGACAAAGGGGTTCCTCTGCGACTTTGTCGGTGCCCATCCTTTCCTATCGTTCTTCTACATCTCGTAGCACCGCCTGTCTAGGGTCACTACAATATCCAACCAAGCCAGAGCCCATAATGGCTTGTGGCTATGCTGGTAAGCCTTGGGTCTTGAAGCATCCACCCATCTCTTTGTTCCTGGGTGGACCTTTCTGCGTGAATACTGGCACTTCTCCAGCAACACCTAGGCTAACCACTGGCTTCTCCAGGGCGCCGTTCAACCATCATCCACCCAGAGGTATGTTGAAAACTTGGAATCTTGAAGTCTTGACCATCATGTAGGTCTTGTAATTATTATCTCACAACTCTCATGAATCACACAACCACCCCCGTCTACTAAATGGCATAGCAAAAATTAAATCAACGTTTCCCGGGGCCAAAGTGTCAAAGGGTTGAGGGGTGCCTACCACATGATACTACATCAAGTAACCAAATTTCCAAATTAGCTACTTTGCATGCAATGGGTGTAAGGTTGAACTAATGCAACTTGAAAAACATAGGTAATAATATGGTCAATGTGAACTTGCCTTGCTGCCAATCCTCATACTCGAGTGACTCTAGATAACAAGCTTCACACTCCGGATGATCTAACAAATCAAACAAAGCACACAATGAGCATAACCACAATACAATTTACACAACAGCAAAGTAAACTAATAATGCTACAACAATCAATAGCACAATCAAAAGAAAGAAATCAAACAAAGTAGAAAACCTCTCAACTTTTGTGGCAAAAACTTCTACTAAGACATAATAAGACAAAAATTGTTTTCAGCATCTAATAAATAAATAACAGAAAGTAAATACTAAAATTTTAATAGAAAACAGGAAGTATTTCACCATAAAACTTTTGTGCAAAAGACATACTACAAAACCTTTTACTAAACAATACTTATGGTGAAAACAATGTTTACCTATTAAAATGGAACACAAAACAAAACAAAATATTTTTATTAACCGAAAATAAATCTCCTAATGTTGAACAATAGAAAACTAAAAGAACTACAACAGAAAGTTAAACTAAAATAGAATCAAAAGAAACTAAAATAAAAACAATTTAGAAGAACTAAGCAGAATTAGTCTTTGCTAAAAATTCTAATCTAAAATATCCTAAAAAAATCTCAAACAAAGCAGGATGATAAACCTAACTAATACATAACAGTGGCAAAAACAATCACTCAAAAATAAGTTTTTTAAACTCAAGTTATTCAAGTTTTAGCGATTTGCTCAAATTTAACAAAATTCAAATTTAAAAGTTCAAATTTGAAAACTAAAACTACAGACAGAAACTACACGAAATTTGTGACAAGTTGCAAAAAGAATCAATCAAAAACTCTAAATATCCTAAAAGATATAACAAAAATAAAAACAGAACTAATCTGATTTCTAAAACAAAAACAGAAAAGAAACAAAATAACCTAACGGACAGTGGGCTACATGTCATGTTGTGATTGGCCGAGGCCGTGTGCGTGCGGGGGTTAACGAGAGGATGGCCGGGCTGTAGAGGACACAGGTTCGGAGATTTAAATGATTTAATCCTAGGCGTTGGATTTAGATCGGACGGTCTAGGGGGGTGGCGCTTACAGGGAGAGGTTGGAGGGTCTCCGGCGACGGTCGACGACGGCGGAGCGTCTAGGTGGTCGGGGACGACATCACAGTGGTCGAGGGCGGCATCCGAAAGGTCCAAACGACGACGACAGTCCTTTGGCAACGATTGGTGGCGACGGTAGGGTGTGGGGGTGACGGGGCCGACGGCCACGAGCTCTGGGAGCTTCGGTGGAGAGACGAGCTCCGGCGAGGTCCGGGGCGGCGCTCTGGCGAGGGGAGGTGGGGTTTCGGGGGGAAATGGAGCGCGGCGAGGCAGAGGCGTTATATAGAGGCTGCGAGGGCTCGGGAAAAGGAAAGTGGAGAGAGATCTGGCACAGTGGAATCTCGCCGGCGAGGTAAGGGGGGAATGAAGGGGATGACCGCGGGTATCGCACGGTCGGTTGGTGGGTCCCACGCGACAGAGAGAGGGGAGAGGGGTTTGCGGCTTCGGTGGCCGATCCGAATTAATTTCGGATTTGGCGTGGGTGTCGGTGGGCCGGTGGACTTTCCTAATACGCGATTTTTTTTCATTTTTCTAATTTACAAAGAAATGAAACTACTTTATGGCAATCAAATCATTTCCAAAAAAATTAAGACTTATATATTAAATTGACTAGGGGAATAAATGAAATTTAATGAACATTTTTCCACAGCCAAAATAGATACTTATAAAAAAATTATTTTCTGAAAATGCCTAAATTGATTTTAGTTCTTTTTGCAAAAAAAATTCAAATAACCACCTGGGTTTTATGGTTCAAATACTTCACAAAAATACCCCTGATATGGAGTGTCATGTTCCTCCTCTCACAATTGAAATATTTCAGGGTTTTGCAAGATAGGAAAAACAAGTGATGAAAAAAAATAGAGCTGGCCTTTCAGAAATCCAAAAGGGAAACTTCAACAATTCATTTCACTCAAACAACATGATGATGATGCATAGCTATATTTCATAACATTGCAAAATGAAATTTTGGGATGTTACAAACCTACCCACCTTAAGATGAATCTCGCCCTCGAGATTCGGGTTGGCTAGAAAATAGGTGCGGGTGGTCTCGACGAAGATCTTCTTCTCGTTCCCAGGTGGCTTCTTCCTCGGTGTGGTGACTCCACAGAACCTTACAGAAGTTGATGATCTTTCTGCGGGTAACTCTGTTGGTAGTCTCGAGGATTCTGACGGGCTTCTCTTTGTAAGTCAGATCACTGTCTAGATGCATGGCCTCTAGGGGCACTGTGTCTCTCAAAGGAATATCAGCCATCTCAGTGTGGCGTGTCTTCAACTGGGAAACATGGAAAACATCATGAACTCTGGACAATCCTTCCGGCAATTTCAGCGTGTATGCAACTTCGCCTCTACGTTCAAGAATTTTGTAGGGGCCTATGAATCTGGGTGCTAACTTTCCTTTAACACCAAATCTCTTGATTCCTCGAAGTGGGACACACGAAGATATGCTCGGTCTCCCAATTCATACGTCACCTCCTTGCATTTGCTATCAGCATAGCTCTTCTGCCTGGATTGGGCTATCTTGAGTCGGTCTCGAATCAGCTTGACCTTTTCTTCATAATCTCAGATAAGATCGGGTCCAAAAAGTTTTCGGTCTCCAACACCATCCCACATCAATGGTGTTCTGCACCTCCTTCCGTATAAAGCTTCGAAAGGGGCCATCTTCAGACTCGTCTGATAACTGTTGTTGTACGAGAACTCTGCGTAAGGTAAAGTGTCATCCCAACTAGACCCATAGTCTAGCGCACAAGCTCTAAACATGTCCTCTAGAATCTGGTTGACTCTCTCAGTCTCTCCATCGGTCTACGGATAAAAAGTTGTACTAAACTCCAGCCTTGTACCCAAAGTTTCGTGTAACTGATGCCAAAACTTTGAGGTAAATTGTGTTCCTCTATCTGACACGATACTCCTCAGAACTCCATGCAGACATATGATCCTGGTCATATATATCTTGGCTAACTTAGCACTGGTATAGGTGGTCTTCACTGGAATGAAATGAGCCACCTTGGTCAAGCGATAGACCACTACCCAGATGGAATCATAACCGGAACGGGTCCTGGGTAATCCTGTGATGAAGTCCATACCAAGCTTATCCCATTTCCACTCGAGTATCGGCAAAGGTTGGAGTAACCCTATTGGTTTCTTATGTTCCGCCTTTACACGCTGACAAACATCACATACCGCAACATGTTCGGCAATATCATTCTTCATACCTGTCCACCAGTAACTTTCCTTCAAATCCAGGTACATCTTGGTGTTGCCTGGATGTATCGAGTAAGGTGAATCATGGGCTTCTTGAAGTATCAACTTCCTGAGCTCTGGGTCATTGGGCACATAGATTCCGTCCTCAAACCACGGAGTTCCTTGTTCATCTTCAAGAAAGTCTTTAGCTTTTCCATCCTTCATTCTCTGCTTTATCTCAGCTATCTCCTTATCCGATTTCTGGGCTTCATGAATTCTTTCGGTCAAGGTGGACTGGATCTCCAGTGTGGCAACATATCCTCTTGGAACTATCTCTAGCCAGAGCTCTCTGAGATCATCGGCTAACTCCTGGGGTAATCCTCCTGCTATGAGTGTGTTGACATAACTCTTTTGACTCAAGGCATCTGCTACAACATTTGCCTTCCCTGGATGGTAATGCAATCTCATGTCATAGTCCTTGATTAACTCTAGCCATCTCCTCTGTCTGAGGTTCAACTCCTTCTATGTGAAGATATACTTCAGGCTCTTATGATCAGTGTAAACATCACAACTATTTCCGATAAGAACATGTCTCCAGGTCTTGAGTGCGTGCACTACGGCTGCTAACTCCAAATCATGGGTGGCATAGTTTAACTCATGAGGTCGTAGTTGTCTGGATGCATAGGCTACAACTTTTCCCTCCTGCATGAGTACTCCTCCAAGTCCTTGACGTGAAGAGTCAAAATAAACCTAGAAGTCCTTCCGAATATTTGGCAAAATCAACACTAGGGCTGTGGCCAAACATTTCTTCAACTCCTGGAAACTGGCTTCACATTCCTCAGTCCAAATATACTTAGACTCTTTCTTCAATAACTCTGTCATGGGCTTGGCAATCTTTGAGAAATTCTCAATAAACCTTCGGTAATATCCGGCAAGTCCGAGAAAACTGCAGATCTCCTTAACTGAGGTGGGTGACTTCCACTCGGTGACTGCCTCAACCTTAGCGGGGTCCACTGCTATTCCATCTCTAGAAATAACATGTCCAAGGAATACGACTTCTGTCAGCCAGAATTCACATTTGCTGAATTTGGCATATAACTGATGCTCTCTAAGCTTCTCCAGAACTAAACGCAAGTGTTCCTTGTGTTCTTCCTCGCTCTTGGAGAATATCAATATATCATCGATGAACACCACGACAAACTTGTCCAAATATTCCATAAACACATTATTCAGCATACTCATGAAATAGGCAGGAGCATTAGTCAAACCAAAAGACATGACTGTATACTCATATAAGCCATACCTTGTGGTGAAGGCTGTTTTGGGTATATCATGTTCACGAATTTTTAACTGGTGATACCCTGATCGAAGATCGATCTTGGATAACACTTTGTCTCCCACTAGCTGATCGAACAAGTCATTAATCATCGGCAGAGGGTACTTGTTCTTCATAGTCACCTCGTTCAATGTACGATAATCGACTACCATCCTCAAGGTTTTATCCTTCTTCTCCACCAAAAGAACTAGGGCTCCCCAAGGTGAAGAACTTGGACGAATGTACCCTTTGTCCAATAACTCCTTAATCTGCTTCTTGATTTCTTCTAAATCATTTGCAGGCATCCGATAGGGTCTCTTGGAAATTGGGGTTGTTCCTGGCAGTAACTCTATTAGGAACTCAATCTCTCTATCTGGTGGCATGCCTAGTAATTCCTCTGGGAATACATCTGGGAAATCTTGTACAACCAACACTTCCTCCTGAACAACTCCTGTGAGGGAATTCACCCGAGTACTCTTCGGTGTGCGTCGGGATACATACTTAATCCTCTTGTTTTCTAGGGTGCTGAGCAAAATAGACTTGCTGGGGCAATCAAAGTTTCCTTCATACTTGGTCATCCAATCCATGCCTAGGATTACATCCAATCCCTGGGACTCTAAGATGATGAGGTCGGTGGGAAAAACATGGTTTCCTATGTTGAGTTTCAATGTGTGGCATCCTATCCCTACCATCATCATGCCTCCTCGGGAACAGACCTTAATGGGACGACTATGGGTTCTGGTGGGCAAACCATACTTTTCCACAACTACCCTTGATATGAATGAATGAGTTGCACCGGAATCAAAAAGTACCATAACTAGACATGAATGCAATAAAAACTTACCAACCACAGTCTCGGGCTGATCATAGACTTCCTCCACATCAATGTGGTTCACCTGAGCATGGGGAAAGGGATTTGGCTTCTTAGCTGATGACTTGCCGTTGTTGTTTCCGTTTCCATTTCCCTGCTTGTTCTGGGGAAATTCCGTGGCATAGTGCCCTGTCTTCTGGCACTTGAAGCAGGTGATATGGCTTAGATCCTTCTGAGCTGGGGCGGGACGGTGCTGGTTGCCATTTCCACTTCCATTGCCATTCTTGAAGTTGCCATTGTTGGGACGATTATTCCCACTTCCCCCATGGTTGTGGCCTCCATGGTTGTGCATGGCATGAGTGTGTCCTCCATACTTACCGGTCCCTGATCCGGTATTCCCTAAGTACGGGGAGTAGCGGGGCTTCTGTTCAGCTCCAGAGTTAGATTTCCCCTGTCCGTACTTCCTCTTGCGGTTTTCAATTTGCTGTTGCTTCCCCTCCAAGATGAGGGCCTTGTCTACCAGCTCCTGGTAGTTGTTGAAAGTAGCCACCATCAGTTGCACGCTCAACTCATCGTTGAGTCCTTCCAGGAACTTTTCCTGCTTGGCTGCATCATCGGAAACATCTCCTGGTGCATAACGGGGCAACATGCTGAATTCATCCACATACTAGGCCACTGAGCGATTCCCCTGGCGCAAGTTATGAAACTCACGCTTCTTCAGACTCATGGCTCCAGCTGAAACATGAGCGGTGCGGAAAGCTAGCTTGAACTGCTCCCAAGTCACACCAGCAATGGGGTACGTGGTGGTGTAGTTCTCCCACCATGAAGTTGCTGGCCCCTCAAGTTGATGGGCGGCAAAGCGCACCTTTTCAGCCTTAGTGCATCCAGCGGTGATGAGTTCCCTCTCCATTTTGCGGAGCCAATCATCTTCCACAATGGGCTCGGTGCTGCTGGAGAAGGTCGGTGGATTCAGCCTCAGAAAACGGGTGAGGTTGTCGCCCTAAGGTGGAGGGTGGTTGTTGTTGTTGGTCTGGTTCTGGATCAATAGCTGCATCAGGGCATTCTGCTACTGGACGAGTTGTGTGAGTTCCGGCGGGAAGGTGAAGTCGGGCTCACGTCACGGAGGCATCTTGCTATTTTCAGAGGGAAGAGAATTAGAATAGAACAAGCGCCTAAAGGAAAAAATTTCACTACCCATATGCAATGCAACAAACATATCACACCAAAACACTCATTCATTTATTCAACTCAAGGTTCAAACATCGAGATACAATTCTCCAAATAAAACTAAACATCGGTCTATGTTTTAACGATGAAATAAAAGATACATGGAGGGCATTGCTACAGTTCTCCTCAAAAGTCCATGGTGATGTGGCCTCCTCCGGTAGCACTCTCCTCATAGTCATCATCGTTGCTGATCAAGGGAGCCATGTCTCCTTCCGGGTAAAGATTTTCTCCCACGTCCAGTTGTTCCTCCAGATTTGCAATGCGAGTCTTCAGCTTCTCGATCCTCTCCAAGAAGTCCTTCACTTCATGCTCATGCTCGTAATTAGCTTCTCGTATGTCAGCTTCGAGGTCAAGCTCGCGGTTCATCAGCTTTTTGATCGTCTTCGTGTCTGCGCGTACTCGAAGCTCTAGAGTCCTGATGTGAGTCTCCAAAGTCTGGATATAAGAAATGGTGGAGTCTTTAGTGGGGGTGTTTATGATATTCATTGGCATCTCTGTGACAAACCTTGCTGAGGCTTGGCGAAATAGGACCACCCTTGTATTCCTCCTGAATACGTCCGAGGGCACGGTGAATCGCCATGTCTCTCCTGAGAATCTAGCTGGGTGCCACGAACTTGAAGTCGATGGGTTCTTTACGATTTCCAAAGGTCTTTCCGGGGATGTGCACCTCGATCTTTTAGCGACCGTCTTGTCGAAAAGACATGATAGGAGTCCCGATGATGCTTGGCAAAGCGATCCTTACGTCCCTGATGATCTTCACCAGCTCTTTGCCAAAGGGCATCGTTGCGTCAGGCTGGCAAAACTCCGTGAACAAAACTGGGGTGAAGGTGGCCATCTAGAAATTTTGAAAAGATCGGAGAGAAGTCAGAAATGAGCAGATGAGAATATAAGAATTTGAAAGACAATAGAAAATGATTTTTTTCCTAGGGTTTTTCCAATCCTAGAGATTACATCCTACGGTCATCGTGTGCTCTGATACCATTTTTTTAGCGACCCGACCTGAAACGGTCGAACCTCCGGTGTTTCCGTACCATCCCAAGATCATGCTGGTACACACACGGTACATCAATGTATATATCAAAGGGAAAATCACACCGCTTTATTAATCGAACTCTCATATCGAGTCCTTTATTACAATAAGAATTACAATAAACTGGTTGAAGGCGAACTCATGAGATAAACTAAACCAAAATTTGCAGAAGCTTCAAGGTAGTTGAGTCCATCTGACTCCAAGGGCATCTCACCGAGCGTAGAGTGTATCCTCACTCCTGGTCGGAAAAGTACTCTGCAACATGATACGTTGCAGCCGTGTAGGTCAGCATATTGAATATGTCGGCAACTCACAAAAGAGAGGGGTGAAAATTAATCATCTATTCTACATGCATATATGGCAGGTGGGGGAAATAAGTTCTTTTAGCGTAAAGCCAATTTTTCCTACAACAAGAGAGGGCAAAATAGAAGTTATTACTACGATGTTGGTTGATTAATGAGATGGTTCCACCAACCAATTCTCATACCCAAGTTGTCATCAATACCCACATCATTATAATTCTTTGTGTTGAGAATTCCAGATAGTTTCAGTTCCTTTGGCTCAAGTTGTCCATGACCGTGGACACGTCTAATCGATTAGGTTTGAGTACTTTGTAGAGTTTTGCACACGTTCCCCACAAGATTTGATCGCCTCCGTTGGATTCCTCGCACTTCAGGGTGTTTGAGGAACGGATGATCAAAACATGGTCTTCTAAGGGGTTCCTCTGAGACTCTGTCGGTGCCCATCCTTTCCTACCATTCTTCTACATCTCATAGCACCGCCTGTCCAGGGTCACCACAATATCCAACCAAGCCAGAGCCCATAATGGCTTGTGGTTGTGCAGGTAAGCCTTGGGTCTTGAAGCATCCATCCATCTCTTTGTTCCTGGGTGGACCTTTCTGCGTGAATACTGGCACTTCTCCAGCAACACCTAGGCTAACCACTGGCTTCTCCAAGGTGTCGTTCAACCATCATCCACCCAGAGGTATGTTGATAACTTGGAATCTTAAAGTCTTGATCATCATGTAGGTCATGTAATTATTATCTCACAACTCTCATGAATCACACAACCAACCCCGTCTACTAAATAGCATAGCAAAAATTAAATCAACGTTTCCCGGGGCCAAAGTGTCAAAGGGTTGAGGGGTGCCTACCACATGATACTACATCAAGTAACCAAATTTCCAAATTACCTACTTTGCATGCAATGGGTGGAAGATTGAACTAATGCAACTTGAAAAACATAGGTAATAACATGGTCAACGTGAACTTGCCTTGTTGCCAATCCTCGTACTCGAGTGATTCTAGATAACAAGCTTCGCACCCCGGATGATCTAACGAATCAAACAAAGCACACAATAAGCATAACCCCAATACAATTTACACAACAGCAAAGTAAACTAATAATACTACAACAATCAATAGCACAATCAAAAGAAAGAAATCAAACAAAGTAGAAAACCTCTCAACTTTTGTGGCAAAAAATCTACTAAGACATAATAAGACAAAAATTGTTTTCAGCATCTAATAAATAAATAACAGAAAGTAAATACTAAAATTTTATTAGAAAACTGGAAGTATTTCACCATAAAACTTTTGTGCAAAAGAAATACTACAAAACCTTTTACTAAACAATACTTATGGTGAAAACAATGTTTACCTATTGAAATAGAACACAAAAGAAAACAAAATATTTTTATTAACCGAAAATAAATCTCCTAATGTTGAACAATAGAAAACTAAAAGAACTACAACAGAAAGTTAAACTAAAACAGAATCAAAATAAACTAAAATAAAAACAATTTAATTAAACCCTAAGAAGAACTAAACAGAATCTATTTTTGCTAAAAAACTCTAATCTAAATTATGCTAAAAAATTCTCACACAAAACAGGATGATAAACCTAACTAATACAAAATAATGGCAAACAAAATCACTCAAAAATAAGTTTTTTAAACTCAAGTTATTCAACTTTTAGTGATTTGCTCAAATTTAACAAAATTCAAATGTAAAAGTTCAAATTTGAAAACTAAAACCACAGACAGAAACTACATGAAATTTGTGACATGTTGCAAAAAGAATCAATCAAAAACTCTAAATATCCTAAAAGATATAACAAAAAATAAAACAGAACTAATCTGATTTCTAAAACAAAAACAGAAAAGAAAACATAACCTAACGGATAGTGGGCTACGTGTCATGCTGTGATTGGCCGAGGTCGTGTGCGTGCAGGGGTTAACGAGCAGACGGCCAGGCTATAGAGGATACCGGTTCGGGGATTTAAATGATCTGATCCTAGGCGTTGGATTTAGATCGGACGGTCTAGGGGGTCGCGTTTACAGGGAGAGGTTGGAGGGTCTCCGGTGACGGTCGACGGTGGCGGAGCGTCTGAGGTGGTTGGGGACGGCGTCATGGTGGTCGAGGGCGGCGTCCAAAAGGTCCAAACGACGACGGCGGTCCTCCGGCGACAATTGGTGGCGACGATGGGGTGTGGGGGTGACGGGGCCGATGGCCACGAGCTTCGGGAGATTCGGTGGAGAGCCGAGCTCCGGCGAGGTGCGGGGCGGCGCTCTGGTGAGGGGAGGTGGGGTTTCGGGGGGAAATGGAGCACGGCAAAGCAGAGGCATTATATAGAGGCTGCGAGGGCTCGGGAAAAGGAAAGTGGAGAGAGATCCGGCGCGGTGGAATCTCGTCGGCGAGGTAAGTGGGGAAATGAAGGGGATGACCGTGGGGATCCCACGGTCGGTCGGTGGGTCCCACGCAATAGAGAGAGGGGAGAGGGGTTTGCGGCGTCGGTGGCCGATCCGAATTAATTTTGGATCTGGCATGGGTGTCGGTGGGCCGGTGGACTTTCCTAATACGCGATTTTTTCCTTTTTTCTAATTTACAGAGAAAGGAAACTTCTTTAGAGCAATCAAATCATTTCCAAAAAATGAAGATTTATATATTAAATTGACCAGGGGAATAAATTCAATTTAATGAACATTTTTCCACGGCCAAAACAAATACTTTTAAAAAAAATATTTTTAGAAAATGCCTAAATTGATTTTAACTCTTTTTGCAATAAACTTTCAAATAACCCCCTGGGTTTTATGGTTCAAATACTACACAAAAAATACCCCTGATATGGAGTGTCATGTTCCTCCCCTCACAATTGAAATATTTCAGGGTTTTGCAAGATAGGAAAAACAAGTGATGGAAAAAAAATAGAGCTGGCCTTTCAGAAATCCAAAAGGGAAACTTCAACAATTCATTTCACTCAAACAACATGATGATGATGCATAGCTATATTTCATAACATTCCAAAATGAAATTTTGGGATGTTACACGCACGCTCGAGAGCGCACTACAGTGCGCTCCAGCACTGTAGCCGCCACCCAATGGCCGGCCCCGACAGCCTTGGGCCTCCCCCGCGTGTCCCCCGAGATGCCCTCGGCGTCCGTGACATGCCACAATGTCGGCCCCTCCTCTATCCTCCTCCTCCTCCCTCCTCCCGCGCGTGCTGAGCACCACCCGTCTCGGCCAACCCGCGACCTCGCACGCGCGCCCTCCTCTCTCTCTCTCTCATTGCTCCCACTCGGCGTAGACCAGCCCCAAGAATGCCCCCGAGGAGTCCGCGAGCCTCCCTCTCCCTCTGGCCTCGGCCACGTCCTCCCCGGCGCATGGCCCATAAGTGGACTCGCGCCCCCACTATAAAAGGGCCTCCCAAGCCCTTCTCTCCCCTCTGATCTCCCTCTCCTCACCCCCAGCAACCTCCCCGAGCCCCCTGAGAGCCCCCGTCGCCTCTGTGATCGGGATCGACCCGAGGATTGCCACGACCACCTCACCGTCGATCTCTGGGTACATAGCCCCTCCATCCTCTCTCTCCCTTCGGTTGCTCCTCCCTCATTAATCTAATGTGTTTCCCCCTCGTCCCCGTCATCTTTGCAGCTTGGAATGGCCCCGGCGACCACCTCCCAAAGGCCCCTCCGCCGCGGGTGCTTGCCGCTGGCAGCTCCGGCCACCTCCGGCCTCCCATCGATCTCCCCTAGAACGGCGGCTCCTCCCCGAGTCCGTTCCTGCCATCTCCTGCCGCCGCTGTGCCCCGTGCCGTCGCTGGTGAGCTTCTCCCCTCTCTGCCCCGAGGTAGGAGAAGGACCCGACAGGTGGGCCCCACCAGTCGACCTCTCTTCCTCTCTCCCGTGCTCCCTCTCTCCCCCTCATGTCACTAGCGACTGGGTCCCACGCGTCAGGTTTGAACATGACCGCGCGCGAGGCCGGCAGGCTGGCCAGCTGGGCCGGCCCAGCCTCTAGCCGCCTTTGTCCCCGGTCCAGTGGCCATTTCCTCACCTTTTTCTTTTTCCTTTTCTATGGGATTTTGCAAAAATCCCACAAGGCCCAAATTAAATCTAATTCCAATTATTTTTGCACATAAATTCCTAGAATAATCCCTAGAATTTAATAGTGACATTTGTTTGAAAATATTTTTAGTACTGTTTTATTTTAAAACCAATATTTGGGCACCTTTTGCCTCTGTTAATTTATTTCCAAAATATTTTTAACAACAAAACCCTAGGAGAATATTTTTAGTATGAAATTTAGTATTTATCAGAGTAGGTTAACATTTTTGGTAGTAGATTGAGTGCTCTATTTTATGTGATTGCTAACTTTTATCGCTTTATTTCGCGACGATAGATTGCGCGGTTGACGAAGAAGTTGGACCCGAAGACCTCGAAGACCCGGGAGACTTTGTTGAGCCAGGCAAGCAGCCCTTTAACCATGATGAGAAACCATTTTTATTGCATGTCATATAGCACTTTACTTTCATCATATTTGATCATGTGATGTGGTGTTCCCCTTTCGGTGGGATGCCTCCGGTACTTCTCCATTGACACTTGCATCGTGCATGACCCTACCCCTTATGAGGGTTATGCGGGTGGTTGTAGTTAGGATGCTAGTAGATGCTACGCAAGTGGGGATGGGACTTATGCATGGTGATGGAAAGAAAAGAAATGATTTCAAAGATTTTTTGAAAACCCCGTCGGGTGCCACTAGTGCCCGAGGGAGATGATGATGAGATGGGTGACCACTTGAGAAAGAAGTGGTGTACCGTGACAAGTGAGTGTTGTGGTTTTCGAAAACGGATTGGTGTAAGTTGCGACCATTATTCCAACCTTACATGTACGACCACGATACCCCTTATGGGACGGGGCTTTCTTGATTACTATGGTTGATGCTAGCAAGGAGCCTGCATTACTAGTGGCAAGAGTGAAGTGGTCACTCTTGAGACGGGGTCATCCCTGAGTGGAAGGTCATGTGTTGTATTTACAGGAACCGGGCACACCGTTGCGTGCCCTCATGTATGATACGAGTGATGTGTATCATGAGGGATGGCACCAATGAGTGGACTCTTTGTTTAGTATCACCATGGGAAAGGCATTGTTCGGGTGCTTACCTCGGGTATGTTAAATACTGCGAGTCATGGATGACACGTAAGTTCCCCGAGTCTTGTGGGTAAAGTGTGCAACCTCTACAGAGTGTAAAACTATTCGAATAGCCATGTCCACAGTCAAGGACAGTTGGATGACCACTCTTGTGCTACGTCCAAATGTTTTCACAACGGGTGTGTGGGTGTGTTGGAGACACAGATAGTACTTGAACTAAGTCCGATGACTTAGCATGGGAAGTGATCTAAGTCCGATGACTTAGCATGATGAATGAACACAAGGTGTTCAACCTCTACTTATGTTGATAAGTGTATCTTGTTCGTATGGCTATCTGCCTGTTGTTGATGCATGCTTACAGGATACTTGACCATGTCATTGCATTTAAAATCAGCTTTCCGCAAACTTACCTATTAGTGCTATATCATGCATCATTATTAGCTTGTTCCACAACTTGGGTTGCTTGTGAGTACATTCAAAGTACTCATTGGCTTGCCACTTGTTATTTAATTGTCCAGGCATGGAAGAACAGGAGTATGTTGAAGAGTTCGTTGGAGACGAACATGCGAACTAGGACGCTTCCCAGTCAGAATGCATGTAGGTTAAGGCAGATGGCATGGGTTCACGCTTTCGACCAAGATTTCTGCTGCTTGTTCTATTTTAAGTGTTTGGCCCATGTGGCCCTATCTATGTAAGACTGAGACCTTCATGGTCATTAATTGCGTAAGACGCTAAATGTGGATGTAAGACTCTTGTTATCCAGCTTCTGTGTGTTCAGTGAGCATTGATATCTGGGATCACCGTACACGTGCATTCGATGATCACGACTTATGAGTCAGGGTCCCCACATTCCGTCACTGGGAAATAACACCGCAATATCGAACCCATCACAAAGCACCTTTTCCCATGGCAAGAAAAAACGATCTAGTCAGCCTAACTAAACCAAAGATTCGAAGAATAAATACGAGGATATAAGTAATCATCAAATAAGAGATCAAAGAAGACTCAAATCATATTCATGGATAGAAACTGATCATCAACTCAAAATTCATTAGATCCCAACAAACACACCGCAAAAGTCATTACATCAAATAGATCTCCAAGGGACCATTGTATTGAGAATCATAGATAGAGAGGAAGCCATCTAGGTACAGCCTATGAACCAATAGGTCTATGGAGTACTCACGCATCATCTGAGAGGCACTTATGATGAAGATGAACCCCTCTGTGATGGTGTTAGATTGGATCTCGAGGTTCTGGAACTTGTGGCGGCTGGAATTTTGTTTCATCGACTCCTCTAGGGTTTTCCAAATATTCGGGAATTTATAGGCTTGATAGTCGGTTGAGGGGGTCCCGAGGTGGGCACTCTCTACCAGGCCGCGCCAGGGGCCTCTCGCGCATGCCCTGGTGGAGGGTGTCCACCCTAGGTCGCCTCTCCTGGTGCTCTTTGGCCCATCCTGGCTCTTCTGGTCCATAAAAATTCTCCAAAAATTCCCATAGCGTTTGAGCTCTATTTGGTACTGATTTTCTACGAAGTAAAAAACAAGCAAAAATAGCAACTGGCACTTTGGCACTATGTCAATAGGTTAGTCCCAAAAAATGGTACAAAGTTGCTATAAAATGATTGTAAAACATCCAAGATTGATAATATAACAACATGGAACAAGCAAAAATTATAGGTACGTTGGAGACGTATCAACATCCCCAAGCTTAATTCCTACTCGTCCTCAAGTAGGTAAATGATAAAAACAGAATTTTGATGTGGAATGCTGCCATCATATATCCTTTTCTTTGTAGCATGGACATTTGGAATTTTAAATGGTTGAAAGCAATAGTCTAATTTTGACATGAAAACTTTAATACTCAAGCATATCAACAAGCAACCATGTCTTTCAAAATATCAATGCTAAAGCAAGTTATCCCTAGCCAATCATCCTCAATCATTGATCCATTCACAATAGACACTCAAATATTAGCTACACCTAATGCTCAAGTACGATCATAGTGCCTCCTAGTTGGTGCTTTATAAGAGAAGATGGATACTCAAATTGAAAATGAAAAAATGCATAAAGTAAATAGATAGGCCCTTCCCAGAGGGAAGTAGGGATTTGTAGAGGTGCTAGAGCTCAAGTGATTAAATTGATAGAGAAACATATTTTGGGTGGCATGCCTTTCCTTTCAACGAAAACGACCTAGAGATTTCAATATGTTTCCATGGTAGATACATCATAGGCAGTTCCCAAACAGAAAATAAAGTTTATTCCATTTTCCACCATACTTTCGCTTTGCATGGCTAGCTAAATCCACGGTTGCCTTCCATACCAACACTTTCCAAGGAATTTATTATTTGAAAGCATAAATTAATTTTTTATTTTTCATTTCGGGACTAGGCATCCCTATTACCGCCATACTCTCGTGCGATGAAAAGTGAATAAACACTCATCTTGAGAATAACACATCTAGCATGGAAAAATATCAATCACCCCCTACCATTTCATGAGTGGTACGAGCACACAAAAAGGAAAAAAATATTTTGAAAATTAGAGATGGCACATACAAATTTGCTTGGAATGGCATGGAAATACCTCATATAGGTAGGTATAGTGGACTCATATGCCAAAATTGTTTTAAGGATTTTGGATGCACAAGTAGTATTTCTACTTAGTACAAGTGAAGGCTAGCAAATAGATTGAGAAGCATCCAACCAAGAAACGTAAAATCACATAAGCGAGCATTAAGCATAACTAACACTAAATAATGCACCATAAGTAGGATGTAATTTTGTAGCACAACTATTGACTTTCATGCTTGCATAGGGAATCACAAACCTTAACATCAATATTCTTACTAAGCATAATTACTCACTAACTTAACTCACATATCATTGTTGTCATGTCTCAAAACTATTAAAAATAATCAAGTATAATTTGTCCAATGATCTTCATGAAGTTTTTATTGTATCTCTCTTGAATATTTACCACTTTGGGACTAATTTGATATATTGCAATTTCTTTTGACAAGCTCACATGGATATAAGTGAAGAACATGAGCATACAAGTTTCATCTCTCAAATAATATAAGTGAAGCATGAGAGTATTTCTTCAAAATTACTAACTCTCAAAATAATCTAAGTGAAGAATGAGAGCATTTATTCAAACATGTAAAAGCACGTCGTGCTCAAAAAGATATAAGTGAAGCATAAGAGCAATTCCTTTGCTCAATAAATTTAAGTGAAGCATAAAGAGCAATTCTAGCAAATCATAGCATATTTTGGCTCTCTCAAATAGGTGTGTGCAGCAAGGATGCAAAGTAAAACAAGAAAAGATGCAAGACATTCCAAGCAAAACTCATGATATGTGACGAATAAAAATATAGTTCCAAGTAAAATATCGATGGTTGTTAGAAGAAAGAGGGGATGCCACTCGGGGCATCCCCAAGCTTAGTTGCTTGTTACTCTTTTGATATTACCTTGGGGTGTTGTAGCATCCCCGAGCATAGGCTCTTCTTACTCCTTATTCCTTCATCCATCGTGATCTCACCCAAAACTTGAAAACTTCAATCACACAAAACTTGACAAAATTCTCGTGAGATTCGTTAGTATAATAAAGAAAATTACCACTTTAGGTACTGTTGTAAACCCATTCATATTTTATTATAGCGTTATACCTACTATATTTTAAAATTAGCATGAGATATGTGTATGTTGTTGCTTCTCTTAGTGGTGCCGTGAACGTCGAATACATGAAACTTCGCCATGTTATAGGCCTAAGGGAAGTCATTGTGGAGTAACAAGTAGATGATGGGTTGCGAGAGTGAAAGAAGCTTAAACCAGTTTATGTGTTGCTTCATAAGGGGCTGATTTGGATCCACATGTTTCATGATATGGTTAGATTTATCTTAATTCTTCTTTCGTAGTTGCGGATGCTGGCGAAAGGGGGTCAATCATAAGTGGGTTGCTTGTTCATGTAAGTATAGCACCTTATCACTGGTTCACCCACATATCAAAATATCAAAGTAACGAACGTGAATCAACTCAACGTGATGAACATTACTAGACAGTAATTCCCATGTGTCCTCGGGAGCGTTTTCTTTATAAAGAGTACTTTCCAGCATGTCCTTTGCTATAAAAAGGATTGGGCTACCTTAGTTCACACTTGTTACTATTGTTACTTGTCACTTGTTATGAATTATCTTGCTATAGAACTATCTATCACTGTTCCTTACAGCACTTGTAGAGAATACCTTGCTAAAAACCTCTTGTCACTTACTTCTGCTCCTCATTTGGTTCAACACTCCTACTTATTGAAAGGATTACGATTGATACCCTATACTTGTGGGTCATCAAACAACTTCACGAAGAAGGTGCCTCAAAAGGGTTTTGTGGTGCACAAATAGTACGACTCTGTTGATGATGACGATACTAGTGGTGAGGAGAACCTCGATGAACTTTTGAGTAATCAAAATGAAGTTGTAGCAAAGGAGGGACTTGGATTTGCATCCAGTCAAAGAATAAAAGCAAGACCGTGCATTCTCTCACTCTCAAGGAAATATTTGTGAAGGATGGAGAGTGTGATTCTAAGGAGAAGAACAAGACATTGGGTGGTAATGACAAAAGGGCAAAACTTCCCGACCCAACAATGCCAGCAATTTTAATCCTTCTTATGTTTTATGTCCTGCTAAGGATGGGCATGTTTATGCCGAATTTGTTGGTTCTTCGTATGAGTACATTGAATGGTCTATTTGGGTTCCTAAGACCCTTGTTACTAAAAATAACCCATTCAAGAATGGGTACCTGAAACCAAGCATTAAAATTATGTAGGAGTCTGCTTCGGTGGAGCATCATGGTTACTCGATAGTTGGAGCAACAAATCGTATGACTGGGAGCGAGGACTTGGTAGTGGACATTCAAGCAAGTTCGTATATGCCCACTCATGTCCAATTTGGTGATGCCTCAATGTCAAAGGTATTGGGTCCTAGAAAGGTGGTGATCTCACTAGAGTTTTCCACTAAGAAAGTCATGCTTGTTGAGACCCTTGCATACAATTTAGTCTTTGTTCGTCAACTTGCACTCATTGGCTTTTCTACTTTATTTCATATTGATATGAAACCATATTTGATCCCTTGGTGGTTTTGGTAATTAATAACAACATATATGTCATTGAACTAATGTTTCCACTAACCATGTTTCAGGAAATATTCAATGATGGGTTGGCAAAAGGATTGTGGAATGCCCCAATATGCAAGGAAATAGATTGGAAAAGCTTGAAGCAAAGAGGACTCTACATTTTACTTTGTGAGAAATCACTTTGAGTCCATAAGAAAGCCAGTACTATTAAAAGGGGGTAAGGTATTGTTGGTGAAGAAGATGCTCATACGTGCACAAGTGATAGTCACCACATACACCCACAAGCTTTTCCACAAAAGTCTGTCCAAAGCCAAGTATCCAAAATCGGTGCAACCAACACTTTCCACTCGGTGCCACCGATTCTCAGCCTCAGACAGACTCAGCCAAACCCTAGCATTTTGGTGCAACCGATTCCATTTTGGTGCCACCGAGTTTGGGTTGCCAACTTCCTGTTATGCAAATTCACAAAATCAGTCCGACCGAGTTTGTTGAATCGGTGTCACCGAGTTTGTCAATCTGACCGTTGGTCACTTTATCGGGGCAACCGAGTTGTATGTATCGGTCTCACCAAGATTCAAAAGTTGCTACCTTTGAGGCAACTTGGTACCACCGAGATTCACACATTGGTGTCATCGAGTCTGACTTATTAGGTGTAACAGTTGGATTTTTGGAGATGCCTATATATACCCCTCCACTACCAATCACTCACAAGAGAAGCGCTCAGAACAGTTCCCCACTCATACCTACTGATTTTCTGAGAGAGAGCCACCTACTCATGTGTTGAGATCATGCCATTCCATTCCAACCATATGAATCTCTATCTCTAGCCTCCCCAAGTTGCTTTCCACCCAATCAACCTATTCCACCATAGCAAAATCTGTGAGAGAGTGATTGTGTGTTGTGGAGTCCATCATCTTGAAGCACAAGATCAAGGAGTTCATCGACATCATCGAGCCTATTACCTTCTAGAGGGTGGTACCTCCTAGATTGGTTAGGTGTCTCTTTGGAGCCTCCTACTTTGTGTTTTGGAGTGAACCAAGACGTTTGTAAGGGCAAGGAGATCGCCTACTTTATGAAGGCCTACCCCGAGTTAGGCTAGTCCTCCGTGGACGTAGGCCATCATGGTATAGTCAAGGTTGCTTATTCATGGAACCCTCCGTGGGTAGAGCCCTCCATGGACTCCCGCAATTGTTACCCTATGTGGGTTCAAGACTCCATAAACATGGATGTACGATAGCACCACCTATCAGAACCATGGGAAAAATCGTCGTGTCTTCAAATTGTGTTTGATCTTCCTACCCTTCCTTTACTTACATGATTGTCTTTACTTTCCACTGCAATACTCGTAGACATGCATGTTTAGGGTGTACTTGACTTGCTATGAATGCTAAAGTCTGCCAAGACTTAAAATTGGGAAAAGTAGATTTTTAATCGGTAAAGTAGTCTAATCACCCCCACCCTCACTAGTACTACTTTCGATCCTACAAGTGGTACCAGAGCATTGGTTTCCATTGCATTGGTTTCACAACCTAAGAGAGTATGGCGTCTAGTGAGGGAAATTATCATCGTAGAGGTCCGTACATTGATGGCACTAATTTTGCCAGTTGGAAGCACAAAATGAAAATGCATCTACTTGGTGATAACCCCGTCGTTTGGGCTGTTGTTCGTGTTGGATTGCAAGGTGAATTATTTGTGGGTGGAAGGGAACCGGATCGCGAAGCGACTATGGATGAATTGAAGATGTTGAAAATCAATGGTCAAGCATGTGACATTCTCTTCAATTGCATGTGCCCCGAAGAATTCAACAAAACCAGCCGTCTTGAGAATGCAAAAGACATTTGGGATACTTTGGTTGATATGCATGAAGGTACCGAATCTATGAGAGAATCCATGTTGGATGTTCTTCAAAGTCAACTTGACAAGTTCAAGATGAAGGATGGTGAAGGAGTCGCTGAAACGTACTCTAGGCCAGATCTCATCACAAATGAGATTGCCGGCTTAGGAAGCGAGGAAATGACTAACAAATTCATCATCAAGAAGATACTTCGATCTTTGGATGATCGATATGACATCGTATGCACATTTATCCAAATGATTCCCAACTACAAAGATCTCAAGCCAACGGAAGTGATTGGAAGGACTATTGCTCATGAGATGACATTAAAGGACAAGGATGAGCTTCATCACAAGTCTAGAATTGCTTATGAAGCCACGAGTGATGCTCCCGCAACTTCAAGCGACAACCTTGTCACAAATGAAGAGATAAGCCTCATGGTTAAGAAATTCAACAAGTTCGACAAGAATAGAAGCAAAGATTGAAGCTCCAACTCAACATATGAACAGAAGTGTTCGTCAAGTCATGACTGAAACTGCTACAATTGTGGGAAGGTTGGACACTACTCCAATGAGTGCACGGCTCCTTACAAAAGGAAAGAAGAGTCACCAAGAAGACAAAGCTCAAGAGACGAGTCACCTCGAAGAGAGAGAAGGAATAGGGATAATCGTTATGAACGAAGACCCTCAAGGAGAAGTAGGGACTCGGAGAAGAAGGACAAGTACACCAAGAGCTACTCAAGAAGAAAACATCAAGCTCATGTTGGTGAATGGGTTTCCGGCTCCGAATCCGACAACCACTCCAAGAGAAGCTACCACTCCAACTCCGACTATAGTCAAGATGAAGGTGTTGCCGGACTTGCACTAGTGACAACCGACTCCTATGACATATTTGATTCACCAAATGAAGGGAGTGGATGTTGCTTCATGGCTAAAGGCCCCAAGTTATCACACCCCGAGTATCTTGATTTCAATAGTGATGAGGATGACTTGTTAATTGAAGATGACTTGCTATTTGAAAAATCTAGTAATGTTAGTCAAAATGAACTTGCTAGTACTCACTCGAACCTAGATAATTCGTGCGATGATGATAAGTTGGAAATATAACGACTAACTCAAGAACTAAATGCTCTTAAGTTAGCTCACTAGTCTACTCTACGAGATCATAGAGAGCTTGTAAGGACACATGACAAGCTCCGCTTCGAGAATCTCAATTTAGAACAAGAGCATGAGTTCCTTAAAGCTATCAATGACGATCTTCGAAAGAAGACTTCCTATGATCTAGCCAAGCGACTTCTCTTGTCTACATTCATGCCACGAGTTAGGACTAAGCAAGCTAGTAACAAAGGAAAGAAAGGTTCTTCAACTAATAGCAATAAAAATGATAAATCCAATGATATTGCTTCTAGTAGTTCTATTGATCCCACTAACTATTCTCTTAGCCAAGTTACAATTGAGCAAGAAAATGAACTTTTGAAAGGGATTATAGATAAATGTATCTATAAGAGTCTTGAAGGGTGCAAACAATTTGAGGAGATTGTACGCAAGCACGGAGGATACCGGAAGAATCGTGGTGTTGGCTACTTCAACGCTAATGGAGTTGAATGGGGATAAGGTCAATACCCCAATCCCAAGTTTGTTCCTCAAAAGGAGAAGTATGAAAATACTCTCCCCAAGGGAGCAAAAGCTCAAGATGACCTTCTACCAGAAGACACCAAGCTCAAGGGCAAGAACAAGCTCCAAGAGGACATTGACTCATATGAAGATGAATCCCAAGCTTTGGTGAAGTGGGTTCCCAAGGCTACTACAAGCTCAACTTATACAAGTGCTACTTCAACACAAAGGATCCTCATCAACTTGATGTGGGTCCCCAAGAAGAAGAACTAGAGAAGTACTTGAGGGGTGTCTCCGCCAATGAAATCCACTCATATTCATTATTGGCAAGAACTAGTTGCAATCAACATCAACATCATGCAATAGTTCAAGGAGTCACACATTCCCTCAAAGGTAAGCAAGGGACAAGGTAATCAACAAATCAATGGACATCATCATGTATACTTTGCACTCCATGTCCATAGATATCCTTGTATTTGTCTCTTGTGTGTTGGGACTAACCCATGTAGGTGAGAAGAGTAAGGAAACAACAAGGATGCTCCCAACTCTTGGTGATCTTCATCAACTTTGAGCATCCACCACTACTTCACCTACATGAAGTCTTCATCGACAAAACCCAATGTTAGTTTATAACTCCTATGGGGGGATGTCACATCAAGGGGGGATTTACTCTAAGACTTGAGTCAAAGCATCTCATAGTATGTGACAACATTAAATGCTTTATGTAAAAGTGGTAACCCCACTTGTGCTTAAACGATGAGTATAACCTATGATCAAGTATTCTTACTTGGCTCCTATGTCAATATACTCATATATAGATGACTCCATCATTGACAAAGTTCTTGTTAGATGCTAGTGTGTTTGTGCTTGTTTGCCAAGTTTTGATTTGACATCTTATTGTGTGAGCATGTTGGTCTACATTTATTTAGTCATTCGAGGATATCCAATTGTTGCTATTTGGCTTTTGATTTTCCATTTGCCAATTGGATATACAAGAATGCCTAGGACCACTCCTCTAGCTATCTATGATTTCTCACCTCATATTCTATTCATGCTGCATCACAAAATTTGAACAAGTACTTTTTGATATCTCTGTGTGAGGAGCACTCGAAGTTCCGTATCGACAAAGGACTAACCATGAAAACCTCCCAAGTGCATCTCGGTGCAGGGGCGGAGCCCAATGGGCCAGCCCTGTAGCACAGGCAACAGGGTCAAACAAATAGTGCTAATTATCAGTCATACAGCCCAAGGCATCAGGGTGGGCCGGTAAAAGTGCATCAGGGCCCATCCAAACAAGGCAGCCTGGAGGCTGCAGCCAGCCCACGCACGATGCACCTAGCAGCCAGGATCGGTAGCACCCACGCGCAAAGGCAGGTTCGATCGTCCTGTCTTCCAGTTTCCAATAGCGCTAGGAAAAATAGTGATCCCATCTTCCTTTCGTTATTTCGCATCTATGCATCTCGAGTCTTCTCATCTTCCTAACCCTAATCCTCAGGCCTGCTAATCCTTGACCAGTGCCAGCACCCAGGCCCAGGGGCTAGATCCCTTCATAGCGAAAGGGAGGGCGGCTCAGGCGCTCAGCCATACGAGCAGCAGGCAATAGTGGTAGTCATCCATCATCAGGTAATTTATCCCCCCACCTCTCTTAGCAAAAATAGGAACATGATTTTGAGTTTTTTATGTAGATTACAGCCATCAGATCGTTCAAATTTTGCCCAGTATATTACTTTTCTATGTTGTTTCTCCCAAATTGCTTTGCCCAGTGTTAGCCTTTTTTTTCAAATCAGATTAATTTAGGGCTTCTTCATGATATTTTTAAATTTTTTCGTTTGTAATATTTTTATTAACTGTAGGTAATATGGACAATTTTCTTCAGAAAAGAAAGGCACCATCACAAGATGATCTAGAAGACTTGAATTGGGAGGAGGAGATTCAATATGATCCAGGCAAGAGGAAGTTTATAGAACATTATCATCCTAATTTGGAAAATCTAGTAAGAAGGAAGTACTTTCTTAATGGACCTTGTCAGTCAAAACATATTGATTTTCCATATTCGGACTTTGGTGCTAAGAAGAGAAGGTTTAATTCGGAATGGTATGATGGTCATGAGAGTTGGCTTGAATACAATGAAGAGAAGAAAAAAGCATATTGCTTTTGTTGTTTCTTATTTAGGGACCGTAGCCACAAGAAAGAAGTTGGGTATGAGGCATTTGTTTTGAATGGTTGGAATACATGGAGTGCTCCAACAAGGCTAAAAGATCATGTTGTGAGCCAGGTAGTGTTCATTATCAAGCAATGAAAAATGTACAGCTTTACTGAAAAGAGATCAACACACTGATGTAGCTATCCAGGTTCAAAGTGAAGCTTCAAAGGTTGCATATTTTACTCGACTAAATGCCTCAATTGACATATCTAGACTATTGTTGAAGCAAGGGTTGGCTTTTCGAGGCCACGATGAGTCAAAGGACTCGCACAATAAAGGTAATTTCTCTGAAGTTCATGACTTCTTAGCTGAGCATGATCTAGTTGTTGGCAAGGCTATGGGAAAAGATGTTACGAAGAATGCTCTTACGGTTGCTCCTCAAGTCCAGAAAGATATCTCTGAAGGTTTTGCACATGTGATAGTGCAATCTATTCTCAAAGAAGTTCACAATAATGTGTTTTGCTTGTTTGTTGATGAGTCTAGACATGTCTCTTGCAAAGAACAGATGGCAGTGGCCTTGTGGTACGTTGATAGTTCTGGCGATTCTAAAGAAAGTTTTGTTGGTCTTGTTAATGTGAAAGAAACAACTTCTTTGTTTCTCAAGAGTTCCATTTATTCTCTTTTTGCAAAATATAGGTTGAGTTACAATAAAGTTAGAGGACAAGGATATGAAGGTGCTAGCAATATGCGAGGTGATTTTAGTGGTCTCAAATCATTGAGCATGAGAGAAAGTAGCACATCTTATTATGTTCATTGCTTTGCTCACCAGCTTCAGTTAGTTGTTGTGGCTGTTGTAAGAAAGCATAAAGGAGTTAGTAATTTATTTAAAATGATTTCTACCTTGTTAAATGTTGTGGGTGGTTCTTCCAAGAGAAGGGACATGATTAGAGATATAAATCTTGAAGAAATCAGTAAGGCTTTAGGGTGTGGGCAGCTTACAACTGGAACAGGTCGGAATCAAGAACAATGCCTTCAAAGACCTGGAGATACTCATTGGGGTTCTCATGCTAAAACACTTAAGAGTTTGGTTTCCATGTTTAGGTTAGTTATTAAAGTTCTTGAATATGTGGAAGAAGAAGACGCCGACAGAACAAATAGAGACCAAGCAACTGGTCTTCTAGTGTATTTTCAATCTTTTGACTTCGTCTTCTATTTGCACCTTATGTTGACAATTCTCACTACTACTAACACATTGTCATTAGCATTGCAACGGAAGGATCATGACATAGTAAATGCCATGAAGTGTGTGAAGTCAACTAGAATAGTTTTGAATGAACTTAGAGAAGATGGATGGGAAACTTTACTTGGTGAAGTACATGTGTTTTGCGAGAAACATGGCATTGTAGAGTTGGACATGGAAGAAGCATATGTTAATCCAAAAAAGAGAAGGCGGGTAACTGGAATTACAAACAAACATAACTATCAAATTGATTGTTTCAATGTTGTTTTTGATTGGCTAGTTCAAGAGCTTGACAGTAGGTTCAGTGAGACATCCTCTAGTTTGCTTTTTGGTCAGTGGCTTTGAGTCCAAGGGACTCATTTCGTGATTTCAATTTGGATAATATTATGAGTTTGGCCAAATTATACCCTCAAGATTTTGAATCCGGAGATTTGAGGGATCTTGACAAGGATCTACGCCTCTATATTGCCGATGTGCGCACGGATGATAGCTTTTCCAATGTAGCAACAATCACTGAGCTTTCAAAAAAATGGTGCAGACAAGGAGGCATATTATGTATCCTTTGTTTTATCGGATGTTGAAACTAGTGATTGTGTTACCTATTGCTACTACTACTGTTGAGAGGTGCTTTTCAGCTATGAAACTTGTCAAAACTTGCTTGCGCAATCGCCTCAATGATGACAGTTTGAGTGATGATGTTATTTGTTATGTGGAGAAAGAAGAAATGAAAAAGGTCACCAATGATCAAGTGGTTAAGTATATCATGGCTCTGAGAAAGAGATTGTATTGAAGGTAAATTCCAATTTTTAGCAATTTAAGTGCATCGATCTGGGCATTTTTTATGTTCTACTTGCAAATTTTAATTATATTTCTTGTCATGTAGGTTACCAAACCTTGATGCCTGATGATGTCTTCTAGAGTTTGGAAAATGCAAGAAATTGTATTCAAGTAATTTTGTCCTTTGTTTTATCATTATATTAAGCAAGTGATTGTTGCATTTCGTTTTATACATCGACTTCTGTTATGTTTTTGATAGTTTCTATTACAAGCTATGAAACACACCTTTTGTTCAATACATCTTTGCTTCAAAAATTTACACCATGGTTAAGTGGGGCATCAGGGTAACATTAGCTCCAGCTCCGCCCCTATCTTGGTGGAACCAACTCAAAAATCTCGGTACCACCAAATGCCTAGGGTTGATCTGGTTTTCAATCTCGGTACTACCAATTTCATATTCTTGGTTACACCGAGTTTCCCTGTCAGCTGACAGTTGAGAAACTCGGTGACACCACAAAATTAGAATCCGCGTCACCGATAGTGAAGGGTATATATGCTATGGACCCCGACACTTTGAAATTCTATCTTCAAACGTCGTGCCACAAAACCCTAAGCTATCGTTTCGAAGACCCCTAGTCATCGCCTTGCCTCCCCTAGCGTCTCCGCTGCTGGGAATTGCCATTGTCGACGAATTCTACACCATCGTTGCCGCCGTAGTGGATCCATCGCCAAGTTAGGGTATGGATTCGGCCCCTTCTTGCGATCCACCTTCTAATTCATGCGCATTAGGGTTTCTTATTTGTGTAGACATTGTTTGAGATCATTCTATCCACAAGAAAATTCCTTTAGATAGCGAACGATTGATTTTCTAGGGTTTGCCGTCTGAAACTCGGTGGAATCGAAGCGAATAAATTGGTGTCACCGATTTGCCCTCTGTGCTGGTGAGAACTATCTCGGTGAAACCGAGTACTCCTTTTCGGTCTCATCGAAAGGAGGGCCAAGTTTTTGTTAATGAGAAAGTCAGTCTCGGTAGCACCGATATTTTTGCTTCGGCTGTACCAATTTTCATTTGATAGAATGCAAACCTTGGAAATCTTTTGTTCAAACTTTCAAAATCTCTGTATTTTGTGATTACTTGTCCTATTCCACTCTTCTCAACTCTATTCACAGGGTCAGATATGTTAGGTTCAGAGGATAGCCAAATCTTGCAAGAGCAGAACATTGACATGAGTTTAGGCACTAGCCCTGGGTCCAGCTCTTTTTCAGATCCAGGCACCCCTAGTTCTCATGGGTTGCCCAAGTCTGCTACAAGGACCAGAAAGAGACTGAATTTTGATGAAGAGGATTCAGATTTTGTGTCAGAGGAGGTTCTTGCTAAGAAGCAAGAGAAGAAGTCAGCCAATGAGACCACCTCATCCAGGAGGGTGGTCAGCAAGACTTATGCACCTCCAGAGACAATGAGAGCACCTGAGAGTGCTAGGGCTACCATGACTATTGAGCCCCCAAGGAAGTCTTTGCCTAAGAATGCAGGAGAGAAGAAGGCCAGGAAGAGGATCATTCGTGTTGCTGGCAGGCCTGCCTCAATGTATGAAGATCTAGAGGAGGCTGCTGGTGCTGCTGCTGAGGAGGGGGGAGGAAGAGCATGTTGTCAAGGCCCCTCCCAAGAAGAAGCAGAATAAGTTGTTGGCAGATGCTATGCCAAAGCCAGGTACCTCCAAGAGCACCAAGTATGCACCTAAGAAGGTTGTTGCAGTGAAGTCCAAGAGGACTACTAGAGAGATTCCAGCTGTTGAGAACCACAAAGGATCTACTTTCAGAGAAGCTGATGATGATGCTATGACTGCTTTGATGAAGCTTAGACCTCACCTTCCTGAACACAATGCCAGCCATCCAATTGCTGAGGATATGAAGAAGAGGAAGGATTCTGGTTTGAGGGCATGGAGAGCTATTGATCCATATGCTCAGAGGATAAAAACTGTTGTGGACTATATGCTCTACACCAAGGAACAACAAGATTTCTATGAGACAATCTTGCTTGACAAGAGTCCAGCTGTTGGTGATATGAGATGCGTTGACTGGAAGTACATCAAGGCTAATGAGAACTATTTCCCATGTGTTCAAGACAACTTTCATTGCATTGGCCTAGATGAGTTTGTTGCCAAAGAGTTTACTGCTTGGAATGACGAGATGATAACGCAATTCTACTCCACTCCTCACTTCTATGGAGATTGCAGGATAGTGTGGATGACAGAAGGAGCAATATACGAGTCTTCAGTTGATGAATGGGCTACCATCTTAGGAGTCTCAGAGGTGCAATATGGTGACTTGGATGTCTACTCTGAATCCAAGGAGAGCCATGATGCTATGAATGATATGTACAATGCTATCCCTGCTGCTAACTTGAAATCACACAAGTTAGGATCTATTTACTTCCTCCAGGCTGGCCTTCGTACCATGAACACCATCTTGAGGCATACATTGATGCCTAAGGCTGGAGATGAAAAGATGATTCGAAGCCATTCAATCAACATGCTGATCCATCTCGATAGACATACCAGGATTCGAGTGATGGACTTGATTGAAGAAACTATGAAGAGGGTTGCTGCGGATCAGAAGCGCTCATGATGCTATGCACCCTACATTCAGATGCTCATTAACTCCAAACTTGAGAAGCACATCTTTCTCTGGATACACTCCACTTGCCACTACAGTCAGACTTCGAGGACAATGTTGTGGTGATGGACCTAGACCATCCCACATCACCTGCAACTCAGGCAGAGGCAGTGGCAGCTAGAGCCACGAGTGCTCCGGTCCCCAGATCCAAGAAAGAGCAGATGGATCTCTTGATCTCTACTGTCATGGACATGAAGAAGTACATCAAAAGTATACTAGATAGATAGGAGAGCCTCGTGAACATCTTTGAGGATAGAGTGAAAACTCTCAGTGACAAGGTGGATGGACTGACCAAAACCGTGAACGAGCTCAAGAAGGAAGTAGATGAAGCTCCTATCCGTCGCACCTCTTCAGGGTCTGGTTCCAATGATGATGAGGATTGTGCACCTATCAGGACGACTGCTCAGATCAGGACCCAGGCTAGGACACCTACAGTGCCAGTTCCGGAGATGAGACCTTCATTTTTTGCTCCAGCTACAGTGACTTCGGCTCCATCAGCTCCTCCAGTGCCTCCTATTGCTACACCAACTCCGTCCAAGACATCGACAGAGGTCTTCATCGGCACATTTCTCTCGACTCTGACATCGACCACCGGAGGAGATCAGCCACAAAAGGACGATTAGCTATATCTCTTTGAACTTTTTGGTAACTTGTTGCTAAAGGGGGAGAAGTTCTATATAGATCTTTAGGCTTCGAGTGAGAGAGCATCTGGTTTTTATTGTTGTTTTACAAAACATTTGATCTTTTGGTTTGGATGTGATATACTTTTGGTTGTGTTTGATCATACGCTTTAATGTGTGTTTCTACTAATTCCTATCCTTTTGATGATTATGTGGTGATCATTCACTTTGCTTGATGTGTTGTGCTATGTTATTAACTCTTATTACTCTCGCACACCACCAAGTTGTATGTGACATGGAAGAAGTGCCCTGTGTACCTAATCGATTGTGCATTTGCATTCAAACGCACATTTAAAAATAATGCACAAACTTAGGGGGATCTCTTGCTTATCACATACTTCTCAAAGCGACGACTATATTCATTGATTATATCATATGTCGAAGCTTTGATCTATATGGTGTCATCAATTACCAAAAAGGGGGAGATTGAAAGCACATTTGCTCCCTTGGTGGTTTTGGTAATTAATAACAACATATATGTCATCGAACTAATGTTTCCACTAAGCATGTTTCAGGAAAAGTTCAATGATAGGTTGGCAAAAGGATTGTGGAATACCCGAAGATGCAAGGAAATAGATTGGCAAAGCTTCAAGCAAACAAGACTCTACATTTTACTTTGTGAGAAATCACTTTGAGTCCATAGGAAAGCCAAAACTATTAAAAGGGGGTAAGGTATTGTTGGTGAACAAGATGCTCATACGTGCACAAGTGATAGTCACCACATACACCCACAAGCTCTTCCACAAAAGTTTGTCCAAAGCCAAATATCCAAAATCGGTGCAACCAACACATTCCACTCGGTGCCACCGATTCTCAGCCTCAGACAGACTCAGCCAAACCCTAGCATTTCGGTGCAACCGATTCCATTATGGTGCCAGCGAGTTTGGGTTGCCAGCTTCCTATTACGCAAATTCAAAAAATGGTCTGACCGAGTTTGTTGAATTGGCGTCACCGAGTTTGCTATCTGACCGTTGGTCACCTTATCGGTGCAACCAAGTTGTATGTATCGGTCTCACCGAGATTCAAAAGTTGCTACCTTTCAGGCAACTCGGTACCACCGAGATTAACACATTGGTGTCACCGAGTCTGACTTATTAGGTGTAACGGTTGGAATTTTGGAGATGCCTATATATACCCCTCCACCACCACTCACTCACAAGAGAAGCACCCAGAACAGTTCCCCACTCATACCTACTGATTTTCTGAGAGAGAGCCACCTACTCATGTGTTGAGATCATGCCATTCCATTCTAACCATATGAATCTTGATCTCTAGCCTCCCCAAGTTGCTTTCCACCCAATCAACCTCTTCCGCCATAGCAAAATATGTAAGAGAGTGATTGTGTGTTGAGGAGTCTATCATCTTGAAGCACAAGAGCAAGGAGTGCACCGACATTATCGAGCCTATTATATTTTGGAGGGTGGTGCCTCCTAGATTGGTTAGGTGTCGCTTGGGGTCCTCCTACTTCGTGTTGTGGAGTGAACCAAGAATTTTGTAAGGGCAAGGAGATCACCTACTTCGTGAAGATCTATCCCGAGTTAGGCTAGTCCTTCGTGGACGTAGGCCATCATGGTATAGTCAAGGTTGCTTCTTCGCGAAACCCTCCGTGGGTATATCCCTCCGTGGACTCTCGCGGTCATTACCCTCCGTGGGTTAAAGACTCCATAAACATGGACGTGTGATAGCACCACCTATCGGAACCATGGGAAAAATCATCGTGTCTTCAAATTGTGTTTGATCATCCTACCCTTCCTTTACTTACATGCTTGTGTTTACTTTCCGTTGCAATACTCGTAGACATGCATGTGTAGGGTGTACTTGACTTGCTATGAATGCTAAAATGTGTCAAGACTTAAAATTGGGAAAAAGTAGATTTTTAATTGGTAAAGTAGTCTAATCACCCCCCCCCCCTCTAGCACTACTTTTGATCCTACATGATACCCTGGCCCTTTTGTGGAGATTGCATTAGTGAAAGTATGAACCCTAGGCATTACTTCCAAGCATTTATTCAACATTTTTCTCGCTGTTTTACAGTTGCTACCTTACTGTTTTTATATTTTCAGATTACAAAAACTTATATCTCTTCGCCGAACTAATGCACCTATACAATTTGCCATTGTATTGGGTGTGTTGGGGACACAGGAGATTTCTTGTATTTGATTGCAGGGTTGTTTGATAGAGACCATATTCATCCTACACCTCCCATGGATTGATAAACTATAGGTCATCCACTTGAGGGAAAATTGCTACTGTCCTACAAAACTCTGTGCTTGGAGGCCCAACATAGTCTACAAGAATAAAGTTGCATAGTAGACATCAAGCTCTTTTCTGGCACCGTTGCCGAGGAAGTGTGTGCTCGAAGGTATATCTTTAGATCTTGCAATTAAATCTGTTATTTTCTTGTTTTTCACTAGTTTGGTTTTATAAAAAGAAACTAAAAAAATGGAGTTTACGTTGCCTCATTTGCTTCGTCTTTATAATGTCTTTCGTGAAAATGATGGTTCGGAAAATTGTGCTCAATTGTTAGAGGAAGAATTTATGAAAATTCTTAATATGAATTCCTTGAATGGTGAGCATGATAGCAATGTTACTACTATGAATTCTCTGAATATCCATTATGCTAATGATATGCAAATCCACAAGCTTGGGAATGCTATGTTTGATGTAGATGATATTTTTAGTCCCCCTACTTGTGATGATGATATTTACTATGATTATAGCATGCCTCCTATTTATGATGATTATGATGATGACACATATGCTATCAAGAGTAATAAAAACCATGAAACTTGTTATCATGATTTTAATATTCAATGTGATTATGTCAATCAAGTGTCACATGATAGTTTTTTTTTGTTGAGTTTGATCCCACTATTATGAATGAGAAGAAATTTTCTTATGTGGATAGTAATGAAAATTATATGCTCATGTATCATGAAAAGAATGCTTTATGTGATAGTTAAATTGTGAGATTCCTTAATGATGCTACTGAAAATTATTATGATGTAGGAACATATGCTTGTAGCAATTTCAATAATATCAAGTTTCCTCCCTATATGTTGAAAATCTTGAAGTGATGCTCATTTTGCCTTCCTATGCAAATTTATTATTGCTACCATGAATTTTTTGATCACAAAATCCCTATGAATAGGAAGTGGGTTAGACTTAAATGTGCTTGTCATGTGATTCATGATGCTCTCTTGAATGTTTCAACTATTATTCCTATACGAGCATCATTGAAATCATCATGCCTAGCTAAAAGGCTTTAAAGAAAAGCGCTTGTTGGGAGACAACCCAACACTTTTAACTTATGTTTCTATGTGTTCACATGATTAACCTACTGTAGTAATCATGGTTTATGTCTTTTATTTCAATAAAGTGCCAAGTAAAGCCTTTGGGATAGTGTGGATACTTCTTAGTTTGATTCTGTGCAAAAACAGAAACTTCTACGTCCAGTGTAGAATTTCTATAATTTTACTAGAGAGTAAAAAAAATAGAAATTTTTACACAATATTTCTATGCAAATTCTCTGCGTTTTCCTAATTTTTCAGAATTTTTAGAGTCAGGTAAGTAAGGTGATCATTCAGATCTTCACAGACTGTTCTGTTTTTTGATAGATTCTGTTTCTATGCATAGTTTGCTTGTTTTAAGTGTTTCTATAGCTTATATTGAGCTATATAAATTATGGAAATGTTATAATACAGTACATATGATTTTAAAACAATTATGAATCTTGTCTTGATAGTACCTAAGTGAATGATCTATCTTTATTATACTAACCCATCTCACGAAGTTCCGTTAAGTTTTGTGTGATTGAAGTTTTCTAGTTTTGGGTGAGATACCGATATGAGGTGAATAAGGAGTATAAAGGACCCATTATCCAGGATTAACAAGGCACCCCAAATGTAATATCCAAATAATACTCAAGAGTCTAAGATTGGGGATGCCCCGGAAGGCATCCCCTCTTTCGTCTCCAACACTATCGGTATATCTTACTTAAAGCAATATTTTTATTCATCACATAATATGTGTTTTGCTTGGAGTGTCATTTTATTTTGTTGTTATATGTTATATTATATTTATAATCCTTTTTTTCAATAAAAATTTCCAAGAATTGACTTCTAAGATGTTTGAATTACATGTTTGATGTGTGCTGTGTAAAAATAGAAACTTTCAGTGTAGTGTTTGAATTTTCATATTTTACTGGAACGTGTAAAGTTTCTGAAATTTTTACACAGTATTTCCATATAAATTATTTATCTTGTCCTAAATTTAATAATTTTTGAGTTACATAAGTACATTGGTTTAATAGATTGCTACACATTGTTCTGTTTGGATAGATTGTTGTCATAATTTTGTTATCTACTTATCCTATAGTTTCCATAGCCTATACTGGTAGGTATAAATTTTGGAAACAATAGTAAACATCAGATGATGTTTTAAAATTATTGTGCAACTTTTATTGTCAGTACATGAAGTGTTGATTTCTTCTTATGTGTACTAACCTATCTCACGAGTTGTTTTTGAGTTTTGTGTGGATGAAGTTTTTGAGACTTAGGTGAAACCGGGATATGAGAGGATTGAAAGAGATACAAAAGCTCAAGCTTGGGGATGTCCAAGTCACCCCAAGTAAATATTTCAAGAATTCTCAATCATCTAAGCTTGGGTATGCTACGCATCCCACCTCTCTTCATCAACAACTATTGGTTAGCCTATGTTGAGCCTAAAGTTTTATTTGTCCACATGATATGTGCTATTATTGGAGTGTATTTTGTTTTCTTTGCTGTTTGAATAAAATTATCAGATATGAAAATCTTTATTGAGAGAGAGTCCTCACACAGCTACTTTATTCTTTGACTACTCATTGATCTTCACTAATATATTTTGAGAATAGTTTGATGCTTACTCTTATCTTTCACTCATATCCTAAGAGTAAATTGTGAATGAATGAAATATCATAAATATGAAATTATCAATGTGTTTAATTCTTAGTAGTAGATTCATATCTATTTTATACAGTAAAATCTATTGAAGTTTGGCAATCATCAAATTGGCCATACAAGCAATTCATGAATGATTAATATAAGAGAACTTTCACATACAAATATATTATCTTGGACATATTTTATGATTGTGAATACCCATTAATTATTTTCAAACTTGATAAGATACTTGAAGTTGGACAAGGAAGACAACGCAATGGTTATGTTTGGGTATATTTGCATAGAAGTTATATTGTTATGGATCCTCCAACATGTGGTGCTTGTTTAGAACCTTTTTCTAGCCAAAACTTTGTACTAAGTAGATATACTACTTGTGAATCCAAATACTTGAGCCAAGTTAATTCCATGAGAGTCCACCATACCTACCCATATATGGTATTTCACTGCCATTCAAAGTAAATTTGCATGTGCCACCTCTAAACATTCAAATAAACATCCGTTTTGTGTGCTCGTACCGCTCATGGAGCGATGAGGCGGTCATTATCTTCCATGCTAAGAGAGTTATTCTCAAGATGAGTGTTTATTCACTTGTCATTGCACGAGAGTGGCTCGTAAAAAGGATTCCCAATCCTGCATAATACAAAAATAAATAAACAAGAACTCCCCCTAGAAAGTTGATTGTTTGGAGGTCAACCGTGGAGTTGGCCAGCCATGGAATCTGTTTGAATGGTGGAGGGGAAGTAAAAAATAATAATTATGCTTGGGAACTACCAATGATGTGATTAGCATGGAAGATATTGAAAACTCTGTTGTGACGTTGACAGGAAAGGCACACCACTCAAAATTACTTATTCATCTCTTCTTTTAAACAATGAGCTCTGGCACCTCTGCAAATCCTTGCTTCCCTGTGTGAAAGGACAATTCATTTACTTTCATGTTATTTAATCTTAATGTTGAATCAACTTCTTATTCCTACATCAATCTATTAGTTGGCAAGCATCATGTGGTGGGTAAATATCCAAACACATATATCCAATCAAATATATTTGATTATGACTCATTATCGTTGACAATTATCTTCATGATAAGTATGTTGGGATGTGAAACATTAAGCCCCTATCTTTCTATGTGTTCGATGGATGTTGTTTGTTCTAAAAATATCCCTTGAGTATTAGCAATCATAAAAGACTATATGACAATTGAGTATGCAGATCTCTTACTTAGACTTGATGATGCATTGAAATTGTTTGGTGACCTAGAACATAGATTGTTAAGTTTCAAGTGAAGGAATTGTTTAAACCATGACATGTGAATAGATTGCTACTCTATCATTATGCTTTTTATGATAAAAATTTGTTGGTTATGATGCTAGAAAAATGACTCAAATTATTAATGGTCAAAACTATTCACTATGCTAGCATTCACACTTCATAGGTTATTTCTTTTATCATTTACCTACTCGAGAACTAGCAAGAATTAAGCTTGGGGATGCTGATACCTCTCCAACGTATCAATAATTTATGAAGTATTCATGGCATATTTGCCTATGTTTACAATACTTTTACATGGTTTTGATGCACTTTATATGATTTATTTAGAACTAACCCAGACTGACGTTGTTTTCAGCAAAATTATTGTGGTGTTTTTTTTAATGCAAAAAATGAAAGTTGTCGGAGTCGCTCGAAAACTTTTTATATTTTTTCTGGAGGAAATAGGCAATATTGGAGTGAAGAACCACTAGAGGGGAGCCACCTGTGGGCCACAAGCCAACAGCCCCCCCCCCCCCCGCAGCACCCTGATGGCTTACGGGGCCCACGTGGCTCCGTTGCGCGTGATTCCAACGCTGGAAAATCCTATAAATCCCAGAAACCCAGGAAATAAAGAGAGAGACTCCTTGTTCCGCTGCTACAACTCTCTATATCGACGAAAAACCAACCTGAAGGCGTTCCAATACCCTACCGGAGAGGCAAATCATCATCCGGTGTCCATCTTCATCATCCTGGCGAAGGCCATGACGAGGAGGGAGTAGTTCACCCTCGGGGCTGACGGTTTGTACCGGTAGCTATGTGTTAAATATATATATATATATATATATATATATATATATATCGTGTTCTTGAGATGGCACGATCTTGACGTATCACGGGCTTTGTTAATATAGTTGGATCATATGGTGTTCTTGTTGGAAATATGCCCTAGAGGCAATAATAAATTAGTTATTATCATATTTCCTTGTTCATGATAATCGTTTATTATCCATGCTATAATTGTATTGATCGGAGACTTAAATGCATGTGTGGATACATAGACAAAACCATGTCCCTAGTATGCCTCTAATGGACTAGCTCGTTGATCAAAGGATGGTTAAGGTTTCCTAGCCATGGACATGAGATGTCATTTGATAACGGGATCACATCATTAGGAGAATGATGTGATGGATAAGACCCAAACTACAAACATAGCATATGATCGTGTCAGTTTATTGCTACTGTTTTCTGCATGTCAAGTATATGTTCCTATGACCATGAGATCATGCAACTCACGGATATCGGAGGAGTGCCTTGTGTGTATCAAACATCGCAACGTAACTGGGTGACTATAAAGGTGCTCTACAGGTATCTCCGATGGTGTTTGTTGAGTTGGCATGGATCGAGACTGGGATTTGTTACTCCGTGTGACGGAGAGGTATCTCAAGGCCCACTCGGTAATACAACATCACAACAAGCCTTGCAAGCAATGTGGCTAAGTGTTAGTCACGGGATCTTGTATTACGGAACGAGTAAAGAGACTTGCCAGTAACGAGGTTGAACTAGGTATGTCGATACCGACGATCGAATCTCGGGCAAGTAACATACCGAAGAACAAAGGGGACGTTATACGGGATTAACTAAATCCTTGACATAGAGGTTCGACCGAAAAAGATCTTCGTAGAATATGTAGGAACCAATGTGGATGTCCAGGTCCCTCCATTGGTTATTGACCGTAGAGGTGTCTCGGTCATGTCTACATAGTTCTCGAACCCGCAGGGTCTGCACACTTAAGGTTCGGTGACGTTTCGGTAGTGTAGAGTTATGTATGGTGGTGACCGAAGTTTGTTCGGAGTCCCGGATGAGATCCCGGACATCACGAGGAGCTCCGGAATGGTCCGGAGGTAAAGATTCATATATAGGAAGTCCCAGTTTGGTTTCCGGAAAAGTTTCGGGCTCATCGGTAGTGTACCGGGAGTGCCGGTAGTGTACCGGGAGTGCCGGTAGTGTACCGGGAGGCCTCCGGGAGGGGTATTTCGACCCCAAGAGGTCCATGGGCTGTGGGAGAATAATAACCAGCCCTTAGTGGGCTGGGAAAACAGCCACAAAGGCCCATGGCGCAGGAGAGAAAGTCCTAAAGCAAAAAGTGGAAAATCAGCCAATAGGAGGCAATCCTACTCCAACTAGGATTGGAGGTGAAGTAGGATTTCTTCCCACCTCCTATTTCGGCCGACCCAAAGGCCTTGGCTGCCTCTCCTCTCCTCTCCTCCTATATATACTAGTGGATTGGGTGGTTTTTGGACAGAATTTCCGGCCACGTGCTACCCGTTTCACCGGTGCACAGTTTCTCCTCTAGATCGGTTTTCCGCAGCGCTTAGGCGAAGCCCTGCCGGAATTGCTCCACCACCATCACCGGAGCGCCGTCACGCTGCCGGTGAACTCTCTCTCCTATCCACCTCCTCTTGCTGGATCAAGACGGTGGAGATCGTCATCAAGCTGCACGTGTGCTGAACGCGGAGGTGCCGTCCGTTCGGCGCTAGATCGGAAGGACCGTGATCGAGATCGCGAGACGGTTCGTGATGAGATCGTGGAACGGATCGTGATGAGTTCGCGGGACAGATCGTGATCAAGATCGTGAGACGGATCGTGATGAGATCGCGGGACGGATCGTGATGAGTTCACGGGACGTATCGTGATTGGATCGCGGGACGGATCGTGATGAGATCGCGGGACGCTCGGCGATTTGGATCGCGAAGATGTTCGACTACACCAACCGCGTTTCTTAACGCTTCCCGCTTAGCGATCTACAAGGGTATGTAGATCCACTCTCCCTCTCGTAGATGCTCATCACCATGGATAGGTTTGCGTGTGCGTAGGAAAATTTTTGTTTCCCATGCGACGTTACCCAACAGTGGTATCAGAGCTAGGTTGATGGTTCGATGAGATCTCGAGTAGAACACAAAAGGTTTGTGGGTGTTGATGCTTAGATTGCTTCCTCCCTTGGTCGTATTTTGGTTCAGCGGGATTGTGAGATGAAGCGGCCCGGACCAACATTACTCGTACGCTTACGAGAGACCGGTTCCCTCGACGCAACTTGTTGCCTAGATGGCTTGCGGGTGACAGTTTCTCTCACTTTAGTTGGATCGGATTCGACAAAGGCGGTCCTTGAGAAGGTTGAAAAGCAAACTAGTGTATCACCGTTGTGGTTTATGCGTAGGTGAGAATCGTTCTTGCTAGATACCCATAGCAGCCACGTAAAACATGCAACAACAATTAGAGGACGTCTAACTTGTTTTTGCAGGGTATGTTGTGATGTGATATGGCCAATTACATGATGAGATATATGTGATGTATGAGATGATCATGTGATGTATAGAATTTCACGACTTGCATGTCGTTGAGTACGGCAACCGGCAGGAGCCATAGGGTTGTCTTTAATTATTGTATGACCTGCGTGTCAATCATTAAGCGCTATGTAATGCTTTACTTTATCGCTAAGCAGTAGCAATAGAAGTAGAAGCAGGGCTGGCGCCACAACCCCAATGGCAACACATTGATGGAGATCAAGATGATGGAGATCATGGTGTTGTGCCGGTGACGATGGAGATCATGCCGGTGTTTCGAAGATGGAGATCTTAAACACAAGTTCATGGCCATATCATGTCACTTATGAATTGCATGAGATGTTAATCCTTTTATGCACCTTGTTTTGCTTAGTACGGCGGTAGCATTATAAGGTGATCCCTCACTTGAATTTCAAGATGAACTGTGTTCTCCCCGAGTGTGCACCGTTGCGAAAGTTCGTCGTGTTGAGACACCACGTGATGATCGGGTGTGATAGACTCTACGTTCACATACAACGGGTGCAAGCCAGATTTGCACGCGCAGAACACTCGGGTTAAACTTGACGAGCCTAGCATGTACAGACATGGCCTCGGAACACGAGAGACCGAAAGGTCGAACATGAGTCATATAGTAGATATGATCAACATAATGATGTTCACCATTGCAGCCACCTCAACTCACGTGATGATCGGACTTGAGTTGGTGAATTTGGATCATGTATCACTCGAATGATCGGAGGGATGTCAATTTGAGTGGGAGTTCTTAAATAATATGATTAATTGAACTCATTATCATGAACATAGTCAAAGTGTCTTTGCAAATTATGTTGTAGATTACTAGCTCGCGTTGTGGCTCCCTTGTATTTTTATATGTTCCTAGAGAAATAGAATTGAAAGATGTTGGTAGCAATATTGCGGACTGGGTCCGTGATCTGAGGATTGTCCTCATTGCTGCACAGAAGGCTTATGTCCTTAATGCACCGCTCGGTGCGCCACCCCCTCTAGCGTCGTCTATAGATGTTGTGAACATCTGACAGGCACGTTTCGATGACTACTTGATAGTTTTGTGCGTCATGCATTACGGCTTAGAATTGAGGCTCCGAAACGTTTTGAACGTCACGGAACATATGAGATGTTCTAGGGGCAGAGATTGTGATCTCAGGCTCGTGCCTGTGTTGCGAGATATGAGATCTCCAACAAGATTCTTTGCCTGTAAGATGAAGGAGAATAGCTCAATCGTTGAGCATGTACTCAGATTGTCTGGGTACTACAATGGCTTGAATCAAGTGGGAGTTGATCTTCCAGATAAGATAGTGATTGATATAGTTCTCCAAGTCACTGTCACTAAAGCTACTAGAACTTAAGTGATGAACTATAATACACCAGGGATAGAAGTATTGATCCCTGAGCTGTTCGCGATGTTTGACACCGCGATGGTAGAAATCAAGAAGGAGCGTCAAGTGTTGATGGTTAATCAAACCACTAGTTTCGAAAAGGGCAAGATCAAGGAGGGAAACTTCATGGATAGCAAGTCAGTTGCTGCTCCAGTGAAGCAACCCAAAGTTGAACTCAAACCCGAGACTAAGTGCTTCTATTATGAGGTGAGAGGTCGCTGAAGCGGAACAACCCTAGATACTTGGTAGATAAGAAGGCTGGCAACATTGATAGAAGTATATTTGATATACGAGTTACTAATGTGTACCTTGCTAGTACTCTTAGTAGCACCTGGGTATTGGATACCGGTTCGGTTGCTAAATGTTAGTAACTCGAAATAAAAGCTACGGAATAAACGGAGAACTAGCTAAGGGTGAGGTGACGATATGTGTTGGAAGTGTTTCCTAGGTTGATGTGATCAACATCGCACGCTCTCTCTACCTTCAGGATTAGTGACGAACCTAAATAAATGTTATTTGGTGTTTTGCGTTGAGCATGAACATGATTAGATCATGTTTATTGCAATACGGTTATTCATTTAAGTTAGAGAATAATGGTTATTCTGTTTACATGAATAATACCTTCAATGGTCATGCACCCAGTGAGAATGGTTTGTTGAAATCTTGATCGTAGTATTACACATGTTCATAACATTGATGTCAAAAGATACAAAGTTAATAATGATAGTACCACATACTTGTGGCACTGCCGCTAAATGTCATATTGGTATAAAGCGCATGTAGAAACTCCATGCTGATGGATATTTGGACTCATTCGATTTCGAATCGGTTGAGACATGCGAACCATGCCTCTTGGGCAAGATGACTAAAGGACCCCGTTGGATGGAGCGGGCAAGTGATTCATTGGAAATGATACATGTTGATGTATGCAATCTAGTGAGTCTTGTAGTGTGCAGTGGATATCGTTATTTTCTTACCTTCACTGATGATTTGAGTAGATATAGTGTATATTTACTTAATGAAACACAAGTCTGAATCGTTTGAAAGGTTCAAGCAAATTCAGAGTGAAGTTTAAAGATCATCGTGACAAGAAGATAAAAATGACTGCGATATGATCGTGGAGGTGAATATCTGAGTCACGAGTTTGGCATACAACTTAAGACAATGTGAAAGTTGTTTCACAACTAAACGCCACCTGGAACACCATAGTGTGATGGTGTGTCCGAACATCATAGTTATGCTCTATTGGACATGGTGCGTGCTATGATGTCTCTTGTCGTTTTACTACTATAATTTTGGGGTTATGCATTAGAGACAACTACATTCACTTTAAATAGGGCACCATCTAAATCCGTTGAGATGACACCATATGAATTATGGTTTGATAGAAACCTAAGCTGTCGTTTCTTAATACTTGGGGCTGCGGCACTTGTGTGAAAAATGTTTTCACCTAATGAGGTCGAACCCAAGGCGGACAAATGCATCTTCATAGAATACCCTAAGATCAGTTGGGTGAACCTTCTATCTCAGATCCGAGTGCAAAGTGGTTGTTACTAAAACGGATCCTTTCTCGAGGAAAGGTTTCTCTCGAAAGAATTGAGTGGGAGGAAGATAGAACTTGATGAGGTTGTTAAACCTTTGTTCAACCAGAGAGTAGCGCAGCGCAGAAAGATGTTTCTGTGAAGCCTACGTTAGTTGAAGAGGAAGTTAATGATGATGATCATGAAGCTTCAGGATCAAGTTACTATCGAACTTCGTGGGTCGACAAGGATGTGTACTGCTCCTAAGCGGTACGACAACCCTGTCTTCGAGGTCATGTTGTTGGACAGCGATGAACCTACGAGCTATGGAGAAGCGATGATGGGCCCGGATTCCGACAAATGGTTAGAGACCATGAAATCCGAGATAGGATCCATTTATGAAAACCAAGTATAGACTTTGGTAGACTTGCTCGTTAGACGGCAGGTCGTTGAGTACAAATGGACCTTTAGAATGAAGACAGACACTGATGGTGAATGTCACCATTTGTAAAGCTCGACTTGTTGCAAAGTTGTTTGTGACAAGTTCAAGGAGTTGACTGCGAGGAGGCTTTCTCACTCGTAGCGATGCTAAAAGTCTGTTGGAATTATGTTAGCAGTTGCTGCATTTTCAATTACGAAATCTGGCAGATGGATGTCAAAACGTCGTTTCCTTAACGGTTTACTTAAGGAAAGGTTGTATGTGATACAACCAGAAGGTTTTGTCAGTCCTAAGGATGCTAAAAGATGAGAGAGCTTCAGTGATCCTTCTATGGACTGAAGCAAGCATCTCGGAGTTGGAATATACACTTTGATGAGGTGATCAAAGTTTTTGTAGTTTATACAAAGTTTACGAGAAACTTGTATTTGCAATAAAGTGAATGGGAGCGCTATAGAGTTTCTGATAAGTATATGTGGTTGACATATTGTTGATCGGAAATAATGTAGAATTTCTGGAAGGCATAAAAGGTTGTTTGAAAAGTGTTTTTCAAATGAAGACCTGGATAAAGCTACCTAATTGTTGAGCATCAAAATCTATAGAGATAGATCAAGATGCTTGATGAGACTTTCAATGAGTGCATACCTTGACAAGATTTTGAAAGAGTTCAAAATGGATCAGCCAGAGAAATAGTTCTCGTCTGATTTGTAAGGTGTGAAGTTGAGTGAGACTCAAAGCTCGACAACGGCAGAAGAAAGAGAAAGGATGAATGTCGTCCCCTATGCCTTAGCCATAGGCTCTATATTATGCCATGCTGTGTACCGCACCTATGTGTGCCTTGCCACGAGTCTGTCAGGGGGTACAAGAGTGGTCCAGGAGTGGATCACTGGACAGCGGTCGGAATTATCCTTAGTAACCAGAGGACTAAGGAAATGTTTCTTGATTATGGAGGTGATAAAGAGTTCGTCGTAAAGAGTTACGTCGATGCAAGCTTTAACACCTATCCAGATGACTAGTAGTAGCAATCTGGATACGTATAGTGGAGCAGCCATTTGGAAATAGTACCAAGTGGAGTGTGGTAGCAGTGTTTACGGTTTGACATAGAGATTTGCAAAGTACACACGGATCTGAATATCGCAGACCCGTTGACTATAAGACCTCTCTCACATGCAAAGCATGATCGAGCCCCAAAACTCATTGGGTGTTAGATTCATAACAATGCGAATCACATGGTGATGTGAACTAGATTATTGACTCTAGTGCAAGTGGGAGACTGTTGGAAATATGCCCTAGAGGCAATAATAAATTAGTTATTATCATATTTCCTTGTTCATGATAATCGTTTATTATCCATGCTATAATTGTATTGATCGGAGACTTAAATGCATGTGTGGATACATAGACAAAACCATGTCCCTAGTATGCCTCTAATGGACTAGCTCGTTGATCAAAGGATGGTTAAGGTTTCCTAGCCATGGACATGAGATGTCATTTGATAACGGGATCACATCATTAGGAGAATGATGTGATGGATAAGACCCAAACTACAAACATAGCATATGATCGTGTCAGTTTATTGCTACTGTTTTCTGCATGTCAAGTATATGTTCCTATGACCATGAGATCATGCAACTCACGGATATCGGAGGAGTGCCTTGTGTGTATCAAACATCGCAACGTAACTGGGTGACTATAAAGGTGCTCTACAGGTATCTCCGATGGTGTTTGTTGAGTTGGCATGGATCGAGACTGGGATTTGTTACTCCGTGTGACGGAGAGGTATCTCAAGGCCCACTCGGTAATACAACATCACAACAAGCCTTGCAAGCAATGTGGCTAAGTGTTAGTCACGGGATCTTGTATTACGGAACGAGTAAAGAGACTTGCCAGTAACGAGGTTGAACTAGGTATGGAGATACCGACGATCGAATCTCGGGCAAGTAACATACCGAAGAACAAAGGGGACGTTATACGGGATTAACTAAATCCTTGACATAGAGGTTCGACCGAAAAAGATCTTCGTAGAATATGTAGGAACCAATGTGGATGTCCAGGTCCCTCCATTGGTTATTGACCGTAGAGGTGTCTCGGTCATGTCTACATAGTTCTCGAACCCGCAGGGTCTGCACACTTAAGGTTCGGTGACGTTTCGGTAGTGTAGAGTTATGTATGGTGGTGACCGAAGTTTGTTCGGAGTCCCGGATGAGATCCCGGACATCACGAGGAGCTCCGGAATGGTCCGGAGGTAAAGATTCATATATAGGAAGTCCCAGTTTGGTTTCCGGAAAAGTTTCGGGCTCATCGGTAGTGTACCGGGAGTGCCGGTAGTGTACCGGGAGTGCCGGTAGTGTACCGGGAGGCCTCCGGGAGGGGTATTTCGACCCCAAGAGGTCCATGGGCTGTGGGAGAATAATAACCAGCCCTTAGTGGGCTGGGAAAACAGCCACAAAGGCCCATGGCGCAGGAGAGAAAGTCCTAAAGCAAAAAGTGGAAAATCAGCCAATAGGAGGCAATCCTACTCCAACTAGGATTGGAGGTGAAGTAGGATTTCTTCCCACCTCCTATTTCGGCCGACCCAAAGGCCTTGGCTGCCTCTCCTCTCCTCTCCTCCTATATATACTAGTGGATTGGGTGGTTTTTGGACAGAATTTCCGGCCACGTGCTACCCGTTTCACCGGTGCACAGTTTCTCCTCTAGATCGGTTTTCCGCAGCGCTTAGGCGAAGCCCTGCCGGAATTGCTCCACCACCATCACCGGAGCGCCGTCACGCTGCCGGTGAACTCTCTCTCCTATCCACCTCCTCTTGCTGGATCAAGACGGTGGAGATCGTCATCAAGCTGCACGTGTGCTGAACGCGGAGGTGCCGTCCGTTCGGCGCTAGATCGGAAGGACCGTGATCGAGATCGCGAGACGGTTCGTGATGAGATCGTGGAACGGATCGTGATGAGTTCGCGGGACAGATCGTGATCAAGATCGTGAGACGGATCGTGATGAGATCGCGGGACGGATCGTGATGAGTTCACGGGACGTATCGTGATTGGATCGCGGGACGGATCGTGATGAGATCGCGGGACGCTCGGCGATTTGGATCGCGAAGATGTTCGACTACACCAACCGCGTTTCTTAACGCTTCCCGCTTAGCGATCTACAAGGGTATGTAGATCCACTCTCCCTCTCGTAGATGCTCATCACCATGGATAGGTTTGCGTGTGCGTAGGAAAATTTTTGTTTCCCATGCGACGTTACCCAACAGTTCTTCCCTTGTCATCTTGGTGTGATGAATTGAATCTTTCCCTTTAAGATCTCATTATGTTGGATTGAATATTTTGGTTTGAGAACACTTGATGTATGTCTTGTGTGGGATACCTGTAGTGACATTGGGGTATTCTATTGATTCACTTGATATATGTTAAGGCATCAACTTGTGGATTCCGGTGACCTTGGGGATCGATGTATAGGGGTTGATTGCATGTTTTCATACTGCGTTCTCCGATACAAATCTTGGGGTGCTCCTTGACATTCTTTGTGTTGGATTGAATATGATAGATCTGAGATTGTTTGATGCATGTCCCATATTTTACCCACGGATACTTGAGGTGACATTGGAATATCTAGCTGACATTAGGGTGGATTGATATGTATCATTGGTGTTATTTTACTATGAACTCTAGGGTTGTCTGTGACACTTATGGTAATAGCTCAAAAGATTGATCGAAAAGAATAACTTTGAGGTGAGTCTACTACCTACACCAATTTCATCTATTTTTTCTCCACTAGATAGGAACTTTGGAGTGATTCTTTGTTGCACATTGAGGGCTGATCTTATGATTCAACTATGTTAGCATTGTTGGAAGATTGCACTAGTGAAAGTATGAACCATAGGCCTTATTTCCAAGCATTTATACAATTTTTTGCTCGTTGTTTTACACTTTCTACCTTGCTTTTTTTATATTTTTAGATTACAAAAACCTATATCTACTATTCATATTGCACTTCTGTCACTATATCCTCGCCGAACTAGTGCGCCTATACAATTCGCCATTGTATTGGGTGTGTTGGGGACACAAGAGATTTTTGTATTTGATTGCAAGGTTGTTTGAGATAGACCATCTTCATACTACACCTCCCACAGATTGATAAATCTTAGGTCATCACTTGCGGGAAATTTGCTACTGTGCTACAAAACTCTGCGCTTGGAGGCCCAACATAGTCTACAAGAATAAAGTTGTGTAGTAGACATCAAACTACTTCAGATGGATTTATTTGGGACTCCATCATTTAATAGTCTTGGGGGAGAAAGTATTGCGTTGTAATTGTGGATGATTATTCAAGATACACATGGGTATATTTCTTCAAGAAGAAGAGTGAGACCCAACAAACCATGATCGACTTTGCAAATGAAGGGCAACATCAACATGATGCAAATATATTGATCATTAGAAGTGAGAACGACACAGAGTTCAAGAACTGCACCTTGGATGAGTTACTTAGTGATGAGGCGATCAAGCATTAATAATCTGCACCTTATACCCCTCAACAAAATGGGGTAGCGGAGAGGAAGAATTATACGTAGATGGACGCGACAAGAACCATGATGGAAGAATTCAAATCTCCATACAACTTTTGGGACGAAGTCATCAACATTGCATGTCGTGCATCTAATCGGCTCTACCTCTGCATAGGCTTGAACAAAACTCCATAGGAAATTGTTTCTGGTAACTAGGACAACCTCAAGTACTTCCGAGTGTTCGGGTGTAAGTGTTCCATGCTCAAAAAGGTTGTGTGTTTGTCTAAATTTGAAACTAGAGCTCAAGAGGGCATATTTGTTGGTTATGCTACAAACTCTCATGTTTACCGTGTCCTCAACAAGTCCAATGGACTCATTGAAGAGACGTGTAGCATGGAGTTTGATGAAAATAATCTCTCCAAAGTGGAGCACAGTCTTTATGATGTAGGTGATGAAATTCTTCCTCAAGAAATAAGAAGAATGGGTGTGGGACACATCCTACCCATTAAGGATCCCCTTGTGGTGGAAGGAGAAGGATAATGTCCTACGCAAGTGGAACTTTCACGAATAGTAGACCCACACTCTTCCGAAGAACAAAGTGAAGGCCCTCAACCAAGTGAACAAGATCAAGGGCAAGATCAAGCTCATGATGATGGTGATGCTCCTAATGATGTCCAAGATTAATTTCACAACCTTGAGCAAGCTCAAGATGATCAAGATGATTCTCCTCAAGGGACTCTCGAAGAGCAACTAGAATGCCGTGCCGCCAAGATTGCTTCCTAGAACAAAACTCATGATCGTATTATGGAGAATGTCCTCAGAAGTTTAATAAATGGGGTAACTACTCATAGACAATTAATAGACTTTTGTGAGCATCACTGTTTGTTTCTTGTGTTGAACCCCAAAAGGTCTGTGAGGTGCTCGAGGTCCAAGATTGGCTAGAAGCCATGCATGAAGAACTAAACAACTTTGAGCGAAACAAAGTGTGGCAATTGGTGGCAAGACCAAAGGAGAATCATAATGTCATTGGAACCAAATGGATCTTCAAGAACAAGCAAGCTGCACACAACATAGTGATTCTCAACAAGGCGAGATTGGTTGCCCAAGGGTACTCTCAAGTCGAGGATATCGACCATGGTGAAACCTTTGCTCCCATTGCTCATCTTGAATATATTCCCATATGCATCTAATAATGATTTTAAGTCGCAACAAATGGACGTGAAGGGTGCATTTCTTAATGGTCTCTTCATGAGTTGGTATATGTCAAACAACCCCCAGGGTTCGAGGATCCCAAGTTCCCCAATCATGTATGTAAACTCAAGAAGACGCTCTGCAGCCTTAAACAAACCCCACGTGTGTGGTATGAGCACCTTACTGAGTTGTTGCGGGATCATGGGTTTGAAATTGGGAAAATCGATCCCACTCTTTTACTAAGAGAGTTAAAGGGTATTTTTTCATATGCCAACTATATGGAGATGATATTATCTTTTGTTCTCCTAACAAAGATTTCAATGATGCATTTGTCGCAATCATGACCAAGAAGTTTGAGATGCCAATGATGGGAGAGTTGAAATTCTTTCTCAATTTCAAAGTCAAACAAAGAAGAGAAGGAACCTTCACAAACAAAGCCAAATATACCCAAGACATGCTCAAGAGATACATGTTGGGTGATGTCAAACCATCAAAGACTCTAATGCCAACCAAATGCCAACTTGACATTGATTCCAAAGATAAAGCGGTAGATCAAAAGGTATATCGCTCTATGATTGGACTTGGTTTACCTTTGTGCATCTAGACAAGATATCATGTTGACTGTGGGAATGTGTGCATGATTTCAAGCTGCGCCTAAGGAACCACTTTGTGGCGGTCAAGTGGATATTTCGATATCTTTCTCATATCCCAAACTTTGGCTTATGGTACCCCAAAGGAGCAAGCTTTGATCTCATGGGATATTTGAACTTGGATTGGGCAGGAGACCGTGTGGAGAGGAAGACCACTTTCGGAGGGTGCCAATTCATTGGTCGCTCTTTGGTGAGTTGGTCTTCCAAGAAGCAAAATTATGTATTTGTATCCACCACTGAGGCCGAGTATGTAGCCGCCACAAGTTTTTGTGCACAATTGTTATGGATGAGTCAAACTTTAAAGGATTACGTTGTCACTTGTGACAAAGTGCCTCTTCTATGTGACAATGAAAGTGCAATCAAGATCTTGTACAAACCTGTGCAACATAGCAATACGAACCATCTTGAGATCCCTCATCATTTCATTCGGGATCACATCAAGTGCGGGGAGATTGAACTTATCATTGCAGGGTCTCATGAGCAACTAGCGGATATTTTCACGAAGCCATTGGATGCAGCAAGATTTCGTGAGTTAAGGCATGAGCTAAGTATCATTGATTTGAGCAATGTGGCTTGAGGCAATGCACATCCCACCACACTCATCATTTTTATCTTGTTCTAGATGTAGGCATGGACATAGGGGGAGGGTTGTGACACATCTCCAACGTATCTATAATTTTTTATTGTTCCTGTAGGATCGAAAGTAGGTCTAGAGGGGGGTGATTAGACTACTTGACCAAATAAAAGTTTTGCCTTTTCCCAATTTTAATTCTTGGCAAGTTTTAGCATTCATAGCATATCAAGTAACACCCTACACATGCATGTCTAAGAGTGTAGCAGGGAAAGTAAAGACATTGCACATGTAAGTATAAAGAGGGTTAAGAATGCAAACACAAGTGATGACACGATGATTTTTCCCATGGTTCCGATAGGTGGTGCTATCATACGTCCATGTTCATGGAGTCTTCAACCCATTGAGGGTAACGGTCGCGAGAGTCCATGGAGGGTTCCATGAAGAAGCAACCTTGACTATTCCATGTGGCTTCCGTCCACGAAGGACTAGCCTCATTATGGGTAGATCTTCACGAAGTAGGCAATCTCCTTGCCCTTTCAAACTTCTTCGTTCACTCCACAACACGAAGTAGGAGGCTCCCAAGCGACACCTAACCAATCTAGGAGGCACCACCCTCCAAAAGGTAATAGGCTCGGTAATGACGATGAACTCCTTGCTCTTGTGCTTCAAGATGATAGAATCCTCAACACACAATCTCTCTCACACAGATTTGGCTTGGAAGAAGAGATGGGATTGGTGGAAAGCAACTTGGGGAGGCTAGAAATCAAGATCCATATGGTTGGAGTGGAAGATCTTGTCCTCAACACAAGGGTAGGTGGTTCTCTCTCAGAAAACTGAGTAGAATAGGTATGGAATAGTTCTGAGTGCTTCTCTTTCGAGTGGGTGATGGAGAAGGGGTATATATAGGCATCCCCAAAAATCCAACCATTACACACAATAAGTCAGACTCGATGACACCGATGTGTAAATCTTGGTGGTACCAAAGTGACAAAAGGTGGCAACTTTTGAATCTCGGATGGACCAATATACAATTCTCGGTTGCACCGACAAGGTGACCAACGGTCAGATTTACCAGTCTCGGTGATGCCGATTCACCATTCTCGTTCGGACCGAAAATGAGAACTTGCGTAATAGAAAGTTGGCAACCCAACTCGTGGTACCGAGTGCAGTGTCATCTACACCGAAGTGTTAGGGTTTGGCTGGGTCTATCTAGGGTTTGGAACTCAGTGGCACCGGGATAGGAGTGTTGGTTGCACCGATTTGGCATATTTGGCTTAGGACAGATTTTGGTGGGAGAGTTTGTGGATGTTTTGGTGACTGTCAGTTGTGCATGTTTGAGCATATTGTTCACCATCAAAACTTTACCCCCTTTTAATAGTATTGGCTTTCCTATAGACTCAAAGTGATTTCTCAGAAATGTAAAATGTAGAGTCCTCTTGCTTGAAGCTTGGCCAACCTATTTCCTTGAATCTTGGGGTAATTCCACAATCCTTTTGCCATTCCCATCATTGAAATTTCCCTAAAATATACTTCGTGAAGACATTAGTTCAATAACTTATATGTTGTTATTAATTACCAAAACCATCAAGGGAGCAAATGTGCTTTCAATCTCCCCCTTTTTGGTAATTGATGACAACATATAGATCAAAGCTTCAACAAAGATATAATCATTGAATATAATCGTCGCTTTGAGAAGTATGTGATAGGCAAGAGCTCCCCCTAAATTTGTGCATTATTTTTGGATTTGCGTTTGATTGCAAATGCACAATCGATTAGGTACACGGGTCACTTCTTACATGTCACATACCACTTGGTGGTGTGCGAGAGTAATTGGAATGAATATCATAGCACAATACAATCAACCAAAGATGAATGATCATCACATAAGCATTTAAGATGATAGGAAATAGTAGCATCACACATCAAAGCGTATGATCAAACATCATCAAGCATGTATCACAAGCAAGACAAAAAAGTATCACGGCAACCAAAAGCAATTATTTTGAAAAAGCAGAACACCAAACGCTCTCTCTCTCTCTCTCTCGAAGCCTAATGATCTATATACACTTCTCCCCCTTTGGCAACAAGTTACCAAAAAGTTCAAAGGTATCTATCTAAGCGTTCTTGGGTTGGTCTCCTCCGGTTGTCGATGAAGGAGTCGAGAGCACGGCATCGGCAAAGATCTCTGCAGATGTCGTGGATGGAGCTGGAGTAGTCACTGGTGGAACTGGAGCTGATGGAGCAGGGGCTGATGAAGAGGGCCTCGAGTCTGGAGCAAGCACTGTTGTTGATCTTGTGTGAGTGACGAAGTGGGTGCCCGGTCTGAGAGGTGATCCTTCCTCATCATCATCATCAGAAGAAGAAGAAGAGGTAGAAGAGACCCGGGGAATGTGCACGGAGTCAACTTCCTTCTGGAGCTCTATCACTGTCTTTCTAACCTTGTCCACTTTGTCACCAAACACCTTGATCCTCGACTCAAAGATCCTCACAAGGCTGTTCTGGTTCTCCAGAATCCCCTTGATATCCTTCTTCATGCCCTGGACGGTTGTGATCAGAAGATCCATTTGCTCGTTCCTAGATCTAGGGGCTTGAGCACTAGCGGCTCGAACAACTTCTGCATCTGCTTGTGATATAGTAGATGTGGGATGATCTGGGTTCATCACCACAACGTTATCTTTGAACTCTGGCTGTAGGGGAAGATGTGGGCGATCAAGAGAAAAATGTGCTTCTCCAACTGAGAGTTGATAAGCAACTGGATGTAGGGTGCATAGCAGCATGAGAGCTTCTGGTCAGCAGCAACCCTCTTGATTGTCTCAACAATCAAATCCATTACTCTAATCCTGGTGTTCCTGTCAAGGTGGATCAACATGTCGATGGAGTAGCCTCGGATCATCTTGTCATCTCCTGACTTGGGCATCAAGGTATGCCTGAGAATGGTGTTCATAGTCCGGAGGCCTGCTTGCAGATAATAGATGGATCCTATCTTGTGTGATTGCACCTCATCTAAGGGGATAGGAGTATACATGTCTTTCATGGCATTGTGACTTGCCTTGGGTTCAGAGTATACATCCAAATCTCCTTCCTAAGCTTTTGGAACTTCCAGTAGAGCAGCCCATTCCTCAATAGTGGATTCATATCTAGCACCTTCAGTCATCCATACAATTCTACCATCTCCGTAGAAATGAGCAGTGGAGGATAATTGCATGATCATCTCGTCGTTCCATGCAGTAAGCTCTCTGCCAATGAATTTGTCCATACCAATGCAATAGAAGTTGTCTTGCACACTTGGGAAGTAGTCCACATTATCTTTGATGAACTTCCAATCGACATACCTCATGTCGCTAACAGCTAGGCTCTTGTCAAGCAGAACATCTCATAGAAATCATGTTGCTCTCTGGTGTAAAACTTTTAGTCAACAGCAGTCTTCCTCCTCTGAGCATAAGGATCTATGGCTCTCCAGGCTCTCAATCCTGAGTCTTTCCTCTTCTTCATGTCCTCAGAAACTAAGTGGCTTGCATCGTGTACTGGAAGATGTGGTCTGAGCTTCATCAAAGTAGTCAAGTCATCATCATCTTCCACTTTGGAGGCAGTCCCTTTGTTCTTCTCTGAAGCAGGAATGTCCCTGGTAGTCCTCTTGGACTTCTGTGCAGCAGCCTTCTTGTTGGAAATATGCCCTAGAGGCAATAATAAAATGGTTATTATTGTATTTCCTAGTTCATGATAGTTGTCTATTGTTCATGCTATAATTGTGTTAACCGGAAACCGTAATACATGTGTGAATACATAGACCATAACATGTCCCTAGTAAGCCTCTAGTTGGCTAGCTCGTTGATCAATAGATGGTCACAGTTTCATGACCATGGACATTGGATGTCGTTGATAACGGGATCACATCATTAGGAGAATGATGTGATGGACAAGACCCAATCCTAAGCATAGCACAAGATCGTGTAGTTCGTTTGCTAAAGCTTTTCAATGTCAAGTATCGTTTCCTTAGACCATGAGATTGTGCAACTCCCGGATACCGTAGGAATGCTTTGGGTGTGCCAAACTTCACAACGTAACTGGGTGGCTATAAAGGTGCACTACGGGTATCTCCAAAAGTGTCTGTTGGGTTGGCACGAATCGAGATTGGATTTGTCACTCCGTGTGACGGAGAGGTATCTCTGGGCCCACTCGGTAAGACATCATCATAATGAGCTCAATGTGACTAAGGAGTTAGCCACGGGATGATGTATTACAGAACGAGTAAAGAGACTTGCCGGTAACGAGATTGAACAAGGTATAGAGATACCGACGATCGAATCTCGGGCGAGTATCATACTGATAGACAAAGGAAATTGTATACGGGATTGATTGAATCCCCGACATCGTGGTTCATCCAATGAAATCATCGTGGAGTATGTGGGAGCCAACATGGGTATCCAGATCCCGCTGTTGGTTATTGACCGGAGAGGTGTCTCGGTCATGTCTACATGTCTCCCGAACTCGTAGGGTCTACACACTTAAGGTTCGATGACGCTAGGGTTATAGGGAAATGTTGTACGTGGTTACCGAAGGTTGTTTGGAGTCCCGGATGAGATCCGAGACGTCACGAGGAGCTCCGGAATGGTCCGGAGGTAAAGATTGATATATAGGAAGTCCAGTTTTGGTCACCGGAAAGTTTTCGGGCTCATCGGTAGTGTACCGGGAGTGCCGGGAGGGTGCCGGAGGACCCCCGGGAGGGGTGTGACGACCAAAGGACTTCGTGGGCCCTTAGAGGAGGTGTGCCAGCCCTTATTGGTCTGGCCAAGACCTTCTAGAAAGTCCCATACGGCTGGAGATAAGAGATAGGGCTGAAAAGGGTCTAAAAGGAGGAGATCCACCTCCCTTGTGGGAGGTGGACTCTTCCCCTAGTTCGGCCGAACCTCTCCTCCTTGGAGGAGGGGCCAAGGCAGCCCTCCCTCTCCCTCCTCCTATATATATGGAAGGGTTTGGACTTATTTGAGACACGACTTCTCTCTCTCTCTCTCTCGGCGCAGCCCTACCCTTCCTCTTCCTCGTTCTCCGTAGCGCTTGGCGAAGCCCTGCCGGAGTCCACGTAGCTCCACCGTCACCACGCCGTCGTGCTGCCGGAGCTCTCCCTCAACCTCTCCTTCCTCCTTGCTGGATCAAGGCATAGGAAACGTCATCGGGCTGCATGTGTGTTGAATGCGGAGGCGCCGTTGTTCGGCGCTGAGATCGGAATCCACCACGATCTGAATCGCTGCGAGTACGACTCCACCAACCACGTTCTTGTAACACTTCCGCTTAGCGATCTTCAAAGGTATGAAGATACAATATCTCCCCTCTCATTGCTGGTTTCTCCATGGATAGATCTTGGTGATCGTAGGAAAAAATTTGATTTACTACTACGTCTCCCAACAGTGGCATCATGAGCTAGGTCTATGCGTAGAATCTATGCACGAGTAGAACACAAGTTGTTGTGGGCGTCGATTTTGTTAATACGCTTACCACTACTAGTCTTATCTTGATTTGGCGGTATTGTGGGATGAAGCGGCCCGGACCGACTTTACACGTACGCTTACGTGAGACTGGTTCCACCGCCTCACATGCACTTGTTGCATAAGGTGGCTAGCGGGTGTCTGTCTCTCCCACCTTAGTCGGATTGGATTCGATGAAAAGGGTCCTTATGAAGGGTAAATAGCAATTGGCATATCACGTTGTGGTTTTGGTGTAGGTAAGAAACGTTCTTGCTAGAAACCTATAGCAGCCACATAAAAACTTGCAACTACAAATTAGAGGACGTCTAACTTGTTTTTGCAGCATATGCCTTGTGATGTGATATGGCCAAAGAATGTGATGTGATGCATTGTGATGTATGAGATTGATCATGTTCTTGTAAGGATTCATGACTTGCATGTCGATGCGTATGACAACCGGTAGGAGCCATAGGAGTTGTCTTATTTTATTGTATGACCTGTGTGTCAATCATAAACGCCATGTAATTACTTTACTTTATTGCTAAACGTTAGCCATAGTAGTAGAAGTAATAGTTGGCGAGACAACTTCATGAAGACACAATGATGGAGATCATGGTGTCGTGTCGGTGACAGTGATGATCATGGTGCCCCGAAGATGTAGATCAAAGGAGCAAGATGATATTGGCCATATCATGTCACTATATTGATTGCATGTGATGTTTATCATGTTTACATCTTATTTGCTTAGAACAACGGTAGTAAATAAGATGATCTCTCAATAAAATTTCAAGAAAAGTGTTCACCCTAACTGTGCACCGTTGCTAAGGATCGTTGTTTCGAAGCACCACGTGATGATCGGGTGTGATAGGCTCTAACATTCGCATACAACGGGTGTAAGCCAGATTTACACACGTGATACACTTAGGTTGACTTGACGAGCCTAGCATGTACAGACATGGCCTCGGAACACGGAAGACCGAAAGGTCGAACATGAGTCGTATAGAAGATACGATCAACATGGAGATGTTCACCATGGATGACTAGTCTGTCTCACGTGATGATCGGACACGGGCTAGTTGACGTGGATCATGTGTCACTTGGGTGACTAGAGAGATGTCTATCTAAGTGGGAGTTCATTAAATAATTTTATTATGGGAACTTAATTATCATGAACTTAGTCTAAAATTGTCTTTACAATCTACATTGTAGATCCAATGGCCAACGCGAATGTCACCCTCAATCTCAACGCGTTCCTAGAGAAAACCAAGCTGAAAGATGATGGAAGCAACTAGGCGGACTGGGTCCGTGGCTTGAGGATCATCCTCATAGCTTCCAAGAAATTGTATGTCCTTGATGCACCACTAGGTGACCCACCCCTTCTCCCAGTAGAGCAAGGAGTTGCGAATGCTTGGCATTCTCGCTGCGATGATTACTCCCTTGTTCAGTGCGGCATGCTTTACAGTTTAGAACCGGGGCTCCAAAAGCGTTTTGAGCAACACGGAGCATATGAGATGTTCCAAGAGCTGAAACTGGTTTTCCAAGCTCATGCCCGGGTCGAGAGATATGACATCTTCGACAAATTCTTCAGCTGTAAGATGGAGGAGAATAGTTCTATCAGTGAACACATCCTCAAGATGTCTGGGCTTCACAACCGCTTGACTCAGCTGGGAGTTAATCTCCCGGATGACTCGGTCATTGACAGAATCCTCCAGTCGCTTCCACCTAGCTACAAGAACTTTGTGATGAACTACAACATGCAAGGGATGGAGAAGTCCATTACTGAGTTGTACTCGATGCTGAAATCAATAGAGGTCGAGATCAAAAAGGAGCATCAAGTGTTGATGGTGAATAAGACCACTAGTTTCAAGAAAGGCAAGGGTAAGAAGAACTTCAAGAAGGACGGCAAAGTTGTTGCCGTGCCCGGTAAGCAAGTTGCCGGGAAGAAGAAGAACAAGAATGGACCCAAGCCTGAGACTGAGTGTTTTTATTGCAAGGGTACCGGTCACTGGAAGCGGAACTGCCCCAAGTACTTAGCGGATAAGAAGGACGGCAACATTAAAGGTATATGTGATATACTTGTTATTGATGTGTACCTAACCAGCGCTCGTAGTAGCTCCTGGGTATTTGATACCGGTGCAGTTGCTCACATTTGTAACTCCAAGCAGGTGTTGCGGAATAAGCGGAGGCTGGCAACGGACGAGGTGACGATGCGCGTCGGGAATGGTTCCAAGGACGATGTGATCGTCGTCGGCACGCTACCTCTACATCTACATTCGGGATTAGTGTTAAACCTTAATAATTGTTATTTAGTACCAGCTTTGAGCATGAACATTGTATCTGGATCTCGCTTGATGCGAGATGGCTACTCATTTGAATCTGAGAATAATGGTTGTTCTATTTATATGAGAGAGATGTTTTATGGTCATGCCCCGCTGGTCAATGGTTTATTTTTGATGAATCTCGAACGTGATGTTACACATGTCCATAGTGTGAGTACCAAAAAGTGTAAGGTTGATAACGATAGTCCCACTTACATGTGGCACTGCCGCCTTGGTCATATTGGTGTTAAACGCATGAAGAAGCTCCATATTGATGGACTTTTGGAGTCTCTTGATTTCGAATCATTTGACACGTGCGAACCATGCCTCATGGGCAAGATGATCAAGACTCTGTTCTCTCGAACAATGGAGCGAGCAACTGACTTTTTGGAAATAATACATACCGATGTATGCGGTCCAATGAGTGTCGAGGCTCGTTGTGGCTACCGTTATGTTCTCACCCTCACTGATGACTTGAGTAGATATGGGTATGTCTACTTAATGAAACATCAGTCTGAAACTTTTGAAAGGTTCAAGGAATTTCAGAGTGAGGTAGAGAATCAACGTGATAGGAAAATAAAGTGCCTACGATCTGATCGTGGCGGAGAATATTTAAGTCACGAGTTTGGCATGCACCTAAGGAAATGTGGAATTTTTTCACAACTCACGCCGCCTGGCACACCTCAGCGAAATGGTGTGTCTGAATGTCGTAATCACACTCTATTAGATATGGTACGATCTATGATGTCTCTTACCAACTTACCGCTATCATTTTGGGGATATGCATTAGAGACTGCCGCATTCACTTTAAATTGGGCACCGTCAAAATCCGTTGAGATGACACCGTATGAATTATGGTTTGGAAAGAAACCTAAGTTGTCATTTCTAAAAGTTTGGGGATGCGATGCTTATGTGAAGAAACTTCAACCTGAGAAGCTCGAACCCAAACCGGAAAAGTGCGTCTTCATAGGATATCCCAAAGAGACTATTGGGTATACCTTCTACCTACAATCCGAGGGCAAAGTCTTTCTTGCCAAGAATGGATCCTTTCTCGAGAAAGAGTTTCTCTCGAAAGAAGTAAGTGGGAGGAAAATAGAACTTGATGAGGTAATTGTACTTCCACTCGAACCGGAGAGTAGCGTAGCACAGGAAGTTGTTTCTATGGAGCCTACACCGGCTGGAGAGGAAGTTAATGATGATGATCATGAAACTTCAGATCAAGTTATTATTGAACATCAAAGGTCCACTAGGACACGTTTCGCACCAGAGTGGTACGGCAACCCTGTCCTGGGGATCATGTTGTTGGACAACGGTGAACCTTCGAACTATGAAGAAGCAATGGCGGGCCTGGATTCCAACAAATGACTTGAGGCCATGAAATCCGAGATAGGATCCATATATGAGAACAAAGTATGGACTTTTGTGGACTTGCCTGATGATAAGCGAGCCATTGAAAATAAATGGATCTTTAAGAAGAAGACCGACACGGATGGTAATGTAACCGTCTATAAGGCTCGGCTTGTCGCTAAGGGTTATTGACAAGTTCAAGGAATTGACTACGATGAGACTTTCTCACCCGTAGCGATGCTGAAGTTTGTCCGAATCATGTTAGCAATTGCCGCATTTTATGATTATGAGATCTGGCAAATGGACGTCAAAACGGCATTCCTTAATGGTTTCCTTAAGGAAAAATTGTATATGATGTAGCCGGAAGGTTTTGTCGATCCTAAAGATGCTAACAACGTATGCAAGCTCCAGCGCTTCATCTATGGGATGGTGCAAGCATCTCGGAGTTGGAACATTCGCTTTAATGAGGTGATTAAAGCGTTTGGGTTTATACAGGTTTATGGAGAACCCTGTATTTACAAAAAAGTGAGTGGGAGCTCTGTAGCATTTCTTATATTATATGTGGATGACATACTGATAATGCGAAATGATATAGAACTCTTGGAAAGTATAAAGGCCTACTTGAATAAGTGTTTTTCAATGAAGGACCTTGGAGAAGCTGCTTACATATTAGGTATTAAGATCTATAGAGATAGATCGAGACGCCTAATAGGTCTTTCACAAAGCACATACCTTGAAAAGATATTGAAGAAGTTCAATATGGATCAGTCCAAGAAGGGGTTCTTGCCTGTGTTACAAGGTGTGAGATTGAGTACGACTCAATGCCCGACCACGGCAAAGGATAGAGAAGAGATGAATGTCATCCCCTATGCTTCAGCCATAGGCTCTATTATGTATGACATGCTATGTACCAGACCTGATGTGAACCTTTCCATAAGTTTGGTAGAGAGGTACCAAAGTGATCCCGGAGTGGAACACTGGACAGCGGTCAAGAACAACCTAAAGTACCTGAAAAGGATAAAGGACATGTTTCTCGTATATGGAGGTGCCTAAGAGCTCGTCGTAAAGGGTTACGTCGATGGTAGCTTCGACACAGATCCGGACGACTCCAAGTCGCAAACCGGATACGTGTATGTTTTGAACGGAGGGGCAGTCAGCTGGTGCAGCAGCAAGCAAAGCGTCGTGGCGGCATCTACATGTGAAGCGGAGTACATAGCTGCTTTGGAAGCAACAAAGGAAGGAGTCTGGATGAAGGAGTTCATCACCGACCTAGGAGTAATTCCAAGTGCGTCGGGCCCAATGACTCTATTCTGTGACAACACTGGAGCTATTGCCCTTGCGAAGGAGCCCAGGTTTCACAAGAAGACAAGACACATCAAGCGCCGCTTCAAATCCACCCGTGATTACATTCAGGAGGGAGATATAGATATTTGTAAAGTGCATACGGATCTGAATGTCGCAGATCCGTTGACTAAACCTCTCTCACGAGCAAAACATGATCAACACCAGAATGTTATGGGTGTTCGATTCATCAAAATGTAACTAGATTATTGACTCTAGTGCAAGTGGGAGACTGTTGGAAATATGCCCTAGAGGAAATAATAAAATGGTTATTATTGCATTTCCTAGTTCATGGTAATTTTCTATTGTTAATGCTATAATTGTGTTAACCGAAAACCGTAATACATGTGTGAATACATAGACCATAACATGTCCCTAGTAAGCCTCTAGTTGGCTAGCTCGTTGATGAATAGATGGTCACGGTTTCATGACCATGGACATTGGATGTCGTTGATAACGGGATCACATCATAAGGAGAATGATGTGATGGACAAGACCCAATCCTAAGCATAGCACAAGATAGTGTAGTTTGTTTGCTAAAGCTTTTCAATGTCAAGTATCGTTTCCTTAGACCATGAGATTGTGCAACTCCCGGATACCGTAGGAATGCTTTGGGTGTGCCAAACATCACAACGTAACTGGGTGGCTATGAAGGTGCACTATGGGTATCTCCGAAAGAGTCTGTTGGGTTAGCACGAATCGAGACTGGGATTTGTCACTCCGTGTGACGGAGAGGTATCTCTGGGCCCACTCGGTAAGACATCATCATAATGAGCTCAATGTGACTAAGGAGTTAGCCACGGGATGATGTATTACAGATCGAGTAAAGAGACTTGCCGGTAACGAGATTGAACAAGGTATAGAGATACCGACGATCGAATCTCGGGCGAGTATCATACCGATAGACAAAGGGAATTGTATACGAGATTGATTATATCCCCGACATCGTGGTTCATCCGATGAAATCATCGTGGAGTATGTGGGAGCCAACATGGGTATCCAGATCCCGCTGTTGGTTATTGACCGGAGAGGTGTCTCGGTCATGTCTACATGTCTCCCGAACCCGTAGGGTCTACACACTTAAGGTTCGATGACGCTAGGTTTATATGGAAATGTTGTACGTGGTTACCGAAGGTTTTTCAGAGTCCCGGATGAGATCCCGGACGTCACGAGGAGCTCCGTAATGGTCCGGAGGTAAAGATTGATATATAGGAAGTCCAGTTTTGGTCACCGGAAAGTTTTCGGTCTCATCGGTAGTGTACCGGGAGTGCCGGGAGGGTGTCGGAGGACCCCCGGGAGGGGTGTGACGACCAAAGGACTTCATGGGCCCTTAGAGGAGGTGTGCCAGCCCTTATTGGGCTGGCCAAGACCTTCTAGAAAGGCCCATACAGCTGGAGATATGAGATATGGCTGAAAAAGGTTTAAAAGGAGGAGATCCACCTCCCTTGTGGGAGGTGGACTCTTCCCCTAGTTCGGCCGAACCTCTCCTCCTCGAAGGAGGGGCCAAGGCAGCCCCCCATCTCCCTCCTCCTATGTATATGCAAGGGTTTGGGCTGATTTGAGACACGACTTCTCTCTCTCTCTCTCTCGGCGCAGCCCTACCCTTCCTCTTCCTCGTTCTCCATAGCGCTTGGCGAAGCCTTGCCGGAGTCCATGTAGCTCCACCGTCACCACGCCGTCGTGCTGTTGAAGCTCTCCCTCAACCTCTCCTTCCTCCTTGCTAGATCAAGGCATAGAAGACGTCATTGGGCTGCACATGTGTTGAACACGGAGGCACCGTTGTTCGGCGTTGAGATCGGAATCCATCGCGATCTGAATCGCTGCGAGTACGACTCCACCAACCACGTTATTGTAACACTTCCGCATAGCAATCTTCAAAGGTATGAAGATGCAATCTTTCCCCTCTCATTGCTGGTTTCTCCATGGATAGATCTTGGTGATCGTAGGAAAAAATTTGATTTACTACTACGTCTCCCAACACTTCTTAGATGTAGGCTTGGTGCTCTTGGAGGTGCCACTCTTTGGCATAGCATCAGCCATGAGCTTCTTGGCTTTCTTCATGGGAGGGACTACCTCAGCATGCTCTTCCTCCTCCTCCTCAGCAGTAGCACCAGTAGCCTCCTCTGGATCTTCAAACATAGAGGTAGGCCTGCCAATTACATGGACAATCCTCTTCCTGGACTTCTTCTCCCCTGCCTTCTTAGGCAAAGCTTTCTTGGGGACCTCAGCTGACACAGTGGCTCTTGCACTCTCATGTGCCTTAGTTTCAGTGAGAGCATAAACTTTGCTGATAACTCTTCGAGAGGAAGTAGCTTCAGTTGCTGACTTCTTGGCAGCCTTTTCTTGCTTCTTAGCAAGTTTATCCTTAGGAATAAAATCTGAATCTTCTTCATTAGAGTTAAGCTTCTTCCTGGTTCTGGTGGCAGCCTTGGGCAACCCATGAGAGCTGGGGTTGCCTGGATCTGAGAAAGAACTGACTTCTCGGCTTGTTCCAGAACTCATATCAACTCCCTGCTCTGCCAAATTCTGACTGTCTTCTGAGCCTGACATACTGACCCTGTGAATAGAGTATAGGAGAGCAGAAGAAGATGAGTCATCACAAAATGAGGCTGGTTTTTGAAATTTGAGCAATGAATTATAAAGATTTTTGCATTCTGTCAAATAGATATCGGTGCAGCCAAAACAGAATTTTCGGTGGGGCCGAGACTGACTGACTCACTAACCAAAACTTGGCAGCCTTTTTGGTCAGACCGAAAAGAGCAACTCGGTTCCACTGAGTCAGTTCTCAGCCACACATAAAAGTATATCGGTGAGACCGATATTTCCATTTCGGTTTCACCGAGATCTATCGGGCGGACGGCAAAACCCTAGAAAATTCATCTTTCGTGAGATTACGGTGTTTTGAGAGGATGGAAACATGTGCAAAGGGTGTAATGATGATAAACAAGGATCTAATGCGCAAGAATCGGATGAGGAGCGCACCAGAGATCGAATCCGTACCCTAGTTTGGTGCGGATCCTCTACGGCGGCGACGAGGGAGAGGAATTCGTCAGCGATGGCGATTCCTAGCGGCGGGGGAGCATGGGGAGACAAGGGCGATGACCAGGGGTCTTTGGAGCGGCAGCTTAGGGTTTTGGAGCACGATGTTTGAAGATAGAATATCAAAGCATCGGGGTCCAGAGTTATATACCCACCACTGTCAGTGACACCGATTCTAAGTTTTCGGTGTCACCGAGTGCCTCAACTGTCAGCTGAGAGGGACACTTGGTGTAACCGAGAAAATGGAATCGATGGTACCGAGATTGAAAAACCAGATCAACCCTAGGCATTTAGTGAGACCGAGATTTTGTGGTTGGTTCCACCGAGATGCACTTGGGAGGTTTTAATGGTCAGTCCTTGTCGATACGGAACTCCGAGTGCTCCACACACAGAGGGATCGAAAAGCACTTGTTCAAATTTTGTGATGGAGCATGAATAGCGTATGAGGTGAGAAGCATAGATAGCTAAAGAAGTGGCCCTAGGCATTCTTGTATATCCAGTTGGCAAAATATAAATCAAAAGCCAAATAGCAACAATTGGATATCCTCGAATGATAAAATAAATGCAGACCAACATGCTCACACAATAAGATGTCAAATGAAATCATGGCAAACATGCACATATACTCTAGCATCTAACAAGCACTTGGGTGATGACGAAGTCATCTATATATGAGTATTTGACTTAGGAGCCAAGTAAGAGTACTTGATCATAGGTCATACTCATCGTTTAAGCACAAGTGGGGTTACCAATTTTACATAAAGCATCTAATGTTTGTCACATACTAAGAGATGCTTTGACTCAATTCTTAGAGTAAATCTCCCCCTTGATGTGACATCTCCCCATAAGAGGGATAAACTAACCTTGGGTTTTGTCAATCAAGACTTCATGTTGGTGAGGTAGTGATGGATGCTCAAGGTTGATGAAGATCACCAAGAGTTGGGAGCATCCTTGTTATTTCCTTACTCTTCTCACCTACATGGGTTAGTCCCAACACACAAGAGACAAATGCAAGGATATCTATGGACATGGAGTGCAAAGCATGTGTAATGATGTCCATTGATTTTTGATTACCTTGTCCCTTGCTTATCTTTGAGGGAATCGGTCACTCCTTAATCTATTGCATAGGGTTGATGTTGATTGCAAATAGATCTTGCCAATAATGAATGTGAGTGAATTTCATTGGCGGAGTCACCCCTCAAGAACTCTCTAGTTCTTCTTCTTGGGAATCCACATCAAGTTGATGGGGATCCTTGGTGTTGAAGTAGCACTTGTAGAAGTTGAGCTTGTAGTATCCTTGGGAACCCACTTCACCAAAGCTTGGGAATCATCTTCATAAGAGTCAAAGTCCTCTTGGAGCTTGTTCTTGTCCTTGAGCTTGGTGTCTTGTGCTGGAAGGTCATTTTGAGTGTTTGTCCCCTTGGGAAGAGTATTTTCATACTTATCATTTTGAGTAACAAACTTGGTATTGGGATATTGACCTTCTTCCCATTCAACTCCATTAGCGTTGAAGTAGCCAACACCGTGATTCTTCCGGTATCCTCCATGCTTGCGTACAATCTCATCAAATTGTTTGTGCCCTTCAAGACTCTTGTAGATACCTTTCTCCATAATTCCTTTCAATAAAGCATTTTCTTGCTCAACTATAACTTGGCTAATAGAATCATCATTAGTGGAATCAATAGAACTACTAGGAGCAACATCATTGGGTTTAGCATTTTTACTGTTGATAATAGATGAAGAACCTTTCTTTCCTTTGTTACTAGTTTGCTTAGATATGACTTGTGGCATGAATGTAGACAAGAGTAGTCGTTTGGCAATATAATATGAAGTCTTCTTTCGGAGATCATCATTGATAGCTTTAAGAAATTCATGTTCTTGCTCCAAATTGAGCTTCTCAAAGCGTAGCTTCTCATCAGTTCTTACGACCTCTCTATGATCTTCAAGAGTAGATTCATGAGCTAACTTAAGAGTGTTGAGTTCTTTAGTTAGTTCTTCTATTTTCATCTTATCATCTCTAATCGACTTATCTTGACTAGCATGAGTAATATCAAGTTCATTATGATTAACATCACTAGTTTTATCACATAGCAAGTCATCATCGTAAAGCAAGTCATCTTCATCACTATCGAAATCAAGATATTCAGGGTGTGATACCTTGGGGCCTTTAGCCATGAAGCAACTTCCACCTCCTTCATTTGGTGAATTAAATAGGTCATAGGAGTTGGTTGTCACTAGTGCAATTCCGGCAACACCATCATCTTGACTATAGTCAGAGTTGGAGTGATAGCTTCTCTCGGAGTGGTTGTCGGAGTCGAAGCCGGAAACCCATTCACCAACATGAGCTTGATGCTTCCTTCTTGAGTAGCTCTTGGTGTGCTTGTCCTTCTTCTCTGAGTCCCTACTTCTCCTTGAGGGTCTTCGTTCATAACGATCATCTCTACTCCTTCTCTCTCTTCGAGGTGATTCATCTCTTGAGCTTCGTCTTCTTGGTGACTCTTCTCTTCATTTGTAGGGAGCTGAGCACTCATTTGAGTAGTTTCCGGGCTTCCCACAGTTGTAGCAGTTTCGATCATGACTTGACAAACGCTTCTCTTCATATCTTGAGTTAGAGTTGTGATCTTTGCTTCTATTCTTGTAGAACTTGTTGAATATCTTGACCATGAGGCTTATCTATTAATTTGTGACAAGGTTGTCGCTTGAGGTAGCGGGAGCATCACTTGTGGCTTTGTAAGCACTGCTAGACTTGTGATGAAGGTCTTCCTTGTCTTTGAGTGTCATCTCATGAGCAACAATTCTACCAATCACTTCCGTTGGTTTGAGATCTTTGTAGTTGGGAATCGGTTGGATCAATGTGCACACGGTGTCATATCTCTCATCCAAAGCTCAAAGTATCTTCTTGATGATGAACTTGTCAGTCATTTGTTCGCTTCCTAAGCCAGCAATCTCATTGGTGATCAGAGCTACCCTAGAGTACATTTCAGCGACTCCTTCACCATCCTTCATCTTGAACTTGTCAAGTTAACCTTGAAGAACATCTAACTTGGATTCTCTCACGGACTTAGTTCCTTCGTGCATATCAACCAAAGTATCCCAAATCTCTTTTGCATGTTCAAGACGGCTGATTTTGTTGAATTCTTCAGGACATAGGCTGTTGAAGAGTGTGTCACATGCTTGAGCATTGAGTTGCAACATCTTCAATTCATCTGCATATGCTTCATGATCCGGTTCCTTTCCATCCGCAAAGAATTCACCTTGCAATCCAACACGAACAACAGCCCAAATAGCAGGATTATGACCAAGCAAATGCATTTTCGTTTTGTTCTTCCAACTAGCAAAATTAGTTCCATCAAAGTACGGACCTCTACGGTGATAATTTCCCTCACTAGATGTCATACTTCTCCTAGGTTGTGAAACCAATGCAATGAAGACCAAAGCTCTGATACCACTTGTAGGATCGAAAGTAGGTCTAGAGGGGAGGGTGCTTAGACTAATTGACCAATAAAAGTTTTGCCTTTTCCCCAATTTTAATTCTTGGAAAGTTTTAGCATTCATAGTGTATCAAGTAACACCCTAAACATGCATGTCTAAGAGTGTAGCAGCGGAAAGTAAAGATATTGCACATGTAAGTATAGAGAGGGTTATGAATGCAAACACAAGTGATGACACGATGATTTTTCCCGTGGTTCCGATAGGTGGTGCTATAGTACGTCCACGTTCATGAAGTCTTCAACCCACAGAGGGTAATGGTTGCGAGAGTCCATGGAGGGCTCTACCCACAGAGGGTTCCATGAAAAAGCAAACTTGACTATTCCATGCGGCTTCCGTCCACGAAGGACTAGCCTCAGTATGGGTAGATCTTCACCACGTAGGCGATCTCCTTGCCCTTACAAACTTCTTGGTTCACTCCACAACACGAAGTAGGAGGCTCCCAAGCGACACCTAACCAATCTAGGAGGCACCACCCTCCAAAAGGTAATAGGCTCGGTAATGACGATGAACTCCTTGCTCTTATGCTTCAAGATGATAGACTCCTCAACACACAATCTCTCTCACACATATTTGCCTTGGTAGAAGAGATGGGATTGGTGGAAAGCAACTTGGGGAGGCTAGAAATCAAGATCCATATGGTTAGAGTGGAAGATCTTGACCTCAACACAAGGGTAGGTGGTTCTCTCTCAGAAAACTGAGTAGGATAGGTATGGAATAATTCTGAGTGCTTCTCTTTCGAGTGGGTGGTGGAGAAGGGGTATATATAGGCATCCCTAAAAATCCAACCGTTGCACACAATAAGTCAGACTCGATGACACCGATTTACAGGTGGTACCAAAGTGACAAAAAGTGGCAACTTTTGAATCTTGGATGGACCAATATACAATTCTCGGTTGCACCGACAAGGTGACCAACGGTTAGATTTACCAGTCTCGGTGACGCCGATTCACCATTCTCGGTCGGACCGAAAATGAGAACTTGCATAGCAGAAAGTTGGCAACCCAACTCGATGGTACCGAGTGCAGTGTCGGCTGCACCAAAGTGTTAGTGTTTGGCTGAGCCTGTCTAGGGTTTGGAACTCGGTGGCACCGGGATAGGAGTGTTGGTTGCACCGATTTGGCATATTTGGCTTAGGACAGACTTTGGTGGGAGAGTTTGTGGATGTTTTGGTGACTGTCAGTTGTGCACGTTTGAGCATATTGTTCACCATCAAAACTTTACCCCTTTTAATAGTATTGGCTTTCCAATACACCCAAAGTGATTTCTCACAAATGTAAAATGTAAAATGTAAAATGTAAAATAGTATTGGCTTGGCCAACCTATTTCCTTGAATCTTGGGGTAATTCCACAATCCTTTTGCCATTCCCATCATTGAACTTTCCTTGAAATATACTTGGTGAAGACATTAGTTCAATGACTTATATGTTGTCATTAATTACCAAAACCACCAAGGGAGCAAATGTGCTTTCAGTTCCATGCAATTACATTATCATTCTAGGATAGTTTTGAGTAATAATTTACCAATTTATATTACTTTTGAGCAGTAACCTATTGACCCGGTGCAAGTACCTATTTTCTGCGTGTTTTTTACTTTTCAGGTTTATGTACCAAACAAAGTCCAATTGCCCCAAAACTTTTTAATAATTTTTTTGGAATGAAATAAGACCTGGAAGCTTTGGGAAAAGATCGGAGGTCGCACGAGGGAGGCACAAGCCAAAAGGGCGCGCCCATAGGGGGTCGGCGCCCTGATAGCTTGTCCCACCCTGGTGGCCCTCCAACCCATGTTCTCTGGCCTATAAATTCACATATATTCCATAAACCCTAGGGGCATCCCGAAACACTTTTTTCGTCGTTGCAAGTCTCTGTTCGGCTGCTATCTCATCTGGAGCTCCATTCCAGCACCCTGCCGGAGGGGGGATCGATCACGGAGGGCCTCTTAATCAACCTTGCTACCCTCATGATGATGTGTGAGTAGTTCACCACAGACCTATGGGTCCGTAGTTAGTACCTAGATTTCTATCTCTTTCTCTCTTTGATATTAAATACAGTGATCATCGCAGCTTCGCTTTGATCTATCTGATGTAATTCTTTTGTGTGGTGCGTTTGTTGGGATCCGATGAATTGTGGACTTATGTTCAAATTATTCATGAAAAGTATTTGAGTCTTCTCTGAAATCTCTCATTGATTCTTATTGCATGATCATTATAGCTTCGTAAATCTCACTGGTCTATTGATTTGCTTTGGCCAAGTAGATTAATCTTTCTTCAGTGAGAGGGGTGCGTTGTAGTGGGTTCAACCTGTCGGGTTTCTATATCCCAGTAATAGATGGGGACAAGATATGTATTTGTGTTGTTTCCACTAAGGATAAAACGATTGGGTTTATTCATATTGATTGAGTTTACTTTGTCTACATCATGTCATCGTTCTCCAAGCATTACTCTGTTTGTCATGAACTTAATACGTAGAGAGGCAACCATAGAAGCGCTCTTGAAGTGGAGTAATAGTAATAGGTGCAGGCAAGAGTCGGTCTATTTGTTTTGGACGTGATACCTATATACACATGATCATTGTCATGAATATCACATAATTATGTGCTTTTCTATCAATTGCCCAACACTAATTTGTTTACCCACCGTATGCTTACTTTCATGAGAGATGCCGCTAGGAACAACTACGGCCCCAGGTCTACTCACTTATATATTTACAAATCTTATCTTTACCTTGCTGACATTATTTAAATTTTATTTTATTTTGTAATTTAGAATTATCTACTATTATCTACACACTTCACTTGCTTGCAAATAACGATATCAAGGGGATTGACAACCCTCTTGCCTGCGTTGGGTGCAAGTTGTTTGTTCTTTTGTGTGCAGCCGCTGAAGATGGTTGTGCATTGATATTCCTATTGGTTAGATAAACCTATATTTCTTAATTGACGTAAATACTTACCCGTATTGTGCTGCAATTATCCGTTCCTCTTCATGGAAAACCCAACGCAGATCACAAGTATCAGGAAGGATTTCTGGCGCTGTTGCCGGGGAATATGATCACCAACTATCAAGTAACTTCACACTTCACACAAATTATCATCCACTTGTTATTATTTTTATTTGTTGTTATATTTATTTTGTTTCATAAAAAACAAAAATACAAAAATATTTATCTTTGATTGTTATTACTTTGCTTGTTTTGCTTGCTTCAAAGTTGTTATCATGTCTGAGTTTGAAACTAGTAAAACTTCCGCCTCTAGTGTGAAAGCCTTAGAAGATTCAACTTCACCTATCAATTATAATGCTAAAATAAATCTTTATGAATTTTTTAAGTAAAAACTTGATAACCTTGCAGATGATGATCCTTCTAGAGAGGAACCTATTATGCAAACTAAGAAATTCCGTATTGGTAGTGGTCATATCATTGGAAAGAGTGTAATCCAAGATTTTTTCACTTGTGCGAGTTCTCTACCCTTGATAGGAGGATATATTACTAGTAGAACAACTAGTTACGTGGATGATATATCCTTGATTATAGTTGAATTAGAAAGACAATTCATTCATATGCATCCCTGCATACAATGGTTGTTTCTAGAGTTCTCTAACATTGAACATGCTCCTACTAAACAGTTGGCCATAATATTTCTTTCCCATGAATTTAGTCATATTATGCCGCAATAAAGAGAAATATTTTCTTATTATCGTATCAATAATGAGTTCCCACAAATGAAGGGAATTCTTTATGAGTTGGAAGAAATAAGGAGATTAAGATCAACTGACTATGTTGCTTATAATCAAAACCTTAGGAAAAAGGTTCCACCTAATGTCTTGATTGATGAGATTTCCAAATTCAATGATCAAATTATTGTCAGAAAATTGAATTAGACTATGGGCTTGATATGAAATTAAGGAAATATCTTTATCAGAACCTATACAATGAAGAATTTACTGTAACTTATGAAGGGCCTGAGGAGGGACCTCCTTCTCCTTCGGAGATAGACCTCACAGACCCTTGTGTTGCAAAGTTTAGCCCCTTAAATTATTTTTGCTTGACTATTATAAAACTTTCTTATTAAAGAAGGGAGTATGATTATATCATGATGAATCGTTCTTATGATTATGACAATACTTGAAAGTATGCATTATGCCTAGCTAGGGGCATAAAACAATAGCGCTTATTCGGAGGCAACCCAATAGTTATATTTATTTATGCCTTTTACTTTATGTTTTTGTGTGATAAAATTATTATTGACTCTGTAATTATTGTGTTTTTATGTTTTTATTTTTTTTTGTGCCAAGTAAAACCTTTGGGATGACTCACAAGATGAGTAGAATTGATACGGTGCAAAAACAAAAACTTTAGCCTCCAGTGCAGAAGTTTTATGATTTTACTAGAACTTATTTTTTATATGAATTTTTTACATAGTCTTTCTATACAAATTATTCAGGTTGTCCTAATTTTTCAGAATTTTTAGAGTTGCAGAAGTACAGGTTCTTTACATATCATTACAGATTGTTCTATTTTAGACAGATTTTGTTCTTGCTTGCATAGTTTGCTTGTTTTGATGATGCTATGGATTATATCGTGGGTTATAAGCCATGGAGAAGTTAGAATACAGTACCTATTATTAAATAATAAAATATGAATCAATTTATAATAGTACCTACAGTATTTGATATGTTGCTTATACTGACGGATCTCACGAAGTTTTGTTGAGTTTTGTGTGATTGAAGTTTTCAAGTTTTGGGTATTATCATGATGGACAAAGGAATAAGGAAAATAAAGAGCCTAAGATTGGGATTACAAATACACCCCAAGGTAATATTCTATGAAGACTCAAGCTTCTAAGCTTGGGGATGCCCTGGAAGGTATCCCCTCTTTCGTCTCAATCCATCGGTATGTCTCTTGAAGCTATATTTTTATTCGTCACATGATATGAGTTTTGCTTGGACCGTTGTTTTTTTTAGTTTGACACAATCAGCATTTTATGGACACACCTATTTGAGAGAGATACACCTTCATCATAATTTGTTAGAAACTCTATGTGTTTCACTTATATCCTTTGAGCTTAGCAGTTGCTCAAGTACTTCACTTATATCTTTTTGAGCACGATGGCGTATAGATTTTGTAGAAATAAGTACACTCTCGTTATTCACTTGTATTTGTTTGAGAGTTAATAAATATTGAAGGTGATTTGCATGGGTCATAATACTAGTCTAAAAATAATAGTTATTCAATGAGTGATAATCAAAACCATAATGTAGCACATAAAAGAGAAATTCTGTGTTAATGATATTAATGCGGTAATATGAAAAAGGTGTGAGTGCATCATTGTTGATTTGTAGAAGTCTCGGTATTAAGAGGTTTTAATTTCTTGTTTACCTAAATATTAAAAATGCATGTTAGGGATGTGTGAGCATTTCTATTCCTCGTTAAAATCCTAGTGTTGTTTCGGGTCGGAGGCGCGCAATGGTTAACTCCTCCCAACCTCCTCCCTCGGGGCATGTGAGTAGTACTTTGATTTGTGATAAAATTAATTAAACTTTGCAATAATTATATGAGTTATTCATGAATAATGTGAACCTCATTATTATAAACTTGGCTTGTATATTCCGATGATAGGCCTCCTTGAATGTCCGAGGTCTTCATGAGCAAGCAAGTTGGATGCACACCCACTTAGCTTCAATTGAGATTTCATAAACTTATAGCTCTAGTGCATCATTTGCATGGAAATCCCTACTCCTTGCATTGACATCTACCGGCGGGCATCTCCATAGCCCGCCCATACGCCTAGTTGATGTGAGACTATGTTCTCCACTTTTTACCCCTTTGATATCCACCACCATATTCTATTCCGCATTTATGCTATGTCCAGTGTTCATGCTCATGTATTACGTGAAGAATAAATAGTTTATTTACATTGAAAAAATATGATCCAATTTCCTGACTTGGACATAGTGGTGCTTGACATTTGTATTAATGTTGTGAAGACAGAGCCATGCCTTGCTAATATGATAAGATGAATGGGGGTAAACATTCTTTTAGGATCGTATACTTTGAAAGATTGACGATTTTGTTACGTGTGCTTATAAATATTACTATGTTGATGTTTTTTAATTCATCATTTCATAATGAGCATACATCCAAAAGATTACATATTGGGTAGAATATCACGTCAAAAATTCAGTTTGTATCATTTACCTACCCGAGGACAAGTAGGAACTAAGCTTGGGGATGCTGATACGTCTCCAATGTATCTATAATGTTTGGTTGTTCCATGCTATTATATTATCATTCTAGGATACTTTTTGAGTAATAATTTACCAATTTATATTATTTTTTAGCACTAACCTATTGACCTAGTGCCTAGTGCCAGTTTCTGTATTCTGCGTGCTTTTTACTTTTCAGGTTTACAGTACCAAACAAAGTCAAATTGCCACAAAACTTTTTGATGATTTTTTCTGGACCAAAAGAAGACCTGGAAGCTTTAGGAGAAGACCGGAGGCCGCACGAGGGAGGCACAAGGCAACAGGGCGCGCCTAGGGGGGACGGTGCGCCTTGATGGCTTGTCCCTTCCTGGTGGACCTCCTACCCCCATTCTTTGACCTATAAATTCACATATATTCCAAAAAACTAGGTGGCATCGTGAAACACTTTTTTGCTGCCGCAAGTCTCTGTTCTGCCGCGATCTAATCTGGAGCTCTGCTTCGGCACCCTGCCAGAGGGGGATCGGTGACGAAGGGCCTCTTCATCAACCTTGCTGCCCTCATGATGATGTGTGAGTAGTTCACCGTAGACCTATGGGTCTGTAGTTAGTACCTAGATGGCTATCTCTCTCTCTTCATCATTAATACAATGATCATTGCATCTTTGCTTTGATCTATCCGATGTAATTCTTTTGTGCGGTGTGTTTGTTGGGATCCGATGAATTGTGGGTTTATGTTCAGATTATTCGTGAAAAGTATTTGAGTCTTCTCTAAAATGTCTTATTGATTCTTATTGCATGATCATTATAGCTTCATAAATCTCTTTGATCTATTGATTTGCATTGGCCAAGCTGATTGATCTTTCTTCGTGAGAGGGGTGTGTTGTAGCGGGTTCAACCTGACGAGTTTCTATATCCCAGTGACCGAAGTTAACAAGATACGTCTTTGTGTTGTTTCCACTAGGGATAAAATGATGGGGTTTATTCATATTGATTGAGTTTACTTTGTCTACATCAGATCATCGTTCTCCAAGCATTACTCTGTTTGTCACGGACTTAATACGTAGAGAGGCAAGCATAGAAGCGCTCTTGAAGTGGAGTAATAGTAATAGGTGCAGGCAGGATTCGGCCTATTTGTTCTGGACGTGATGCCTATATACACATAATCATTGTCGTGAATATCACATAACTATACGCTTTTCTATCAATTGCCCAACAGTAATTTGTTTACCCACCATGTGCTTACTTTCATGAGATATGCCGCTAGGGAAAACTATGGGCCCCGGGTCTATTCGCTTATATATTTACAGATCTTATCTTTACCTTGATGCCATTATTTACCTTTTATTTTATTTTGTAATTTACAATTATCTACTGTTATATACACACTTCACTTGCTTGCAAATGACTAGATCAAGGGGATTGACAACCCTCTTGCCCACGTTGGGTGCAAGTTATTTGCTCTTTTTTGTGCAGCCGCTGAAGACGGTTGTGGATTGATATTCCTATTGGTTCAATAAACCTTGGTTTCTTAACTGGGGGAAATACGTACTCGTATTGTGCTGCAATTACCTGTTCGTCTTCATGGAAAACCCAACGCAGATCACAAGTATAAGGTTGCTACCCTCATGAACTCACACTCTCATTATTATGCATAAATAGAATCAATCTTTCATGGCCATTCTTGATGGTACTTGTGCTTCAAACATGAGTTTTGGTCTTGGGCCCAAGGTTAAAATCTTTGTGGTGCCAATGTTGGAAATATGCCCTATAGGCAATAATAAAATGGTTATTATTTCATTTCCTTGTTCATGATAATTGTCTATTGTTCATGCTATAATTGTGTTAACTCGAAACCATAACGCATGTGTGAATACATAGACCACAATGTGTCCCTAGTGAGCATCTAGTTGGCTAGCTCGTTGATCAATAGATGGTCACGGTTTCATGACCATGGACATTGGATGTCGTTGATAACGGGATCACATCATTAGGATAATGATGTGATGGACAAGACCCAATCCTAAGCATAGCACAAGATCGTGTAGTTCGTCTGCTAAAGCATTTCCAATGTCAAGTATCATTTCCTTAGACCATGAGATTGTGCAACTCCCGGATACCGTAGGAATGCTTTGGGTGTGCCAAACGTCACAACGTAACTGGGTGGCTATAAAGGTGCACTAAGGGTATCTCCGAAAGTGTCTGTTGGGTTGGCACGAATCGAGACTGGGATTTGTCACTCCGTATGATGGAGAGGTATCTCTAGGCCCACTCGGTAAGACATCATCATACTGAGCTCAATGTGACTAAGGAATTAGCCACGGGATGATGTGTTTCGGAACGAGTAAAGAGACTTGCCGGTAACGAGATTGAACAAGGTATAGGGATACCGACGGTCGAATCACGGGCAAGTATCATACCGATAGACAAAGGGAATTGTATACGGGATTGATTGTATCCCTGACATCATGGTTCATCCAATGAGATCATCGTGGAGCATGTGGGAACCAACATGGGTATCCAGATCCCGCTGTTGGTTATTGACCGGAGAGGTGTCTCGGTCATGTCTACGTGTCTCCCGAACCCGTAGGGTCTACACACTTAAGGTTCGATGACGCTAGGGTTATAGGGAAATGGTTACATGATTACTGAAGGCTGTTCGGAGTCTCGGATGAGATCCCAGACATCACGAGGAGCTCCGGAATGGTCCGGAGGTAAAGATTGATATATAGGAAGTCTTGTTTTGGTCACCGGGAAGTTTTCGGGCTCATCGGTAGTGTACCGGGAGTGCCGGGAGGGTGCCGGAGGACCCCCGGGAGAGGTGTGACGACCAAAGGACTTCGTGGGCTGTTAGAGGAGGTGTACCAGCCCTTATTGGGCTGTCCAAGTCCTTCCAGAAAGGCCCATGTGGCTAGGGATAAAGTGATAAGGCTAAAGGAGATTCAAAAGGAAGAGATCCACCTCCCTTGTGGGAGGTGGACTCCTCCCCTAGCTCGGCCGAAGCTCTCCTCCTTGGAGGAGGGGCCAAGTCAGCCCTCCCTCTTCCTCCTCCTATATATACTTGAGTTTTTAGCTATTTTGAGACAAGATTTGATCTCTCTCTCCCATGACGCAGCCCTACCTCTCTTCTTCCTCCTCCGAAGTGCTTAGGCGAAGCCCTGCCGGAATACCTTGCTACTCCACCACCACCACGTCGTCGTGCTGCTGTTGGAGCTCTTCCCCAACCTCTCCCTCCTCCTTGCTGGATCAAGGCATGGGAGACGTCACTGGTCTGCACGTGTGTTGAACGTGGAGGCGCCGTTGTTCGGCGCTGAGATCAGAGTCCACTGGGATCTGAATCGCTACGAGTATGACTCCACCAACCGCGTTCGTGTAACGCTTCCGCTTTGCGATCTTCAAAGGTATGAAGATGCAATCTCTCCCCACTCGTTGCTGGTTTCTCCATAGATAGATCTTGGTGACACGTAGGAAAAATTTTGATTTACTACTACGTCTCCCACCAGTGGCATCATGAGCTAGGTCTATGCGTAGAATCTATGCATGAGTAGAACACAAAGTTGTTGTGGGCATCGATCTTGTTAATTTGCTTACCACTACTAGTCTTATCTTTATTCGTCGGTATTATGGGATGAAGCGGCCCGGACCAACTTTACACGTACGCTTACGTGAGACCGGTTCCACCGCTTGACATGCACTTGTTGCATAAGGTGGCTAGTGGGTGTGTGTCTCTCCCACCTTAGTCGGATTGGATTCGATGAAAAGGGTCCTTATGAAGGGTAAATAGCAATTGGCATATCATGTTGTGGTTTTGGCGTAGGTAAGAAGCGTTCTTGCTAGAAACCTATAGCGGCCACATAAAAACTTGCAACTCCAAATTAGAGGACGTCTAACTTGTTTTTGCAGCATGTGCCTTGTGATGTGATATGGCCAAAGGATGTGATGTGATGCATTGTGATGTATGAGATTGATCATGTTCTTGTAATAGGATTCACGACTTGCATGTCGATGAGTATGACAACCGGCAAGAGCCATAGGAGTTGTCTTATTTTATTGTATGACCTGCGTGTCAATCAAGAACACCATGTAATTACTTTACTTTATTGCTAAACGTTAGCCATAGTAGTAGAAGTAATAGTTGGCAATACAACTTCATGAAGACACGATGATGGAGATCATGATGATGGAGATCATGGTGTCATGCCGGTGACAGTGATGATCATGGTGCCCCGAAGATGGAGATCGAAGGACCAAGATCATATTGGCCATATCATGTCACTATATTGATTGCATGTGATGTTTATCATGTGTACATCTTATTTTCTTAGAACGACGGTAGTGAATAAGATGATATCTCAATAAAATTTCAAGAAAGGTGTTCGCCCTAACTGTGCATCGTTGCTAAGGATCGTTGTTCCGAAGCACCACGTGATGATCGGGTGTGATAGGTTTTAACGTTCGCATACAACGGATGTAAGCCAGATTTACACACGCGAAACACTTAGGTTGACTTGATGAGCCTAGCATGTACAGACATGGCCTCGGAACACGAAAGACCGAAAGGTCGAACATGAGTCGTATAGAAGATACGATCAACATGGAGATGTTCACCATGAACGACTAGTCCGTCTCACGGGATGATCGGACACGGGCTAGTTGACGTGGATCATGTGTCACTTGGATGGCTAGAGAGATGTCTACCTAAGTGGGAGTTCATTAAATAATTTGATTATGTGAACTTAATTATCATGAACTTAGTCTAAAATTGTCGTTACAATCTATATTGTAGATCCAATGGCCAACGCTAATGTCACCCTCAACTTCAATGCGTTCCTAGAGAAAACCAAGCTGAAAGATGATGGAAGCAACTATGCGTACTGGGTTCGTGGCTTGAGGATCATCCTCATAGCTTCCAAAAGATTGTATGTCCTTGATGCATCGCTAGGTGATGCACCCATTTTCCCAGCAGATCAAGACGTTATGAACGCTTGGCAGTCACGCTGCGATGATTACTCCCTTGTTCAGTGTGGCATGCTTTACAGTTTAGAACCGGGGCTACAAAAGCGTTTTGAGCAACACGGAGCATATGAGATGTTCCAAGAGCTAAAACTGATTTTCCAAGCTCATGCCCGGGTAGAGAGATATGATGTCTCCGACAAGTTCTTCAGTTGTAAGATGGAGCAAAACAGTTCTGTCAGTGAGCACATACTCAAAATGTTTGGGTTGCACAACCGCTTGACTCGGATGGGAGTTAATCTCCCGGATGACTCGGTCATTGAAAGAATCCTCTAGTTGCTTCCACCTAGATACAAGAGCTTTGTGATGAACTACAACATGGAGGGTATGGAGAAATCCATTCCTGAGTTATACTCGATGCTGAAATCAGCAGAGGTCGAGATCAAAAAGGAGCATCAAGTGTTGATGGTGAATAAGACAACTAGTTTCAAGAAAGGCAAGGGTAAGAAGAACTTCAAGAAGGACGGCAAAGTTGTTGCCGTGCCCGGTAAGCAAGTTGCCGGGAAGAAGAACAAGAATGGACCCAAGCCTGAGACCAAGTGCTTTTATTGCAAGGGTACCGGTCACTGGAAGCGGAACTGCCCCAAGTATTTAACGGATAAGAAGGCCGGCAACGTTAAAGGTAGATGTGATATACTTGTTATTTATGTGTACCCAACTAGTGCTCATAGTAGCTCCTGGGTATTTGATACCGGTGTAGTTTCTCACACTTGTAACTCCAAGCAAGAGCTGCGGAATAAGCGGAGACTGGCAAAGGACGAGGTGACGATGCGCGTCGGAATGGTTCCAAGATGGATGTGATCGTCGTCGGCATGCTACCTCTACATCTACCTTCGGGATTAGTTTTAAACCTCAATAATTGTTATTTAGTACCAGCTTTGAGCATGAACATTGTATCTGGATCTCGTTTGATGTGAGATGGCTACTCATTTAAATCTAAGAATAATGGTTGTTCTATTTATATGAGAGAAATGTTTTATGGTCATGCCCCGCTGGTCAATGGTTTATTTTTGATGAATCTCGAACGTGATGTTACACATGTCCATAGTGTGACTACCAAAAGGTGTAAGGTTGACAACGATAGTCCCACTTACATGTGGCACTGCCGCCTTGGTCATATTGGTGTCAAACGCATGAAGAAGCTCCATGCTGATGGACTTTTGGAGTCTCTTGATTTCGAATCATTTGACACGTGTAAACCATGCCTCATGGGCACGATGACCAAGACTCCGTTCTCCGAAAAAATGGAGCAAGCAAATGACTTGTTAGAGATAATACATACCGATGTACGCGGTCCAATGAGCATCGAGGCTCGCGGTGGCTACCGCTATGTTCTCACCCTCACTAATGACTTGAGCAGATATGGGTATGTCTACTTAATGAAACATAAGTCTGAAACCTTTCAAAGGTTCAAGGAATTTCAGAGTGAGGTAGAGAATCAACATGACAAGAAAATAAAGTGCCTACGATCTGATCGTGGCGGAGAATATTTAAGTCACGAGTTTGGCACGCACCTAAGGAAATGTGGAATTGTTTCACAACTCACGCCGCCTGGCACACCTCAACGAAATGGTGTGTCTGAATGTCGTAATCACACTCTATTGGATATGGTGCGATCTATGATGTCTCTTACCGACTTACCGCTATCATTTTTGGGATATGCATTAGAGACTGCCGCATTCACTTTAAATAGGGCACCGTCAAAATCCGTTGAGACGACACCGTATGAATTATGGTTTGGAAAGAAACCTAAGCTGTCGTTTCTAAAACTTTGGGGATGCGATGCTTACGTGAAGAAACTTCAACCTGAGAAGCTCGAACCCAAAGCGGAAAAGTGTGTCTTCATAGGATATCCCAAAGAGACTATTGGGTATACCTTCTACCTCAAATCCGAAGGCAAAGTCTTTGTTGCCAAGAATGGATCCTTTCTCGAGAAAGAGTTTCTATCGAAAGAAGTAAGTGGGAGAAAATTAGAACTTGATGAGGTAATTGTACCTCCATTCGACCCGGAGAGTAGCGCAGCATAGGAAGTTGTTTCTATAGAGCCTACACCGGCTGGAGAGGAAGTTAATGATGATGATCATGAAACTTCAGATCAAGTTACTATTGAACGTCGAAGGTCCACCAGGACACGTTTCGCACCAGAGTGGTACGGCAACCCTGTCCTGGAGATCATGTTGTTGGACAACGGTGAACCTTCGAACTATGAAGAAGCGATGGCGGGCCCGGATTCCAACAAAAGGCTTGAGGCCATGAAATCCGAGATAGGATCCATGTATGAGAACAAAGTATGGACTTTGGTGGACTTGCCTGATGATAAGCGAGCCGTTGAAAATAAATGGATCTTTAAGAAGAAGACTGACGCGGATGGTAATGTGATCGCCTATAAGGCTCGGCTTGTCGCTAAGGGTTATCGACAAGTTCAAGGAGTTGACTACGATGAGACTTTCTCACCCGTAGCGATGTTGAAGTCTGTCCGAATCATGTTAGCAATTGCTGCATTTTATGATTATGAGATCTGGCAAATGGACGTCAAAACGGCATTCCTTAATGGCTTCCTCAAGGAAGAACTGTATATGATGCAGCCGGAAGGTTTTGTCGATCCTAAAGATGCTAACAAAGTATGCAAGCTCCAGCGTTCCATCTATGGGCTGGTGCAAGCATCTCGGAGTTGGAACATTCGCTTTAATGAGGTGATTAAAGCATTTGGGTTTATACAGGTTTATGGAGAACCCTGTATTTACAAGAAAGTGAGTGGGAGCTCTGTAGCATTTCTCATATTATATGTGGATGACATACTGATAATGGGAAATGATATAGAACTTTTGCAAAGTGTAAGGCCTACTTGAATAAATGTTTTTCAATGAAGGACCTTGGAGAAGTTGCTTACATATTAGGCAGCAAGATCTATAGAGATAGATCGAGACGCCTCATAGGTCTTTCACAAAGCACATACCTTGACAAGATATTGAAGAAGTTCAATATGGATCAGTCCAAGAAGGGGTTCTTGCCTGTGTTCCAAGGTGTGAGATTGAGTACGACTCAATGCCCGACCACGGCAAAGGATAGAGAGAGATGAGTGTCATCCCCTATGCTTCAGCCATAGGCTCTATTATGTATGCCATGTTGTGTACCAGACCTGATGTGAACCGTGTCATAAGTTTGGTAGGGAGGTACCAAAGTGATCCCGGAGAGGAACACTGGACAGCGGTCAAGAATATCCTGAAGTATCTGAAAAGGACAAAGGACATGTTTCTCGTATATGGAGGTGCCGAAGAGCTCGTCGTAAAGGGTTATGTCGATGCTAGCTTCGACATAGATCCGGACGACTCCAAGTCGCAAACCGGATACGTGTATGTTTTGAACGGAGGGGTAGTCAGCTGGTGCAGCAGCAAGCAAAGCGTCATGGCGGCATCTACATGTGAAGCGGAGTACATAGCTGCTTCGGAAGCAGCAAAGGAAGGAGCCTGGATGAAGGAGTTCATCACCGACCTAGGAGTGATTCCCCAAGCATCGGGCCCGATGACTCTATTCTGTGACAACACTATAGCTATTGCCCTTGCGAAGGAGCCCAGGTTTCACAAGAAGACAAGACACATCAAGCGCCTCTTCAACTCCATCCGTGATTACATTATGGAGGGAGATATAGATATTTGTAAAGTACTTACAGATCTAAATGTCACAGATCCGTTGACTAAACCTCTCTCACGAGCAAAACATGATCAACACCAGAATGCTATGGGTATTCGATTTATCGCAATGTAACTAGATTACTGACTCTAGTGCAAGTGGGAGACTGTCGGAAATATGCCCTAGAGGCAATAATAAAATGGTTATTATTGTATTTCCTTGTTCATGATAATTGTCTATTGTTCATGCTATAATTGTGTTAACTGGAAACCATAATGCATGTGTGAATACATAGACCACAATGTGTCCCTAGTGAGCCTCTAGTTGGCTAGCTCGTTGATCAATAGATGGTCACGGTTTCATGACCATGGACATTGGATGTTGTTGATAACAGGATCACATCATTAGGAGAATGATGTGATGGACAAGACCCAATCCTAAGCATAGCACAAGATCGTGTAGTTCGTCTGCTAAAGCATTTCCAATGTCAAGTATCATTTCCTTAGACCATGAGATTGTGCAACTCCCAGATACCGTAGGAATGCTTTGGGTGTGCCAAACGTCACAACGTAACTGGGTGGCTATAAAGGTGCACTACGGGTATCTCGGAAAGTGTCTGTTGGGTTGGCACGAATCGAGACTGGGATTTGTCACTCCGTATGACGGAGAGGTATCTCTGGGCCCACTCGATAAGACATCATCATAATGAGCTCAATGTGACTAAGGAGTTAGTCACGGGATGATGTGTTACGGAACAAGTAAAGAGACTTGCCGGTAACGACATTGAACAAGGTATAGGGATACCGACGATCGAATCTCGGGCAAGTATCATACCGGTAGACAAAGGGAATTGTATACGAGATTGATTATATCCCCGACATCATGGTTCATCCAATGAGATCATCGTGGAGCATGTGGGAACCAACATGGGTATCCAGATCCCGTTGTTGGTTATTGATCGGAGAGGTGTCTCGGTCATGTCTACGTGTCTCTCGAACCCGTAGGGTCTACACACTTAAGGTTCGATGATGCTAGGGTTATAGGGAAATGGTATACGTGATTACCGAAGGTTGTTCGGAGTCCTGGATGATATCCCAGACATCACTAGGAGCTCTGGAATGGTCCGGAGGTAAAGATTGATATATAGGAAGTCCTGTTTTGGTTACCGGAAAGTTTTCGGGCTCATCGGTAGTGTACCGGGAGTGCCGGGAGGGTGCCGGAGGAACCCCGGGAGGGGTGTGATGACCAAAGGACTTAGTGGGCTGTTAGAGGAGGTGTACCAGCCCTTATTGGGCTGGCCAAGTCCTTCCGGAAAGGCCCATGCGGCTAGGGATAAAGAGATAAGGCTAAAGGAGATTCGAAAGGAAGAGATCCACCTCCCTTGTGGGAGGTGGACTCCTCCCCTAGCTCGGCCGAAGCTCTCCTCCTTGGAGGAGGGGCCAAGGCAGCCCTCCCTCTCTCTCCTCCTATATATACTTGAGGTTTTGGCTATTTTGAGACAAGATTTGATCTCTCTCTCCCATGGTGCAGCCCTACCTCTCTTCTTCCTCCTCCGCGGTGCTTAGGCGAAGCCCTGCCGGAATAACTTGCTGCTCCACCACCACCACGCCGTCGTGCTGCTGTTGGAGCTCTTCCCCAACCTCTCCCTCCTCCTTACTGGATCAAGGCATGGGAGACGTCACCGGGTTGCACGTGTGTTGAACGCGGAGGCGCCGTTGTTCGGCGCTGAGATCGGAGTCCACGCGATCTGAATCGCTACGAGTACGACTCCACCACCCGTGTTCTTGTAACGCTTCCGCTTTGCGATCTTCAAAGGTATGAAGATGCAATCTCTCCCCACTCGTTGTTGGTTTCTCCATAGATAGATCTTGGTGACACGTAGGAAATTTTTTGATTTACTACTACGTCTCCCAACAGCCAAATCATTTGGCTCAAAAACATAGGTGGCTCTGGCCATCGATCCTTTTCTCTTGGAAGGGGTTTGGATCTCTCTAGATTTGATTGGTTTTATCTTGACTTCAGGTTTTTGCATTTTGGTTCACCTTAAGGTTGCTCTTTTCTTTTGCTTACTTTTGCCTTAGAGTGTTACTAGGAGCGGTACTACCGCTCCTTAGAGAGGTACTACCACTTAGAAGTCTACTGGAGGGGTTAAATGAACGGGCACGGGAGGTTCCACTCCCGTACCTATTCACTGTGTTCCCTCCCCCACAAACTCCTCCTCTACAATGACGAAAATTGTCGTGGTCGCCGCCCTCGGCTTGTCGCATCTAGTTACCGACGGGATCGATCCCCACCTTATTCTCTTTCCATGGATGTCGGTATTGCCCTCGCTCATCTCTCCTACGGTTCGCCTTTATGAATCTAGGTTTTAGGGTAATATGGGCTTGTTCGTCGATTTTTGTCTAAATCCTGGCATGCTTAGGGCTAGGAATGACTGCTAGATAGGAGAGTAGGAATTATTTTGCCACATTTTTGAAGTTTAGCACCTCCGGTAATGCGGGATCTTGCCACAATCGTGTGCATGTGATGTAAGCGTTATTACCACCCCTCCCAGAGCGGTACTACCGCTTGAGTATCAAATATTACTACCATTGTAGGTCCCGTACTACCGCTTAGGGCACCAACTTTTTGAAATGCTGCAAAAATTGTTCCTCTTTCACTTTAGAATCTTTGGCTTATGTATTTCATTTACACCTGCTTTCACTACTGCTTTGTGCGTGTTCGGGTGGTAGTAGCTCTGGTTCGTATGTGGCTCGTCGCAAGAATCCAAAGTGTGGTTGTACTGCCAGTGATGCAGAAGAGGCTCCTCATGCACCAATTAGAGAGTCCGGCAGGACCAAGCCTGTAGCCAAGAAGGAGAAGCAAAAGGTCAATCATGTGGCGGGTATGAATGCCAAGGAGTATTGGGCTTACCGTGGGCGGAATCCCTACACCTCAGGAGCCAGCTCTGTAGTGTCATCCTTTCTAAAATAGGCATTAGGACTCTATTTATCATGAGTTGATCATGAGCAAGAATATATACTATGTGGTGACAAAGTATATCAACCTCGAGTACATGTATAAGGACTTGGGTACTTTGGATATGCTCTATCTCTTTGTGAGAAATTTGACATCATGAAGATCATCACATTCAACAACGACTTTGACTTTGAGTTGGTGGCCCAGTTCTATGCCACACTCTACCTTGCGACTGACAATGAGACGAGCATGACTTGGATGACTCATGGGAGACAGATGCAGACTACGTGGAAGGTGTTCATGAAAAGCTTGGGATACAATGATCAAAGGTTGGACAACCCATTTGGTCTTTGCCCTCAGGAGAAGCGACTCCTACTCAAAAGGCAAAGTTGCTTCACTACACCACCATCAAGAAGGGGTCGAAGGGAGATACCAACGAGCTGATCCAGTTTCTGGACATTATGCATTGCATCTTCGGACACTCTCTTTTCCCTAGGGTTGGGAACTTTGACATGGTGCATGGTTACCTGGTTGATATGCTTCTCATATGTCAGAAGGAGAAGGGCAAGACCTCTGGTCTAGATGTATCTCATGTGATGTGGATCGGGCTCATCTCTGTCTCTTATGGGTGTAAGGTACCTACCTATGCTATTTCCATCTTCAAGCTCATTGCGGATACTTGGTGCTCGCAGATCCCTGAGGAGATCCTTCAGACTGACCCTCTAATTAGTCATGAGGAGATTAAGCTGAGCCATAAGAAACACTAGGGTCCTACATAGACAACTGAGACTGAGGTACCCTCTATTGAGCTAGGTGAATCATAGGAGTGTGTCCATGAGCCAACCATATAGTAGCCAACATGGGATGCCAAGCTCAAGAGGAAGGTCGGGAAGTTGTTCTGCCTTTAGACTGATGTGCAGCACAAGATGTATGAGGAAGCTGAACATTGAGGTTCCGAGTGGCTCTGAGAAGAAGATCACTTCTGACTCGGGATACGGTCGCTAGACAGATCCATATGATTCCAATGCTGCCACCTCTGCACCTCCATGTGTTGATGAGGAGGAGATTGATGAGGAGTCTGAGGGACGCGATGGTGATGATGGGGAGACCGATGACTCCATGGATAAGGAGTAGAGCTACCGCCTCGAGACCTTTAGTAACTCTTTGCCTTTTTGGCGCCTCGATGCCACAGGGGGAGAGTTTATGACTGGGTGATTTGCAGGGTTTGCCGAGTCACAAGCTTGTTTTATTTGCTTCGTTGTTATGCTTGTGAACTCTTTTATCTTATTTGCTTTGGTTCGAAATCTTGAGATTATGCTTATGTATGGTGTGAGACATGCGCTACCTTATCTATATTTATTATGTCTCGTTATTTGTGTGTGTGGAGTTATGTGTATTATGTTGCCCTTTTATCTTCATGCTCATGCTTGCAACCATGCATATAGATTGTCCATATGTATTCCTAGTGTATATATTGTGTATATATTCCTAGTGTGCATATGCTTTGCATTCCAAATCATACTCAAATAGTACACACATCTAGGTTGACCCGTCTATATTGTGTAGATTGTCCGTTTGCATTATACTCTTTGTTATCCACTGTGAAAATCGGGTGTTTTCGGCAATCCACCGAAAGGGGGGATTGTTAGGGCAGATTTCTCTCTAATAGTTTTCGTGATTGACGAAAATGCTATTTGTGGACTAACCGTGTGCATTGCACATTTCAGATATTCTATTATATGGCACAAGACGGTTTTATTCCCCTCGGTCAAAGAAAGAGTGAAGAAGGTTTTTCTAACGTTCTTTCCGGTGCACTTGAGTTGTAAGGAATCTGTATTATTAAGAGGGGGTCTGATTGAAAAGGTTTGGGTGGAATTAATACCTCCATATACACCCACATACCCTTCCCCCAACATGGAGGATCCATTTGTTTTTGCTTGGGAAAATTGTCAACACCCAGGCGGTAGTACCGCTCTGGCCAGCGGTAGTACCGCTTCAACGTACTTACGCACGATAGTGTCGCTCATACTACGGCTTGTTTTTAGACTTCTGTTGTCTATGTTTTATTAGCAAAAGTTGGGCGGTAGTAGCACGGTAGTACTGCTTGTGCAGTACTACTCCACTTTCGTCGATTCTCTATAGCATGTAACAATTAGCGCAGTAGGGCGGTAGTACCGCTTGCGCGGTACTTCCACTTCCTCCTACCGCAACCATGACCACTTGTTTGCGTGCTTCTGTTGCCCATGTCTACATTAATGATAGTTAAGCAGAAGTTATATGATAGTACCACTTGATGTGGTACTTCTGCTCTGGCTCCCCATCACTACCGTTGTTTCTCTCTAGCCTCAGAACTGACATGGTAGTACCGCTCCAGCGGCACTACCGCTCATGTATTGTTGTACTCTCTTACTACAATTGGAACTACTGCACTAAGCGGTAGTACCGCTCCTGCGAGCGGTGGTACCGCTTAAGTGCAGGCAGAATAGAATAACAGTGAATTTGTCCCCCACTATATAAAGGGGTCCATCTTCCCCAAGAAGTCATACCTCTTATCCCCTTGATTCCATTGTTTCTCCAAGCTCCTTTTTTTCCCGATCTCTCCCTAGCCATCAAAACTTGTTGATATTCAAGGGTTTGGAGGAGAGGGCCTCGATCTACACTTTCACCAAGAGATATTTTATTGTGGTGAAGCTTTGTGGACCCTAGACGGAAGAGCTCACCTCGGATCCAGATTCCATTGTGGTGAAGCTTTGTGGTGGTGTTGGGAGCCTCCAATTAAATTTTGGAGAGAGCCCCAACCTAGTTTATAAAGGTTCATTCGCTGCCTTCAAGGGCACCACTAATGGAATCACGGCATCTTACATTGTGTGAGGGAATGAAGAGAATACGGTGTCTTCTTGGGGAGCATTGTGCCTCCACACCGCTCCAACAGAGATGTACCTCCCCCTAAAGGGAGGCAACTTCGATAACACATCCTCATCTCCATTGACTCCACTTGTGGTTATTTCTATCTTTTACTTTGTGCAAGTCCTATTGTGTTTGTATCTTGTGCTTGTCGTATAGGTAGTCACCTATTCACCCCACCCCACCCCACCCCCACCCCCCGTCTAGTCGACCATATCGATCCTTTCAGCTGTGAAGTCATCCACATCAGCAACGACGAGGACAACTAGATGCCCCAAGCTGACAGGGACAAGGACAAGTATGTGTGATTTTGTGGTCGGTAGTAGGCAGTAGTTGTGAAACTGATTTGCGTGTTAAGGTGTTCTGAAACTGCAACTTTAGATAAATGTTTGCTAAATTCAGAAATTGTTTTGGTTTGATGCTTTCGGCGCAAGTTCCAGTTAGCTAAATTCGCAACAATGTCACTATGTACAGTCCACCGGTGCAATCCAGAACCAAATTTTGTGCATTATACAAATAAGCTAACATGTTCTGTAGTACATAACCAGAAATAACGAATGACGAAAGACGGACATGTTCGGTGTTCCATGAATAGTACACCACACTAACTAGCGGTTCGAAGTACAAGACAAGGATAAGACATAAGATCACTACTTTAGTGGAACAACTCAAAAGCCATCTCTTTGATCTTTCCCGTCTTATCTTTTGCGTCTTCTTTTTGTTAAGGATAAGACATAAGATCACTACTTTAGTGGAACAACTCAAAAGCCATCTCTTTGATCTTTCCCGTCTTATCTTTGCGTCTTCTTTTTGTTTCAACAGATCTGCAATCATGTACTTCAGCTTTTTCCTCCTTACACAAATCTCTCTTCTTCGCCTTCACCCTCATCACCTTGTGTATATTTGTGGATGAACTTTCACCTAGCTTCTTCTTATCCAGCTCTGTGTTCACTTTAATCAACGTTCTACCAGCTCTTTCCAATCCACGCCTCCTCTTTGTCAGCCACAACTTTAGCAAAATCATCTTTGAAGTTTCTGAGCTCACACTGTGACCTCCTTTTCTTCCTTCTAGCTTGTAGTTTTCGGTCTCAACTTCTTCTTTTCTCCTACTAGTTTGAAGTTTTCTTCGACGCCCCCACACTCCTCTCCTGCTCATACATCTCTCACAACCTACCTAAAGATATTTTCAAAGAATCTCGCCACTCACGGTCAACCTATTCCAACTAGCCACGGTTTTGGCATTCCTTCAGGTTCAACATAAACGGTAAAGGATAACAAACTTGTAGCTATTAATAATCTCCCAAGTGAATGCATTATTTATTGACCGGAACTGTGAGCATAACTTTATAACATGTGTCAAATGGAAGCACTTGCATTTAGTAATGAATTGTTTTGGTAATTAAGCTTAATGTCGTATAGACAAACATGCATATATTTATAGGATGGGTCAACTACATGCACTTGCCATTACACATGTCCTGATTGATTACACATGGCTCAATCATGCATATACTAAAAATAATTGTATTGCTACTACTAAATAACTGGAAATGAGTTTAAGAAACTCACATGGCCTACACATCCAAGAAATTTCCTCTCGGTGTCAACCGACTCAAAAGCCAACTTTTTCTCACGGGAAGCTTGTGGAGGCATAGTGCAAGTACATTCGGTGCTAGCCCGTTCCAATCCTTGTACGAAATCGTGTGCGGCATCTAAAGCGCCAACCAAATCAATTCAATATAGAGGGAATAATAAATCCTCAAATCAGGAAAAGCCAGAGCAGCGCTACTTCCTCCTCATTGAATCATCATCGGAGTGGAACCTGAGATCAGAGTCGGAGGACGTCTCCATCATTCCACGACGGCATGCTCGCGCCACGCAAGCCCGGTCACAGTGGCGGCAGCGGATCTAGTGTGGATGCGAGAGGGTGAAGGCGATAACGATGACAGAGAGAATGAGCTATGAGCTGAGCAGTATGAACACAACATTCACTCACAAATCACCAAATGAGTGACTAAGTCTTTGAATATTGGACACCACGGGAGGTATCAGCAAGATTGCAATGGGCGTTAACCGTGTCGACAACTCAGCAAACATGACCGATGTGGCTGTCAAACGATGAGCTGTGATGTCGTGCGTTCAGTGGAAGAAGACGTTTCATCGACTACAAAAGCGTTTGTGATGATTTCATCAATCTCAAGATGATGTGTCGACTCAGTCTCCAAGGTGTTCATATGAATAGGATGTGAGAATAGGGTTTGCGTACCTGCATGCATTCCAAGTGTGTGCACAAAGCAATTAAACTCTCGAAAATTTATGTGAAATGCGTACATCTAAACGAGGCATGGACCTCAAAATGTGATGCACTTCCTAGTCTTCCGGGTGATCTGTTATCACGCTGCAGGCGTCTTCCCTGTCACATATCAGCTGCCCGAGCGTCGAGGCGTCCACTCCGGTGCACCCGCCGTGCAGGAACACTTCCAACAGCAGCCCGTGCGCATCCGCGACGTGCCCGCCCTCCCGGAGCAGGCCGACCAGCTCCACCATCGACGGTGTGTCCCACCGCAGGCCCCGCCGCACCGCCTCCCACGCCACGTCCCTGGCAGCGCCGGCGTCCCCGGCGGACACGCACCCGGCGACCACGACGCCGAACGTCCTGACGTCCGGCGGGCAGCCAGCGCGCTCCATGCACTCCACCATCCGGCGCGCGCCGGCCAGGTCCCCTTTCTTGCACAGCGCGGCGACGTACACGTTGTAGACGGCCACGCCAGGCACGAGCCCTCGAAGGAGCATTTCGTCGAACGCCTCGTCGACGGCGTCGAACTCCCCGCGCTCGCCGAACGCGCGCAGCATCAGCTCGAAGTCGGAAACCCCGGGGGGCACGCCGTCGTAGTCCATCTTCTCCCTGACGACCTCGTATGCCTCCGCCACCATCCCCTCCCGTAGGAGGGCGCGGAGGACGGCGCGGTGGTCAAGCCCGCTGGGCGGGACGCCCCACCGGCGCATGTCGTCCAGGAACGCCGCCGCGTCCCGGGCCGGGGCGCAGCGGCACAGGGAGGAGAGTACGGCGCGGCACAGCGGCGAGTCCGGGTCGAGGTGGAGGGAGGGCATGCAGCGCAGGAGGCCGGCGGCGGCGGAGGGGCGGCTTGCGCGGCAGAGAGCGGAGGCGAGGACGCGGAAGGTGGCAGCGTCGGGGGAGGCGGTGGGGGCGGCGAGGAGGAGGACGGAGGGGGCGACCCGGAGGAGCGATGGGGAGGAGCAGAGGGCGGCGAGGACGGTGTTGAGCGCGCGCGTGGTGCGGACGGCCGTGGAGAAGAGCGTGGCGGCGGCGGAGAGGCGGCCGTGGCGCGCGAGGGTGGCCAGCAGGCGGTGGTGGTCAGGTTCTGACCCCGGGGAGCAGCTCATCTCGCGGCCGGCTGGTGCCGATGTCAGCTACTCGCGAATGGCCTGATGCTGCACTGTATTTGCAACGCATATATTCTTTACACGCAACAGCGGAGCACCATTCGTCGAACAAGGATCGAAGCTCCGCCATTGCCGCCTCTGTGTGGCTGTGATCTGTCAAGTGAATTTGGTATGAATACAATGGGTAGGTTTTTCAAATGGCTTGAGCACAAAACACAAACTTCTTAGGCTGGTAGAAAACCGATTACGGTGCTCTTGCCAGCCAGCATTCAATAGTAAAATACAGGATGTCAAATAAACTTCATTTCAATGATTCCCAGAATTTTCTTGCCAGTTGCTTCAATGCAACCACACCTGCGTTTGCTTGTGATGCCTCCAGTTTTTCAAGATAAACCTAGCAACATCCAACGCCCTTGGGCGTTCAACCTCATGCTGCATCATCTCTTAACCATCAAAATAAACCATACAGAATTCCACACAAAATATTCAGAGACCACAGCCAATTCTGGGCAAAAAACAAAAAAAAAATTGTGTACGCAGAAGCTTCTTTTTCACTTAATTATTCAGAATATGCCAGATACACCACGGACAAACATGCATTACAACTTATCTTAAGAGAATTAACTACTGTACAAATGCAGTTCATATGTACAAATGGACGATCAAGCCCTGCTATGACGACAACACTGGATGATGATAGTCCAATGCTTAGAAAGAATGACCTGGACAACACTGGTTAAAGCAAGCCATAGTAACAACTCACCTCTAATGCTATATTAGCTGGAAAGGAGCATCTATCTATTGAAGAACATCTGTGAGGAGACATGTGCATGCATTCTCCCTTCCTGGCGCATATAAACAACCACTTGCCCGGGCAGACCCCACCAGACCCGACTTATGATATGAAGCATCGGCAAACCTTTTTACACTTTGGGAAAGGAAGAAAACTGACTGACAGGACAACAATCCAAATGGGGACGGCTATTTACATTTCAGTTAACCTAGGTATGATTATTGGGGAAGCCTCCAAATTCACTGACAGGACCACAACTGCCTTTCACTTTCACAACCTTCTGCAAGGGAGGCTAATGAATCTTGATTTGTATATTACAAATTGCACACGCCAACCAGCGATGTAGATGCCCAACACAAGCAATATGGACCAAAAAGCCACAGCACTGCAATCACCACCATGTCACTGACCAGGCTTTGTATCATCTTGCATCTTGTAGCTGAACCTGCTGCGGATCCAGCAGTCAGCCAATCATATGGCCTACTGATTGTGTCGTCATTGCATGCCACAGGATGTAAACCTCATCTTACTTGATAATTGTCCTCAGCATAGATAGAGACCAGAGCATTATCACCAGCTCCGGCAGCCAGGAGAGATTTGTACGGATGGAACGAAAGGCAGTTTACACTTCCTATCCTTTGGCCCATAAAAGATGGCTGGTAGCGAATGATTGTTAGCTGTTCTCCTTCAAGACTGAACACTTTAATCATCTGCTTAGCTGAGCCACTTGCAATGACTGGGGCATGCCGGTGAACAGCCAATGCTGTTAATGAACCCCTGTGAGCTTCAATAGTGAGGTAGGGTTCAGCAGCCCTTCGAACATCAAGAAACTGAATGTCTCCAGCTTGAGATGCGCTTACAATCTGTGATCGCAAATATTATATAGCTTTGTAAAGCTCCAGCAAACCATATTTCAAAACCTATACCAATATAACAGAATGAAGAACACAGACACCGGAAAAAAAATGTGGTTGGAATACCTTGTATGGATCAAATCCAGGCTGAAATCCTATACCGACGACCTTTTCAGTTCTTGGCGCATGTGGTCTTGCCATATAAACTAGCCTGCATCATTGAAGGAAAAAAAAGGAAGAAACATAAATGGGGATACAAGGATCCCATACTTAACATATGGATAATATCTCAAATATTATCAAGGGGGTCGAAACATCAAATATCCTTTTCAGTTAGGAAGAAACAGAGATTTACTTACCTGTCAGGGGTACGAACATCAAATATCCTTACGGATGCGTCAATAAAACCGGCAGCAAATTGACCAGGTCTAACCTGAGATGCAGACTGAAACAGAAACAGCAAGCAAAGGTCATGGACAAAAACAGAATATGTTAAACCTGATCAATACATTTTGATGCAATAGATCAAATAGCATATACAGCCCAATGAAACAAAAATGCATACTCCTCCCCTGTTCTTAAGAAGCAAGTCACCAAAATTTTATTTTGCTAACTGTATTCCTCATCTACAAAGCTTGGACACGGCCAAAACAGCCAAATTGCCATCGTAGTTCGGCGGGACACGACAACACGGCTAGATACACCGGGATTCGCATATCCCCTGATTCCCGAATTTGAAAAAAAGGGAAGACACGCTTGGGACACATTTGGAATACATTAGGGACACGGAAAGCCCAATAACAGCCCTGGCCCAATACAGCGCCACAAAAGGAACGCTGCTCCACGCTCCAGCAAACACGCCACCGCCTGGACTCTACGCTACTGCTGCCTGGACTCCACCGCCGCCGCCTGGACTCAGCGCTAGTGCTGCCTGGATTCCACCGCCGCCGCCTGGACTTGACCACCACGCTTGAACTCGGCTTCCGGCGGCAACCACGGTTGAGCGGGTAACCAAACAGCCTCTCCTCAACCTCTTCATGTCTTTGCCCGATTTCTTGACGTTGAGTTGCTGCTGCTTGCTGTTGAGCTGCTGCTCACTTGAATGCTGGTGCTCTTGTTTTGATTGTTGCTTGCTGTCAGGGAGTATGGCGTTTGAAAGCGCCACCGCCAGTAGCCAATTGTCCGTGGGTGAGAGTGAAGGGAATCCTGGTCTCTACTCTCTAATAGACTAATACTAGCATTTGCCATTCGATGTATTGTTTTTACTTTTAACTCTATGTATATTACATGGCATTTTTATTTTTATATATACTTGCCATATCCCCGAATGGCTGTTTTTTGGAAAATGCCGTATCCCATGTCCCCGTATGCGTATCGCCATGTCCGTGTTTCCGTATTCATGCTTCTTAGTTCATCACATCATGGAAAGTGCAAAAAACAAGACAAGCTGACAAAACCAACTGAAACACTGGTAATACTTTTGGTGAGTAAAAATAGGGAATACATTTTGAGCAACCCCTTTAGCCAAAAAAATTACACACTGCGTGCATTAGTAGACCTAAGAAAACGAAGTTGTTCTTACAGAAAGGAACACTAAACTATTTATGATCTCATTTTTCTTTGTGCATCATTCTGCGAAATGATCTAATTTTGACACCGTCGAACTAGTGAACATGAATTTCAGGTCTCATAAAACCTAGAGTTAGCAGTGGAAAAAATTGGTGATTTCTGATTAGACTGAAGAGAGAAGAATAAAGCCATAACAGATGAAATCCCTAGAGTCCAAAACAGACTTAACACTTTGTCATACAATTATTCTGAATACTCAAATTACACATGGTAACCAGAACTCACCAGAGCTGAAATGCCACTATCAGCAGATGATGGAATGGTGTTGAGAAGTTGCTCCTTGTCAAGATCCCATACGAGGATGGATGACATGTCACCAGATGCATACTGTTGTACAACAAAAGGAGTAGTTCCCGTATTAGGACGATCTTAAATGAACACAAATTTACCAAAACTAGGAAAGAGACATCAGAATATCACCAGATAACCAGATTGCTGTTGCCAGTCAATCACAACACTGCGGCCTGCAGCTCGATGTCCCTGAACTGATGAGAAAGCAGTTACAAGTTTCTGTCCTCCCTTTTGAGTATAGTTTCTCCATATACGGACATTTCCATCACCTACAGTATGAAAAATAGATATCACAAGGAGTACATATGTAGAGATACAAGAGACAGCCATAAAGAGGCGAGGCGTACTTGAGCCAACTAAAAGCAAGCTTTCATCAAGCTCATTGATAAGTAAAAGTTTGGATAGTCCTCTGTCAGATAACTTGTGGTTTTCGAAAGTATTCACTGGTAGAGCATCGTCATAATTCCACACTCTGGCATGAATATAAAAGGACAAAACTTTAGACACCTGAAGTCATTATTTAAAACACAAGAATTTTCAATTTTCACAAGGTTCTAACAATATATATTTTACCTTATTTGCTCGTTTTCATCAGCTGCAACAACGATTGGAGAAAAAGGTAACAACAATGCTGATTTTGTACCCAACTCAAACTTTGTATCCCAGCTAGCAATTTGGCTAGTCATCTTGCATGCTGCTATTCCCGCCAACCACAAGAAGGGAAAAGGAGAACCATCAAAAATGACAGCCAAATAACTAACACAACTAATAAAAAGAGCAGTAATTGAATGTAGAACAAGCGGTCAATCCACGTACAGGAACGCTGGCACTTAGCGATGCAATCCAGTGCAGTCCGTTCTCTCTCTTCTCTTCTAGCACTTACTTCCCCATTATCATCAGAACCGGTTAGAAGTGGCCTAGAGAAGTGGCCACAACTCCAGTTGTAAATTGTTGATTGGGGAAGTATATTAAGCTCACTGGTACTGGGGGCTGCAGCAGAGCTTAAGAGCGGATCAGCTAAGCCATCAGGTGAATTCAAGAGATGTGGTCTGAACTCCATAGAACACACGCGGCGCAATCCTGTAAGGTAATCATGCTGAGGTGGGCTAACAGGAGGAGTCCTAAATGCCATTGAAATTCCTGCAAAGCATTGAAAACAGTCAGTGAAATAGTTAATCCCATTGTAAAAAAAAATGAGAGGTACTACAAGCACATTGCAAGGAAAAAGGTTACAACTTACCAGAATTCATGTCGAACCAGGAAGAAGAACGTGCCATTCCTATGTTTGATGAAGGAGCAGATGTCTCTCCTGCACCCCCACTGCCAAATCTAGTATTTCTCATGACCACTTGCTCGACCCCTACAAGGGACAGTGCTCTCCGGCCAATATTTGCAATTCTAGGGTAAGGGTCTTTAGCAATAGAGCACATCGTCGAAATAAATAGGGAATAAATTCCGCTGTCAATAATAGACCTTGACCTGGTGTAGCTGAGACCACCGTTACTTGCATTGTCTCTCAGCAATATGCCTGAATCAGAGTGCTGAGAAGAATCATCTGACTGGGGAGACCCATGCATGATGCTATTTGTCGCAATCGGGCTGCTTGTAGAAATTCTACCATCACGACCAGTGGCACTGGTATCACTACCAACCCTTAACACAGGACCAATATGAGAAGAAAGGCCACTGCTGCCTTGCAAAAAGTTACTGGGACTGTAAACATTGCTTGGGTTATTAATATTAGCCAATGATGGTAGTGACTTCAGCAGTGAATTGGTTTGAGGTCTCCAGTACTCCGCAGCAACCGATTTGAGATGTTTGTTGTGGCCCAGTGCAAAGCGAGTAAGAGCTGGAAGACATCAACTCAAAATGATTGCCACAAAGCTAAAAGGAATCTACTATGTCCAAGACCATTACTAAAAGGACTATCTAGGAAGTACAATATATTTTCAGGTACACGTACCTACAGAAACCTCAGCTCTAACAAGAGGGCTACCATCTGAAGTGACTTGCAGAAGGCTTCGAACAACATTTATTTCAGCTCTCACCTTTTCATCATCATCAGAGTCGTCATCACCTCCATTCACTGATTGAGATCCAATGTCCAACAGATTTCCAAGTGCAAAAACAGCAGAGGCTCTGACCTGCAAAGACCAAATATTTAATGCTCACGTTGTGAACCTGCAATGATGAAGAATTGACACACCAAATCTACCATACCTCAGGTTGAGGCTCAGACAATAAACATGTAACAATTTCGGGTGCATTTGATTGTAGACCAAGTAACTGAGCCTCAGGGAAATCTTCCCAAAGTTTGCCAAGACATAAACAAAGCCATTGCAAAAGCAAAGGCTCTGTCTGTACATCATGAGGATTCTCAGGTTGCAGATGTCTCAGGCAAACATCTATAAGGCCTGCACTCATGCAAGCCTCTTGACCCCTCCTATGCCCATCCACAATAACTGCCAAAACGAAAGCAGCCATTGCACGCTGCTCCGGGTAAGCATCCAAACTATCAAGAAACCTGATAAAATATGCATGCCCTCCATCTTTCACCAAATCAACCTGGCATGACTGTCATTTGAAATAAAAAGAGCAACTGAGTAAACAACAGAATCTTCACGGGAATAGTAACAGCTGCTGAAGATTTTGAAGTAGGGTGCATACCTTATCAAGAGAGAGAATTTTTGTCCATATGAACACAAGAATTTGACGTAACTCCATCGCACTGGTTTGGAGCAGTTTGAGCACGTAAGGGAAGATACCAACAGACAAGGCCTAAAACAATGAAGTGCCAGGGTTTGAATATACTCGATAAGGAATAAATAGCCAGCACTATGTCAAAAAACAAATGAAGGCCTGCAGAATATGCCAACTCCATACCAAATCAACTGCCCATGGCCCCATATCAAGAAATCTTCCAAGCAGAACAAGTGCTCTAAATCTGTGTGATTGGCTAAGCAGGACCTACATAAAACATGATTGTATCAAGAGCAAAGGAAAACAAGAAAAGAAATATAGTTGACAAATGACAACTGTCTAGAGGTGTAGCACTCCCAAAATAATACTGGTTACATGAGGTCATGAACTAATGAAGATGGCATATGCAACGATATAAATAGAACCAATATGATACAGGTAAACAAGAAAAGGTGACTGGATCATCCAAACACTGTCTCTTGCCACTAGACTACTTGGAGAGTTTGATACCATCTCAGATAACAAAAGCATTAGTAGGCTCAAGAATAGTTGGTCCGAGAAAATGTCTTACCTGAAGAACAATAGGTAACTGTTCAGGGGGTTTCTTATCCTCAGAGCCATGATCAAGCCAAACTTCAAATGCTGTCAACTGTTCCGTGAAAAATGGGCTCGGCTGTTTGAGTAAGGAGTCAAGACGAGCAAAGTTATGGTACTGAAGTGATAATACTCCAATGGCAGAGCAATACCAACGAAAATTGTTTATGTTTTTAGTGCTAAATTATGCAATGATAAAATAGGTAGCAAGACCTGAAACTCTGCATTGGGATCAGCAATCAAATGAGGAAGCTTGGAAAGGCAGATCTCCGCAGCCATATCCCATGCATCCCTAACATTCAGCAAATTAAGGTAAATGCAGAAAAGGTGTATAATATATATATGGAAACAGAATGACTAATCTAATCAATTACCACATATGGTGTTGATGTGTGGGTGGCAATAGTGGGTACGTAATTGGAGAACAGTTTGCAGATCGCATGATTCTCTCAGCAAGTAAGAAGTTGCGAAAGAGACTGGCGACCAAAAGATCCTGCCTGAAAAGCCTTTGGAATAATTCTGCACAAGTGAAATTTGTGTTATAAAAGCAATGCCCCACTGATATTATTTTTGAACTCAAATGACCTTCCGTACCATGAGGAAGAACATTCCATGCAATAGTATCTGTAATAGCAGTGAAAATCCAGTTTAACTCCCCCAGAAGTGTTTTACGGTCATTTTGTCTTCCAGGAATTTGGTCAATAAGAGAGTGATCCAGAGAACCACTGAGTAATGATCGTTTACAAAACCTGCATAGTTTGTAGACAAGTTCACAGATCAGGACAAATGTCAGCTGAAATCGGAAGGGGGCCTATACAAAGACCAGTATACAGCAAGACAAACTACACTGGATTGACAACTACGCAAGAGAGAGAGAGAGAGAACCAGTGCAATGCCATTTTTATGGGAGTGGTCAGGCAAGCTGTAAACACATCAGCGGGATATTCTGCACTCTGAGGAAGAGTTTGATGTGCCTCACAGGCAGCAAGGAGAATGCAATCCTTCACTGAAGACGCAGAAGAGCCTGAACTCCAGTCTAGGCGCTGAAATCAACATAAGGAGCCATAATGAATATGAAACCATCAAAGAATCGTACAAATAGAAAGAAAAAAAACATAAATTATGTACCTGTGACTTGCAGATCGCATGAACATAAAAAAAATGGACTGGAGTATAGTTTATACCTCTAGAAAAGCCTTCACAATCATTCCAGCTGCTGAGCAGTCAAAAACATATATCGATGGTGTTTTCAGCCATGAATCGAGATCAGTAATAGGAAGAGGGATATACTGTGTGTAACTCTGCACCAGGGTACAAAGGACGCTTCAATAAAGACATGGATAAATAATGCATCAACATATGCAATACACATTTTGACTTAACAACATTCACCTTGTTAAACACCCAGATCTCTCCATTAGCTGTAGGCTTTGGTACACCATGACCATTGTAATGAAAAAGAACTCTCTCTGATCTGGCATATTTGCGGCAAGTATTACAAAGCTTCTTGACTTCTTCGACTGTTGGATCCAGCTGAAGCTTGTAACGAGCCTGTGGGCATCATTAGGACATGAAGATGTAAGCGGTGATATCAGTTTATCAGAATACCATTTATGTAAAAGAAAATACGAGACACCTTAGGCTGCCATCGCTCATACTGTGAGTGTAATGTTTTTCCAATAGTTTCAAGGGCTTTGGGAGGTGCCATAGAAAATGGATCTGAAAATGGAACAACGGAAAGGCTGTGAGCAGATCTCAAGGCAACTGAAGTGCAATAATGCTATTGTACTATGCTATTTACAAAGATTTGTTTAAATCTGGTACATTTCACGTCTCAGCAAATAATTATCGCTACTATTAATAAATCAAGTTCATATCACCCACTGAGCTAGAAATACAATCAAGTTCATATCATTCAGGACCTAAAGAACACAATATCTTCTAATATAGCCTAGAAATCATTAGTTGTGCAACCAAAACACGAATATGATATTATTAATTTATTATGTAACCTATAAAACTTTAGTTCATCTAGAAAAAGAACACCATCTATTTCTAAATAGATGCAAGACTGTTTCTTTCCTGCAAATTTGCAATCTCCTCCAGCTACCAACACAGCCAGGTCTGGCATTCAGAAATTCAAACGTCAAAATAAGTGCTTTCAGTGAAATGAAAATAGTAATTATTAATAATAAAAAGATCGAATTTATTTTAACTAGTAATACACGTACAGAGGAAAAAATGATAATGGAGCTGCATACCACGAACATGAAACAGAATTACCAACAGCAGGCAAAAAAAATCCCTCTCGGCTCATTAGAAAACTAGATAAGCATATACACATGATCGAATGTTTACCTATCCAACACTCCATTCTTGCACAAGGGGAAATTTTAATTACATCCGGCGGATCAACACTAATGTTTAAACATAATACAAGTGCGACACATCCAGTCTTCATCTGCAACCAAGACCACTGTTAGTATATTGCAGATACCAAATGTGAACAGTTTATGTAAGTAACACCATCCAATGGTTGCAAAATAAAAGAGTAGAAACACAACCAAAAGAAGAGGTCAAAATGGTATGACCAGCACAGATCAATACTCTAACCAAACTGACAACGAATTGGAATAGTAATTAAGCTATTTATTGGTAACATTAGCTAAAAAGAGCAGCCCGGTGCATGTAGCTCCCGCTTGCGCAGGGTCCGGGGAAGGGTCCGACCACTTTGGGTCTATAGTACGCAGCCTTTCCCTACATTTCTGTAAGAGGCTGTTTCCAGGACTTGAACCCGTGACCTCATGGTCACAAGGCAGCAGCTTTACCACTGCGCCAAGGCTCGGCTATTTATTGGTAACATTAGCTAGTTCTACTGAAAATAAACAAACCAAAGCTGTGGCATAATTTACATCCTCACTCTGTCCCAAATTACTTGTCGCAGAATGGATAGAAATGGATGTATCTAGAACTTAAAATACGTCTAGAAACATCCATTTCTGTGACAAATAATTCCGGACAGAGGTAGCACTAAATATGCAATATCCCCTTGCTGAGATCACAATAAATTTAGCATATCTCTTTTTCACAAACAATCATGGCACACACATGGTTACAAAAGTTTAACACGATACGCTAGTCCAGACAAATCAATATAATCTGCAAACCTGCTAGAGAGTTAATTTGTATGAAGGGGGAAGGTAGCTTAATATGCATACAAAGAGCTTATACAGATATACTTTTTAAAATAGGAAGGTGGACATCTCCACTAACACACATGGTAGTACTTTGCTTGTCCAAAAGCAAATAGCAATCACAACTCAAATTATCCGAGAGGAAATTTCAATGACCATAATGCTAAGTTGTTCCCAACTAAGGCAACCTTCGTCTTTATAGTCAAAACCATCCTTCTCATATTGTCATGAGTTGAAACAACCATATACCTCAACCTCGAAGTCGATGGCACTGCCAATGTGATATTTCATAAACCACTGCGCCCTCACATGTCAAATTCTTAACAATGGAATTTCTTAGACCGTCAGTTACACTTGTACATTGGGTACGCAAATTTGCCTTGACAACTCACTACAATGATCCAGATTTTGATCGGCACTCAACTCACTACTTAGCTTCACCACAGGCAAAATGCTGGCACTGGGTGTCCAATTTTCGAAATGACACCAATAAGCCACTAACAAGTACAGTCACTTTGATAGGGATGCGGACATCCTATCTGAATGGAGTACTAGATAACCATGAAGAATATTTGGGTCTAGCATAATTTGAACCATTATTCTTATACAATCTTATATCAATAACCAGAAAACTGTATACATGCAGTTAAAGGCAAAAATGATCATCATAACAGAATGACATGCTCTGTTAAGAAAGGCCATAACAATACCGTTACTTGACACTTGCTTATTTGATTTTTTAACCGAGCCATTAAATAAATATTACACGCTAGTGGTCGTCGTGCTACATTTAACTCTGGTGATCTCATGAGCAGCAAATAAGCATGGATACGTTAACATAGCGACGGCTATAAATGGTTTTGTTTATCATTTTTAATTAACAAAGCAACCACCGACAACGCGATAACATAAAACGGCATTGACTTCTCCGAGCATTTGGGAGAAATAATGGCATCAGCTTGCAGCAAACAATAATAACTAGGCAAATCTGGATAGCCAGTTCACAGATTTGGTTATCCTGCTGGTAAGAATATGAATCGTAACTTACTTAAACGGACAAAACTCAAAAGTTTGGTCACATCACCCATTACATCTTAAAGTGTGGTGATCTAATCGTAACCGCTAAATTGGAATGGTAAATTATACTAAAATTGCACGTAGACACTTAAGCAAACCAGCAGCTGCCCAAATTTACCCTGATTTAGCTCATTGAACTACACGTGCCGTTAATCATAAGCCCATGAACATCACCTGAGTGAATCTCTGAGGGCCAACCGTGGCAAATCTAAGAAAGAAATGATCAACAAGAGGAGGATGAGCGATAGCTGCATGAGCTACATCCATTACCCTGTCCTTGGGACGCCACTTGGAGACGAGCCCGCTGGTCGATGGCCCGGCCGCAGCAGCAGCAGCCTCATCGAACCCCTCGTGCCGCTGCTCGCACAGCACAACCACCTGCGGCAGGCACGGCACAAGCGCCACGGCCGTCCCCTCCTCATCCTCCTCGCCGGCGTCCTCCCTCCGAAGCTCCGGCCCGTTCGCGACAGGGAGCTCACCATCCACGCGGTCCGTCTGGTGGTTCACCGCCGCCAAGGAGGGAGTGGGCAGCGAGGACGAGGATGACGATGAGGACGAGTGCACGAGCCTGGACGCCATGAGATCTCCCAATGCCATCTACGCTTGGGCGCTCCCTCTACTACTCTCTCCTTCTCGTCACCCCGCGGCCATCTCGAGGCGGGGGCGCGTGTCGTGTGTACGGAGTGGGCAGCGATGCTCGCTGCCTACATCGATCGAATCGGCCCGGCGTGGCGAATCCGAATCCGGGCCGCCGGGGACGGGTGGACGCCAGGCAGGGATTGGATGGAGGCGCGGGTGGGGTTTAGGGTTAGGGTTTGGACGGGAGCAGGGGGGGAGGGGAGACGGGGATGCGGCGGAGAGGGTGGGGAGGAAGAGGGAGAGAGAGAAACAGGGCGAGGAGAGAGAGAGAGACGGGGAAAATAGTATAAAAACAGCAAACTGGATTCTCCTCTCCTTTTTCCCTTCGGCCTGAAGAATATGAGCTGAGATCCGCAGGCTCGTGGCCGTGTGTTTACTAGCATAGCTACTGTAGTTTGCAGTCTCGTTTCTAGTATTCCAAAGTATTTTTAGTGTGATATTTATCTTACCTACGTGCAATTTGCAGTTTGGATGAATGTATGGGAAGTTGGTCAAAAAATATGCGCAAAACAGGTAAAATCGTGAGACCAATAAATTAAGATATAATATCGAGCCAAAGGGGAGTATCATAATTCAACGTGATTTTGAAACAAATCTTAGAACTATGTGCGTATGCATGAGCGTTTGTGTTTATATTGTGTTTTGAAAAGAATCTTAGAGCAACTTCAATGAAAAAGTTAAGAAGTAGGCAAATCAAGATTTGATTATTTTAAGTCCAAAAGATGCACAAACAAGTACTCCTAGGTGGAAATAAAAAGTTCTATTAAGCAAATGTGATGAGTAACGGGAGAGGAGACAAATATATTAAAGATGGCTAAATGTTGGGTTGGAGAGAGAGAGAGGGAGAAGAGCATGTTTAATTTTGTCAAATTTAGTTTGATTTGGTTGGTAGTGAGTCTAACCCAAAAATTTGAGGCACATAAAATTTTGTTACCTACCTGAATTTCAGGAAAAATTGTAACTTCTAGAAAAAATGTAATATTTTGGTTAAAATCACTAAATTTTGATCGGATCACGTTTGATTTGGATCCATTTAAACTTTTAATGTACAAAACATCTTGATACGCACTAAAACTACTAAATTTCGTTGATTTTTAACCATGTTTAGTATTTATTGGAAAACGAAAAAATACAGATGGGTGGAATTTTGTGGCTTGGTTGGACAACACAAAGAAGAAAAGGGGTGACCATTTTTATGTTGATACTCAACCACATGTTTTATTAGTTGAGATTTGAACTTTGTTGGAGTTGCTCTTAGCCTTTAGCTAACACAAATCTAGCCATGAGATCGCTACAAACAGGCGACATGTCCTAGAAAGGGAGCGGTTGCATAAGCATATGATTATAATTTTAAAGTTAATAGTCCTAATATGCTTTGTGGCAATGACTATTGCATTAGCTCAGCTCATAGGGGAAATGTTGACTTTCTATTGCGGTAAAACATTAGATATCGTTGTCTATACGAAATGTTGTCTTGTCTCGGGTGAGAATTATGAGTTTGTTCACTCCAGGCGTATATTGTATTTGACTTGGCCTCGTGGAACATGTTGGTTTGCTTTGTGAGCGGAACAAACAAGAGGATGAAGAAAACGTATGGTATTCTCATGCTTTCAAGACTGTGTGAATACAACCATAAAAGGCAAAGGCATCAAGAAATCCAATGTTGTGCACTATATGGGATAGAGCCTATCAACGGAACAACCAACATAGTGGAGTAGAGTAACAAGGGATATGGTGGTTTGGGCTGCATGGAAAACTTGAAATTCGTGGTGTACTCAGCTCGTTACAAATTGGGTTGATTAGCCTGAATGTGGTTTTGAAGGATTAAAGATGAATGATCTGTCGGCTAGAGGGTGTGAATAGACGACTACCGATTTAATCTTCTCTTAGTTGATTTTAGAGGCAAACGCGAAAATGGAATTCTATACAAATGCAACTAAGTGAGACATTCTATGGGATGAGCTACTATGAGCTTACAAACTGGCGAGATACACAAGGCAAACAAGCAATCAAGTAATAACAACGAGTTAGGGTGAGAGATAGCTACAAATGACAAAGACGAATATGTATATAAAGTTCACGCTCAAGCACCCTCTGAGTAGGGGTAGCTCTTGGGGCGCCCACAAAAACAAGCTTGGGCACAATGACACAATAAGCACCGAGGTGACAATAACGGTATAAGGCTTCCCACAAACCCAAAGTAACAAGTTTCACAAATATTCTAGCAGGGGTCAACAATCTCGGGTTCTCCCCCCCCCCCTCCCCCCTAAAGATTCTACCGTTATGCTTTCTCATGGCAGCCTGAGAGTTTATATAGTCGTACTTACTTTTATGTGTCAACAAGTGTGCGAGAGATACTGTTAGTATACTTATAAACCACGATCCAAGTTCCAACACAAGAAAAAAAACTTTCCAATAATATTTAGGTTGTTGTTTAATAATTATTATTTACTTTTGCAATAGAAAAAAAGTTATCCATCATTATCTAGTCATGTCTTATGTCAACTAAGAAGATTTATGTCCGTGGTGTTTCAAAAAAAATTATGCTTGTTATATCCCAGAGATAACTATAATACATTGCATCAATGGCAAATGTTCGACTTAAAATTCATGATAAACATGCAACACATAAGTGTGCTACCTCTTTGGTTCAGTAACCTCACCATCATAGTTCCGTCGTGTCGATGCGAAAACCGGTGAATCTCGGGTATGGGGTCTCGCGCTGGTGATCTTGGCCAGTTTGAGGTGTCTGCCAAGAAGGATACCTCAAGAATTGGGACAGTGACCTGTAGCAACTGCAACAAGCAAGGTCACATATACAACACATGTGCTGATAAATTGAAACCCACACCGCAGACGAGGAAGAACAAACACGAGGTATGCTTCTTGCTATACAAATATTGTTTCATAGGTTAGTCAGTTTGGTACTAATTTCCCCCTTTTCAGTGTGCAGGAGAATAGGCCAATCTTTCCACTGCTCGCTGCCAGCCTAAGCTCTTGTCCATGGCGTCGGTGATGGTCTGGTGGTCGGCGAGGTTTTTCTTGACGGAGAGCAAGAGGAGTAGTGAGATGGGGAACCGTGGGGAGTGCGAAGAGACGTGAGTGGGGGTGGTGGGTGGTGGGTGGACGCGTATTTAAGGGCGTGGGAAACCGAAACGTCTACCTGTAAACCAACGCGCGCTCTCTGCTCAGATGTTATTAACATTGGAAGAACCAAAAGAACAGATTCCTATTACTCTCCCATTGGTACTCTGAGCAGCATTTCGACCACAAGGTACTGGGTTCGAGCCCCGAGCCAAACAATATATATATATATATATAACCTCGGTTAGGAGCAAGATCACACAACATTCATATACATTTAACTGAAGTTAACCAATGCTTTAGTTATCTGCAAGATAACTGAAGATAACTGAATTTAACACACAACATTCAGAGAAATTTATCTAAATTTAACAGAACATAAGTGAAGATTCAGGTAACTAACAACACTGATTCAGTTCACCTAATTTAACTACTCCACTGATAGAAACAACTTTATTACAGATCTCAACCCAAAGGATCACTCAGTTTCATCAAGTATCTATCTAACCTTCCTTATCTTTATTACAGATCTCAACCCAAAGGATCACTCAGTTTCATCAAGTATCCATCTAACCTTCCTTATCTTGCACTTTGTTTCCTCTTTACGCTTGAATAAGTCACCAATCATATACTCTAGCTTCTTTTGATCTTTCTTCAACCCATCCCTCTCTTCAATCAAATTGTCCCTCTCTTGCATCATCTGATCTCTCTCTTTCTCTGCTTTAGCCCTAACCAGCCGATGAATGTTAGTTGCAGTTTTGTCAGACATCTTCTTCTTCTCAAACTCTTGCTTCGGATGAAAAAGAGCAATTTGTGTACTACCCAATTGGTTTATTGCATCCTCCTCGTCAGTCACCGTCTTAGCAAAATCTAGTTTAAAAAACCTAAGCTCATGTTCCATCTTTTTCTTCTCTCCAATGATCTTAAAGTTTTCTTCAACATCGACAACATTTTGCCTCGGGCTCTAAGTGACCTCATTTTCATACATGTCTCATATCCTAGCTAAACTTAATCTCAGTTGAGGAGGCCACTCAGGATCAACCCAATGCACATAGTTGCATTTAGGTCCTTCCTAGCATGAACCAAAACAAACAAATTACGGTCAGTTAACTTAGCACAATTCATTTAACTAAAAAAGCTAGTTAACATATCACTTAAGTGGCAAAAATATGTTAACTTACCACGGTTCAATAAACTATGCAAAACCTCATTTATGTAATAACTAATATGCAACTAACTGAATACATAATCCGCAGCTAACTATAGATCTAAAATGTACTAACCTTTTGTGCACAAGCAAGGTATCTTCTTCCACTGTCTACTGACTAAAAGGCTACAAACCTCTCACATATAGCCTGGTGTTCACATCTAAATGGTAGATGTGGAGCAAGGCCTCTCCATTCCGAGCATAAAATGGTGGGACAAGCCTAAAAAAGTTGGTCAGAAAATTACCCCATTTTCCCTAACCCTAAAATGCCAGAGGTGCAGGGAGTGGAGCTCACCGGACTGGTAACTGAGTCGCTGTCAGCGAAGGAGGTGCTGGATCATCACTCCAGGAAACCATGGAGAGGTAAACGGCTTGCGACGAGCTGGACGGCAGCGGTAGTGAGCAGTGAGCAGAGAGAGCGAGCAAAGAGAAGAGAAAGAGAGAGGGGAGAGGAGCACAGTGAGCAATGAGATGGTAGGTGACTTCACGTTTTATGGGCCTGGGCTTGAATTGCAGAGTACAAGATTCTGCATTTCTCATCTCTATTCTACTCTCTCTTCTTAGCTTTACTTTTCTTTATTGTGCATTTTTCTTCTCTTTTCTAAGCATATGAGGAAACTTAACAACAACCAGCATAAGAGGCTTATCACTTACTACATGGCAAATAGGCTTACTAAGCATTCTCACTTACAACAGTTTGTAAAACCGCAACATAGCATATAGGCAAATATTCATTAGAGCATAGCATAGCATAAAAGTTTGTAATTCAGGCACAATATTCATTACAAAATAGTTGATAACTTAGCATGAAAGGTTCTAACTTAATACACTGCAATTCATAACATTGCCACATACTACATTAACTTCACATTCCCCAAAATGTACACCCCATATCTTCATGGTCAGGTTGTTAGGAGACATACTTATAAAGGCCTTGGATGTACTCGAGCATCAACAACACACACTTCAAGAATCGGGGATGGCCTTGATTTTCTCTAGCTTCTCCTTTCTTGCATGCACATCTTTCAACAGCTCATTCACCACATGCTCCAGCTTTGCCTTCTCTTTCTTAAGCAAATCTTTGTCCTGCTCAACCTCCTTCTTTGCCTTCCTGGTGTTCTTGATAATGCCAGCTTGATTCTGTAAAATGATCATGTGTTACTTGACAAGTTTGATCTTTTCCATCTGAACCTCCAACCTATCACTCTCTTCAAGCTCTTTGTTTCTATTATGGAACTTTTCCTCCTCAACTGACTTGTTGTACTGCATGTGGTCTACTTTACCATCCTGCCAATCAAACATCTTGGATGCATATTGGACAAGTTTCGTGTACTCAATGGACAACTTATCATTTTCACTCTTAAGTTTGACCAACTACTTCTCAAACATCTGCTTATCAAGTACCCTTCCATGATTTTGTTCATGGAACATTTCCCACAACCTCACCAAGCAATTCTCAAGAATGGGAGGCCAAGGCTTGTCAACCCACTCAGTAATACCACAGTTAACACCCACATCCTGCATTTGGAAATTAATTATGCATGTGTAAGTTCACTCACAAATATATAGTAAAATTCAGTTAATTGAACAACATCAATTTAGTTAACTAGCATCCAACTGATCAACACTGAGTTAACTGAAAAAATTCACTGAACTGGCTACATTCAGTAAACTTACCAAATTCAGTTAACTAAGAACAATTTAGTTAACTTAGCAAATTCAGTTATTTTGGTGACAACTACATGTGTGAGTACTTAATTTAGTTAACTGGCTAACAAGCAAGGAGATAATGTGAGTACTTAATGTACTATACCTGCTGACTAAAGAAAATTCAGTTAACTTAGCAAACAATCATACAACTAACTAAAGACAATTTAGTCATATTTTTTAGTTAACTTGCCAAGTTACATGTGCTACTAAGCAAGGAGATAGTGTGAGTACTTAATGTACTATACCTGTTGTACTAGGCAACCATAGAAATGCCTTCCAGTCAACCTTCCCTCAAATTCCACACACTTAATTGGCCTCATGTGGTGCATCATGCAGGTGGGTTCAGAAAGCTCCAGCTGGCCACAGAAAAGAGGCTCCACAGTGGTGTTAGGGGTCTCCTGCATCCACATATCAACAAATTCACCTTAAAACATCATTCCCTAATCCAGCAAGAACCCTAACCCTAACCCTAGTTTTGCAGCATACATTAATCTAGCACCAACAACAACAATAGCCCTGACTAGTAAAGAACGATAGCAGACATAATCAAGCTCGAAGATGAACCCTAACCCTAGCTCACCAAGAACCCTAACCCTAGCTCAACAGACCAGAGGAACTTACCCAAAGAGCCATGTCCATGCTGGTGATGTCACATTCATCCTCTGAGCTCGTTACCCCGTCATTCTAGGAAGGCATGGGGGCGTGGAGCTTCTACAGCGCTAGTAGCCGCCGGCGTCATAGAGTAGAGACGAGAGTGAGTGTGAGAGCATAGAGGAGTGCGGGCAGGGAGGAGAAAGAAAGTGAGCTATCGCCGACAGAGAGAGAGAGAGAGACTGGCTATCTAGCGAGAGAGAGACCTGTGTGGTCGGACCACCTGGCCAGCTAACGACCGTTAACGATGTTGCCATTAACCGAGTCGATGACATGGACTGACAGGTGGGGCTGCTACGTCAGAAAACGGCTTAAATCGCTAGCAACCGACGTTTTGGGTTTTTTGAGACAACTAGCAGGAAAAGTGATAGGTATTAGTCACAGACAAATTTCTGGTAGTTTTTTGGATCAATGTAACGAATTGTGGTAGTTTCATGCTATTCACTCCAGTGAGCCACTCTAGGATCACTTTCGTACCTACTACTAACACTTAGTGCACAAGAAACATATGGTATAATGCATATCATAACATACATGATGGATCCAACTTCAGAAGCATATGGTACTCCACTCATCTACACTCATTCATAAACTACCTTAGGACATTGATTTCTACTAGGTGTTGTGCCATGTGACATCGGGAGAAAACCTTTCTTTGCATTATCCATTTTAAACCTCTTTAAAACCATGTCAATGTACGTGCACGGGCTTAGACGTCTTAATCTATTTCTATAGATCTTTATGCCTAATATATATGTTGCTTCACCTAAGTCATTCATTGAAAACACACTCTTCAAATAGTATTTTATCGTGCTAAGGAATTTTGTATCATTCCCAATCAAAAATATGTCATCTACATATAAGATCGGAAATGCTACAAATCTCTCGCTAAACTTCTTGTATACACAAGCTTCTTTGTAATTTTGAATGAAGCCATTTACCACTTCATCAAAACATTGATTCGAGCTCCTTTATGCTTGCCTCAAACCATAGATAGACCGTTGAAGCTTGCACACCTTTCCGACATCCTTAGGATTGACAAAACCTTCTGGCATGTATGCATACTCTTTTAAATATCCATCTAGGAATGCAGTCTTGACACCCATCTACCATATATCATAATTGAAATAAGGAGCAATAGCCATCATAATCCATACAGACTTTAGCATGGCTACTAGTGAGGAATTTTCGTCATAATCAACTCCCTCAACATATGAATACCCTTTCACAACTAGCCTTGATTTATAAATAGTAGGATTAGCATCCACATCTATTTTTCTTTTGAAGATCAATTTATATTGTATGGGTTTCACACCCTCTGGAGGATCAACCAAGTTCCAAACTTGATTATCGTACATGGACTCCATCTTGGATAGCATGGCTTTCATCCATTATTTTGAGTTGGGCGCCACCATCGCTTCTTTGTAGTGTGCAGGTTCATCTTCTACTAAGACGAATATTTTGTTATGAAATCACTCAGGATGTTGAATAATTCTGCGTGACCTACGTGGTTCAGTTATAGTCTTAACTGGAGTTTCTACAACTATTGTAGTAACTCCTGGTTCAGTTGTGTCGATTATTTCCGGAACAAATTCCGTATCACTTGTCACATTATCTCATGAAGGTTTTGTAATCTTATTAAGTTGTACTGTCCTCCCACTTACTTCTTCATCGAGAAACTCTTTCTCGAGGAAATGTTCGTTCTTTGGGACAATCACTTTGTATTTAGACTTTTGGTAGAAGGAATACCCAATTGTTTCTTTCGGATAACCTACAAAATAGCATTTGTCTACTTTGGGATCGAGTTCATTTGGCTGTAAACGTTTTACACATGTCTCACAACCCCGAATCTTGAGATGGGACAAATTGGGTTTGTCCCATTCCATATTGTTGAAGTGTATATGTGGATTGCCTAGCCCTTTCCATGAGTTCGAACTTTTGGTTGTGTTGTCCACGTATAGGCCTCTTGAGTCATAGCTTCGAGTCTGTCCATGTGTTGACTTTCCGTGTCACGCGTGAGAGGGGTGTTGAAGTGTATGTGTGGATTTCCTAGCCCTTTCCATCAGTTCAGACTTTTGGTTGCGTTGGCTAGCACATGATGCTTAACATGGTATTAGAGCCAAGGTCTCGAGTCCAAGTCATGGCTTTCGCGATTTATCTAAATTTTGTTGTTCCCACTTTGTGTCCACATATAGGCCTCTTTAGCCATACCTCTGAGTCTATCCATGTGTTGACATTATGCATCACACGTGAGATGGGGTGTTGAAGTTTATATGTGGACTGCCTAGCCCTTTCCATCAGTTTAGACTTTTGGTTGCGTTGGTTAATGCATGAAGCTTAACATAGTATTAGGGCCTAAGGTCTTGAGTTCAAGACCTGGCTTTCACAGTTTATTCAAAATTTGTTGCAGCCTCTGTGGCTTCTAGAGCCATATCTCTGAGTTTTTCCACGTGTTGACTTTCCGCGTCACACTTGAGAGGGGGTGCTGTCTTGGGAACGAGTCTGATAGTAGAAGATAGGGGTATGAAAGGAGAGGGCAGAGTCCTAGCTACGACGAGGGTGTACACACAGATGTATGAGTTCAGGCCCCTCTCGTGGAGGTAACAGCCCTATGTCTCAATGCTCGGGAGCTCTTGTCGTGTGGATAGTAGGAGTTACAGGAGGTGCGAACCCTTGTACCAGAGGGGAGGGGTGGCTTATATAGAGTACGCTGCCCCTCATAAGTGCCAAGCATCCAGGGGTTCGATCGTGGGAATAAATACGTGCGTTACTGGTAACTTACACAATAAATGCTACTAATGACGACTGGGCGAACGCCTGCCCGTTAGCCTCCCTAGGTTTGCTTCTGGTCTTCTAGCGTCGACTGGTATCGAGACCTTCCGAGTGATAGGAGACTGTCGAGTGAAGGGAGAAGCCCCGAGTGGACTTATTGTCGAGTGACTTGAGCGCCATGGTGAATCCAGTCGGAATCTCTCTTGTGATCTTCAAACCCTCCAATATAGTGTCCTTAGGTAGGGTATGTAGGTCAGGCCTAGGACCCTACCCTAGGTACATATCCTTGTCATTAGCCCCCGAATGGATTGGGGTTCAGGTGAGAAAGGGAATCGATGCCAGCTCTGATAAGGCACCAAAATTCCGAATGTACTTTGGGGCTTCAAGGAAATCTGTGTCGATTGAAATCTTTGTCATTCGCCCGGATCGATTCTGCCTTGATAAATGTCCGAATGATTTTAAGTTTCACATATGTTTCGAGTGAACCATCAGGATCTTTTGATGCAACGGGTTGCTCTGCCAGGCCCGGATTTCACGGGATTCAATTTTTTTGGGAAACGCACGCTATGCCCAGATATCACAACGACTGGGGCAAGTGGGGCGCAATGCCTCGATTACCATGTTGCCCATTACGCCATGTACAGCACGAGTCCTGCTACAGAGATATCCGGAGATTTAGCGGGCCCGCAGGTCAGTGACTCACTCGGCTGATATAAGACTTCGTTGCGTTGCGGACAACACAGTACTCTTCCCCCAAATACACTATTTTCCTCTGCCTCCGCTGCTCCATGCGTGCTGCTCAGCTCCGTCCCAATGACCGCCGCCACGATGACAAAGGGAAAGACTAAGAATCTCGAGTGCACCAAGAAGGGAGCCACCAAAGGCAAGGCCAAGAAGCCATCCAGCGCCCGGTTGACAGCGCCAACGGGGTGGATCCAGGGGGATTTCCTCCCGTCGACGGTCATGGCGGGGGATGTCAAGAACCTCGTTGTCGACGGGCTTGTGGCCGAAGGCTCGTGAAGGTTGTCGAAGGGGGAGATCGAGCCGGAGCCGCGCGAGGGGGAGCGAGTCCTTCTCCTCACCCACGTTGAGTGAGGTTTTTCCTTGCCCCATTCTTTCTTCTAAGGGTTTCTAAATTTCTTCGGAGCTCAACTCCATCGCTTTCCTTCGAATGCCATTTCTTATCTCGCTGCTTTCATCGCTATGTGCGAATGTTTCCTGGGTTGTCCTCCCCATTGGGGCTTGTTCAAGCATATCTTCACTATTAGATCCTAGTCGGTCAAAAAGGCCAACCCCGAGGATGATAAGACCCATGTCATCCAATTATGTGGTGGCTTGGGGATCCAAAAGAGGGCCATGAGTGCTTTTCCATCTATGACTTTTCTAGAATCTGTTAGGGGTTGGCAGTCGACTTGGTTCTACTACAAAGATGTAGCCTCTCTCAACTGGCAGTCGACTTGGTTCTACTACAAAGATGTAGCCTCTCCCAACAAGTCGACTGGTCTTTCCCCTTTCACGCTAGATCGACCCACCACTCCCAAATCCTTGTCAATGTTAGAAGGGGAGAAAGTCTAGGTGGGGATCTTAGTGGATGCCGTAGTGACTCTTGTTCGTGGCAGAGTGACTGGCATGGATCTACTGGAGTCATTCCTCAGTCGACGGATCCAGCCCCTCCAAGGAAGGGACCATGCCATGTGGCACTATTCAGGCCCTGAGGACACGACTTGGATGCGCCTAGAGGAAGTCCCAGAGAAAACTATCGAGCAGTGGCTTCGGAGCATCACTGGAGGCCCGTGACAATCCCCTAGGAGCCAAGTGGATCAAGCCCTTCTCTGCTGATAATCCACCAACGAATCTGGTAAATTATATCTTTCTCGACTGTCGTACTATTCCGTTGAGTGACTGAGTCTTCGGTTGACTGATTTTATTGTTTGAATTTTGCAGGAGTGGACAAACATGTATTCGCATGTGCCGAATGGAAATCAACCCGAAGACGGAGGGGAGAGCGAGGGTGGTAGCATGGATTTTGATTATGCCGACGACAGCGAGGACGAATACGAGGACTCGAGCGATGACGAAGAAGAAGCCGAGTCTCCTATGCGCACTGGGCATCGCTCCAAGCAACATCAGGACCCCGCGACTGCCCCAAGCACGACCATGGCATCGAGTGGCAGGAACCCTAAGCAGGACCGAACCTCGACGGTTGAGTCGAGTGAACGGGCCGCCAAACAGCCCAAGTCTGATGCACCGAAACCCCAGAAGGCTCTGCCTCGTATGAAGATTGTCGTGCCTGTTATCTCAACATGAGTATTTATTTTTTCTTTCGATGTTGCATGGAACTTCGTATTCTTGCTGACCGAGTGATATTTGGACTACTAGAGCCGCTACCTCAGTAGCGTCGCCTCCATGGTACGTAGAGGAGCAAATGGATGTGGATACTGGTGACACGACCACTTCTCAACGAGGTATAACAAATCTTCACTCAGCTTCGTTTCTTGAAAATGATTTGCCGATTGAATAAGCTAATGTCGTCGATTGGTGTTTGCAGAGATCATTCAACTGGAGGAGGACGAAGAGCCACCTTGGGGTACGGGGGGTGAAGGTGTGACCTTAGGCACCCCGCGCATACGCGCTCGAAGAACGTCCTCAGCGCAAACGCCTCAAAGGTCGACTGCTACGTCGTCTCAAGGGATAGGCGACTCGTCCTGAGCTAGAACCGAGCTCGCAGCTCTGTTTTCGAGTGCCCCACCAGCTGCTTCAACCATTGTGGCCTCGACACCAATCGGACAACCCTAGGCCACCTCAGCTACTCCAGCTACAGCATCAATTCAGCCGGCGACTGTCTTTCCTCTGCATCACGTCCCGGAAGACCAAACTGGAGCTGCCAAAGAGGCCATGATTCAAGCAAAGCAGATGATGTTGTGCACAAAGGAGGTGTACAAAGCAAGAAAGCTGGCTTATGATGCCAGCATGACACTTCGCACCAATGTCCGAGTAAGTGCGATTATAAGTGCATTTCCGATTGAATTCCTATCTTTCTTGATTGCACACCCAGTGGGTTTTTTCCTTTTGAAGCATACTTGTATGTTCTCCTCTCGAGTAGATCATGTCTTAGTCGAGTGGGTTTCAGTCCAGTGGGGGTACGCTGAGTGCACCCACTGGGTGTAGTCCCCGAAACCACTGTCGAATGGTGATGACATCGGCACGGATCTTATAATTGTTTTGGTAACCGCTCGACGAATTGAGTGATAGAAGATCCAGTGGGGGCACGCTGAGTGCACCCACTGGGTGTAGTCCCCGAGACCGCCGTCGAGTGCTTGCACCGACGGGGGTCTTAATAGAGACGATGTTTACATGCTCGCACACATTTTTTTATTTGCTTGCCACTCGACAGATCGAGTGTTAGCAGGTCCAGTGGGGGCACGCTGAGTGCACCCACTGGGTGTAGTCCCCGAGATCGCCGTCGATTGCTTGCATCGGTGGGGGTCTGATAGAGACCATTTTCTGCTCTGACAGGTCGGACCTGGTCGAGTGATTTCAAATCCAGTGGGGCACGTTGAGTGCACCCATTGGGTGTAGTCCCCGAGACTACTGTTGATCGTTGACGACGAGCACTGGTCTTAAGAACTTGGACTCATGGTCCTTTATCGTACGCGGAGTATGCTTGCCACTCGATTTGTTGAGTGAATTCTTTGCCTTAGTGTTTCCACTCCTGAATGTTTGCCTTAGGAACAAAAAGGTCCAAAGCTACCTTGCAGGTTTCATGGACATCATTTCCATCAACCATGATATGACGCTATTCAAGGGTGTGGGGTGGGGTGGCTGGCCGCCATCGAGTCGATTGTTCTTGATCCTTTCCATTCGGGAGTGGAGATTTTCATGTCGACTGAACTGTTTTTGGTTGATTTCAGAGAGCTTGTGAACTTGGCACCTAGTACAAAGACCTGGAGAAGGAGAGGAACCAGCTGCGATTGGATCTGGAAGTCTCCAAGAACAACCTGGAACGTGCGCAAACTGAGTTGAGGACCCTTGGAGGTAATTCTTGTCGACCAAATGCGCTCTTACTTTCCCCTTCCATCCTTTGAAACGAGTGCTCTCACTCAAACAAACGTTCGTGATGAAAATCGTCGACTCCAAGCGTGATTCAACAATGCTATTTATTTAGATACCATGAAGAAAGCGCTGAAGGACAAGGACAAGGCGCTTGTTGATGCTCAAAAGGTGGCGAGGGAGAAGACTGAAGCCACCGAGAAGAAGCTTGTCGCAGTCAAGAAGATAGAGGAAGAAAACTCCAAGCTGAAGTTGGAACATGCTGAGTTTATCAAGAAGACTAAACAACTGACCACGAGGAGTAATGGTCTGGAGAAGCATTTGGGAGATTTCGCGAAGAAGATGTTCATCATGCTTGACGATAACTTTCCTTGTTGAGTGAAATTCCTTAATTCCCATAGGCTAGTAATGTAACCATCTTTCTATTCCTTCCTCCATGTAGAATTCTGCCAGGACTTTGAGAAAGAGATTGAAGAGATTGAACCAAATCTGGATCCCACCAAGTCGCCCGTTGGAGATGTTGTGGCCATGAACATGTTCCGCCTCAGCGTTCGTCTCCAGAGTGTTCAAGCATACATCATTTGACTGAAGGTTGCACTCGGGAAGATTGACAAGGAACCGTGGACCAAAGACACCCTCCAGACTGACCTTGAATCAATGATGACTCGCCTTAATGATATCCCTAGTCGGGTGCAAGCTTTGAAGAAATCCATTGCTCGCTGCGGAGCCGACGTGGCACTTTCGCTCGTCAGAGTCCATTGCAAGGAGGCGAGAGAGGACAAGCTGAAGGATCTTCGGGTGATTAACACGAAGAAACTTCAGTTCGAGGACTTCATGGAGACCTTCATTGATGCAGCCACTCGGATCGCACACGGGATTAGCAAGTCCCACTGGGCTTAAAAAACTTTATTCGCCTCAGAATTCCAAGTGGAGATGTAACCGCCTTAAAACTTCCTTCAGGCCTTAAGCATGAGTACCTTTGCTTGTGCGCATAACTTTTATTCGCGCTGGAACCTTTGGATTTATCTGCACTCTGCTTTTCAATCATTTGTTCGAATGAATTTTTAACTTAGGCGAAAGCTAGTTCGCAGCTAAGCCCCCGATTGAGAGAATCGGTCGCCACTCGAAAATTTTTGAACTTAGACGAAGATTGATTAGTAGCTAAGTTTCCGAGTGAACATGATGTCATCCGCTCGGAAGGGTTTTTAACTTAGGCGAAAGCTGGTTCGCAGCTAAGGCCCCAAGTGTGAGGATCGCTTGACACTCGGAGAAGTTTTGAGCTTAGATGAAGACTGGTTTGTAGCTAAGTTTCCGAGTGAACATGATGTTATCCACTCGGAACGGTTTTTTAACTTAGGCAAGAGCTGGTTCGCAACTAAGCCCCCAAGTGTGAGGATTGCTCATTACTCGAAGAAGTTTTGAACTTAGACGAAGACTGGTTCGTAGCTAAGTTTTCGAGTGAGCATGATGTTATCCACTCGAAAGGGTTTTTAACTTAGGCAAAAGTTGGTTCGCAGCTAAGCTCCCGAGTGTGAGGATCGCTCGATACTCGGAGAAGTTTTGAGCTTATACAAAGACTGGTTCCTAGCTAAGTTTCCGAGTCAACATGATGTTATCCACTCGGAACGGTTTTTTAACTTAGGTGAAAGCTGGTTCGCAGCTAAGCCCCCGAGTGTGAGGATTTCTCATCACTCAGAGAAGTTTTGAACTTAGACGAAGACTGGTTCGTAGCTAAGTTTCCGAGTGAACATGATGTTATCCACTCGGAAGGGTTTTTAACTTAGGCGAAAGCTGGTTCGCAGCTAAGCCCGTGAGTGTGAGGATCGCTCGACACTCGGAGAAGTTTTGAGCTTAGACGAAGACTGGTTCGTAGCTAAGTCTTCGAGTGAACATGATGTTATCCACTCAGAAGGGTTTTTAACTTAGGCAAACGTTGGTTCGCAGCTAAGCCCTCGAGTGTGAGGATCGCTCGACACTCGGAGATGTTTTGAGATTAGACGAAGACTGGTTCATAGATAAGCCCCCGAGTGTGAGGATCGCTCGACACTCGGAGAAGTTTTGAACTTAGACGAAGACTGGTTCGTAGCTAAGTTTCCAAGTGAATGGACTGCTATCCACCCGGAAGGGTTTTTAACTTAGGCGAAAGCAGGTTCGCAGCTAAGCCCCCGAGCGAGAGGATTGCTCGTCACTCGGAGTGTTCCCAAATGTAGGTGCGATCGGAATCGACAAAAGACCGCGAAAGTCAAAACTTGCATAAACGACATTGTCTGGAATACTTTTATTACATCAAAACAACTCAGTCTTCAGTATAGAAGCGTCGAAGTAGATCTGTGTTCCAGGCGCGTGGCTCGTCAATCTGTTTCTTGAGGTTGTAGAGATGATAGGCTCCGTTCTTCAATACTTTGGTGACGATGAAGGGACCTTCCCATGCGGGTGCGAGCTTGTGAGGTCGCTGTTGATCCACTCGAAGCACCAGATCTCCTTCATGAAATGACCGACTCTTGACATATTTTGCATGAAAGCGACGCGGGTCCTGCTGATATATACAGTCGACCGAATCAAAGCCATCTCGCGCTCCTCTTCCAAGAGATCCATGCCGTCCTGACGTGCTTGTTCCACTTCAACCTCGGAGTAAAGATCTACACGAGGGGGATTATGAAGGAGAACACTCAGCAAAATGGCTTCCGTTCCATACACCAAGAATAAAGGAGTACGTCCAGTCGACCGATTGGGAGTTGTTCTCAGGCCCCACAGAACAGATGGCAACTCAGATACCCAGGCTCCGGTTGCATGTTCCAGATCTCGCATGAGTCGAGGTTTCAGACCTTGAAGTATGAGGCCATTGGCTCGCTCAGCTTGGCCATTAGTTTGAGGGTGTGCAATAGACGCATAATCCACCCGAGTGCCTTAGGAGAAGCAAAAGTGTCTGAACTCTTCCGAGTCAAAGTTTGAGCCATTGTGTGTGATAATACTGTGGGGAACTCAGTACCAGAAGATTATCTCTCTCATGAATTTGATCGCAGTACGAGAGTTCAATTTCTTTATAGGCTTGGCCTCAATCCACTTCGTAAACTTGCCGACTGCAACAAGCAAACGAGTAAATCCACTCTGTCTTGTCCGAAAGGGACCAACCATATCCAAACCCGAGACAGCAAACGTCCAGACGAATGGAATAGTCTTCAAGGCTGACATAGGCTTGTGTGATAAGTTTGAGTAGAATTGGCACCCTTCACGGTGATCAACAATGTCCTTGGCCATCTCATTAGCATGCGCATGGAAGAAACCAGCTCGGTATGCTTTAGCGACAATCGTCTAGGAGGATGCATGATGACCGCAAGTCCCCAAGTGGATCTCTTCCAGGATCATTCGACCTTCTTCAGGGGAGATGCACTGTTGTGTCACACCAGTTACGCTTTCTCTATAGAGCTGATCATCCATCACAGTGAAAGCCTCTGATCTGCGAACAATCTGTCGAGCTTTAGCTTCATCCTCTAGGAGTTCTTGCCTCGGGATATACACAATATAAGGCACAGTCCAGTCGGGCGTTATGACCAGAATCTCCATGACAAGATCTATGACCGTCGGGACATCAACTTCAGTCAGATTAGAGGCGCTTATAGCTTGCGGGGGCTCTTTAGTGAAGGGATCCTCCTGCACCGAAGGGGAATGTAGGTGTTCGAGAAACACATTGATGGGGACAGGTTTCGAGTGGATCCAATCTTTGCTAGCTCATCAGCTGCCCAATTCTCCACTTGGGGAACATGGTGGAGTTCCAAACCTTCAAACTTCTTCTCCAGCTTTCTCACAGCATTGCAATATCCGGTCATAGCGGGGTTCCTAACATCCACTCCTTCATCACTTGATTGACCACCAAATCAGGGTCGCCGTAAACCATCAAGCGCTTAACACCGAGTGAGATGGCCATACGCAACCCATACAGGAGTGCTTTGTATTCTGCTTCGTTGTTGGAGGAATCAAAGTGAATCTACAGGAAATAACTGAGTTTGCCGCCTTTTGGGGATACCAAAACTACGCTGGCACCAGACCCTTTCAACATTTTCGAGCCGTCAAAGAACATGGTCCAGTGTGCCGAGTGGATTTGGATTGGCTGCTGCTGTTCAACCCACTCGGCCAAGAAATCAGCAAGTATGTGAGACTTGATCACCTTTTTAGCTTCAAACTTGATGTCAAAGTAGAGGATCTCAATAGCCCATTTGGCCACTCGACCAGTCACATCTCGATTGTTGAGAATCTCAGATAATGGAGCATCACCGACGACTAAAATCGAGTGATCTTGAAAGTAGTGTGCCACCTTCTTTGCTGACAGAAAAATACCATAGACAAGCTTCTGGTAATGCAGATACCTTTGCTTCGAAGGGGTCAAAACTTCAGAAATGTAGTAGATTGGGCGTTGGACCTTGTACACCTTGCCTTCTTCTTCCCTCTTGACAGTGAGAACTATACTAACGACCTGATTAGTGGCCACAATGTACAGGCGAAAGGGCTCTTTACTATGCGGAGCAATAAGCACCGACTGGGTGGAAAGCAGGGCTTTGAGCTCGACAAACGCTGCTTCGGGTTCTAGAGTCCACTCAAACATATCGGACTTCTTCATCAGTCGGTACAGAGGCAATGCCTTCTCCCCGAGACGAGAAATGAATCGACTCAATGCCGCCAGGCAACCTGTGAGCTTCTAAACATCGTGCACTCACACAAGGCTTTTCATTCGGGTAATGGCACCGATCTTCTCAGGATTGATGTCGATTCCTCGTTCGGAATCGAGAAAACCGAGTAACTTGCCACCCGGAACACCGAAAGTGCACTTAGACGGATTCAACTTGATATCATACTTCCTCAGATTTGCGAATGTCTTAGCCAAGCCAGCTAGCAGGTCGGAACCTTTGCGGGACTTGACAACAATATCGTCCATGTAAGCTTCGACATTCTGAGGGATCTGGTTGAGTAAACATTTCTGGATCATGCGCATGAAAGTAGCACCAGCATTCTTCAAACCAAAAGGCATGGTGATATAGCAGAAACACCCGAATAGGGTGATGAAGGCTATTTTTTATTTCATCCAGACCAAACATACAGATATGATGGTAACCAAAGTATGCATCTAGAAACGATAAACGCTCACACCCCGTAGTCGAGTCAACAATCTGATCAATGCGAGGGAGCAGAAAATGATCTTTCAAGCAGACCCGATTGATATGTTTGAAGTCAATACACATGCGGAGTGACTTGTCCTTCTTGCGGACCATGACGACATTCGAGAGCCACTTGAGGTATGTGGGGGTTGTAGGAACAACCATGTTGACTTATCTATTGATAACTTTCAATTGACTCTTGCTTTCAACGTCAACAAAAATCATCAGAGTGGCGTTGACATTAGGAAAAGTTTCTTTGTCTTCATCATCCTCTTTTTCAGGAGTTTTCTCACTTGACTGGCCTTCCTTGAACTGTTGGATCAGTAGACGACACTGTCGAGTGGTATGTTTGGGCAATATCAAATTACCATCCTCGTCTTTCCTCATGTGGATTGCACACGGTAAATCCAGAACATCAGTTCCTGACTGACTTTTCCTTTCTCGGGGGCAAACTGTCCCTTGTACTTCCCCTTATTTTTTCCTTGCGCCGCCAGAGTGGATGCCTCTGCCTGAACAGGGCCATCAGCCTTTCGCTTTTGCTTTCGACTGGAATTGCCGCCGGCATCGTTGTCGACCGCTTTTCCTTTGCCGCTACGGAGGCGGTCTTCTTCTTCGCCGTTGGCGTATCGAGTGGAAATTTTCATCATCCTACTCAGTGAAATATCACCTGTTCGCCCAAACTTCAGGTAAAGCTCTTTGTACTTCACTCCGGCCTTGAAAGCACAAACAGCCTGATGCTCAGAAACATTCTGCACTATATGATGCAAAGTGGACCGGCGCTGAATGTAATCTCTCAAGGATTGATTGGGCTTCTGAACACGATGCTGCAAATCAATCAAACCAGTAGGACGCTTGCAGGTGCCCTCAAAAGTTCTGGTGAACACTCGGGCAAGATCCTCCCAGAAGTGGATGCTAGAAGGAGCCAAATGATTTAGCCCCGCTTGGGCCGAACCATCCAACATCAAGGACAAATGCTTCATTGCTATGTTGTCATTGCCCCCACCGATCTATACGCCCACTCGATAATCATCCAACCACGTTTCCGGCTTTGACTCGCCAGAAAACTTGCTTATCCCTGCCACCAACCTGAAGTTGGGGGGAATCTCTGCAGAACAAATGGATCCACTACAACACTTGGGACCAAAAATAACAACACTACTGCCACTGGGTAATCTCTGTCATAACCATCTCTGTGGGCTCTACCTCTATCGGTCTACCTCTGAGTGAGGACGTCTCTTGCATCAAACCCTGGGTTCTTCTCCTCACCAAACGGGCGCCTATCGTCCTAGTGCCAGGGCACATACAGACCATTCCGCGGAGGAGTAGGCACTCAACTATGGTCATCACGGTGAAACTGATCTCGTCCCTGATCCCCGCACTAATCTTCATGAAAACCTCCGCCCCTCCGACGTAGAGGCGAACCTGGACTGTGAGCCGACTGAACAGTGTCGGCCTTTGGTGAATTGTTCTGTATTCTATCGCGCGACTAAGAAACGACTGAGTTTTGGCGCCGCACTACATAAAGCAACGCTGAATCTGTAGCAAACCTCTACCAGCCTCTAAACAGGACGACTGAATGGAATATGCGATCCTAGACGCTGCTGCAACATTTAAGACTGGAGCGCGATATACCTCGATGTTGTTCTGAGAACCACTCGGAAACAGTTGTCACTGACATTGACTGGGAAGTGGTGGACGCTAGTTAGCGTGCTCGTCGACTTCCTACTGAAGCTCTTCGAGCCGAATGCGCGTGGCCTCCAAGGCCTGGGCCTTAGTAGTCTCACTGACGATGGACATATGGAGGACCTCCTCATCCCGGTGCGGCTGATCATTCAACGCCCCACCAACCTCGCGCTTGCCGTGGCCGAAGCCAGGCGGCGGGCTGTGATGTGAACCAGCCATAAGAACCTCCGCTGCAGGATCGCAACTCTCACACTCGGAGGGAACCTCAGACTGATCTGACTCTGAGTCGAACATGCCATGAAGTGACTCGGTGGGCTCGATCACCGCAATCTGTGGAGATGCAACTTGGCGAGCCACTACATGCCTCACCCAGCGCTAGAGCCGTGAGCGACTAGGTCGCTTGCGACAGCGAATAGCGGGGAGGGCCGAACAGTACGGAGTCGACGACTGCCACCGAAGAACACCGCAGGAGCTCGCGCACAAGTGCGTCGCCCCGCAGATTGGGAGTGCCTCAACATCTAGAGGCGCCTCCAGAAGCCATGCCGAATCGTCGGCAATGAAGGTGAGCGCTCCGAGACGGATCTCGTGACCCAGGAACAAACCACCACCGGAAGACATGACGAAGGGGGAAAATGCAACCTCACAGGAAGTCGCTTAGACGCCTGCCCCAAGGTGGGCGCCAACTAACGAGTCTGGCAGTAGAATATAGGGGTATGAAAGGAGAGGGCGGAGTCCTAGCTACGGCGAGGGTGTACACATAGATGTATGAGTTCAGGCCCCTCTTGTGGAGGTAATAGCCCTATGTCTCAATGCTCGGAGCTCTTGTCGTGTGGATAGTAGGAGTTACAGGAGGTGCGAACCCTTGTTCTAGAGGGGAGGGGCAGCTTATATAGAGTACCTCATAAGTGCCAGGCATCCAAGGGTTCAATCATGGGAATAAAGACGTGCGTTACTGGTAACATACACAATAAATGCTACTAACAACCACTGGCTGAACGCCTGCCTGTTGGCCTCCCTGGGGTGGCTTTTGGTCTTCTAGCGTCGACTAGTATCGAGACCTTCCGAGTGGCAGGAGACTGTCGAGTGGAGGGAGAATCCTTCGAGTGGATTTATTGTCGAGTGACTTGAGCACCATGGTGAATCCAGTCAGAATCTCTCCTGTAATCTTCAAATCCTCCAATATAGTGTCCTTAGGTAGGGTATGTAGGTCCGGCCTAGGACCCTACCCTAGGTACATATCCTCATCAGGTGCTAAAGTGTATATGTGGACTGCCCAGACCTTTCCATCAATTCAAAATTTTGGTTGCGTTGGCTAGCACATGAAGCTTAACACATATCTCGTACGGTGTCATCTCAACAGACTTAGATGATGCTATGTTTAGTGTATATGTTGTTGTTTCAAGTGCAACCACAAAATGATAAAGGTAAATGAAATCATTGACCTCACCATGTCTAACTGGGTTCGATTACGTCTTTCAAACACTCCATTTATCTCAGGGGTTCCAGGAGGACTAACGTGACGCCCCCATTTTGATTGTACGCTAATCATACATGCAAATGCGTATGACCAAGATTAGGGACTCACCAGAAGATATCACAACACAATTCTAGACACAAATTAAAGTCATACTTCGTATTACAAGCTATGGGCCTCAAGGGCTCGAATACATGAGCTCAAATACAAATGAGTCAACGGAAGCAAATAATATCTGAGTGCTATGAAATGTTTGCATTGCAAGGGAAGCTTCTTCTCGTAAGGAAGGAGATGCTAATTATTATATTGTACTCCTAGACGGTTGCTTATGGCCTACAAGACACACAATGTTATGAGCACCTTCGTGTAAGTATCCCAAATAGTTAATGTCCCAACGAAGAGCAAAGAAGAGTGTCAATAACTGGCATTTTAGTCATAGACAAGGTGACACGTGTGTGAATTAATTATTTGAACACCTGCAATGATTAGTGTAGCTCCGACACACAAGTAAAACAAGTAAAAGAGGGTCGAAACAAAGAAACGAGTGTGAGACTTGCTTCCTCTTTGTTGCAATTAGTGTACCTTAGGATATAATATCAAATATTCAGTAATTAGGAATCCAACTTGTTCCTGACCCCCTCACCGCACCCAACGCCCACCACCGCTGCCACCCAACTCAACTTCATGCTGCATAGTCCTTGTCAAGTGCATCCAGATCCACTGGTGTGCCAATGAGGGGATGGGAGGGGTACCGAATCCCGCTACCGTTCGTCTACAAACCGTTCTCGGATCTACTAAAACCACTCGAGTTGACTTTGCTCGCGGTCCTTGAGGAGAGGTAGGAGACAGGGGGAGGTACTACATATAGTGTCATGGTTTTGTAATGGAAGATGTCCTCATGCAAGGACTTAGGTGTGAGGCCATCGCCGACGGGTGGCGACTCAAAGAGATTGAACGAGAACGGGAGGTGGCTTACCCAGGTACGGCCCCTCCGATGGAGGTAATACCCTACGTCCTGCTTTGTGCCTATATTAATGGAGATCTCAATTACAAGGATGCGGGATCGCTAATCTAGCTTTCGAGGGTGTCTAACTTGGGTCTATTGGCCTTAGGGGCTCGCCTTTATATACAGGTCGAGACCCTCGGTCCTACAAGAGTTCGGGTCATATTATGACCCCGTGACCTAACACATCTCTATCTTGTCTTGTCTCTCAAGCAAGGAAAATCTTCGTCGTCTTCCACCTCTTGGGCTCCAAGCCACCGTCTTCATATGTTGGGCCTCCATCCGGCTTACTAGTAAATCATCTTACCTTCCCTTTCATCACAACATGACCCATATTGAGCATAATCGTTAAGCCGCCGGTATGTGACCCATCAGGCGGGTCACACCGTGGGGTTATGTCCCCAACATTAGGCCCAGGTTGATTTGAATTCGTTCATGTTAATCTCTATATTTACTAATTGGAGGCACTAATCGAGGCACCACGTTAATCCTCAAAACATTAGAATTTGTCCCTACAATCTTCCTAAAAACTATCTACAGTCGTAGAATGAATTTACTCAGGAGTCCTAATCATTTGTTGTTGGGTAACGTTGCATGGGAAACAAAAAAATTCCTATGCACACGCAAGATCTATCCATGGTGATGAGCATCTACGAGAGGGAGAGTGGATCTACATACCCTTGTAGATCGCTAAGAGGGAAGCGTTAAGAAATGCGGTTGATGTAGTCGAACGTCTTCGCGATCCAAATCGCCGAGCGTCCCCCGATCCAATCACGATCCGTCCCGATCAAGTACCGAACGGACGGGACCTCCGCGTTTAGCACACGTACAGCTTGATGACGATCTCCGCCTTGTTGATCCAGCAAGAGGGAGCAGAGAGGTAGACAAGTTCTCCGGTAGTGTGATGGCACTACGGCGATGGTGATGGAGTAATCTCAGCAGGGCTTTGCCTAAGCACAGCTGAAACCGATCTAGAGGAGAAACTACGAACTAGAGAGTAGGGTTGCACGTGGTTGAAAATCTTGCGCCAAAACCCTAAAACCTCTAGTATATATAAGAGGAAGAGAGGAGGAGGCTTGGACCAAGGTCCAAGCCATCTAGGCTTCGGCCAAAGGGAGGAGAGGAGGAATCCTCCTCCAATCCTAGTAGGACTAGGACTCCTTCCTTATTTGGTCTTTTTTGTCTTTTTCCACCTTTTTCTCTTTGGGCTTTTCTTCCCAGCCACATGGGCCTTGTGTGGGACTTCCACCAGCCCACTAAGGGCTGGTATTCACCCTCCCACAGCCCATGTAGCCTCTTGGGTCGAAATACCCCTCCCGATGTTCCCCCGATACACTACCGGCACTCTCGGTACACTACCGATGAGTCCAAAACTTTTCCGGCGACCAAAACAAGACTTCCTATATATCAATCTTTACCTCCGGACCATTCCAGAGCTCCTCGTGACATTTGGGATCTCATCCGGGACTCCGAACAACCTTCGGTCACCACCATGCATAACTCTATACTACCGAAATGTCACCAAACCTTAAGTGTGCAGACCCTGCGGGTTCGAGAACTATGTTGACATGACCGAGACACCTCTATGATCAATAACAAAGAGCGGTACCTGGATGCCCATATTGGTTCCTACATATTCTACGAAGATCTTTATCGGTCGAACCTCTATCTCAAGGATTCAGTTAATCCCGTATAACGTTCCCTTTGTTCTTTGGTATGTTACTTGCCCGAGATTCGATCGTTGGTATCTCTATACTTGGTTCAACCTCGTTACCGGCAAGTCTATTTAATCGTTCCGTAATACAAGATCCCATGACTAACACTTAGTCACATTGCTTGCAAGGCTCATTCTGATGTTGTATTACCGAGTGGGCCCTGAGATACCTCTCCGTCACACAGAGTAACAAATCCTAGTGTTGATCCATGCCAACTCAACAGATACCCTCGGAGATACCTATAGAGTACCTCTATAGTCAGCCAGTTATGTTGCGACGTTTGATACACACAAGGCATTCCTCCGATGTCCGTGAGTTGCATGATCTCATGGTCATAGGAACATATACTTGACATGCAGAAAACTATAGCAATAAACTGACACGATCAAATGCTACGTTTATAATTTGGGTCTTGTCCATCCCATCATTCTCCTAATGATGTGATCCCGTTATCAAATGACATCACATGTCAATGGCTAGGAAACCTTGACCATCTTTGATCAACGAGCTAGTTCACTAGAGGCATACTAGGGACTAAGTGTTGTCTATTTATCCACACATGTAATGTGTTTCCAATCAATACAATTATAGCATGGATAATAAACAATTATCATTTAACAAGGAAATATAATAATAAACACTTTATTTATTGCCTCTAGGGCATATTTCCAACAGTCTCCCACTTGCACTAGAGTCAATAATCTAGTTCACATCACTATGTGATTTACATTGTAATGAATCAAACACCCATGCAGTTTTGGTGTTGATCATGTTTAGCCCTTGGGAGAGTTTTAGTCAACGGGTCTGCAACATTCAGATCCTCGTGCACTTTGCAAATATGTACGTCCTTCTCTTCGATGTAATTGCGGATGGAATTGAAGTGTCGCTTTATGTGTCTAGTCCTCTTGTGAAACCTTGGTTCCTTGGCAAGAGCAATGGCACTAGTGTTGTCATAGAACAGAGTCACTGGATTTAGTGCATTGGGCACTACTTGAAGATCTGTCATGAACTGCTTCATCCAGGCACCTTCCTTTGCCGCCTCTGAGGCTGCAATGTACTTCGCTTCGCATGTAGAATTGGCTACCACGCTTTGCTTGGAACTGCACCATCTTACCGCTCCCCCGTTGAGAATAAATACGTATCCGGTTTGTGACTTAGAGTCATCTAGATCAGTGTCAAAGCTTGCATCGACGTAACCCTTTATGACGAGCTCTTTATCACCTCCATAAACGAGAAACGTTTCCTTAGTCCTTTTCAGGTACTTATGGATATTCTTAACCGCCGTCTGGTGCTCCATTCCAGGATCACTTTGAAACCTTTCGTCCATACTTATGGCAAGGCTGACATCGGGTCTTGTGCACAACATTGCATACATGATAGAGCCTATGGCTGAAGCATAGGGGATGACACTCATCTTTTCTCTATCTTCTGCAGTCACTGGCATTGAGTCTTACTCAACTTCACACCTTGTAACATAGGCAAGAACCCCTTGTTGGACTGATCCATTTTGAACTTCTTCAAAACTTTATCAAGGTATGTGCTCTGTGAAAGTGCTATTAAGCGTCTCGATCTATCTCTATAGATCTTAATGCCTAATATGAAAGCAGCTTCTCCTAGGTCCTTCATTGAAAAACTCTTGTTCAAATATTCCTTCACTCTTTCCAGCATTTCTATATTATTTCCAATCAGCAATATGTCATCCACATATAATATTAGAAACGTTATAGAGCTCCCACTCACTTTCTTGTAAATACAAGCTTCTCCGTAAACTTGTATAAACCCAAATGCTTTGATCACCTCATCAAAGCGCTTATTCCAACTCCGAGATGCTTGCACCAGCACATAAATGGATCGCTGGAGTTTACAAATTTTGTCAGCATTCTCTGGATCGACAAAACCTTCTGGTTGCATCATATACAACTGTTCCTCAAGGAAACCGTCGAGGAACGCTGTTTTGACATCCATCTGCCAAATTTCATAGTCGAAATAAGCAGCTATTGCCAACATGATTTTGATAGACTTAAGCATCGCTATGGGTGAGAAGGTCTCATCATAGTCAACTCCTTGAACTTGTGAAAAACCCTTTGCCGCAAGTCGAGATTTATAGACGGTGACATTACCGTCCCCGTCCGTCTTCTTCTTAAAGATCCATTTGTTCTGAATGGCCTTTCGCCCTTCAGCTAATACTTCCAAAGTCCATACTTTGTTTTCATACATGGATCCCATCTTGGATTTCATGGCCTCAACCATTTCTCGGAATTCGGGCCCATCATTGCTCCTCCATAGCTCGTAGGTTCATTGTTGTCCAACAACATGACCTCCAAGACAGGGTTGACGTACCACTCAGGAGCAGTACGCGCCCTTGTCGACCTACGAGGTTCAATAGTAATTTGATCTGAAGCTTCATGATCATCATCATTAACTTCCTCTTCAACTGTCGTAGGCTCCACAGAAACATCTTTCTGCGCTGCGCTACTCTCTGGTTGAAGTAAAGGTTCAATAACCTCATCAAGCTCTATTTTCCTCCCACTCAATTCTTTCGGGAGAAACTCTTTCTCAAGAAATGTTCCGTTCTTAGCGACAAACACTTTGCCTTCGGATCTGAGATAGAAGGTATACCTGTTGGGAGACGTAGTAGTAAATCAAAAAAATTCCTACGATCACCAAGATCTATCCATGGAGAAACCAACAACGAGTGGGGAGAGATTGCATCTTCATACCTTTGAAGATCGCTAAGCGGAAGCGTTACAAGAACGCGGTTGGTGGAGTCATACTCGTAGCGATTCAGATCGCGGTGGACTCCAATCTTAGCGCCAAACAACGGCGCCTCCGCGTTCAACACACGTGCAGCCCGATGACGTCTCCTACGCCTTGATCCAGCAAGAAGGAAGGAGAGGTTGAGGGAGAGCTCCGGCAGCACGACGACGTGGTGACGATGGAGCTACGTGAACTCCGGCAGGGCTTCGCCAATCGCTACGAAGAACGAGGAAGAGGAAGGGTTGGGCTGCGCCGAGAGAGAGAGGTCGTGTCTCAGATCAGCCCAAAACCTTGGGTATATATAGGAGGAGGGATAGGGAGGGCTGCCTTGGCCCCTACTCCAAGGAGGAGAGCTTCGGCCGAACTAGGGGGAGAGTCCTTTCTAGAAGGTCTTGGCCAGCCAATAAGGTCTGGCACACCTCCTCTAAGGGCCCACAAAGTCCTATGGTCGTCACACCGCTCCTGGGGGTCCTCCAGCACCCTCCCGACACTCCCGGTACACTACCGATGAGCCCGAAAACTTTTCGGTGACGAAAACTGGACTTCCTATATATCAATCTTTACCTCCCGACCATTCCGGAGCTCCTCGTGACGTCTGGGATCTCATACGGGACTCCTAACAACCTTAGGTAATCACGTATACCATTTCCCTATAACCCTAGCGTTATCGAACCTTAAGTGTGTAGACCCTACGGGTTCGGGAGACATGTAGACATGACCAAGACACCTCTCCTGTCAATAACCAATAGCAGGATATGGATACCCATGTTGGCTCCCACATGCTCCATGATGATCTCATCGGATGAACCACGATGTCGGGGATTCAATCAATCCCGTATACAGTTCCCTTTGTCTATCGGTATGATACTTGCCCGAGATTCGATCGTCGGTATCTCTATACCTTGTTCAATCTTGTTATCGGCAAGTCTCTTTACTCGTTCCGTAATACTTCATTCCGTGGCTAACTCCTTAGTCACATTGAGCTCATTATGATGATGTCTTACCAAGTGGGCCCAGAGATACCTCTCCGTCACACGGAGTGACAAATCCCAGTCTCGATTCGTGCCAACCCAACAGACACTTTCGGAGATACCCATAGTGCACCTTTATAGCCAACCAGTTACATTGTGATGTTTGGCACACCCAAAGCATTACTACGGTATCCGGGAGTTGCACAATCTCATGGTCTAAGGAACAATACTTGACATTGAAAAGCTTTAGCAAACGAACTACACGATCTTGTGCTAGGCTTAGGATTGGGTCTTGTCCATCACATCATTCTCCTAATGAAGTGATCCCGTTATCAATGACATCCAATGTCCATGGGCATGAAACCGTGACCATCTATTGATCAACGAGCTAGTTAACTAGAGGCTCACTAGGGACATGTTGTGGTCTATGTATTCACACATGTATTACGGTTTCCAGTTAACACAATTATAGCATGAACAATAGACAATTATCATGAACTAGGAAATACAATAATAACCATTTTATTATTGCCTCTAGGGCATATTTCCAACAGTCTCCCACTTGCACTAGAGTCAATAATCTAGTTACATTGTGATGAATCGAACACCCATAGCAATCTGGTGTTGATCATGTTTTGCTCGTGAGAGAGGTTTAGTCAACGGATCCGCGACATTCAGATCCGTATGCACTTTAAAAATATCTATATCTCCCTCCTGAATGAAATCACAGATGGAGTTGAAGCGGCGCTTGATGTGTCTTGTCTTCTTGTGAAACCTGGGCTCCTTCGCAAGGGCAATAGCTCTAGTGTTGTCACAGAATAGAGTCATCGGGCCCGATGCACTTGGAATTACTCCTAGGTCGGTGATGAACTCCTTCATCCAGACTCCTTCCTTTGCTGCTTCCGAAGCAACTATGTACTCCGCTTCACATGTAGATGCCGCCACGACGCTTTGCTTGCTGTTGCACCAGCTAACTGCCCCTCCGTTCAAAACATACACGTATCCGGTTTGTGACTTGGAGTCGTCCGGATCTGTGTCGAAGCTAGCATCAACGTAACCCTTTATGACGAGCTCTTCGGTACCTCCATATACGAGAAACATGTCCTTTGTCCTTTTCAGGTACTTCAGGATATTCTTGACCGCTGTCCAGTGTTCCGCTCCGGGATCACTTTGGTACCTCCCTACCAAACTTATGGCAAGGTTCACATCAGGTCTGGTACACGGCATGGCATACATAATAGAGCCTATGGCTGAAGCATACGGGATGACACTCATCTCTTCTCTATCCTTTGCCATGGTCGGGCATTGAGTCGTACTCAATCTCACACCTTGTAACACAGGCAAGAACCCTTTCTCAGACTGATCCATATTGAACTTCTTCAATATCTTGTCAAGGTATGTGCTTTGTGAAAGACCTATGAGGCGTCGCAATCTATCTCTATAGATCTTAATACCTAATATGTAAGCAGCTTCTCCAAGGTCCTTCATTGAAAAACACTTATTCAAGTAGGCATTTACACTTTCCAAGAGTTCTATATCATTTCCCATTATCAGTATGTCATCCACATATAATATGAGAAATGCTATAGAGCTCCCACTCACTTTCTTGTAAATACAAGGTTCTCCATAAACCTATACAAACCCAAACGCTTTAATCACTTAATTAAAGCGAATGTTCCAACTCCGAGATGGAGCGCTGGAGCTTGCATACCTTGTTAGCATCTTTAGGATCGACAAAACCTTTCGGCTGCATCATATACAGTTCTTCCTTAAGGAAATCATTAAGGAATGCCATTTTGACGTCCATTTGCCAGATCTCATAATCATAAAATGCGGCAATTGCTAACATGATTCGGACAGACTTTAGCATCGCTACGGGTGAGAAAGTCTCATCGTAGTCAACTCCTTGAACTTGTCGATAACCCTTAGCGACAAGCCGAGCCTTATAGACGGTCACATTACCGTCCACGTCAGTCTTCTTCTTAAAGATCCATTTATTTTCAATGGCTCGCTTATCAACAGGCAAGTCCACCAAAGTCCATACTTTGTTCTCATACATGGATCCTATCTCTGATTTCATGGCCTCAAGCCATTTGTTGGAATCCGGGCCCGCCATTGCTTCTTCATAGTTCGAAGGTTCACCGTTGTCCAACAACATGATCTCCAGGACAGGGTTGTCGTACCACTCTCGTGCGGAACGTGTCCTCGTGGACCTTTGACATTGAATAGTAACTTGATCTGAAGTTTCATGATCATCATCATTAACTTCCTCTCCAGCCGGTGCAGGCTCCACAGAAACAACTTCCTGTGATGCGCTACTCTCCGGTTCGAGTGGAGGTACAATTACCTCATCAAGATCTATTTTCCTCCCACTTACTTCTTTCGAGAGAAACTCTTTCTCGAGAAAGGATCCATTCTTGGCAACAAAGACTTTGCCCTCGGATCGTAGGGAGAAGGTATACCCAATAGACTCTTTGGGATATCCTATGAAGACGCACTTTTCCGCTTTGGGTTCGAGCTTCTCAGGTTGAAGTTTCTTCACATAAGCATCGCCTCGCCAAACTTTTAGAAATGACAGCTTTGGTTTCTTTCCAAACCACAATTCATACAGTGTCGTCTCAACGGATTTTGATGGTGCCCTATTTAAAGTGAATGCGGCAGTCTCTAATGCATATCCCCAAAACGGTAACGGTAAGTCGGTAAGAGACATCATATATCGTACCATATCTAATAGAGTGCGATTACGACGTTCAGACACACCATTTCGCTGAGGTGTGCCAGGAGGCGTGAGTTGTGAAATAATTCCACATTTCCTTAGGTGCCTGCCAAACTCGTGACTTAAATATTCTCTGCCACGATCAGATCGTAGGCACTTTATTTTCTTGTCATGTTGATTCTCTACCTCACTCTGAAATTCCTTGAACCTTTCAAAAGTTTCAGACTTATGTTTCATTAAGTAGACATACCCATATCTACTCAAGTCATCAGTGAGGGTGAGAACATAACGGTAGCCACCACGATCCTCGACACTCATTGGACCACATACATCGGTATGTATTATTTCCAACAAGTCAGTTGCTCGCTCCATTGTTCCGGAGAACGGAGTCTTGGTCATCTTGCCCATGAGGCATGGTTCGCACGTGTCAAATGATTCGAAATCAAGAGACTCCAAAAGTCCATTAGTATGGAGCTTCTTCATGCGTTTAACACCAATATGACCAAGGCGGCAGTGCCACATGTAAGTGGGACTATCGTTATCAACCTTACACTTTTTGGTACTCACACTATGGACATGTGTAACATCATGTTCGAGATTCATCAAAAATAAACCATTGACCAGCGGGGCATGACCATAAAACATTTCTCTCATATAAATAGAACAACCATTATTCTCAGATTTAAATGAGTAGCCATCTCGCATCAAGCGAGATCCAGATACAATGTTCATGCTCAAAGCTGGTACTAAATAACAATTATTAAGGTTTAACACTAATCCCGAAGGTAGATGTAGAGGTAGCGTGCCGACAACGATCACATCGACCTTGGAACCATTCCCGACACGCATTGTCACCTCGTCCTTTGCCAGCCTCCGCTTATTCCGCAGCTCCTGCTTGGAGTTACAAATGTGAGCAACTGCACCGGTATCAAATTCCCAGGAGCTACTACGAGCGCTGGTTAGGTACACATCAATAACAAGTATATCACATATACCTTTAATGTTGCCGTCCTTCTTATCCGCTAAGTACTTGGGGCAGTTCCGCTTCTAGTGACCGGTACCCTTGCAATAAAAACACTCAGTCTCAGGCTTGAGTCCATTCTTGTTCTTCTTCTTCCCAGCAACTTGCTTACCGGGCGCGACAACAACTTTGCCGTCCTTCTTGAAGTTCTTCTTACCCTTGCCTTTCTTGAAACTAGTGGTCTTATTCACCATCAACACTTGATGCTCCTTTTTGATCTCGACCTTTGCTGATTTCAGCATCGAGTACAACTCAGGAATGGACTTCTCCATCCCTTGCATGTTGTAGTTCATCACAAAGCTCCTATAGCTAGGTGGAAGCGATTGGAGGATTCTATCAATGACTGAGTCATCCGGGAGATTAACTCCCAGCTGAGTCAAGCGGTTGTGAAGCCCAGACATCTTGAGGATGTGTTCACTGACAGAACTATTCTCCTCCATCTTACAGCTGAAGAACTTGTCGGATACGTCATATCTCTCGACCCGGGCATGAGCTTGGAAAACCAGTTTCAACTCTTGGAACATCTCATATGCTCCGTGTTGCTCAAAACGCTTTTGGAGCCCCGGTTCTAAACTGTAAAGCATGCCGCACTGAACAAGGGAGTGATCATCGCAGCAAGAATGCCAAGCGTTCGCAACGTCTTGCTCTGCTGGGAGAAGGGGTGGGTCACCTAGTGGTGCATCAAGGACATACAATTTCTTGGAAGCTATGAGGGATCCTCAAGCCACAGACCCAGTCCGCATAGTTGCTTCCATCATCTTTCAGCTTGGTTTTCTCTAGGAACGCGTTGAAATTGAGGGTGACATTCGCGTTGGCCATTGGATCTACAATATAGATTGTAAAGACAATTTTTGACTAAGTTCATGATAATTAAGTTCACATAATCAAATTATTTAATGAACTCCCACTTAGATAGACGTCTCTCTAGTCATCCAAGTGACACATGATCCATGTCAACTAGCCCGTGTCCGATCATCACGTGAGACGGACTAGTCATCCATGGTGAACATCTCCATGTTGATCGTATCTTCTATACGACTCATGTTCGACCTTTCGGTCTTCCGTGTTCCGAGGCCATGTCTGTACATGCTAGGCTCGTCAAGTCAACCTAAGTGTTCCGTGTGTGTAAATCTGGCTTACACCCGTTGTATGCGAACGTTAGAACCTATCACACCCGATCATCACGTGGTGCTTCGGAACGACGATCCTTAGCAACGGTGCACAGTTAGGGTGAACGACGATCTTTTGGCATCAATGTTATGAACCTGTGTATCATCACTATCAAGATTCAATATGAATAAACCCCTCACATTTTTTGCATGACCATAAAAGATATTACTCATATAAATAGAACAACCATTATCCTCTGATTTAAATGGGTAACCGTCTCGCAATAAACAAGATCCAGATATAATGTTCATGCTTAACGCAGACACTAAATAACAATTATTCAGGTTCATCACTAATCCTGATGGTAATCGAAGAGAGAGCGTGCCGACGACGATCACATCAACCTTGGAACCATTTCCCACGCGCATCATTACTTCGTCCTTTGCCAGCCTTCGTCTATTCCGTAGTTCCTGTTTTGAGTTGCAAATGTGAGCAATCAAACCGGTATCAAATACCCAGGCACTACAACGAGAGCTAGTAAGGTACACATCAATAACATGTATATCATATATACCTTGTTTGTCATTGGCCGCCTTCTTGTCAGCCAGGTACTTGGGGCAGTTCCGCTTCAAGTGACCAGTTCCCTTGCAATGAAAGCACTCAGTTTCTAGCTTGGGTCCAGCTTTGGGCTTCTTTACAGGAGTAGCAACTGCTTTGCCATCCTTCTTGGTTTTACCCTTCTTGCCCTTGCCCTTGCCATTCTTCTTGAAACTAGTGGTTTTATTGACCATCAACACTTGATGTTCTTTCTGGATTTCAGACTCAGCGACTTTTAGCATCGCAAACATCTCGGTGACTGACTTGTTCATCCCGTGCATGTTATAGTTCATCACAAAGCTCTTGTAACTAGGTGCAGTGATTAAAGAACTCTGTTAGTGATCCCCTCTGGTGGAAGGGCAATTCCCAACTCCGCCAGACGAGTCGAATACCCAGACATTCTGAGTATATGTTCACTAATAGACTCGTTCTCCTCCATTTTTCAAGCGTAGAACTTATCGGAAGTCTCATACCTCTCGATCCGGGCATTCTTTTCAAAGATAAACTTCAACTCCTGGAACATCTCATATGCTCCATGACGTTCAAAATGTCTTTGAAGTCCCAGTTCTAAGCCATACAATATTGCACACTGAACTATTGACTAATCTCCAGAACGTGCCTCCCAAGCATTCTTAACGTCTTCGGATGACATGTCTTCTGGTTGGTCACCAAGCGGTGCATCAAGGACATATTATTTTTGGGAAGCCGTGAGGATAATCCTCAGATTACGGGCCCAGTCAACAAAGTTACTTCCATCATCTTTCAACTTAGCTTTCCCTAGGAATGCATTAAAATTCAGGGGTGCTATTGCGCGAGCCATTGATCTACAACATAAATATGCAAAGGTTACTTAGACTATTGTTCAAGATAATGAGTTTAGTTAATCAAATTACTAAAGCTCCCACTCAAATTGGCATCGCTCAGGTCATCTGAGTGTCACATGAGCCAAATTCACCAACTCAAGTCCGATCATCAGGTGAGTTGAGGTGGTTTCAATGGTGAACATCATCATGTTGATCATATCTACTATATGACTCATGTTCGACCTTTCGGTCTCTTGTGTTCCGAGGCCATGTATGTACATGCTAGGCTCGTCAAGTTTAAACCGAGTGTTCTGCATGTGCAACACTGGCTTGCACCCGTTGTATGTGAACGTAGAGTATATCACACCCGATCATCACGTGGTGTCTCGACATGATGAAATTTTGCAACGGTGCACACTCGGGGAGAACATAATTCATCTTGAAATTTAAGTGAGGGATCGCCTTATAATGCTACTGTCGTCCTAAGAAAAACAAGGTGCATAAAAGGATTAACATCACATGCAAATCATAAGTGACATGATATGTCCATGAATTTGTGCTTTTGATCTCCATCTTGAAAGCACCAGCATGATCTCCATCGTCACCGGCATGATACCATGATCTCCATCATCTTGATCTCCATCAACGTGTCGCCATCGGGGTTGTCGCGCCCACCATGCTTCTACTACTATTGCTACCGTTTAGCGATAAAGTAAAGCATTACATAGCGCTTAATGATTAACACGCAGGTCATACAATAATTAAAGATAACCCTATGAGTAACATCCCAAAATTTGGAATGTTATAATAAATATTAGAATGAGTGTTTGTTTGCTTGAGTGATTGAATTGAGTGAAATTTGAAACTTTTAAAAAACTTTTGAATGAGAGGGAATGACATGACTTTCCCATGTGCCTTTGAATTCAAATTATTACATTTCAAATCAGTGAGAGAAGATGACATGACTTCTTCAATATAAAAAGATTTGAAGAGTGGATTTGAAACCATCTGAAATTTTTCTGATATGGAGTTCCTTTCATATTTGAATTTCCAATTTGAAGTTTGAAAGAATTCAAACCCCTTGACCAAAATTTGAGAGGAGTAACACTCCACACCAGGTTTTATTTTGTGAAGTATTTGAACCATAAAACCCAGGAGGTTATTTGAAAAGTATTTGCAAAAAGAATTAAACTCAATTTAGGCATTTTCAGAAAAAAATAATTTAAGAATTTATTTTGGCTGTGGAAAAATGTTCATTAAATTGCATTTTCCCCCTGGTCAATTTAATATATAAACCTTGATTTTTGGGAACTATGTTGATTGCCATAAAGTAGTTTCCATTCTCTGTAAATTAGAAAAAGGAAAGGAATTAATGCATTTGCAGAATTGTTTTTTTAAAGTATTTATTTTGGCCGTGTAAAAATGTTCATTAAATTTAATTTAATTCCCTCATCATTTTGGTATATAAAAATGCATTTTTTGGAAGTGTTTTGATTGCCGTAAATGAGTTTCCTTTCATTGGAAAATTAGAAAAGAAAAGGAATTAACGCGTATTAAAGAACCGGCCGGCCCACGTGCCTTAACTCCCCCCCCCCGAAATTACTCCAATCCCACTAATCCCGCGCTCGTCTCCCTCCCTTTTCTTTCTACGACCTCGAGCCGCTCCTATAAATACCCGAGGCCTCCTGCACCCCGTTCCACCCCTAAGCCCCATTCCCCGTGCCCTCTCGCCGCCACGCCATTACCATCGTGCCGCTCCATCCCGACCACCCTGATCCCTCTCGAGCCCACCATCCACTTCCCCACGGCCGTGCGCACCTCCGCAACCACTCGCCCGAGCGCCGCACGCACCGGAGACGCCCCTCCGTCCAGACCCGACGCCGCCGTCCGCCGTTACCGACGTCGTGCTCCAACCGGTCATCCTCGAGCCTCGCCAACGCCACCTACCTCATCACCGTCCTCACCTGCATCGAACAGAGCAAACCCCGACGCCAGAGGACCACCGGAGTGTCTCGCCGCATCACCTCCCCGCCTCGGACATCGCTGGAGTTTCGCCGGAGCCGTCAACCGCCGCGATGAGCTCCTCCTCCTCCTCTCCACTGTTAGATCTCAGATTGACGCGCGAGATTAGAAGTTTTAAATACGTCAAAGCATTTTCTATTAGGAGTCGGCCGTCCGCCCGAAACACTCTCTCACGCACACCCTTTGCCCAATAGAATAGCGCCACGTGTACCCCCTGTCCACTTAGAAACGTTTTTCTTTTTTTTTCTGTTTTAATTTCAATTTTAGAAATAGTTCTGTTTTTGTTTTATTTATATCTTTTATGTTTTTAATTATTTTAATTTGATTCTTTTTGAATCATGTCAAAAATTTCATATAGTTTCCGTAGATATAAAGTTTGACCATATTTGAATAATTTAAAATTTAATTCAAACATATTTGATTCAAATCTTATTTTCTAAATATCTTGAGTTTAAAATTTTACTTTGAGTTGATTCTTTTTGCTACTTGTCTCTAGTAACCTTACTTATCAGTAGATAGAACTTGGGAATTTTTAGAATAATTTAAATTAGTATTTTTCATCAAAACAGATTATGTTTTAGTTCTTTGTAGGTTTAATTATATTTCTTTTGTTTTAAATTGTTTTAAATTATTTTCTTTCATATTAGTTGATAGATTTTATAAATTTTTCTGTTAGATAATAGTAGCCCTTTCAAACAAATATTATTTTATTAGTTGATTGCATGAAAATCAATTCTAGTTAATTATAACTTGTAGTGGATTTCCATTGCTAGTTTGACTTCTTATTTAAAAAAAATTATAAATTATTTTATAAGTTTTACTTTCTGTCAACTTAGTTGGTATTTTTTTCCTGTTATTTTGATATTTATTGTTTTACTTGTTGTTAAGTTTATTAGGCAAAAACTTATGTTGTTTAGAGTATTGTTTTTCTTAGTTCTTACTTGTTCTTCAAAAGTAATTCTTTTGCTAAGTAAAATATTTACTAAAATACTTTTGTTATATTTTACTTTGTTTTTAGGATTATTTGTAGAGAAAACAACTTTTGGTTGATTTGATGAAGTTTTGTTGTTTTGAGTTTTGTCTTAAGTATTTCCTTCATCACAACGTTGTTGCCTTTGGTTTTGTGTTACTTTTTGATTGTTATAATTGATTGCTAGTATGATTGCTTATATGAATGCAATGTTTGATTATATAGATTTCCCTCGGAGAGTGACGAATAGTTCTATCAAGTTATTTCTGAGAGCGATATTATTCTTCCTCAACAGTACAGGCAAGTTCACTTTGACCATTTTGTTCATACCTATGTTTTATTGCATGTAGTGACATCATTCAACAAATCCCTCCCGTAGTGTTATTGAAATTCTTGTAGTTGAGTAGAATGCATGAGGTAGGAACCCACCAATTGTTACTGAAGCCCCGGGAACGTTAGTTATTTTTATGCTATGCTAAAGTAGACGGGGTCTGGTATGAGTGTTCGTGAGTGGTGTGAGAAGGAGGACTCTACATCAAGACGACAACTTCATGAAGGCATCTTCAAGTCCTGCATCTTCAAGACCTCAAGACATTCGAGACTCGAGAAACAAGTTTTCAATACACACTACTAGGTGAAGGATGGTTGATTGGGCATCCCTGGAGTAACCAGTGGATGGCTGGGATGCATGAAGAAGCGCCATGACATCTTACGGAAAGCTTCACCCATACTCAAAGAGACGGATGAATACTTCATGCCCGAAAGCTTACCTGTGTAACCCAAGTCATTATGGGCTCTGGCTTGGTTGATCTTTGTTGTGACTCTGGCTGGGCAGTGCTACGAGATGTAGTCGACGTTAGGAATGGATGGGCACTGACAGAGGTCAGGGAAACACTCTGAAAGACCATGTTTCGTTCGTCCTGTTCTCAAACAACCGGCAGTGCGAGGACTTACCAGGAGGGAATGAATTTTGTGGGTAAAGTACACAACACTCTGTAGAGTTAAACCTAATCGATTAGCCGTGTCCCCGGTTACAGACAAATTTGAGCCTCTGGACTTGGATCTATCTCTGAACTCTCAACACGGGACTGATAATTAATTGTGGGCAACTTATGATACTTGTGGGCATTAAGACATCGGTTGGCAGAACCATGTCATGTTAGGTAACTCTGTAGTGAAAACTCCATGATATTCCTTTGTTGTAGGAAAAGAAAATAAAACCAGCTTTTCTGCAAAAACTCAGACACAGAGCCACAAAGCCTTATTGCATATAGAATAGTATTTATCTTTTGTTTCTGCTATGGTGATCTTGCCGGTACATTCAATGTACTGACCTACACAGCTGCAACGTCTTATGTTGCAGATAAGCTCTACGACGGGTAAGAGTACGATTCAGGGTTACGGTCTGCACTCAACCTGTCGTTGGTGTTATTGGGACTCCACTCCCGTTGACTGTTTTCGCTGAGATTTTAAGGTATATATCAACGTTACGTTAATTACATGTGATTGGACTTTGATATATACATTGATGTACTGTGTGTGCCAGCATACTGATCCAGGGATGGCACAGAACACACGGAGGCTTGACTCGTTTTGAGTCGGGTCGCTACACTATGGCTCCTGCCGGTTGCCGTACTCATCGACATGCAAGTCATGATATTCTATACAACACATGATCATCTCATACATCACATATATATCATCATGTAATTGACCATATCACATCACAACATACCCTGCAAAAACAAGTTAGACGTCCTCTAATTGTTGTTGCATATTTTACGTGGTTGCTACGAGTATCTAGCAAGAACAATTCTCACCTACGCATAAACCACAACGGTGATACATAAGTTGCTTTTCAACCTTCTCAAGGACCGCCTTAGTCGAATCCGATCCAACTAAAGTAGGAGAAACAGGCACCCGCCAGCCATCTTTGTGCAACGAGGTTACATGTCAGTCGATGGAACCGGTCTCTCGTAAGCGTACGAGTAAGGTTGGTCCGGGCCGCTTCATCCCACAATACCGTTGAACCAAAACACGACCAAGGGAGGAAGCAGTCTAAGCATCAACGCCCACAAACTCTTTATGTTCTACTCGAGATCTCATCTACACATAGACCTAGCTCTGATACCACTGTTGGGGAACGTTGCATGGGAAACAAAAAAATTCCTATGCACACGCAAGATCTATCCATGGTGATGAGCATCTATGAGAGGGAGAGTGGATCTACGTATCCTTGTAGATCGCTAAGCGGAAAGCATTAAGAAATGCGGTTGATGTAGTCGAACGTCTTCGCTATCCAAATCGCCAAGCGTCCCGCGATCCAATCACGATCCGTCCCGATCAAGTA